>CAKXYN010000008.1:44942500-46192500 GCA_935064755.1 Tragelaphus eurycerus
TCTCTCTTGGACAACTTTTGGTCTCACTTAAATAGAAATTGGTGTAAACGTGAGTGGCTTCTGTCATCTTTCATATATTAGTATTGACATGTGTGCTATCTTAGATAGGTCATGTTTTTAATTTCCACTGCATTTCATTCAGTAGTTCCCCAGAACTTAACAGATTTATAAGCTTAATTTAAATTTAGTTAGACCAAGAAAAACAAATTGTTCAGAAAATAATGAAGCATTATCCTAGATTTTTATGAACTTACTTTTAGATCTAAAAAAATTCCCACACTCATTGGTTTGGGAATTGTTCACTTCTCCAATAGACAAAACTCCAAAGCTCAGAGGCTTGACACCATAAATTTATTTCTCACTTCATCAAAATGAAATTTAAAGCAGAGTTCTTAGCTGGTCCAAGATCAGATCTTAACTTTGGTTTTATCTTCTTCAGTAAATGGTTTCCAAGACCACTAAGCCAAGGCAGATAGAAAGCACATGTAGGAAGGGCTTGGGAGATTTGTGAGGGTAAGTCCTAGAAGCAGCATGCATGAAATGCTCACATTTCATTGTCTAGACTCAGATGCATAGTCAAAACTAATTGCAAATGAGTCTAGGAAATATAGCCTAACTCTGTGACCAATTAAAAAAAAAAAAACAAAACTTGGCGATCAATTCACATCACCACAACATTCTATTAATTGTAAATTGCAAGAAAACAATTGCCATTCACTAACAAGCAAGTAAACAACAACATGAGGTGCTTTCTAAAGTTTATTCATTAGAAAATGTTGTCATTAGACCTGATTCAAATGTATTCTTTTTAATGGCTGAATAATATTCCATTGTGTATATGTACCACAGCTTTCTTATCCATTCGTCATGTTGATGTATGGCAAAACCAATAAAATATTGTAAAGTATAAAAATAAAATAAAACTATGCTTAAAAAAATGTTGTCAATTTAGTAAATATTAGACCAAACATTGAGTATCAGGTTTGTGATTTTAGATCTTGCCAAAATGTTTTTTGAAAAAACAATGCTTTACTCTACAAACATCGTTGTCTACTATCCACTAAGAATTGTAATTGCATTTAGCATTGTACATTAATAATATTTTAATTGTTTAGTCTTATCTAATACTAATAACACTTAATAAATAATACTGATTTATTATGAATAAACTAATTTATTCAGGTCTTTATACATATGAGAAGAAAGAGAACTTTTCATTTCATCAAAAAAAAATAAAAGTAACTAGTGCTGATTTTATTCATTATCACAGAAAACACACTGGTCATAGAAAACACTCTTCCAACAAAACAAGAGACAGCTCTACACGTGGACAGATGGTTAATACCGAAATTAGATTGATTATATTCTTTGCAGCCAAAGATGGAGAGGCTCTATACAATCAGGAAAAACAAGACCTGGATCTGACTGTGGCTCAGACCATGAACTCCTTATTGCAAAATTCAGACTTAAATTGAAGAAGGTAGGGAAAACCTCTAGACCATTTAGTTAGTTAGTTCAGTTGCTCAGTCATATCCTATTCTTTGAGACCCCATGAATCACAGCACGCCAGGCCTCCCTGTCCATCACCAACTCCTGGAGTTCACTCAGACTCATGTCCATCGAGTCAGTGATGCCATCCAGCCATCTCATCCTCTGCCGTCCCCTTCTCCTCCTGCCCCCAATCCCTCCCAGCATCAGAGTCTTTTCCAATGAGTCAGCTCTTCACATGAGACCATTTAGGTATGACCTAAATCAAATCCCTTACGATTTATACAGTAGAAGGGACAACTAGATTCAAGCGATTAGACCTGATTGAAAGAGTGCCTGAAGAATGATGCATGGAGGTTCATATTGTGTAAGAGGCAGTGATCAAGACCATTCCCACCAAAAAAAAAAAAAAAAAATGAAAAAAGGCAAAATGGTTGTCTGAAGAGGCCTTACAAATAGATGAGAAAAGAAGAGAAGCTAAAGGCAAATGAGAAAATGAAAGATACAAGCATCTGAATGCAGTTTGAAAGAATAGCATGGAGAGATAAGAAACCCTTCCTCAGTGGTCAATGCAAAGAAATAGAGGAAAACAATAGAGTTGGAAAGACTAGAGACTGCTTCAAGAAAATCAGAGACAACAAGGGAACATTTCATGCAAAGATGGGCTCAATAAAGGACAGAAATGGTATGGACCTAACAGAAGCAGAAGGAATTAAGAAGAGATGACAAGAATAACAACGCTTCCTTCATAGTTCACTTGGTAAAGCATCTGCCTGCAGTGAAGGAGACATGGATTTGATTCCTGGGTTGCGAAGATACCCTGGAGAAGGAAATGGCAACCCACTCCAGTATTCTTGCCTGGAGAATCCCGTGGACAGAGGAGCCTGGCAGGAGTCCGACACGACGTGGTGACTAAACCACCACTACCATACAAAAAAAGATCCTAATGACCCAGATAATCATGATGGTGTGATCACTCACCTGGAGCCACACCTCCTGGAATGTGAAGTCAAGTAGGCCTTATGAAGAATCACTACAAACAAAGCTAGTGGAGGTGATGGAATTCCAATTGAGCTATTTCAAATATTAAAAGATGATGCTATGAAAGTACTGCACTCAATATGCCAGCAAATTTGGAAAACTCAGCAGTGGCCACAGGACTGGAAAAGTTCAGTGTTACTCCTATTTCAAAGAAGGGCAATGTCAAAGGAGGTTTAAACTACCCCACAATTGCACTCATCTCACTCTAGCAAAGTAATGCTCAACATACTCCAAGTAAGGCTTCAACAGAACTTGAACGGAAAACTTCAGATGTTCCAGCTGGGTCTGAAAAGGTGGAAGAACCAGAAATCAAATTGTCAGCATCCATTGGATCATAGAAAAAGGAAGAGAGTTTCAGAAAAACATTTACTTATGCTTTTTTGACTATGCCAAAGCCTTTGCCTGTGTGGATAACAACAAACTGTGGAAATTTTTTTAAAAGATGGGAATACCAGACTTCCTTACCTGCTTCCTGAGAATTCTGTATGCAGGTCAAGAGCAATAGTTAGAACTGGACATGCAACAACCGACTGGTTCCAAATCAGAAATGGAGTACATCAGGGCTGTATATTGTCACCCTGTTTTTATCTAACCTAAACGCAGAGTACATAATGGGAAACGCTGGGCTGAATGAAGCGCAAGGTGGAATCAAGATTGTAGAGAGAAATATCAATAGCCTCAGATATGCAGATGGCACCACCCTTATGGCAGAAAGAAAAGAGGAATGAAAGAGACTATTTGGTAAAAGTGAAACAAGACTGTAAAAAAGCTGGCTTAAAACTCAACATTCAAAAAACTTAAGATCATGACATCCAGTCCCGTCACATAATAGAAAATAGAAGGGAAACAATGGAAACAGTGACAAACTTTATTTTCTTGGGCTCCAAAATTACTGCAGATGGTGACTGCAGCTGTGAAATTAAAACAACCCTTGGTCCTTGGGAAAAAAAAGCTATGACAAACCTAGACAGCATAAAAGCAGAGACAAAGAGATGGAAAAAGAGAAAAAAGAGATGCTTGCTTTGCTGACACAGGTCCATCTATTCAAAGCTATGGTTTTTCCAATAGTCATGTGAAAATTGGACCATAAAGAAAGCTGAGTGCTGAAGATTCGATGCTTTTGAATTATGGTGTTGGAAAAGACTCTTAAGAGTCCCTTGGGCTGTAAGATCGTGCCAGTCAATCATAAAGGAAATTAACCCTGAATATTCATTGGAAGGACTGATGCTGAAGCTGAAGCTCCAGTACTTTGGACACCTGATGTGAAGAACTGACTCATTGGATAAGACCCTGATGCTGGGAAAGATTGAAAGTGTATGGAGAAGGGACAACAGAGAATGAGATGGTTGGATGACATAACTGACTCAATGGATATGAGACTGAGTACGCTCAGTAAGTTGGTGATGGACAGGGAAGCCTGGCGTGCTGCAGTCCATGGGGTTGCAGAGTCAGACATGACTGAGCGACTGAATTGAAGGCGACTGATTTCTCTTTTGTGATGTAATAGGATGACAATCATTCTCACCTAATTACTAGTACAATGATGTAAACATGCTGGCTTTTATGGAGAAATGTCATATTTAATTTCAGATTTGTATTCAGTGAAGAGCAGAGTTACTGTATTTATTCTAATTCATTCCTAGAGCTTGAAATATTGTGGCTATGCAGTATATTTTTAACTTTTGGAAAAAAATTAAAAACTCTGTCCCAGGCAAATTGCAATAGCATGAATTTTTAAAGCAGATTTATTTGCATGGCTAGCTTTTGTGTAGTTTGCTTTTGTTTAGCATAACCTGTTTGCTTTTTAAATGACATTAAGGAATGTGTTAAATTTGTAGAATTAGGACTAGTACATCTTCACAGATTTTTTTAAAATTTATTGACGTATATTTGCTGTAAAATATTGTGTTATTTTTTGCTGTACAACAGAGTGAATCAATTATACATATACATATATGTCATTCTTTTCGGATTTCTTTCCCATTTAGTTCACCACAGAGTATTGAGTACAATTCACTGTGCTATACATTAGGTCCACATTACTTATCTGTTTTTATATATATATAATAGTGTATATATGTCAACCCCAATAAATTAAACACCTAAATGCAAGGCTGAACACTCTAAAAGTCTTGGAGGGAAACGTAAGCAAACACTGACATAAAACCCCGTGCGATCTTTTTAGACCCATCTCCAAAGAGAATAGCAAAATTAACACAAAATTACAAAAATAAAACCAAAAATAAACAAATGGGGCCTAATTAAACTTAAGAGCTTTTCCGCAGCATAGGAAACCATAGACAAAGACAAAAGGCAATCCTCAGAATGGGAGAAAATGTTTGCAAATGAAGCAACTCAGAGGGCTCATTGCTGCTCAGTCCAGCTCTTTGTGACCCCAGCTCTTTGTGACCCCATGGACTTGGAACGTGCCAGTCTTCTCTGTCCTTCACTGTCTGACGTTTGCTCATGCTCATGTCCGTTGAGATGATGATGCCATATAACCATCTTATCCTAGTCTCCAAAATACATGAATACAAACAACTCATGTAGCTCAATATCAAACAACAAACAAACCACCCAATGAAACCATATGTGGGAGACCTAAATAGATGTTTCTCCAAAAAAAGCATACAGATGGTCAAGGAGCATATGAAAAGTTGGTCCACATGACTGATTATTAGAGAAACGCAAACCAAAACTGTAGTGAAGTATCATCTAATACTGGTCATCATCTTCACAGAAATTCAATATTACAAAGTTACTTTCATCATTTTTGTTTATCTATGAATTATACCTCTAGTTAATAGTTACTGATATTATTTTTGCTTTGTCATTTTCTTGTTGGAATTGAGAAACAGTGATAACTTAAATCACTTCCTGGGAACTCCACTGACTCCCAGATGCTCCACCTTGATTACAAAGGAATCAAAATTCCTGACTCAAACAGAGGCTATTTCCCCAGAACAAGGAAGATAAAGAATTAAGAACTGCCTACACACACACACACACACACACACACACACACCCTTGAAAAAGATAACTAATGATAGTTTAGGAACAAGGCATAGGCATATGTTTTCTGGTCTCAAGTCAAACTTCTTCATTAACCTTCTTCCTGCAAAATGTAAAGAGATATCTATTTTATTTTTTTTCTCTTAAATGTAAAATGAAACCTCAAACTGCCAAGCTTTATTCCCTTGTTTCTATTTTATTCCCAATACTTGAGTAACCTTTCTTGTGTGGTCTGCATAACATAAAAGAGAGAGAATTATTCCTTTCAGAATAGTATCATTTATATATATCAGATCAGATCAGATCAGTCGCTCAGTCGTGTCCGACTCTTTGCGACCCCATGAACCGCAGCACGCCAGGCCTCCCTGTCCATCACCAGCTCCCGGAGGTCACTCAGACTCGCATCCATCGAGTCAGTGATGCCATCCAGCCATCTCATCCTCTGTCGTCCCCTTCTCCTCCTGCCCTCAATCCCTCCCAGCATCAGAGTCTTCTCCAATGAGTCAACTCTTCGCATGAGGTGGCCAAAATATTGGAGTTTCAGCTTTAGCATCATTCCTTCTAAAGAAATTCCAGGATTGATCTCCTTCAGAATGGACTGGTTGGATCTTCTTGCAGTCCAAGGGACTCTCAAGAGTCTTCTCCAACACCACAGTTCAAAAGCATCAATTCTTCGGCGCTCAGCCTTCTTCACAGTCCAGCTCTCACATCCATACATGACCACAGGAAAGAGCATAGCCTTGACTAGGCGAACCTTTGTTGGTAAAGTAATGTCTCTGCTTTTGAATATGCTATCTAGGTTGGTCATAACTTTCCTTCCAAGGAGCAAGCGTCTTTTAATTTCATGGCTGCAGTCACCATCTGCAGTGATTTTGGAGCCCAGAAAAACAAAGTCTGACACTGTTTCCATTGTTTCCCCATCTATTTCCCATGCAGTGATGGGACCAGATGCCATGATCTTCGTTTTCTGAATGTTGAGCTTTAAGCCAACCTTTTCACTCTCCACTTTCACTTTCATCAAGAGGCTTTTTAGCCCCTCCTCACTTTCTGCCATAAGAGTGGTGTCATCTGCATATCTGAGGTTATTGATATTTCTCCCGGCAATCTTGATTCCAACTTCTGTTTCTTCCAGTCCAGCATTTCTCATGATGTACTCTGCATATAAGTTAAATAAACATGGTGACAATATGCAGCCTTGACGTTCTCCTTTTCCTATTTGGAACCAGTCTGTTGTTCCATGACCGTATATATATATATATATATATATATATATATACTATATACAATAAATCAGTAAGCAGAAAATGTACCTAATTATCGATCTTTATATTTGTGAAGAGCTGTTTCAGAAGGTAGGAACTAGGGGCTACAAATCAATTTATATTTTTATTTGTTAAGGTAAGAAGTTAAGAGAAAATGTTTGATGAATCACAGAGTTGGATAGTGCCTATTTTGTAATGAAATTATCTTAGGATTATGAAACAAATATAAGTATACACTCTCAGTAATTACCACCTGTGCCTAGTATAAGGTCAACAATAACCTACTGACCAAATATTTTGTCTTAATGTGAGACTCACTGTGTATTGTTTGTAATATGCTATTATAATGTTATATTATATTATTATATATTATAATATGTATTATATATTCAAAATTAGGCAGTAAGTTCTACTTATTTAACAAAAAAGAGTATGAATGGAGTTGAGAGTCCTTGCTTTGAAAAATTTTCCTCCATGCATATTTAACAGGGAAACGTGATCTGCTAACCCATTGTGATAGCCAGGCTCCAAGACAGTCCACAATAATTCTCACCATCTGGAGCTTGCACCACGATTATCCCTTTCACAGTTCATATGACTGACCTGTTCAATCAAGAAAATATTGCAGAATTTATGATGTGTGACTTTCTAGGCTGGGTCATAGAAGATAATGTTACTTCTACCTTGCTCTTGACCATATCATTATTCTATAGGAAGCCATCCATTAAAGCCAGCTCCCATGCCTTGAGGACTTTCAAACAGTCTGTGGAGAGGTACACACAACAAAGAAACGAAGCTTCCTGCCAATAGCCAGTATCAGCTTGCTAGGGATCAAAGTCAGCTGGTTTGGAACAAAGTCCTCCAGACTCAGTCAAGCCTTCAGAAACCTGCTTTATTAGCTAGCATTTTTAAAACAAACAGTTAAATCAGAACCATCCAGCACAAATATCATATTCAAAATGTGGAGTCAAGAAAGACCATTTCAGAACTGAAAGGTGTTATATTTGCCTTGGATATCGATTTCACTCTGTGGCTTCAGGTTAAAAACTCCTGGAAAGGTTGGAAAGGACATTCTCAATGATTACATAAGAAGGTTGTGCTGCATGCAGTTCGGGTTTCCTAGGCTCTTTAGTAGATAAGACAACAAAGACTCCCGTATGTATCTCCTCTCTTTGACTTGCTTCAGCTCATATCCACATGTTTCTCACAGATCCAAGTTGGATTGTGTCTTTTAGTGGGATGAGTTGAGAGAGGCTTTGTTTTAATATCCACTTCAAATGTAGAAATGACTTCATGTGAATTCTCCTCAGCTCCCCTCTGTATCTTCTTTTAGAGGCTGGTTATTTTGAAAAGATTTTTTTTTTCCCTCCTAGTTGAAAGTCTGCTTTCTTAATCGCAATGCATTATTATTCTTTGATAAGCCTTAGAAATTTAGGCGATATAAATATTTCCCACATCCTGACAATTAATCTGCATCCTCAATGTAAGCAAACTTGAGCTAGTTTAACCAAAAAGGGGAAGCTTATTTTGAGGTACTAACTCTAGCTAGAAAGGTTGAAATTACTGCATAAACAAGACTTCTAGTTCATTGCTTTTGAGGATTGTGACAGTTAACAGAATTACTGTGAGCTCAGTAACACTTAAAACTATAATAAATATAAAGACTAAATTTTGCAAGAAAATTTATAACAAAGTGTTGAATGATTACTTTCCTTACATATATCCACATGGCAATGGATCACTGTAGTTTCAAGAAAGTTATCTGTGAAACTGACATATGTTAGATGAATCTGTGTAAACATGATGTACTGTTGGTGGTTTTTAGTATCTGACTTTTTTCTAAAGCAAAATTCAAAAAAGTATTTTATGAATCTCAAAATTAATTAATTAATTAATACTTATTGTTTTCAGTTGCCAAGTCATGTCTGACTTTTTTTGACCCCATGAACTGCAGCATACCAGGCTTTCTTGTCCCTCACCATCTGCCAGAGTTTGCCCAAGTTCAGGTCCAATGAATCAGTAATTAATAAGTATAATTAATTGATTATATTGAGCTGTGCTTCCTATACATCCTACTGTTTTATTTGAAATGTAGTAGTCTATTAAAGTACAATGAATCTATCAACTTTTCTTCAGCAGTTTTCTTAAATCCTCTTTGGAAATTTTAGTCTGGCAAGAAGAGAAAAAAAAAGTTTTATTTATGTTGATAAAATACCTGAACATTCTTAGTTAATGGTATCAAAGAATTCTAAGGACACAGAGCAAGAAAGAATTATTTCAGACTGAATGCTAGTGAAGGAAAAAATATATAAAAAGCATCTACATATGAGAAAATATATATCACTGTCAGCATCATTTTCTCTTATAAATATCTTAATCCATAAAGCAGGACTCTTTTCTTTATGGAAAACTCTACAGATACTGAATGTTTTAACTGCTTCTAAGATAAAATATACTTAAGTGGAATCGTATGATTAATTGGTGATGGACTATGCATACTCTTTGCCTAAGACCAAATCAGAAAAAGGGACCTTTCTCAAAGCATGCTTTTAGTTTCCTGGCCTTAATTTGAACCAGTGATTTGAGAGACATTACTCTTCACGTTTTCAGGTTAGGAGCATATATAGAAAGAGGTCATCTGTATGTCTTCTTTGGAGAAATGTCTATTAAGTTCTTTGGCCCATTTTTTGATTGGGTCGTTTATTTTTCTGGAGTTGAGCTGTAGAAGTTGCTTGTATATTTTTGAGATTAGTTGTTTGTCTGTTGCTTCATTTGCTATTATTTTCTCCCATTCTGAAGGCTGTCTTTTCAGCTTGCCTATAGTTTCCTTTGTTGTGCAGAAGCTTTTTAAGTTTGATTAGGTCCCATTTGTTCATTTTTGATTTTATTTCCGATATTCTGGGAGGTGGGTCATAGAGGATCCTGCTGTGATGTAAGTCAGAGAGTGTTTTGCCTATGTTTTCCTCTAGGAGTTTTATGGTTTCTGGTCTTATATTTAGCTCTTTAATCCATTTTGAGTTTATTTTTGTGTATGGTGTTAGACAGTGTTCTAGTTTCATTCTTTTACAAGTGTTCAACCAGTTTTCCCAGCACCACTTGTTAAAAAGATTGTCTTTAATCCATTGTATATTCTTGCCGCCTTTGTCAAAGATTAGGTGACCATATGTGCGTGGATTTATCTCTGGACTTTCTATTTTGTTCCATTGATCTATGTTTCTGTCTTTGTGCCAGTACCATACTGTCTTGATGACTGTAGCTTTATAGTAGAGCCTGAAGTCAGGCAGGTTGATTCCTCCAGTTCCGTTCTTCTTTCTCAAGATAGCTTTGGCTATTCGAGGTTTTTTGTATTTCCATACAAATTGAGAAAGTATTTGTTCTAGCTCTGTGAAGAATACCGTTGGTAGCTTGATGGGGATTGCATTGAATCTATAAATTGCTTTGCCCTATAACAGATGCCTGGGACTGGAGCATTGGGATGACCTGGAGGGATGGTGTGGGAAGGGGGAAGGGAGGAGGGTTCAGGATGGGGAACACGTGCATTCTGGTGGCGGATCCATCTCGATGTATAGTAAAAGTAATACAATATTGTAAAGTTAAGAAAAATTAAAAAAATAATAATAATAAAAAAAAATAAAAATAAAGAAAGAGGTCAGATTTTTCCAGAGAATATTATCTAGGTTTTTTTTTGTTTTGTTTTCGTTTTTTTTTTAATGATGTAAGGGAGACTGTCAGGCTGGGAGTTCTCTCTCTAATGTCTTCATGTTCACCCCCTGGTGTGTCCTTGCCTGTTAGGACTCCACACTGCCCCCACTGTAGGAAGCGCATGCAGTGTAGAACCACTTCAAGTGAAAACTGTGTATATATGCGTACTACCTCCTCAGTCTCCCTCAACTTTGCTGTTGATTACCTTTAGAACTAAGTTTTATACCCCCTTCCCTTATCTCACAAAGTTCCAGGAACGCAAGCTTGTAATTTATAACAAAGATTTAGTGAACATTCAGAGGCGATGGAGATTAGAGCATAAACAGCACTCAGCTTTAAGCAGAATGTCAAATATTAATGCTCCTGGAAAATCTTCATCCATTTCTTACTGCAGGAAACTTCTTGGGGGTCATGTTCTTCCTAACCCCCAGCTGCAAACAGAACATTTGTATCTAAGGATCCTCCCTCTTACGTCTGCTTTCAGGTTCCCAAAATACTTCTCTGGGAATGAGAGAGAAAGCCCAACCCCTATTACTAGAATATGTAGGAAAAAAACAGAAACTAAAAAGCTTTCTATCTAGACTATAACCAGAGACATTTTCTTTCATAGCCATTACTTTGCCCGTTTTTCCTTAGCAAATGAGTAATTCCCTTTATAAAAGAATGGTATTTATTTATTCAGTGTTTCAAGGCAAGATGACTCAAATTGTAACTCAGTGCTAATCAAACTTATGTGCCCCCTACCTGGTGGCTCAGTGGTAAAAAAAAAATCTGCCTGCAGTGCAGGAGACATGGGTTTGATCCTGGGTCAGGAAGAATCCCTAGAGAAGGAAATGGCAGCCCACTGCAGTATTTTTGCCTGGGAAATTCCATGAACAGAGGAGCCTGGTGGGCTGCAATCCATAGGGTCACAAAAGAGTCTTGTACATGACTTAGTTACTAAACAACGACACAGCAACCCCTACTTACAGGGTTAAGCACTACGTGGGGGATGGTAACGTGGTTGGGAGAGCTGCGAAGAGTGAAGCAGCGTGTAACCTCAGCATGGTTGCCCAGCACCTCCAGGTGGCTAAAATAAAAACAAGACATATTACAAAGAAACAACTAAAAAATCTAATTTAGTTCCTAGAGAGAAGAATTCATAATAAATATTCGTCTTGTTCTGTCTATATTTTTTTTTACAGAAATAGCATTCACCTAATTTGATAAATATAACCCACATTTGAAAGAAAAATTTCATTTTCCAGGACTCTAACATTTCTCAGGTTAACTGATGGGTTTATGTCACTTGACTTCATAATGATATTTCTATGTAGTCTATGTTTTTCATGAATATTTGATAAATTTTAAATTTTTTGTGTATGACCATCTGAGTGGAATTTTAGAAAATGTTAATTTTCTGAGCACTTGAAATGAAAATTTGGTATGACAACTTACTTTGGAGAGAATACCACCACTATTTGGTGGCATAAAAGGAATAGATATTAATCCTATTGACTTATTTTTTGCACATAAACACAAGTCCAAAATCATTTGCAGATTTAACCCAAGGAAGCAATTTCTTCCTCAGGGCATTTTGGCATTTTGGCAGGGGTCTTGAGTTGCTTTTTCCTCTCCTCTTTGGCTGTTCTCCTTGGGGCTCAGAGCAGGGACTATCCATTAAAATCAGATGCATGTAATCATGATCAATTTCCTGCAAGAGCAAAAAGGGTGGGCATGCAGATGCTTGGCCTCTCGTTTTTTATTGTGTGTCCATGGTGGTGTTTTTCTATCCATAATATAGCAGCTGGAATCCAAATCTGTAGTGGAGAGGTGAAGAGAGAAAATGAAACTCCTCTTAGGTATAAGATTATTCCCTATTTTCTTTGGTTTCTTTTTCTTTAAGTGAATTTTCCACAGTTCCAGTTTCTCTACTACATGCAATGTGATGAAAGCTATGGGAACCTGGACTCAACTCAGTGCATACTTATTTGACACCACAAACCTGAAGGAATGTCACTTTATTTCAAATGTCAGTATCCAGTGTTTCACGGAGAACAAATCTGCCATAGAAAGTCCCCAAAGTACCTATAACTGGCTATTGCTTGCTGGAAGTCTCAGCTGTGAAAAGGCACTTTCATTTTTGTTGGCACTCAATATATGTGGGGATATAAAGGACACTCGGTACATTGGTAAGTTACAGAATGAATAACAAAGAGAAAGCAGAAAGAGCTTTCTCTTGTTCTACAGAACATATATATGATATGTATATCGTGTATGTGTGTGTTTGCATATGTGTAAATATACATACATAACTATATATAAGCTTTCATATATGACTTGTGTATTCTATTGCTTATTTTACATATTAACTCAATTTTCTCATGAAAATGAAGGCTCTGACTTAAAGCTGCCTGAAAAAGCAGATTTTTCAATACCTCAATGCCATTTTCTTTCAGTTCCCTTGAAAATACTTGACTAGACCTACAATTCTATGATTATACTCTTAGCTTCATATCAAGACCAGAGATTATAAAATGTGCCACATGAAGAATATTCTGAATCTTTTATGAAACAGTTCCTTCAGAAATTGTTCATTATGATATTCAGTTCCTCTAATAATCAGAGCTTCAAAATGGTAGAACTAGAAAAAGCATCTCTTCTTATATAATTGTTATTATGTAAAGAGTATATAAAATAATTTCTTTTCTGTTGGCAGGGAACTCATTGACGAAAGTTTAAACTTACCTCCAGTTACTCCCCTTAGCTCCAACATCTTAATAAACCTTTCCACTCATCTTTAAAAATTAATAATAAAAATAGCAGTTATTGTAATAAAAGGTTTACTTCCCTTACAAACTCAGCAGACCTCAGGGCAGAGGGTGACTTAACAGTCATTCTAGAGTGCTGTAAAAAGACATTTCCTTGGGATAGCTGGAAAACTCAGTTTGTTCTGCATCAGTCCTGTTTAACAGCTGGACAACAAGAAGGTTTGGTGCCAACAGCTAGACATTTGTCCTCACATAAGGGCTGGCTGGTTGATTGGCTCCATTTCTTAATCCAGGTGATATTAATTTTCCACATATGCACAAACAGCCCAGTCAGTTGGTGAAGGTTCCAACGCAATAGAAAAAAGCAGTTACCCTCCCAGTAGGCGTTCTCTTAGGCAGACTTTTTCTGGCATCTTCTGGACAGATGTTTTCATCTCAAAACAATGTCCCACTTAAGGCTTCCCATCATCAAGGTTCCCCAATTTTTCCCAAGCTTCCCTGGTTTCATGTACTCAACTGTCCATCCCTGTACCACAAACATTCTGCCCATCTTTTCTTAATTGAAAATCCCCATGGCTGATCAACAGGAATCTTTGTTTCTTGTGAAAACTAGACAACAGATTATTAGCAACAGAACATTTGCCTCTCCTGTTGCTGAATGCAGAGAAGACTTGGTCTTCAGCAACAAAACCAAGTGTCATCTTTCCTGAGGAAAAGAATGCATTTTCTATTCAACATGACAGAATTCTCTCTCTGCTATATATGGGTGCATGCTAAGTCCTTTCAATCATGTCCATTTCTTTGTGACCCCATGGACTGTAGCCCACCAGGCTCCACTGTCCATGAAGATTCTCCAGGCAAGAATACTGGGGTGGGCTGTCATGCCCTCCTTCAGGGGAGCTTTCCAATCCAAGGACAGAACCCAGGTCTCCTGCATTGCAGGTATGTTCTCTACTGTCTGAGCCACCAGGGAATACATAAATCAATTCATATAGTAAAGAAAATAAGGTAGATTTTTCATATGCAAATAGTTTGAAGATTGAAATTCTGTTGATCTTCATTGGTCATTAATGGATTACGATTCACAGGAAGATTTTGTACAATTTCCCTTCATCTTCATTAGAAACATAATTAATTATTATTATCCTTAATATACTGATGAAGACTTAGATGCTCAGGTAACTTGTCTGGGAGAGCAGGACAGGAATTTAAAAGCTAGATATCTCAGTCTCTTTCCTTTCTATCATATATCTAAACCATGCAGAAGCCTTCTGTTGATGATCCTTCAATCAAATCATTTTGTATTACCAGTTTTAGTACAGATTTTCTTCTTTTTTTTGTTTGTTTATTTGTTTCTGTTTTTATGGAAACTCTTGCTGATGATTTTGAAAGAAGATGGAATTAAAATCTTAAGTGCAATAATGAATGATGATTTATGTTTAAAAAAATGAAAATTTCACCAATACTATTAGTCAATTAAACTTCCAAATTTCAAAAGATGATGTCTTGTTTTGGAGGAAATGGAAAAACTATCCAATATGTGCTTTGAATAGTTTAAATGATTAATGCTTAGAATTTGTGCTAAAGTAGTGGTACCTAATCATTGAAAAAGCAAGAGAGTTCCAGAAAAACATCTATTTCTGCTTTATGGACTATGCCAAAGCCTTTGACTTGAGGATCACAATAAACTGTGGCAAATTCTGAAAGAGATGGGAATAACAGACCACCTGATCTGCCTCTTGAGAAATCTGTATGCAGGTCAGGAAGCAACAGTTAGAACTGGACATGGAACAACAGACTGGTTCCAAATAGGAAAAGGAGTATATCAAGGCTGTATATTGACACCCTGTTTATTTAACTTCTATGCAGAGGACATCATGAGAAATGCTGGACTGGAAGAAACACAAGTTGGAATGAAGATTGCTGGGAGAAATATCAATAACCTCAGATATGCAGATGACACCACCCTTATGGCAGAAAGTGAAGAAGAACGAAAAAGCCTTTTGATGAAAGTGAAAGTGGAGAGTGAAAAATTTGACTTAAAGCTCAACATTCAGAAAACGAAGATCATGGCATCCGGTCCCATCACTTCATGGGAAATAGATGGAGAAACAGTGGAAACAGTGTCAGACTTTATTTTTCTGGGCTCCAAAATCACTGCAGATGGTGACTACAGCCATCAAATTAAAAGACGCTTACTCCTTGGAAGGAAAGTTATGACCAACCTAGATAGCATATTCAAAAGCAGAGACATTACTTTGCCAACAAAGGTTCGTCTAGCCAAGGCTATGGTCTTTCCTGTGGTCATGTATGGATGTGAGAGTTGGACTGTGAACAAGGCTGAGCGCCGAAGAATTGATGCTTTTGAACTGTGGTGTTGGAGAAGACTCTTGAGAGTCCCTTGGACTGCAAGGAGATGCAACCAGTCCATTCTGAAGGAGATCAGGCCTGGGATTTCTTTGGGAGGGATGATACTCAAGCTGAAACTCCAGTACTTTGGCCACCTCATGCAAAGAGTTGACTCATTGGAGAAGACTCTGATGCTGGGAGGGATTGAGGGCAAGAGGAGAAGGGGACAACAGAGGATGAGATGGCTGGATGGCATCACTAACTCGATGGATGTGAGTCTCAGTGAACTCCGGGAGCTGGTGATGGACAGGGAGGCTTGGCGTGCTGCAGTTCATGGGGTCACAAAGAGTCGGACACGACTGAGTGACTGATCTAATCTGATCTGAGTGGTACCTGCAAAAATCACTCTATTTTGTAAAGCAGAGAATCAACCTCATGGATAGCTCTAATCTTAATTTTAGCTCTCTTTGAGCATTTTAATCATTCACTTTAATACGATGGGTGTTTAGCCTCCATCATTCACCTTAAGAGACTTATGAGAGACTCAAGTTAAGTAAATGACTAAAAATGTCAGGTAATTAAACATCTGGTCTCTAATCTAAAACAAATCTGCTCATGCCTGTGGTCTCTGTCACTTGATTCCTCCCAGGGCTCTCAGACTTTCAGCTGCTTTTGGCTACATTTAACCACTTTGTCAAGTCAGGCATCACTCCAAGTTCCTATAGTTCCTTAGATATTGTTTTCCCCAAGGATTTTACCTCAGTTTGCTATGTCTGGTGCTCACACTTAAGTTCAGAGTCTCATTTCTCTCTCACTCTCCCTAGGCTAAACTATTGTTGAAAATAGTAATACTTACATATGTTTAACTTGGACTTTCAATTTCTCTAAGCCAGCATAGTCATGAAGAGAATTTTTACTTCCTCCAATCCTTTCCTCAAAAGTCACATCTGATTTTTGACATGGCATACCTGGACCTCAGTCATATCTTTAAAGCTCTTTAATTGAATACGTTTTGCAAGAGTTCCACTAATTGCTATGAAAACAGTGTTTTCTCACTTGTACTCACTACAAACAGGCAAGATTTGGGACACTCCTCAAATTCCCTGTACATAATATGAGTCAGCAGACTATGTGTTCTTCTGTATTTCGCACATCCAAAAGAGGTCATGCCAATGACGTTGACTTGAGTTTCCCTGGTGGCTCAGCAGTAAATAATCTGCCTGCCAATGCACAGGATGCCGATTCGATCCCTATTTTGGGAAGATCCCCTCTAGAAGAAAATGGCAACCCACTCCAGTATTCTTGCCTGGGAAAATCCCGTGAACAGCAGAGCCAGGCAGGCTGTACTCTAAGGGGCTGCAAAGAGTTGGATGGGACTTAGGGACTAAACAACAGCAAGTGAGGTGGACAGCTAATGTCACCCCAATAGTGGACAGTGAATGTTTATACATTTTGTCCTCCAGGAATCTGATTCCTGTTCTGGCTTTTGTTTGGAGACCACTGCCCCTTCAGTCTCTCTCCATGAGCTTGAGGGTTGGGTGGGGGTGTGTTGAGAAGATGGATGGGTAAGGGGATGAGAGTGGAGGGAGCACTTCTAACCTTGTTTCAAGGCTAAACCAGGCTAATACGCTTATTCTATCCCTTACACATAGTAACTAGTTCAGGCGCAAGAACAGGAAGAATCAGTGCTATTTCAATAAGATTCAATCATGGGACTTTCTTGGAAAAGTTAGGAAGAAGCCACTCTTCTTCTGCTGAACTTGCTAAAAGCAAAGAATACAAGCAAAAAGATTCTCCTGCAATCTTGCTTTAATGTTAATAATATGAAAAAATAGAGGAGATAATGACTGTCGGAGCCTCTCTTTATGTGTTTTAATAGAATAAATTCATGCATTCCTTTCTTTAAAAATTTGATTTGATTTGAATATTTTTTGGTGATTGTTTTTTACTTTTATCTTTTACAATCAGAAGATTCTTGACCAATATAACTTCACTTCAAAGGCTCAGAAAATTTCAGTTCAGAGGTAAGCTCCATTTGGGCAATGGTATAAATTGAAGCTTCTGAGTCTTGTTTTAACCCCAATTTGATTTCTTGTCTCAATTTTCAAATAGAATGGAGGGGAAGGAATTATTAGTTAGGTTTTCTGAAACTTCCAACATCCCATGGCACTTTGATTTCCTCTTTTGTAGGGGATGGCGGTTGACAATTCTTCTTTCCATCACATAAACCCTAATCTCCTCTGTCTATACTGGCTCACCTGGGGTTGCCCATCTACTTCCCTGATTGCCTAATGTATAACCTTACTTGATAAAACAGGCATGCAACATACTTAAGTTAAAAATTACTTGTTGTTTAATTGAAACTCAAAGGCAACTGGTGTCCATATTTGTTTGTTACATCTGGCAACTCTACTCATTGTGATCATACAACCACACGAAAGAGCTGTCACTTACTGTAGTTTCATCTGAATTAAATGTTAGCATCCCTTAATTATAGACCTAGTCCTACTATTATCTATACTAGCAAGATTTTATCTGACTATTGCTTTTTATATTTACTGTTTTAATCAAGCCTTTATTGTGAAGTATCCAGGGAAATATAAAAAGAATATGGGAAAATGTGAGGTTCTTCAACATCTTGGGATTATTTAGTTTAGAGAAAAGAACACCAAGGGCCACTGATGGGGGAGATATTTCCTCAGATAACCAAATGTGTCTTAAATAAAGAGGTGGCAAATGCAATCCACAGTTCTATAAAATTTGCAGCTCAAATTATATGGAAAGTTATAGGATAGCATGTTAGATTCTAATTCCAACTTTAAAAAATGACTGTAAAAAGTGGGCATTTGCTATGGAATGAAATAGAATGGATTTCTGCTTATAAAGACTGCCGGCATTTCAGGAAATAACCTGTCAAGACAATTATAGAAAATGTGCTTCTAGTGCTGTATTATGCTGGCAGATCATGGAGAATAGTTTGGGGAGTCAACACGAGCACAGATCTGGGAAAAAAAGAGAGATAATGAACATTTCTGGGTATACTGTACGTGAAAGTCGTTCCTACAAAAAGGCATGTCTATGGGATTATGGATAAAAAATGAACAGTAAAAATGTGTCACAGCTGGACCACCAGAACTTTTAAAAAAAGGTAGGAAAATATTCATTTTAAATTGTTTCTTACATTTTGCTGGAATGTGAGTTCCTTCTATAATCTCAAAACCTTCTCTTAGTGAGGTGCAAGCACAAGTATTGTGTCATTGGATTTTTGGGATATGAGGGAGAGGAGCAGTGAAGTGGAATTCTAAGGAAAGGGGGTGGGTGTCACAGGTCTTGAAAAAATAAAAGGAAATAAGGAAGCTGGCAGAGAAGGAGGTCAGGCAGGATGAAGGTAGGAGAAAACCAGCTGTCACATGGAACTTTGGAAATTTAAGAAGAAATAATAGATGCCACAAAAGTCTCAATACTTTTGCCCCATGTTTGAATATTAAAATATTTATCTTTTTATGTGAAGAGTATGTGGAGCTATGCCAATGACATGAGGAAAACTGTATTTAACTTTTAGAACTTTCCATCAAGGTGATGTGCTTCTTTATATCACAATGGATTCCTATAGTTAACCTTTCTGGCAAGAACATTGTAGAAGGCAGGCTTGCATTGGGTGGGGAAGTAGATGGAAGCCTCTATCACACTTTATATTCCAAAATTCTTTTATTAAATTCCCTGCAAGTCTGTAGAGGGCTGTTCTCTGACCATCCACTACACGGTGCTCACATTCCCAGAACATGCTCATATGGAGTTCAAGCTTCCTGAAGAATGAGCTTCTTATATGTCTCAATAGCATCTATAATATGCATTAGAAATTATGTACTAGAAAATTAATGACAAACTTAATGAGTAAGTACAAATTCTTACAACTCTGCCAACAAATCAAGGAAATGTAGAAGCAAAATCAAAGCAAAATGACAAAATACTGTTCTCAACTTGCTGTAACATTAATGTGCGTCTATTGGGATCATGTAATTCTAGGATAAGCTGATACATTTTTAGACTACAATAAGAGCAGAATTGTGAAAAAGGAAGATAATGACCTTTCTTTCTCAAGTCATAAGCAATATCTAAAATATTATTCTTAGTGCATTTCTGCTTTATTGACTATGCCAAAGCCTTTGACTGTGTAGATCACAATAAACTATGGAAAATTCTGAAGGAGATGGAAATACCAGACCACCTGATCTGCCTCTTGAGAAATCTGTATGCAGGTCAGGAAGCAACAGTTAGAACTGGTCATGGAACAACAGACTGGTTCCAAATAGGAAAAGGAGTATGTCAAGGCTGCATATTGTCACCCTGTTTATTTAACTTATATGCAGAGTACATCATGAGAAATGCTGGACTGGAAGAAACACAAGCTGGAATCAAGATTGCTGGGAGAAATATCAATAACCTCAGATATGGAGATGACACCACTCTTATGGCAGAAAGTGAAGAGGGGCTAAAAAGCCTCTTGATGAAAGTGAAAGTGGAGAGTGAAAAGGTTGGCTTAAAGCTCAACATTCAGAAAATGAAGATCATGGCATCTGGTCCCATCACTTCATGGGAAATAGATGGAGAAACAGTGGAAACAGTGTCAGAATTTATTTTTCTGGGCTCCAAAATCACTGCAGATGGTGACTGCAGCCATGAAATTAAAAGACGCTTACTCCTTGAAAGGAAAGTTATGACCAACCTAGATAGCATATTCAAAAGCAGAGACATTACTTTACCAACAAAGGTTCGCCTAGTCAAGGCTATGGTCTTTCCTTTGGTCATGCATGGATGTGAGAGCTGGACTGTGAAGAAGGCTGAGCGCCAAAGAATTGATGCTTTTGAACTGTGGTGTTGGAGAAGACTCTTGAGAGTCCCTTGGACTGAAAGGAGATCCAACCAGTCCATTCTGAAGGAGATCAGTCCTGGAATTTCTTTGGAAGGAATGATGCTAACGCTGAAACTCCAGTATTTTGGCCACCTCATGCGAAGAGTTGACTCATTGGAGAAGACTCTGATGCTGGGAGGGATTGAGGGCAGGAGGAAAAGGGGACGACAGAGGATGAGATGGCTGGATGGCATCACTGACTTGATGGGTGTGAGTCTGAGTGACCTCAGGGAGCTGGTGATGGACAGGGAGGCCTGGCGTGCTGTGGTTCATGGGGTCGCAAAGAGTCGGACACGACTGAGCGACTGATCTGATCTGATCTGATCTGAATAACTGAGTAAGTTATTCATCTTCCAATCAAAAGATACAATGATAAATTTCTAAATGTAGAAATACTAAAACTTATAAGGAAAATAAATATTTTTATATCCATTACTTCAATTAGTCAGTTTCCACTAAAGTATTTACTCAAAATGCTTAATATATTTCAATATGATTACAGTGTATAAAATGGTTTATAATGCTTTTTTTTCCCCTGCTAGAATTTTTTGGAATTATGAAATTTACAAATTCTTACAACTTTAATTACTCTTGAATATTCCATTGTGTAGTTATAATAATAGTTTAATAATTTCCTTATCCTAAAGTTGTATTTTAAAAATTATAATTAACATGAAAATTAACTTGAAAATCAAGCTTTTCTATATTTTAAATTATGCTCTTTAGAGTCATGGAAATAGAATTTTTATATAAATGGAATGGAGATCTTAAGAGGAATATACATATAGTCTTATTCTACATTAATTGCCCATATTAATATATGAGGTATATTAATACTTGCACTTTATATGTTATTATTAAATATAAATACTATAATATTATTACTGAGCCTTTATAGTTTTAAGAGGTTCATAATAGAAATTTGCATTTTGAAGATACTGGTCAGTCTTAACATTTTCCCCAATGTGTCTAGCTATTCATATTTACTTTATTCATATTTGTTCTTTAGTTATTTGTTCAAGTTTTGCATATATATAATTGTGTATTACAATGTTGCACATCAGTCTTTACTATACTTTATTTCATTTCAGTTCAGTCACTGAGTCCTGTCTGACTCTTTGCGACCCCATTAATTGCAGCACGCCAGGCCTCCCTGTCCATCACCAACTCCCGGAGTTCACCCAAACTCATGTCCATTGAGTTGGTGATGCCATCCAGCCATCTCATCCTCTGTTGTCCCCTTCTCCTCCTGCCCCCAATCCCTCCCAGCATCAGAGTCTTTTCCAATGAGTCAACTCTTCGCATGAGGTGGCCAAAGTACCGGAGTTTCAGCTTTAGCATCAGTCCTACCAAAGAACACCCAGGACTGATTTCCTTTAGGATGGGCTGGTTGGATCTCCTTGCAGTCCAAGGGACTCTCAAGAGTCTTCTCCAACACCACAGTTCAAAAGCATCAGTTCTTTGGTGCTCAGCCTTCACAGTCCAGCTCTCACATCCATACATGACTACTGGAAAAACCATAGCCTTGACTAGACGGACCTTTGTTGGCAAAGTAATGTCTCTGCTTTTGAATATGCTATCTACTTTATTTTGAATGCATTAATCATATATATTTTAATTTATTGCATTTATTTCTACTTTTTGATATTTGCATTTTTAGTTTGGTAATGTTACAGAGGCACAATTTTTAAAACTTTTATGAGCTTAAATGTTTTGACCTATTAAATATTATTTGGGTACACCTGAGATTCAGTATAACATTACATAATTTTTCCTATCTATGATCCAACTAAATATTTTTACTTTTATTATTTTTCTTTTTTTCATTTTTTGTATTAATATTATTATTATTATTTACTTTACAATATTGTATTGGTTTTGCCATACATCAACATGAATCCACCATGGGTGTACACATGTTCCCCATCCTGAACTGCCATCCCACCTCCCGCCTCGTTTGAATTTTTAATTCATCTAACATGTGGTTAATCTATTATATTAGGTTTATGAAGTAGGAGAGAAAGAGCTACACTGATTCTTTTCTAAATGATTAACTGACAAAGGTCTATGTATTTTTCCCTTCTTTATTAAAACAAGATAACTTTTTCATCTATTTATTTAATAAAATTGAATAAATTTCCCATCAACTTATTTTTATTGCCCTTTCGTTTTGAGTCCAATATATTTTTAACATTTGTACATATATGAGAGTTGGACCATAAAGAATGGTGAGAGCCAAAGAATTGATGCTTTTGAACTGTGGTGATGGAGAAGACTCTTGAGAGTCCCTTGGATGGCAAGAAGATCAAACCAGTCAATCCTAAAGGAAATCAACCTTGAATATCCTTTGGAAGTACTTCTGCTGAACCTGAAACTCCAATTCTCTAGCCACTTGATGAAAAGAGCTTACTCTTTGGAAAAGATCCTGATGCTGGGAAATATTAAAGGCAAAAGGAGAAAGTGGTGGCAGAGGATGAGATGGTTGGGTGGCATTGTCAATCAATGGACATGTGTTTGAGCAAACTCTGGGAGATAGTGGAAGACAGGGAAGTTTGGCATGCTGCAGCCCATGGGGTCACAAAGAGTTGGTCACAATTTAGTGACTGAACAACAACAAAATTAATCTAAAAAATTTAAATCCATTAGTGTTATTTATCGATACTCTTCAAATCCTAAATTCCCTATGTTATCCTCATATCTTTTTCTGTCCACATTGATTTAAAAGTTATTTTACTAATTGAAAAATTGCTATGAAGATTTTTATTAAAATCACACTAAATCAGGTAGTTATCTTTGTATTTGGGGTATACTGACTTCTGTTATTTTTAGCTGCCTTGAGAGTAGGCAAGGTAAAGTGAGTATTTCTGATGAGTATAAGCTGGGTAACGCGACCTCTTGCTTCTCAACTAAAACGTGGAGAAACGAAGAAATATTCATGAACATTCTTCCATAGCAAGTTGAAAAAGAAAGTCATATTTTCAATGTGGTAAATTCTCCATCGGCATTACAGAGATACCACTACACATAGAGCTCACTGGATATTTAATGTGGAAAGAGTTAGGCCTTTTCTGTGTCCCAGGATTGGTGATAACTTGCTTACTCCAACATTTAGTCTATCTTGACCTCTGCAGCACTGTTTTTGAATATATTTATTTATCCTAGAGGAAAATCCTACAGGCATACTTTTCTTTTCTTTTTGATTCAGACTTCCCCTGACCCCCCACCCCATGGGCTTTTTGTGTTTCTTTTCATTATTAGTTTAGTCTAGTTTTGTTTGTTTGTTTGTTTAATAGTAAGTTTGTAGGAACTCTGCTGCTGCTACTTTGCAAAACCAGGTCCCAGATGTGATCTACTTTTAAGGATATGACTAGACACACAACATAAATATGAATCAAGAAGTAGGGGCTGTTGGCACAAATTTGGGGAGGGTGTAGCATTCCAATGCTCCAACCTATGCTGTACCCCAGGGAACTAAGGAATTTGAGGCTAGAAACAGGCACAGCTGGGATTCAGAGAAGTAAAGAAAAGAGAACTAGCTTGGATAAGTTGAAGTACAGGTTAAAGTCCATTCTTAGCACATTATAGTGGTGAGGAATATTGATATTGAAATAGAAACTACATCAGGAACTGAGTCTGAGGCTCTACCTTTTCACTAAAACACTTAAGAGAAGTTAAGGTAGACCTCAGTTGAACTTGTCCTCTGAATACTCTCAGTCAGAAGCAAATCCACTTTGGTGTAAAGGTTCTTCAAGCAAGATCCACAAGATGCTCGCAGAGTAATAACAAGCAAAATTTTACAAAGATTACCAGATATATAAGAAGGCAAGCCACTATACTTGTAACTCAGAAGAAAAATCAGATCAGATCAGTCGCTCAGTCGTGTCCGACTCTTTGTGACCCCATGAACCACAGCATGCCAGGCCTCCCTGTCCATCACCAGCTCCCGGAGGTCACCCAGACTCACATCCATCGAGTCAGTGATGCCATCCAGCCATCTCATCCTCTGTCTTCCCCTTTTCCTCCTGCCCTCAATCCCTCCCAGCATCAGAGTCTTCTCCAATGAGTCAACTCTTCACATGAGGTGGCCAAAATACTGAAGTTTCAGCTTTAGCATCATTCCTTCTAAAGAAATTCCAGGATTGATCTCCTTCAGAATGGACTGGTTGGATCTCCTTGCAGTCCAAGGGACTCTGAAGAGTCTTCTCCAACACCACAGTTCAAAAGCATCAATTCTTCGGCGCTCAGCCTTCTTCACAGTCCAGCTCTCACATCCATACATGACCACAGGAAAGACCATAGCCTTGACTAGGTGAACCTTCGTTGGTAAAGTAATGTCTCTGCTTTTGAATATGCTATCTAGGTTGGTCATAACTTTCCTTCCAAGGAGTAAGCGTCTTTTAATTTCATGGCTGCAGTCACCATCTGCAGTGATTCTGGAGCCCAGAAAAACAAAGTCTGACACTGTTTCCACTGTTTCACTCTCCACTTTCACTTTCACGGAAGAAAAATAGAGACACAAATTTTTGTCCGTTGATAACTCAAGATGTGAGTCAAGATTCAAAACGAATTGAAGATATGTAAAATTTTAGGGAAAAAATGCAAATACAAGGATGAGTTTAAAAACAGCAACTCTTGACAATGGAAACACAATCATTAAAAGGGGAACTTAAGAAAATGGAACATATAATTGTTAAAACTTAACTGAAGAGTTAAGCAGAGGAATATAAACACTTGAAGAGTAAATTAGCAATATTAAAGAGTTTGTTAATTTAAGTATGTAGTTTGTGTTAAAAATGTTTATGAAGTGGGAAGTATGAAATAGAAGTAAGATACATGAAAGACAAAACAAAGTCCGACACTTGATGAAGGCTTCAGAAGAGAAAAAGAGACTGCAGAAGAAATAGTTTAAGAAATAATGCTAAAAGTTAATTAACACATGAATCTATATTATGTTGATGTATGGCAAAACCAAGACAATATTGTAAAGTAATTAACCTCGAATTAAAATAAATAAATTTATATTTTAAAAAACAAGCACAAAATATTCCTAACAATATTAAAATATAGATGTATCTCTACTTATATTGTGAAACCATAGAACATCAAGGCAAATAAAAGATATAAAAAGTTGCTAGAAAGAATGAAAAGAAACTGAATAAAAAAAATAATATTAGAATGAGAGAAATTCTAATTCACAATGCAGTGGGATAATATTTACAGACTTGTGCAAAATTAACTATTATACCAAAATATTGCTCACTTTGAAACAAAAATGGACAACTTGGAAGAAATGGACAAATTCTTAGAAAAAGTACAACTTTCCAAAACTGAGCCAGGAAGAAATAGAAAATCTTAACAGACCCATCACAAACAGAGAAATTGAAACTGTAATCAGAAATCTTCCAACAAACAAAAGCACAAGTCCATACGGCTTCACAGCTGAATTCTAACAAAAATTTAGAGAAGAGCTAACACCTATCCTACTCAAACTTTTCCAGAAAATTGCAGAGAAAGGTAAATTTCCAAACTCATTCTATGAGGCCACCATCACCCTAATACCAAAACCAGACAAAGATGCCACAAAAAAAAAAAAAAAAAAGAAAGAAAGAAAGAAAAGAAATCTATAGGCCAATACCACTGATGAACATAGATGCAAACATCCTTAACAAAATTCTAGCAATCAGAATCCAACAACATATTAAAAAGATCATACATCATGACCAAGTGGGCTTTATCCCAGGGATCCAAGGATTCTTCAATATCCGCAAATCAATCAATGTAATACACTGCATTAACAAATTGAAAAATAAAAACCATATTATTATCTCGATAGATGCAGAGAAAGCCTTTGACAAAATTCAACATCCATTTATATAAAAACCCTCCAGAAAGCAGGAATAGAAGGAACATACCTCAACATAACAAAAGCTATATATGATAAACCCACAGCAAACATTATCCTCAATAGTGAAAAATTGAAAGCATTTCTCCTAAAGTCAGGAACAAGACAAGGGTGCCCACTCTCACCACGACTATTCAACATAGTTTTGGAAGTTTTGGCCACAGCAATCAGAGCAGAAAAAGAAATAAAAGGAATCCAAATTGGAAAAGAAGAAGTAAAACTCTCACTGTTTGCAGATGACATGATCCTCTACATAGAAAACCCTAAAGACTCCACCAGAAAATTACTAGAGCTAATCAATGACTTTACTAAAGTTTCAGGATATAAAATCAACACACAGAAATCCCTTGCATTCTTGTACACTAACAATGAGAAAACAAGAAGAGAATTTAAGAAAAAAATTCCATTCACCATTGCAAAACAAAGAATAAAATACTTAGGAATATATCTACCTAAAGAAACAAAAGACCTATATATAGAAAACTCAGCAGTGGCCACAGGATTGGAAAAGGTCAGTTTTCATTCCAATCCCAAAGAAAGGAAATGCCAAAGAATGCTCAAACTACAACACAATCGCACTCCTCTCACACGCTAGTAAAGTAATGCTCAAAATTCTCCAAGCCAGGCTTCAGCAATATGTGAACCGTGAACTTCCTGATGTTCAAGCTGGATTTAGAAAAGGCAGAGGAACCAGAGATCAAATTGCCAACATCCGCTGGATCATGGAAAAAGCAAGAGAGTTCCAGAAATACATCTATTTCTGCATTATTGACTATGCCAAAGCCTTTGACTGTGTCGGTCACAATCAACTGTGGAAAATTCTGAAAGAGAGGGGAATACCAGACCATCTGATCTGCCTCTTGAGAAATCTGTATGCAGGTCAGGAAGCAACAGTTAGAACTGGACATGGAACAATAGACTGGTTCCAAATAGGAAAAGGAGTACGTCAAGGCTGCATATTGTCACCCTGTTTATTTAACTTATATGCAGAGTACATCATGAGAAACGCTGGACTGGAAGAAACACAAGTTGGAATGAAGATTGCTGGGAGAAATATCAATAACCTCAGATATGCAGATGACACCACCCTTATGGCAGAAAGTGAAGAGGAACTGAAAAGCCTCTTGATGAAAGTGAAAGTGGAGAGTGAAAAAGTTGGCTTAAAGCTCAACATTCAGAAAACGAAGATCATGGCATCTGGTCCCATCACTTCATGGGAAATAGATGGGGAAACAGTGGAAACAGTGTCAGATTTTATTTTTCTGGGCTCTAAAATCACTACAGATGGTGACTACAGCCATGAAATTAAAAGACGCTTACTCCTTGGAAGGAAAGTTATGACCAAACTAGATAGCATATTCAGAAGCAGAGACATTACTTTGCCAACAAAGGTTCACCTAGTCAAGGCTATGGTCTTCCCTGTGGTCATGTATGGATGTGAGAGCTGGACTGTGAAGAAGGCTGAGCGCCGAAGAATTGATGCTTTTGAACTGTGGTGTTGGAGAAGACTCTTGAGAGTCCCTTGGACTGCAAGGAGATCCAACCAGTCCATTCTGAAGGAGATCAGCCCTGGGATTTCTTTGGAAGGAGTGATGCTAAAGCTGAAACTCCAGTATTTTGGCCACCTCATGCGAAGAGTTGACTCATTGGAGAAGACTCTGATGCTGGGAGGGATTGGGTGCAAGAGAAGAAGGGCACGACATAGGATGAGATGGCTGGATGGCATCACTGACTCGATGGATGTGAGTCTGGGTGACCTCCGGGAGTTGGTGATGGACAGGGATGCCTGGTGTGCTGTGATTCATGGGATCACGAAGAGTTGGACACAACTGAATGACTGATCTGATCTGATCTGATAAAACACTGGTGAAAGAAATCAAAGAGGACACAAATAGATGGAGAAATATACCATGTTCATGGATCGGAAGAATCAATTTAGTGAAAATGAGTAAACTACCCAAAGCAATCTATAGATTCAATGCAATCCTTATCAACCTACCAACTGTATTTTTCACAGAGCTAGAACAAATAATTTCACAATTTGTATGGAAATACATAAAACCTCGAATAGCCAGAGCAATCTTGAGAAAGAAGAATGGAACTGGAGGAAACAACCTGTCTGACTTCAGGCTCTACTACAAAGCCACAGTCATCAAGACAATATGGTACTGGCACAAAGACAGAAGTATACATCAATGGAACAAAATAGAAAGCCCAGAGATAAATCCACACACCTATGGACACCTTATCTTTGACAAAGGAGGCAAGAATATACAGTGGAGAAAAGACAATCTCCTTAACAAGTGGTTCTGGGAAAACTGGTCAACCACTTGTAAAAGAATGAAACTAGAACACTTTGTAACACCATACACAAAAATAAACTCAAAATGATTAAAGATCTAAACATAAGATCAGAAACTATAAAACTCCTAGAGGAAAACCTAGGCAAAACACTCTCCAACATAACCCACAGCATGATCCTCTATGACCCACCTCCCAGAGTATTGGAAATAAAAGCAAAAATAAACAAATGGGACCTAATTAAACTTAAAAGCTTCTGCACAACAAAGGAAACTATAAGTAAGGTGAAAAGACAGCCTTCAGAATGGGAGAAAATAATAGCAAATGAAGCAACAGACAAAGAATTAATCTCAAAAATATATAAGCAACTCCTGCAGCTCAATTTCAGAAAAATAAATAAACCAGTCAAAAAGTGGGCCAAAGAATTAAACAGACATTTCTCCAAAGAAGACATACAGATGGCTAACAAACACATGAAAAGATCCTCAACATCACGCATTATCAGAGAAATGCAAATCAAAACCACAATGGGGTACCATTTCACACCAGTCAGAATGGCTGTGATCCAAAAGTCTACAAGCTATAAATGCTGGAGATGGTGTGGAGAAAAGGGAACCCTCTTATACTATTGGTGGGAATGCAAACTGGTACAGCCACTATGGAGAACAGTGTGGAGATTCCTTTAAAAACTGGAAATAGAACTGCCATGCAATCCAGAAATCCCACTGCTGGACACACACACCGAGGAAACCAGAATTGAAAGAGAAACATGTACCCCAGTGTTCATTGCAGTGCTATTTATAATAGCCAGGGCATGGAAGCAGCCTAGATGTCCATCAACAGATGAATGGATAAGAAAGCTGAGGTACATATACACAATGGAATATTATTCAGCCATTAAAAAGAGTACATTCGAATAAGTTCTAATGAGGTGGATGAAACTGGAGCCTATTATACAGAGTGAAGTAAGCCAGAAAGAAAAACACCAATACAGTATACTAACGCATATATATGGAATTTAGAAAGAATGTAATGATGACCCTGTATGTGAGACAGAAAAAGAGACACAGATGTATAGAACAGTGTTTTGGACTCTGTGGGAGAGGGCAAGGGTGGGATGATTTGGGAGAATGGCATTGAAACATGTAAATTATCACATGTGAAATGAATCGCCAGTCCAGGTTCTATGCATGAGACAGGGTACTTGGGGCTGGTGCACTGGGATGACCCAGAGGGATGGGATGGGGAGGGAGGTGGGAGGGGGGTTCAGGATGGAGAATACATGTACACCCGTGGCTGATTCATGTCAATGTATGGCAAAACCATTACAATATTGTAAAGTAAAATAAATAAATAAAATGGAGATTTTTTTAAAAAATGAAATAAAAATGGTTAGAATTACTTCAAGAAGTTACCACAAGGAGAACTTAAAATTCTAAAAGAAGACAATCAGAGATCAAAAAATAATGGTAACTAAAAAAGAAGAGTCTGAGTGAACTCTGGGAGTTGGTGATGGACAGGGAGGCCTGGCGTGCTGCAATTCATGGGGTTGCAAAGAGTCGGACACGACTGAGTGACTGATCTGATCTGATCTGAAAAAAGAAGATAAGTTCAGATAAACATTTTCTCATACAATATTAATATTGAGTTTAATAAGCTACATAATTTTAAGTAGGAAAAAATATCATGTAAATAGGGATAAATATTTTAACACAATTTTTTTCCTTTGGGGATTCCTGGACTATCAGTAATTTATTCAAGACTTAGAAAAGTTCAATATACTTGATAAAATGATCATTTTAATTGGAAAAATAGTGTAAAATCTCAAATCACTAGGATGAAAATCAAAACAGAACAAGATCCATTACATGCAAAAAAAAAAGAATGAAAATGAAAATACATATAACATGTCAATCCTAATCTCCAAATTCATCTCACCTTCCCCTTTTGCCCCTGTGTTCACACATCCATTCTCTACATCTGTATCTCTATGCGTGACCTGGGTATATTTTGGTGAGAATGTAAATTGATACAGCTACTCCGGAAAACAGTATGGAGATTACATAAAAAAAAAAAAAATAGAGCTACCATATGACCCAGTAATCCTGCTACTAGGCATATAACCAGAGGGTTAGTTGCTCCATCATGTCAGACTCTTTGTGACCCTGTGGTCTGTAGCCTGCCAGGATCCTCCATCCATGGGATTCTCCAGGCAAGAATACTGGAGTGGGTTGCCACTTCTTTCTCCAAGGGATATTCTCAACCCAGGGATTCAACCTGGGTCTCCCACATTGCAGGCAGACTCTTTATCATCTGAGTCACCAGGGAAGCCCAGGAAAACCACAACCCAGAGAAAACCACAGTTCAAATTGACCCATGTACCCAAATGTTCATTGCAGCACTATTTACAATAGCCAGGGTATGGAAACAACCTACATGTCCAATGACAGATGAGTGCATAAAGAAACCATCACACAGATATACAAAGGGGTGTTAGTCAAAAAAAGGAGTGAAACTGGACCATTTGTAGAGAATTATGTACTTCTATACTAACTTTTGTTCCACATGTAGTTTGTTTATACCCTATTCCCATGCCTTTTTGATATCACAAATTAATACTTTACTCAACACATTCTCTCTTTTTTTCCCCTCTATTATGGCATTGTGCTAGATGCTATAACTGAGTAAAAAAGAATGACACCATTCTTCATTACTGAATTTAAATCTATTTTGGGAGAAATCTTTCTTAATAATGCAAAGGCTGCAGAGCATCTGCCATTAAGGAAAAACAATTTATACATAAATAAATATTTGACTAATTTATATAATCCACATTATCTATTTAAAAAATAAAACCTTAAAAGCAATTTTTTCTTTGACTTTAGACTTATAATGAAATTTTATATTGACTAAAAATGATCCATCATTAATTAAAGATATTAGAGATCTAAAAGAGGACAAATGAGAACTCTGTCAGGAGGTTAACAATTCAGTTCAGTAACTCAGTCATGTACGACTCTTTGTGACCACACTGACTCCAGCATGCCAGACTTCCCTGTTCATCACCAACTCCTGGAGCTTGCTCAGACTCATGTCCGTTGAGTCGGTGATGCCATCCAACCATCTCATCCTCTGTTTTCCCCTTGTCCTGCCTTCAATCTTTCACAGCATCAATGTCTTTTCAGATGAGTTAGCTTTTCGCATCAAGTGGCTAAATTATCAGAGTTTCAGCTTCAGCATCAATCCTTCCAATGAATATTCAGGACTGATTTCCCTTAAGATGGATTGGCTGGATCTCCTTGCAGTCCAAGGGACTTTCAAGAGTCTTCTCCAACACCACAGTTCAAAAACACCAATTCTTAATTGTTCAGCTTTCTTTCATGGTCCAACTCTCACATGACTATCGGGAAAACTATAGCTTTGACCAGTAATGTCTTGACAAAGTAATGCTTTTAATATGATGTCAGGTTTGTCATAGCTTTTTTTCTTTTTTTGTCCCAAGGAGCAAGTGTCTTATAATTTCACAGCTACAGTCACCATTTTGCAATGACTTTTGAAGCCCAAGAAAATAAAGTCTGTCACTGTTTCCATTGTTTCCCCCATCTATTTCCCATGAAGTGATGAGACCAGATGCCATGATCTTCATTTTTTGAATGTTGAGTTTTAAGCCAACTTTTTTGCTCTCTTCTTTCACTTTCATCAAGAGGCTCTTTGGATTCTCTTCTCTTTCTGCCATAAGGATGGTGTTATCTGCATCTGAGGTTATTGATATTTCTCCCAGCAATCTTGATTTCAGCTTGTGCTTCATCCAGCCTGGAATTTCGCATAATATACTCTGCATAGAAGTTAAATAAGCTGGGTAACAGTACATAGCCATGACATACTCCTTTCCCAATTTTGAACCAGTCTGTTGTTCCATGTCTCGTGCTAACTGTTGCTTCTTGACCGGTATACAGGTTTTTCAGGAAGCAGGTAAGGTACTCTGGTAAATCTAATTTCCACAGCAAAGACTGGGAGTCTAAGGACATTTGAAAACAGAAACATTTCAAATGTTCTGGGCCTAGAGCCTCTCCTCATCCAGACACACTAAATTAAGGCTTCCAGAAAGCAATGCTAAGTATGCTTGCATGCGTATGTGTGGTGCACACACAGGTATTTTCCTTAATAAGAGAGTCCTGATACCTTCCTTACCATCTCTCCATCCTGAGACTCTTTTAAAAACTGTTGTAAGTTTTTGGCTTCCTGACACCCAAGCAGACTGTGAAGCAAGATGTTCATTTGATTATGTAAAACCTGGCAAAGTAGAAGTCAAGTGTATCCCCTTAAGTGACTTTTCTTGTAAGATTTTCTCCAGGTTTCTCCTCTCTGTGGGAATCAGCTGTATAATGCTAATTAGTTTCTTTATTAGCTTACCTTTTCCTGTTAATTGGCACTGATCACTTTGCTTCTTATCACCTCCGTTCCAGTATGATATTATTCTTAGGAATACTAACAAAAAATAATTATTCATGCTTATGTATTCAATTTGTTGATTTGGAAAGCATACAATATTGGCAAATAAGTCTAGGCAATAGCCTTTGGATGAAAGATAATTATGAAGACATTTTGATAAGTAGTGTTTATGGGTGTGGCAAAGCATGCAAGTTCAGTCACCTGATTGCCCAGAAAATTTGAGTTGGAGATTGAGACTATAAAGGAGAAAATGTAACTTTTTCTTCTATCCTTCTAAGTTCTCGACTGAGATTCCTGTAGCAAAACATAGATTAACAGGAGAAAAACATAAATTTTCTTATATAAATTTTATGTGACATGGAAAACTTTATAAGGAAATGGAGATGCTAAGAAACTGTTTTTAAAAAAGTCTTAAAAATGAGTGTTTTTATGTTAGTTTTGCTGATGAGCATAAAGTTCTGGAACAATGTGATAAGACAAAAGGTATGAGTTAAGGAACTTAGTACCTATTGGTTCAGATAGTTCTCTGTGACCCTTTGCCTTCTGAGATAAGAGTGTTCCTTTCCTCTGTGTTCAGGGATGACACTTCTCACATGAGGGCTTTATCACCTGCTTTGCAGAAGGTTAGAAATAATTTCCTAGGTTTCATGATCTGCTGTAGAGGATGGTCAGAATTTCATTCTTATACATGCTATTTCTCAAATTCTTTCACCTTGAAATATTTCATATGCCAAACACCACATTGAGGTACCAATTTCTGAACCCCATCAGACAGAATCAGGGTTTTGTGGACACCCAAAAGTGGTTTGTGTACTCCTAAGCTCATGGAACCCCACTTCAACAATTAGTTATACAAGTGTAGGCCATGTGAAAGATTTATATACAAAAGCAATTGTCCTGATATTGAAAAACTAATGTTATGATTGATTTTTCATTTCACAGCAGATTAAAGAGCAAGTTATTTTTTTTTAATGCAAGTGCATTGTCCTTTTTGAAATTCTCCTCTCATTCTGCAAAAATATAACATATGCCTTTTATAAAACTATTTATTCTAAACATATATGTTTTTCTGTGTTCACATAGTCATACATGTGAGCATGTGAAAAACAAAATTTTATGAACAAGCTTGACATAGAAAACATATAAGAAGCACCTCTGAATCAATCGAGGCAAAGTCTTCTTCACCCCTTAATCATAAGTGCAGTGAATCCTTAATTTCAATTGAATTCATAATCTGTTTTAATTTCATAATTTCATAAATGACAGAAGGCCCATAAATGACATTTGATAAAGGGCTAGAACAGTAAAAATTGCTTGACATTAAAATACATCAGACATAGACCTGAGGCTAGAACCATGGGTTAGCGGGCTGTCTTTCCTATGCCCATGGCAGACTCCATGGATAACACCTGTGTGTGTGTGTTCAGTCACGCAGTCGTTTGTACCTCTTTGGGACCCCATGGACTGTAGTTCACCAGGGTCTTCTGTCCATGGGATTATACCAGCAGGAACACTGAAGTAGTTTGCCATTTTCTCTTCCAGGGGATCTTCCCAACCCAGGGATCATACCAGCGTCTCCTGGAATTTCTGCCTTGGCAGGTGAGTTCTTTGCCACTGAGACACCTGGGAAGCACATGGATAAACCACCTTCCTACATCTACAAAACAAGTACAGAAGTCCATTTCACAAGTGAAATTAAGCAAAAAGGTTTAATAACTTTATTTTTTTTTGGTATAAAAAGCTCTATTGTTTTCATTTGGCCCAGGATTTTGGAGAAGGCTCTGGTGTGTTAAGAAGCCTCCTAGTGGCTTCAGAGAGGCGCTCTAGGCAGAAGCCCTGACATTAAGGGGGCTCCTCAAGGACCGCTGGGCTCCTGAGGCTCCTAGCTATGCTTGAGGGTGAGCCTTTCAAAGAAATATTCACCCAACCCAGCCTGAAGACCAGCCAGACTGCAGAGGTCAGTCAGGTGGTCACCCATCTTCTTGATGAGACTTACCTCTTTATCTTGGAAGTGTCTCTCCAGGAGTCACAGAGGTAGGGGACTGCACGTGCAGAACCTAGGCCAAGGAGACCCAAAAGGGCGTGGTTCAGCTTCTCCATGGGAAGGGCAGTTTCTGTAGCATCCTGGGTTTTACCCCCGTATCCAATACTTTGGCCACCTCATGTGAAGAGCTGACTCATTGGAAAAGACCTTGATGCTGGGAGGGATTAGGGGCAGGAGGAGAAGGGGATGACAGAGAATGAGATGGCTGGATGGCATCACCGACTCAATGGACATGAGTTTAAGTAAACTGCGGGAGTTGATGATAGACAGGGAGGCCTGGCGTACTGCAATTCATGGGGTCACTAAGAGTTGGACATGACTGAGCAACTGAACTGAACTGAACTGATCTTGAGATGGCTTCTGCATTATCCAGTAAGAGGGCGAAGCTGCTGTGCTGGTTTTGCATTTTCAAGAGACACTGCAAGCCTTCCTGCTTCTCCTTGGCCAATTCGCAGAGAAAGTGGCCCACACCCTGCAGAGCCACATCGTCACGGTTGAAATAGAGCCCAGAGATAGGGAGGTGTGAAGTGAAGTGAAGCCTAGCAGGCTCCTCTGTCCATGGAATTTTCCAGGCAAGAATACTGGAGTGGGTTACCATTTCCTTCTCCAGGGGATCTTCCCAGCCCAGGGATTGAACCCCAGTCTCCCGCATTGCTGGCGGACGTTTTACCATCTGAGCCACCAGGGAAATGCTGGTGTAGTGAGGTGTAGGAGCCTGGATACACATGTTGACCACATCACTGATGGCAGCTTCTAGCTCGGTGGAGTAATTCTGATGAATCTGGGAGTTCACGGTTAATCGGTTATAAGCAGTTAAGCTCAAACAATGGTGTTGACTAGTCCTGGTGATTACGGACAGCTGAGTGGCTGATTCTGAAGGCTGCGACTGGACAAGAGGTTGGAGGGTGGTCAGAAACTGGGGCAAGGGGCCTGCTGCGTCTGTTCCCTCCAAGCACTGTTGAAGCAGGAGACAGATTCACAGGACAGGCAAGTGAGTTTTTAGACAGATTTGCAAGACCATCAGTTAAGAATTTTTAATCATGATATTTGAGAGAAAAATCTTTGTTTTTTTCCTGGTACCTGATGGGTGAAAGACGCCCACCTTCCAATGCTCTACTTATAGTTAGAAATCAGTCCATTTTTGTGATGCTGTTTATGCCTAACGGGACAGCACATGAGAGGAAGGGTTGATCCTATGTCACTTCCGGAAGCATTTGTTTCTCTGGAGTTTGGTGGTCCGCACTGGTAAGCTCCAAGGAATGAAATTTCAGTGGGATGCTATTTATTTTATTTTTTTTTTTTTTTGCAGGGGAAAATGGACAAGGGAAAGGATCAATGAGGGTGGGAGGGAAATGGGAAGAAAGAAGGGGAGTGATGGTGGGGAGGAGTATATGTAATTTCTTAACCAATGGCTTTCTGTTTTTAATCACAAAGAACACTTAAAAAAAAAATCATGGTGAGTTCATCTTATATTAGGAGGTTTGTTCTCGAAATGAAAGGTTCAGGAAACAAAAAGTCCAGTTTGGGTGTCCTCATCTTTAGGCACATCTTGGTATTTTGTATTGGTAAGTCTATCATTACCACAATATATTATTTAGGACAGGATCACATTTGTCACCTCTTCCTGCCTACTTCCCAAAGTGGTACCAAACCCACAAAATAGTCAATAAACCTCCACAGAGTGAGCAAAGTCTTTTTTTTTTTTTTTTTTAAGCTCTCCTGAGTGAACTGAATTTTTGGAGGCTCATAAGTAAATATGTTTTCCTCTTTACTTTGTCTATTACAGCCAGATTATGAGTGGGGTGTTAAAGTCTCCCACTATTATTGTATTGCTCTAGAGAATGTCCTTTAGTTTTTGTTGGAGAAATGGTTTAGTGGTGCAAAATTCTCTCAACTTTTGCTTATCTGTGAAGCTTTTGATTTCTCCTTCATATTTGAATGAGATCCTTGCTGGATACAATAATCTAGGCTGTAAGTTATTTTCCTTCATCACTTTAATTACGTCTTGCCATTCCCTCCTGGCTTGGAGAGTTTCTATTGAAAGATCAGCTGTTATCCTTATGGGAATTCCCTTGTGAGTTATTTGATGTTTTTCCCTTGCTGCTTTTAATATTTGTTCTTTATATTTAATCTTTGTTAATTTGATTAATATGTGTCTTGGGGTGTTTCGCTTTGGGTTTATCCTGTTAGGGACTCTCTGGATTTCTTGAACTTGAGTGGTAATTTCCTTCTCCATTTTAGGGAAGTTTTCAACTATTATCTCCTCAAGGATTTCCTCATGATCTTTCTTTTTATCTTCTTCTTCTGGAACTCCTATGATTCGAATGTTGTAGCGTTTGATGTTATCCTGGAGGTTTCTGAAATTGTCCTCATTTCTTTTGATACGTTTTTATTTTTTCTCGTCTGATTCATTTATTTCTAGGATTCTATCTTCTAGTTCACTAATCCTATCTTCTGCCTCTCTTATTCTACTATTTGTTGCCTCCAGGGTGTTTTGGATCTCATTTATTGCATTATTCATTATGTGTTGACTCTTTTTTATTTCTTCTAGGTCCTTGTTAAACCTTTCTTGCATCTTCTCAATCCTTGTCTCCAGACACTTTAACTGTGATTCTATTTTGATTTCGAGATTTTGAATTAATTTCACTATCATTATTCGGAATTCTTTATCAGGTAGATTCCCTATCTCTTCCTCTTTGGTTTGGATTGGTGGAGATCTATCCTGTTCCTTTAGCTGCTGGGTATTCTTTTGTCTCTTCATTTTGTTAAAATTGCCAAATTTAGAGTGTCCTTACTATATTCTGGTAGTTTGTTGAATTCTCTTTATTGAGGCGGTTTACAGGTCTTTTCAATATCTGATCTCTGCCTTGTTACAGAGGGGGCGGAGATGAACACCCAAATCTAAACCGGCCAGGTTCAGGCACTCAGATAATCCTCAGAAGCACAGACTTGGTTCAGTCTGCGTTTTATGCCCTTCCCAGATCCGAGTAGCACAGGTGATGAAATGTTCAGCGAGCGCAGGTGCTGCGACTTATCGCCTCTCCGCCACTCAGTTTTCTGGGTATACAAACAGCGCACTTTCTCAGGCAGATGTTTACCATCCAGAGCCCCAAGAAGCGTGAGTCAGCACAGAAACCTACTCACAGTTCCGTTAGACAGTGTCTCTCTAGGGCTGTAATTGCCCGCCTCAGGCCCTGGTTGCCTGTCACCGGAGTGGGATGGCCTGCAGCCGGCCAACTCTGTGCAGCCCTTTGTTCCGTAAGTAGTCCTGGTGGTGTCTTAAGTTAGGGCTGGCTTTTGATGTAGTAGATAACCGACAGTCTGGTTATTTCGCTCAGGTAGCGCCCGAGATAGCCAGGCCAAATCCTTTCTCAAAGCAATGCAGGCCCCGCCGCTCCTCCTAGCCCAGCCCACACTTGCCAATAGCAAATGCTGGTGTCCGCGCCAGTTCTCCACAAAAGGAGTTACCGCAGGGCTCGTTTTCTCGTTTTGAAGACAATGAGCTGTCTTTCTAAGTGCCTGATGTCCTCTGCCGGCATTCAGAAGTTGTTTTATCGAGTTTATTCAGCATTCAAATGTTCTTTTAATGGATTTGTGGAGGAGAAAGTATTCTCCCCGTCTTACTCGTCCGCCATCTTAGCTCCTCCCCCGGGATGCTATTTAAGTTGGCCAAATATTAAATAGCATTCATATAACATACCAGCAAATTTAAAACATCAGCCTTTATAAATGAAAGTAAAATTTGGTAATTCTCAATGGATTAGAAAATATTAGAGACTGTATTCCAAAGAAGTTATATAATTATGCTGATCACATTTTGTATTCTTATAATTTTATTGGCTTATAAATTATTCCATGTATTTTGTTCAATAAAATTATTTAATTGGGAAAAGAAATTATAGTTTGGATAAAGATACAATTTAACTCATTTTATGCATTTTGGCATATTATTTCATTGTGAAATTTATAAATTACAATGAATGAGGTCATATAAGTGGCAGTGGAAAATAAAATGCATCAATATACATACATTTTTAATAGGATTCAGCAGTTTTCAGAACACAAAAGCAATGCGAAACAGAGGCTTTTTTTATAAATATTGAAAAACAGCATTCAACAAACCATGTTTCTAAAATAATGTCTTGCTACTTTTTTCTCTCATTTCATTATGAAAACTTCTCTTGTGTTTTGTTTGTAATTTGCATCCTAAGAATTGGATTCCATTTTTTTTAGATATACAATAACAAAAACCCCAAGGCAGTGTTTTATTTTAATTTTTTAAAAAAATAATTAATATATTTTAATTGGAGAATAATTACTTTAGAATAGCGTGATGGGTTTTGCCATACATTGACATGAATCAGCCACAGATGCACATGTTTCCCCCATCTTGAACCCCCTTTCCAATTCCCTCCCATCCCATCCTTCTGGGTTGTCCCAGAGCGGCAGCTGTGAGTGCCCTGCTTCACGCATCCAACTTGCACTGGTCATCTATTTCCCATGTGGTAAGATACATGTTTTGATTCTGCTCTTTCAAATCATCCCACCCTTGCCTTCTCCTACATAGTTCAAAAGTCTTTTCTTTACATCTGTGTCTCTTTTGCTGCCTTGCATAAAGGATCTTCTTTACTGTCTTTCTAAATCCATATACGTGCCTTAGTATCCTGTATTGGTGTTTCTCTTTCTGACTTACTTCACTCTGTATAATAAGCTATAGCTTCATCCACCTCCTCAGAATTGACTCAAACATGGTCCTTTTTATAGTTGAGTAATAGTCCATTGTGTATATATACCACAACTTCCTTGTCCACTCATCTGCCAATGGACATGTGGGTTACTTCTATGTCCTAACTGTTTTAAACAGTGCCACAATGAACATTGGGGTACACGCATCTCTTTCAATTCTGGTTTCCTTGGTGTGTGTGCCCAACCATGGGATTGCTGGGTCATATGGCAGTTCTATTTCTAGTTTGTAAAGGAATCTCTACACTGTTCTCCACAGTGGCTGTACCAGTTTGCAATCCCACCAACAGTGTAAGAGGGTTACCTTTTCTCAACACCCTCCCCAGCATTTATTGTTTGTAGACTTTTTGACCATGCCCATTCTGACCAGTGTGGGATCATGCTTCATTGTGGCTTTGATTTCTCTAATAATGAGTGATTTTTGAGCCTCTTTTCATGTCTTTATTATCCATCTGCATGTCTTCTTTGGAGAAATGTCTGTTTAGTTCTTTGGCCCACTTCTTCATTGGGTTGTTCGTTTTCCCAGAAGACAAAAAAGAAAGGGCAAGACAGTGTTATTTATTAAGATAAATTGTCATAGATAAGTGGTATAAATAGGCAGGTAGGTAGGTAGAGCGTTAGATGACAGAGACAAATTTATACACTCACAGCTACACACACATACACACACAACTTCAACTGCAGACATAACATTGTTTTGGGAAAGCATCACTTCTGTCCTTTCTCCCATTAACTGTGTGCACCCCAGTCTAGCATTTTTTTTGCTCTGTCTGTATTAACCTGGTTTCCAAAACATTTTGACCTGTTCCTCATCATCTTTGCATCTATTCTTTCCTTGTGACTAGACTGGCAAAACCATGGTGCCTGGAAAAATAATTTCCATGAAATCTATTTATTTTCTGAATAAAATCTCTTCTACTGGCCAAAATAATAACTTATATCTTCTCAAATTGCATCACATATAATGTCACCTCTCTCTTTCTTCCATTTAATAAACAGAATAGAAGAGCAGTTGCCAGTAGCTGGAGGGAGGGAGAAATGGGGAGTTGTTTGTTGGGTATAAAATTTTAGTTGTGCAAGATGAATGAGATCTAGAAATCTGTACAACATAGGATGCATAGTTAACAATGTTCTATTGTGAATGTAAAATTTTGGGGAAAGGATACATTTCATGTTTTATGTTCTCCCAAAACAAAACCAATAACATATTGACAAATCAATAACATAACAACAAAAGCTCAAAATAAACAAAAATACACTTAGCGTTTGGAGTTGATCGATATGGCTATTACTATGATTGTGGCAATGGTTTCATGGATATGCACATGTCCAAACTCATCAAATTGCATATATTAAATACATGGAGTTTTTGAATATCAAGTATACGTCAATTACGTTTTTAAATAATTAAATATTGGATGCCAATAAACCCTCTGAAGCTTGAGAACCAAATGAATCACTCCTGAATAATTAACACTTAAGTCTTGAAGTTATGGTCAGTCTATATACGTATATTAATATAGTCCCTGAGTGTCCCAGGAAAGATTTTGATCATTCTATTTTTAAGAACCATTTTGAAGGTTTCAATGCATATTATTCTATTTGTGTACTAGGCAAATGTATATTGTTATGCTCTGTACAGATGTAAGTGGAATATCATCTCTAGCATCATGTTGCATTTTTTTCATTTTGTTTTTCTCTTTAAGATTCATCTTTGTTATAGAAACATTTAATGCATTGTTCTCAGCTTCTGTCTGATGTTGCTTCACACTATGAATAATATTCCAGTGAACTTCTTTGAGTTCCCTGTGGATGTATATGAGGATTCAGTTTACAAGTCAATTTGAGGCATTGTAAGTACCTCCCCCATTTCATTATTTAATGACTTTGCTGTATAACTGAATACATATATTGGCTTTGGTCTAATAGGCTATTCCTAACTTTTTGTCTTATATTTTTTGTAATTTTGAACTTTTGCCTAAGAAGTTTTTTTACCCAGTCCTGGGTCACAATTTTTCTTTTGTCAATAACTTATTATACTTATGTTACAATTTTACTTTTCATAATTGCATCTTCATTCTTGTCTGCTCTTCATTTGCTAGTAGATGAGGATCAGGTTTTATTTTTGTTGGTTTGTTTCATTGGTTTTCTTCTCCATGTTATTCATCATATCCTCAGTGGTCTCCATAACAATATTTTCTTTAACTGATTAATCATGGAACAACTTTTACCATGTAAGTTCTCATGCCTATATAAAAGTCTAGCTCTGAGATATGTATATATTCCATTTTTTTGCCTAATGATTTCCAAAACACATGATGATTTTGTGTTTATTATTGATATCATTTTAAAAATGTCAGTATCTGCTAGGGCAAGTATCATTCATGTTTTTTTTTTTTAGTTAAATATATTCAACTGCTTGTGGATTTTTATTACTCATTTTACAGTTTAGTGTAATTTACTTGTATTTAAAAAATACTCAAATGCTATTTTGATTTTATCATATATATATATTCATTATAGGAGGATTAACGACTGTAGTAGTTAAGGTGTCCTATTCATAAGCAAGCATGGTCTCTCCATTTTATCATTTAACACTCTTTATTTGGGATTTAGATTTTTTCCTTCATAGAGATATAGTGCATGCATGCTTAGCTGCTTCAGTCCGGTCTGACTCTCTGCCACCCTATGGACTGTAGCCCACCAGGCTCCTCTCTCCCTAGGATTCTCCAGGCATGAATAATGGAGTGTGTTTTCATATCCTCCTCCAGGGAATCTTCAGGACCCAGGGATTGAACCTGTGTCTCTTTTGTCTCCTGGATTGTAGGTGGATTCTTTACGCATTGATCCACTTGAGAAGCCCCAGAGAGATGGGGGTACACTTGGATAATTATTTACTTTCGTTGGTTTGTAGATAATGTAAATGCAAACTTGTTTTTATATTTCTTCATTGGTGTTTGATGATTTAAAAAAAAAAAGTGTTGATTTTCTAAAGGCTAATTGTTTCTTTGACAAAATTACTGAATTATATATAAGTTCCAACAGATGTGTTGTTAATTATATTCATTTTTCAAAATAGATGATCATAGGCTATTTACAAATAATGGCATATTTTCTGTATCCATTCAGCACGTATCTATTAGTAGTATTTTCTTTTCTTTTCTTTTTCAATAGCATTGTCCAGAGCCTCTAGTGTTGCGTTAAATAGAGCACTGGGCCTGAGGGTACTTCCCTTTTTCCTGATAATAAAGTTATCCATTGAAAGATTTCCTTAGGAAGTAAAACATTTTATGTTAGCTTTGTTTTATAATGAATGTAAATCAGAAAGAGCCCTTTCTGCTCCCAGTGTAGTAAAAGCTCATTATAATCAGCCTTGTTAGAAATGTAAGTTTGTACATTTAATAACAAGTTCAATTTGATTAAACATTACTTTTGATATCTATTTCATTAAATGTTTCATTTTTCTTTGTTTGTTTTTGTTTTTCTTCTGTGAGAATTTGCCTCCAAGGAAAAGTGCTTGGCTTATTTTTAATCTTTTCGATTTCTTTTTTTTAAATTAATTTATTTTTTTTTTTTTTTTTTTTTTTTTTATCAAGAATCTCTTTTATTGATTATCAGAAACATTACAAACATCTAGTATGAACAAATTGTAACATGATAGTGTTTAGTTTGAACAATTAATACATTTCAGATATAATATTATACATATTTCAATGCTATTCTCCCCAATCATCTCACCCTCTCCTGGTCCCAGAGTCCAAAAGTCTGGTCTATACATCAGTGTCTCTTTTGTTGTCTCGTAAATAGGGTTATTTTTTACCATCTTTCTAAATTCCATATATATGCGTTAGTATACTGTATTTGTGTTTTTGTTTCTGGCTTACTTCACTCTGTATAATAGGCTCCAGTTCCATCCACCTCCTTAGAACTGATTCAAATGTATTCTTTTTAATGGCTGAGTAATATTCCATTGTGTATATGTACCACAGCTTGCTTATCCATTCATCTGTGGATGGACAACTAGGTTGCTTCCACGTTCTGGCTATTGCAAACAGTGCTGCTATGAACATTGGGGTACACGTGTCTCTTTCAATTCTGGTTTTCTCAGTGTATATGCCCAGCAGTGGGATTGCTGGATCATAAGGCAGTTCTATTCGCAGTTTTTTGAGGAATCTCCATACTGTTCTCCAAAGTGGCTGTACTAGTTTGCATTCCCACCAACAGTGCAAGAGGGTTCCCTTCTCTCCGCACCCTCTCCAGCATTTATTGCTTGTGGACTTTTGGATAGCAGCCATACTGATTGGCGTGAAATGGTATCTCATAGTGGTTTTGATTTGCATTTCTCTGATAATGAGTGATATTGAGCATCTTTTCATGTGTTTGTTAGCCATCTGTATGTCTTCTTTGGAGAAATGTCTATTGAGTTCTTTGGCCCATTTTTTGATTGGGTCATTTATTTTCTGGAATTGAGCTGTAGAAGTTGCTTGTATATTTTTGAGATTAGTTGTTTGTCAGTTGCTTCATTTGCTATTATTTTCTCCCATTCTGAAGGCTGTCTTTTCACCTTGCTTATAGTTTCCTTTGTTGTGCAAAAGCTTTTTAAGTTTGATTAGGTCCCATTTGTTCATTTTTGATTTTATTTCCAATATTCTGGGAGGTGGGTCATAGAGGATCCTGCTGTGATGTAAGTCAGAGAGTGTTTTGCCTATGTTTTCCTCTAGGAGTTTTATGGTTTCTGGTCTTACATTTAGCTCTTTAATCCATTTTGAGTTTATTTTTTGTATGTGTTAGAAAGTGTTCTAGTTTCATTATATGGAGGGGTCTTTTTTTGTATCCATTCAGCCAGTCTCTTCTTTTGGTTGGGGCATTCAACTCATTTACATTTAAGGTAATTAATGATAAATATGATCCCGTTGCCATTTACTTTTTTTTTGGTTTGAATTTATATATCCTTTTTGTGTTTCCTGTCTAGAGAATGTCCTTTAGTATTTGTTGGAGAGCTGTTTGTGGTCTGAATTCTCTCAGCTTTTCTTGTCTGTAAAGGTTTTATTTCTCCTTCATATTTGAATGAGATCCTTCTGGTACAATAATCTGGGCTGTAGTTCTTTTCTTTCATCACTTTAAGTATGTCTTGCCATTCCCTCCTGGCTTGGAGAGTTTCTATTGAAAGATCAGCTGTTATCCTTATGGGAATTCTTGTTTTTTTGTTTTTTTCCTCTCTTTTTTTTTTTTTTTATTTATTTATTTTTGTTTTGTTTTTTCTATTTGGACTTTTATATATTATTCCTTCCATTTTAGGAATTTTCACTATTTCTCCTCTAGTATCTTCTCATGTCTTTTTTTTTCTTCTTCTTCTGGGACTCCTAGATATTGTCGTTTATATTTCTGAGTTTAATTTCCTCATTTTTTTTTTTTTCTTTTTTCTCCTCTATTCCTTTAATTCTGCCATTCTATCTTCTAATTCACTAATTCTATCTCTGCCTTTTATTTACTATTTGTTGCCTCAGAGTTCTCATTTGCTTTATATATTTTTTTTTTTTTTCTTCTAGGTCCTTTAAATCTCGCACTCTAATGCTTTTCTCAGACTATACCATGACATTTAATGCGTACAGTACCACTTCCTTTTTTTGGTTTGGTGGGCTTTTATCCTGTTCCTTTACCTGCTGGGAATTTTCTTCTTTTCATCTTTTTAAATTGCTAAGTTTGGGGCGTTTTACTGTATTCTGGTAGTCTGTGGAGTTCTTTTATTGTGGCGTTTCTGCACTATATGTGGGTTTGTACCGGTGGTTGTGAGGTTTTTGTTTATGGAAGCTTGTATCGGTGTTTGGTGGGTGGAGCTGGATTTTTTTCTCTGGGGTGAGTGGAGTGTCTAGTAGTGAGTTATGAGATGTTAGTTTTGGGGTGTTGTGTAGCTGTGTATTGGAGCTCAGGTGTGTTTTGTTTTTTGGAGAATTTGTATTTTGTTGTGGAACTTCTGGTCTTTGTGTGATGCTTGGTTTCAGAGTAGGTATGGAGGCTTTTAATGAGCTCCTGTCAATTAGTGTTTCGTGGGATCAGGGTATGGACTTAAGCCTCCTGGTTCCAGTTATTGGTCTTATTTTTACAGTAGTCTCAAAAACTTCTTCTTCTATAATGCATTCCACAACTGGACTGCTCAGAGATGTTCACGGAATTATACATAGAAGGAAAAAGGGAGGAAGGAGACAGAGGTGGTCAGGAGGATAAAAGGAGGGAGTGTGAAGGAGAGAGACAGATCTAGTCAGTAATCAGTAAAGAAAAGAAAAAAGGAAAGGAAAAAAGCAAAGGACAAAAAGGAAAAAGGAAAAAAAAAACAAAACAGGGTCGCAAAAGTTATATCTAAACGTGGAGATTAAAGAAGTACTAGAGGATAAAAAAAATAATAATAATAAAAAAATAAAAGAAACAAAACAAACAACAACAACAAAAAAATTAAAAGGGAAAAAAAATTTTTGTTTTCCTTTTTCCAATTAAAAAATAATAAAAATTTTAAAAATATATATATATTAAAAAAAGAAAAGAAAAAAAAAGGAAATAATGATGGGAAAAATAGTAACAATATATATAAGAGTTTCTCTATTATTGTTGTGGGTTCAGTTCATTTTCAGCTAGTTCCTTGTTCTGGCTTAAATTTCTCAAGATCTATAGGCCCCTTTCTCTGTGGTTGGTCTGTATAGTTCTTTGTTCTGTGCACAGGCGAACGAAGTCTGCGCTGAGGCCCGCAGAGGGGGAGGGGTCGGCGACGGGAATGGCGGGCGGGCGGGTGGGGGAGGGGATGGGGTGGCCCTCGTGGGAGCCGCCGGCCCAGCGGGCGGGGGCACGCCTGCGCGGGAGTGGCCGGCGGGGGAGCATCCAGTGGGGGAGAGTCCCGCGGGGGAGCGTCCCTCTGGGGAGCGCCGGCATCGGAGCGTCCCGCGTGGGAACGGCCAAGGCGTCTCCCTGCCCAGCCCCGGCTCCCCAATGGCAGATGCGGGCGTTTGCAGCGGTGCTTTTCCGCTGCGGAAGTTACCGCAGGGCCCGCAGTCTGTGGGTTCTAATTGCTCAACTGTTCTCCTCCCTGTTATGATAGTCTCCGTGTTTCCCAGGTTCGGCGCAGATTCCGCAGGGAGAGTGTTTCCTGGTGTTTGGAAACTTCTCTTTTAAGACTCCCTTCCCCGGACAGAGGTCCGCCCCTCCCTCTTTGTCTCTCTCTGGCTTCTATATTCTTTCCTACCTCCTTTAGAAGGCAGTGAGTTGCTTTTCTGGGTGTCCGACGTCCTCCGCCAGCACTCCGAAGCTGTTTGTGGTATTTACTCGGCGCCCAGATGTCCCATTGATGAATTTGTGGAGGAGAAAGCGTATTCCCCGTCCTAATCCTTCGCCATCTTAACCGGAAGTCATCAAATTAATTTATTTTTTATTGAAGGATAATCGCTTTACAGAATTTTGCTGTTTTCTGTCAAACTTCAACATGAATCAGCTATAGGTATACATATATCCCCTCCCTTCTGAAACCCTCTCCCATCCCTCTAGCTTGATGCAGAGCCCCTGCTTGAGTTTCCTGAAATATACAGCTGTCTATTTTAAGTATGGTAACGTAAGTTTCCATGTTGCTCTTTCCACCCATCGCACCCTCTCCTCCTCTCTCCCCATGTCTGTAAGTCTATTCTCAATGTCTGTTTCTCCATTGTTGCCCTGCAAACAAATTTTTCAGTACCATTTTTCTAGATTCTGTATATATGTGTTAGAATACAGTATTTATCTTTCTCTTTATGACTCACTTCACTCTGTATATATAATAGGTTCTAGGTTCATCCACCCCATTAGACTGACTTAAATGTGTTCCTTTTTATGGCTGAATAATATTCCATTCTGCATATACATACCACAACCTTTAATCCTGTATCCTGTGTATGCAACACATTGGGTTTATTAATGCTATTTTTCAGATCTTCAATATTTCTACTTGTTTGTCTGCTTGATTAATCAGTTAAATCTTATCACTTACATACTCTTCTCTCTATGCTGCTGCTGCTGCTAAGTCGCTTCAGTCATGTCCGACTCTGTGCGATCCCATAGACGGCAGACCACCAGGCTCCCCTGTCCCTGGGATTCTCCAGGCAAGAACAGTGGAATGGGTTGCCATTTCCTTCTCCAATGCATGAAAGTGAAAAGTGAAAGTGAAGTCGCTCAGTCGTGTCCGACTCATAGCGACCCCGTGGACTGGAGCCTACCAGGATCCTCCGTCCATGGGATTTTCCAGGAAAGAGTACTGGAGTGGGGTGCCATTGCCTTCTCCACTTCTCTTTATACTATATTGTAAAAAATATATATTATTAACTAAACAACTTTATGATGGACATGTCTTCTTGTTCTAGTGTTTCTTTTATTATTATGTATTACAGTTCTGTTTTCCATGTGATATATTTTGATTTAAAATTTATTTTGATAGATTTCGAGAATGTTATTCTCCTGTTGTTTTCATTCATGCTTGCACAGTATGGCTTCATTCAACATTTTGTTCTAACATTTTTTATTGCTGAGCATTTTTCTCTTATTTATTATAAAATCTCCGAAAACCTATTTGTGGTATTTAATTTAATGGTACATTGAGAGAGTGATACATTGGAAATAAACTAAGTATCCATTAGGAAGGTAACTATACTATTTTATATAAAGCAGCACTATAAAAGAACTAGATGAAATAATAGACAAGAGCTATAAGAATAATTTAAGCAAAAAAGTTACATAGCAATATGTATAAAGTAAAATATTTTTTTGTGAATTTCTAAAATTTCTTTGCAATTTACCAAATACAGTGAACATGTAAGATTTCCATTGGTTGAAGTCCCCAAATACTTAAATTTTATATACAAGCAACTGTTTCTTAAAATCATAATGATAAAACGTTAGCATGACTTTAAATCTACATGGTGGTTATGTTGTTTTTTTATATATACATATATATTGTACATCTATGTATTTTCAAAAGTTTTCAAAACATAAGAAAATCCACAACCTTAAGTGATAAAAGCACAGTATATATTCAGTGCATTGAGGAATCCTATATTAGGAAACAAAATAATTTAAATAAGTGATTGAAACATAGGATTTATATTGGTAATAGTGAATCCCAATGTGTATTTATTTAAAGTTTAGATATAACTTATTATGTAATAACTTTATTCAGACTGTTCTAGCCTCAGGGGTTTCTGAACATATAATAGAAGTTCCTTGATTCTAAACATTTTAATTAATTTGTTTAATTCTTGCTAACAAGCTTTAAATGCCAGGAGAGATAATTTCAGTCAATTTACATTTTTATCAGAAATAATATACAAGCATAAAAACATTTTCTTGTGTTTGAAATAAAATGTAACATTCTCAGGGAGTGATTTGTTTGCCTCGTTACTATTAAAACAAGCACCCCAAAAACATAGATAGATAGATATAGATACATAGATAACAGAGATTTTTCTCTCACACATGAGTAAGGCAAAACCCCATGGTTAAAAACGCACTTCTTCCTGAAGTAAAAACCCCATCCAGGCTGGGAATTTGAATTAATCATCCAATAAGGACTAAGTGCTTCAGTGAACTAGTTTTATGCAGGAATATTTATCATTGGTTCAACAATGAAATAAAAAAAAAAAAAAAAGAAAGATTACTGGACATATTTTAACAATACAATTTTTTCATTACATTTTAAAATAAAAACCCATATTATCTGGTTATATCAACTGGAAACTGAAAAGAAAATTTGGTGCAACTGACATTAAGTCTTCAACGAAGATTTCACATTGACCATTGCGTTTGCCAACATGGAAGCTCAAATTCACCATGACATGAGCGGTTTTGGTGGAGAGACAGGTTTGATGTGGAACCAAATGGAAAGAAAGGGAAAATAATGACTACATATAACTCTTACAGTAATTTTTCCTCTAGAGAAGAAAAGGGATATGGATAAACACTAGAAGTTACTTGGAGACATTGCTTTTTGTTTGCTCGTTTTTGCTTTCTTTTGCATAAGGTATTTTAGGCCAGAGAGAATGATCTTTAAGCAAGAATAATACGTACAATATATTGAGAAAGGAGATCTTTGAATAGCCAGCTCCTAGAGCTGACAAGCAAATAGCTGTGAAAAGAAGAGAAGCGAAAAGCAAAGGAGAAAAAGAAAGATATAAACATCTGAATGCAGAGTTCCAAAGAATAGCAAGAAGAGATAAGAAAGCCTTCTTCAGCTATCAATGCAAAGAAATAGAGGAAAACAACAGAATGGGAAAGACTAAGGATCTATTCAAGAAAATCAGAGATACCAAAGGAACATTTCATGCAAAAATGGGCTCAATAAAGGACAGAAATGGTATGGACCTAACAGAAGCAGAAGACATTAAGAAGACGTGGCAAGAATACACAGAAGAACTGTACAAAAAAGAGCTTCATGACCCAGATAATCATGATGGTGTGATCACTGACCTAGAGCCAGACATCCTGGAATGTGAAGTCAAGTGGGCCTTAGAAAGCATCACTACGAACAAAGCTAGTGGAGGTGATGGAATTCCAGAGGAGCTATTCCAAATCCTGAAAGATGATGCTGTGAAAGTGCTGCACTCAATATGCCAGCAAATTTGGAAAACTCAGCAGTGGCCACAAGATTGGGAAAGGTCAATTTTCATCCCAATCCCAAAGAAAGGCAATGCCAAAGAATGCTCAAACTACTGCACAATTGCACTCATCTCACACGCTAGTAAAGTAATACTCAAAATTCTCCAAGCCAGGCTTCAGCAATATGTGAACCGTGAACTTCCTGATGTTCAAGCTGGTTTTAGAAAAGGCAGAGGAACCAGAGATCAAATTGCCAACATCCACCGGATCATGGAAAAAGCAAGAGAGTTCCAGAAAAACATCTATTTCTGCATTATTGACTATGCCAAAGCCTTTGACTGTGTAGATCACAATAAACTGTGGAAAATTCTGAAAGAGATGGGAATACCAGACCACCTGATCTGCCTCTTGAGAAATCTGTATGCAGGTCAGGAAGCAACAGTTAGAACTGGTCATGGAACAACAGACTGGTTCCAAATAGGAAAAGGAATGTGTTTAGGCTGTATATTGTCACCATGTTTATTTAACTTATATGCAGAGTACATCATGAGAAATGCTCGACTGGAAGAAACACAAGCTGGAATCAAGATTGCTGGGAGAAATATCAATAACCTCAGTTATGCAGATGACACCACCCTTATGGCAGAAAGTGAAGAGGAACTAAAAAGCCTCTTGATGAAAGTGAAAGTGGAGAGTGAAAAGGTTGGCTTAAAGCTCAACATTCAGAAAACGAAGATCATGGCATCTGGTCCCATCACTACATGGGAAATAGATGGACAAACAGTGGAAACAGTGTCAGACTTTATTTTTCTGGGCTCCAAAATCACTGCAGATGGTGACTGCAGCCATGAAATTAAAAGACGCTTACTCCTTGGAAGGAAAGTTATGACCAACCTAGATAGCATATTCAAAAGCAGAGACATCACTTTGCCAACAAAGTTTCGCCTGGTCAAGGCTATGGTCTTTCCTGTGGCCATGTATGGATGTGAGAGCTAGACTATGAAGAAGGCTGAGCACCGAAGAATTGATGCTTTTGAACTGTGGTGTTGGAGAAGACTCTTGAGAGTCCCTTGGACTGCAAGGAGATCCAACCAGTCCATTCTGAAGGAGATCAGCCCTGGGATTTCTTTGGAAGGAATGATGCTAAAGCTGAAACTCCAGTATTTTGGCCACCTCATGTGAAGAGTTGACTCATTGGAGAAGATTCTGATGCTGGGAGGGATTGGGGGCAAGAGGAGAAGGGGACGACAGAGGATGAGATGGCTGGATGGCATCACTGACTCGATGGATGTGAGTCTGAGTGACCTCCGGGAGTTGGTGATGAACAGGGAGGCCTGGCGTGCTGCGATTCATGGGGTCTCAAATTGTCGGACATGACTGAGCGACTGATCTGATCTGATCTGAGAGCTGACAAGAAAGAATAAAATACCAATCTCAAATAAAAAATGGTTTTAACAGAAATAATGATAGTTTGTTTATTGGAATGAAAGGAAAATCCAACTGTGCTAAGACAGATGATTATATGCTGGTATATTTAGTGCTGGTACTATGAAATTTCTTTCTACTGCTTCTACTTTGTCAATAATGAAATAAATTGTTGACATTTTGAGATGATGGTATCAAAGAAAATATAATTTTCTCAGTGATGTGCTGAACCACCTAATCAGGAAATTTTAGTAATATTGTTTGGTACTGTTGAAGGCACACAAGATTTGTAGCTATAATTTTAAAATGAAGTTCATAGACTGTTATTGAAATAGCTTCAGTTACTTGGGTGCACACACAAAACAGACAGAGACTTGGTTTAATCAGAGTCAGTGTGTGGGCTGAAAATATGATAAAGGGATAATAAAATTGCGGGTATGCAAAGAATGTTTAAAAGACTGGAGCACAGAATACGAACTAGTCATTCATGCTATAGAATGCTCTGTTTTTCAAGACTTCGCTTGTGTTCTTGTAAATTTGAAGTGTCAAATTTACTACAAGATCCAAGTTTAAGAGTGCACTCTGTCAGATCAGGAACTATAGAATAGGAAGAAGAGTCAGAACAAAAGAAGGATCCTTGACTGCAATCAGTATGTCTCACAATAGTTATAAACAACTAAAGCAGGAATTCTGAAAATGCATAAAGTTGGGGAAAAAAAGTCTTGGTACGAACATTAAAAAAAAGAACCCAGAATAACAAAAATGTGCATGAAGATTTTACAGTTCTGAGAATACTATGTTGGCTTTTCTGCCCATGCTTTTGGTGGAATGCATTTTTTCCCATGGTGCCTACTTAGGCTGATTACACTATTGAACATAATGAAGCTGAAATGGTCAATCTTGACGAAGATGGTCAATCAATGATCTCCCCCATTCTTTTTGTTGACTTATGTGTTCTGTTTGCACAGATTATCATTAGGTGGTGACTGTACTCCTTAGTCTAGTCAGTGAGAGTATATAAAATTCAAAGGGAAATTGTCTTAATTTGGGTCATATAGCAGAATGCCACAGGTTAGGTGACTGAGGCAATAAACATTTATTTCTCTCAATGCTGGAGGCTGGAAAGTCTAAGAGGAAGACTCTAACAGATTTAACGTGTGGTGAGAGCTCTCCCCCTGGCTTGCAAATTGGCTGCTTTGCTGCTGTAGTCTCACCCGCAGGAGAGACATACTTTCTCTTTTCCTATAAGTGCGATAATTCATCCAAGGGGACACCGCCCCCATGACCTAGTTACCTCTCAGAAGCCCCACTTCTAAAAGGCATCACCTTGGTCATTAGGGCTTCAACATACAGATTTAGGGGACACAAGTATTTCATCTATTGCCGATATTTTCACAGAAATCATATATCTGGGGAACAAAGAAGATATTGCAAAGTCTCTTCCTTTATTTTTTTTCCTCTAAATTTGATTAAAGAAAAAAAAAAAAAACTTACTGGAGTGTGAAAATTGAAGTGAAAGTGTTAGTCACTTAGCCATGTCCAACTATTTGCAACCCCATAGACTGCAGCCCCGCCAGACTCCTCTGTTCATGGGATTCTCCAGGCAAGAATACTGGAGTGGGTAGTCATTCCCTTCTCCAGGAGATCTTCCCAACCTAGGGAACAAACGCAGGTTTCTCACACATTCTTTACCATTTGAACACTGATATAAAATATTTTAGTTTTTCAGGGTCTCCTACTGGCCCTAGAAATCCTGTGTGACATTTTTTTTCCATTGTTGAAAAATTTTTTAATTTAATTAGATTTTTACATTGTCATCAGTTAATAATGACGAGTTAATAGTATGACGCGGATGTTGCATGCCACAGTATTTAAGAGCATGGGTTTAGAATCCATTCCCCTGAGTTTCATCTTCAGCTGTTACCTGGAAACTTCAGGCTCTACAGTGTGGCATTTTGTTAAGATTTTTTTCCCCAAAAATGTTTTCTTCATAAGAAGTTAATTAGCAAATTCAAAGCTTGAAAGCAATGCTTCCTCTGCTGGGTGAAGTTTTATCTGCCTAGATGTGTCTGAAAGGTCTCAGAAATTACCTGGAAAGATTGTTGTGATATCTAATAAGTAAAGGACTTTTTTTCCCCTAAAAACCTATCACAAATCTCTGAACAAATAGCAGTTATTATGAAAATGTTTGGATAAATCTACTGCACCATTAGTGGTATTTCTCAGTAATGATGCAGAAAGCAGAAAGGAAAAAAAAAAAAAAAAAAACCCAAACACATAACTAGTCAGAAATAGCTATGGACACAGTGAATCTGGTCCTCACAGCAATTCAGCAGAAAAATGTTCTTCAGGAGAGTTCTGTCAGCATAAAATTAATTTAACTTTAAGAATCTGTCTTTCTTTACCACTAATTTGAGTTTAATGAATCCATCTGTCCCAGCCAATATTGATAAAAAGATACGTTGTGTCAGAAAAATGAGTGTGTATGTATATTTGAGTATGTGTCTGTGTTTGGTTGGATCACATAGTATCACCATTTTATAGGCAAAAATAGTCTAATATAAATAATTTTATATCAGATCAGATCAGATCAGTCGCTCAGTCGTGTCCGACTCTTTGCGACCCCATGAACCGCAGCACGCCAGGCCTCCCTGTCCATCACCAGCTCCCAGAGGTCACTCAGACTCGCACCCATCAAGTCAGTGATGCCATCCAGCCATCTCATCCTCTGTCGTCACCTTCTCCTCCTGCCCTCAATCCCTCCCAGCATCAGAGTCTTCTCCAATGAGTCAACTCTTCGCATGAGGTGGCCAAAATACTGGAGTTTCAGCTTTAGCATCATTCCTTCCAAAGAAATTCCAGGATTGATCTCCTTCAGAATGGACTGGTTGGATCTTCTTGCAGTCCAAGGGACTCTCAAGAGTCTTCTCCAACACCACAGTTCAAAAGCATCAATTCTTCGGTGCTCAGCCTTCTTCACAGTCCAGCTCTCACATCCATACATGACCACAGGAAAGACCATAGCCTTGACTAGGCGAATTTATATAGGCGAATTTTATATAGTTCATAGTTAATATGAACTATAGTTCATAGTTAATATATATAGGCGAATTTTATATAGTTCATAGTTAAAAATATATGCATCTACTTGAATATATGTAAAATATATTTTGCTATAATAGTGTCATGATAAACAATATTTTTAATATATACAAAATATGACATTTGACAACTATATATCATTTAATAATTTAACGTTATTAACCTTTGCAAATGTCTTAATTCTTTTACCCAGTTACCATGATAGCACTGTGACAGCTTTCTTGAAAAGAAAAATCAGTACTCAAACTATTTGATTTAACCAGAATAAGAAATACTGTAATTTTGAAAATAGAAAAATATGAAGTTTGTAAAATTTCAAAGTATTTTAAACAGGAGAACTATCTCCTTTCAAGGCATTTTTTTATGCTATGAAAACTAAACTGCACCAATTTTTGTACGACTACATTGTCATCAAGCATTTAACACAGCGGAAAGTTCCTAGCAGTTAGAGCTCTGTGTCCTCACTGCTGAAGGCCAGATTCAACCCCTGGTTGGGGAACTAAGACCTCTTAAGCCACATGGTTAGGTTCAGCCACAACAGTAAAAACAAAACAAAACAAAACAAAAACAAACAAAAAAAACCCACAAAGATGTATTGATCATATAGAGAGAAGAAGGGCACCAAGGCCAGTTTTAAGGAATATGTAAGTAGCTGAATTTGTTATTTTCTTCCTCTCTCTTTTCACGTAGTATTGCTTCATGACTTGTAGGTACAAAGCAATTGGCACAAAAGGACGCTGTGTGTAGTAAGCTTAAATCTCTCCTGGCTTTGCTGTGTTCTGTACATATGCTATCTAACCCAGAGTAGTCTACAATCCAATTAGAAAAACTGAGCATATTTTAGCTATGTGCAATCAAATGAAAATTACAGCATGTTAACTTGTGTAGTATATAATCAAACCCTTCGTCTTATTGCCTACATAGTAATTAGACACAAAGGTAAGTAATAGGCGTATATGGCATATAATGTTACTTTGTTATAACTAGTCTGTCTAGGTTTTCGTTTTTTGTTAGCTTTGCACTATATGCTGGCTCAGTGGTAAATCATCTGCGTGCCAACACAGGAAACACAAGAGCCTCTGGTTTGATCCCAGGGTTGGAAAGATCCCCTGAAGCAGGAAATGCAACCCACTTTAGTATCCTTGCCTGGAATATCCATGGGCAGAGAAACCTGGTGGGGTAAAGTCCATGAGGTCACAAAGAATCAGACACAACTAAATGACTGCACACACACATACATAAATTCATTAAACAACTTTCTGTTAGCTTCTATTGTGAGCCAGAACAACCACAGATAAGGGAGAAACAGTTCTAAACAAGGTAACTTATCCATATAAATGTCATAATAGCATCTCACTTCTTTAATTTCATTACTATCCTAATCAGTAACATATATAGCATAAATATACTCTTATCCATGAATCACTATTTCTGAATCAAAAGCCTCAGTATGTGTTTTTTATTTGCTTCCACCTCTGTTTTTCTGCCAAGACTTACCTAAGCACACCAATATACAAAACTCTGGGGCAGAGATTACAAACTCATTTTTCTTTTTTTTTAGAAACACAATCAAATTGTTCCCTGGTCTCCTTTTTCTGGATAAGTGATGTTGTGTTACTACATTCTTGGTAATGCAATGTGGATAAAAATGATGAATGCTACTCAGAAAAAGTTGGCTTTTTCTAGTTGTGAGGAGTGAATAGATGGGGAAACAGTGTCAGACTTTATTTTGGGGGGCTCCAAAATCACTGCAGATGGTGACTGCAGCCATGAAATTAGAAGATGCTTACTCCTTGGAAGGAAAGTTTTGACCAACCTAGATTGCATATTGAAAAGCAGAGACATTACTTTGCCAACTAAGGTCCATCTAGTCAAGACTATGGTTTTTCCTGTGGTCATGTATGGATGTGAATGTTGGACTGTGAAGAAAACTGAGTGCTGAAGAATTGATGCTTTTGAACTGCGGTGTTGGAGAAGACTCTTGAGAGTCCCTTGGACTGCAAGGAAATCCAACCAGTCCATTCTAAAGAAGATCAGTCCTGGGTGTTCTTTGGAAGGACTAATGCTAAAGCTGAAACTCCAATACTATGGCCACCTCATGTGAAGAGTTGACTCATTGGAAAAGACTCTGATGCTGGGAGGGATTGGGGGCAGGAGGAGAAGGGGACGACAGAGGATGAGATGGCTGGATGGCATCACTGACTCGATGGACATAAGTTTGGGTGAACTCCGGGAGCTGGTGATGGACAGGGAGGTCTGGCGTGCTGCAATTAATGGGGTCTCAAAGAGTTGGATACGACTGAGCGACTGAGCTGAACTGAACTGAACTCAGAAAAAAAAAGATTTCCAGTTTAGAAATAGAAAAAAAAAGATATCATAAATTCAATTCTAAAGCAGTAGGAGATAATAGAGAAAAATGATGAAAAAATATGGGCCCTCAAATGTTGTATGAGAGAAAAAATGAGTGTGCTCGAATCCTATACCCTCACCCAACCATATGGATGGTGACCGTGATATTCCACTCCTGGAGACAGTGTTAAATTCACAATAGAAGGAGAGATTTAGTTTCTCACTGTGTTAACTCCTCAAGTACCGTAGAGCTAGAGTTTGAAGATAGGACATAAATGATTGTCTTAACATTCTTACTGAACTGCAACTGAGTCTTGCTGCAAAAGCGAAAGGGAAAGTTGCTCAGTGGTAGTAACTGATAAAATCAAATCCTCTTTTATGGAGTAAAGAAGATGAATTCAGAAATGCGCTGAAGCAGAATTTCATTGATTTCAGAGTTGAAACACACAATGGTGGTATTATTAATATTTAGAGAGGGCATGTATTTGTTGCTGTTCAATCACTAAGTTATGTCTGAGTGTTTGTGACCCCATGAACTGCAGTATGCCAGGCTTCCATGTCCTTCACTATCTCTCAAAGTTTGCTCAAGCTCATGTTCATTGATTCAGTGATGCCATCCAACTATCTAATTCTCAGTCCCTCCTTTTTCCTACTGCCTCAATCTTTCCCAGCATCAGGGTCCTTTCCAATTAGTTGGTTCTTTCCAACAGGTGACCAAGGTATTGGAGCTTCAGCTTGAGCATCAGTCCTTCCAATGGATATTCGGGGCTGATTTATTTTAGGGCTAATATATTTATTAATTATAGTTACAGAGAGCATAGCAAATGTTCACAGTTGTCTTTAGTGGAGGAAGAATTGTGCTTAATGCCAAAAGAAATTACTTCTGATTACAGGTATCCCAAACAGTTCTCCGTTGCTGGAAATACCTAGTGACAGAATGATTAATTGTCAGACAGACCCCCCTCAATCATCACCTGGTCTTGCTGCTGTGCTCCATTTCCAAGGCTGTGATGGCTATTTGAGTACCCTCATCAGAGCCCCCGAATCTCTTTCTGTAATTTACGATGCTCTGCATTATGCTCAAATGCCTTACAAGCTGCAGACATCCAATTCAAAGGCCACGATCCCCATGTCTCATTTGGAATCTTACTGTATATTATCTTAATATTTCAGGGCATTGGCCACATTTTTGTGTAAATCAGATCAGATCAGATCAGATCAGTCGCTCAGTCTGAGTTGCTCAGACTCTTTGCGACCCCATGAACCGCAGCACGCCAGGCCTCCCTGTCCATCACCAGCTCTCGGAGGTCACTCAGACTCACATCCATCGAGTCAGTGATGCCATCCAGCCATCTCATCCTCTGTCGTCCCCTTCTCCTCCTGCCCCCAATCCCTCCCAGCATCAGAGTCTTCTCCAATGAGTCAACTCTTTGCATGAGGTGGCCAAAATATTGGAGTTTCAGCTTTAGCATCATTCCTTCCAAAGAAATTCCAGGATTGATCTCCTTCAGAATGGACTGGTTGGATCTTCTTGCAGTCCAAGGGACTCATACCTCAAGAAATAAAGAACAAAACAAACTTTTATTTTAGAAATCCTTCTACCTATACTCACAAACAATTTGAATAAATCGCTTCTGTCCTTAAATTTAGTACAGTCTGGATGCCTCTGAGAACTCACCAATTCTAAACTCTCTTGCTTGCTAAAGTGGAAAATGAAAATTTAATCAGGTGTCTTTATTGGGCTGTTGAGAGACATGAGAAAATTTTCAGTGGCATCAGGTGCTTCTAGGAGGCTGGAACACTTAACATGATATTTTAGGATCTCACTTCCACCTCTATCTTAAAGCTTTTCTTCTCCTCCACCATCACACCATGTTTGGTTTTTCCCACTACTCGCTTTTATGTAAACTCTTCTCAGTATAACAAGAATGTCTCCTTTATGTTATCTTTTAAATGTCCATCCCAGTATTTCACTTAAAAATACAGAAGAATAATCTTTGCTTCTATCAATGAACAACTTTTCTCTCTACTTCCATATATATATATGTAATACATATATGAGTATATACAAATAATATATATGTAATGTAGCATATATAGTACATATAAATATGCATTACATATATTAATATGTACATATTTCTGTCTCCATCACATATATAGACTTTTTATATTTTGTATAAAAATATATATTTTATATTATTCAGTATGATATTAAAATATATTTCATACATATACATCTTATATACATAAGATGTAAATAAATAAGATGTATGCATCATATATACATATACACATGAATATATCACATACTATGTTATATATATCATCACAATATATATTATACATGATTGTATATTTTTTCATATATTGACAATACATATATTTCAAAGACTTGATATCTTCTTACATTCAAATATATAGCTATATGATGAAAAATGTATTTATTCAATACTCTATGTCTAAGTTCCCTTATATGTATATTATTTATCTCATAAAATTACCAAAAGTATTAAAATATATCATATTGGTTACATGCTGAAAAAGTCTCCTCACACATAGTGTCTCAAATAAATTCTGGTTGCTTATTAATATCAAAATCATATCTAGTGTCTAGCTACTGGAGTGCCTGCAAATAATGGTGCTTGAGCATACTTGCTGAAATGAGGTAGACATATTTACATATCTTTGACTATTTATAATAATAATAAAAAAGAACTATATCTCATATCTTATTATCCCAAGAAATGTCCTGTGAAAGAATTCAGTTCAGCTCAGTTGATCAGTTGTGTCTGACTTTGCAACCCCTTGGATTGCAGCATGCAAGGCTTCCCTGTCCATCACCAACTCCCAGAGCTTGCTCAAACTCATGCCCATTGAGTCAGTGATGCCATCCAACCATCTCATCCTCTGTTGTCCACTTCTCCTCCCTCCTTCAATTTTTCCCAGCATCAGAGACCTTTCCAAAGAGTCCGTTCTTCACATCAGATGGCCAAATTATTGGAGTTTCAGCTTCAACATCAGTCCTTCCAAAGAAAATTCAGGACTGATTTAGAATCCTTTATGATGGACTGGGTTGGATCTCTTTGCAGTCCAAGGGACTCACAAGAGTCCTCTCCAACACCACAATTAAAAAACATCAATTCTTGAGTGCTCAGTTTTCTTTATAGCCCAACTTTCACATTCACATATGACCACTAGAAAAACCATAGCCTTGACTAGACAGATTTTTTTCGGCAAAGTAATGTCTCTGTGTTTTAATGTGGTGTCTGGGTTGGTCATAACTTTTCTTCCAAGGAGCAAGTGTCTTTTAATTTTATGGCTGGAGTCACACCTGTAGCGATTTTGGAGCCCCCCCAAAATAAAGTCTCTCACCATTACCATTGTTTCCCCATGTATTTGCCATGAAGGGATGGGACCTGATGCCAGTATCTTAGTTTTCTGAATGTTGAGTTTTAAGCCAACTTTTTAAATCGCCTCTTACACCTCATGTGAAGAGTTGACTTATTGGAAAAGACTCTGATGCTGGGAGGGATTGGGGGCAGGAGGAGAAGGGGACGACAGAGGATGAGATGGCTGGATGGCATCACTGACTCGATGGATGTGAGTCTGAGTGACCTCTGGGAGTTGGTGATGGACAGGGAGGCCTGGCGTGCTGCAGTTCATGGGGTCACAAAGAGTTGGACACGACTGAGCGACTGAACTGAACTGAACTTACACTTTAACCAAGAGGTGTTTTAGTTATTTGCTTTTTCCATAAGGGTGGTGTCATCTGCATATCTGAGGTTATTGATGTTTCTTCTGACAGTCTTGATTCCAGCTTGTGCTTCATTCAGTCTGACATTTCTGATGATGTACTCTGCATATAAGTTAAATAAGCAGGGTGACAATATACAGCCTTGGTGTACTCTTTTCCCAATTTGGAACCAGTCTGCTGTTCCCTATCTAGTACTAACTGTTGCTTCTTGACCTGCATACAGAATTCTCAGGAGGCAGGTCAGGTGGTCTGGTATTCCCATATCTCTAAGAATTTTCCACAGTTTGTTGTGATCCATACAGTCAAAGGCTTTGGCATATTCAATAAGGTAAAGTAGATGCTTTTCTGGAACTCTTATTTTTCTATGAGCCAACAGATGTTGGCAATTTGATCTCTGGTTCCTCTGCCTTTTCTAAATCCAGCTTGAACATCTGGAAGTTTCAGTTAATGTACTGTTGACGCCTGTCTTGGAGACTTTATAGCATTACTTTGCTAGCATGTGAATTGAGCGCAACTGTGTGGTAGTTTGAACATTTTTTGGCATTACCTTTCTTTGGATTAGAATGAAAACTGACCTTTTCCCAGTCCTGTTGCCACTGCTGAGTTTTTCAAATTTGCTGGCATATTGAGTGCAGCACTTTCGCAGCATCAACTTTTAGCATTTGAAATAGCTCAACTGGGATTCCATCACCTCCACTAGCTTTGTTCCTAGTGATGCTTCCTCAGACCCACTTGACTTCTCATTCCAGGAGGCCTGGCTCTAGGTGAGTGATCACCATTGTGATCACACAGGGTCATTATCTTTTTGTAGAGTTACTCTACAACTCTACAAAGAGGTGTAGAAGAGGTGTATTCTTGTCACCTCTTCTTAATATCTTCTGCTCCTGTAAGGGCCATACAATATTGTCCTTTATTGTGCCCATGTTTGTATGAAATGTTCCATTGGTGTCTCTAATTTTCTTGAAAAGATCTCTAGCCTTTCCCATTCTATTGTTTTCCTCTATTTCTTTGCATTGATCACCAAGGAAGGCTTTATTATCTCCCCTTTCTGTTCTTTGAAACTCTGCATTTAGATGCTTATATCTTTCCTTTTCTCCTTTACGTTTAGCTTCTTTTCTTTTCTCAGCTATTTGGAAGCCTTCCTTAGCAACCATTTCACCTTTTTGTGTTTCTTTTTTTGGGGAATGGTCCTGATCACCACCTTTTGTACAATGTCATGAACCTCCATCCATAGTTCTTCAGGCATTCTATCAGATCGAATCCCTTGAATCTATTTTTAATTTCCACTGTATAACTGTAAGGGATTTGATTTAGGTCATACCTGAATGGTTAATGGTTTTCCCTACTTTCTTCAATTTAAGTCTGAATTTTGCAGTAAGGAGCTCATGATCTGAGCCACAGTCAGCTCCCAGTTTTGTTTTTCCTGATTGTATAGAGCTTCTTCATCTTTGGCTGCAAAGAATATAATCAATCTGGTTTCAGTATTAACCATCTGGGGATATTCATATGTAGCGCTGTCTCTTGTGTTGTTGAAAGAGGGTGTTGCTGAAAGAATGTGTGAAAGTAGTACTTATATCTTATATCTCAGCCTAAGGGTTCTAGGGGCATTACTGTATTACTTGATAGTATGCCAAATTGGTCAGAAAACCTCAGCTTCCAGGCAATTCTATCTTAGTGGTCATAATCCTTTTATGCTTTCAGCAGAAGCCTCATTCTGAAACTTGTTGCTATTGTTCCTTCACTAAGCCAAGTTCGACTTGTTGCAATCCCATGGACTGCAGCACACCAGGCTTCTCTGTTCTCCACTATCTCCTGGAGTTTTCTCAATGTAATGTCCTTTGAGTCAGTGATGCTGTCTAACCACCTTATCCTCTACTGCCCCTTCACCTATTAGCTTCAGTCTTTCCAAGAAACAGGGTCTTTTCTAGTGAGTCAGCTCTTCTCATTAGGTGGCCCAAGTTTTGGATCTTCAACTTCAGCATCAGTCCTTCCAATGAATAGTCAGAGTTGATTCCCTTTAGGACCGACTGGTTTGACCTCTTTGATGTCCAAGGGACTTTCAAGAGTCTTCTCCAGCACCACTGTTTGAAAGCAGCATTTTTGGGGGCACCGACTATGAAGAAGGCTGAGCACCGAAGAATTGATGCTTTTGATCTGTGGTGTTGGAGAAGACTCTTGAGAGTCCCTTGGACTGCAAGGAGATCCAACCAGTCCATTCTGAAGGAGATCAGCCCTGGGATTTCTTTGGAAGGAATGATGCTAAAGCTGAAACTCCAATATTTTGGCCACCTCATGCGAAGAGTTGACTCATTGGAGAATACTCTGATGCAGGGAGGGATTGGGGGCAGGAGGAGAAGGGGACGACAGAGGATGAGATGGCTGGATGGCATCACTGACTCGATGGATGTGAGTCTGAGTGACCTCCGGGAGTTGGTGATGGACAAAGAGGCCTGATGTGCTGTGATTCATGGGGTCTCAAAGAGTTGGACACGACTGAGTGACTGATCTGATCTGATCTGATCTGATCCTTCTTTATGAGCCCACTCGCATATCCGTAGATGACTATTGGGGAGTTACATAATGCTGAGTCCCATTATCTCTGCGTGAGATGAATGAAAATAGAAGTCTTCTTTAAAAAGTGATTTTAAGTCTTATAAGTTCTGTACATAAGAAAGCAACTTGCATCTGATAACAATTCCTTATCCCAGTGAGTAATGAGCCATACACAGTTCACTCAATATGTGCTCAAATGAGTTTGCCAGTTGTAATTCCTGGTTTCTCACCTTATAGCTCAAACTGGCATAGAGCATTATGAGACTCATGGGCAAAAAAAAAAAAAAAAACATTGTTGAATTTATTAATATCCCTCCCCAAACACCCTTATTCATCCTCCCACTAAACTATGAGCAAGTGACTTGGGGCTGAAAGACCTTCCGCAGGCCTCCTGTGGTGTTTCTCAGCCTGGCACATATAACAAAGTTTATGGTACACCTATGAGCCTGTTTATTGAGTGTTATAGGGAGAACGTTTTCAGTGTAACCTGATAGGGAGACTCATGTGGTAGATATCTTTTAGCTTGATGTGGTTACCAAGTCGTGCTGTCAAGGAAAAGAATTGTACAATTTGCTTGTAAAGAACGAAAAGATACATATATCCTTTCATTCATTCTTGGTGAGTTTGTAAATTAGTATGTGAAAAATCCACATGACTTGTCAGTGTGTAGGTTAACATAGCTCAGGAAGTGGTCCATAATACACACTGGGCTCTTTCAATCATTTAAAACATTATTTGGCAAATGGTTACATGGACTTGACAAATTGGAATCCATTATTAGTGCTGGTGTTGCTTTTGGCTCTGGTCTCCTTGACCATCCCCCTACCCCTAATTTCAAGCTGCATAATAGCAGTCTTGGACATATTAAAAAGGTTGTGTGTGGTGGAAGAAGGGGATGGGGTAAGATAAGCAAATTGTAATGTATTTTAAAAAGTTTAAAGTATACTTATGGGCTTTCTTTGAATAGCATAGAATGTGCTGGATCAGAACTTTTTTAAACTTTCTGGAATTCTTGAAATACAAAATCAGGTTACATATCAAGAGAAGAGAAAGTTGCTGACAGTGAAGTCCTGCCTGCCCCAAGAGATGGGATAGCCACTTATGAGCAAGCCATACTGTAAACTCTCAAGTATGGCCAGCTCCCAAGGGCACGCAACCACAGGGAAGGGACTTGGCAGTGACAAGCTTCCCGCTGTCAAGTAAGCCAGGTTCTGACATCAGCAAGTCAATTACAGTCAACCATGATCAGTGACTTTCTAGAGTACAGAGAGTATTTTAACACAGAAGAGACCTTTAAAAAATCCCTGTTCCCATTTTTTTTTTAATTTAGCAGATGTGGAAAGATTGGCTCAAAGACATTAAATGACTTGATTAAAGTGAAACAACTAAGTGCAATGCCTGTATGAGTCTTCCATACAATGCTGTTAATTTAAATTTGAAACGAGCTATTGTAAGACTAGATTCAGATCTTCTAAAGCAGTATACCAACTTTCTTTTATATAATAGCATTTCCAAAGATTAGAAGCCAAACTATTTCTGAGGAGTAGCACAGCACAGTTGCCTTATTTTCTTTCCCTAATATGCCTTACTTTGGTATTCTACTAAAATTCAACTATGATATACTTAATGTATATCATAGCACTGCTAATTGTACATGAGACACAAGAAAGCACAGATATAATTATACCCATGGCATGCTAAAAGTCTTAAGGAAAGAAATAGGTTTTTAAAATTATAACACAGACGTTAGAGGGAGTGAATATATAAAACATTCTCAACTTCTTACAAAGATATGAGCATACATTGGAAAAAAAAAAACTGTTGAAAAGAATATGGCCAAGTAGAAATGTATCTGGAGGAATTCATGGAGAGAGTAAGTAATTAGACTCTTAGAAAAATATGCCAATAACCTTTTAATGGCTGACAGAAATGAGGTGAAATATGTGAAACATTCATTTTAATTGAGCAATTGAGGATCCAGTCCCAGAGTTTGCTCAAACTCATGTCCATTGATTCAGTGATGTCATCCAACCATCTCATCTTCTGCCACCCTCTTCTCCTCCTGCCCTCAATCTTTTCCAATATGAGAGTCTTTTCCACTGAGCAAGCTCTTTGAATCAAGTGGCCAAAGTATTGGAGCTTCAGCTTCAGCATCAGTCTTTCCAATGAATATTCAGGCTTGATTTCCTTTAGTATTGACTGGTTTGATCTCCTTGCTGTTCAAGGGACTCTCAAAAGTATTCTCCACACCATAAATGATAGCTTCTTAATGTCCACAAAATGGTAGAATAGTAGGAATCTTAATAGAGAACCAAGAAAAGACACAACCAAGAAGAGACCTTCTGAGATCACAAGAGGCTCTGGATCTGAAAACTGTGCATTTGTGATGAGCTGCACCCACTCAGGAGCAATCACAGCAGGGCCTGGGTCAGATTTTACAGCATTACCCAAGAAAGAACACACAGATCAATTAAGACAGGGCAGAAGCTTCACTGGGAAAAGAGGCTTAAATCAAATACTGGCTGAATGAACTACTCTGACTCAAAAGTAACTCCCAGAAAATCAGGTTCAAAAATAAAATTACACACATCCTTGGAGTTCTGGAAGAGTGCATGAATGCCCAAGGCTATAGACTCTCTGAAGAGATCACAGAAGACATATTGAACCTAAAAGTTCCTAGCTAAATGCGAAACATAAATAAACACATAAACTCATTGAAACTTAAGTACAAGCCACATATACACATATGTGATGCTAATAGGTAAATATCTGACTGACTAAGGGACTTAAGCCCAACCTTTGATCCCTAAATGGACTATGGTGACATAGGAGAAATCCCTAAGCAGCTAAATTAAAAGATAAAAGCAAGAGGGGAATCTGAGTAGGGACATTGAAGGTTGCACATTTTGGGGGTGGTGGTGGGATTTCACAGAATCGGTTCAGCCAAGTTCTAAAGAAATAAACAGATGATTAAGCAAACAGCAACAGCAGCCTCTGGTGGGGGTGGAGAAGAAGTTAGCTGTTTCCTAATGTATTATCGAAAATGATCAGTTTTCAACATAACATTTGAGTCATCTAAAGAGATAAGGAAGTATAACTGATACACCTGGGTAGCGAATGGAGATAAAAATAAAAAATCATTTTGAAGTGGATGAGTTGATAGACTATACTAAGATTTCAAAGCATTTGAATACATATGTTAAAGGAACTAAAGGATACCATGCTTAAAGGATTAAAAGGAGGGCTAATGATATTGATAAAGTGTCACTCCATCCAGAAGATATAACATTTTTATAAAAGTATACTCATCTAAAAACAGCCTCCAAATATATGAAGCAAACACTGAATTGACAGGATAAATATATAACTCAATAAAAGTTAGAGACTTCTATATATTACTTTTAGTAATGGAGGGGAAGATCAAAAGAAGAAAGAAAAAAAAAAGAAACTTGATAATGTTGCAAGTTAACTAGAAATAATAGATATTTGTAGACCACCCTACTCAACTGCAGCAGAATACACATGCTTTTCAAGCACACACGAAATATTCTCTAAGATAGGACATATTCTAGGACATAAAACAAGCTTAAGTAAATTTAAAAACATTTTGACCCTATAAAGTACACTCTCCTACTACAGTGAAATCAAATTGAGAGATATACAGAAGAAAGTTTTGGAAATGCAAATTACTTGGAAGTTAAACAACTCACACCTAAATGATTGATGGGTGGAAGAGGAACTCACAAAGAAATAAAATAACTTGCAGTGGAATTAAATAAAAATATCACATATCAAGACTTATAGAAAGCAGGGATATCATTCTCAGAGATAATTTTTTTTTGTCTGCCAAAACCTACATTTAAAAGAAAAAAAAATTGTTCACAAATTAGTAATCTAAACTTCCAACTTAAAAAACAAAACAAAACATAGTAAAACAAGATTAAACCAAACTGAAAGCAAGCAGAAGTAGGAAATAATAAAGATTAAAGTTGTTGTTGTTGTTATTTAGCCACTAAGTCATGACTGACTCTTTATAGACTCTTCTGTAGCTCATCAGACTCCTCTGTCCATGTGCTTTCTCAGGCAAGAATGCTAGAGTGGATTGCCATTTCCTTCTCCAGGAGATCTTCCCCATCAAGGACTGAACCTGTGTTTCCTGCATTGGCGGGTGGATTCTTTACTGTTGATCCTCCAAGGAAGCCCGAAGATAAAAGTAGAGATAGGTAAAACAGGGAATGGAAAAAATAAAGAGAAATGCATAGAAAATCAATGATGCAGTTGTCGCTTGGAATTTGAGATGGTGTCAAAATCCTTAACGTATGCTTTGTAAATCCACAATATATGTAAAGCATGATTATCACATTAGAAAGGCAGAGAAGAAGTTGGAGAAGCAAAGTATGGGTTTGCTGTGTCCTCTGTTAAGGATATCATCAGGCTGAGATCAAGGTTTCAGCTGGCAATATGATATTGCCTGAAGTTTGGGGCTTTCTTCTAAGATCACTGGTTTTGGGCAGAGTTTATTTCTTTGTATTTCTGTGGCTAAGATTCCTATTTTATTATTGGCTCTTGTTTGGGGATAAATACTCTTAGCTCCTAGAATCCTCCTTCAGGGGTTTGCCACATGCCCCCTTAGTCTTGATATATTGTTCTTTACTTTCTTCCAAGCCAGTAAGAGATCAATAGAGACCTAAACTGATTAGGTCAGACCCACTCAGGGTAACTTCTGTTTTTTTGGACATAAATTCAACTGATTGGGCTTTTAATTATATGGGTCAAATTCATTTTGCCATATAACCTAACATAATCATATAAGTAAAATCCTCTCATATGAATGTATATATAATAGCTGTTGCCAAGTCCAACTAATAGATAATATATTCTTCATGAACTCACAAAACAATGCAAATGGAATCATGAACCTTATAAGTGATCAAATAATTTATGGCAACCAAAAAAATCCATACATTCAGTTGGAAGAGAAGAACTAAATAAATTCAGATGTTTATATACAAGTTGAAGACTGAATTAGCTGACATTCTCTTGTTGATCTGTCTTAGACATGTGTACAGAATAATGAAAAAAAATAGTAGTATGTTAAAGATGTAGAATCATTTCATAAGTATTTTATAATTTCATATTGATTAAAATAATGAATATTTCCAAGCCAATGGGAAGACTTGAGTTGGCCAAAAAGTCTGCTAGTTTTCCCATATGACATGGAAGACCTTAAAGAACTTTTTGGCCAACCCAATATTTATTTAACACCTAGATTATAATTTTTATCTATGTCTATGATTTACATTTCTCCATCATGAGTCTGTAAGTATTGAAATAAATCATATGCTTGTTTTAAAAGTGTGAAATACCCTTTAAACTTTATAATTCATTACATTAGTATTATAAGGAGTAATCTAGAAGGAAAATAGAGGGAAATGAGAAAATGAACAAAAGTAAAGAAATATATGGATAAGAAAGAAGATAAAATAAGGAGAAAAGGATAAAAACCACCTCCTAACTATTTAGAACTAGGTTCAAGTCTCAGGTTCAAAAACACTTCAGAACTCTTAGCTCTCAGATATGTATCTGTATGGTGCTCTTCTCTGAAAAAGAAATCCTGAATTCTTTCACACTCATTTTAAATTGCCTCATTTATAAAAATGATTCATGTTTGTTTTCCTGACTTTTCTTATTTGCTACCACTGACAAAAGATTCTAGCCAAATATTTGAGTCACTTAGAGCTTATTTTTTTTTTTTTTTTCATGCCTATTTATCTTCCACATTCACAATCCTTCTCTTATCCCTTCCTGTTTCAGGCCTCTGATTCCCACGACATCTATCTACCATCTTTTTAGACATCACCAAACAACTCAGATTTTCTTCTAGGTCTTGGCTTTTCTCAATCCAAATGTGCCTGTCCTGTGGAGCTGCAGCTTAAAGCATTTTGTTGTATTTCATGCTACCCTTTGAAAGGTGACTGGTAGATCCCAGATCAATTTAGTGCAAGTCATTCTGGCCTGCACATTCCTGTTGATGTAGCTTTGGCAGATTTCATGTGTGTGCATGCGTGTTCAGTTTTGTGTGACTCTTTTTGACCCCATGCACTGTAGCATGCCAGGCTCTCTCTCCATGGAATTTTCGAGGTGAAAATACTGGAGTGAGTTGCCATTTCCTTCTCTAGAGAGATGTTTCCAACACAGAGTTTGAACCTACGTCTCCAGCATCTTCTGTCTTGTTTGGCAGACTCTTTGCCACTGTGCCATCTGGGAAGCCAATGCTATGGTCAATAACAATAGATCAATATAACAAGAATTTATATCTATCTAAATAGATATTTGCATGAAGGTATACATGTATACATATTTTCAATTAATATTAGCAAATTGAATGCAGCAACATACAAAATAATTATTATATTACAAATAAGTGAAATTTATCCAATAATGCCAAAAAAGTGAAAGGGTTAGTTACTCAGTTGTGTCCAACTCTTTGTGACTCCATGGACTGTAGCCCACCAGGCTCCTCTGTCCATGGAATTCTCCAGGAAAGAATCTAAAGTAGGTTACCATTTCCATCTCTGGGGTGTCTTCCTGACCCAGGGATTGAATCCAGGTCTCCTGCATTGCAGGCAGACTCTTTACTGACTGAGCCACCAGGGGATTTCTCAAGTAATACAAGGTTGATTTAATACACAAATATTAGCTAATGTAATACACATTATAAATGAAATAAAAGTCAAAAACCATGTGAATATCTCCAGAACCCAAGAAAAATTACTTGACAAAATTCTACACTCATTAACTAAAACAACAAAGACAACTCTCAACAAGCTGGGAATAAATGAAAAATTCTTCCACCTGATAAAGGACATTTCAGTTAGATCAGTCGCTCAGTGGTGTCCAAGTCTTTGTGACCCCATGAATCGCAGTACGCCAGGCCTCCCTGTCCATCACCAACTCCCGGAGTTTACTCAGACTCACGTCCATCGAGTCAGTGATGCCATCCAGCCATCTCATCCTCCGTCGTCCCCTTCTCCTCCTGTCCCCAATCCCTCCCAGCATCTGAATCTTTTCCAATGAGTAAACTCTTTGCATTTGGTGGCCAAAGTACTGGAGTTTCAGCTTTAGCATCATTCCTTCCAAAGAAATCCCAGGGCTGATCTCCTTCAGAATGGACTGGTTGGATCTCCTTGCAGTCCAAGGGACTCTCAAGAGTCTTCTCCAACAAAACAGTTTAAAAGCATCGATTCTTCGGTGCTCAGCCTTTTTCACATTCCAACTCTCACATCCATACATGACCACTGGAAAAACAATAGCCTTGACTAGACAGACTTTTGTTGGCAAAGTAATGGCTCTGCTTTTGAATATGTTATCCAGGTTGGTCATTAACTTTCCTTCCAAAGAGTAAGACTCTTTTAATTTCATGGCTGCAGTCACAATCTGCAGTGATTTGGGAGCCCCCCAAAATAAAATCTGACACTGTTTCCACTGTTTCCCCATCTATTTCCTATGAAGTGATGGGACAGGATGCCATGATCTTCATTTTCTGAATGTTGAGGTTTAAGCCAACTTTTTCACTCTCCACTTTCACTTTCATCAAGAGGCTTTTTAGTTCCTCTTCACTTTCTGCCATAAGGGTGGTGTCATCTGCATATCTGAGGTTATTGATATTTCTCCCGGCAATCTTAATTTCAGCTTGTGCTTCTACACCCAGCGTTTCTCATGATGTACTCTGCATATCAGTTAAATAAGAAGGGTGATAATATACAGCTTTGACTTACTCCTTTTCCTATTTGGAACCAGTCCGTTGTTCAATGTCCAGTTCTAACTGTTGCTTCCTGACCTGTATATAGGTTTCTCAAGAGGCAGATCAGGTGGTCTGGTATTCCCATCTCTTTCAGAATTTTCCACAATTTATTGTGATCCACACAGTCAAAGGCTTTAGCATAGTCAATAAAGCAGAAATAGATGTTTTTCTGGAACTCTCTTGCCTTTTCCATAATCCGGTGGATGTTGGCAATTTGATCTCTGGTTCCTCTGCCTTTTCTAAAACCAGCTTGAACATCAGGAAGTTCACGGTTCACATATTGCTGAAGCCTGGCTTGGAAAATTTTGAGCATTATTTTACTAGCATGTGAGATGAGTGCAATTGTGTGGTAGTTTGAGCATTCTTTGGCATTGCCTTTCTTTGGGATTGGAATGAAAACTGACCTTTTCCAGTCCTGTGGCCACTGCTGAGTTTTCCAAATTTGCTGGCATATTGAGTGCAGCACTTTCACAGCATCATCTTTCAGAATTTCAAATAGCTCAACTTGAATTCCATCACCTCCATTAGCTTTGTTCGTAGTGGTGCTTTCTAAAGCCCACTTGACTTCACATTCCAGGATGTCTGGCTCTAGGTCAGTGATCACACCATCGTGATTATCTGTGTCGTGAAGATCTTTTTTGTACAGTTCTTCTGTGTATTCTTGCCATCTCTTCTTAATATCTTCTGCTTCTGTTAGGTCCATACAATTTCTGTCTTTTATCAAGCCCATCTTTGCATGAAATGTTCCCTTGGTATCTTTAATTTTCTTGAAGAGATCTCTAGTCTTTCCCATTCTGTTGTTTTCCTTTATTTCTTTGCATTGATCACTGAAGAAGCCTTTCTTATCTCTCCTTACTATTCTTTGGAACTCTGCATTCAGATGCTTATATCTTTCTTTTTCTCCTTTGCTTTTCGCTTCTCTTCTTTTCACAGCTGTTTGTAAGGCCTCCCCAGACAGCCATTTTGCATTTCTTTTCCATGGGGATGGTCTTGATCCCTGTCTCCTGTACAATGTCACGAACCTCAGTCCATAGTTCATCAGGCACTCTATCTATCAGATCTAGGCCCTTAAATCTATTTCTCACTTCCACTGTATAATCATAAGGGATATGATTTAGGTCATAACTGAATGGTCTAGTGGTTTCCCTGCTTTCTTCAATTTAAGTCTGAATTTGATAATAAGGAGTTCATGATCTGAGCCACAGTCAGCTCCTGGTCTTGTTTTTGCTGACTGTATAGAGCTTCTCCATCTTTGGCTGCAAAGAATATAATCAATCTGATTTTGGTGTTGACCATCTGGTTAAGTCCATGTGTACAGTCTTCTCTTGTGTTGTTGGAAGAGGGTGTTTGCTATGATCAGTGCATTTTCTTGGCAAAACTCTGTTAGTCTTTGCCCTGCTTCATTTTGTATTCCAAGGCCAAATTTGCCTGTTACTCCAGGTGTTTCTTGACTTCCTACTTTTTCTTTCCAGTCCCCTATAATGAAAATGACATCTTTTTTGGGTGTTAGTTCTAAAAGGTCTTCATAGAACTGTTCAACTTCAGCTTCTTCAGCATTACTGGTTGGGGCATAGACTGGATTACCGTGATATTGAATGGTTTGCCTTGCAACGAACAGAGATCATTCTGTCATTTTTGAGATTGCATCCAAATACTGTATTTTGGACTCTTTTGTTGATCATGATGGCTACACCATGTCTTCTGAGGGATCCCTGCGTGCAGTAGTAGATATAATGGTCATCTGAGTTAAATTCACCCATTCCAGTCCATTTTAGTTCGCTGATTCCTAGAATGTCGACATTCACTCTGGCCATCTCTTGTTTGACCACTTTCAATTTGCCTTGATTCATGGACCTGACATTCCAGGTTCCTTTGCAATATTGCTCTTTATAGCATTGACCTTGCTTCTATCACCAGTCACATCCACAGCTGGGTATTGTTTTTGCTTTGGGTCCATCCCTTCATTCCTTCTGGAGTTATTTCTCCACTGATCTCCAATTGGGCACCACTGATCTGGGGAGTTCCTTTTTTGGTATCCTATCATTTTGCCTTATCATACTCTCCATGGGGTTTTCAAGGCAAGAATACTGAAGTAGTTTGCCACTCCCTTCTCCATTGGACCACATTCTGTCAGACCTCTCCACCATGACCCGCTCATCTTGGGTGACCCCTGGGGCATGGCTTAGTTTCATTGAGTTAGACAAGGCTGTGGTCCTAGTGTGATTAGATTGACTAGTTTTCTGTGAGCATGGTTTCAGTGTGTCTGCCCGCTGATGCCCTCTTGCAACACCTACTGTCTTACTTGGGTTTCTCTTACCTTGGGTGTTGGGTATCTCTTCAGGGCTACTCCAGCAAAGTACAGCCACTGCTCCTTACTTTGGACGAGGGGTATCTCCTCACCGCTGCTCTTCCTGGCCTTCAACGTGGGATAGCTCCTCTAGGCTCTCCTGCGCCCCCGCAGCCACTGCTCCTTGGGCGTGGGATTGGTCCTCTCGGCTGCTGCCTCTGACCTCTGGCTTGGGGTAGCTCCTCCTGGCCGCAGCCCCTGACCTCGCACGTGGGGTAGCTCCTCTCTGCCCTTCCTGCGCCATCACAGTCTGGCACTGTCGGCCACTGCCCCTGACCTCGGACGTGGGCTAACTCCTCTTGGCCACCGCCCTTCGGGCATGGCACCCTCCGGGCTTCTGCCCCTGACCTCGGACGTGGGGTAGCTCCTCTCGGCCGCGCTGTGCGCTGATCGCAGCTTGCCCGTGCTTAGTGTGCCGGTCACAGCCCGCCTGCGCATAGTGCCCCACGCGAGGACATTTACTACACCCTTAATGGGCTTCCCTGGTGGCTCAGACGGTAAAATCATCTGTCTGCAATGAGGAGACCTGGGTTCTATCCCTGGGTTGGGAAGATCCCCTGGAGAAGGAAATGGCAGCCCACTCCAGTATTCTTGCCTGGAAAATCCCATGGACGGCGGAGCCTGGTGGGCTACTGTCCATGGGGTCTCAAAGAGTCGGACATGACTGAGCGACTTCACTTCACTTTAATGGTGAACATGAATGTTTCCCTCTTAAGGTCAGAAACAAGGCTAGGAAGTCTACTCTCATCAATTTTATTCAATACTGTGCTAAGTATCGGGGAAGGCAATGGCACCCCACCCCAGTACTCTTGCCTGGAAAATCCCATGGATGGAGGAGCCTGGTGGGCTGCAGTCCATGGGGTCGCTGAGAGTCGGACACGACTGAGTGACTTCACTTTCACTTTTCACTTTCATGCATTGGAGGAGGAAATGGCAACCCACTCCAGTGTTCTTGCCTGGAGAATCCCAAGAACAGGGGAGCCTGGTGGGCTGCCGTCTATGGGATCGTGCAGAGTCGGACACGACTGAAGCGACTTAGCAGCAGCAGCAGCAGTGCTAAGTATTCTAAACAATGCAATCAGGAAAGTCAAAGAAGTAAAGTTATCCAAACTGAAAAGATAGAAGCAAAATTGTTTGTATTCACAGATGATACAAGTGTGTGTGGCAAAAATCCTAGGATTCACAAAAAATAAAATAAAATGTTAAAAATAATAAACAAGTCACAAAGGTAGCAAGATGAAAAGTCAATGTATAGCATATCGATGGCAGGGTGGAAGAAATCTAATAAAAAGCAAGGCGGACAAAAATGGAGACAAGGAAAGACTAAAGTCGAAGACGGGGGAAAAAAAAAAATGGCAGCAGTGTTTCGGAAACGGAGTGCTCTGCCCTCAAAATATGACCTGCTAAACACTCTAGGTGGGAAGAAAGTTTTGTGACTTTTTTGCAGGGAAGTCTTGGAAAGACTTGGAAAAAAATAAATACATATATATATATTTTTTCAAATTAGAAGAACTAAACGGGCATGTTTACACCTCATTTTAAATTAATATCAGCATGAAAATAGGACAGGCTCCAGTAGTAATAAAATTGAATTTCAAGGTAAATAAAATAGTGTCTTTTAAAATACCTAAACAATGAAATGTTACACTGGGGTGGCTCTAATGCCTTGGATGGTTACATAAGCAAAGCAAATTCATATAACTCCCTCAAGATTAAGAAGAAAACCAATCATAGCCAAGTAGACTTTCCTAAATTATGCAATCACTTAAGCTATAGACAATCAAATAGTTTCCTTACTTTGTCTCCTTGTCTTCTTTATAAAAACCCTCGCCCAAGTTCCTTTCGGTGGAGCACTTCTAACCAACTCTGGTGTGACACTGCTAATGTAAATCCATGGCAGCTCAAATAAACTCTTCAAAAATTAAATTAATCCTTTAAGATCTATTTGTGAGCACTTACATGTTTTAACTATGTTAAAAAAAGGAAAACTTTTATTTCTCTGGCACATTTCCCAATTTGTGATATAATTCTCTGCTATTTCCCTTGAGTCTAGTAATGAGCCTAACTCATTTCATATCAGCAATCCTAGGGAACTAGGGCAAGGAAAAATAAAAGGGAGCAGCAGTGGATTTAATATTTTTAGCTTGTAACATTTCATGAAATGAAAAGGAAAATACCTTACCTGTTGTCTCCTCTACTCAACTATTCTATAAATACAGCACTACTTCACTACTGATGTCAGATGTGTGGGGTTTTCACACAATAAGCAATTCTGCAACCCCAGCTGGTGGGTCCTACAAAGGTAATACCATCTACCTAGAGGAAACATCGGATTAAGACTCAGTCCCAGAGGCACCTCCTACTTCAGATGCCGACAGCGAGTCCAGATTATCCCCTGTGCCTCCAACTAACTTCCTATAATCCAGAGTTCCTATAAGCTCCTGCCATGTACAACTAATTTGCTTGAGGGTCTAACAGAATTCAGCAAAACAGTTTGCTCACTAAAATACTGGTTTCCTACAAATGATATTAAAGGATGAAAATCAACTTCCAAAGAGAAACAGAAGGTAAGGTCCAGAAGGAACTGGTGCTTATGTTATTAGATTGAATTGGCCTTTTAACACCTGAGAATGACCCAGAAAGCAAAGCAATCTTCTTGAGAATGAATCCAAAGGAGAAGAAGAACAACTGAATAGAGAGGGTTTTAAAAGTCAACTTCTAAGTAAGTAAATAAATATTTTTTTACTTGTTCAATAACAAACGGAACAGGAATGTGTATGATGAATGACTTAAAAGCAGGCATATGAATAAATCAAATGAGCCATATTCAAACCAGTATAATGAAAACAGAATTCAGCCACATCTTTGTTATCTTCTCCTTCATTCATCTCCCTGAGAACTTGCAATTAGATTGTAAATCTAGTTTTACATCCTACTCTTTTACTTAACATTAACACAAGGCATTTCTATGTATGATTAAATCTTATTTATATTATTTCTAATAGTGGATCACTCCAGAATATTAAATAAATGTACTATACATTAGCAAATCACACATTTTGAAATATTTAATTTTTTCCTATATTTTCAAAATAGATGATACTGCATTAAACGTATTTATAGATAGGACCTGTTTAAAATTTATTTTCAATTATTTATTTGGATAGATTCCCAGAATATGTTTCAAACTTTAATACAAATATGCAAATTCTTTGATTACTTTTCATAAAGATTATATTAATTTACACTGTCATAATCAGTGTGTGCAAGTACATATTTCTATATTGTTGATAACGTATTTTTTGAGAAATTCTGAAGATCTAGTTAGATTTCATTCCAAGAAGAATTTAAAAGGATATCTGTTAATTAGTAATCAAATATCAGATAGAATTATGATATGAAATAAATATTTTGATCTCCCCTATATGAAAGATATATTAATGTCTATACAAAGGCATAAATTCTAATCTCCATTTTTCAAAGAATATATTTTCTGATACTGGCCTCAATAATATCTATATTCTGAACAACCTGATATTTACTATTGGGTCTCTAATATCTCAGGATTACTGGTTATCTTTCAGAAAACAAAGTTATCATTCAAAGAGTAGAAAGAAAACAAAATAATAGGGTTCTCATTTAACTTTACAGTTTATAAAAAAAAAAATTGGGCTACAGTAAAGCCCTAAACTGAGCTTCCCAGGTGGCACAGTGATAAAGAATCCTCCTCCTACCAATGCAGGAGACACAAGAGATGTGGGTCCAATCCCTGGGTGGGGAAGATCGCCTGGAGAAAGAAATGACAACCCTCTCGAGTATTCTTGTGTAGAAAATTCCATGGACAGAGGAGCCTGGTGGGCTACAGTCCAGGGGGTTGCGAAGAATCAGACACAACTGAGCAAACACGCACGCGCGCGCGCGCGCGCGCACACACACACACACACACACAGCCCTAAGCTATGCATCAACCACTTGTAAATATCAGTAAAACTAGAACTAGCAGTTTTCCCCCTCTCTCTCTAATGAATAGCTGTTCTGCAAATATTACTCGTAAAAATACTTTATAGGATAGAGTAAAATCAGTTCCAGTTTTAGGCTATCTAATTTCATGGTTAAAAAAATTAGAGTATGCTTTACAGTTTTCTCTTTAATCTGATACACAATGCCTGCAAATCAAAATGGATTCTTTCTAATTTCAACTTAAATTGGTGAAAATATAAAATAAAGGACTGAGAAAGAAAAGACAGAAAATAGGCAGGAAACAAAATTGAAGGAGTCTTATAGGTTTTTTTCCTAAAATTGTGTACCTTGTAATTTTATTCCCGATCATCAGTCTTAAACTTTGGGTTCCTTGCCATGAAATTAGCTCTCCCTTTCACCCTCAAGGTTATAGAACAGAAAATGAAGTGCATCATGTGGACTTCAAGCTGTAATTTCCTTTAAAGTTGTTAAAGTCATAAACTGTAAGTGGGAACCGAAAGTCAAAATTACAACCTTTCTAATATCCCAACCAGGTATATGCTTTATTTTTATATAATGGAGGTTTCCTCCAACTCCACCAACACCAAATTTGCACACAATTGCCGTTAAAAATAACTTTTTTCTCATTTTATATAAAGAAAATGGCAAGAACACCACTGAGTTTAAAACTGTTGCCACTTTTAATAAAATTTTTCAGGTACGTTCAATAGTTAAAATAAAAAAATAAATCAATAGTAAAGAAAAGCTAACCGTTTAAAGAAATAGCTCATCTACCTCACTTGAGATGGTGTAAGTCTAATATGTTTATTAATTATTTTTGCTTCACTAGAATTCTTTCTAAATGACAGTGTAAGAAGATATAAGGTGACAGCAAATGGAGAGGATTTGAAAGTATTTTAAAATAACTTTCAAAAAAATACTTTCAATATAAAACTGATATGAGGGTCATTTATTTCCTAAAGGTGACAATGCTTTTTGCATAGTGATAGTACAAAATATTTTTAAAACAATAGTAATGTTCTGTTACCCAAAATGTTATGCTTTACTTAATATTCTAGTACATATTCCCCCAAACTGGACTACATAGGGTATCACATGAAAGGGAAATTTGAGATAAGGATATTTTGAGTCACTCAAGTATACATTACAGCTATATTTTGGGAATTGATACGGTGATTCAAAAGCATCTTATATTTTTTAAAAGTGATGAAAAAAGGACATTGGAGAATACCCCTAGTTAAGGGGTTGTTATAAGTAAAAAATGGACACCCCAAATCATATCAAAATAGAATACAATACATGATATAAGAAAGAGTTATGCAAATGTTGGGATTCATAGATATCCACCCAAGAAGAAGGAAAATATGTATCACAAATATTAATATATGAAAATTCATAATAGAACTCACTTTAGCAAAAATGTGGAATGTCCATAAACCAGTGAATGGATAAACACAATGATATGCCTGTGCACTGGGATACTTTTCAGTAATAAAAAGAACAAAGTCCTGGTATATGCTCCTACTTGATAAACCTCCCCGAAAATACATTAGTGAAAAAGCTCAGCTGTAAAACATCACTTACTATATGAAGTGGTCAATTTATAGAAAATGTTCAGAAAAGGCAAATGCTTATGAGAAGAAAGTAGGCTGGTGGTTGCCCGGGACCAGAGGCGGGAACAGAGTGTGTGCTAATGATTTCCTTTTGGAGTGACAAAAAGGTTCCATAGCTAGATTGTGCTGTTGCCTGGCAACACCCTGAACTTCTCAAAAATCATTGAATTGTGCACATAGAATAAGTCAACAATGTGATACGTACGTTAAAATCAATAAAGTGGAAATATGTTTGGTTAGGATTCAAAAGATGAAATTGTGGTTACAGGAAGACCTCATAGAAGAGGATATATTTGGAAGCATTTTAAAGCTTAATGTGATTTTATTTTATTTATATGTGTCACACAGGTCTACATAGAAAAAAGAACAAAGATGGCATGAGTAATAGTAATACTTGAATTTGAATTAAACATTAATACAATATGAAAGATACACACTAAATAAGCATAAGGAGTGAAGCAAATAAAACACACTCAAAATTTTCTGTTTCAGTTATAAAACATTGACTTGGATAATGAAACCCTCAGTACAACTTGAAACGTCAGAAAGAAACATAATTCTCATTATTTCAGCCAAGTAGGACTTGGTGATGTGAAATTCACTTGTACAAGTGGAGAGGACGATGGGGTGGGGACATCTGAGTAAGAGGGGAGAAACTAGAATTTACGAACATGCATAGAAACAGCTTATTAACAGCAGTCAGAGTTTACTAAGCTCTTTATTATGTTTTACCCCAAGCTGAATGCCATCTGTTCTGTATCTCATTTAATCCGGACAACTCTATTAGTTATATACCATTATCACAGTCATTCTACACATGAAGAAACTGATTCAACAATAGTTACATAACTTCAAAATTCACAAAAGCTGGTGTGTGAGAGACCTAAGAATTAAACTTAGGCAGACATTCTGATTGCTGTTGTTATTTGGTTGCTAAGTCATGTCCAAGTTTTTGTGACTCCAAGGACTGTAAATGTGCAAGGCTCCTCTGTCCATGGGTGGAGGAGCGTGGTGGGCTACAGTTCATGGGGTTGCACAGAGTCGGACATGACTGAGAGACTTCACTTTATTTCACTTTCTGTCCAGGCAAGAATTCTGGGGTGGATAGCCATTTTCTTATCCAAGAGACCTTCCCAACCCAGGGATCGAACCCATGTGATTGGCAGGTAGATTCTTTATCTGAGCCATAAAGGAAGCCCAGACACTTCAATACTGTCCACCTGTCTGTTCAACAGCTTTGCTCCTTGCACTTAATTGATCAAGATGTTCTTTCAAGTAGTGAGGCCATGTCCACCTTCCAACATGATTTCTGCTGCCCTCCAGGAGCAAATTGTATTGATTCCATCTGCATTGTTTTCATGAACCTACCATGATTTTCACTACAGATGGTGAAATTAGATGACTGCTTCTTGGCAGGAAAGCTGTAACAAACCTAGACAGTATGTTAAAAAGGAAAGACATCAGTTTGCCGACAAAGGTCCATAGAGTCAAGCCTACCGTCTTTCCAGTAGTCACATACAGTGTGAGAGCTGGAACACAAAGAAGGCAGAGAAGCAAAGAAGTGATGCTTTTGAACTGTGGTGCTGAGAATCCCTTGGACAGCAAAGAGATCAAACCAGTCAATTCTAAAGGCAATCAACCCTGAATACTCATTGGAAGGCCTAATGTTGAAGCTGAAGCTGCAATATTTTGGCCACCTGAAGAGAACAGCTGACCCAAAGGAAAAGACGCCGGTGTTGGGAAAGATTGAAGGCTGAAAGAAAAGAGGCTGAAAGAGGATGAGATGGTTGGGTGGCATCACTGGTGCAATGGACATGAACTTAGGCAAAAACCAGGAGATGATGGGGGAGAGGGAGACCTGGGGTGCTGAAGTCCATGGGGTCACAAAGAGCCGGACACAACTTGGCAACTTAGCAACTTAGCAACAACAACCATGATTTTCAACATTTTTCTACCTAGACCCCCTTATCCAGAATCTTCACTCTTTACTTTCAGCCTTTTCTCAACTCACCTTGTGATTTAGTCCCAAACTAAACTACCCCCTGCTCATCGACCCCACCATCACTGGTATCTGCTTACCTAGACTCTTGGGAAAGAGTTCACTATGTAAATCTAAATTTGTAGGGAATATGCCTCATCATACATAATTGGTTTAGACACATTCTTTCACATTCTAACCCAGATATCAAGAAGCTCAGAATAATCACTTAATTTTGTAAACAGTTGAATTAGCAGGCATTCTACCCTTTAATTGCCACTTCTAATAATCACTACTATAGGTATTTAAGGGTGGCCATTTTTTTTAGGATCATTCACCCTGAACCCCATATCAGCACAGGAACCTCTTCCTTCCTGACATAGGAACATTAGAAGAGATGTAGTTAGCATTTCTATGGCTTTTTTCTAACTTAGCAGGGAATAATATTTTAAAACAGGAATAAGATGTGACAGTTTAAATACAGCTGATGATCTTAGCTCCTCTGAGAAACTCCCCAATGAAAAAAATAAGAAATCTTAAATGCATAAACGTGCAAACAGAAAGAGAACAGAGAATGTGACAGCAGTAAATGAGAGATAGCAACAGTTTTCCGAGGATGGAAGTCAAACATAAGAATCATGTCATTTGACTCAATAGAGAAGAGGAAATTGGAATGTGTGTGTGCAAAGGCATGTCGACTCAGGGAATCAAAGAACATTTGTGAGCCCTGAAGACCCAGTACAAGCAACCCTAGAAGAGGTTGGTAGAACAGAAAACGTAGGAATGAGTTCAGGGATGTGCCATGATCTATTGCTCAAGTCTCCCCAACACACAAAAACTTCAGAAATTACGTGGGTACTTCTTGCCCACCCACCCTAGAAAGACACTAGTTTTGTTTTTGTTTGTTTTGGTGGAGAAATAAAACCTAACAGGATGGGCACTTGGACGTGCTGAATATAAGAAAGCAGATGTCAGAATGGCAGAGAAGAAAAGGGGGATTGAATGAGTCCGCACCCTGAAGGGGGAGTTATTCTTCCAATGTCTTCTCTCATTCGGAGAAATCCAGGCAGATAACAAAAGCATTTTCCTCTGAAAAAATGGAAAAGCCTCCAAGAAAGAGCAAAACAGGATGACAAACTTTTGAGAGATCTGCAAATCACAGAAGACCCTATCTACGTATCATCATTCAGGGGAGGAGGAGAACATACCTAGCTAAACATGAATAAAGCATGTCAAAAACAAAACCTTTTCAGACAGAAAAATAATTTAACCCAAATGTCTTTTCTTTAAAAGTTTCTAAAGGTTTGGAAAGTTTCTGGATCTGAAAAATGAGTCAAACAAACAAACAAGAAGATACGTTATTCAGGGAACATACAAGATTGCTAACTGAAATAACGAGATGAGCATCTGTGCGTGGGCTCCGCAGGTGGAGCGGCAGTAAAGACACCCCACTGCAGTCCTCTTGCCTGGAAAATCCCATGGGCGGAGGAGCCTGATGGGCTGCAGTCAATATCGGGCCGCCAAGAGTCGGACACAACTGAGCGCCTTCACTTTCACTTTTCACTTTCATGCATTGGAGAAGGAAATGGCAACCCACTCCAGTGTTCTTGCCTGGAGAATCCCAGGGACAGGGGAGTCTGGTGGGCTACCGTCTATGGGGTCGCACAGAGTTGGACATGACTGAAGCAACTTAGCAGCAGCAGCTAAAGCAGGAAAGGCAAGAGACCTTGGTTTGGTCCCTGATCAAGAAGGTCCCCTGAAGGAAGAAATGGCAATTCTCTCCAGTATTTCTTGCCTGAAAAATCCCATGGACAAAGGAGCCTTGGGGGGCTACAGTCTACGGACTCACAAAGACTGAGCAAATAAGCAAGCATGCAAGCAAGTGTGCAGTTCAACCAATAAGCATCCAATCTCGATCGGAGCAGGAGAATAAGGTGTTAGAGACGCAGATCTCCGAACAAAAGGGATGGATGAAGGGAGGAAGAGACAGTGTGTTGTGTGTGTGTGTGTGTGTGTGTGAGATAGAGAGAGAGAAATACTTTAAGGTGTATCAAAATATTTCTCACCAAATCTAAACTTTCAAAGGCATCCATTGTCTTCCTGTTGGGATCCGTATGGACAATCTTTTTCCTCCAGGAAAAAAAAAAAAAAAAAAAGTTATTTCTCTGTTTCATATCAGTGCCTTAATCATATTAACACAAACAAAAGAAAATTAATCTTTTATTAAAGGCAAATCCATGCACCTAGACGGAGAAGGCAATGGCACCCCACTCCAGTACTCTTGCCTGGAAAATCCCATGGACGGAGGAGCCTGGTAGGCTGCAGTCCATGGGGTCGCTAGGAGTCGGACATGACTGAGCAACTTCACTTTGACTTTTCACTTTCATGCATTAGAGCAGGAAATGGCAACCCACTCCAGTGTTCTTGCCTGGAGAATCCCAGGGACAGGGGAGCCTGGTGGGCTGCAGTCTAGGAGGTCACACAGAATCGGACGCGACTGAGGCGACTTAGCAGCATGCACCTAGACAACAGATATTTTAATTCAAAGGGGAAATTGTGATTTTGCACTATTTGTATTGTCTCTGAAAGCAAACACAAATATTGTTGCCATGACAACATCCATGCTTCTGATTTATTTATTGTTTGCTTCTTAGTAAATACTGTAAAGTGAGTGCAGTATTTGGATTTATATCTCCAAAGAGTAATAAACAAGAGACGATTAACAGGTAATTATTTCCACCTGCTGAACTCTATTTTGTGGAGATTTGATTAATTAACAACAAAGATCTGTCATCATTAGTTCCAGAGTCTTTTATTTGTTCTTTATCAAAACATGGAAATATTATTAACATTAGTTTGGAGCAGAGTCTCCTGTCCATTTTCTGGGTCATTGTTCATGAACTCATTACCCACCTAATTATAAAATATGGCTGCTGTTAATCAGTGCGAAAATATGATTTCCCATTTAAAAGTTAATAATAATTTTAAAAAAATGAAAAACTATATTTGGAAAAAGATAAAAATTGCATTCTTGGTAATTATGCCAAATGTTTGACATCAAAGATGGGAATATTTTTTGTTAAAATCAAATTTATTTTTAAATTTCTTTGGATAGAAAGTTACTAACTGATGGGTTTACTTGTGTCCCAATAGACTTTTAATCTTATTTATTTACAAGAATTGTGCAAGACAGTCCTTTAATTTAACTGGATCTGGAATTCTTCCTGATTTGAGGTAGTCTAGAAATGAATAGCTCCATCTCTTGGCTCTCTGTCTGTTCTCTCAGATTAATGCATTGCAAACCTGTGTGAACTTTCTGACCAGAGCATACAACTGAGAAATTTCCCATTTTTGATCTTTGTTATATATGGTAGGCAATAAACAGACCAGCATGAATGTTGAAGCAAAAATGCAAAGGATTGTTTTTTCTTAAAAAAATTATGAACCTACTGGCACAACTGCCCATTCGTGAGCGTTTAGTAAATCTCTTTAAACTTCATAAATCCAAATTGATAATCAATCTCACAAATGCTATGTGCATCAAGCTGAAGAAATTCATTATTCTTTCTGTTCGATTTGAAGAAAAAAATCATATCCTGAGAAAGTATAAAGTAATGAACATTTACATTTCTGAAAGCTTAATTTCCTCACTTTGGGATTCAGAGCATAAAGTTTGCCTTTATCATTATGAGTGCTGGCTGGAGGAGAGAAGACAGATGTCTCCAGTACTTCCTATGGCTTATTTGTTATATTGTATCAGAAGTCTTGCTCCTCTTGTCATAGCATGCTGTTACTATGTGGATTTAGCTAGCCTCTGGGAGGGTGGTTTGGGAGACTGAGAAGGAACCCATAGTTCAGGTTAGGTTCTAAATGCAATCTCAAACAACCATGAGACTTTAATTCAAAGACATTAAAAATATCAAAAGCTCAGTTCATATGTATGTGATTATCCTCCTTCATAATCTCTTTCCGGTGGAAGATTGTCACTATCCCACCTCCAGTTTGTTTGTTTGTTTGTTTGTTTTTAACCATCTTAGCCATTTTTAAGTGTGCATTTCAGTACTGTTAAGCATATTCAAATTATTGTGAGACAGTGCTCCAGACATTCTCATCTTATATATCTAAAATCATAGCCAATAAGCGCTCCCTTCCCCCTCCTCTTAGCCTCTAGTGACCAGCATTCTGCTTTCTGCTTCTATGAATATGACTACTTTAAAAAAACTCGAAGAGGTGGTATCATACAGTATTTGTATTTCACTTAAAATAGGGTCTCAAGTTTCACCCATGTTGTAGTTTGTGGCATTCTCTCCTTTTCAAGGCTGAAAAATATTCCACTGTGGGATAAACCACATTTTCTTTCTTCATCCATTCATCAGTGGGCATCCGGGTTGTGAATTGTGGTGCCAGTAGCACGGGAGTACAAGCATCACTCCCCATTTTTAATTTAAAAGTGACAATCTGAGCCATCTCCAAGTAATGTCATATCCTGTTTCTTTGTTGTTTGTTTTCTCCTAAACAAGGAATGATCAGAACTCAGAACTGAAACTTAGATTTAATGTGATTATCCCTCAATAAAGGTGTTTACAATATTGTTATCCATATATGCAGCATGCATACGAAAACATTTAAAGTCATAGCTTAAACCGAGTGGACAAGTGGTTCACTTTGATGTTCCTAGATTTCACAGATTTCTGGTTGAAAATTTTACCTAAAACTTCCAAACAATTCCTGAGCCAAAATTAACTAGTCCTTAATCATTGAAATTCTAAGACAGATCTTTACCTGTTCAAAATTTTAGTTCCTCCCCCTCCCTTCAGTTGCAAACCTCAGTTGTCATTTCAACACAAAAATAAAGCACGTTAATTTTTTTCACTGATGTCATATTCAAGATTCTGATGGTATCACATTCATCCTTCCACTGATGTCATATTTAAGAGGTTTTTTTTTTTTTTGTATTTCTGTTATTTTATGTGAAGAAGTAGAAGGAAAGAGATGAGGAGGAGCAAAGGGAGAGAGGAAAAGAGGAGGAAAAGGAAGAACATGGACTGGAGAAGCAATATGGCTTTAGTGGTTAAAATGGTAGATTTGGGGTCTGACCCCTTGGATTTGCATCCAGACGCTACTAGCTTAGAGGTACTTGAGCTTGGAAAAATTATTTATTTCAGTTTGTAGCTCAGTTTCCCAGTATGAAAAACAAGTTAATTACCTACTTTTTGAGATTTCTGTGAAAATTGTATGGATTATTTCCATACAAGCTTCTCAGCACAGAGTCTGGCATATAACAAACTCTCCGGACATAACTCTTAGCTCTTAAATAAGGACTCCATGGTTCTTATAACTAACTTTGGTCAGGTTTAAATCTAAACCAAACCCAATTCAAAACTGTACTTATTCCATAAGAAAACAAACCATCCAATGTTAATGCACTTTGTTCCTCTGGAATTTGGGCCCAAGATGAAGCAATTTTAATTTAGGGGGTGACATTTTAAACTCATAACTTAATTTAAATTCAGTTCTCAAGGTGCCTGGATGACACATCTGGAAAAAATGGAGTTCTTTGGCACAAAAAATCATTTCACATACAGTAATGTCTGATTTGTGATACTGTTGTTTGGCTTCACAGTTGATCGTGTGATAGAACAATCCAGATGTGTGACAAGCCCTATGTCCAATGTGGTCTTGCTAATGCACACAGTGATGGAGCAAGGCCTGGTGATGTTATCAATAGCCAGAGGAGAAGAGTGATGCAATGCAGATGGTGTATCATACTGTATGTTTACAGTCTATGACCACAGAACATGTGTGTCTCACAACTGTGTTCTGTGGCCTTTTGATGATATTTTAACAAGGTCTGTGTGAATAATTTAAGCAAAAGGTATCCAAATCTACTAAGTGCACCTACATCTGAGTTTGAAAATTGAATCTGAACTGGGAAACACTTTCAATAGGAAAATGACAATGGAGCTTTGGGAGCAGGTTAAACATCAGGTGTCACTGGACTTGCCTGATTAAGTTCTAAAAGTTCAAATTAAGGACTTTCGATCTCCTACTTCAAAGTCCAGAGTTGCTACTTACAGAGTATGCAAATGTGGGAAATTTACTTGAATTTTTCATGTTTCAGTTTTCACATTTGTTAAAAAAGGATAATATTAATCATCTTTTTTAGTTTCCTAAAATAATGCCTGGTACATGAGAAGCCCCAGTTGATAACAAGAACAGATGCAAAATGCATACAAAGTACACAGAAATTAGGAAGGAAGGACAAACTCAGATCTTCACTCTAGTGTGTGCCAAGAAGCTGGCATCTTCTAAAGTAGGATCTTTTTAAAGATTTTTTTTTTTGTCATGTGGATCATTTTTAAAGTCTTTATTTAATTTGTTACAATATTGTTTCTGTTTTATGCTTTGGAATTTTGACCATGATTCATGTGGGATCTTAGCCAAGGTTGGAACCATTACCCCCTGTATTAGAAGGTGAAGTCTTAACCATCGGATAGGATAGGATTGTATCTGACCCAGTTTCCCTCCCACCAAATCAGGGTTATAGCATGATACTGGATGCTTGGGGCTGATGCACTGGGATGACCCAGAGGGGTGGTATGGGGAGGGAGGAGGGAGGAGGGTGCAGGATGGGAAACACATGTATACCTGTGGCCGATTCATTCTGATATATGGTAAAACCAATAAAATATTGTAAAGTTAAATAAAATAAAATGAAAAAAATATAACTTCCAGGGGCCTCTTTCACCAAAACATGATTTAAAAATATATTTTATGCTTGTGTTGGTATAAAGGCAAATATATTAATATATTTCAATATTTTTGACCTGAATGTCCAAGGTTTTCTTCCTGATTTTTTTTTTTTTCTTATAAGATGTTCATTGGCCCCTAAAAGCACCATGGGGCCAAAAGCACTGTTCCTAGTGGAGATCAGTCTTACACCGAACACCATACCTCCACTCTAATGTTAAAAATCTGAAAGATTAAGGAACTTAATGTAGACTTACAAACTTAACAAGTGGTAGAACAGGAATTTAAACTCAAGTTTAACATCAAAGATCATATTCTTCTTCCCTCCTCACCTGATCTTCTCAAGAAGTACATCAGAAATGGTCCATGTTTTCCTTCGCCATCGTCCCTCCTCTTTCACAGCACCCCTCTTCCCTCTTCCCATCTCTGAATTCATCCTTTAAGATCTCACAGGATTTTCCTCTCCTTTGCAATATCAAATATTCATTCCCTTCTAGATATTGACTGTGTTAAAAACAATCCAATAGACAACCTGTCACAAAGACATTAATGATGGGTAATGACATGTTTCCCACTGAAGAATGTTCTCATTTTAACAAAAGAATCCTGAAGTTGAAGGTTTTATGTAAAAGAGTGCCTTGATAATTTTGCTACTCTGTTTGGCCTGCCTTAACAAGATACCACAGACTGGGTGGCTTAAAAATCAGAAATGCCTTATCTCACAGATTTGGAGGTTAGAAGGCCCAAATCAAGATGTCAATAGGACGTATTTCTTCCAAGGCCTCTGAGCAAAGAATCTGTTACAAGGCTGTCTTCTTAGCTTGTAGAGGGCTGTCTTTTCCCTGTAGCCCCTCATATTGTTTCCCCTCTGTGTGTGTGACTGTGAGTCCAAATGTCCCCTTTTTACAAGGGGAAGTCATATTGTATTGGAACCCACTCTAATAAACTTATTTTAACTTGATTACACCTGTAAAAAACCCTGACTTCAAATAAAGGCATATTCTGAGGTTCTGGGGTTAGGACCTCCACCTGGGAATTGTGAAGGGACACAACTCCATTTATTATAATAATATTATAAGTTGAAGTATAATGAAAGTCCAATGTGGAGAAAGTTTTGTGATTGAAAGATATTTTGCAACCACCCTATCACTCAATAAAAGAAAAAGAAAAAAAAACCCCTCATATCCATGAACAATGCATTCATTCAGACCAATATTTTATTTTCTCAGTGTGCTCTAAAATTTGCCTTCTTGTCTTTCTGTTTAAATTTGCCACCACTTTTTAAAAATAAATCAAAATGTATTCATATTATTAGGCAAAGAATATTAATGCATCAAACCAGAACCAAACCACTTTGGCACTGTTGACATTTGGGAGAGACTGTTTTGTGCCTTATAGAATATTTAACCACACCTCTGGCATGTGCTCAATAATGCTAGCAGTATCTCCTTCCCCCAAGTTCTGAGGACCAAAAGTGTCTCCAGATATTACAAATGTCCCCTGAGGAAGAGGAAGGCAAAATCGCCTCTAGATGAGAACCACAAATGCTTAGCCAAAAAGTATTTTTACTTTATTCAGTTCAGTTCAGTCGCTCAGTCATGTCCAACTCTTTGCGACCCCATGAACTATAGCATGCAAGGCCACCCAGTCCATCACTAACCCCCGGAGCATACCCAAAGTCATGTCCATTGAGTCAGTGATGCTAGAAAAAACCTATTCACGAATAGTGAGTAAATATCTTGTATGTCAATCACTTCAGTCGTGTCTGACTCTTTGTGACCCTACGGACTGTAGCCCACCAGGCTCCTCTGTCCATAGGATTATCCAGGCAAGAATACTGGAGTGAGTTGAGTAATCATCTTAAAAGAACTTAACTGAGAACAAAGCTATAATCTCTTTACACATGGTAGGATGTATATGTCAATCATGGTCTCCTAATTCCCATCACGCCCCTGCCGCTATCCCATGTTCACAGGTCTGTTCTCCATGTCTGCCTCTCTATTCCTGCCCTGCAAATACAGTCATCTGTACCATTTTTCTAGATTCCACATATACACATTAATATATGATATGTGTTTTTCTCTTTCTGACTTAATTCACTCTAGTGGGAGTCTGCTGTTCAGAGCAGAGGGCTCAGTTGCTCTGTGAGGACCTAGGTGGGTGGGATGGGGGCAAGTGGAAAGGAGGTCCCAGAAGGAGGAGATAATGGGCTTCCTAGGTGGTGCTAGTGGTAAAGAACCCACTTACCAATGCAGGAGACTTAAGAGATGTGGGCTAGATCTCTGGGTCAGGAAGATCCTCTGGAAGAGGGCATGGAAACCCACTGCACTATTCTTGCCTGAAAAGCCCCATGGACAGAGGAGCCTGGTAGACTACAGTCCATAGCATCGTACAGAGTTGGGCATGCTGCGGCAACTTAGCATGGAAGCTCACATAGCTGATTCACTTTGTTATACAGTGGAAACCAACACATTCATTCACAGGAACTAAACCTGAATTTAAAACAAAATAAATCTACTTTTTTTTTTTCTTGTAAGACAAAGTGCGAGCTAAAAAGTTTGACCATCAACACCTAGTGATAAATGCCAGAACAGAGAATTCATGGTAATTAAACAAAAAAAGCTGACTGAAATTAATGATTGATAAAACAAGATGTCTCTCTTGGCATTCCTCTGACACTGGGAGATGAATTATGTGCCCTTTTACACCTCAATTATTTTTCAGAAACTGTGCATGTTTATAACATTGATAAACAATTTATTACAACACATTTATTTGTGTGAAGTGTCAAGAAAATAGTGCCATTTTGGAATCCAAAAGACTTTCACTCATGCTTCTACTCCTAATCTGTCATTATTTAAGGCCCACATTTATATTTGCTTGCACCCATTCATGTGTTAATTCACTCATTCTTTCACTTGCCAGATGTTGGTTCATACATACTGAGTACCAGATGCTATGCTAGACATTGTGGAAAGACAATCATAGATTACACAGATTAAAATGCATTTGATAAGTGCTATTATTGAGGAAACAAAAAATATAAAGAGATCTGAGAACTTGAAAACTAAAACTAATATCCCAATAATTGGTTCAGCGGAGGATAAGTACAGTCTTATCTAATCTGTGTGTAAGTCAAGATTTTTTTACAAATAGGAAAAGAAAACTTTTGTTTCTATTGGACTTGAATGAAGGTGCTGATAGCTTTGGTTGTGACTGTAGCTGACTTACAACCACAGAGAGAAGCTGTATTAAAGGTGAGAAAAGCAGAAACAGAACAGAGAGATGAAAAGATGCTTGGTAATTGACAGCATCATTAGGTAACCATATATATATATATATATATATATATATATTTTTTTTTTTCCTGATAATTGAAGTGCAGAAACTATTTTCTGACACTATGTCAATTATTTCTCTTTTCTCAAAAAAAAAATGCAGATTTGCTTATAATCTGCAATAAAAAGAGTTCTGCCTATCCAATACTCCATGAAAAAATATAGCAATGTAGAGGGGGCATTGCCTCTGCATTTTTTTCCTTTGAGCTTCTTTATTTTAATCAAATTAAATATCTCTTCTCGGTTGATGCAAAGTACAGAAAGTTTTAGATGCCATTTGATATTGATGAGCTGTGGATTCAGCTTCTCCCTTTCTTATCCTCCATAAAAGCAGATGTCTATGAGTTTTATCCAGTTATGATTTATTTATGAAAAACAAAAATGCAGTTTTGAGCTTGCCTGAGAGCCTCTCATGGAACCATACTGATGGCCCGACGTTCTAATCCACACATTCTCATTTCCATAACTCTTACACTTCAACTCATACCTCAACTCTGTCACCACAGATGCCTTAAGAACAGCTTTGAATGTTAGTCTTTGTAAGCTAAGGGGTAGAAATATTAAAAAATAAAATAAAATACAAATTATGTTGGCCAGAAAAATATTGTTTCTTACAGATGAAAATGCAGAGATTCCATCTTTGAGGAAGTGATAATGGAAAAGGATTCCTGCTCTTTCTGTATATGGTCTCTCCTTGGATAGTCATAGAACTGACCCTGGTCTAAGCAGGCCCCAGTGGGTCCTGCATGCTACTCAGATGTTCCCTAGTCATCTGTGTTCTCATCTTCTTTCAATTCGTCTTGGGAGCCTGTGAAACTTTACTCCTGCAGTCTTCAGTCAGCTTGATGAATAACTTTCCAAATATTTCCATAACACCCCCTCTACATCAGTTTTCAGATCAGCAAACTCTGCAGATGGTTTATTTTGATCAAATATATCAGTGTAAAAGACTGCATTTGATAGAGGAAAGAGTGAATTTTACATCCCTGAAAATTGTCATGCTTTTCATTGGTTGTATTCAGTGACAAAATACAATTGTAAAAGAATTAATTATTTGGGCTTATCTTTAAGGGGTCTATCTATCTATCTATCCATCCATCTTTCCAACTTTCTGGAAGGAACATTAGGTCTCAGTCATTGCACGAGAACAATATCGACTGAACTCTACTTGCTTTGTGCCTGGTGGCACTATCTTTAATGTGTTGACAAGCAAACCACAGCAAAACCAAAGACATAAAGCATATTTATACTTCAAAGAACTTTGAATCTGACTAAGGAAATAATAGCAAACAAAAGTACTTTTTTTAAAGCATGATATTGACTCAAGCTGCATGTACTGAGGGATACAGCAGTCAGAAAAAGCCTGTGAAGAAGGAAGCAATGGAACAGAGGAAATGACAAATTAAAATGGACAGAAAGACTGAAAGAGAGTATTACAAATCACAGTGAGGAAGTGGAAACCAGGCCAAAGACTCAGACAGAAGAGTAGGCACATAATAGGTACAGAGTAGTACAAGTAATGATAAAGATAACAGAGAATTTGCAGGTCTCTTCAGTTCAGTTCAGTTCAGCTGCTCAATCGTGTCCGACTCTCTGCGACCCCATGAACCACAGCACAGCAGGCCTCCCTGTCCATCACCAACTCTCTACCATGGTTAAACAGTCTACAAGGCATTTGGCATATGTTGTTTTTCAGCCTGAGATTGAAACATGTCCTTCCATATGAGTAAACAAAGGCTGTCATGGTCATAGTGATTGCAGCCCTCCAGTCACCCTGCTTATTTAACTTATATGCAGAGTACATCATGAGAAACGCTGGACTGGAAGAAACACAAGCTGGAATCAATATTGCCGGGAGAAATATCAATAACCTCAGATATGCGGATGACACCACCCTTATGGCAGAAAGTGAAGAGGAACTAAAAAGCCTCTTGATGAAAGTGAAAGAGGAGAGTGAAAAAGTTGGCTTAAAGCTCAACATTCAGAAAACGAAGATCATGGCATCTGGTCTCATCACTTCATGGGAAATAGATGGGGAAACAGTGGAACAATGTCAGACTTTATTTTTCTGGGCTCCAAAATCACTGCAGATGGTGACTGCAGCCATGAAATTAAAAGACGCTTACTCCTTGGAAGGCAAGTTATGACCAACCTAGATAGCATATTCAAAAGCAGAGGCATTACTTTGCCAACAAAGGCCCGTCTAGTCAAGGCTATGGTTTTTCCTGTGGTCATGTATGGATGTGAGAATTTGATTGTGAAGAAGGCTAACCACCCCGAGAATTGATGCTTTGAACTGTGGTGTTGGAGAAGACTCTTGAGAGTCCCTTGGACTGCAAGGAGATCCAACCAGTCCATTCTGAAGGAGATCAGCCCTGGGATTTCTTTGGAAGGAATGATGCTAAAGCTGAAACTGTAGCACTTTGGCCACCTCATGCGAAGAGTTGACTCATTGGAAATGCCTCTGATGCTGGGAGGGATTGGGAGCAGGAAGAGAAGGGGATGACAGAGGATGAGATGGTTGGATGGCATCACTGACTCGATGGATGTGAGTCTGAGTGACCTCCGGGAGCTGGTGATGGACAGGGAGGCCTGGCGTGCTGCGATTCATGAGGTCGCAAATAGTCGGACACGACTGAGCGACTGAACTGAACTGAACTGAATGAGCCCTGAGGAAACTCAGGAAGGAAGATAATGCCTCCCCTCTGGAGACCATCAGACTGCAGCCACTGTCTATGGTGAGCCTTGAGGAAACTCAGGATGTGAAAACACAGGGACTCTGGCCCCAGATAGCTGAGGTGCATATCAAAGGGATGATTTCAGTAAGCCCAGACTCTTGCATCTTTCCATACCTAGAAAAGCATTAAATTCCTTAACTTTATGTTTTCTTAAATTAACAATAGTCTTTCAATGTTCAGACTACCTGTCCTTTGTTGCAAAAATCCCCTCATCCCATCTCTACCTCAGAGCAGTTCTCTCAGGTTTATTTGAGATGCTGCCTCTTGGGCCAGAAGTACTAGTTTCTTGCCAAATAAAACATAGCTCTCAAATTTTAGGCTGTGAATATTTTTTAAAGTCAACAAGCCAAATAGATATTATTATCAGTCTACTTTCCATAATAAAAACCAGTTTTTTTGCTTAAATGTAAATCATTATGTTCATCATAAAAGAAGTTTGATTATGTATAAACATACATATATATATGTGCATATGTAAATGTATGATATTGCATTGTATGTGCATAGATAAGCATATAAAATGATCTGAAGTCCTGCCTTTGAGAGAATTACTTAGCCTTTCATATTTTTATATGCCTCTTTTATGTATTTATATAGAAAATATGCAAGAGATTCTACCAAATACTTTAGTAGAATGTGTGTGCGTGTGTGTATTTTGCATAAAGCAATTTGTTGGAGGGAAGCTCTACCAAAGCTCTTTCCATCAGTTTGTAGTTGTGTTTTCATTGCTTCTCTTGTTATTTTGGAGGAGATTAGTGTCAGACTCTCCAGTGTGTCTTCTTACCAATGTCACTTGCAGTCCTCAAAACAATCTAATAGAAGAATATTACTATTTATGAAAGATATTTTCTATTGTTATCTTTCTTATATTTATTCACACTTCTTTACTCTAATTTTCCTGTTTTTCTGTTGATCATTTGTAGAAATATTCTTCAATAAATTTTTTACTTGTAAATGTAGATACCCTATTGCCTTTAAAACTTATTAATATGTACATTCCCTTACAATCATGCCTGACCAAACATATTTATATACTATTATATGAACAAGATGCTAAGTATTTTCCCTACTAACTCACTAAATTTCCTCACTGATCCTATATTTAACTCAGTAGAGTAAAACGTTTAGAATTATTTTGTCATTGTGTTAGCATCAGATGTGACTTTTAGAATATTATAGTTGTCTTCATTATGAAAAATATTTTATCACTTAGTGATCAGGGACCCAGTTATAAATATGAATATACCTTATTTAATCTAATGAAAAGTAACTCATGGAATCCTAAAGGAGGAGATGGAAGATCCAACAGAAGTTGTTAATGACCAAATGTGCAGTTTATTTTTAATGTTAAAAATTTTGTTTGGAATGTAGAACTAAAACAGCCATAAAACAACAAATTTGAGTCAGTTACAATGAGGTGGATGAACCTAGAGCCTGTTATACAGAATGAAGTAAGCCAGAAAGAAAAATAAAAAATATAGTGCATATATATGAAATCTAGGAAAGTGGTACTGAGGAGCATATGTGCAGGGCAGGAATAGAGACTCAGACATGGACAACAGACCCATGGACACAGTGGGGGAAGGAGAGGGAGGGACGGACAGGGAGAAAAGCGGTGGCATGTATACACTGCCACGCATGAAGCAGACAGCTAGTGCAAGCTGCTCTGTCACACAAGTTGGTCAGTTGTTCGGTGTTCTGTGATGACATGGAGAGGTGAGATGTGGGTGAGAGAGAGGCTCCAGAGGGGAGGGATATTCGTATAATTATAGCCAATTCACATTGTTATACAGTGGAAACTAATGCAATATTTTAAAGCAATTATCCTTCACAATTAAAAATAAATTTAAAAAATGTAAAAGTAATTCATTTAAGTTATAAAGATCTTAATGACAGATAAAATAGGCAACAATTATTTGTAACAGCCAACGTTTTTAGTTCCTATCTCAAATTCAGACAGCATCCCCAGAGCAAAATTTCCCAGGGCAAAATTTCTCTAGCTTTTTTTTTTTTCTTTAATTCTTCTCTATTAAAAAATATCAGGAAGTATCCTATTTCATAAGAAAGATACCAATAATACTGTACCTCAAAAGGGAAATGATCAGAGAAAGCATTTCCTGCCTCCTAAGAGGCTAATTCGGAGAAGGCAATGGCACCTCACTTCAGTACTCTTGCCTGGAAAATCCCATGGACTGAGGAGCCTGGTAGGCTGCAGTCCATGAGGTCGCTAAGAGTCAGACACGGCTGAGCGACTTCACTTTCACTTTTCACTTTCATGCATTGGAGAAGAAAATGGCAGTCCACTCCAGCGCTCTTGCCTGGAGAATCCCAGAGACAGAGGAGCCTGGTAGGAGGCCATCTATGGGGTCGCACAGAGTCGGACACGACTGAAGTGACTTAGCAGCAACAAGAGGCTAATTATACTTTATGCAAACACACCTATGTCTTCCCCAGGGATCAGCTTTACTACTGAGAGTCTTTCTACAATGATCTTCAGTAGACCATGAAGTGTCTGCCACGGAATGCCTACTTACCTGTCATTGGCATCATCTTAAAAATACATTTAAATGTTTTAGAAAGAGGAACGAGAATCCCAACTAGACAAATTTGAAATATTAAAGTATTGCTTTCTTCTTAAACCATCACATTTTAAATTCTACCCCATCAGGTAAGGAGTTAGCTGCTTAGGATGAGTGATACTCAGAATTCTTACAAAGATCCATATTCATGGAAGCAGATAAATATATCACTCATAAGAAACAGTAAGAACACATTTTAGACAGCATATGATTTCAGGCATGTAGCCCACAAAACCCAGAAATAATTTATAATCCCTATTATGTGGGTTTTAGCTATCTAATCTTAATTTGTGGTATTTGATGATATGGGTATTTTATAAAAGAAAAATTTATAAATGTCTCTTCCTCCAAGTTAGTTCTGAATAAGTGGCTGAAATGGAGTCAAACAGCATAACTAATTTGGGGATGCATTCACAGAGTAACTTGGGATTATATTTATTGCTCAGAAGAGAACTGGTTTCTAGAAGCTGTTAGACACTAGGCTTTGAAAACAATTATAGTAACAAATAGGACTTTCTATAGCTGTCCCTCATGGCTGTCAGGGAAAAATAAGCTCTTGAGATTTTGTTTGAGGACCATTCACATCCAATACTCAGAGGAAAATAATCAGATATATAGGGGAAAATGGATACTCACATGGTACCTATAATCAAAAAGGACATTCTTTAGAAATATATAAATTAAAAGCAATAAGCTCTAGTTTATTCTATTGATGACCTATCAATAGGGTCATCAGGTTTTAGAAATAAAGTTCAATGTCTTGGTCCCTAGTCTGCACAAATCAATTTTTTATATATTAACATGAGATATCTTTTCTTAACGTTGTAAGGTGCTTTAGAGTGCAGCATCAGTTTCTAATTTGAAAATTTTTGATTCAAAAGAAAGCCACCTAATATCTCAGAACCTCAATATTTTCTTCTGAAAAACATAAGGATAGTGATCTTAACTGTTATATAATTGTGACAATTAAATTATATTGATTATGTACAGTCAGTTCAGTCGCTCAGTCGTGTCCGACTCAGAGATACTTTATCTAATTCTTTCTTTGATAATTAGTAAGTGTAAAATACAAATACCACAGTTATTAAAAATATTCACCTGAGCCTAGCTTTCTGGACAATGAACAAAGTGAAAATGTTAGTTGCTCAATCATATCCAACTCTTTGTGACCCCATGGACTATATATAGCCCACCAGGCTCCTCTGTCATGGAATTCTCCAGGCAAGAATATTGGAGTCAGATATCATTCCCGTCTCCACGGGATCTTCCCAACCCAGGGATTGAACCCTGCTCTCCTGCATTGCAGGCAGATTCTTTACCATCTAAGTCACCAGGGAACAACACCATAGAAATTCACTCCTATAATACTTCCATTTCTCTCCCTAAAAAAAATTGTTGTAAATATCTTATCTCTATTTCTATTTAAATCAAGATATATTAAAATGCATATTTTGAGATGGGATAACCAAGACATTCTGAATTACACAAATCAGACACTTTTTATGTCATTTCAAGTGTATTCTTTCAAAATCTAACAAAAGAATTTTTTTTTCCTCTTGCTCCTTAGCGATGAGCTGATTTTTTTTTTTTTTTTAAGCAACATCTGTTAGGGCTATAAAACAAATGAAAAATTAATTAGGTATTTGAAAATCTCCTTTTGAGACAATGGAGTTTAGTCGTGTCTTAAATCCTTTTACAGCTTAAACTGTGTGTTCAGTCTGGAAAAGATCTTTTCTTGTTTCCTGACCATTGTGTTTTCAGATCATTTTCTTCCTCTTGGCTGGCCTGAGAGTTTTGGTTGGAGGAGCTGCACTGTCCTTCATTAAGTTACAGATGCTTCATCAGCACCCAGAAAGGTAGCTCAGGACATCTTCACTTCTTCAATAACTTTCTCATTCTTAAATCCTCCAATACTAAAATAGCTTGTGAAAACTATTTTTAACTATATTTAGTAAGTGTTTTGTGACAATCTATTTTGCACCTTATGTCTAACTTTTAAACCTCCTCTTGCCTTCCTGTTGGTTCTCTTAATTATGAAGTATTAGACCTCAAGATACTTCGTATTATGGGAGTATTTTTGAAAATACATACACTAAATATTTTTAGGTACCCTATAGCATGCTAGGAACCAGAATTACACAAATCAAAACCAAACACAAACAATACGGGTTCTGCCTTCTAGGAAGTTTCCACTATAATGCTCTCTGGTGACCTAAATGGTAAAGGAAATCCAAAACAGAGGGGATAGCTGTATGTGTATGGTTGATTCCCAGGTGGCACTAGTGGTGAAGGATCTGCCTGCCGATGCAGGAGACATGGTTTCTATACCTGGGTCGGGATGATCCCCTGGAGGAGAAAAATGGCAACCTGCTCCAGTATTCGTGCCTGAAAAGTCACATGGACAAGAGGAGACTTAGGTTCAGTTCAGTCACTCAGTCATGTCCAACTCTTTGCGACCCCATGAATTGCAGCATGCCAGGCCTCCCTGTCCATCACCAACTCCTGGAGTTCACACAGACTCATGTACATCAAGTCAGTGATGCCATACAGCCATCTCATCCTCTGTCGTCCCCTTCTCCTCCTGCCCTCAATCCCTCCTGGCATCAGAGTCTTTTCCAATGAGTCAACTCTTTGCATGAGGTGGCCAAAGTACTGGAGTTTCAGCTTTAGCATCATTCCTTCCAAAGAAATCCCAGGGCTGATCTCCTTCAGAGTGGACTAGTTGGATCTCCTTGCAGTCCAAGGAACTCTCAAGAGTCTTCTCCAACACCACAGTTCAAAGGTATCAATTCTTCGGCACTCAGCTTTCTTCACAGTCCAAATCTCACGTCTATACATGACTACAGGAAAAACTGTAGCCTTGACTAGACAAACCTTTGTTGGCAAAGTAATGTCTCTGCTTTTGAATATGCTATCTAGGTTGGTCATAACTTTCCTTCCAAGGAGTAAGCGTCTTTTAATTTCATGGCTGCAGTCACCATCTGCAGTGATTTTGGAGCCCAGAAAAATAAAGTCTGACACTGTTTCCACTGTTTCTCCATCTATTTCCCATGACGTATTGGGACCAGATGCCATGATCTTCGTTTTCTGAATGTTGAGCTTTAAGCCAACTTTTTCACTCTCCTCTTTCACTTTTATCAAGAGGCTTTTGAGTTCCTCTTCACTTTCTGCCATAAGGGTGGTGTCATCTGCATATCTGAGGTTATTGATATTTCTCCTGGGAATCTTGATTCCAGCTTGTGCTTCTTCCAGTCCAGCGTTTCCCATGATCTACTCTACATAGAAGTTAAATAAACCGAGTGACAATATACAGACTTGATGTACTCCTTTTCCTATTTGGAACCAGTCTGTTGTTCCATGTCCAGTTCTAACTCTTGCTTTCTGACCTGCATACAAATTTCTCAAGAGGCAGATCAAATGGTCTGGTATTCCCAAGAGGAACCTGGTGGACTACAAACCACAGGATGTAGCAAAGAGTTGGCCATGACTGAATGACTGAGCATATAGCTGATTCACTTTGCTATTCAGCAGAAAGTAACACAATATAGTAAAGCACTTACACACCATGTTTTTTTCCTTAATTTAATACAGAATGCAGTGTGTTGAACAGTTTGACAGTAGTTTGTTACAGAGTCTGGGAATTTTATCTCCAGGGGTATTTCACTCATGTGTGGGATTTAAGTATGGTTTCTAAGAGAAGGAGACTTCTAATATGTGTTTGGAAAGATGAGGAGAAGTCTTATCAGAGTAAGTGGGAAGTATTCCAGGTACTAAAGGAACACAGGCAGCAACTATATTATGAATGACAAGACACGCTTTAAATATTGAATTATTTTAAATATTTGGAACATAAGAGTTACTGTGATACAGTGAATTCACAAACAAATACACAAAACAAGAGCAGTTCAGTTTAGTTCAGTTCAGTTGCTCAGTTGTGTCCGACTCTTTGCGACCCCATGAATCACAGCACGCCAGGCCTCCCTGTCCATCACCAACTCCGGGAGTTCACTCAGACTCACGTCCATCAAGTCAGTGATGCCATCCAGCCATCTCATCCTCTGTCGTCCCCTTCTCCTCTTGCCCCTAATCCCTCCCAGCATCAGAGTCTTCTCCAATGAGTCAACTCTTCGCATGAAGTGGCCAAAGTACTGGAGTTTCAGCTTGAGCATCATTCCTCCCAAAGAAATCCCAGGATTGATCTCCTTTAGAATGGACTGATTGGATCTCCTTGCAGTAAAGGGACTCTCAAGAGTCTTCTCCAACACCACAGTTCAAAAGCATCAATTCTTCAGCGCTCAGCCTTCTTCACAGTCCAGCTCTCACATCCATACATGACCACAGGAAAGACCATAGCCTTGACTAGATGTAACTTTGTTGGCAAAGTAATGTCTCTGTTTTTGAATATGCTATCTAGGTTGGTCATAACTTTCTTTCCAAGGAGTAAGCGTCTTTTAATTTCATGGCTGTAGTCACCATCTGCAGTGATTTTGGAGCCCAGAAAAATAAAGTCTGACACTGTTTCCACTGTTTCCCCATCTATTTCCCATGAGGTGTTGGGACCAGATGCCATGATCTTCTTTTTCTGAATGTTGAGTTTTAAGCCAACTAGCAATAGAGAACAAAAACCATCTACACTTTATTTATTTTAATAGAATTCGTCAAATCTAGTTAAGGGCTGGGAGAGGAGTTTAGTTTGCTTGACAGAGTCCTAAGAAGAAAAGCCCTTTTCCATTTGAGAGTTTGAAGATGTGGTCCTCAAACACTGTAACCCTTCTTCCTGCCACCGTTACAACTACAATGAGACTCACCTCGATGGCCACAGACCAAAACAAAACTAGACCTTCCAAGGCTTGGAATGATCCAGCCAAGAACTTCAGGAGCTTGAATCCTGAGCAAATAATAAGAGACATGCCACACAGTGGAGTCGCTGCTCTGGAGTGTCAGGCCATAACTAAAAGCAAACAAATGAAAAATATCCTAATGTAATTACAGTCCTTGAGCTCGTGTCCTATATCTGATCCTCATGGATCAAGTCAAAGCACCAGAAGCCTATCACTTCTGTCTCCTGCTGTTCCTACATCTCCTAACCCCCGAATGGTTATCTTCAGGTTAGTTTTCTAATCCCTCTCTCCCTAGATTTTATCAGAAAGGGAATAAGGAAAATAATTGACAGTTATTTCTTTTCAAATGGGCTACCCAGATGAGATTTAAAGACTCCTGTTTCCAGCACCCATTCCTAAAAAAAAATGCCTTGCCCTTATGTCTGGTCTTTCTTGCCAAGCCCAGAAGTAAATTAATTATCCTCTCACAAGAATGACAAAGGTAATAGCGAATGATAATAATAATGAAACCCACCTTTTTTGTCACAAAGATCCCTTCCCTTCTGGACATAAAATGTTCTCACTTATTCTTAAAGTAAAGCATTCCAAAGAGCTCATCCAACCACAGCATTAGGGTAAAAGTCTGGAATCTTGTGGCATTTTCTATATGGCATGCAGATAATGCTTCTGTTGATGCAGAAAGTGATGAGCTCTAAAAGTAAATTTCAGGCTTCCCAGGTGGCACTGGGATTCCCTGGTAGCTCACATGGTAATGAATCCACCCACAATGCAGGAGACCTGAATCTGATCCCTGGCTTGGGACGATCCCCTGGAGAAAGGAACAGCTACGCATTCCAGTATTCTGGCCTGGAGAGTTCCATGGACTGTATAGTCCATGGGGTCACACAGAGTTGGACACGACTGAGCGACTCTCACTTTCAGGTGGCACTAGTGGTAAAGACCCCATCTGCCAATGCGGGGGACGCAAGAGACACGGTATTGATCCCTGGATTGGGAAGAGCTCCTGGAGGAGAGCCTGGCAACCGCCTCCAGTATTCTTGCCTGGAGAATCCCATGGACAGAGAGGCCTGGTGGGCTACCATCCAAGGGGTTGCAAAGAGTCTAACACAACTGAGTATCTGAGCAAATGTAAATTATCTGTTCCGTCACCCAGAAAACATAGTCAGTCATGGCTAAAGAGCAGAATATACACAATTAACATTCCTGTTTTGAAGGCTGGATAATGGGAGGCACATGGCATCCCCTGGTCTAAAGCAATTCTGAAATCTTGTGCAGATATTTGAAGGGTTCTCAACCCTGAGAGTACAGGATGCTCCCTGATTAGGTTCTGGTTCTCTTCTCTAGAAATACTAATGTAGTCCCTTGTAGTTCATAATTCTAGTACCAGAGGGAAGAGAGAAATGGCAGAACCATGAGATTCCTACGCATGTGTCAGTTTCTGCTCATTACATGGGTCAACACCCGTCACATGGACAGGCCTAATGTCAATGGGACAGAGAAGAACTTCTTCACAGGGAAGTTCTGCAAGTCACAAGGCAGGAGTGTGCATGCAAGGTCCTCTGGGAGAGTGTGGGGAGAGGGGAGGACAGAATACTTGTAAACAATCTTGGAATCTATACCAGTTGATACCATAATACAGAGTTCATTACAATTTGGTCTCTTGCTCAATGAAACAAAAATATGCAATTTTTCTTTTCTAAACCTCAGAGTAGAATAATAACCTCTTGGGAAAATAAGGAAATGTCTTTTATTGCTGAGCAGTTAATTCTATACTTTGACCTCTTATACCTCACATAGGCCATTTTCATTTACTAATATTTACAAATAAACTAGTAAAAAGTTTAAAATAGAAGGAATGGCCATTAAATAAAAAGTAAGTTAGATCTGCTTTGATTACTATTGTTGATGCCAGTTAGCAACTGCAAGTTTGAGGGTACTAGGTGAAAATTCATGCAACTACATTGTACATGGTTTAAGTCCTAGCTAATAATAAAAATATTTTAAAGAAAAAGAGAAAAAAAAAAAAAAAAAGGTGTTTCCAAACATCGCAGGTCCACCTGTCTTTCTCAAGGGTCAGCTCCTGTGCTCCTGTAATAAGAAGTTATTTTATTAGTTGTCTTCCCAGAAGATTATAGTTATTACTCTCCATTCTTAGGTTTTATTTTCAAAACCTAAGAAGAAAATTCAGAAAGTTTCTGTGTCTGTGTCTTCGAAACTTCTGGCCCTACACTCAATTTTATTTTCCTGTTATTCTGAAAGATAGAGCTGGGTCAATAAAGAACTAGAGAGAACTGAATTTCCTGGAAGTCTCTGTAGCAAGGACATGAAGCTCTGCTGACTCACAGGATACTAGTTTTAAAACTAGAGACCGCTGTTGGCCAGCAGTAAAACTCAGAGGAAGTGGGGTCAGAGTGAAAGAAACAGAAAAGAAACTCTATTATCTGACAGTAATAAAACACAGTCCCTCAAAAGATAGCATTGGTATAAGGCAACGGATAAAATCTGCTATGTTCTGAATGAAAAGAAATAGCCCTTTCCCAGAGTGTGCTAACCCTTGAACAGACATCTGCCTATGCAGTAAAAGTACTAAAAAATACAGAACATTTTTCTGACATGTATATCTGCTTTTGTAAAATGGATTGTTCCCGAAAGTTTATGTGGGGACTTTTAAAAGAATCAGTGACAGTGTTGAACAAAGCCTTCATCACGAAGGTGAATCTCACAGCTAATCAGAAACATGAGGTAAATACACGCAGTCTTAGATTTATTTAATGTGAAGCTTATCTGAGAAGAACAGATGCAACCAAAGAAACGTTGCTGCTACAAACGTCCCCATTGATGTCTGCACTCTGCTAACCACGTTTGAAAACATTTTACAGTTGAGATTCAGACATCATAAAATTTACCCATTTAAACGTGTAATTTTTTTAAGTTTAAAGTTATGCAAACAGTATAACAATCTGATGTAGAATATTTTTACCACCTCTAAAAAGAAATTCTGTACCCATTAGCAGGCAGGCCCCCACTCTCAACCATAATCAACCATAACTCTCATTTTGGTCTCTATATAATTGCCTCTGTGTGTGTGTGTGTGTGTGTGTGTGTGTGTGTGCGCGCGCATGCGTGTATGTGCACACGCACACATGGATCTGCTCAGTTGCTCAATCGTGTCCAACTCTTTGTGACCCCATGGACTGTAGTCTGCAAGGCTCTTCTGCCCTTGGAATTTTCCAGGCAAGAATACTGGAATGGGTTGCCATTTTCTTACTCTAGGGGATCTTCCTGACCCAGAGATCAAACCCTTGTCTCTTGTGTCTCCTGCATTGGCAGATGGATTCTTTACCACTGTGCCATGTGAGAAGCCCTATATAACTGCTACTCTGGACATTTTGTATAAATGGAATAATACAAAATGCATCCTTTTGTCACTGACATCTTTCACTTTGCATTATGTTTTCAAGATTCATCCATGTTGTAGTCTGTATCAACACCTTTATCCTTTTTACTGCCCAGTAACAATCCCCTGAACGAATATGTCACATTTCTCTCTCTTTTCCTCTACTTTTTGACTACTATGAATATTTCTGCTGTGAATCTCTGGGGTTTTTTGTGTGTGTGTTAATGTGTTTTTGTTTATCCTATGTAAACATTTAGCAGTGGAACCACTGGCTCATATAGAAACTACATGTGAAATCTTTTGAGCTACTACCAAATTACTTCAGAAGTGGCTGCACTGTTCCTGCTATCCACATTTTGTATCTGCATTTTAAACTCCACTTTTTATAATCCTAACCTATAGCAGGTGTGCTGGAATACCAATGAACTACCTACAGATAAGGGTCAAAATGTGGTTGACAGTGTAATAAAGTGAAGGTCAAATTAAATTAGCCCTGAAATCCCATAAGCCTTTTTTGAGAGTGTCAGTAAATAGTCTTCACAATTGCCATCATAACAATGAGCTGTGTAATTATACGCTGACGTCCAAAGAGATCCCGGCTCTCATTAATGCTTACAAACCCCTTGGGGTTCAGGGAGGACGCCTTCATGCTTTGAAATACAGCAGAGCAAAGCGGGTGCTGTGTGTCCGTGAGGTCCCCAGTCTATCGTTGGAAAGCTGCAAAAGGGATTCCCAGAGCATCAGAAACCTGCATCAGGAAGAGAGATGCTCTGGTGGCTGAAAGTGCTTTATCTGTCACCTTTAAAGCGAGAAACTCTTTTAAGAATTTGATAGCAGAATGATAAGAAGTCAGTCTCTTGTTGCAGGATTTTTTACTTAGGATCCAGAAAAACACTGGTTGTCCGTTCATTTTTAGAGATGGATCTAAAATTTAGGAGCATTGATTTACTTGGCTGAAAATTTAAAAGAAGGCCTCAAGGGGAAATTAATTGGCATTATTAAATGAATGAAATCAGCACTAGAAATGTTAGAAACATCACACCCTTAAAGATCAAATAACATTAGAAGGGGTCCATTTAGTCACATAAATTCTTTGCCCAGATGCTCGTTAGGAGCTGAAAGGGTAAGAATACTAAGGGCTAACGTTTGGAGGACCCACACTACTGTGTGCCTTTTTAATAGTTCTTTTTAAGCTACAAACTCCTGACCTTCCCACTGTGCCCTGTAAGGATTGTATCTATTCTTTTTGTCACATGAAAATTTTGAAATCTAATCATTTATACTAACAAATTTTATAAAAGCTTTTTTGGGGCGTGCCCCACATTAATTTAATGTTTTTGTTTCTTATTATTTGATCAGTGTGTAACTTTATCTCATTCATTCACCATTTAGCATCTCATCCCACTGGATTTCTTCCCATTATTTACATAAATTTAATGGAAAATTTACTCATCATTACTTTCTGTGTGGCCCCCTGAGATTAAATGGCTATGCTTAGTACAGTTAACCCAAAGTTTTTCTGCTTGCTTATGTTTCCACACCAATATCTTTAATCAAGCTCTTTCTACTATTCTCCTTTTCTCTATATGTCGTATCCCTCAGAGCATCAATTTCAGTCTGCCGATTCTTGACAAAACCCATAAAAGCAAGAATTTTTCTTTATAGTCATTAAAATGTGTCAGTTGTATTCTCCTGGCAGTTACCAATTTCTCTCATATCTTAACAGGAATTGAAGTATATTTTCCCAACTGGAAGCCCAGAGCTGATGTTTTATTCGGTGTATCCCCGTCCAGGCATTATACCCTGGAGGTGATAGTAGAAACTCATTGTCCTTCTGTTGCAAGTGACAAAATTTCAATTTCATTTAATTTATCTGTAATCACACCATAATCCAGACAAAACTGGAGATAATAATACAATAGTTAATGTCATATGAAAATGAAATGCAGTAGACAGTGGCTCCTACTTTAACCATCGGCAACGCGGCCAGCAGACAATGTTCTGTATTTTGTGTCCAAATCTGCCAATATCATTTTAGGCCTCTTAACCTAAGAGCTGTGCAGAGCTGTGAAATTTGGGCTTATGGCCAGAGGAGGTGCATTTTATTCCAGCTCTGCCACTAATCAATAAAGGAAACTGAGGCTTCTAACATATTAATGGTATGGCTGCTTTCGAATTTTCAAATGGACATGGTAATTAATGACTATCTTGTCAACAGTGCAAAATCATTAAGACCCGTCAATGCACTGTGTGGTCCAGATATGAGCATGTGTTCTAAATTGTTAGGAACACCAGTTATTATGATCAGGTTCTGCACCAGGCTTCTTGCCCTTTGTCTGTGAAATTGAAGAGAAGATGAAGCTACATTTCTTTAAGTTTATGTCATTTAATAGCACTTTGAGTTTAATGTGAAATATAACATATACAGAAAATAATAATCACCTGAGTGTATTTTTGAATATATTAAAATGCATAAACTGATCTGTCTGCCATCCAGCTTCAGAGAGAGATAACTGCTAGGGACTCAGAAGCAGTCTCTGTGACCTGTCAGGACTGTTTTGCTAATAGGTTTCTTCTTTATATTTATGGTGCTTCCATCCATGTATGTGTCATGTCTACGTGTGTGCATGCATGCTCAGTTGTGTCTGACTCTGTGTGACCCCGTGAACTGCAGCTCTCCAGGCTCCGCTGTCCATCGAATTTTCCTGCACTTTTTCTGGAATGGATTGCCATTTCCTACTGCAGGAGCCATGCCTGTGTGTCATTTGCCTTTAATGATTTACTCCATTTAATGAAATATTCTATTATTCTGTGTCTTGCTTCTTTTGAAGAATAGATATTTTGAATTTATCCAAGTTGATGTATATACGTACAATGCATCCATATCTGTTATCTTGAATATACCACATACATTCATTGTTTTTGTCATCCATGGGCAATTGGATCATATCCAGGTTTTGTTATGCAAAAAATTTTCAATGACTATTCTAATATACCCTATCAAATGCACACATATCAGAGTTTCTCTAGTATTATGACATATTTCAAGTCAAAGATGCTATCAGTAGTAAGATACATACCATTATTTTGCACAGGAAAGCAAAAGTTTTCAGTAAAACAATATAATGTTTTCTTATTGACCCTAACATATCTTTCAATTTCAGGACTATTAAACTTTAAAAACTGTGCTTTAGAATATATGAAATAAAATACCTTGGAGTGGGATTGCTGAACCACAGAGAAACTACAATTTCAAATTTTCTGCTGCTGCTAAATCGCTTCAGTCGTGTCCGACTCTGTGCGACCCCATAGACGGCAGCCCACCAGGCTTTCCCGTCCATGGGATTCTCCAGTCAAGAACACTGGAGTGGGTTGCCATTTCCTTCTGCAATGCATGAAAGTGAAAAAGTGAAAGGAAAGTCACTCAGTCATGTCCCACTCTTAGCGACCCCATGGACTGCAGCCTACCAGGCTCTGCCTGGTTCATGGGATTTTCCAGGCAAGAGTACTGGAGTGGGGTGCCATCGCCTTCTCCGGACTCAGCCCAGTGGTCCACAAAAATGATTGTGGGGATTAACATATTTTAGCTTTCACTTTGATCCTGTCCATTGATGCAGGAGACCCGGGTTTGATCACTGGGTCAGGAAGACCCTGTAAAGAAGGGAATGGCTACCCACTCCAGTATTCTTGCCTGGAGAATTTCATGGACAGAGGAGTCTGGCAGGCTACAGTCCGTGGGGTTGTAAAGAATCAGCCACGACTGAGCGACTAACACACACACACACACACACATTTCCTCCTGAGCCAAGACAGCAATTCATTTTAATATATATTTTAAATTTCATCAGTATTCTAGCACTTCATGGAGAAGAATCTAATCTTCAATAGTGCCATAAATAGAAGCTTCCACCAATAATCTTCATTGAGCATCTGATATCCTTTTGAGCATCTGATGAAATCCTGTCTTTTATTTTCCCTCCACAGTTTTTCTCTATTTTCACCCCATGGCCAAATCTTTGGAGTATTTTATAATTTGGCTCAAACTTCATGTTCTCTATGCTTCATTTCCAGTTCCTCCTTGGAAGGATCAAGTATCCACTCTTCCGATTTCAGGAAACCTCTTTAGCCCATTGAATTATGTTTATATGTTTACACCGTTTATTGCAGCCATAGAGTACAGTCTTAATTTGAATGATATCCATCTGACTTCCCTGTTTACTTTCTGGCTCCAGGACTTGCTGAGATTGCAGTTTCTCATCTCCAGCCACTTCTAGGTACATGAAACTGCCGCCTTTGCACTCATCTGCTGCAGCTATGCACAAACCCATAATTATGTAAATTAGTGATAAGTAAGAGGAAAAAAGGAGATATCACCAGGTGTGAAAAAAGGACATTCATCTTCATGATGCAATAAATTTAGATTTTACTTCCTTCATATTCCTCAAATATGTACCATCCCTGCCATTGTGTTAGTTTAAATCTCTGCACATTCCACTTTAATGACTGTGACAGCTCTGAACCAGAGGCAAATCTTCATAACACTGTTACTTTTTATAGTTTTCTTCTCAGGGCTTGGCAGGACCATGACATTGTATTTATATGTTTATGTAAAATCCGCAAAATTAAGCTGGGTGAACCATAATCTGTTTAAAGTACTTTCTCTTTCTCCTCCAGTTCCTCCACCACACTTCTAAAGTGCTTGGTCTGATGTATGGATGAGCATTTTTGGAAGCTAGGCAGAAGGAGATTTACACTAAACACAGTCCATTCTGAAGGAGATCAGTCCTAGGTGTTCTTTGGAAGGAATGATGCTAAAGCTGAAACTCCAGTACTTTGGCCACCTCATGCAAAGAGTTGACTCACTGGAAAAGACTCTGATGCTGGGAGGGATAGGAGGCAGAAGGAGAAGGGAACGAAAGAGGATGAGATGGCTGGATGGCATCACCAACTCGATGGACTTGAGTTTGAGTGAATTCCGGGAGTTGGTGATGGACAGGGAGGCGTGGCGTGCTGCGATTCATGGGATCTCAAAGAGTCGGACACAACTGAGCGACTGAACTGATCTGAACTGAACAGATGTCAACGAAGAAAACAAAATAAATTGTGATGGCAGAGACATCAAGAACAAATAGATTAATTAATGATTAGCAATACTTTAAGAGGCATTTAATTCCAGCCATTGTACAGGAAACCTTGAAATGCTAGGAAGTCTTAGAACTCCTATGTGAAAGAAATTTAAGGGATTTCACCAAATTGTAAATCAAACCTAAAATATTTTTTGCATTATCAATAACGAGTTATTAAACCTAAAGTAATCTTTCTGAATCATCAATTTAAAGAGAAAACAAATTAAATCTTGATCATGCTAGAGAAGAGATTAAAGCATCTTTCTCTTATCTCTAAAGAGAAATGTCATGTGAGGAGTTATTCAAAGAAAATATGATCAGATTGAAGTAAGGAAGTATTACAGCAGAACATCAATAAGTCAATTCATACAGCTAGTATGGGGCATTTAATACATTTTATAATATCTTTGAATAATAGACAAACATTTCAAAATGTGTAATTTGTTGTTGCAGTTGTGATTTTATATTTGGAATAAATATTTACTCATGGACTTAATACTGCATTTTTTCTTAAAAAGTCCATTTTCCTCACTTGCATAAGCTTCAGGCCCCGTGCAAGTTGGAGGGAAACTTGGTGCCCTTGGATTTCTACGTGATTTCTCTTTCCAGGATTTCAGTGCATTCTCTATGCACGCCATCAGCAACCTGCAAAGCTCAATACACTCCTGATACACGTATGCGGCTACTGTAGGAGGTTCAGGAGACATTTTTGGAAGGAAGGAATGGATGATTTAATTAATCAACCTATATATTATTCTTCAAACACTGGCTTTTTACCCTCCCTTATTGTACTGGTTGCCTACTAAGTGTTTTTGCAGCAAAATGTTAAAATACCTGAACTATAGTATGTGCTCAAGAAGTATTTGATAAACAAATCAATCAATCAATGGATTAACAAGTCTATGGTCATAGATAAATCTATATCATATCTCTGTCCTAGCTGCTTCATTTGCAATTTCCCTACCCATAGTATAATTTTTCAGTCTAGGATATTTTAATAAAATTTTTCTCACTATTACTGCTTTTACTCCCCCCCCACCATGTGTCTTTTTTTTTTTTTTTTTAATTTTAATTAGAGGCTAATTACTTTGTATGCATGTACTCAATCACTTCAGTAATGCCCAGCTCTTTGCAAGCCTATGGACCATAGCCCACCAGGCTCCTCTGTCCATGGGATTCTCCAGGCAAGAATACTGGAGTGGGTTGCCATGCCCTCCTCCAGGGGATCTTCCTGACCCAGGTATTGAATTCACATCTCTTAGGTCTTCTGCATTGGCAGGTGGGTTCTTTACCACTAGCCTTAATAAATTCAATAAAACATTATATGACATTCCTAAACAACTTGCTCCTGATCAAACTGGATCTAGGAGACAAACTAAAACGAAAGACAAAATTAAAATGAAGCGCTATTTCTCTTGTATCTTATATCCCGATAGCACTGTATTCATCTCTCTCCCTTTACTAACGACAATTTCTTTCACATGCAAAAAATACAATTATATAAGAGCTGAAAGTAATCAATCTTCCCAAATAAAGAAATATAAAATATCAGTTCAAATCCATCGCTCAACCTGTTCCTTGGTGTAAAAGAATAAGATGTGGGATGGCAAGGAATGATGAAAGAGCTGATTCTGAGGTACAGAAAGTTTCTGATGTCAGTAGGTGAATTTAATGGCTATTGTATCTTGAGAGATAGAATTAAAAAGAAATTGGATTCTGTTTTTAGAAAACTTTCTCAGGAAAGTTTTTCTTCCAAGCAATCACTAATAGGTACAGCATGAAGCCTAAAGTCACAAAAGGAAAAATATAATAGTAATACTAAAAATGAGGAAACTTAGGATCAGGTCAGTTTCTTTGGGCCTGGGTGGACTTTCTCTTCCCAAATAATCTAAGAAGAAGAAGATCAAAGCAACACTTAATTAGGTCCCATTTGTATATTTCTGCTTTTATTTCCTTAGCTTTAGGAGACAGAGCCAAAAACAGTATTGTTCAATTAATGTCAGAATATTTTGCCTATGTCTTTCTGTAGAAGTTTTATGGTAATCTGTCTTAATTTTAGGTCTTTAATCCATTTTGAGTTTCTTTTTTGTGTATGGCATTAGAGAATGCTCTAATTCCATTTTTTCACATGTAGCTGTTCAATTTTCCCAGTACCACTTGCTATATATAAATATAAATTTATCCATAGTTGGTAATATTTCTTTAAGAGGAAGGCACCATTGATCCCCCCTTTGGTGATAATACTCTATCATGTGTCATGTTTTCTTATTTTATTAAAAGCTAGGGAGTTGATTAAACAGTAAAGCTAATTCTCACTTTATTTTTTTCCTGTATTCAGTCTCTGTAATACACACTTGACAAATGTGCCTTTGGCTTAGGTTAAAAAAAAGAATAAAGTACAAGGGAAAACTTGAGCACACTATTCACCTTTAGCGTGCCATTTGACAATGGAGGCTATCAGAATGGTATTTGTTTCCTTGCACGTGTCTTCTTGCCATGAGATGATTGTGACAGTGTGTTTCATATAGTGGCAAGAAAACCCATGGGAGTTTGGGAAGACAGAACAAGAGACGGAGTTTCTGAAAGAGAAATTTGCTTTTTTCACTCTTCCCTTTGTCTTACAGATGCTATTTTGTATATGAGGTGGCCACAAACATCTTTGGCATCAAATAAAATGCTACCCATCAATAGAGTCTTCACACTCATTATAAGACAGATGTAATTCTGATGAAGCCAAGCATGAAACAAGAATGTCCCAATAGCATAAACTTGTAAACTGAAAGAAGGTGTAGCAGATACAGAAAACAAGATAAGAAACCAACATACGTGAAAATCTTGTCTCCCTAATTCAGAAAATGTGTGTGGGAGTGGTGGTGATGGAGGCTGATTGAGAAACTAAAAGCATTTGAGTCATCTAATTTATGGAGGAAAAAATAAGTATATTTTGAGGGTAAGACACTTTTAAATCTCTTTATCTGTCCTTGTGTGCTGGCATAATATTTGTGATTAAAGTATTAATAGTGTAACTATTTATCCTCATAAAACAGTTTCTGATTTATACAGACAGTTCATATTCATGTGTGTACCATAGTTATAAAAAAATAGATAATAATAAAAATACGCCTAAGGTTTTCCTATGTTTATACAGAAAAACCAACATTCTCTGGAAAAATTAATTAGTGCACATTGTATCTGTTTGTTTTATTCCATATGGTATCACAGTACAATGACATATCAAAGAGTGGACATTATTTTTTACTCAAATTAAGTAGCAAAATGAAGGGAAAATATTAAATATATATATATATATATATTTTTTTTTTTTTTTTTTTTTTACCAAAACCAAACTTCTACTTCATTTTTTTCTCAAGTTTTAGTTACTACAATTTAGTGAGTCTTGGAAAATATAAAAGGAGAGGTAGATGGTGGTGTGAAAAGGGTTTTCTAGTCTCTTGAGCCATAAATCAGAATAAGAAATTCCCAAGGAAAGACCATCTTAGTTGTTTTATGTCCTCCATCCCAAACACACTCTTTTGTCTCAAATGAGACGGGGGGGGGGGGGGGGGGGGGGGGATGGGGGCAATAAAAAAAAACAGAAAACAAAAGTGATGCTTCTGTGGAGGAATCTAGTTCACATTATGGGATGAGTGAGAAATTACTAGGTTGGCTGACCCTTGAAGATAATGGGGAAGTTACCTTTCACTTATTTGTAACCAGTTCAATCTGTTAATTTTTTTCATACAGCTGCCGAGTCACTTCAGTTGTGTCCGACTCTGTGAGACCCCATAGATGGCAGCCCAGCAGGCTGCCCCATCTCTGGGATTCTCCAGGCAAGAACACTGGGGTGGGTTGCCATTTCCTTCTCCAATGCATGCAAGTGAACTGTGAAAGTGAAGTCACTCAGTCGTGTCCGACCCTCAGCGACCCCATGGACTGCAGCCTACCCGGCTCTTCCATCCATGGTATTTTCCAGGCAAGAGTACTGGAGTGGGGTGCCACTGCCTTCTCCTTTCATACAGCATTAGAGTATAATTCTAAAATTTCACCTGGCTATTTCATAAGAGAAGAAGTAAATGATCTCCATAGGCAAAAGTTCCTTGTCTGGCAGCTGAAAGCTGTGAAATGTGTGGATGGAATAATCTAGCCATTCTTTTTCCTTTCAAGCATGACATTGAGTGAGTGCCTACTATGTGCCAAACATTAGTACTAAATAGAACATGCAATGGCACTAACATATAAAGTTCCACCCAGATGCTTTATTCTGAGAGTAAATTCCTGCCCAGCTATTTGTGAACCCATGGACTGGAGCATGCCAGGTCCTCCCTGCCAGTCCTTCACCAGTTTGCCCACGCTCAAGTCCACTGAACCAGTGATGTCATCCAAACATCTCATCCTCTACCGCTCTCTTCTCCCGCTTTCAATCCTTCTCACAATCAAGGTCTTCTCCAATGAGTCAGCTATTTGCATAAGGTGGCCAAAATATTGGAGCTTCAGCTTCAGCGTCAGTCCTTCCAGTGAATATTCAGGACTGATTTCCTTTAGGATTGACTGGTTTGATCTCCTTGCTGTCCAAGGGACTCTCAAGAGCATTCTCCAACACCACAGTTCAAAAGCATCAGTTCTTCAGTGCTCAGCCTTCTTTATGGTTCAACTTTCACATCCATACAGGACTACTGAAAAGACCATAGCCTTGACTAGATGAACTTTTGCTGGCAAAGTGATGTCTTTGCTTTTTAATATGCTGCTAGGTTTATAGCATGTTTGGGGCTTCACTTGTGGTTCAGCTGGTAAAGAATCCGCCTGCAGTGTGGGAGACCTGGGTTTGATTCCTGGGTTGGGAAGATCCCCTGGAGAAGGAAAAGACTACCCACTCCAGTATTCTTGTCTGGAGAATTCCATGGACTGTATAGTCCATGGGGTCACAAAGAGCTGGACACAACTGAATGACTCTCACTTCACAGGTTTATAATAGTTTTCCTTCCAAGAAGCAATTGTCTTCTAATTTCATGGCTGCAGTCACCATCTGCAGTGATTTTAGAGCCCGAAGAGGAAATCTGTCATTGCTTCAACGTTTTTCCCTTATATTTGTCATGAAGTGATGGGACCAGGTGCAATGATGTTAGTTTTTTTTTTTTTTTTTTTTAATAATGAGTTTTAAGGCAGCTTTTACACTCTTTTCTCTCACACTCATCAAGGAGCTCTTTAGTGCCTCTTCACTTTCTGTTATTAGAGTGGTATCATCTGCATATCTAAGGTTGTTGATAAATCTCCCAGAAATCTTGTAACTCATCCAGCCCAGCATTCCGCATGACATGCTCTGCATATAGGTTAAATAAATAGGGTGACAGTATACAGCCTTGTTGGAGTCCTTTCTCAGTTTTGAAATAGTTGTTCCACATAAGTTTCTAAGCGTTGCTTCTTGATAGCATCTATCTCCTTGATAGGTTTCTTAGGAGACAGATAAGATGGCCTATTATTTCCACTTTTTTTGAGAGTTTTCCACAATTTGTTATGATCCACACACTCAAAGACTTTAGCATAGTCAATGAAACAGAGTAGGTGTTTTTTTCTGAAATTCCCTTGATTTCTCTATAATCCAGTAAATATTGGTAATTTGATCTCTAGTTCCTCTGCCTTTTCTAAACCCAGCTTGTAAATCTGGAAGTTCTCAATTCAAGTACTGCTGAAGCCTAGCTTGAAGGATTCTGTGCATAACCTTACCAGCATGGGAAGTGAGCACAATTGTCCAGTAGTTTGAATGTTCTTTAGTACTGCCCTTCTTGGGAATTATGGAAGATTAACTTTTTCCAGTCCTGTGGCCTGGAAATTGCTGGGCTTTCCAATTTTACTGATATATTGAATGCAGCATTTTAAGAGCATCATCTTTTAGGATTTTAACAATGCAAAGAAATAGGCATTCTCCAACACACATTGTGAATTTTCGCCTTCATTTTTTAAAAATTTTCTTCCCAATAACCTATCCACCTGTGCCTAAATTTTTCCTCAGTATGATACAGGGCAATAGAGAGCTTGAGTCGAAGGGTTGTAGTAACTGCCAAGTATGTCACAGAGATTTTGGACTGGGTAAAATGCAGTAACACTGGAGGTTAGGCATCTAAAGTCAGTGCCAAGATAATCATCACATATTCGTGAAATTACCCTTTAGATCAGATCAGATCAGTCGCTCAGTCGTGTCCAACTCTTTGAACCCCATGAACTGCAGCACGCCAGGCCTCCCTGTCCATCACCAACTCCCGGAGGTCACTCAGACTCACATCCATCGAGTCAGTGATGCCATCCAGCCATCTCATCCTCTGTCGTCCCCTTCTCCTCCTGCCCCCAATCCCTCCCAGCATCAGAGTCTTCTCCAATGAGTCAACTCTTCGCATGAGGTGGCCAAAATACTGGAGTTTCAATTTAGCATCATTCCTTCCAAAGAAATCCCAGGGCTGATCTCCTTCAGAATGGACCGGTTGGATCTCCTTGCAGTCCAAGGGACTCTCAAGAGTCTTCTCCAACACCCCAGTTCAAAAGCACCAATTCTTCGGCGCTCAGCCTTCTTCACAGTCCAGCTCTCACATCCATACATGACCACAGGAAAGACCATAGCCTTGACTAGGAGAACCTTTGTTGGCAAAATAATGTCTCTGCTTTTGAATATGCTATCTAGGTTGGTCATAACTTTCCTTCCAAGGAGTAAGCGGGTTTTAATTTCATGGCTGCAGTCACCACCTGCAGTGATTTTGGAGCCCAGAAAAATAAAGTCTGACACTGTTTCCACTGTTTCCCCATCTATTTCCCATGTAGTGATGGGACCAGATGTCATGATCTTCGTTTTCTGAATGTTGAGCTTTAAGCCAACCTTTTCACTCTCCACTTTCACTTTCATCAAGAGGCTTTTGAGTTCCTCTTCACTTTCTGCCATAAGGGTGGTGTCATCTGCATATCTGAGGTTATTGATATTTCTCCCAGCAATCTTGATTCCAACTTGTGTTTCTTCCACCTTTTAGAACTAACACCCAAAAAAGATGTCCTTTTCATTATAGGGGAAAGGAATGCAAAAGTAGGAAGTCAACAAACACCTGGAGTAACAGGCAAATTTGGCCTTGGAATACGGAATGAAGCAGGGCAAAGACTAATAGAGTTTTGCCAAGAAAATGCACTGGTCATAGCAAATACCCTCTTCCAACAACACAAGAGAAGACTCTATACATGGACATCACCAGATGGTCAACACCGAAATCAGATCGATTATATTCTTTGCAGCCAAAGATGGAGAAGCTCTATACAATCAGCAAAAACAAGACCAGGAGCTGACTGTGGCTCAGATCATGAACTCCTTATTGCCAAATTCAGACTGAAATTGAAGAAAGTAGGGAAAACCACTAGACCATTCAGGTATGACCTAAATCAAATCCCTTATGATTGTACAGTGGAAGTGAGAAATAGATTTAAGGGCCTAGATCTGATAGATAGAGTGCCTGATGAACTATGGAATGAGGTTCGTGACATTGTACAGGAGACAGGGATCAAGACCTATTCCCATGGAAAAGAAATGCAAAAAAGCAAAATGGCTGTCTGGGGAGGCCTTGCAAATAGCTATGAAAAGAAGAGAAGCGAAAAGCAAAGGAGAAAAAGAAAGATATAAACATATGAATGCAGAGTTCCGAAGAATAGCAAGAAGAGATAAGAAAGCCTTCTTCAGCGATCAATGCAAAGAAATAGAGGAAAACAACAGAATGGGAAAGACTAGGGATCTCTTCAAGAAAATCAGAGATACCAAAGGAACATTTACTTGCAAAGATGGGCTCGATAAAGGACAGAAATGGTATGGACCTAACAGAAGCAGAAGATATTAAGAAGAGGTGGCAAGAATACATGGAAGAACTGTACAAAAAAAAGAGCTTCACGACCCAGATAATCACGATGGTGTGATCACTGACCTAGAGCCAGACATCCTGGAATGTGAAGTCAAGTGGGCCTTAGAAAGCATCACTACGAACAAAGCTAGTGGAGGTGATGGAATTCCAGTGGAGGTATTCCAAATCCTGAAAGATGATGCAGTGAAAGTGCTGCACTCAATATGCCAGCAAATTTGGAATACTCAGCAGTGGCCAAAAGATTGGAAAAGGTCAGTTTTCATCCCAATCCCCAAAAAGGAAACACCAAAGAATGTTCAAACTACTGCACAATTGCACTCATCTCACACGCTAGTAAAGTAATGCTCAAAATTCTCCAAGCCAGGCTTCAGCAATATGTGAACCGTGAACTTCCTAATGCTCATGCTGGTTTTAGAAAAGGCAGAGGAACCAGAGATCAAATTGCCAACATCCACTGGATCATGGAAAAAGCAAGAGAGTTCCAGAAAAACATCTATTTCTGCTTTATTGACTATGCCAAAGCCTTTGACTGTGTAGGTCACAATAAACTATGGAAAATTCTGAGAGAGATGAGAATACCAGACCACCTGATCTGCCTCTTGAGAAATCTGTATGCAGGTCAGGAAGCAACAGTTAGAACTGGTCATGGAACAACAGACTGGTTCCAAATAGGAAAAGGAGTACGTCAAGGCTGTATATTGTCACCATGTTTGTTTAACTTATATGCAGAGTACATCATGAGAAATGCTGGACTGGAAGAAACACAAGTTGGAATCAAGAAATTACCCTTGGGATATCCTTTAGAATATCTTGTTGGAGGCTGACAGTTCAGTGAGTCCAACGAAGAAGTTTTTCTTTCATTATGAATTAGATCATTGTTTCATGGGTCTAACATTAGATGTAGTAGCTGGATTAAGATTAGAGTACATGAAAAAATACATGTGTCTTAAACACTGCAAGCATTTTAAGGCAGTTAAGATTCTCTCCCTCTAAATGGTGAGAAGACTAAGGTGTATTAAAGGAAGTCAAACTGGCATCACTTCACTCAGGGAGAAAAACAGGTGGTGGAACAACTTGCATGATTTAAACTTTTATTTTCTCTCTTTCTCTCTTTGCAAAGCATATATAGTGGACTTTATGTAAGTTAAGTGTACATAGAATGGGAGTTCATACAGATTAGGCTGCTTGCTTCAGAATGATTGCTTAGAGATGATTTTGAAACATACAGTCTTCCTGTGATGTAATTGGTATTCCATACTCCAAGTCAATCTGCAGTTGCCGTCTAAACCACTGCAAAATTTCAGGAAATATATATTATTGCTTGTTATATAAAGAATCAAGAAAAATTTATATAACATTATATATATTTAATGCACACACATATCTTGCTCTCTATATTTAACCATAAGCACAATTGAATTGGAAAATGAAGGTATAATGGCTCTATGAAGAAAAGTATTATATAAATCAGAGACTAAAAATTCACTACATATAAAAAAGTCCTAGTGCAACTTTAAATATTAATAACTTTGGATGAACCTATGACAAAAGCAAACAACAAGCATCATGTGAAAGCATATTTCTTAGAAACTAATGTGAATATTTAATGTCCTTTTATTCGGCGCTTACTCGGCTCTCCGAAAGCAATGCATTATTGCCCATTACTTTTTATAAAAGCAATGATCAATGTTAAATTTACCTTTTCATAGTTTCTGAGCACTGCAGTTTTCTTGCTCTTTGTTGGGCCAGTTTCTACTAGTGCTTTCTTCCAGCATAATGCTGCTTTTGCTACTCTGTTTGAAATACTTGACAATTGTTGACAACTTCATTTTCAGATCAGTTTTCATGTTGATTAGTTTCTTGCCACCTCATGCACCTGTTTGTGGTAATTCATGTAGGATGTTGTTTTTGTGTTGTGCATTGCAGTTCATTTCACACTAATCAATCTAATTCCTGTGGCCAGATTAAATGCCATTATACACTTCGAGTCAAAGCTATGGTTTTTCAGGGATTATATACAAATGTGAGAGTTGGACCACAAAAGAGGCTGAGTGCCAAAAAATCGATGCTTTTGAGTTGCGGTGTTGGAGAAGACTCTTGAGAGTCCCTTCCTCTTAAGAGGAAATCAAACCAGTCAATCCCAAGGGAAATCAGTGCTGAATATTCACTGAAAGGACTAATGGTGAACCTGAAGCTTCAATACTTTGGCCACCTGATGCAAAGAGCCACTTCATTGGAAAAGACCCTGATGCTGGGAACGACTGAGGGCAAGAAGAGAAGGGGGCAACAGAGGATGAGATGACATGAGGGCATCACCAACTCAATGGACATGATTTGAACAAACTCTGGGAGACAGTGAAGGACAGGGAAGCCTGGTGTGCTGCAGTTTATGGGCTCAAAAAGAGTCAGACACAACTCAGAGAATAAACAAGATATGGGGGTAAAGAATAAAATACATTAGTGATAGAAAGCAAAATAAAAATTTATCATGTGTGTTTCTATGCAAACAATCAGATCAGATCAGATCAGTCATTCAGTCATGTCCAACTCTTTGCGACCCTATGAATCGCAGCACGCCAGGCCTCCCTGTCCATCACCAACTCCCAGAGGTCACTGAGACTCATGTCCATCGAGTCAATGATGTCATCCAGCCATCTCATCCTCTGTCGTCCCCTTCTCCTCCTGCCCCCAATCCCTTCCAGCATCAGAGTCTTTTCCAATGAGTCAACTCTTTGCATGAGTTGGCCAAAGTACTGGAGTTTCAGCTTTAGCATCATTCCTTCCAAAGAACACCCAGGGCTGATCTCCTTCAGAATGGACTGATTGGATCTCCTTGCAGTCCAAGGGACTCTCAAGAGTCTTCTCCAACACCACAGTTCAAAAGCATCAATTCTTTGGCATTCCGCCTTCTTCACAGTCCAACTCTCAAATCCGTACATGACCACAGGAAAAACCATAGCTTTGACTAGACAAACCTTTGTTGGCAAAGTAATGTTCAAAAAAGTAATGTTCAAAAAAGCTTTTGAACATGCTATCTAGGTTGATCATAACTTTCTTCCCAAAGAGTAAGAGTCTTTTAATTTCATGGCTGCAGTCACCATCTGCAGTGGTTTTGGAGCCCCCCAAAATAAAGTCTGACACTCTTTCCATCTATTTCCCCATTTCTGACACTTCCCCATCTATTTCCCATGAAGTGATGGGATCGGATGCCATCATCTTTGTTTTCTGAATGTTGAGCTTTAAGCCAACCTTTTCACTCTCCACTTTCACTTTCATCAAGAGGCTTTTTAGTTCCTCTTCACTTTCTGCCATAAGGGTGGTGTCATCTGCATATCTGAGGTTATTGATATTTCTCCCAGCAATCTTGATTCCAACTTGTGTTTCTTCCAATCCAGCATTTCTCATGATGTACTCTGCACATGAGTTAAATAAATAGGGTGACAATATACGGCCTTGACGTACTCCTTTTCCTATTTGGAACCAGTGTGTTGTTCCATGTCCAGTTCTAACTGTTGCTTCCTGACCTGCATACAGATTTCTCAAGAGGCAGATCAGGTGGTCTGGTATTCCCATCTCTTTCAGAATTTTCCAAGTTGATTGTGATCTACACAGTCAAAGGCTTTGGCATAGTCAATAAAGTAGAAATAGATGTTTTTCTGGAACTCTCTTGCCTTTTCCATGATCCAGCAGATGTTGGCAATTTGATCTCTGGTTCCTCTGCCTTTTCTAAAACCAGCTTGAACATCAGGAAGTAGAAACATTAATAAAAGCCTGCTTTATAGAGATGCAGGTAGCTTTACAAGGACCAACAAAAGTTGATGAAGAACCAAGGAATTAACAAAAGAGGCAAGTAGTCAGCACCCAAAAGCTGAAGAGACAATGGGAGGAAATAGAATTCCCAGGGTCTGGTGAAAATAGGACATTTGGAAGACAATGTTACAGTCATGTGAGAATACAGCTACTGCCAAAGATGTGTCAATAACTTTGATTTAGGAAGAGAACAAGGAAGAAACGATATCCTCTGTCTTTGCTCACCTGCCTGTGTCATATTACTGCTTTTCAGTGAATAACACCAAACAGAAACCAGCCTACAAAGATATCTGATACCCGCAATTGCAGGATCCATTTTTCTATGTACTTAACAAGACAGAGGATTGTGGAGAAGAATCTAGAAAGACAGAACAGAGGCTTATCTGGCAGTAGCAGGAACTCCAGTAGTTATCTCTTTATCAGGAAAGTGCTAGAATAACTGTATGACCTTACAGTGATCACATGAGACGACTTGTGTACCCCACAAAGATTCATGACTAATGGATGGATTTGAGCTAATGGCTGAAGCCAGACATGGCTACTAATTGGCAGAATAATTTTGGTCAGCAAAGTTGATATTCTGTTGTCATTTACTTATGACCATTATTTCCTGTTATTTAGTAATGATGTAGCTGAATCTCAACACTCTGTGTATTTTACAGTTGTAGTCAGTATTTTTACAAAGTTGCTGTCACTCAAAAGGATAACATCTTATAAGCAATTATCCTTCATAATAGAATTATAGATATGACCTGAGAGTAGGGTGCTAATAAGAGTTGTTATCTGTTTTGAGATTTCTCTTACATAGCACTTGGTAGTCATTGTGTACTTCTCTTTCATATCATTTGATGCAGTATTGCCCATTCATTTCAGGATGATTTTGCCATCCACAAAACTTGGGCTACATACCCTACAGTGTTAGGATTTAGGTAGAGCGCACACTTAAACTTCTCATTCTTCTTTAATTCAACAAGTATTTATTGAGCTGGTGTGCCCTGCTATGTCATTTTGCCTGGATAAGTTTCAACAACCTCAAATGAATTGGGCACTCTAAGTATCTATTGTATGCCAGCTATCAGAAAATTCCTAAGGAGCCATATAGTAGTGGAAGTAGACAGTAGCATATTGGATTGTGACAGGTACTAAGTACTGATATGATAGTTATGGAAAATGTTTATAATTTGAGTTAGGATGGCCATAAAGAGCTTCCCTGGTGGCTCAGAAGCTAAAGCATCTGCCTGCAATGAAGGAGACCCAGGTTCAATCCCTGGGTTGGGAATATTCCCAGTGAAGGAAATGGCAACCCATTCCAGTACTCTTGCCTGGAAAATGCTATGGACGGAGGAGCCTGGGGAGCGACAGTCCATGGAGTTGCAGAGTGAGACACGACTGAGTGATTTCACTTTCTATGGCCATAAAGATTAATTTAGAAGGAGAAATTTAAGTAAAAGTATTAGAGAAATGAGTTAACAAATATGCTAATGTCTGGGAGAAGAGATAAGAGGTCCAAGAAACAGCACACCAGGGTCCCTGAGGTGAAGCTATGTCCGACGTATTATGAAAAGTGAGTCACTCAGTCATGTCTGACTCTTTGCGGCCCCATGGACTACACAGCTCAGAAAATTTTCCAGGCCAGAATACTGGAGTGGGTAGGGTAGCCTTGCCCTTCTCCAGGGGATCTTCCCAACCCAGGGATCGAACCCAGGTCTCTCACATTGCAGGTGATTTCTTTACCAGTTGAGCCACAAGGGAAGCCCAAGAACACTATAGCAGGTAGCCTCTCCCCTCTGCAGCGGATCTTCCCAACCCAGGAATCGAACTTGGGTCTCTTGCATTGCAGGCAGATTCTTTACCAAGTGAGCTATCAGGGAAGCCAATGTGCTGCAGGAACAGCAAAATCAAACTGTTTTGATTCAAATGACTGAGATGATGAGGTCAGAAATGTAATAAAGCCACACAATATTTGGGAAAATGGCTTATTGTAAGGACTTGGGCTTTGAAAACTTATGAGGAGAGATATAATATGCTCTCACTTGCATTTAAGAGTTACTGTGCTGCATTATTGGGAAAAGACTATGGAAAGGGGGCAAGAATTAAGAATAGAAATCTGTTTAGAGGCTACTGCAATAATACAAAGGAGTGGTGATATGATTGAAAACATACAGGTAGATGCAAAGGTGAATGGGGATTATTAGCCAGAGCCTGGATATATTCTGAAGGTAGAGTAGACAGCATTTCCTAATGAATTGGAAAAATCTGTGCAGAAAATACAATAATCAAACAGGGATCTAGTATTTTTGATCTAAGCAACTGAAAGAATTGAGTTGCTTGTTACTGAGATGGGGGAAATGGAAAGGAACTAGGGCTACAGGAAGTGAAAGAGATCAGAAGTTCAATTTGGGGCATATTATATTTGAAATATCTGTTAGACCTCCAGGTGGGCGTGTCAAATAGGCAGGTAGCTATGCAAGCTTGGAATTCAAGGGAAAAAGGATGAGCTTGTTAGGATTTAAGGTGATGAGGTCAGATGAGTGTAGACATGAAAGGAAGGAGACACAAGGACTGAGTGCTGGAGCACTCCATGTCGTAGAGGTCTAGAAGAGGAAAAAGAAAACAGAGAAAGAAAAAAGCAGGAGGAAATCTAGGAGCATATGTGGTCCTGGGAGCTAAGGAAATATTTGAGGAGGAAAGAGCAATCGGTTTGATTGCATGCTGCTTATAGGTGGAGCAAGGGAAGAACTGAAGGTGCCCTGATAACGAACAGGTCAACTCTGTGATGTGGAGGTTAGCAGGGATTTTGAAAAGAGCAATTCCAGTGCAAAAACCTGATTGAAGTGAATTCAAGAGAAAATGGGAGGAAATACATTGAGGAGAGTGAGTATATATAAAACTTTCAGGAGTTTGCTGAAAAGGAAAAGAGGTAGTGGAGTAAAAAACTGGATGCAGAAGTGTGGTTAAGACAGAAACATTTTAAGATGGGATTAGCAGCTGTTCTTAGCAGCACCCTTGGGAGTGTGCTGCTCAGAGAGAAAGAAAGAGAAAAGTTGGTGACGAGGCAAAGAGAGAAGTTCTAGGCACAGTCTTTACGTGGGGCAGAAAGTATACTATCCAGGCAGTAAGACAATGTTCTTAGAAGCAAACGGTAGGACCTATGCTTGCCTGCCTGCCTGCAAGTTCAGTTGTGTCCCACTCTTTACGACCCCATGGACTGTAGCCCACCAGGCTCCTCTGTACATGGTATTTCTCAGGCAAGAATACTGGAGTGGATTGCCAATTCCTTCTCCACAGGATCTTTGTGACCTAGAGATCGAACCCACATCTCCTGCATCAACAGGCAGATTCTTTACAACTGAGCCACCTGGGAAGCCTCAGAACACATTCTAGTTTAAGACAAAAGGGATTTACATGAAATATAAGGACACTCACAGAATCTCTAGTCAGTACAGCAGAAACAATACCCAACTTATAATGTGGGACTCCCATGTTAGAGACCCCACTGTGCCTGCCCCCACTAGTGTGCTGGGACTTGGATGGGATGGTTGGAACCCTGACCATTGTCATCCACAAACAGTCTACCTCTGCCACCACCCTTGTTAGAGGGGACTCTGCTCCACTGTTTGAAGAACAGTCTAATTGGGCGAATTTCTCTCACATCTGGGTCCAGATAGCTGGAGAAGACATGAGAGAAATGCTTTGGTTTCTAATTTGAAGAAGTTTGGATTACTTAAATGTATAAATTTCCCCAAACGTAGAAAAGTTGCTCAAATGTACCAAGTGGTCAAGAAGGCATGACAGATACCTATTCTAGTGTGGTTCTAATATTTTGAGGCTTACAAATTCCTTAGATTTTTGAACAGGACAAAGAAAAGTTGAAGATGTATTTCTCCAAAATGTGCACATTCATCCAAATGGATTAGCAATCTCATCATTAGAGATCTTTATTTTTTTGTGAAGCCAATGATTTGTCCTTCCTACCCCGCAATTTACATATATGCATAGTAAAGTACATGTCGCTCCGTCGTGTCTGTCTGACTCTTTGCAACCCCATGGACTGTAGCCTACCAGGTTCTTCCATCCATGGGATTTTCCCGACAAGAATACTGGAGTGGGTTACCATTTCCTTTTCCAGGAGATCTTCCCAACTCAGGGCTCAAACCCAGGTCTCCCATGTTGTAGGCAGATGCTTTACCATCTGAGCCACCAGGGAAGTCACATATATGTATTACATATATATTATAGATCTATACACAGATTTCATATCTATATCTCTCTGTATGTGCATATATAGACACACATGCATATATATATATATTTTTTTCTTATCCTCATATGGTATGAAATAGAATCTGTGCTCACACACGGATGAGCAACAGCGACCTTAGTAAAGTTATATCCTGTCGTTCTACATTAAAGGATTTAGTCAATTTTGGTTCAAAATAGGGCTACCAGGTGGTGATAAGAATCTGCCAGTGCAAGGGACACAAGAGATGTGAGTTTGACCCCTGGGTCAGGAAGCTCCCCTGGAGGAGGAAATGACAATTCATTCCTGTATTCTTACCTGGAAAATTCCATAATCAGAGGAGACTCGTGGACTACACTTCTCGAGGCAGCAAAGAGCTGGACATGACTGAGAACCTGAGCACACACACAAGCACACTGTGTTAACATACTTTCAGATTCAGTGTTTGTGCTTGTTTGCTTACTTTATCTCTGAATGATGATTCTTATTCTGGAGCAACTGGAAGAATCTAGAGTCATAAGAGATGGCTTGCAAAAACAAATATATATTAAAAAGAAATTTTTCAAACCTACATGCAACCTAAGCAATACTAAATATTTCATTATTTTACTCAGCAATCCCTCAACATTAAACTTCTTATTTCAACTTTATTTCTATTTAAAGTCTTCACACCAGCAACTGAATTAATGTATCTGCATAATAGAATGTCTCTCTTTGGGATAATAAAACCTTATGTTTTATGTATCCAAACTTTTAAAACTCATCCTTTATTTTTTACTCCCAATCTAAAATAAAACTCTACTTAGAATAAAAGTGTACTTTTGTTAATGTTTTGGTGATACTCAACATGATTTCAGTGGGGGATTTAAACAGATTCTCAAATACAATTTTGGAGTCACTTTACTGTATCTTTCTGGATTCTGAGTAGCATCACTGTTAGTGACTTTCTGTGGACAAATTCACTCAATAGCTTCAGCTAACTCAAACATTTCTGCACAGAAACAGTTGGTCATTGTATGATCAAAGAATCATGTTATCTCTGTAAACCTAAGTCCCATTCCATGCACATATCCTGAGACTAACCTTGAACTGGATTAGCTACTCTCATATCCAGTGATCACTGAGGCAATTTCCATACTTAAAGACAAACTAGCATCCATTGTTCTCCTTTCTCTTAGTGTCCTTGGAGTTTATGCAGTAGCTCTGGTTACATCCTAAGCAGGATTAATGAATTACTCTGAGTAGCAAAGACCATTTGTTACTCCTCAAACTAACTATGAGAGAGCAAAAGCATAACAGGCACCCAAGTGAGAACTGATCTAGGATGGAAAAATGAGTAATAAAATGGCATTTGGGTTATGATACTATATGGAATAGTTTTCTAGTGTCAGTTGGTGGAAAAGGGGAATTAAGAAAGTTTAAGAGGTACAGTGACCACCCAAACTCTGAAAATTTTAGAGCCTGCAAATGTGTGGAGATATTTCTGTTTGCCAGATGTTTCTGTTTCTGTATCAAAGTGATAGAAAGGTCCTTATTATCCTCAATTTTTTCTAATCCCAACTTACACACATGCCCATGCACACACACACACATGTGTGTGTGCACATGCCAAGTTGCTTCATTTGTGTTCAACACTTTGCAACCCTACGGACTGTAACCCTCCAGGTCCTTTTGTCCATGGAATTCTCCAGGCAAGAAAACTGAGTGGGTGGCCATGCCCTCTTCCAAGGGATCTTCATAACCCAGAGATCAAACCCATATCTCCTATGTCTCTTATGTTGGCAGCAGGCTTCTTTACCACTATTGCCACTGAGGAAGTCCATATATACAACACACACACACGCACACACACACACATACACACACACACACATGGTTGGCTACTATTTGGTATAAGAAGTAAATGATTCCTATTAGGTTGCTTTTGTTCTGTCATTTTTTGCTGTATTTATTTATTAAATATTAAGTCCTATTAGGGGCTTTGTAGGATCTTAGGAATACCAAAATGAGAAAAAAAAAATTGGCCTTTAGCATCAGAAGTTGCATGTATGAATCATGACCCCATCGGTTCTTATTTGGGCAAGAGACAATCTTTTTGTATCTGAACTTTTTTATCTGAAACATTATGGATAATTATATATTGCCTAGAAAGTAGGCAGAATGTGAAATTAAGTTATGTAAGTAAGGTAACTGATGTAATACAGGCAAAATAAAAAGCTAGTCGTGTTTCATTCATCCTATTCTTTGGATGTGAAAATTGTGGATATGGACCTGTAAAGAAGACATTTAATGACAGTGTGACAAATTCTAATAGAGATGTATGATATGGAAGAGAAGGGTGCAAAAGGTAGATTGACCGTTTTCCCTGAGAAGAATCTTTTGATATATAAAAGTTCATCTTGAGGATGAAGCTTGTTTGAGTTTTTTAATGATTTAGGATTGGCAATATGTTTGTTTAATTAAGGCTCTAAAGTTAAGAAGAAAAATGGTGATCTGAAACGCTGAAATATTTTCTAAATCTCATGAAAAGGCTGGAGCTGAGAGGAGGCATACAATAAATAGATACCCAAGCTAAGAACATCTTTGTCCATTCACTCATTCAGTACTTATCTGACATCTTTCACGGCTAAGCAGGTACGGGAGCTGGGTTCTAGGAGAATGAAGGACATTAAGGACCTCTGTTTAAGCAATCGTCTGTCTAATGGCCATACACCTGCCCCTTAGAGCTTGTAATCTTGCAGGTGAGCAAGATTTATATGTACAGCTTGCATAATTTTGCTGCTCATTCAGGCAGAGAAAGATCATCCTGCTCCCCACATACTTACACTCACCTGCACACAAAACCAAACTACTAGATTAGAGTTGATAGTGGGTCCCGAAAAATGTGCTCAGTGGAATAGAACAAAGGAAAGGGGCAGATGTGGAGTCTCAGGATGTTTACTCACTCCACTCAGAATGTGATAAATATCCAGGTGACTAGCTAGGATTTCTTGTTAGTTTCTGAGTAACAGTATATTCTATACCCAGGAAATGATCTCAAAACTGATTCTACATATATTTGAAGGATGTTATCCTAGTAACTCAGACAGTAAAGCATCTGTCTGCAATTCAGGAGTCCCAGGTTCAAGCCCTGGGTTGGGAAGATCCTCTGGAGAAGGAAATGGCAATGCAATCCAGTATTCTTTCCTGGAAAATTTCATAGACAAAGGAGCCTGGGAGGCTACGTGGGGTTGCAAAGTCCATGGAGTTGCAAAGAGTTGAACACAACTGAGCAAATAACACACACATCTTGGATCAGTCTGAAAATCCCCAGGCTTGATCCTGAAATAAGATGAGGAGGAATATCTTGCAGTTTAAGGACACAAATGACTTGATTCTGCATGATATCCTGGAACAATAGCTCTCTTTTCCCATTGTGAAATCATCTTTTAACCTGTCTCACAGTACGAAAGTGATAGTGATATTTGCCTTAGCATCTTATTGCTTGTCATGGCATTAGTGCAGAAGTACATAAGTGCTACAGGATATATATGTGAGGTCATAAGTTGTGGTTAATCCCTTCAATAAAGGAAATCATCCTAAGATTCAGTTCAGTTCAGTTCAGTCTCTCAGTCATGTCTGACTTCACAAAACCATGGAATTCAGTACTCAAGGCTTCCCTGTGCATCACCAACTCCTTGAGTTTACTCAAAATCATATCCATTGAGTTGGTGATGCAATCCAACCATCTCATGCTCTGTCATCCGCTTCTCCTCCCGCCTTTAATCTTTCCCAGTATCAGGGTCTTTTCCAATGAGTCAGTTCTTCCCATCAGGTGGCCAAAGTATTAGAGTTTCAGCTTCAGCATCAGTCCTTTCAATGAATATTTAGGACATATTTCCTTTAAGATGAACTGGTTGGATCTCCTTGCAGTCCAAGGGACTCTTAAGAGTCTTCTCCAACACCACAGTTCAAAAGAATCAATTCTTTGGTGATCAGCTTTCTTCAGAGTCCAACTCTCACATCCATACATAACTACTGGAAAAACCATAGCCTTGACTGGACGGACTTTTGTTGGCCAAGTAATGTCTCTGCTTTTTAATATTCTGTCTAGGTTGGTTATAGTTTTTCTTTCAAGGAGCAAGTGGCTTTTAATTTCATGGCTGCAGTCACTATCTGCGATGATTTTCAGATCAGATCAGTAGCTCAGTTGTGTCCGACTCTTTGCGACCCCATGAACTGCAGCACGCCAGGCCTCCCTGTCCATCACCAGCTCTCGGAGGTCACTCAGACTCACATCCATCGAGTCAGTGAGGCCATCCAGCCATCTCATCCTCTGTCGCCCCCTTCTCCTCCTGCCCCCAATCCCTCCCAGCATCAGAGTCTTCTCCAATGAGTCAACTCTTCACATGAGGTGGCCAAAATACTGGAGTTTCAGCTTTAGCATCATTCCTTCCAAAGAAATCCCAGGGCTGATCTCCTTCAGAATGGACTGGTTGGATCTCCTTGCAGTCCAAGGGACTCTCAAGAGTCTTCTCCAACACCACAGTTCAAAAGCATCAATTCTTTGGCGCTCAGCCTTCTTCACAGTCCAGCTCTCACATCCATACATGACCACAGGAAAGACCATAGCCTTGACTAGACGAACCTTTGTTGGCAAAGTGATGCCTCTGCTTTTGAATATGCTATCTAGGTTGGTCATAACTTTCCTTCCAAGGAGTAAGCGTCTTTTAATTTCATGGCTGCAGTCACCATCTGCAGTGACTTTGGAGCCCAGAAAAAGAAAGTTTGACACTGTTTCCACTGTTTCTCCATCTATTTCCCATGTAGTGATGGGACCAGATGCCATGATCTTTGTTTTCTGAATGTTGAGCTTTAAGCCAACCTTTTCACTCTCCACTTTCACTTTCATCAAGAGGCTTTTGAGTTCCTCTTCACTTTCTGCCATAAGGGTGGTGTCATCTGCATATCTGAGGTTATTTATATTTCTCCCAGCAATCTTGATTCCAGCTTGTGTTTCTTCCAGTCCAGCATTTCTCAGGATGTACTCTGCATAGAAATTAAATAAACATGGTGACAATATACAGCCTTGACGTACTCCCTGTTCCTATTTGGAACCAGTCTGTTGTTCCATTACCAGTTCTTACTGTTGCTTCCTGACCTGCATTCAGATTTCTCAAGAGGCAGATCAGGTGGTCTGGTATTCCTATCTCTTTCAGAATTTTCCACAGTTTATTGTGATCCACACAGTCAAAGGCTTTGGCCTAGTCAATAAAGCAGAAATAGATGTTTTTCTGGAACTCTCTTGCTTTTTCCATGATCCAGCGGATGTTGGCAATTTGATCTCTGGTTCCTCTGCCTTTTCTAAAACCAGCTTGAACATCAGGAAGTTCACGGTTCACATATTGCTGAAACCTGACTTGGAGAATAAAAGAACATATCATGTACTTAATGAACACAGTCCTAAAGCAGCAATGTAGCTGCCTTGCAGGTGTTCATAAGACCCAGACCTCAATATCATTTGGCCAAATAGAGAAATCATTATCCTTTGGTTCTAAATGAGAGCTACTCAACTTGAATCTATATTTTAAGCTTCTTTTATGGAGAAAGTTTAGATACTGAACTTGTAGCTGCCAAAGAGTAAGACTGAAGTGAGACTGGTAGATAAGTATAATACAAATGCTTAAGTGTTATGCAGTGATGATTATTTGTTAGAAAACTATTTAAGTAGAGTTTCCTTTCTTTTACCCTTCTTTCTGGATTCCCACTGAGTCTCATAGTTTGTATTTTAACAAACAGCATATGGTCATTTCCTCTGCCTCTTTAGGCAACCATGGGGTTTTTTTTCCATGCTGTTTAGCTTGGGGCTTTTTTGATACTTTTTTCAAAGCATCAATGGCAATTAATGACAACAATGGGATCATTTGCCAATTTATGCTTCTCCCAATTCCTCTACAGATTTGTGATACAAATACAATCATTTTTTCCTTTCTATATGTATTGCTCCATTGGGAATTCACAACTGATGCCATCAAATGGGTGCTTGCCAAAGGAATTTGAAAATATTCACCTATACCTCACAGGATCTGAAGTTAGTGAAGGTTGTTCTCTAAGTTAAAATAGGAACTGAAGTCATGCCATATAGATTCATCTGTTGAGATTTTGCGGAAACATGATGCATTTGCTTTAAAAAGTCAGTGGATACTGAAAGATAAGGATAACAATGATGAAGTTAAAGTTTCAAGATGCTAGAAGTACATAGATTAATAAAATTATATACGTTGGCATCCAGTTTCAAGTTTACAGAAGAAATTAATAAAGAAAATGAAGCTGAGAAATTATATAGCACCCTCCATTATATTACAGGATGGCAGTGAAGTGGTGTGTTAATAATACTCTAGAGCTAGTTCCAGCCTTCAGGTTTAACCATGTGCTAACCCTATGGGGCACTGGACATGACTTAATTTATAGAGCTGTGTCAAAAAGGAACTTATAAGAAGAATATCTATTTCATAAGGTTAATGAAATTATTAAATGAGTTAATACTTAAAAATACTTTAAAAGATCTCAGTATATAGAATAACACTCAATAAAATATTTGTTGTTAATATTCGAAACATATATCTGTTAAGTAGTTAGAATAGGAAAAAGGAGTCCAGAATAGCTGTGGCTGAAAGACAAGGAAGGGAAAAGCCTGTGAAAATAGAACAAAGGAAGGTCAGAGGACTGGAGTGAGGGACTCAGGTGAGACAAACAGCAGTCCTGGCGAGCCCAAGTTACGCAGGGCAGGCCCAGGCGGGAGAGAAAAAACACGTAAAAAGAGGAGCCTCTCTTCTCTTTGCGTCTTTTCAGTTGGCATGCCCTCATGCCTCAAGGATGTATTTTCCTTTACTTTCTAAATAAAACTGAACTGTAACATAGAGCTTTAACACTGGTTCATCTGAGGGCTGTAACATTGGTTCATCACCTCAAATTTTTTTTGTTGCAATGAGATAGAACTAAGGAAATTACAAACTCCCCTGATAAAGTCAAAACTGATCCTACTTAGCACTGGTTCCAGAGATTAATAAAGATATGTAGGAAAAAAATGTGTGTTTACCAATTCCCTGATCACCTCGGAATGCTGTTGGGTTCTTTACATAAATGTTGTTTATACCTTCTTGAGGGAGTTTCCCTGGTGGCTTAGAAGGTAAAGAAGGTGCCTGCAATGCAGGAGACCCGAATTTGATTTTAGGGTCAAGAAGATTCCCTGGAGAAGGGAATGGCTACCACTCCAGTATTCTTGCCTGGAAAATTCCGTGGACAGAGGAGCCTGATGGATAGGGTTTCAAAGAGTTGGACATAACTGAGTGACAAACACTATATCTTTTTGAAATCTTTCCAAAAGATGACATATTCATTTTTTCTTAAATCCTTCACTTGATTCAATGAATATCATGAAATTTATGGAGTTTTTACTAAGTATTAGTCCATTCACAGCTATGGAGCCTCAGTCAACAACCCAGATTTTGCATTATCCTTCTAGATGGTAAAGTACTTCATGTCAGAACACTATGAGTTGAATTCACATGATCTTCTTTGTTGAATTTGCTTTTGTCCCCACGGATTATACAAGAATGGACATATGTTCTCTAAATTGATTTATTGAAGAATATTTTTTGAAAGAAGCTTCTCAACGTCAGATGCACACAGGCATGAAAATAGCAAGGATTTTTTTTTTTTTTTTTAATCTTCTTTTCATTGCATTCAGAAAGCAGCAGACTGAAGAGGTGCTGGTGTGAGGCAGAAGGCAGTCATCGAAGGCACTGAAAGCACCATACAGTTTTCAGCTTAGAAAAGCTATTTTTAAAGACTTTGTAGAAGGAAACTTCATTTGCAGAAAATCAAGAAAATTTCAGAGCTTTCATTCTGTGTTCTGTCATTTGAATACAAATGAGATCAATGGAAATATTCTTGTCTTAGCTAGAAAATTTCAGATCAAGCACAGCAACAGTCTGAAGTCCTGTAGTGACAATTTGAAGGAAGGGTTACAGGCTAAGTAACTGTGCTGAGAAGAGTACTGTGGGAAAGAGAGGACAGTTAACATCTTCTGTGGCTTTCAGATACTAACACTGACATATCAGAGACATGGCAATGTTTTACAGTTGGAGAAAGTGAAGATAAGAAATATGAATGCTTTGCCTAAAGTCTCAATGCTACTTTATCAATAGAAATATAACTAAGTTATTTTGATTCATTGACTTAAATATTATCTTCCATAAAATTTGCACTTCATTATTTTCAAAATTATTGCCGTCTTTCTATCCCAAGAATTTTGCATTCTTAATTTTTTATGCATACCTCAGCTACAAGGAGACTGTTTTCTAGTACCATTTTTCAGAAACTGTAATTTGTTTTCTAAATATTTGTCCCCCTTCTACATGACTACTTGTGTAGATTTCTTTTATCTTGTATCTGTCAAAATTCTAGAGATACTGCTTCATAGATTTGTAGTATTTGTTCTTTTGAATGTGATTCTTTTGTAGGTATTATGTTTTACTAACTGATGCTTAAAAAATATTTTTTCCATTAAAATTGAAAAAGTGTCTTTAGGTTATAGATTGATGTTGTTACCATTGCAGTAACCCTGATGCTGGGAAAGACTGAAGGCAAGAGGAGAAGGGGATGACAGAGGATGAGATGGTTGGATGACATCTCTGACTCAAAGGTCATGAGTCTGAGTAAGCTCCAGGAGTTGGTGATGGGCAGGGAAACCTGGCATGCTGCATTACATGGGGTCTCAAAGAGTTGGACATGACTGAGAGACTGAAATGAACTCAACTGAACTGAATATTTAATGATGTTCTTTTATTTATTTATTTATTTTAAATCTGGACACAGTATTTTCATTAGCTCAGGGGGAAAAAATATGGTTCAATTACAGTTTTGCATAATGCTTCTCTTCCAACTGTCTTTCTTAACTGATGTATTTTTATGTTTATACTTATTTAATCCCTTATATCCTCTCAAATGTTCATCAGTTTCCTTTCATAAATCATTTTCAGTGATAAGATTTTCACAAAAATATTCTTTGGTGGAAACATCAGGGCACTATTTGTTATTCCTTTCTGCTCATTATCGTTTCAAAGACCGAGTGCAGCCATGTTTTCTGTTTACTCTTCCCTGAATGGCAGGTGGTCTGCTCAGCATTTGACTGATGTTCAATACAGGTTGATGGAGTGTCCTTAATCTTAATATTTATGTGAAAACTCGGTGCTTTATCATCTTCATATTCCAATAGTCATCTATTCAGGTTAGTTATCTGATGAATCTTCTCCAGTTTGATTTTTGCAGTCTTCTAACATTTCCTTTTAGGCAGGTGTAGGTATTCTGTTTCAGTGAGTTAGACAAGGCTGTGGTCCATGTCATCAGATTGGCTAGTTTTCTGTGATTGTGGTTTTAGTCTGTCTGCCCTCTGATGCCCTCTTTCAGTGCCTACTGTCTTACTGGGGTTTCTCTTACCTTGGACATGGAGTATCTCTTCACTGCTGCTCCTGCAAAGTGTAGCTGCTGTTCCTTACCTTGGACATGGGGTATCTACTCGCGGCTGCCACTTCTGACTTTGGATGTAGGGTTTCTTCTCTCAGCCACTCACTGCTCCAGCGCTGCACAGCTCAATGAACTAAGTGAATGAACTAACTCAATGAAACTAAGCCATGCCGCGTAGGACCACCCAAGACAGATAGGTCATGGTGTAGAGTTCTGACGAAATGCGGTCCACTGGAGAAGGGAATGGCAAAACCACTTCAGTATTCTTGCCTTGAGAACCCCATGAACAGTACGAAAAGACAAAAAGATAGGACACTGAAAGATTAACTCCCAAGTCGGTAGGTGCCCAACAGGCTACTGGAGATCAGTGGAGAAATAATTCCAGAAAGAATGAAGGGATGTAGCCAAAGCAAAAACAATACCCAGTTGTGGATGTGACTGGTGATAGAATCAAATTATGATGCTGTAAATAGCAATATTGCATAGGAACCTGGAGTGGTAGGTCCATTGAATCAAGGCAAATTGGAAGCTGTCAAACAAGAGATGGCAAGACTGAACTCAACATTCTAGGAATACGAGAACTAAAATGGACTGGAATGGGTGAATTTAACTCAGATAACCATTACATCTACTACTGTGGGCAGGAATCCCTTAAACAAAATGGAGTAGCCTTCATTGTGGTCAACAAAAGAGTCCGAAATGTGGTACTTGGATGCAATCTCAAAAATAACAGAATGATTTCTGTTTGATTCCAAGGCAAACCATTCAGTATCAAGTCTATGCCCCAAGTAGTAATGCTGAAGAAGCTAAAGTTGAACAGTTCTATGAAGACCTACAAGACCTTTTAGAACTAACACCCATAAAAGGTGTCCTTTTCATTATAGGAGACAGGAATGCAAAAGTAGGAGGTCAAGAAACACCTGGAGTAACAGGCAAAATTGGCCTTTGAGTATAGAATGAAGCTGGGCAAAGGATAATAGAGTTTTGTCAAAAGAATGCACTGGTCATAGCAAACACCCTCTTCCAACAGCACAAGAGAAAACTCCCCAAATGGACATCACCAGATAGCAAACACCAAAATCAGATTGATTATATTCTTTGCAGCCAAAGATGGAGAAACTCTATACAGTCAGGAAAAACAAGACTGGGAGCTGACTGTGGCTCAGATCATGAGATCCTTATTGCCAAATTCAGACTGAAATTGAAGTAGGAAAAACCACTAGACCATTCAGGTATGACTTAAATAAAATTCCTTATGATTATACAGTGGAAGTAAGAAATAGATTTAAGGGACTAGATCTGATAGACAGAATGCCTCATGAACTATGGATGGAGGTTTGTGACACTGTACAGGAGACAGGAATCAAGACCATCTTCAAAGAAAGAAATGCCAAAAAGCAAAATGGCTGTCTGTGGAGGCTTTACAAATAGCTGTGCAAAGAAGAGAAGCAAAAAGCAATGGAGAAAAGGTGAGATATACCCATTTGAATTCTGAGTTCTAAAGACTAGCAAGGAGAGATTAAAAACAAACAAACAAACCTTCCTCATTGATCGGTGCAAAGAAATAGAGGAAAATAATAGAATGGGAAAGACTAGAGATCTCTTCAAGAAAAGTTGAGATACCAAGGGAACATTTCATGAAAAGATGGGCTCAATAAAGGACAGAAAAGGTATGGACCTAACATAAGCAGAAGATATTATGAAGTGGCAAGAATACACAGAAGAACTGTACAAAAAAAGATCGTCACTACCCAGATAATCAGGATGGTGTGATCACTCACCTAGAGCCAGACTTCCTGGAATGCGAAGGCAAGTGTGCCTGAGGAAGCATAACTAGGAATAAAGCTAGTGGAGATTATGGAATTCCAGTTGAGCTATTTGAAATCCTAAAAGATGATGCTGTGAAATTGCTACACTAAATATGCCAGCAAATTTGGAAAACTCAGCAGTGGCCACAGAACTGGAAAAGGTAAGTTTTCATTCCAATCCCAAAGAAAGGCAATGCCAAAGAATGCTCAAACTACTACACAATTGCACTCATCTCACATTGTTGCAAAATAATGCTCAAAATTCTCCAAGCCAGGCTTTAATAGTAGATGATCCTTGAACTTCCAGATGTTCAAGCTGGTTTTAGAAAAGGCAGAGGAACCAGAGATCAAATTGATAACATCTGCTGAATCTTTAAAAAAGCAACAGAGTTTCAGAAAAAAACATCTACTTCTGCTTTATTGACTATGCCAAATCCTTTGCCTGTGTGGATCACAACAGACTGTGGAAAATTCTGAAAGAGATGGGAATACCAGGCCATCTGACCTGCCTCTTGAGAAATCTGTATGCAGGTCAGGAAGCAACAGTTAGAACTGGACATGGAACAACAGACTTGTTCCAAATAGGAAAAGGAGTACGTCAAGGCTGTATATTGTCACCCTGTTTATTTAACTTATATGCAGAGTACATCATGAGAAACGCTGGACTGGAAGAAACACAAGCTGGAATCAAGATTGCTGGAAGAAATATCAATAATCTCAGATATGTAGATGACACCACCTTTATGGCAGAAAATGTAGAAGAACTAAAGAGCCTCTTGATGAAAGTGGAGAGTGAAAAAGTTGGCTTAAAGCTCAACATTCAGAAAACTAAGATCATGGCATTCCATACCATCACTTTATGGGAAACAGATGGGGAAGCAGTGTCAGACTTTATTTTCTTGGGCTCCAAAATCACTGCAGATGGTAACTGCAGCCATGAAATTAAGAAACGCTTACTCCTTGGAAGGAAAGTTATGGCCAACCTAGATAGCATATTAAAAAGCAGAGATATTACTTTGCCTACAAAGGTTCATCAAGTCAAGGCTATTGTTTTTCTAGTAGTCACATATGGATGTGAGAGTTGGACTGTAAAGAAAGCTGAGCACCGAAGAATTGATGCTTTTGCACTGAGGTGTTGGAGAAAACTCTTGAGAATCCCTTGGACTGCAAGGAGATCCATTCAGTTCATCCTAAAGGAGATCAGTCCTGGGTGTTCATTGGAAGGACTGATGTTAAGAAACATCAGGAGACTGAAGGTGAAACTCCAATACTTTGGCCACCTGATCTGAAGAACCAACTCATTTGAAAAGACCCTGATGGTGGGAAAGATTGAAGGTCAGAGGAGAACGGGATGACAGAGGATGAGATGGTTGGATGGCATCACCGACTCTATGGGACATGAGTTCGGGTAGACTCCAGGAGTTGGTGATGGACAGGGAAGCCTGGTGTGCTGCAGTCCATGGGGTCGCAAAGCATCAGACATGACTGATGAAACTGAAACTGAACTGAAGGTATTCCCTATCTAACATGAACTCCTTCTGTTGTGCCTTCTCCACCCCTGATTATAGTACTTTATGAGCCCCTTAGCATCACAGGAGTGTGTCCCTACATCCATCCTTTTCTAAGTCTTGGTCTGGGTCGCATATTAAGTGTTCTAATCTGAGGAAATAAGGAAGAGGGTAACTTAAATTTTACTTCCTTCTCCCCTATTGATTTTGTTATTTAGTGGTTTATGTAATAGAGTCTCTTTACATCTCTTTTATACTTGGGTATTACAATACTGTGTTATTTATTTCATTCCTCAAAATGTTCTAGCTTTAGCTGTTGGGACTTCTTTCTGACAGGATCTTGTATCCCTTTAATGTATTCCCACTCTATTAGTCACTCAGCTCTGTCCGATTTTTTGTGACCCCCATGGACTATAGCCTGCCAAGTTCCTCTGTCCATGGAATTCTCCAGGCAAGAATATTGGAGTGGGTAGCCATTCCCTTCTCCAGGGGATCTTCCTGACACAGGGATCAAACCCTAGTCTCCAGCATTCTTGGTGGATTCTTTACTCTCTGAGCCATCAGGGAAGTCCCAGTTTGTTCCCAACCATTTGTTTATTTGAACATTTCTCTATTTTATGGCTCAAATTTTGAACAGTTTCCTTTGGTGGTGATTTAGGCGCTAAGTCATGTCCAATTCTTGTGAGCCCATGGACTGTAGCCCGACAGGCTTCTCTGCCACTGGGACTCTCCAGGCAAGGATTCTGGAATGGGCTGCCATTTCCTTCTCCAGGGGATCTTCCCGACCCAGGAACCAAACCTGCGTCTCTGCATTGCAGGCAGATTCTTTACCCACTGAGCTACGAGCGAAGCTCTCAGTTTCCTTTAGTATGTCATTTTTAATGATAAGTTCTTCAGAGAGAGAGACTCTTCAGTGAAAATATCAGAACATTATCTGTTATTCCTTTTTTCCTATCATTTCAAAGAACTTTTTCAAAAAGACTATTCTCAAGATTATTTTTGCATATTTCCATCACCAGCCCTGGATTCTGCCATTTCCCCAAGAAGTCCTGGATCCTTTTACTGGAAAATGCTATTTAGAAACCAAGATACAGGTGGTAGGTATACTCTTTCTTTAAAAGACACATACATACACACAAAACTGTAGTGATGAACTGATGCTTACTTTCAAGAATATCTTAAATTCAAGTCACATTGTATGCAGAGTCCAAGTTTGTTTTCTGCTAAACTAGTTAATATTATATCCTCATAGACCAAAAATTATCAAATATATAGCTTTTAGCTTAATTTTTCCACCAACATTTGATATTTCACTATTTCATCTAATTCAATTTTGAACATTTCATATTATAAACACTTTCTGAACAAAATAACACATTTAAAATATTTGTCCAAACTTAAATTAAGGAGGTCTTAAACTTCCACTTTAAAAGTTTAAACCAAGGGATGATATAATTTTATTTATCAAGTGTATCTCTAAAATATATTTTCCCTTATTTTGAATGAAAGATCAGAAACAGAAGTTTTAAAATGGTAAGAGGTTATTGTTTGTTTCCTTTTTTTTTCTTTTAATTTGGCATTTATAGTCTGACAATTATCACAAAAATAAAATAGCACAGTGTATTGACTGTCACATAAATTCATAGTGTCATAAATTCATAGTGTCATAAATAGTGTCATAAATAGTTATGACAAAATAACTATTGCAATGAAATTAAACAATAATGTATTAGCTCTGCAGAAGAGAGTTGAAGGGGAATCATTAGAGGAGTGCTTCCATGGTGGTTCAGATGGTACAGAATGTGCCTGCAGTGCAGAAGACCCAGGTTCCACCCCTGAGTCAGGAAGATCCATCCCCTGGAAAAGGGCATGGCAACACTCTGCAGTATTCTTGCCTGGAGAGTCCCATGGACAGAGTGGCCTGGCAGGTTACAGTCCATGGGCTCGAAAAGAGTCCAACACACCTGAGCAACTAGCACTTTCACTTTCAGTAGAGAAAAAGCTACTTCCATGTAAACTAGAAGAACATAGGAAGTGGCGTTCTGAGGAATATGAACATATGGGCTCAATTCTGAATACACAGTCGTCTGTAACCTTGGACCAGTGACTTAACAGATCTGACCTGATGTCTTCATATTGAACACTGAAGAGAACTTCACAGCTCTGTTTACTTTCCAACATTCTTATGAAATCAAAGAACAAAATGCACATGAGGGCTATTTTTAAACTGCAAAATGCTATGCAAATGTAAATTACTTTTGTTAGTCTTAATGAATATGCATCATGGCGTTGTAAATTAGAACTGGAATTCTTAGACTGAAAGAGAAAGTGTAGATAATGAAGTGATTTTAATGGTATGTCCATGAAACTCACAGCTCATTTCTCATTTTTGTAGTCCTAACAGCCAGCATGGAATAGCATTTTTCCCAGTTAATAAACACTTGAATAAAAGTGAAGAATATTAAAAAAAGCAATCTTTCTTTCTGTTTTTATTGCCAGTGTCCTCATTCAGCATGACCTATTTTGATGGCCGTCAAACCAACAAGCTTCCCTTTGTATTCTAGCCAATTAGCCTACAGTACTGCAAGATATCTTTCTAGAGTCAGTATTACCATGACATTGACTTGTAACAACTAATATCTCTTCATTACCATAAAAAAATTCTAAAATTTTCAACATAACATCAAACTATCCAACTTAGCCTTCCATGTCTATTTTCACTATTTCATCATACAGAAGTTATGCCTCAACTAAAATCAATTACTGCTTTTTCATGAATATTCACTACCTTTTCTATCTTTTACTTAAGAATGATATTTATCACAAACTGTGACAAGTGTGTATTTACCTCTTGCTAAATAGCATTGCATTGACAATCTTACATGAAAAAAAAGGAAAAGAAGTTCAAATAAACAGTTTCAAATAACTAATTCTTGTGTTCAGCAGATGAGAACTACTCAGAAGGGACAAAAGACTGTCGGTAATCATTGATAAATTATTGGTTTGGATTGTCAGAGTTATTGGGAATTTAAAGAAAAAAGCTTCTGAGGATTGAGAGGAAGTTTTAGAAAATAGAAAATAAGCAGATTTGAAATGACTCTGAATTGATGACAGAAATATATCTCTATGTCATCTGCATACAACTGAACATTCTCATTCAGAAGAAAAATTAAAAACTGATGGGCAAAATTATTGTGATTATAAATACCTCATGGTGTTTTATATTTATATATTCATCCTTTTATTTATTCATTAATTCAAGAAACATTGTTGAGCACCTATTATGTGCTTGACATTTTCCCGTCCCTTAGGAATACACAGTAATCAAACAAGTTCCAGCTCTCAAAGAACATTCATCGCAGTTGGGACAGGCCCACCAAAGCAAGGACATGGAACAACATCAGAGCCCAGGTTGCAGTAGGCGCTCTGAAGACAAATAAAGCAGAGGATGGTGTTGGAGAGTAGGGGGATGGAGTGGCGGCTCTTTTACTCAGAGAGTTCAAGGAAAAACTTTCTGACGAATGTGTGTCTGAGAGAGACCTGTGTACCTGGGGGAGGGATCCAAGGGCATACCTGCAAGGTCAGTCTGGAGGAGAAGTGCCAAAACCCTGAGGCAAAGGCAGGCTTGCAAAGTTTTGAAACAGTCACAGGACTCTAGCTGCAGCAGACAGAGCCAGGGAAAAGAGGGTTAGGCGATGAGGCTGGAGATGTGGCTATGCACACTGTCATCAGAGGCATTACGACCAGAAGGTGGACTTCAGATGCTATTCTGGGAAAGGCAGGATGTTAGTAATTGGCTGTGAGCAGACAAGTAACAAGATCTGACCTGAGTTTAATCAATGCTTCTGGCTGCTGCGGAGAATAGACCTTGAGAGGCACAAAGGGTAGCAGGGAGCAGCAAGGGGGACTGAGTCATATTCTGGTGAGAGAAGCTGGGGATAGCTTAGGGCAGTAGCTGCAGAGATGGTGTAGTCCCCTGCTGCCTTTGGGATAAAGCAAACCTCCTTCAGTGGCCTTAAAGGTGTGTTCTTTCCTGTGTCCACAACCACATTCACCTGTTCCTCTTGTTCCCATCACTGTCCACCCGACATTTCTCTGTCCAAGCCATCTGTCAGTGCATGAGCTTCGTAGGCTACTACTTTCCGCACAATCAATATTCTTCCTCTCTTTATTCACCTAGTTGATTAGTCTCACCTTTTAAAATTCAGTTCTTCAGAAAACTCCTCTCAATCTAATACTCTGGGTCAAATTCTCTTAACATAGGCTCTCATTGCAACGTGTTGTATTTACACTTCAGGGCAGTGAACATAACGGTAGATTTATACCTATTTATGTGATTTTAAAAAATGTTTCTATCTGACCAACTGTGAGTACGCTTAGGGAAAGAACCATATGGTTTCTTTGTTCACCTTTAACTTGTTCAATACTTAATATTTTTGGTGCTTTTATTTGCTGAGAAAGTGGAAATAAACTTCAAGTAGATAAGTGAACCAAATCCTCACACAGAGAGAAGTTGCGTTTAGCATGAGGATACATGGGTTAATATCAGTTTTTCATATTAAAACTAAAGAGCTTTGGTGTCTTCATGTATAAAATTAAGAACTTTGGGGATGACTGGGCTAACAGTCTTTGGAGAAGGAAATGGCAACCCACTCCAGTGTTCTTGCCTGGATAATCCCAGGGACGGCAGGGCCTGGTGGGCTGCCATCTATGGGGTTGCACAGAGTCGGACACAACTGAAGCGACTTAGCAGCAGCAGCAGGGCTAACAGTCTAGGTGTTCTGAGGCTCTAAGATTTAAGACAAGTAGTATTACAGACAACATTCATTTTCTCTTTTGATTACAGCATGGTATTTGCATAACTCTAAGAAATTGAATAAATGCAATTAGATCTTTGTTTTTAAATTAAGAAGAATTAGTCTAAAATATAAGTATGCACAGTAAAAGTAGAAGAGGTTGCCAGTTACAAAGGACATGAACTTATAGTGAACAAATTACACAGGAAAGCTTGAGAGAAGATGAATCTCCTGAAAATGTTGCTGGCTCTACATGCTGGCTGAGGAGACAGGCACCTCTGTGTGGTGACTTGAGGGATGTGCACTGAGGAAGCAGGATTTAGGGGCCCCAAAACAGTGTTTATTGAATGGAACCTGAAGAATATATGCACCTTGGATGGACTTATCAATAGCTGTATCATATTAGAGACTAGAACACTCCCTTAATGGCCTAATCGGTACCCAGGAAAGAGATCAGGTTAGCGGCATCTGATCTACCCACTTCTAGAGTAGAAGTGTCCACTTACAAATGTCCCCGTAAAGGTGATTTCTATGTCTTTGAACAGAGGTAGGGTGGTTCAGCGGGGAAGGCAATGGCACCCCACCCCAGTACTTTTGTCTGGAAAACCCCATGGACGGAGGATCCTGGTAGGCTCCAGTCCACGGGGTTGCTAGGTGTCGGACACGACTGAGCGACTTCCCTTTCACTTTTCACTTTCATGCATTGGAGAAGGAAATGGCAACCCACTCCAGTGTTTTTGCCTGGAGAATCCCAGGGACGGGGGAGCCTGTTGAGCTTCTGTCTATGGGGTCGCACAGAGTCGGACACGACTGAAGCGACTTAGCAGCAGCAGCAGCAGCAGCAGGGTGGTTCAGTCGGTTAAGAATGCACCTCAGTGCAGGAGACTCCGGTTCAATCCCTGGGTCAGGAAGATTCCCGGAAGAAGGAAATGGCAGCCCTCTCTTGTATTCTTGAGAAATTCCATGGACAGAGGAGCATACTTGAAACATATTTCTATACATATAGGAATTGCCCTCAAAACATTTGATCAGAGTGAAAGCAAGAAAAGGAAAATGTACACTGCAAATGTTGATCAGATCAATGCACTTGAACCTGCCTGCTGTGTTTATGTGTCTTTGGGAGTTGTTGCTCTTTGTTGGTTAGTTACTAAGCTGCGTCCAACTTGTGACCCCAAAAACTACAGCCCACCAGTCTTCCCTGCCCCTGGGATTCTCCAGGGAAGAATAGTGAAGTGGGTTGTCATTTCCTTCTTCAGGGGATCTTCTAGACACAGGGATCAAACCTGCATCTCCTGCGTGGACAAGTGAATTCCTTACCACTGAGCCACCAGGGAAACCAGGAGAGTTAATACATATTCACTCTGAACAAAATTTTAACAAGTGTCAGAGCAATGAGGGCAATACAAAGAAAAGTACTTTGAATGCACACAAGGTTTGGTTTTTTTTCGTTTTCTCCTATTAAGAACAAAAAAAATTTAACTGATGCACTAATTTATACTCTAACACCATTGGGTGGAAACAAAACATTTCATCACTAGCATAGGGCTTCTTTGGGGGTTCAGATGGTAAAGAATCTGCCTGCTGTGTGGAAGACCCACTTTAGATCCCTGAATCAGGAAGGTCCCCCCGAGAAGGGAATGGCAACCCACTCCAGTATTCTTGTCTGGAGAATGCCATGGGCACAGGAGCCTGGTGGGCTACAGTCCTTGGGGTCAGAAACAGTCGGACACGACTGAGTGACTAACGTTTTATAGGCATGAGAGAAATCTGCATCTTATCAACCAGAACTCACTGGAAACACCCATAATGTGACATTGTTTCCTCATTTTGAGAAGTGATATGGGAATATGTCTGAGGAAACAAAGACAAGGAAATACACACATATAATGTGTCACATTTGAGAACTAAGCTGTATATAGAATATAGGAGAATAATATGCATGTGTTACATTTAAAATATGATTCTGTGAGCAATCTGTGTGTGTATAAATGGTGGCTACCAATCTAATTAAACAAAAGCTTATGAAAACAAATAGCCACCTATTTGTTTTCTGCTGCTTCTGCCAGCAGTCTTGTGGAGGCAGATCACAGTCTTACCTTGGATCATTAGCTGCATCAGGTTTCAAATAAGTCTGTGCAATCATGTGACTTGAATTGGAGTCCTTTTCTCTATTTGCTCCAATATCCAGACTCGCTGACGAGTAACTCTTGGAAATTCAGTAGCATAACCCTTAGAAACAATATATCAGTGACATTATTTATATTCAGAGAAAAAGGATCTTCTTTGAATAATGTATACACTGTTTCCCCTGCTCTCCATTTCCTCTTTTCTTTCTCTTTCATCACACGATCTTTTTTCAATTCTACCAAATTTCCTGGGAAACAGAAACTCAATGAAATTCTCCATCTGGCGGGATAACATCTTGAACCATTAGGAAACAAACCGTTTTCAGTTTCTAAGCACATGCTATTTATTCTTGTCATTGATAGTTTGCTATTGATCTTAATAGCATTAACCACATGAACCTTAATATTATCCAGTACAATAAAGTCAGGGTAAGGGGAGGAAATGACTTTACTGGCGGCCGAGGAGGGCTTCCTGTGTTCCGTTATAACTCAGAATCAAGCACATAGCACACATATATTGACCCTAGCCAAGAAGACACTTGCCTAGAGACTGTTTTATTAAGACTTTTTATTTTTACAGAATCATAGTGCAGTCTTGGCTAAACAGTATGCTGAAAGGAAGGTACAGTGAGTCCCTGTGTATATTTTGCCTCCAAACATGCATGACCGCGTGCCTGCTCAGTTGTTTAGTCGTGTTTAACTCTTTGTGACCCCATGGACTGTAGCCCACCAGGCTCCTCCACGCAAGAATACTGGAGTGGGTTCCCATTTCCTCCTCCAGGGAATCTTCCTAACCCAAGGATCAAACCCGCATCAGATGTCTCTTGCATCTCCTGAATTTGCAGGCAGATTCTTTACCACTGAGCCACCTGGGAACCCTTCTTCTACACGTGTGTGGCTTCTCTGAATATTAGCATATCCTACCAAGTGGTCAATTTGTTAACCATCAATGAGTCTACATCATCGCCCCAAGTCTAGAGTTTACATTAAGGTTGACTTTTGGTGGTATACATTTTACGGATTTGGACAAGTGGATAATGACACGTATCCATCACTACCAGATACAGAGTATTTTTAATGTTTTAAAAGTCTTCTGTGTTCTACATATTTATCTACTCCATTCCCAACCCCTGGAATTTGCTTATTTTTTTTTTTTTTCTGTTTTCATGGTTTTGCCTGTTTTAGGAAATGTAAAAGTTAGAGTCATGCATATGTCATCTTTTCCGATCGGCATCTTTCATGTAGTAATAAACATTTAAGTTTTCTCCACGTATTGTGGCTTAAGAGCCTTTTTTCTCTTTAGTGCTGAATAACATTCCATTGTCTAGGTATACAAGAGTTCATTTATCCATTCACCTACTGAAAGACATTTTGATGGCTTCTATATTCTGGCATATGAATAAAACTGCTATAAACATCCATGTGCAAGTTTTTGTATGGACATAAGTGTTCAGCTCTCTGGGGTAATGTGAATTGCTGGATTATATGTGGAGTTGTTTAGTTAGAAGCTGCCAAACTCTCTTTCAGAGCAGCTCGTAGAATTTTGCATTTCCACCAGCAGTGCATGAATTTCTGCTTCTCCTGATCCTCACCAGCACTGGATGTTGACACTGTTCCAGATTTTGATCATCTAATCATGTGTGGACTTCCCAAGTGGCTCAGTGATAAAGAATCCTCTTGACAGTACAGGAGGCACAAGAGATGGGGGTTCAAAGCCTCGGTCAGGAGATCTCCTGGAGGAAAAATAGCAACGCACTGTAGTATACTTGCCTGGAAAGTTCCATGGACAGAGGAGTCTGGAGGGCTACAGTCCACGGGGTCATGAAGAGTCAGACACGACTGAATGACTGAAACCCCCTCCCCCCCACACATACACACACAGGGTGTGTAGTACTATCTTGTTCCAATAGGCATGTCCTAATAAGACATGATGTTGGGCATTTACTCATATGCTTGCTTGTCATCTGTCTGTCTTCCATGGTGGAGTGTCTGTTAAGGATTTGGGCCAATATTTTGGCCGGGTTGGTTTTCTATTGTTGAGATTTAAGAGTCATTTGTACATTTTGTATCGCTTCTTTATCAGATATATCTTTTGCAACTATTTTTCTCTCAGTCTGTCCTTTCATTCTCTTGACACCATATATAAGAAAGTATTTTTATCTTGGTAGGTTTTATTGTACAAACTGCTGTGTTTCATGTGCAAATTTCTCTTGCTTATTTCTAGAATGTGGGAAAGCAAGTGACTTTTGGATATTAATCTTTATCATACAACTTAGTATAAACACTTAATAGTTGCAATAGATTTTTTTGTTGTTTATCCTTTCTGATTTTGTACATAGACCGTGATGTCATCTCTGAACAAAGATACATTTTTTTTCTTCCCTCCCAATCTGTATGGTTTTTTTTTATTTCCTTTTCTTACCTTATTGCATTACTTAAAATTTCCAGTACAGTGTTGAAAAGGAGTCGTAAGAAGGAACTTTCTTGCCTTTTACTTGATCTTAGTGAGAAAACTTCAAGTACCTCACCACTGAGTATAATGTTCACTGTAGACTTTTTGTGTAGTTTTTTTTTCTTTTAACCATGTTAGGAAGTTCCCTTCTATTCCTATCATACTGAGAGATTTCATCATGAGTGCAAGATTTGGCCAACTATTTCTTCCATATCTATTGATATGATCATGTGATTAATCTTTAGTGTGTTGATACAATGAATTACAAATATTGATTTTTGAATATTGAACCAGTCTTATATACATGGAACAAATTACACTTGGTTCAGTTCAGTTAAGTCATTCAGTCACATCCAACTCTTTGCGACCCCATGAACTGCAGCACGCCAGGCCTCCCTGTCCATCACCAACTCCCAGAGTTTACCCAAACTTCTGCCCACTGAGTCGGTGACGCCATCCAACTATCTCGTCCTCTGTTGTCCCCTTCTTCTCCTGCCTTCAATCTTTCCTAGCATCAGGGTTAATTCAATGACTCAGCTCTTTGAATCAGGTGGCCAAAGTATTAGAGTTTCAGCTTCAACATCAGTCCTCCCAATGAACACCCAGGACTGATTTCCTTTAGGAGGGACTGGTTGGATCTTGCAGTCCAAGGGACTCTCAAGAGTCTTCTCCAACACCACAATTCAAAAGCATCAATTCTTAAGCACTCAGTTTTCTTTATAGTCCAACACTCACATCCATACATGACTACTGGAAAAGAATACTTTATCAGATCAGATCAGATCAGTTGCTCAGTCGTGTCCGACTCTTTGCGACCCCAAGAACCGAGCACGCCAGGCATCCCTGTCCATCACCAACTCCCGGAGTTCACTCAGACTTACATCCATCGAGTCAGTGATACCATCCAGCCATCTCATCCTCTATCGTCCCCTTCTCCTTCTGCCCCCAATCCCTCCCAGCATCAGAGTCTTCTCCAATGAGTCAACTCTTCGCATGAGGTGGCCAAAATACTGGAGTTTCAGCCTTAGCATCATTCCTTCCAAAGAAATCCCAGGGCTGATCTCCTTCAGAATGGACTGGTTGGATCTCCTTGCAGTCCAAGGGACTCTCAAGAGTCTTCTCCAACACCACAGTTCAAAAGCATCAATTCTTCGGTGCTCAGCCTTCTTCACAGTCCAGCTCTCACATCCATACGTGACCACAGGAAAGACCATAGCCTTGACTAGGCGAACCTTTGTTGGCAAAGTGATGTCTCTGCTTTTGAATATGCTATCTACGTTGGTCATAACTTTCCTTCCAAGGAGTAAGCGTCTTTTAATTTCATGGCTGCAGTCACCATCCACAGTGATTTTGGAGCCCAGAAAAATAAAGTCTGACACTGTTTCCACTGTTTCTCCATCTATTTCTCATGTAGTGATGGGACCAGATGCAATGATCTTCGTTTGCTGAATGTTGAGCTTTAAGCCAATCTTTTCACTCTCCACTTTCACTTTCATCAAGAGGCTTCTTAGCCCCTCTTCACTTTCTGCCATAAGAGTGGTGTCATCTGCATAACTGAGGTTATTGATATTTCTCCCAGCAATCTTGATTCCAACTTGTGTTTCTTCCAGTCCAGCATTTCTCATGATGTACTCTGCATATAAGTTAAATAAACATGGTGACAATATACAGCCTTGACGTACTCCTTTTCCTATTTGGAACCAGTCTGTTGTTCCATGACCAGTTCTAACTGTTGCTTCCTGACCTGCATACAGATTTCTCAAGAGGCAGATCAGGTGGTCTGGTATTCCTATCTCTTTCAGAATTTTCCACAGTTTATTGTGATCCACACAGTCAAAGGCTTTGGCATAGTCAATAAAGCAGAAATAGATGTTTTTCTGGAACCTCTTGCTTTTTCCATGATCCAGCAGATGTTGGCAATTTGATCTCTGGTTCCTCTGCCTTTTCTAAAACCAGCTTGAACATCAGGAAGTTCATGGTTCACATATTGCTGAAGCCTGGCTTGGAGAATTTTGAGCATTATTTTACTCGCGTGTGAGATGAGTGCAATTGTGCGGTAGTTTGAGCATTCCTTGGCATTGCCTTTCTTTGGGGTTGGGATGAAAACTCACCTTTTCCAATCCTGTGGCCACTGCTGAGTTTTCCAAATTTGCTGGCATGTTGAGTGCAGCACTTTCACAGCATCATCTTTCAGGATTTGGAATAGCTCCACTGGAATTCCATCACGTCCACTAGCTTTGTTTGTAGTGATGCTTTCTAAGGCCCACTTGACTTCACATTCCAGGATGTCTGGCTCTAGGTCAGTGATCACACCATCATGATTATCTGGGTCGTGAAGCTCTTTTTTCTACAGTTCTTCTGTGTATTCTTGCCACCTCTTCTTAATATCTTCTGCTTCCGTTAGGTCCACACCATTTCTGTCCTTTATGGAGCCCATCTTTGCATGAAATGTTCCTTTGGTATCTCTGATTTTCTTGAATAGATCCTTAGTCTTTCCCATTCTGTTGTTTTCCTCTATTTCTTTGCATTGATCCCTGAAGAAGGCTTTCTTATCTCTTCTTGCTATTCTTTGGAACTCTGCATTCAGATGTTTATATCTTTCCTTTTCTCCTTTGCTTTTCACTTCTCTTCTTTTCACAGCTATTTGCAAGGCCTCCCCAGACAGCCATTTTGCTTTTTTGCATTTCTTTTCCATGGGGATGGTCTTGATCCCTGTCTCCTGTACAATGTCACGAACCTCATTCCAAAGTTCATCAGGCACTCTATCTATCAGATCTAGGCCCTTAAATCTATTTCTCACTTCCACTGTATAATCATAAGGGATTTGATTTAGGTCATACCTGAATGGTCTAATGGTTTTCCCTACTTTCTTCAATTTCAGTCTGAATTTGGCAATAAGGAGTTCATGGTCCGAACCACAGTCAGCTCCTGGTCTTGTTTTTGCTGATTGGATAGAGCTTCTCCATCTTTGGCTGCAAAGAATATAATCGATCTGATTTTGGTGTTGACCATCTGGTGATGTCCATGTATAGAGTCTTCTCTTGTGTTGTTGGAAGAGGGTATTTGCTATGACCAGTGCATTTTCTTGGCAAAACTCTATTAGTCTTTGCCCTGTTTCATTCCGTATTCCAAGGCCAAATTTGCCTGTTACTCCAGGTGTTTCTTGACTTCCTACTTTCGCATTCCAGTCCCCTATAATGAAAAGGACATCTTTTTTGGGTGTTAGTTCTAAAAGGTCTTGTAGGTCTTCATAGAACCGTTCAACTTCAGCTTCTTCGGCGTTACTGGTTGGGGCATAGATTTGGATTACTGTGACATTGAATGGTTTGCCTTGGAAACGAACAGAGATCATTCTGTCCTTTTTGAGATTGCATCCAAGTACTGCATTTCGGACTCTTTTGTTGACCATGATGGCCACACCGTTTCTTCTGAGGGATTCCTGCCCACAGTAGTAGATATAATGTTCCTCTGAGTTAAATTCACCCATTCCAGTCCATTTTAGTTTGCTAATTCCTAGAATGTCAACATTTACTCTTGCCATCTCTTGTTTGACCACTTCCAATTTGCCTTGATTCATGGACCTGACATTCCAGGTTCCTATGCAATATTGTTCTTTACAGCATCGGACTTGACTTCTATCACCAGACACATCTACAGCTGGGTATTCTTTCTGCTTTGGTTCCATCCCTTCATTCTTTCTGGAGTTATTTCTCCACTGATCTCCAGTAGCATATTGGGCCCTTACTGACCTGGGGAGTTTCTCTTTCAGTATCCTATCATTTTGCCTTTTCATACTGTTCATGGGGTTCTCAAGGCAAGAATACTGAAGTGGTTTGCCATTCCCTTCTCCAGCGGACCACACCCTGTCAGATCTCTCCACCATGACACGCCCATCCTGGGTTGCCCCACGGGCATGGCTCAATTTCATTGAGTTAGACAAGTTATTTCTAACTTAATTTCATTGAGTTAGACCAAGTTATCACTGTGGTCCTGGTGTGATTAGATTGACTAGTTTTCTGTGAGTATGGTTTCAGTGTATTTGCCCTCTGATGCCCTCTTGCAAGACCTACCATCTTACTTGGGTTTCTCTTACCTTGGGCGTGGGGTATCTCTTCCTGGCTGCTCCAGCAAAGCACAGCCATCGCACCTTACCTTGGATGAGGGGTCTCTCCTCACCGCAGCCCTTCCTGACCGAGGGTCGTGGGGTAGCTCCTCTCGGCCGTGCTTAGTGCGCCAGTCCTCACCGCCGTCCTTCCTGCGTAGATGGGTAGCTCCTCTCGGGCGTGCTCTCAGTGCACCGCGCGGCCTGCGAGGGGCTCTCAGTGCGGCGCTCGCGGGCAGGCCGGGAGCTCTCAGTGCGGCGCTCGTGGGTAGGCCATAACGTTCAGACTATCATACAATTGTACTCATTTCGCACACTAGCAAAGTAATGCTCAGAATTCTCCAAGTAAAACTTCAAATGTAGGTGAAAAGAGAAACTCTAGATGTTCAAGCTGGATTTAGAAAAGGCAGAGGAACCAGAGATCTAATTGCCAACATCCCCTGGATTATAGAAAAAGCAAGAGAATTCCAGAAAAACATCTCCTCTGCTTCATCGAATACGCTAAAGACATTAACTGTGTGGATCACAGCAAACTGTGGAAGATTCTTTAAGAGATGGGAATACCAGACCACCCTACCTGATTTCTCAGATCTGTACGCAGGTCAAGAAGCTACAATTAGAAATGGACATGGAACAATGGACTGGTTCAAAATCAGGAAAGGAGTATGTTAAGGCTGTATATTGTCACCTTGCTTATTTAGATAATATACAAAGTATATGATGTGAAATGCTGGGCTGAATGAAGCACAAGCTGGAATCAAGATTACTGGTAGAAATATCAATAACATCAGATATTCAGATGACACCACCCTTATGGCAGAAAGCAAAGAGAAACTAAAGAGCCTCTTGATGAAACTGAAAGAAGAGAGTGAAAAAGCTGGCTTGAAACTCAACATTCAAAAAATGAAGGTTATGGCATCTGGTCCCATAGCTTCATGGCAAATAGATGGGGAAACAATGGAAATAATGACAGACTTTATTTTCTGGGGCTCCAAAATTACTGCAGATGGTGACTGCAGCCATGAAATTAAAAGACACTTGCTCTTTGGAAGAAAAGCTATGATTAACCTAATTCAGTTTAGTTCAGTTAAGTCACTCAGTCATGTCCGACTCTTTGCAACCCCATGGGCTGCAGCATGCCAGGCCTTCCTCTCTATCAACAAATTCTGGAGTTTACTCAAACTCATGTCCATTGAGTCGGTGATGCCATGTAACCATCTCATCCTCTGTTGTCCCCTTCTTCTCGAGCCATCAATCTTTCCCAGCATCAAGGTCTTTTCCAATGGGTCCATTCTTCTAATCAAGTGGCCAAGTATTGGAGTTTCAGCTTCAGTATCAGTCCTTCCAATGAATATTCAGAACTGATTTCCTTTAGGATGGACTGGTTGGATCTCTTTGCAGTCCAAGGGACTCTCAAGAGTCTTCTCTAACACCACAGTTCAAAAGCATCAATTATTCGGTGCTCAGCTTTCTTTATAGGCCAACTCTCACATCCATACATGACTACTGGAAAAACCATAGCCTTGACTAGATGGACCTTTGTTGGCAGAGTAATGTCTCTGCTTTTTAATGTGCTATCTAGGCTGGTCATAACTTTCCTTCCAAGGAGCAAGCAGCTCTTAATTTTACGGCTGCAGTCACCATCTGCCCCCAAAATAAAATCTGACACTGTTTCCACTGTTTCCCCCTCTATTTGCCATGAAGTGATAGGACCAGATGTTGTGATCTTTATTTTCTGAATGTTGAGCTTTAAGCCAACTTTTTCACTCTCCTCTTTCATTTTCATCAAGATGCTCTTTAGTTCTTCTTCACTTTCTTCCATAAGGGTGGTGTCATCTGCCTATCCAAGGTTATTGATATTTCTCCCAGCAATCTTGATTCCAGCTTGTGCTTCATCCAGCCCAGCATTTCTCTTGATGTAGTCTGCATATAAGTTAAATAAGCAGAGTGATAATATACAGCCTTGACTTACTCCTTGACTTACTGGCCAGTCTGTTGTTCCATGTCCAACCAAGACAGCATATTAAAAAGCAGAGACATTACTTTGCCAACAAAGATCCATTGAGTCAAAGCTATGGCTTTTCCAGTAATCATGTATGGATGTGAGTGTTGAACTATAAAGAAAGCTGAGCACTGAAGAACTGATGCTTTTGAACTGTGGTGTTGGAGAAGACTCTGGGGACTACAGAGTCTACAAGAACTACAAGGGGATCCAACCTGTCAATCCTAAAGGAAATCAGTCCTGAATATTCATTGGAAGGACTGATGCTGAAGCTGAAGCTTCAATACTTTGGCCACTTGTTGAGAAGAACTGACTCATTGGAAAAGACCCTGATGCTGGGAAGTATTGAAGGCAGTGGGAGAAGGGGATGACAGAGGATGAGATGGTTGAATGGCATCACTGACTCAATGGACATGAGTTTGAGAAAACTCTGGGAGTTGTTGATGAACAGGGAAGCGTAGCCTGCTGCAGTCCATGGGATTGCAAAGAGTCAGACAGCACTGAGCAATTGAACTGAACTGAAATATTTCAAAAGAAGAAATAGATAAAGAAGGCTGGTAATTTTGGTCCAACATTTGGGGTGGGTGAAAAGTTAGTGAACAGTGAAAGAGGCAGTATAAAACCTCTGAAGATTTTCTGTACAAATGAATTCTGCTTTAGAAAACTAAGCCTAATATCAATTATGGTGTACATGAGATATGATGCCAGTTACACACTGTCCATACTGGCATACAACTAAATGAACCAATTACAGGGAATAAATCTTGTGCTCATGCTCAGTTGGTAAGTCATGCCCAACGCTTTGCATGGACTGTAGCCCCACCAGGCTCCTTTGTCCATGGGATTTTCTAGGCAAGAATACTAGAGTGAAGCTGGACGCTGAAGAACTGATGCTTTTGAACTGTGGTGTTGGAGAAGACTCTGGGGGAGTCCCTTGGACTACAAGGGGATCCAACCTGTCAATCCTAAAGGAAATCAGTCCTGAATATTCATTGGAAGGACTGATGCTGAAGCTGAAGCTTCAATACTTGTGTTGCCACATTTTCTTCTCAAGGGCACCTTCTCAACTCAGAAGTCAAACTCACAATTCCTGCATTGGAAGGAGGATTATTTACCAGTGAGCCACCGGGCAAGCCCAAGGAATAAGAGGGGAGGGATAAATTCAGAGATTGGGATTGACTTATACACACTACCATATATAAAATAGATAACTTATAAGAACCTACTGTATAGGACAGAGAATTCTACTCAGTATTCTGTAGAGGCCAGTATGGGAAAACAATCTAAAAAAGAGCGGACACATGTTATGTATAACTGATGCACTTTGTTGTACACCTGAAACTAATACAACAGTGTGAGTGAAGTGAGTGAAGTCGCTCAGTCGTGTCCGACTCTGTGCGACCCCGTGGACTGTAGCCCACCAGGCTCCTCTGTCGATGGGATTTTCCAGGCAAGAACACTGGAGTGGGGTGCCATTTCCTTCTCCAAATACAACAGTGTAACTATACTCAAATAATAATTAAAAAATAATAAATTACCTTTCTATTGTTCAGTTCAGCAAGCCAATAATGTCTCTTGAACTTTGAAAAATATTATTAGTTTCATTACTAAAAACCTTATTAATATGCAAGAAGAATTTGGATACTTGAGTACATAGAAAATCTAGCACTTTTGAGTTTGTAGGTGTAACTCAGATTTGATTTTAAATGTAAGCATTTTGCTATTTTTATTTCTATTCCAAGTTTAGAATTTTAATTTTTCATCTCTTTTGTTTGTTTTGAAACTCAGTTAGTATTCTTATCATACATAATTGAAGTGTAAATATCACAGTATTTCTTTAAAAACAAACACCAATTAAAGTGAGAGATGCTGGCAACAGGCACAAGCTCACTTCATTTATTATAACATGTTATGACCTTTTCATTATTTTGTGGTAATTATTCCATGTTTTTGCAACCATCAAATATTCAGATGGATGTTTGAATCTGTCCTCTCCTTTGATTCAGAGTTCACTATTCCCTTTTCTTTGTTCTCCTAGGGATTTCTGGCAAATTTCTTAACTATACTTTCATTAATAGTTTATTTCATTAATAGTAAATTTATAGGACTGCTCGTTTGATTTCAGAAAAAAAATAGCGTTTAGTGTAATCTATCTGAATTATCCATTTACTTCTATCAGTGCCTACTTTAGTATATATATTGTTGCTTTGCTGTTAATGATTCAATTTTGTTCTTGCTGCACATGATGAAGAACTCTTAAAATTTCAAGATAGTATCATATTTGTCTTGCTTTCTTCCACATCTATTATATTCACTAAGACAGAGAGTTGTTTTATTTTTTAATTAGTGAAATTGTGGTTATATCTATGAACCTCTTTTTAAGGACTTATATAATGTCATTAGAGGTCTATAGAGACTACATTAGCAAAGTAATGCTCAAAAGCCTTCAAGCTAGGCTTCAGCAGTACGTGATAGAAAAAGCAACAAAATTCCAGAAAAAGTCTACTTCTGCTACAGTGATTATGATAAAGCCTTTGACTGTGTGGATCATAGCAAACTGTGGAAAATTCTTAAAGAGATGAGAATACCAGACCACCTTACCTGGCTCCTGAGAAACCTGTATGCAGGTCAAGAAGCAAAGTTAGAACCAGACATGGAACCACAGACTGGTTCCAAATGAGGAAAGGAGTACGTCAAGGCTGTATATTGTCACCCTGCAGAGTACATCATGTAAAATGCTGTGCTGGATAAAGCACAAGCTAGAATCAGGATATCATGGAGAAATATCAATAATCTCAGATATGCAGATGATACCACTCTAATAACATAAAGTGGAGAATTAAAAACCCTCTTGATGAGAGTGAAAGATGAGAGTGAAAAGCTGACTTAAAACTCAATATTCAAAAAAAGAAGATCATGGCATGTGGTCCCGTCAGTTCATGGTAAATAGATGGGGAAAAAAGTGGAAACAGTGACAGATTTTATTTTGTGGGGCTCCAAAACTACTCCAGCCATTAAATTAAAACAAGCTTGCTCCTTGGAAGAAAAGCTATGATAAACTTAGTGCATTAAAAAGTATAGGCATCAGTTTGCCAACAAAGATCCATCTAGTCAAAGCTTTGGTTTTCCCAATAGTCATGTGTGGACCTGGACCATAAAGAAGGCTGAGTGCTGAAGAATTGATGCTTCTGAATTGTGATGTTATAGAAGACTCTTAGGAGAAGGCAATGGCACCTCACTCCAGTACTCTTGCCTGGAAAATCCCATGGACAGAGGAGCCTGGTAGGCTGCAGTCCATGGGGTCGGGAAGAGTCAGACACGACTGAGGGACTTCACTTTCACTTTTCACTTTCATGCATTGGAGAAGGAAATGGTAACCCACTCCACTGTTCTTGCCTGGAGAATCCCAGGGACAGTGGAGCCGGGGGGGGGGGGGGGGGGGGCTGCCGTCTATGGGGTTGCCCAGAGTCCGACATGACTGAAGTGACTTAGCAGCAGCAATAACAGCAGAAGACTCTTGAGGGTCGCTTGAAGTGCAAGGAGATCAAACCAGTCAATCCTAAAGGAAACCGACTCTGAATATTCATGGGAAGGGCTGATGATGAAGTTCCAATATTTTTGCCAAGTGATGTGAAGATTTCCTGGCTGCTGCTGCTGCTGCTAAGTCACTTCAGTTGTGTTCAACTCTTTGCGACCCCATAGATGGCAGCCCACCAGGCTCCCCTGTCCCTGGGATTCTCCAGGCAAGAACACTGGAGTGGGTTGCCATTTCCTTCTCCAATGCATGAAAGTGAAAAGTGAAAGTGAATTCACTCAGTCATGTCTGACTCTTCCCGATTCCATGGACTTCAGCCTACCAGGCTCCTTTGTCCATGAGATCTTCCAGACAAGAGTGCTGGAGTGGAGAGCCAACGAATTGGAGAAAGCCTGATGCTGAGAATATGGTGCCACAAACACACATGAAACCTACCCTAACACACAATTGTTTCTGGATACAGATACCTGGTTGCTCCATTTTGGTTTGCTGATTTAATAATCACTGTTTAACTGTAAGGAATCTTGGAAATGGGGTCAATCCGTATCTACAATAACAGCAAAAATAAAAAATAGTTGGCACAGAGAATTATGACAGTGTGTCATTTCTCCATGCACTATTCGGAAAAGATGGCACAGAAATATTCAACTCTAAATCAAAAGGACAGTCAGCATTTCCAGAAGTCATTAGTTATCCATTCTAATAAATACCTAATGAATATCAAAGTCCTCGAGGCAAAATATGTTAAATCCAGAGAAAAGAAAGGAACCGCAGGTGATTACATCAGTGAATATAACTTGTAATGTGTGTCTGTCTCTGGACATGTGTATGTACATGTACATACCCATGTATATGCATGAGCTTCCCTGGTGGCTCAAATGGTAAAAAGTTATAACAAGACTAAATAATGTAATGATGGCTATCATATTACAGAAACTGTGAGTAATGAATTGGCAGGTGCTTTGCTAATGAGAGTTATGGTGTAAACAACTCACTCAGCCACAGGAAAAGCTGCAAGGACTGACAAATGACACCCAAGGAGGGAACACAAGTGTGAACATGTGGAAAATGCGACTTTTTGATTAGTGCTTAGGAGAAAAAACATGAGATTGTTATACAGTAAATGATGGCCTTCTTAAATTGGTTGGGGAGAAAGCCTTGCTATAGTCAAAGATGTGTTTAGAAGCACAGGCGTGATCTGAGGGGACCCAGAGTCCAGTGTAAGGCCGTGACCATCTGTGGTCAGTGGAACTGGATCTGGGTGAGGCTTGAGCTTCCTTCAGCTCTTTCCCCACAATACAAAGGAAGTACCTCGGTACAGGGTAGAGGCCTATAACAATTAGGCTAGAGGGGCATTTGTTAATATTCTTTCCTTCTTATGGGGGCAAATATCACAGCCCATTAAAGGAAGCGAGGGGGACTCATAGAAATCCCAGTTTATCATCTAAACCCAGACACTGAATTTTGGGTTTTGCACCTTTACATTTCATGCAAAGATGGGCACAACAAAGGACAGAAATGGTATGGACCTAACAGAAGCAGAAGATATTAAGAAGAGGTGGCAAGAATACACAGAAGAACTATACAAGAAAAAAAAAATCTTCATGACCCAGATAATCATGATGGTGTGATCATTCACCTAGAGCCAGATGTCCTGGAATGCAAAGTCAAGTGAGCCTTAGGAAGCATCACTATGAACAAAGCTAGTGGAGGTAATGAATTCCAGTTGAGCTATTTCAAATCCAACAAGATAATGCTGTGAAAGTGCTGTACTCAATAAGCTAGCAAATTTGGAAAACTCAGCAGTGGCCACAGGACTGGAAAAGGTGTTTTCATTCCAATCCCAAAGAAAGGCAATGCCAAAGAATGTTCAAAATACCACACAATTGCACTCATCTCACATGCTAGAAAAGAAATGCACAAAATCCTCCAAATCAGGCTCCAACAGTATGTGAACCATGAACTTCCAGATGTTCAAGCTGGATTAGAAAAGGCAGAGGAACCAGGGATCAAATTACCGACATCCTTTGGGTCATTGAAAAAGCAAGAGTTCCAGAAAAACATCTACTTCTACTTTATTGATTATGCCAAAGCCTTTGATTGTGTAGATCACAACAAACTGTGGAAAATACTGAAAGAGATGGGAATACCAGACCACTTGACCTGCCTCTTGAGAAATCTGTATGCAGGTCAGGAAGCAAAAGTTAGAACTGGACATAGAACAACAGACTGGTTCCAAATAGGAAAAGGAGTGTGTCAAGGATGTATGTTGTCACCCTGCTTATTTAACTTACATGCAGAGTACATCATGAGAAATGCTAAACTGGATGAAGCACAAGCTGGAATCAAGATTGCCGAGAAAAATATCAATAACCTCAGATATACAGATGACACTGCCCTTATGGCAGAAAGTGAAGAAAACTAAAGAGCTTCTTGATGAAAGTGAAAGAGGAGAGAAAAGTTGGTTTAAAACTCAGCATTCAGAAAAGTAAGATCATGGCATCATATTCCATCACTTAGTGGCAAATAGATGGGGAAACAGTGGCTGACTTTATATTCCTGGGTTCTGAAATCACTGCAGGTGGTGACTATAGCCATGAAATTAAAAGACGCTTGCTCCTTGAAAGAAAAGTTATGAGCAACCTAGACAGCCTATTAAAAAGCAGACATTAGTTTGCCAAAAAAGGTCCATCTTGTCAAAGCTATGGTTTTCCCAGTAGTCTTGTATGGATTTGAGAGTTGAACTATAAAGAAGGCTAAGAGCTGAAGAATTGATGCTTTTGAACTGTGGTGTTGGAGAAGACTCTTGATTGTCCCTTTAACTTCAAGTCCATCTGAAAGGAAATGAGTCCTGAATATTCATTGAAAGGACTGATGCTGAAGCTGAAACTCCAATACTTTGGCCACTTGATAGGAAGAACTGACTCAGAGAAGACCCTGATGCGGAAAAGATTGAAGGCAGGAGAAGGGGATGACATAGGATGAGATGGCATCACTAACTCAGTGGACGTGAGTTTGAGTAAACTCCAGGAGTTGGTGATGGACCGGGAAACCTGGTTTGCTGCAGTCCATAGGTCATAAAGATCTGGACACGACTGAGTGGCTGAACTGGCTGGCTGACCGACTGCCCTTTATATCAATCTACTCTTAAACCATGAACAAGTGAACAAAGGAAGTTTCAGCGATTGTGTTTTTTTTTTTTTTTGTTTTTTCTTTGTCATATCTTGGGTCAGTTCATGAGCATTTTGACACGTCATTTCATGTTCAACATAAAGAGAGCTTGGTTAGTCTAGAGACTTCAAACATGGAAACTGATAGATCGGTAAGTGGATGCACCTCCAAGGTACTCTTCAAAATCTCAGCTTCTGGTCAAGAGTTCTATCTCTTGTGTCCTGATCTATGATTACAATATAATGAAAAACTTTCTTCTCTGACCTTCCACCAACACTCTTGTCATGGCACCATCACTTTTTTTCCCGTTCCCCTCTTGTGTTTGCAGAGTATATTTACATGTTCTAATCTGTGGGTGCCCCTGAGAATGGAAGTGCTTTCAGTACGTGCCTTTTTGTGGAAAATGCAGGTGAGTCCTTGTTTCCCTTGCTGTGAAGATCGAGTGAGCACTGGAGTGGGGACCATGGTGTCAGCTCTCTCCAGGAGCATGCTCCCTCCAGCCTGCAGATGAGCTCTTGGGAACCCTCTACATTGCATGTGTTTGCTAATAACTTTCAGAGAGTAACGTCTAAGTGCATAGCATAACCCGGTAATGATGTCATGGATGTGGTGGGCTAATCTTCTCTCCCACAAATCTTCTGTTAGCTACCCTTTACTGACAGTAATCTAAGAGGTGAGGTGCACATTAGCAAATCGACTTAAGGGCAGTTGAGAACAGTGTGAAATCTATGATGATAGTGTGCCCTACACTGAATGTTTGGGCAAAGAAGTGTCATACCTCTGCCATCCTTTCAAAACCAAGCATTGCAAAATATTTTAAAAGTATATTTACTTTGGAAGAATGAATGATATCAAGTCCTAACGTTCAATGTTTCCATTTATTGCTTCACAAAACCCTTTCACACATATTCCTTCATTTTATCTTTGCAATTAAAGTAGTCATTGTCATAGACTCTAGCATTTAGTTAAGGAAGAGCCATATGCAGGGATACAGCAGTTTGTGGTTTACCCACACCTCTCCTTGACTCCTACTCCTGTTCTAACCCTCCAATATCTGTTTAGGAATAAGGGCTTGATGTGAAATGCTGCTCTCTTGGCAAGAGCACCTAGTGACACTATGTTCACTGGTTAAAAAAAAAAAAATCCAGAGAGATGAAACAGGAAATCTATCAACACCTTGCCCAGTGATGAAGGGAAGTGATATCTACTCTAAGGTTAAATCAAGGGCAATGTATGTCTATTTGCTTCCAGGAAGTTCAGGCATTGAAAGAGTCGTTAGCATCCTATTCTATCTGGATCAAACACCTGCATTTACTTGCCTTGGATAATGAGGAAAAATGGGGTCTCTTAAATATAACCCTTTTCTATAAATAGACAATCCATCTTAAATTTAATTATTGTCATTGTCAAAGTGCAGACATGAAGAGGCACAGTTGTGTGGCAGAAATAGTCCTTGGCTGGATGTAGGCACCTGGTTCCAATTGCAGCTCTGGTACTCATTAAGTGTGTGGCCCAGGTTGATTAATTTCACATCTTCAGGCCCTGCTGTTCTCTGGAGCATGAATTTTCTACCCTTAATGGTTTTCAGTGCATCTTGATTTTCCATTCTTCCTGAGGCTGCCTTCACTCCAGACCTCACCTTTTCTTACACGGATTATTATAAGAAGCTTCTGTCTGATTGCCATTTTCCCAGTTTCACCTCTTTAGGCACCCCAACCTCTGCTAAATCTACCTTTTATATTGCTGTTAGTAGCAGCTGATGAAAACATAAATCTCATGCTATCACTCTCTCAATTAAAGTCTTTCAAGGTTTTCCCACAGTTTCCACAAGAAGATCCAACCCTTTAGCTTGCCATAAAGAGAACTGCAGGAATGGGGAATGCCTGTTTATTGCCCTTTCCCAGGAAGCTTCCTACAGTCCAATCATTCCAAACCTATTATGTTTTCCTGTATGTGCCCATTCTATTCAGCTCTGGATTTTACCCTTTTGTGTGTAATAGTACCTTCTGCCTTCCTTATGCATTTTCACTTGGCTCGTGCACTCTTGTCGTTCTCCAACAGGCTCAGGCATTGCCTTCAGAAAGTCTTTCCTGGGTTTCTTGGTCTGGGTCTGCCTGTTTCCAGATGTCACACCCTGAGCAACAATCCAGCATAAGCTTTTGCAGTGGACACTGACAGTCTGATGGTGACCGTTTCCCTTTCTGCCTCCAGCCACTCCTAATAAAATGTGAAATTCCTCCTCCCCTCCCAGGGGAAGCCCTGTGCTTTCATCTCTATTTCTTTGGCAAATTACCTGGTACATGGCTGATGTGCAATAAGTGAAAGCAAGATGAATAGATAAGAAATCTAGACTCGACTCCACCAGTCCATCTATTCACGATATTCTGTGAATGTATAATCATCCAAATTCATTTTGCATTCTAGAAAGGCACCGGTATGGAGTTTTATCTTCTTCTTTAATCCAAACACACACACATACACACACACACACATGCACACACACACATACACATACACACAGATACATGCATTAAATAATCTTTGCAGAATAGAGAGAAATGCTAAATTCTAAATCTGCACATGATATCAAGTGGCCACCAACACTGCAATTCCCCACATCATTCCCCACCCCAGTCAGATTCAACATCCAGATGAGTCATATTGAACAAGGATGTAGGTTAATAGATGCCAACTGAAGTTCAGTGGAGATAAAAATGAAGAATAATGATTTTGGGTGCAAAGGTGAAAATGAGAAACTGACAAATGGAAAATAATTCAGGATGACCAGAGATTAGATTCATGAACTGTCAACTAAATATTTTTTTTTTTCTCAAAGTCAAGATCAATAAACAGGAAAAAAAAATTAAAGGAGAGAAAACATGAAAGATGCATATTTTAATACTTTATTTGGAAAACAAGGGGCACTGTAATTTGTGATAAGAAAGCAACTACAGAATTGTAAAGACAAGGGAGTAAGTAATTTAGAAATTACGCAATGTGATTTCTGTTCCTAGATTTACCGGTAACTTCTATGTGACTCTGTTGTTTCCTTGATGTCTCTGGGCTTTTTGTTTGCTTTTACTTGTCCATGGACTAAGGGAGCTGATTTGTATAATTTGGATTTCCTGCCATCTTAGCATTCTGTGAAACTGCAAACACCATATAACAATAAACAGTGACGCTAGATCCACCTACATAGAAAATGGTTGATTCTCCTTAATGAAAAGGGATAGAAAATTTGTAGTAGGACTAGTTACCCCAAAGGATGCTTGAGGAAGAAGAGGGAGAATATAAACCATAGTTATTTGGGGATGCAGACAAACATCTCAGGAAGGAAATCTAGCTAGCTTCTGAAAGAAATAAGCTGGGAATTAACAAAGGAAGCCAAGACCCAACAAATCTCATCCTCAGTCTAGTTCCTCAGAAGTCATGAGCCTGTCCAGGATCATGAATCTTCTTCATGCTACAAATGTCTATGATTCGATAACTGCTGGTGGTTCAGTCAGTAAAGCATCTGCTTGCAATTCAGGAGACCACCTGCAATGCAGGAGACCTGGGTCTGATCCCTGGGTCAGAAAGATGACCTGGAGAAGGAAATGATGACCCCACTCCAGTGTTCTTGCCTGGGAAATCCATGGGCAGTGGGGCTTGAGGGGAGCAGGAAGTGCTACAGTCCATAGCGTCACAAGCATTGGAGACGACTTAGTGAGTATACGACCACCTCCACCAGAAACTTTACAGCTCGTCTGGTGCAATCCTCCCGACGGAGTCATCTAAGTCCTAAGAAGGTAAGGGCTGGTCCGTTCTTTAAAGACACCTTTTCTCTTGCTCTCTGCTTGTTCCAATGGCAGGCTGTTTCTCCCACCCCGTATCTTCCCACAAACCGTCATGCCCTATGAAATGCAACAGAATGAGATCCCTACAATCTTAGATGACAGACTTAAACTCCATGCCCCTTCCTCATCTGATTTAAATAGCTTTGATCTGCTATCCCTCTCCTCTAAAGATGATAGCCAAATTGTACAGCACGGCTTTTTATTCAGCCTTAACCAGAAATTAATATTCTGCAGCAGTCAATTTCTCAGCCCTTTACTGGCCACCATTATTTACAGAGACCATTAAAAAAAAAAAAAGAAGAAGGCAACTGATGAATTGATTTGAACATGCCAAAAGACTGATCGTTTCTATTCCCCCAGGGTTGTAGATAAACATTAATTATCATGTTAAGATCTAAACATAATCATGGACATAATAGCATCATTTGAGCCTTTACTGAATTACCTGTTAATGCTACATTTTCTCTTAAATCCTTTCTCTTAAATCCTTTCTCAGTCTAGCCTATTGTAAGCTTCTCGCCATCTGTGGCATGTGCCTCCCTTTAACAAACTGTTCTCTCTCTGGTTTCCTGCTTTTGAGTATTTGAATGCTGTCAGAGCAAAAAGTTCTGATTTCCTGTCAGTTCATCTTCCTGTGATAAGCAGCTGTGAGTGAGACGCACAAGCTGTGATGGGAGATGCTTTTGTGTGATGTTCCTTTTACTACAAAGAGACTCGTTTTCTTGATCCCCACTTTTTAATATAAATTTAAATAAGAGTAGTTACTTATTATGAAGTTGCTACACATTCTGAGCACATAATAAAAAAGAAACAGAGTGGGCGATATGTTCTGTATTTGCCTTAGAATAATAAGTAAACTGAAGTCTAAGATGAAAAAAAAAACAAACCGAAGGCAAAACGGTAATGGAACAAGTAGGAAGAAAGTAAAAGAGGAACATAAAAGTGAATCGGAAACGTAACGTGGTCTTATTGGAAGGTGTTCCCTCCTTGAATTACCTTCACTGGATACGTACCTCTCACACCTATAGCATGCTCGGGTGAGCGATTTTTCATTTCATTTTTCATATGTGCAAGGAAAATGAAGTTGCTTTGTTTCTATAGTTTCTTAGTTACATTTGAGTCCATCTGTAGCTCTGTAGCACTCTATTTAGCTCAACACCTTTACATCCATAAAGCTCGGAGAAATGATTTCTAATCAAAGACTTAAACATTTTAACAGGCTGCCCCAAAATGCTTCTACACAAGTGTTACTGTCTTTGGATACTCATGTAGCAGGCTTTTAGAATTTCATTTGCTAAATACATTAATAAATATTACTTTATGTTATGCTGTTAAAGAAGATAGTATAGCAATTTAAATTATATGCTGCAATCTTGAGGTGGTTTAAGTGTTATTTTAAAATTAACTTTATTGCAGATTTTTACTAGAACTTTGACAGAATTCGCTTTTAGGTGATTCTGAATTATTTTTAATAATAAAAGTCCTATTTAATTGCAAGCACAGGTTATTTTAAACTTTCCTCTGGAGGAAAGAAATCTTGGCTCCTAAATTAATATTGCTATTACAGATAATTTGCTGAGACAGACAGTAGTGTTGAGGTTTTTACATGGTCTATGATCCCCAGGAATCTTCATCTCTGGGTATCACTGCTAAAAACCATTTGACAATTTAGATTGGGCACACAGGAGAGTCAGATTTTCATTATATTGGGGTTGCTAAATGAATTAATGACGTGGTGATGTTGCAAGGGGAACATTAAAATGCTAAGTTAAGGGATCAACTGTTGAGGAGTATAATTAATACAAAATGAGTGGCTCCAAATTCATGTTATCAGCTCCCTTTTTTAAAGAAATCAGCATACATTTGATAGTTTATTTGCTTCAGTATGCAATTGAAGTAAATAGTGAATACATTTTATATGCTAGAGATGTTTATGAAAATATTACTGAAAGAACACAGGAATGTTTAAATTTAAATCGTGGTTTGGCCAGTTGCAAGCTGTGCTGTCTTTGACAATTTACTTAACATCTGCAAGTCTCGGATACTGTTTGTAAAATCATATCCAGGACAGCTCTCTTGAAGGACTTCTTTGAGAATTAGCATTACTAAATATGGGTACATAGAACAGTGCTTGACAGGTAGCAGATTCTTCATAAGCTTTATTTCTTTTTCTATAATTCTTATCGTTCTTTCTACAGTGCATCTAAATTAGCTTGACTTACATGCATTATATTTTTGTACCGAATTGTGCCATTCAGAGGAGAGTATATAATGATGATTTACATTTTTATATTATTACTTGACTTCACACCATTTTCACAATGCTCTTATAGAGAATTTTATACTCTATTGCTTACTATTGCTTAACTTGATCAAGTGAATTTTTTATAACAGAGGATACAAAAATCTGAGAACTTTATAATTTTCCCAAATTAAACCGTCACTATGAATATCATTAATTATATTTTATTGAGAAAAAGTTACTTCACACAAATGAAAGTATTATCATTATTATTTTAATTCAGGAAAGCTTTGGCCTGGTCATTGGAATGTATTCATTTCCTAAAACAGCCATTTTCTCAGGACTGGTCCTTAGGATCTGGTGCACAGGCGGGCTGGAGTCTCTGGAGTTGCAGAGTCAGACATGACTGAATGACTAAGCCCACACACACACACAGGTAAACAGCCAAGGGCTGTCACATAATAGAGATTTAATCATTTTTAAAAAGGAATTTTAAAATTAATTCCATATGGTGTGATGGGTAATTATTGCGTATGCCCAAAATTACTCTTTATTTTTTACTTTAGTTCAGTTCAGTCGCTCAGTCATGTCCGACTTTTTGCGACCCCCATGAACCACAGCACACCAGGCCTCCCTGTCCATCACCAACTCCTGGAGTCTCCCCAAACCCATGTCCATTGAGTCAGTGATGCCATCCAGCCATCTCATCCCCTCTTGTCCCCTTCTCCTCCTGCCTTCAATCTTTCCCAGCATCAGGGTCTTTTCCAGTGAGCCAGCTCTTCGCATCAGGTGGCCAAAGTGTTGGAGTTTCAGCTTCAACATCAGCCCTTAATATTTTCAATTTTTAAATCCTTAAGTGAAGCCCTTTGTGTTGATGGGCATAAGAGGAAATTTAATTTTATGTTCTTCCTTCATAGCTGATTTATTTGATCAACAAGTGCGGAAGAATTGATGCTTTTGAACTGTGGTGCTGGAGAAGACTCTTGAGAGTCCCTTGGACTGCAAGGAGATCCAACCAGTCCATTCTGAAGGAGATCAGCCCTGGGATTTCTTTGGAAGGAATGATGCTAACGCTGAAACTCCAGTATTTTGGCCACCTCATGCGAAGAGTTGACTCATTGGAGAAGACTCTGATGCTGGGAGGGATTGGGGGCAGGAGGAGAAGGGGATGACAGAGGATGAGATGGCTGGATGACATCACTGACTTGATGGATGTGAGTCTGAGTGACCTCTGGGAGTTGGTGATGGACAGGGAGGCCTGGCGTGCTGCAGTTCATGGGGTCGCAAAGAGTCGGACACGACTGAGTGACTGATCTGATCTGACCTGATCTGATATCCACCAACCACTGCTCCCCTCCCCAGCACTAGTTTTAATTCTGACAGCTCTACACACAAGCACTCACATACTCTCTTCACTACCAACTCCACTGTCAATGCTTTTCAAAAGATTGTGAATGGACATTTTTTTTTTTTTTTTTGAAAATTGATCAGTCGTGTCTAACTCTTTGCAACTCCATGGACAATACAGCCCAAGGAATTATCTAGGCCAGAATACTGGCTTTCCCTTCTCCAGGGAATCTTCCCAACCCAGGAATGGCACCCAGGTCTTCTGCATTGCAGGTGGATTCTTTGCCAGCTGAGCCACCAGGGCTGTAGGCTATCATAAATTTTCAAAAATGTAAACATTAACACATCAACCCCACTTCAAGTAAGCCTTTGTACTCCTCAAGTACCAGTACTCTTCTGCCTTCAGCCTGGATTTCTAGGTCTTTATAATAAAAGTACTCAGAGCAGAGACATTTTGCAATGGTTCTCAAATTTTGCAGCACTACTTCTAACTGCCTGAATCAGAGTTACCTGTGATGCTTATAGAAAAAAAAAAAATAATAATAATTATATATATATATATATATATATATATATATATATACACACACACACATGTATTTTGGTCACACTGTCACCACCTGCTACAGAATCTCTAAGGAAGCTTGAATTTGCATATTTGATGAGCTCACTTTTTTATATGTAATTGTATTTGTTTGTTTGTTTTTGGCTGTGCTGGGTCTTTGCTGCTGCGCAGGCTTGTGGCAAGGGGCAGCTACTCTCTAATAGCGGTGCTCAGACTTTGCATTGCAGCGGCCTCTCCTGCTGCAGAGCACGGCTTCTAAGGCACATCGGCTTTGGTAGTCACAGCTCCCAGGCTGGAGAGCACAGGCTCGGTAGTTGTGGTGCTCGGGCTTAGTTGCTCCATGGCATGCGGGATCTTCCCAGACCAGGGATTGAACCTGTGTCTCTTGCATTGGCAGATGGATTCTTTACCATGGAGCCGCCAGGGAAGCCCCTTTATGTGTTTGGATTATGCACATTCAATTTGGGAAACCCCTGAGATGGGGAATACCCTTTGTAAACAACAAAACCACCCATGACAAAATAAGAACTCCAGCTCCTTCTGCAGATTCCATGAGAAAAGTATCTGAAGCCAAGCAGGGCTTATGTGAGCATAAATCACAAACATGTGCAATTCCATATTTTCTCCTGAGATAATTGAAGGTTGATAACTGAGGGCTTAATTTTGAATGAAAATTGTTGGTTAAATTTCAATTAGGTTTACTTGTGCATTAAAAAATATTATTGCAATTTTGAAGTAATAAGCAAATTTGTTTAAGCTAATGTTTTATTAATTTGCAGGATTTTCATTATAATCATGTGCATATGTTTTCTATTTTCTCCATTAATGCAATTAAAGAATAATATTAATTAAGCATTTAAGATGTACAGGAACTGCTGTTAGCATTTTACATGCGTTATCACACTTGCTTTTTCCAACAGAGCTTTCTCAGTATTCTGCATGGGAAACTGGGATTTGGTAAGACCCATTAAATTGTGGTCAGCTTCCCTGGTGGCTCAGACTGTAAAGCGTCTGCCTGCAATACAGGAGACCTGGGTTCGATTCCTGGGTCGGGAAAATCCCCTGGAGAAGGAAATGGCAATCCACTCCAGCACTCTTGGCTGGAAAATCCCATGGACAGAGGAGCCTGATAGGCTACAGTCCATGGGGTCACAAAGAGTTGGACATGACTGAATGACATTAAATTGTAGCTAATACATGGGAAAACTAGGATTCTCACCCAAGTTCTATATGATTTAACATGTCATGTTTTGTGTTTTTATGCATTAAATTATTGTTTCCTCTTTAGATGGTAAGTTTCTAAAAGCAGGAGCTCTGTCTTCCCCAGCTTTGTACCCTCTTTACATTATCAATATTAACATCCTGAATGCCACGTGGTGTTAACTATAATAAGAAGGGAAACATTTACCAATTCCATTCAAAATAAACCTCTCCTCAAATCCTATCTTGTAATCAGATAGGATCACACTGAGTGTAGTTTTGCATCTATAGATTTAGTTCATGGGAATGATGACTGCCTGTTTTATCTACTTCCTCCATATAAATAATCGTATAATAATAGTAACAGTAAAATGAAGGTTGATACACCCAATTCACAAGCTAGCTATTCTGGTTACAAGAAATGTAAATGCTCATAATACAGTAAAACCTAAGTCAGTGGATTCATGTGATTTAATTAATTGTGTGGTTAATGCTCAAAATTCCACACACTTTCTTTCATTTAATATCTATGTTAATAATATTTCATCCAGAAGTACTTGGCTTCAATAATTGATTAAAGTGACTAAGTAATTGGGAATGTAGAATTAAGAATAAGATGCAAACATGAGTGATTTAAATCCACCTTGATTGTACTTGATGTATATTTAGTGAAATTTGCCTAAAAGCAAAGCTTTGCTTTATTGGTTCTGAGTTAGAAAGAAATTCTTAAAGTCAAAAGATACAGTTTCAACTGTGGTGGCCTAAACAGGAACCAAATCTGAAAGAGGGGATACATGTATATGAATAACTGTTTCGCTCTGTTGTACAGCAGAATTTAACACAACATTGTCAATCAATTATACTCCAATAAATTTTAGCTTTTTTGAAAAATAGATACAGACTCAAGTCCTGAAGCAATCCAAGTAACTATCCAAGAGACTCATCAGTGCCAGTGTTAAATAAAGGTAATTTGATTGTTTCAAGAAAATAGTGCCTAGATAAATTTTTAAGTACACAATACTTTATTGCTAATTATGGGTACTATGCTTTACATCAGATTTACCCATTGAACCATATACTCCTATTCCTATCTTCTAATAATCACTGTTCCATTCTATTTCTGTAACCTTGGCTACTTTAGATGCTTTATATGAGAAGAATCATGCAGTATTTGTCCTCCTGTGACTTAGTTCAGTTAGCATAATATCTTCCAGTTTCATCCGTGTTGTCACAAATCATAGAGAATTTTTTATATGAGAATTTTCTCTATTTTTCATAGGGAAATAATTTCAATTATTTTGGATATTCACCCAGAAAAAGGATTGGTGGTTTATGTGGTAATCATGTTTTAAATTTTGAAGGGAACCTCCATTCTGCTTTCTGTAGCTGCGAAATCAATTTACATTTCCACCAATAGTGCGCAAGAGTTCCAATATCTACACTTGATAGCTCTTTTTTGCAGTAGTTATCAAAACAGGTTTAAAATTCATTTGATTTGCATTTTCCTGATTGAGGTTATATATCTTTCTGTATACCTGTTGGACTTCATATGTCTTCTTTGGTGAAACGTCTATTCAAGTTCTTTGCAATTGTTTAATTCGGTTATTGGTGTGGGGGGTGTTGCTTTTGAATTACTGCTGTATTTTGGAAGTATATATGGCTTGCAAATATTTCCTCTTATTCCATAGATTGCCAATTAACTCTGTTAATGGTTTCTTCCATTGTGTACAGCATTTTAGTTTGATGTGGTCCCACTTTAGTATTTTTGTTTTTATTGCCTGTGTTTTGTTATGTCATGTTAAAGAAACCATTTGTGAAGAGAGTAGTTATCATGTTAAGTGCTTCTTACCACAGAACAAACAAACAACACATAAAAATCCAAAGTGACAGGGAAAAAATTTGGACGTGATAGACATGTTTATTATACCTGGATTGTTGTGATGGTAACAGGAATGGATACATATGTCTAAACTCACTAAATTGCATCCATTAGTTGCTTGCAGTTTTTATATACAAATTATACCTTCATAAAGAATCTGGGGAGATTTAAGAAAATAGCCATTAGAAAACAGTCACTTTTAAAAGTTTTGACATCCTTTTTCCTTCAGTCAGATCATAATCTAACCCACCAAGTTCCCATATGAGTCCGTTCATTCAACCTATTCTAGCTGGTTATTGTAGGGGAGGAACTTGTTTCCCTTCTTCCCTTCTATGTTTTCGACTCGACAAATACATTGACTTAGAATAACAGGGAAAAAAATTAATTTCATACATATGAGAGTTTATTTAAAAAAAAAAAAAGGATGTTCAAGGAAGTGACCAAAGCAGGTAACTTTGTCAAGACAAAGGGGTTTGAGCGAAGGGGTAGAATATTTGTGAGAAAGTAACAAGTTTAGTAAATTTAGGCTTGTTAGCCCTGAATCTTCTGTCTCCGGTGGTAAGGACATCGTATGTCCTCCTGGTATAGGGAGTGTAGTTTACACACAGGAGATTTATTCCCTACATTCAGTGGGACAAAGAAAATCAGAGTGCCCTTCTTGCACTGGCTGTTCCTTAAGTAACTATAATTTAAAAAAAAAATCAATATATCAAAGTGGCATATTTTGGGGTGGTATACTTTGCTTCTCATTATATGTGCAGCAACAAGAGTAAAGTTATATTGCTGATCAGCATTGAATTGCTTAAAAGTATTATCAGGATTTAGCCAATGGCCTAATGCATTTTAATTAACCCATCAGATTTCTGGCATTGTCTGGTACAATGCTTGCATTAATGGCCTCCCTCTAATCATACTGTTTATCCTACAGCTTTTACCCTGCAGTCCCCTCTCACTCTGAAGCTGGCTCAACCGTGAGACTTGCTTTGGCCAAGAAGGTATTAGCAGGCTTGACACAGAGACTTGAAAAATCTCTTGCACATTCACACTCCTAGTTCTTGCTTCTCTACAATCACCATCATAACGGGTTTGAACAAACCCAGAAACAAGCCTGAGTTATTCTGCTAGAGTATGAAGGGGCATATGGAAAACAGACAGATAACTTTGGTCAAAGCCACAGACACGTGTGAGAATGAAGCCAAGATGAACAAAGCCACCTAACCCACCTTCAGCTGATGGTAGATGACAGTCAAAGTCTCCTGGCCCTGAGGATCATGAGAAATATTAGTGCACAGCCAGTTGTTCAAGCTACTTTGTTTGGGGGTCTTAGTAGCAATAACTGATTGATATACATAAAATATAGGTTGGACTAGAAAGAGTTGGACTGTGAAGAAACCTGAGTGCTGAAGAACTGATGCTTTTGAACTGTGGTGCTGGAGAAGACTCTTGAGAGTCCCTTGGACTGCAAGGAGATCCAACCAGTCCATTCTAAAGGAGACCAGTCCTGAATCTTCATTGGAAGGGCTAATGTTGAAGATGCAAAGAGCTGACTCATTGGGAAAGACCTGATGCTGGGAATGATTGAGGGCAGGAGGAGAAGGGAATGACAGAGGATGAGATGGTTGGATGGCATCACTGACTCAATGGACATGGGTTTGGGTGGACTCCAGGAGTTGGTGATGGACAGGGAGGCCTGGAGTATTGCAGGCCATGGGACACGAAAAGTCGGACAAAACTGAGCAGCTGAACTGGTACATAAAATGACATTTTATGAAGGATATTTGAATTATACTAATTGCACAAGCCCTCTGTTTTGCTTGTGAATGTAAATGTGTAGGAGGATACCAAAGTACATATAGGTTAATACAAGACTTGAGATTTCCAGTGCACCTAAGGGGTTGAGAAGGGTTGTAAGATAATATAAATCAGAAGAATTAGAGTACCTAAATTGTTGGGATGAATATCCTCCTGTAGCAGTCATAGATGTATAAGGATTGAACTTACAGGTTAAGTCAGAAAAGAGTAATTTCATCATCAAACTTGTTCATAATGAAAGAATAACAGCATCAGAATAGATTTTGTATTAGTTAGCAATACAAAAATAATTTATGTTCATGCTCTATAGATAAATGATTTTGCATAATTGTTTCAACCTTGGTAACAGAAATTATAAAATTTGGCTGTTCTCTTTTTAAAACTTCCTTAGCCTCTGCCCTCTACTGAAAATAGTTGCTGGCATTTTTTCATTCTAGTTTTAAACCAAGCTGAAAATGGATATTTAATTATGCTTTTGCAGTTTTTTTTTTTATCTTGTAGCCAAATGCAAATATGGCATCAGATTTGTTATGAAAGATTTTAGCCACACCTGGCAATGTTTTCTTTTGCCTCAGCTACTTCTTGATTACAAATTTATAGAAGACAAGTGCAAAAACCCAGTTGCAAGGCTTGATATAATCAATGATAAGCTGCATGACCTTGAGCAATTAACTTCATTTCCACTTGACTTTGTTCCTCATCAGGAAGATGAGAAAGCAAGACCAATAATCCTTTAATCTCAGTGACTCTAAGAAGCACATTACAGATTTAAGAATATGGGACTTATAGATAGGCAGATACTGTCCAAACCCTCGGTCAACCATTCACAGTGTGGTATTGAGCATTTTAACTATTGAGCTTCTCATTTCTCACTTGCAAAATGTTGGAGAAGACTCTTGAGAGTCCCTTGATTACAAGGAGATCAACCCTGAATATTCATTGGAAGGACTGATGCTGGACTCCAATATTCTGGCCACCTGATGTGAAGCGCCAAGTCATTGGCCAGTGAGCCAACTCAACTTGGAAAAGACTGTGATATTGTAAACGATAGAAGACAGGAGAAGAACAGTATGAAAGAGGATGAGATGGTTGGACGACATCACTAATTCAATGGACATGAGTTTGAGCAATCTTCAGGAGATGGTGAAGGACAGGAAAACCTGGCATACTGCAGTCAGTGGGATCACAAAGAGTCAGACATGACTGAGTGACTGAACAACAGCAAAACTGAGAATAATAGATATTTAAGAGTTATTGAATTAGTTAAATGGACTAAGACACTCGTCTTCAATGTTGTAAAACTTGAGTCTTCAAAAAGAAGACCCTTGATGAATACCACTTCTCATCTAGGAGCTGATATTTTGAGAAATAAGATAAGAAGTAGATATGGAGACTAAAATGTACTTTAATGTTGTTGGAAAGAGAGTAGCTTTGAGAGACAGCCAAATGAGTCTCCTAAGTACACCCACAAACAAACTGGACAAAGTTCACCCATCAGCTACAGGCAGAGCTAAAGCAGAGTGCAAGGCAATCACAAGTGAGAGTCCAGGTAACATTAGTGGAGGAGGAACAGAAGAAAACTCAAGATTCTGGGAAGAATCATGCTCCCATGTAAAATAAACGGCAGAGATGAGTCAAACATGGACAATTCACAAATAATTTGATAAATCACTTTCTCTTCCCTAGGTCATGTCAGGATGAGGGAAACAGCAGAGAGGCCTATGATTGTACTGACCAAAATCTCTATCGAGGAGGAAAGCTTTAGCACAGAGTAGAAGCGGTGATGGTTTAGATGCTAAGTTGTGTCCGACTCTTGCAACCCCATGGGTTGTACCCCACCAAGCTTCTCTGTCCATGGGATTTCTCAGGCAAGAACACTGGAGTGGGTTTCCTTCTCCAGGGCATCTTCCTGACCCAAGGATTGAACCCAGGTCTCCTGCCTTGCAAGGAATTCTTTACTGACTGAACCACAAGGGAAGCCTAGATTATAAGTATGTCCAGTCCATAATGAGGAACCCACATCCAGTAGTTATTGTGATTGTTTTTTTTGAAATGTTACATTAATTTTAGATCACCAGAACTTTATTTAGATCACTTCCATCTGCAATTACTTTCATTTATATACAGAAATGGACAGTTGAAATTTGTTGAATTAACTGTCTGATGAATTGTCTCATTCCAGACATACTTCTTTCCAGAAAACTTAGTAAAGTCCTGTCCAAGGTACTAAAGTTCACATAATGTTATTCCTACACTTCCAATTTTCATTGGAAAGACAATCCTTATGAGACTATTTTTATAGGCATTGTATACTCGTGTATCTCAAAAATCTATAATGAAAATAGACTCAATGGGAAAGGATTAAAATAGTAATGAAATGTGGTCAAGAACATTGGGTGCAAATATATTAAAAATTATCAGAAGTTAATGTGTGTTATTCTTGTATATGAGACCAAGACTGCCTCAGCTTTTAAATTTTATGAGACATATACAAATTCACAAAAACAAATTCTCATATTCAAAAAGACAGTGTTTGGAATTGTCATTAGAGGAAAAGCAAAGTGAATTGGCTCCAGAAAAATTCTGAAATTTTTGCCTATATTCTCAACAGAAAAGTCTATTTAAAATATTTATACTATAGCTATATTAATATTGTTGGGAAAAAAATCTCACATTGGATCCCTGACCTAATTTTTCCTAGTTTTACCTCCTGTGAAGTGAAGTAACTTTTTCTCTTCCTACTGCAAGAATGTGTCATGAGGCCGCATTAAGACAGTCAGTAGGGCAGTGCTCCCAATAAGTACTACCAGTACTACCAGATACTTGAAGCTACTTTTGGATGTTTCCTGTATCCTTCACTGACTTTTTCCCTTTATTACTACTTATAATGATGTGAAGACAACCTTACAAATTCATACAAAGTGTGACAGGCAAACTGTCCAATGAATATTGTTGAAGAATCCATATGAAACCAGTTAGAAGGACCATACAAGAAAGCATTATTACACGGTCTACCTGGCTGGTTTGTGAGGGGTTGATGGAGTGGGGAGGAGAGACGCTGATTCAGTTCCTGAATCAGTGCCCTAAACATCAATAGCACTCAAATCACAGATAGGGGTAAGGAGAGAATTAAGCTTACCAATCATACTCTAGTTTCCAGGTGAGCTTCTTTTTTGTGAGCCTATGAAGAAGGAGGAGCATGCAGTCCCACTGTTCTGTTTTTTTTTAAATTATTTTTTACTGGAGCAGAGTTGCTTTCGATGTTGTGTTAGTCTCTACTGTACTGCAAAATGAGTCAGCCATGCACACACGTATGTCCCCTCCCTTTTGGACTCCCTCCCCACTCAGGTCACCACAGTGCAGTAAGGAGAGTCCCCTGTGCTGCAGAGTATGTTCTCATTAGTTGTCTCTCTTATACACAGTATCAATACTGTGTATGTGTCAATTACAATCTTTCAATTTCTCCAGGATTCTTCAATATGCACAAATTGATCAAGGTGGCATGCCATGTTAGCTCCTCTTCTACTCTTTCTGTAACCAATAAACTTTTCCTCCAATCTTACAAAAGTTGCCATAAGAAGAAAAGGAATATTGTAAGTGAAAAGAAAATTCTGTTATATTAGCAACAATTATTTTAGCAAGGATAGGCCAGGGTTTCCAGTCCCACAGAGCTACATCAGCCCTAGGCAGAAGAGGGGAGAGGGAAATAAAGGTCTTTTCTTCCCTACTCTATATTAAAGCTACGAAGATGCCTTCTGATAGGAGGACACACTATAATTTTGTTTTAATGTCTTCAGTAGAATGGTGCCATTTAGTTCAGCTTTTAATGTGGCCTTAAATTGCTATTTTATTGCCCTTGTTGACATTCTGGAAGCATGAAATTAGCAAATCACATTAAAGAAGCAAACAAAAAAGAGCAAGAAACCTTAGCCTAGTTCAACAATGCCAGCATAAGCAACATGTTTGAATAATGTTCTTACCTTAAAACATTGAGCATATATTCATTTGAAGATTTCTTTCTCCATAGCTGATGAATTAGTTTCATGAATAATTGCATATTCCATTACATTGCAAATGCATGCACTCATAGTGACCTTGAACAATGCTTTGTGCTGTGTGGGAGAGAAAAATATAGTTTGTGATTCTTTTGCTTCCTTCTGAGAAATAAGATTCCTCTTGACCCCACTTGATGAAAATGTCCTGTTCTTAAAACACTTGTCAAAAAACAAAACAAAACAAAACAAAAAACTCGTCAATATCTTTGCTGTTCCACCCAGAAGGTAATTCCTTCTGTTATACTACAGCAATGACTATTTTATTTCAAACAAAAGCAGTGCCACAGTTACAAAGTGAAAACTATTTCCATCAAGATACCTTTAGTCTGTTAGAATTCAAATATGTGGCTTACTCATGTATTTTTCTTATCAAATTAAAGCAGTAATATGAAACTCATTACTGTATTTACCTGCTCAGGTCTTATAAAATAAAAAAGACAGCCTCATATATTCATTTCAGTATAGCATGATAAAGGGCAGACTTTTTATAGCATAGCTTTTTAAAAGTTTTGGTTCTTTGACATCCATTTCTCCTTTCTAACTGTGCCCTAATTTCATTATGAGAAATTAGCCCTTCCTCATTGGAATTAGGCTGGTGAGACTGTAATTAGACTTTCTTCCTCTGCTAGCCAGAGGATGGAAAGGAGACTGAAATTAGGCTAATCTAATGACTTACCATTCTATTTGTATTTCGAGTAAGAAAAACAAATCAAAGAGACTATGAAATTTTGGTGTTGTTCTCTCTCTCTCTCTCTCTCTCTCTCTCTCTCTCTCTTTAATTGGGGGGTGTATTTGCTTTATAATGTTGCACAACAGAATGAATCAGCTATAAGTAAATGTATACCCAGGGCTTCCCAGGGGGCACTAGTGGTCAAGAACCCACCTGCCAGTGCAGGAGACATAAGAGATGCAAGTTCGATCCCTGGGTTGGGAAGATCCCTGGAGGAAGGCATGGCCACCCACTGAAGTATTCCTGACTGGACAGTCCCACGGACAGAGGGGCCTAGCAGGCTACAGTCCGTGGGTTGCAGAGAGTCGGTCACATGACTGAAGCAACTGAGCGCACACACACACACACACACACACACACACACACACAGATGCCCCCTCCCTCTTGGCCGGCCCTCCCACCCTCCGTCTCAGCCATCTAAATCATCGCAGAGCCCTGAGCTGAGTGCCCTGTGTTGCACAGCAGGTTCCCACTGGCTATCTATTTGACACATGGTGATGTATACACATCAATTCCAGTTTCCCAGTTCTCCCCACCCTTCCCTCACCTGCCCCATGCACACATGTCTGTCCTCTGTCTGCCTCTCTATTCCTGCCCTGCAAATAGATTCATCCGTACCATTCTCCTAGATTCCACATACATGCATTAACACACGATATTTGTTTTTCTCTTTCCAGCTTACTTTATTCTACATGTGGATGTCCATCCACAGCTCTACAAATGACCCACTTCCGTTCCTTTTTATGATGGTAATATTCCACTGTACGTATGTACCACGTCTTCTTTGTCCATTTCTCTGTTGATAGACATTTGGTTGCTTCCATGTCCTGGTAATTGTGAACATTGCTGCAGTGAACATTGGGACACATGTGTCTTTTCGAATTGTGGTTTTCTCAGGCATATGCCCAGTAGGGGGAAAATAGATATTTCTTTGAAGAAGATATGCAGATATGGTTGAGAGGCACATGAAAAGATGCTTAAAATCATTCATTATCAGAGAAATGCAGATCAAAACTACTATGAAGTTTCTCTTGTAACAAGTGACAGCAGAGTTTTACAGAACATAAGCATCAGCCTGCCTGGTTTCATCCTGACTCTCCCACTAACTGGATGTGTGGCATGGCTTAGCCTAACCACTGTGCATTAGTTTGCTCATTTGTGAATGGGGAGAATAATAATAAACTCACAGGGTTGAGATGATAATTAAACGAACTAACAGATCTAAACACATAGTGGTTGATGCATGCTGGCCATTTTCCAGTGGGGTCACTTTGAGTGCCGTCTGCTATGGCTTCCAGATCTGCCTTGGTGTTCCGCCTTCCCAAGTCAGCTCTTTGTCTTCCTGTTGACTGTAAGTCTCTAGCAATCTTCTTGTACATTATTTCATGTTTAACTTATTTAGAGTAATTTTCTGGTACTCGTAACCAAAGAACTTTTTCTAATACACACATATTGAGATGTTGTAGTTTCCATATGAATCCAGAATAGATTATATGGTTTTTAGTATTTAAAAATTCAAGTGTTTTCTTTCAGTAATAAAGAAATTGGCAGATAAAAAGATTGATATTTGACCTGTAACAGTAGGATGTAATTGAAGTTCAAATGTTATAAGTTAGAAGATGTTCCTTTGGCTAAATTCTCTCAAACTGATTCAATTAATTTTCAACCACAATTAGTAATGTACTGTGTCTCTTCTTAATAAGTAAACAAGTCCATATGATACATAAGTAGATTACTAGGAACTCTCCTGGGAATAGCAATGCAATTAAGGTCATAATTAAAGCATTCTTTTATCTGTTGCATCCTATACTTAAATCAGGAAATTAAGACTTAAATGAGGGCCCAGAGGAGAATAGAGCAAGTTATTAAAATAATGAAGTAATAAAATATATAAGAAAAGACTAGAAGAACTGAAAATTTTCAGAACAGTAAGCTATATAAATTGTTGCTGTTGTTCAGTTGCTAAGTTGTGTTTGACTCCTTGTGACCCCATGAACTGTAACACACCAGAGTTCCCTATCCTTCACTATCTGCTGGAGTTTGCTCAAACTCATGTCTGCTGAGTTGGTGATGCTATCCAACCTCTGATGCCCTCTTCTCCTCTTGCCCTCAATATTTCCCAGCATCAGGGGCCAGACAGTAAGAAGGTCTTACAGATTCTGCATTTTATGGAACCAGAAACAGAATCAAAGACAGTTTGGAATAAAGTTTTCCCCAAGTTTCTTATAGAGATAATATCTGACATGATTTGTTCCAGAGTGACCCAAGGACCATAGTTGTACTACCTAATTCATAAATGTGGCAGACTACATCAAAGTCCTCTTGCCTCCACACCAAAGCTTTATTATTTAGGTACAGTTACAAAAAATTGCTAAAAAGGCGTCTTTGAACCAGTGGCACAATCAGACAGACAAGAGAATCTTGAGAGGGCTTCAAGTTCATTAGCCACATTCTAAATTTGATTAGGAAGCGGAGAAGAAAATTTCAGCTGAAGTCTCCCGGCTAGCCCCATGGCTATGCTTTTGCTAAAATAAACAGGGACAAGATTTTGATTCTCATGGACATGTTGAGCAGCAAGTTTGGGTGTGTGAGACATTCTTTAGCTTGTTTGAATTTAGAATGTCTCTAATTTAGAAAATTTTTAATTTTAATTGTTTGGGTAAGATACCATTGGTAGCTTCAGATTTTATAACAAGATTGGCCATTTTTCCTTTTAAGGAAAACATATCAATTTAACAGAGAGAAAGTGGTTGTATTTCACATTTAATGTTAAGTGGTTCTTATGACTTTGGGAATGGTCTGGGATGTCTGTCTAAGTTGCATCCTTTGGAAACTGGTGATAAAAATAAGGCTTACTCTACACAAGCTTCTTTAGAGAGTTACTGTGAGTAACTAGAAAACTGAAGTGGCCAAGCTTTTAGCCTTATCTCATACAGCATCCCAGGCATCTGGTCCTATTATTTCATGGCAAATAGAAGGGGAAAAAGTGGAAGCAGTGACAGATTTTATTTTCTTGGGCTCCAAAATCACTGTGGATGGTGACTGCAGCCATGAAATTAAAAGACACTTGCCTCTCAGAAGAAAAGCTACGACAAACCTAGACAGCATATTAAAAACAGACATTACCTTGTTGACAAAGGTCTATATAGTAAAGGCTATGTTTTTATACAGTAGTCATGTACAGATGTGAGAGTTAGACCATGAAGAAGGCTGAGCACAGAAGAATTGTTGGTTTGAACTGTGATGTTGGAGAAGAATCTTGAGTCCTGTGGACAGCAAGGAGATCCAACCAGTCAATCCTAAAGGAAATCAACCTTGAATATTCATTAGAAGCATTGATGTTGAAGCTGAAACTCCAATATTTTGGTAACTTGATGCAAAGAATCAACTCATTGGAAAATATCCTGATTCTGGGAAAGATGGAAGGCGAAGGGAGAAAGGGGTGGCAGAGAATAAGATGGTTAGAGAGCATTACCAATTCAATGGACATTAATTTGAGCAAACTCTGGGAAAACAGTGGAAGACAGAAGAGCCTGGTGTGCTGTAGACCGTGAGGTCGCAGACAGTCAGGTAAGACTTAGCAACTGAACAACAACAAATATAACTATTAAGACAAAGGATTCAAACATAGCTTTTAGAATTGAACCCTTATTTGTGCTAACAAAATACTCAAAATTTATAGTCTAAGATAAAGACAGTACTTTTTACAAATACATAATGTTTCTATTCACCTTAAAACATTTTATTTAGTCATCACAGAAATCTGTGAGTCAAGTCCTATTATTATCTGCATTTTACAAACAAGGAAAGTGAGTCCCAAAATAGTTCCATAGTTTCTCCAATGGTACACGATATAATGAGGAGAAACCAAATTTGTGCCCAGAAATTCTGACTACACACTCTGTTCTCATAAGTACTGCATGCTCTGCCTCACTGCATAGATAGTGTAACTCCCAAATAAGGGAAGTTTTAATCCAAAAGATGTAGGAAATCTTTGACCTAGGGCACCTCTTTTCTAGACAATGTCTGACATTTCTTTTAAACTATAGTTATGATGCTCTCCAGATGACAAAGGAGATGCTGAAAATACCATGCTGGGTGACTGATATGAGCAAATCTGAGGGCTTTTTCCTCCAGGCACTCATGGTACTTCCTGTACTTCTATATCCTGAAAAATAACAAAGTCAAGATGGTCTGATACTTGCAGATGAGTGTTTGAATTGTCAAGTTGTAAGTCACAAAGGAGGTTCTTTCAGGAAGTCTGCTGTAATTATTAACATTCCAAACAAACAAACAAACAAAAATCCAAGTTGTTTCCCAAAACTTGTTTCGGGTGCAAAACCCTGAGATGATTTTTTTAGATCAAACAAGTATGCATATGTAATGGGTATGGAAAAATCAACCAAGAAAGCAAGAGAAAGGAAGAAGAGTTTAGTGGAATACATCTATTTCTAATTCTATGGTACTGAGAGTGACCTTAGGTGAAAATACAGGATTGAATAAATGCCAACTTTAGGTATAGTTAGTTGAGGTGAACCACTGAACATTATTAAGATGTCTTTCCAATCACTAACTACTAATACTCCAGAATGGTATTATGCCAAGTTCTACTCTGTAGTTATTTTGTACAATTTTGTTACAAAGGACTAAGAAAGGACAAACCATAGAATGGAAATAGATTTCTGGAAATGTCCCTGCCTTAGAAGGACAAGCACTATTGGGTACCAACAAGGCTGAGCCTCCAAACACACTTAGACCACACCAGGAACCAGGCTCTTTTAGGTAGTATATTCATTCCATCCTAACCCCCCAACCCCAACCAAACCCAGTGCCCTTCACTTGGAAATTCCTGAGTGGAGCTTACAGCCTAAGCAGAGGAGATTGGAATGTGAATCAGGAATTAAAGTTTTATTTGCAAATTTTAAAAAATATTATTAAGAAAGGAATAATGTTCTACTTTAAGGGTAGTTTGGGAAGGGTAGTAACTGACGTTAGAGAAGGCTTTTATCAACAGACAACAGCCTTGTATTCTTAAATAGTTCCTAGCTCAGGGACACTGTTCTAGGTAATTAAACAACACAGTTTAATAGCAGGAACACAGACATTTAAATTAAACAGCTATGAATTATAAATCAAACTATGTAAGTTTGGGCAACTTATTTTACCTCCTTGAACATCAGTTTTCTTGTCAGTAAAATGGAGTCATCACTACCTGCTAGAAAAAGCAAAATAATTTCAAGTGGCTGGTACATAGTGGGAACTCAATAAATCATAAAATTATACCTGTTTTCATTGCTATTATTGTTAACTATAGCAATAAAATATACTTGTTGAGTCTTGGGCTATTTGTCTCTTTAAGAATGCAAACATCTAAATCATCAAGCTAATATATAAATTTACACTGCAAAATCATATTTGCTGCCAAATAGCTCTAGGGGATACACAAATATAGAAGTGGCATTGTTATAGCCCGCTCATTGTAAAAATATGAAAAAATGTTGTAGGAAGACTCACAGTCTTGTGGGGAAGCTGGAAGACAAAGTAAGTAAAGATGATTCCGCTGCTTTATTAGGCTCTGTGTTAATTGTCTATGAAAGTGTGGACATGAAAGATAATGTGCTTGTCACTACATAAGTTCTCATGTGATTTCATGAGCAATTTCATTGAAATAAAGCATTTCAATCAATTCTCAGGCATTGATCTATGCACAATAGAATCCAAAGCAGCTATTCTCTTCTTCAAAAGTTCCATCAGAGGGGGAGAAAAGTAAAAAATCTGGCAACTGGCAACTTCCCAGACTGAGAGTCATTCAATGATGAAAATTGGGGATTTTTTTTTTTAAGTCGATATTTTTAAAGGAGAATCTGTAAGCTGCTCTAGTCAAATGTTTACTTTTAGACTTTAGAAAGCAGCTAGAAGAGTTGGAAGAAAGGGATTCAGAAGTCTTAAATAAGACAGAAATAGGAACTACTATTTGTCTGGTTCCCCTTCCTAGAAGGGACAGAAGCCTGGGACCTGCTTGGAAGGAATCTGGGTTTTGGAACTTACTCCCACCACTTTTACCTTGAGAAACACCGTTCTGGATTATCAGAGTTTCAAGGAGGCAGAGAAGGAATTTACAACTGCAAGTTTTCTAATGCAAAGGGACTTCAGGAAAAGGGAGGTGAAGGGCTTACAGTCGAGAGGTCTGCCCAACATTTAATCAAGCTGAGGGGGGAAGTTAAAGCCATTCTGCACACAGAATATAGACTTGGACATGCTTGTTTTCTTAGAGGTACATGGCAGTTCTGCTTTTCAGATTTTTCTGGAATGATCCCCCTTGTGTATCGGAACAGGATCTATTTGTCAGTGACATATGGGAGTATTTTATTTACTGCTGCTTCTTTAGTCTGTTTGGGTTTAAAATTATTCAATACAGAAATCAAACCTGAAATATTATCCGTCTTGATGTTCAAATAAAATGCATATTAGCTTTGTTTAGACTAATGATTGACGTTTTCCCTTTTCATCTAAGAATTTAGTAGGCTATGTACACAAGGAATCTTTTCTTTAAATTTGTGGACAATGATACATCCTTGATTCCCAGTCTTTGACTATGTTTGGCATCTTACAGTCTCTAACGTATCAGGGATATTATTTTTGCTCCAGAAAAACGTAGCATGTAGGCATGAGATTGACATTAAAAATTAATGAAAGGTATACCTTAAATGAAAGTTCATCATACCTTCCATATTAAAATTATGAATCTCAGCTTCCTGTGTTCACTTTTCTCCTATTTTCTGAGACTGTGTATGTCAGCTGTACCGCTGACGAACGCTCTGCTGCGCTCATCTCTTTTTCAAGTGTTTGCATGTTACAACACCCTTGCCACTTTGTGTGAGATGCTGACAGTTCTACAAGGTGCTCTGTGCCTGTTCCAACTTTCCACAACATCCTGCAGAAATCAATACAAAGCCGCCAGTTTGTTAATAAATCTGCAATTAAGATGTAATGAATTTTGAATGAGAAATGATTTCTTTTAAGTGTGACTGCAGACTCTGCATTCGCAGTGAAACGAGAGAAGGACAGTTAAAAGCTTGACTTCAAGCTCTAGCTCTTGGCTTTGCCTTATTGTTTCAATGATCTTGAAATGCTCAAGTATGAATTTTTACACTTCTTCCTACCTCAGGTTCAGCTGGGCAAGAAATACCTGGTGGATTAAATGCAACATGCATTTGAGGAAACGTTTAAAGGTCAAAAGATAAATTCAGTTATTAAGAACTGTCTTGGGATAATTTATAAATCTCAGGGTGGATCACCGTCCTAGACAAGTCTTAATTAGGGTAATGTTATTCTTGTGTTCCTAGAGTAATTTTTCAAGGAACAGAAATCCCATCCCAGTCTTTAATTAAGGGATCAAATGTTACTGATTGTATTCAGTTTAGTGAGCAGTGCTTAATATATAAATACGTTTCCATAAAGAAGATAGGAGAGAATTTTCACATTTCCAAAACAGAACTCATTTTATGACTTCAAGAGCAACTACTGTCCTCTTTGACCTCCCCAGGAGGAGCGCTAACGAGACCCATTCTAAGGGCCGTGGGACATATTCCCAGACCATTCACTTCATCTCCCCCACACACCAGTCATTAAAGTAATTCAGTTCCGTAATATTAACACATCCAGCTCCCATCTTTTGTACTCCCTCAGTTCCTCCTCTTATTTCATGAAGACTAAAATATTACCGTAATATTCTCATTAAACTTTTTTTACCTTCTTTTTGAGCCAACTCCAACTAACCATACCATTTATCTTCCCAGAGTGCATTTTCTTTTATTTCCCTATTTAAACATTCAGTGGCTTCAATCACCTAATAAATAAAGTGTTGTTATAAACCTCTGTCATCCAGTCCAAGCCTACTATTCCGACAGTTTTACGTGCCATGGCCTTCAAGACAACTTTTAAAGAAAGAGTGCTCACTGCTATTTCTACCCATGGCACCCTTCACAGCCTCATCCTTTTGTGCAGGTCTAAATTGGAGCTGTCCTTTAAATTTTCTATCAAAGTGATAACCTCTGCTTAGTTTTCTGATGCCTCCTGCAGACCATGCCAAGTCCAGCTAAAGTCATATTTTCCTTTGAAGCCCTGTGGAAGTTTAGTCATCATTTCCTTGATGACCCTAGCATACCAAATTGTTTTAAGGAATGTCTCATTCTTCTTAATAAGTTGTAAATGCCTTTAAAAAAGGACCATGTCCGATTTGTTTTCTTTTTTGTGTTCAGCAAAGTCTTGTGAAGAGCAACTTGGATATAGGAGGTCTTCAACAAAATTAAATGATTCTTTGATGATGAGTTACCTTGATATGTTTCAATATTTTGATAAAGGATTTTTAAAAATAACAAAGTAAACGTAAGAAATCTTGGTGTTGTTTGTGGCTAATCTTCGTATAATTGCAGGTTTTATTAATAATACCATATATAATGATATATATAATATAAAACATTAATATAAAAGAGTTCTAAAAAATAAATCATAAGATTAGGGTTCAATTCAGTTCAGTCAGTCATGTCCGACTATTTGCAACCCCATGGACTGCAGCACACCAGGCCTCCCTGTCCATCACCAACTCCCAGAGTTTACTCAAACTCATGTCCATCAAGTTGATGATGCCATCCAACCATCTGATCCTCTGTTGTCCCCTTCTCCTCCTGCCTTTAATCTTTCCCAGCATCAGGGCCTTTTCAAATGAGTCAGTTCTTCACATCAGGTGGCCAAATTATTGGAGTTTCAGATTCAGCATCAGTCCTTCCAGTGAAGATTCAGGACTGATTTCCTTTAGGATGAACTGGCTAGATCTCCTTGCAGTCCAAGGGACTCTCAAGAGTCTTCTCCAACACCACAGTTCAAAACGATCGAATCTTCAGTGCTCAGCTTTCTTTATAGTCCAACTCTCACATCCATACATGACGACTGGAAAAACCAGAGCTTTGACTAGACAGACCTTTGTCAGCAAAGTAATGTCTTTGCTTTTTAATATGCTATCTAGGTTAGTCATAGCTTTTCTTCCAAGGAGCAAGCGTCTTTTAATTTCAAGGCTGTAGTCATCATCTGCAGTGATTTTGGAGCCCAAGAAAAAAGTCTGTCAGTGTTTCCATTGTTTCCCATTTGTTTGCCATGAAGTGATGGGACCAGATGCCATGATCTTTGTTTTCTGAATGTTGAGCTTTAAGTCAACGTCTTCTCTCTCCTCTTTCACTTTCATCAAGAGGCTCTTCAGTTCCTCTTTGCTTTCTGCCATAAGAGTAGTGTCATCTGCATATCTGAGGTTATTGATATTTCTCCCAGCAATCTTGATTCCAGCTTGTGCTTCCTCTAGCCCAAACGTTTCTCATGATGTACTCTGCATATAAGTTAAATAAGCAGGGTGACAATATACAGTCTTGATGTACTCCTTTTCCTATTTGGAACTAGTCTGTTGTTCCATGTTGAGTTCTAACTGTTGCTTCCTGACCTGCACACAAGTTTCTCAAGAGGCAGGTCAGGTGGTCTTGAATTCCCATCTGGTATTCCCATCTCTTGAACATTAGGGTTAATAACATATAACACTTATATGTTAACCCTAGCATCATTATTTATTTTTTGAGCATTCCTTTTACATTAATTTTTTCAACACTAAATCAAATACATTACATTACCTTAATGTGTTAAAAATTACCTTCATTCCCCTCACTCTCAAATCCAAAACTCTTAGTTTCCTGAACAATTTCAAACTTGGATTAAATTTCCAGCATAAACCACTGGAATTTCATCGTATTTCAAGAATGACAATACACAATTCTGAAATGTTCTCATAGCCTTCCATATTTGTATCTGCCTCAATTGTATCAATTTATGAGGGCAATAGACAGACTTTATCATTTTCCAGAATACGGTGCTAATCACATAACTCACAATATTGACTTCTATCATTCAAAATATTTTCTAATATACAAATGGTGAAAGTTACATTCAAGGAGGAAAGAATAAACTAATGCAAGGATACTCAAGTTGCCAATCATCCCAGAGAAAATATCAGTTTCTTGTGGCTGTGATAGGAAAAATATGAAGTAGATGACTTATACTGCCTATTTTGCAAATGTATTGAATTATTTCTAAAATAATCTGTAGTTAAACGCAAACCTACAATTGCTGACCTCTTTATTACCTGATTCATGGTGCTACACACACTTTGGAGGGTAAATGGACTCATCAGTCAGATGATAATGTTTACCAGTCCAGAGCTTTCTTCTGAGCCGAAGACTTTCAGTAGCAAAAATACATGAATGGCTTTGTAAGCTACCCTCAGATAAAGCCTTTGCCATTTTCAAATGACTCACTGGCAAGTAGTCTTTTATTCTAAATGCCTAACCTTTCTGCTTGTCTAATCTGACCAATCACAAAGTCAGGGGGACTTGAAAAATTCAAGGTCTTCAAAGTTATGTAAAGTCAAAAGCTCTTGTTGAGGAATTCACCCTCTTCTATCCACGGAGTGTTTTGTTCTGAGCTGTGTAATAACTTCTTTTAGAAAAACATTTATTTTGAATTAAAATAGGTGTATACCTTTGATTTGTAGTATCTATTTTGTTACATTTCAAAAGTAAGTGCTTCTTATAAAAAGAAAAACTCGGGCAATATATCCAAGTGTTGGCTGCCCTCAATTCAGAGAAGGTCTCCACGAGAATGTAACTTTGGTAAGAAAAGTGTCTAGCCTTCCCAAACCACTCTCTGCCTCTTCTTGTTTTGCACAGTTTCTCTAAAACAACAACAACAAAAAACACAGATCTTCTAGATTAGCATTCTACTTTATTAGTTTTCATATTGTTCATTTCTTCACTACTACTCAGAAAAACATCAGTTTCCTCTTGTTTAAAGTGAAGTCCATATAACATATCTTGGCATACCAGTTCCCTTAAATCTTTTCTTAACCTTATATGCAACACTTGTGCTGAAGGATACTGTACTTAGCATCTTTCCAAATTAGCTTTCCAAATTTTATATCAATTTTCACCTACTACGGTCTTCCCAAACAGGCACTTGGCCATTGTTTTATGCCTGTTTTGTTGGCCTTCTCTCTGCATGCAGGGCCTCCCTGTCCATTTAGACTGAAAGCCAAGACTCACACCCCTCCTCCTAGAATCAGCACTGGGCTGAAGGAGGACCTCAATGAATATTCAAGATAATGGTCATAGAGTTGTAAGGTCAATTCTTCTTCCAGGAAATGCAGGATGAACTAGTGATTTAGTGCATCATTTAATTTCAGATGCTAATGTGTATGCCTATATGGGGGAGATGGGTAGTTGAAGAATGGACAGGACGTATTTGCTTCTAATGCAATTGAAAACATATAAATCAAATGTTTACACAGGTTCCAGAACTCAGAATCCAATATGTGTGTGTTCAGTTACTCAGTCATATCCGACTCTTTAACCCCGTGGAGTGCAGCCTCCCAGCTCCTCTGTCCATGGGATTTCCAAGGCAAGAATACTGGAATGGGGTGCCATTTCCTAGTCCAGGGGATCTTCCTGACCCAGGGATGGAACCTGCATCTCTCGTGTCTCCTGCATTGGCAGACAGGGCCCTTATCACTAGTTCCAGCTGGGAAACCCAAGAATTCAATATATATCGTATCAGACAATGTAGGCTGGGCTTTGATATTCTCTTGCTACCTTCCAACATAACTGGAAAACACTCACTTTTACAGCATGGTAGAGTTTGGGAAAACAATTCTTGAGGTATCTCAAAAACTTGTTTTCCTTTTTCTTCCTGCTTTGAAGATAGAAGGGACAGAACTGAGAAAGCCATTCTGTGATCCTGCTTAGACAGACCAAGAGAATCACGCAGCCTGGCATCAGCGTCAGCATTCATGTAAACTACTGTTGCCAGTATTTGTCTCACTTGCGTTCAGAACAATGTCTATCTAATCCAGACCACAGCTCCCTTTATCAGGTATTTTCCTAGGATCTTTGTTTTGCCTGCATTGTAACTAAGGAGCTATGTACAGAGCAAAGACTAGTTAATAAATTGACACTTCATAGGTATGTTATCTACATCAGGTTGTATGTTACGTTGAAAGTCACTGGCATCAAACATTACCTTTGTTCTGGGTATGCTGTAAATCAGATAGTTTTGAATGCATCCATATTTAATCCTTTCAATTATACTATATGATGAATACTACAAACTACTATAACAAAAGGAAAGTGCCTAGAAAATTTAAGTAATTTGTTCAAGTTCAAGCAGAAGTAGGAATCAAATCTGAGCTTGTCCAATTTTAAATCTGTAATCTTAAACATTTTATTTATTTTCTCACAACATAGTCCAGTTCAGAGAACTGAAGGACACAAAAACCACTATTCATAATTTCCAATCTGTTTTATCTCATGATGTTAGCTTCAAAATAACATATTTCAAAATATCTTTCATCCATTCAATCAATATCTATCTAGTGACTATTCCACATATGGATTTCCCTGGCAGTTCAGACAATAAAGAATCCACCTGCAATGTAGGAGACCTGGATTCGATCCTTGGGTTGGGAAGATCCCCTGGAGAAGAGAATGGCAACCCATTCCAGTGTTCTTACCTGGAGAGCCCCATGGACAGAGGAGCCTGATGGGCTCCAGTCCACGGGGCCACAGAGCCAGGCAAAAGTGAGTGACTAATACTTTCACTCTGCATTTGCTAGGACCTGGAAATATGATATCGGACAAGCCAGTAATAGTTTCTGTCCTCAAAAAACGTACAATTTACTATAAAAGGTAAATGTTAAAATAAAAAATTATTAACATAGGTCTTGTGTGAGAATTGGGAGGTCACGTATATCTGTTTTGCAGTGCTGGAGATTCTTTTGAATTAGCTGAGATTTAAAGGATAAATGGGAACAAGGCAATCTAAGGGAAAAGTTAAGATCCTTCTTGGTAAGAAACATATTTGTGACATTTAAGTGAAAGAGTGGATATAGATAAGATTTAGGAGGCAGATTGTATTAGGACATGGGAACTTTACTAAAGAATTGCTTATTTAAATGCCTTCTTAAACTAAAAGAAATAGAAGTTATTGAAATAAGCTGTTAAGTGTCTGAATTACATGATAAGATTTGCATTTTGGAAAGGTCAATTTAGCTTATGGTGTGGTGAATAAATTAGAGAAATTTGTCTGAAAGCAGTGAAAGTTTTCATTTATTTGAGTATCTTTTTCATGTTGGCAATTCAGTGGCGTTTAAAACATTCCATGTGATAAATGGTAGCGAATGCCTGACTTGAATATGAACAAAGTGGCCTGGAAATCCTAGGGTCAGTGGTGACCCTGTGTGGTTCCCAGATCTCAGGTTGGCAAGATTTGGGGAGATGGATTGGGAAGATGAGCCAGTCATTGTGTGCGTGGGAGCATTCTGTCACTTCAGTCATGTCTGACTCTACAACTCTATGGACTGTAGCCCCCCAGGCTCCTCTGTCCATGAGGTTCTCCAGGCAAGGAGACGGGAGTGGGTTGCCATGCCCTCCTCCAGGGGATCTTCCCAGCCCTGGGACTGAGCCCGCATGTCTTTGTGTCTTCTGCATTGGCAGGCAGTTTCTTTATCACTTTATCTTTATCACAACTTAGACGACCCGAACCAGTCATAACTTTTGCCCAGTGCAGAAGTCAGGCTTTCAGGAAAGTGTTCACACACAGAAGTGGCAAAAATATGATTTTACAAATTTTTTGTGGATGTAAGAGTATTTTTTAATTGTATAATGTGAGTTTAATTGTGAGAATTAGGAGGGCAAATAGAGAGAAGAGAGAGGCCCAGTAGAGGATGGTCAAAATAAAACAATAAATAAATAAATAAACAAGCAAACAAACAAACTGCACTGTTTTGGAGATGGGATGAAGAACATATGGGTGGTTAGGAGTCTGTCTGTGACCTAGGGAATTAGGGGTGAAATCCCGGATAGACTTTTTAAATTAATTGTTATTGTAGTATGGTTGCTTTACAATGTTGTGTTACATTCTACTATACAGCAAAATGAATCAGCTGCATGTGCACATATATCCTCTGCCTGTCCGTTTCTTTTATGGCCTCATTTAGGTTGCCACGGGGTGCTGAGTAGTTTCGCTCAGTGTGCAGTGGTTTCTCCTCAGTTATCTATTTTATACATAGCGTCAGTGATGGATATGGGTCAGTCCCAATCTCCCAACCCATTCTACCTGCACTTCCCCCCTTGGTATCCCTAATCGATTTTTAATTCATTTATTTGTTTACTGTTTGTTTTTCCTTACTAAAATATAAATTCATGTGGGTAGGACGTTGTTTGTTTTGTTCACTACTGTGTTCCCAGTGTGAAGGACCTGAAAGAGCTCAATAAATATTTGTTGAGTTATTTAATATATGACTGAATTCTGCTCAGGTTGACCTCTGTGAGTGGAATAATTCTGGATAGGCAGCAATGGATAGGGTCAGCTACATTGTAACAGGAGATTCTATAAAACCTTGGTATCTTCCATTTTCCAAGACGTATAAAAGAAATAACACATTCCTTTAAATGTAATAACTTTACCTAATCGCTAAACTCTTAAATTAATGGTAATGGCAATTAGGCACCGTGTTTAAAGGAAAGCTTCCTGAAGCATGTGCTCACCCCTGGATGACCATCGCCTTCTGAGTGTCAAATAGAATGGAGCAATTCAGCATGTGCTCAATAAACCATGCCGCCAATTCCTAAAACTGTCAGGCTAAGGAAAAAAGACAAGACATCAAAGCTTCAAATTACCCTGATATCAGCATTTCCTTTGCTAATCTAATTCCGAAGAAATATAGTAGGAACTTGAGTGATGATGTGTCTGGGTATGGATTGTACCCATATGAAGGGATAGAGTGACTTGATTATTTTTAATTTTATTATTGTGTTTTTTTTCCCCTTTTCCTCAAGTAGCAATAACTTAGTTGTTACATCTTACATCTATTCCAGAAGCTCATAAATTCATGGGGTTTTCTACCAAATATAGGCTATATTTAAAGACATGAAAAAGGGCAAACAGACAGAGGCACACAGCTGAAATGTAAAGTGTGGTTCATGTGGCTTTAAGGAAGTGTTATTCTATAGTGATTTGCATATGGTAGTGAGAAATTTTTAAAAAAAGACTAATTGAAAAAAATTAACAATTTCATTTTAGTTTGTTAGTCAAAATTCAGAGGGAGTATATCTTATTGTGGGCTTCCCTGGTAGCTCAGCTGATAAAGAATCCACCTGCAATGCAGGAGACCCCAGTTCAATTCATGTCAGGAAGTTTTCCTGGAGGAGGGATAAGCGACCCACCCCAGTATTCTTGGGCTTCCCTCATAGCTCATATGGTAAAGAATCTTCCTGCAATGCAAGAGACCTGTGTTCAATCCCTGGGTCAGGAAGATCCCCAGGAGGAGGGCGTGGCAACCCACTCTAGTATTCTTGCCTGAAGAATCCCTGTGGACAGAGGAGCCTGGTGGGCTACAGTCCATGTGGTCTCAAAGAGTAGGACACAATGAAATGACTAAGCACAAGCCCACGGCTTATTGTAGGAAACAGAATATTAATATCAGAAGGTGGGGACTCAGGTTCTGACACTGCCTATGATTGGAACTTGACCTGAGGGTCATCCTAACCACTGTAGCTCTCTGTATCCTCAAACTCTAAGTGAAGGGAGTACCTTCCAGCTCTAAAATGCTCTCTAGCCCAAACACGCTGAATGGTGGAACTGCTACTTTTCTGAAGAACATACTGAATATCGAAGTTACAATGGGCTAGAGATAAAAGGATGATCAGAAGCAACTCTGTCCAGATACTTCCACTTGGAAGTGAATAATTTCAAGAATAGAACTATCTATTACATGCATGAAAACCATAGTAATCCCCCCTTCACTGCAGGGGAGATGAGATGCTTAAAACTGTACATAGTATATATGTTTTTATTTTCTTTTAGTATACATGCCCATGATAAGGGACTTCCCAGGTGGCACAGTGGCAGACTATCTGCCTGCCAGTGCAGGAGACACGGGAAACCAAAGAGACATGGGTTCAATCCCTGGGTCAGTAAGTTCTCCCAGAGGAAGAAATGGAAACAGCAATCCACTCCAGAAATCTTGCCTGGAAAATCCCATGGATGGAGGAGCCTGGTGGGCTACAGTCCATGGGGTTGCAGAGTGGGACATAACTGAGCACACACCTGTGACAAAGTTTAATTTATACAGTAAGCACAGTAAGAGATCAACAAAATAACTAATAATAAAATAGAACAATTATATTAATATAGTGTAATGAAAGTTATGTGAATGTGATTCCTATTTCTCAAAGTATTGTACAAGTATAATACTGTTTCATGCCCTGCAGTCAAAATTTTTGCAATTTTAAGTATAACAATAACCATAGCATCAATTTATTTTTCCTTCTTCACAATTTCATGTATCAATGATTCACTTTTACGATCAGATCAGATCAGTCGCTCAGTCGTGTCCGACTCTTTGAGACCCCATGAACTGCAGCACGCCAGGCCTCCCTGTCCATCACCAGCTCCCAGAGGTCACCCAGACTCACACCCATCAAGTCAGTGATGCCATCCAGCCATCTCATCCTCTGTCGTCCCCTTCTCCTCCTGCCCTCAATCCCTCCCAGCATCAGAGTCTTCTCCAATGAGTCAACTCTTCGCATGAGGTGGCCAAAATACTGGAGTTTCAGCTTTAGCATCATGCCTTCCAAAGAAATTCCAGGATTGATCTCCTTCAGAATGGACTGGTTGGATCTTCTTGCAGTCCAAGGGACTCTCAAGAGTCTTCTCCAACACCACAGTTCAAAAGCATCAATTCTTCAGCGCTCAGCCTTCTTCACAGTCCAGCTCTCACATCCACACATGACCACAGGAAAGACCATAGCCTTGACTAGGCGAACCTTTGTTGGCAAAGTGATGTCTCTGCTTTTGAATATGCTATCTAGGTTGGTCATAACTTTCCTTCCAAGGAGTAAGCGTCTTTTAATTTCATGGCTGCAGTCACCATCTGCAGTGATTTTGGAGCCCAGAAAAATAAAGTCTGACACTGTTTCCACTGTTTCTCCATCTATTTCCCATGTAGTGATGGGACCAGATGCCATGATCTTCGTTTTCTGAATGTTGAGCTTTAAGTCAACCTTTTCACTCTCCACTTTCACTTTCATCAAGAGGCTTTTTAGCCTCTCTTCACTTTCTGCCATAAGGGTGGTGTCATCTGCATATCTGAGGTTATTGATATTTCTCCCGGCAATCTTGATTCCAACTTGTGTTTCTTCCAGTCCAGCATTTCTCATGATGTATTCTGCATATAAGTTAAATAAACATGGTGACAATATGCAGCCTTGACGTACTCCTTTTCCTATTTGGAACCAGTCTGTTGTTCCATGACCAGTTCTAACTGTTGCTTCCTGACCTGCATACAGATTTCTCAAGAGGCAGATCAGGTGGTCTGGTATTCCCACTTTTACGATAGATCTTAGAAAACTTGGCATACAGTTTTCTTTTTCTTTTCCTTTTCCTTCTTAAGTCAAATTTCACTTTTTCACTTATAAAAAGAACTTTTTGTCTTCTTTTTGACATATCTGAATCATTAGCATCATGTCTTTTGCACTTTAGGGCTGTTATTAGGTAAAATAAGAGTGACTTCAACACAAGCCCTCAGATATAGACAGTTAATACGATAACCCAGAGGGTCAATAGCTGACTAACGCTGGATAAAGGGACGCATCATGTCCCAGACAGGAAGGAGCTAGATAGTGCAAGATTTCATCACACTACTTAGAATATCATGTGATTTAACATTTATGAATTATTTATTTCTGGAATATTCCATTTAATATTTTCAGGCTGCAACTGATCTAGGGCAATTGGAATCAGGAAAAGTGAAACCACATAGAAGGGGGGATGATGGCAATTAGTAGATCTAACCCTTCTAGAGCCCTTGGTTTAGAAACCAGAGTTCCTTCCATGTATTCTCTTTTTTTTTGTTCTTTTTTTTTTTTCCAGAAATAAACATTCAATTTATTTCACTTTTTCTAAAACTTTTTCAAATGGCAAAGCTTAATCCCAAGACCTTCAAAATCTTTTTAAACACTATTTTACAGAGGGTTTGAAATTTTTAAGCCCTTGGTTGTCAGACTATGACAGCTGAAATGGAAATCTGCTGAAAGTCACTTGTAAAAGTGTCAAATCAAATCTGAGTGCAGACAAGGCTATCGATTCCCATTTGCATATGAACTTCTATCTCCGAAACAGTTTTTTAGAAGACATTGTTTCACGCTGAGACTTCCCCACTGCCCTATTTTCAGTTTAGCAATCTGGTTAGTTGTTAGTGACCCAGATCCATTTAAAGATACGAATGTATTTCAAAGGACTGTTCCTCACGGTTTAACTCAGCTAGTTCAAATACTGTGGAGCATTTGATAAGTTATTTTCTCCATATTCTTCTTTGCATAAGAAGAGAAGTAATGTTGATTTCACACGCTATACTTTATCCTCCAAGGGATGTTTCCAACCTATGGATCGAACCTGCATCTCCTTTGTCTCCTGCATTATAGGCAGATTCTTTACCACTGAGCAATCTGGGAAGCCCTCTTAGTATAATAAAAGCTTTTCAACTTTCTAATGCTGATTTATTACAAAATGTCATTGCAGGAAAAATATTTCAGTACATTAGACTCAAGACACACATCTCTCTAATATGCAACACTATTTGTCCATGCCTTGGTCCTTGTACCTTTGAATAATTACTTGAAGGCATCCATACAAGAGCTTACATATTATAAAGTGTTAAGAAGTTGTGCTTCCAACAGAACATGGAAGGTATAGCAGCACCAGTGTATTGAGCTAATTATCTCCCTGCCTTCCCATTAGGCCTCCAGAAAACTGTGACACGAGGTTACCAACATGAAAGTGAATTTGAGAAAACACTGAGTAGAAAGTTAAGAAAGAGGAGATGAAAGACACAGATATAGACACTGAAGCACAGCTTTGTAGAAAGACTGAAAGAAGAAGCTATAAAGAGCACACTCATCCATTTATCAAATGCTGATTTAATAATTAACACAGGATGAGCACTACAGAGTAAGAGAACTCAGATATGAAAAGATATAGGCCGTGCCCAGAGGAAGATGTGATGGGAATATAAAACTGAAGCTAAGTAGAAGGAAAAAGCTCCTTTGGGGAGGTCAGTACGTATAGGTTGACCAAAGAGGAGGCATGTGGACTCTTGGCTGATGACACCGTAGCTGTAGGGAGGCCACAGAGACCTGAGGCTTCAGGGTGTTTAAAAGTTAATGGTAGGATTAAAGAAAGAGGGACACTTGTTTGGGTGGCATATTCCTTTAATTTCTTTAAGTTTTTTAATTGGAAGATAATTGCTTTATGAAGCTATGTTTGCTTCTGCTGTGCAACACCAATCAGACATATTTATATACATATACCCCCTCCTTCTTGGGGCTTCCCTGGTGGCGCCAATGCAGGAGATACAAAAGACACAGGTTCGATCCCTGGGTTGGGAAGATCCTGGTGGAGGGCATGGCAATCCACTCCAGTACTCTTGCCTGGAGAATCCCATGGACAGAGGAGCCTGGCGGGCCACAGTCCGTAGGGTCACAAAGAGTCAGACATGTCTGAAGTGGCCTCACACAGTCACGTGTCCCTCCTTGTTGAGGCTCCATCCCCTTCCCTTTATACCCACCTATGTCTTCAGAGTGCCAGCCTGGGCTCCCTGTGTTATACGGTAGCTTCCAACTAGCTATCTATTTACCATGCTTCTTTAATAATAAACACCAAGTGTCGGAGCAGAAGGCAGAAGGCTCCAGGTCCTAAGAAGTGGAGAATCCACAGCACTTGGTGGAGTGACACAATAATGAGATTTGTTTGTTAAGAACCAAGGACCAAACATGCGGCAGACAGGCAACACAGAGACTGGACAAGAGGATTTTGTAATAGTCCAGGAGTTATTCAGCATGTCAGCAAAGGCATGCGCAGTGAGCATACAGTGGGGGCCAACATGTGGGCAGGTGATGGCACTACGCAAGTGTCAAAGACTATGATCTGGGTGTGGCTTCCCAGGGGGCACTGATGGTCAAGGATCCGCCTGTCAATCCAGGGATTCAATCCCTGGGTTGGGAAGATCCCCTGGAGAAGGGAATGACCACCCACTCCAGTATTCTCGCCTGGAGAATCCCATGGACAGAGGAGCCTGGTGGGGTACAGTCTATGGGCCCACAAGGAGTTGGACATGGCGGGACAATTGAGCACACGCATCACCTGTGTCAGCTGAACGACGCGCTATGCACCTGCGGCAAGACAGAACACGAGACAAGACTAGCGCTTCACTGAACCAGTATGCAACCCCTCGTGACAACCGTCTGACCTCCATAGAAACTATTCATGGCACCCCTCTCCCCTACACCAGGTTCTTCCTAGCCCTATTGTCTCTCCCAGCATATGGAAATTTCTTTCTGCATAACATTCACAGATCTTGTAGTCAGAGTATTCTCCTTGTTGCTATAGTCATCTTTCCCCTATTACAATAATCCTTTCCAACAAAGTCTCTACCCTACTTTACATTTTTTTTGATAGTTTAGTGATGCTTATTTGTTTAGATTTCAAATCCCTGCCCCCCCTTTTTTTCTTTCTCTTAGCTCTTCTATGTTCAATATATCAGAATATGGACTTTCCATAAGGAAAATATTTGCTTTAGCATCTGTGTAAAGTACCAATATCTTCAAATAGAATGCCTATGTCAAAGCAGAGGTCACAAGGCCTAAAGGAGATGATGCACCTGAAGCACTCAGTATAGGGTTTGGCACAGACTGGACACTAAATAACTGTTGGCTGGTTGAAGTCATTGTTATTCTTGTAAAAGGTATTATATAATGCACTTCTTAGCTCATCATTTTCTCTGATAAAATTATATTATGTGCCCAAGGCCTAAGATAAAATCTATACTCCTTAACATAACTCACATAGTCTTTTATGACAAGGATCCTATCTGCCTATTGACCTGAAGGCTAAGGTGAATGCTCCATTTGCCTTGTTAAACTTCCAAGTTCTGTAAGAACCATGGCTTTTTATTCTCACATATGCTATTTCAACTTCCTCAAAGCCCTCACTATCTCTTTCCCCCAATTAATATGGAAAATAATTGTTATGGTATTATTGATATTCAAAACTATAATGAAGCATTAAAAACAGATCTAAAATTACTTTTCTTAAAGATCATTATTCTTAACTTTTTTCCCCAGTATTTTTGCTGTTTGGATCATTTTATCCCATTTTACTATAAATATAATTCTACTGAATAAGCATTTCTATGTAATTAAAGTACTTTAGAAACATACTTATCAGTGGTTGCATGATAATTCATTTTATGCATGATCTATAATTTATAAGACTAATTTAATAGTGTTTGGCTTATGTTGTTATCTATTTCCTTGCTATTGTTAATAAGATTATGTTGAGTATTTATGTACGTGTGTTTGTCAAAGATGTTTGTTTGACACAAAGATGTTTGTCAACATCTTTGATAATTACCCACAGTTTCATTATGTTCTTAGAACCATTTGCCAGAACTAGATCACTGCACCAAAGTATACAAATATTTTAAAATTTGTATTCACAGAATTGCCTGAAAGTTTTGCTTGTACTGCACACTCTTACCAAGATTGTATCAGTTAAGTTCAGTTCAGTCGCTTGGTCGTGTCCGACTGTTTGAAAGATTGTATGCTGCTGCTGCTGCTAAGTCGCTTCAGTCGTGTCTGATTCTGTGCGACCCCATAGATGGCAGCCCACCAGGCCCCCCGTCCCTGGGATTCTCTAGGCAAGAACACTGGAGTGGGTTGCCATTTCCTTCTCCAATGCATGAAAGTGAAAAGTGAAAGTGAAGTCGCTCAGTCGTGTCTGACTCTTAGCAACCCCATGGACTGCAGCCCACTAGGCTCCTCCATCCATGGGATTTTCTAGGCAAGAGTACTGGGGTGCGGTGCCATTGCCTTCCCTGGCAAGATTGTATAGGTTAATTCTTTGTCTTTTGCTAATTTACTATCATTCTGTATTATACTAAAAAGCAAAAATAGTAATTTTTGAATACCAATTATATGCCACACTCAATAGGCAACATTGTATTTTTAAAACAGTTTATATGATCTTTAGTGTAATTTTTCAACTTAGTATTTAACATGTGAACTCTCTTTAAAAATATCATTCATACCATTTTATCATTCATCTAGTTGAGTCCTAGTATTGTTTTAGTAAACTATTATTTTTTGTTTTTCATTATCCTTGTGGCATTTTGACTTATTTAGCATTATCTGAATGTTCAATTTATGTTTACAATAAAAACAATTGATGACTATTATAGACAATTCATAAAATATATAAAGTTATCATTAAATAACAACAATTATTATAATCTTACATTTAAATCTTTAATCCATTTTGAGTTTGTTTTGGTGTATGGTGTTAGAAAGTGCTCTAGTTTCATTCTTTTATAAGTGTTTGACCAGTTTTCCCAGCACCACTTGTTAAAGAGATTGTCTTTAATCCATTGTATATTCTTGCCTCCTTTGTCAAAGATAAGGTGTCTATATGTGCGTGGATTTATCTCTGGGCTTTCTATTTTGTTCCATTGATCTATATTTCTGTCTTTGTGCCAGTACCATACTGTCTTGATGACTGTGGCTTTGTAGTAGAGCCTGAAGTCAGGCATGTTGATTCCTCCAGTACCATTCTTCTTTCTCAAGATAGCTTTGGCTATTCGAGGTTTTTTGTATTTCCATACAAATTGAGAAATTATTTGTTCTAGCTCTGTGAAGAATACCATTGGTAGCTTGATGGGGATTGCATTGAATCTATAAATTGCTTTGGGTATTATACTCATTTTCACTATATTGATTCTGCCAATCCATGAACATGGTATATTTCTCCATCTATTAGTGTCCTCTTTGATTTCTTTCACCAGTGTTTTATAGTTTTCTATATATAGCTCTTTAGTTTCTTTTGGTAGATATATTCCTAAGTATTTTATTCTTTTTGTTGCAATGGTGAATGGAATTGTTTCCTTAATTTCTCTTTCTCTTTTCTCATTATTAGTGTACAGGAATGCAAGGGATTTCTGTGTGTTGATTTTATATCAGGCAACTTTACTATAGTCATTGATTAGTTCTAGTAATTTTCTGGTGGATTCTTTAGGGTTTTCTATGTAGAGGATCATGTCATCTGCAAACAGTGAGAGTTTGACTTCCTTTTCCAATTTGGATTCCTTTTATTTCTTTTTCTGCTCTGATTGCTGTGGCCAAAACTTCCAAAACTATGTTGAATAATAATGGTGAAAGTGGACATCCTTGTCTTGTTCCTGACTTTAGAGAAAATGCTTTCAATTTTTCACCATTGAGGATAATGTTTGCTGTGGGTTTGTCATATATAGCTTTTATTATGTTGAGGTATGTTCCTTCTATTCCTGCTTTCTGGGGAGTTTTTATCATAAATGGATGTTGAACTTTGTCAAAAGCTTTCTCTGCATCTATTGATAGAATCATATGGTTTTTATTTTTCAATTTGTTAATGTGGTGTATTATGTTGATTGATTTGTGAATATTGAAGAATCCTTGCACCCCTGGGATAAAGCCCACTTGGTCATGGTGTATGATCTTTCTAATGTGTTGTTGGATTCTGATTGCTAGAATTTTGTTAAGGATTTTTGCATCTATGTTCATCAGTGGTATTGGCCTGTAGTTTTCTTTTTTGTGTGGCATCATTGTCAGGTTTTGGTATTAGGGTGATGGTGGCCTCATAGAATGAGTTTGGAAGTTTACCTTCCTGTGCAAATTTCGGGAAGAGTTTGAGTAGGATAGATGTTAGCTCTTCTCTAAATTTTTGGTAGAAATCAGCTGTGAAGCCGTCTGGACCTGGGCTTTTGTTTGCTGGAAGATTTCTGATTACTGTTTCAATTTCCGTGCTTGTGATGGGTCTATTAAGATTTTCTATTTCTTCCTGATCCAGTTTTGGAAAGTTGTACTTTTCTGAGAATTTGTCCATGTCTTCCACGTTGTCCATTTTATTGCCATATAATTGTTGATAGTAGTCTCTTATGATGCTTTGTATTTGTGTGTTGTCTGTAGTGATGTAAGACCAGAAACCATAAAACTCCTAGAGGAAAACATAGGCAAAACACTCTCCGACATACATCACAGCAGGATCCTCTATGACTCACCGCCCAGAATATTGGAAATAAAATCAAAAATAAAGAAATGGGACCTAATTAAAATTAAAAGCTTCTGCACGACAAAGGAAACTATAAGCAAGGTGAAAAGACAACCTTCAGAATGGGAGAAAATAATAGCAAATGAAGCAACTGACAAACAACCAATCTCAAAAATATACAAGCAACTCCTACAGCTCAATTCCAACGACCCAATCAAAAAATGGGCCAAAGAACTAAATAGACATTTCTCCAAAGAAGACATACAGATGGCTAACAAACACATGAAAAGATGCTCAACATCACTCATTATCAGAGAAATGCAAATTAAAACCACTATGAGGTACCATTTCACACCAGTCAGAATGGCTGCGATCCAAAAGTCTACAAGCAATAAGTGCTGGAGAGGGTGTGGAGAAAAGGGAACCCTCTTACACTGTTGGTGGGAATGCAAACTAGTACAGCCACTATGGAGAACAGTATGGAGATGCCTCAAAAAACTGGGAATAGAACTGCCTTATGATACAGCAATCCCACTGTTGGGCATACACACTGAGAAAACCAGAATTGAAAGAGACACGTGTACCTCAATGTTCATCGCAGCACTGTTTATAATAGCCAGGACATGGAAGTCACCTAGATGTCCATCAGCAGATGAATGGATAAGAAAGCTGTGGTACATATACACAATGGAGTATTGCTCAGCCATTAAAAAGAATACATTTGAATCAGTTCTAATGAAGTGAATGAAACTGGAACCTATTATACAGAGTGAAGTAAGCCAGAAAGAAAAACACAAATATAGTATACTAATGCATATATATGGAATTTAGAAAGAGGGTAGCAATAACCTTGTATATGAGTCAGCAAAAGAGACACTGATGTATAGAACAGTCTTTTGGAATCTGGGAGAGGGAGAGGGTGGGATGATTTGGGAGAATGGTATTGAAATATGTATGATATCATATTTGAAATGAGTCACCAGTCCAGGTTTGATGCCTGATACCGGATGCCTGGGGCTGGTGCATTGGGACGACCCAGAGGGATGGTATGGGGAGGGAGGATGGAGGAGGGTTCAGGATGGGGAACACGTGTATACATGTGGTGGATTCATATTGATGTATGGCAAAACCAATACAATATTGTAAAGTTAAATAAAATAAAATTTTTAAAAAAATTAAAAAAATATTATAATTCCATATGTGGAAAATTAATCACTTAATACCTAGAAAATGGTGCTTCATTATCTTTTGAACATAAACATTTAGTATATTGCTTAGATTTTCTTTGTAGTTGCAATATATATACATTTTTAAAGGTAAAATGAGTGAATATTTAATGCCTTTAGCTAACTAAATGAAGATGTCTTCATTCTCTTTGTGAATGCATTTATTCCATTTATTTTTTTACATTTTTAAATGATATTGTGCTAAACATCATTGCATGCAAATATATGTATTATTTTCCAATTGTATCTTTAAGTGAAGTTTTGAGAGATGGAATTGTGAATTTATAAGAAAGGATTTGCCAATAGAGATCTGGCCTTAAGCAATTGTGGGAATTGGTTAAGCAGTCTCTATGAGGCCATTGTCTGCATGTCTGATGCTGAAGCTTGAAGTCTGAGGGCAGATGGTCAAGAAGGGAAAATGTATATAGAGAAGCTGTGGAGAGCAAGAACAAGCTAGATCCCACAAGCTTTGGGATATATTTATCCTAGTGAGTCTGTTTCTCTCATTGAATCCTAACTGATGCACAGAAAAAGACCAGTAAAAACAGAAATGCAAGAAATATGATGAGAAAGATAACATTTATAATATCCAGGCATTTTTCTAACTGTTTAATACATAATAAAATATTCAATCCCCTTAATGCTCTATAACTACTGATATTCTCCTTGTTATCCTAAAGAATAACTGAGGGACATTTCCTGGTGGTCCAGTGGTTAACACTGTGCACTTTTACTGCCAAGGGAGCAGGTTCAATCCCTGCTCAGGAAACTAAAGGACTGCAGCATAGTCAAGAGAAATTCAGTACTACTAAATGATACGCAGATAATGCGCTGGTGTCCTAGAGAAATTTGAAAAAACTAAACAGTGTACCTTTATTTTGTGCTAGGCTTTTGTTTTGTTATTTGTTGTTGATACTTCCTATTATCAAAACTTGACCCCAGGTGAACATCTGCTGCTAGGCAATCACGATGTAGGATCAGAAGAAGGAGTTTGGAAAGGCTCACAATCCTTTTGAATTTGTCATTTCTAGTGTGACTCAGAAGGCAATGGCACCCGACTCCAGTACTCTTGCCTGGAAAATCCCATGGATGGAGGAGCCTGGTAGGCTGCAGTCCATGGGGTCTCTAAGAGTCAGACATGACTGAGTGACTTCACTTTGACTTTTCACTTTCATGCATTGGAGAAGGAGATGGCAACCCATTCCAGTATTCTTGTCTGGAGAATCCCAGGGATGGGGGAGCCTGGTGGGCTGCTGTCCATGGGGTCACACAGAGTCAGACACGACTGAAGTGACTTAGCAGCAGCGGCAGCAGTGTGACTCAGCTTTCATGAGCTATGTTCTCCTTATTGTTAAAATACTGAGTGATTTAAGATACTGGCTCCACTTGTGTTCATTATATAATGTGATGCTGTGTTTTGAGTTTGACTTTAAATTCTTGAAGTTCTGCTTTATTGACTATGCCAAAGCCTTTGAATGTGTGGATCAATATAAACTGGAAAATTCTGAAAGAGATCAGAATACCAGACCACCTGATCTGCCTCTTGAGAAATTTGTATGCAAATCAGGAAGCAACAGTTAGAACTGGACATGGAACAACAGACTGGTTCCAAATAGGAAAAGGAGTACGTCAAGACTGTATATTATCACCCTACTTATGTAACGTACATGCAGAGTACATCATGAGAAACACTGGGCTGGAAGAAGCACAAGCTGGAATCAAGATTGTCGGAAGAAATATCAATAACCTCAGATATGCAGATGAAACCACCCTTATGGCGGAAAGTGAAGAAGAACTAAAAAGCCTCTTGATGAACTGAAAGAGGAGAGTGAAAAAAATTGGCTTAAAGCTCAACATTCAGAAGATGAAGATCATGGCATCTGGTCCCATCACTTCATGGGAAATAGATGGGGAAACAGTGGAAATAATGACAGACTTTGTTTTTGGGGGCTCCAAAATCACTGCAGAATGTGATTGCAGCCATGAAATTAAAAGACACCTAAGGAATGATGCTAAAGCTGAAACTCCAGTACTTTGGCCACCTCATGCGAAGAGTTGACTCATTGGAAAAGACTCTGATGCTGGGAAGGATTGGGGGCAAGAGGAAGATGGGACAACAGACGAAGAGATGACTGGATAGCATCACTGACTCAATGGACATGAGTTTGAGTGAATTCCGGGAGATGGTGATGGGCAGGGAGGCTTGGCGTGCTGTGATTCATGGGTCACAAAGAGTTGGATATGACTGAGTGACTGAGCTGAACTGAACTACTCCTTGGAAGGAAAGTTATGACCAACCTAGATAGCAGATTAAAAAGCAGAGACATTACTTTGTCAACAAAGGTCCGTCTAGTCAAGGCTATGGTTTTTCCAGTGGTCATGTGTGGATGTGAGAGTTGGGCTACAAAGAAAGCTGAGCACCAAAGAATTGGTGCTTTTGAACTGGTGATGTAGAAGACTCTTGAGAGTGCCTTGGACTGCAAGGAGATCCAACCAGTCCATCCTAAAGGAGATCGGTCCTGGGTGTTCATTGGAAGGACTGATGTTGAAGCTGAAACCAATAATCTGGCCACCTGATGCAAAGAGCTGACTCATGTGAAAAGATCCTGATGCTGGGAAATATTGAGGGCAGAAGGAGAAGGGGACGACAGAGGATGAGATGGTTGGATGGCATCACTGACTCAATGGACATGAGTTTGAGTAAACTCTGGGAGTTGGTGATGGATATGGAGGCCTGGCGTGCTGTGGTTCATGGGGTTGCATAGAGTCAGACATGACTGAGCGACTGAACTGAACTGAACTGATAAAGCTGATATATCCATCCATATGCAGGTTTTTGTGTGGACATAGTTTTTATCTGATTTGGATATACACAAAGGAGTGTGATTGCTGGACCGAACAGGGGGTCCATGTTTAGTTTTGTAATAAACTGCCCAACTGTCTCCCAAAATGACTACTCGTTTACATTTTCACCAGCAATGAATGAGGATTCCTGTGGCTCTATATCCTCTTCCAGCATTTGGTGTTGTCAGTATTCTGGACTTCAGTAATAGAATGGACAACACTGAGAGTAAAACCTAAACCTAACTATGGACTCTGGGAGATTATGATGCATCAAGGATTATTTGCTGTAACAAATGTACACTCCAGTGGGAAATGGACGCTGACTGTGCTTGGAGGCAGAGCTTATACAGGAAATCTTTGTACTTTCTGTTTCATTTTGCTATGACCCTAAAACTAAAATAAAATATACTAAAAATGAGAGGAAAACACAGGGACAGACTCAAAGACATAGAGCTAAGAAAAAATTTGCATGAAAATAGATGAGAAAGATAACATGTATATGCATGTTAATATTGTACAGGCATACATATATATGTATGTGTATGTGTGTGTGTACTTTGCTCATTTTAAAGTAGTCAGGCCACTTTATCCTTCACAGGGTTTCTGACTGTCAGCTCTGCTTTGATTTATTTTGGCCCTGGAAACTAAATATTGATCACTGTTTATTCTCTTACTTCGTTGTAGGAAATTTGTCCTAAGATAAAACCATGCAGACTAAGGAAACCCCAACCATTTTCGTTGTGTTATTTCTTAGACCTACTGTTCGTTGATCCTGGATCAACTTTAAGAGAGAAAAATAAATTGAGAAAGGAACAAGAGTGAAAGAGTGGAAGGAAATGGGAAAGAGGAAAAAATTAAGGATAAAGTGAAGTGAGTTGGGGCAAAGAATGATGAAGAAATTTTTTAAAACATACTCTTCAAAGAAACAACTAGAAATAAGCTATTTTTTATCAAGATTGCTCTGTTCTCACATGTCTGACTATCACAACCACCTCCATTTTCTCCTCAATGACTCTTGTAAAACTCACTGATGACTTTTTTTTCTTTAAACCTGCCCCTATAAAACCTGAATCAATTTTTCCCCTTTGATATAGCCTTTATTAATAAAACTCCTCCCTATTGCAATAATCTTCATATAATTATTTCCTCAGTTTGGGGTAAATTTCACCTTCAACAACTTGGGGTAATTTTGGGTCCACTATGTCCATGACCCCCATCATGGATTGCCCCATGGGCATGGCTTAATTTCATTGAGTTAGACAAGGCTGTGGTCCTGGTGTGATTAGATTGACTAGTTTTCTGTGAGTATGGTTTCAGTGTATTTGCCCTCTGATGCCCTCCCACAAGACCTACCGTCTTACTTGGGTTTCTCTTACCTTGGGCGTGGGGTATCTCTTCCAGCAAAGCACAGCCATCGCACCTTACCTTGGATGAGGGGTCTCTCCTCACCGCCGCCCTTCCTGACCTCGGTCGTGGGGTAGTTCCTCTCGGCCCTGCTTAGTGCAGTGGCCACAAGATTGGAAAAGGTCAGTTTTCATCCCAATCCCAAAGAAAGGCAATGCCAAAGAATGCTCAAACTACCGCACAATTGCACTCATCTCACACACTAGTAAAGTAATGCTCAAAATTCTCCAAGCCAGGCTTCAGCAATATGTGAACCGTGAACTTCCTGATGTTCAAGCTGGATTTAGAAAAGGCAGAGGAACCAGAGATCAAATTGCCAACATCCGCTGGATCATCAAAAAAGCAAGAGAGTTCCAGAAAAACATCTATTTCTGCTTTATTGACTATGCCAAAGCCTTTGACTGTGTAGATCACAATAAACTGTGGAAAATTCTGAGAGAGATGGGAATACCAGACCACCTGATCTGCCTCTTGAGAAATCTGTATGCAGGTCAGGAAGCAACAGTTAGAACTGGTCATGGAACAACAGACTGGTTCCAAATAGGAAGAGGAGTACGTCAAGGCTGCATATTGTCACCATGTTTATTTAACTTCTATGCAGAGTACATCCTGAGAAATGCTGGACTGGAAGAAACACAAGCTGGAATCAAGATTGCCGGAAGAAATATCAATAACCTCAGATATGCAGATGATACCACCCTTATGGCAGAAAGTGAAGAGGAACTAAAAAGCCTCTTGATGAAAGTGAAAGTGGAGAGTGAAAAGGTTTGCTTAAAGCTCAACATTCAGAAAATGAAGATCATGGCATCTGGTCCCATCAGTACATGGGAAATAGATGGAGAAACAGTGGAGACAGTGTCAGACTTTATTCTGGGGGGCTCCCAAATCACTGCAGATGGTGACTGCAGCCATGAAATTAAAAGACGCTTACTCCTTGGAAGGAAAGTTATGACCAACCTAGATAGCATATTAAAAAGCAGAGACATTACTTTGCCAAGAAAGGTTCGTCTAGTCAAGGCTATGGTTTTTCCTGTGGTCATGTATGGATGTGAGAGCTGGACTGTGAAGAAGGCTGAGCGCCGAAGAATTGATGCTTTTGAACTGTGGTGTTGGAGAAGACTCTTGAGAGTCCCTTGGACTGCAAGGAGATCCAACCAGCCCATTCTGAAGGAGATCAGCCCTGGAATTTCTTGGTTAGGAATGATGCTAAAGCTGAAACTCCAGTACTTTGGCCAACTCATGCGAAGAGTTGACTCATGAGAGAAGACTCTAATGCTGGGAGAGACTGGGGGCAAGAGGAGAAGGGGACGACAGAGGATGAGGTGGCTGGATGGCATCACTGACTCGATGGATGTGAGTCTGAGTGAACTCCAGGAGTTGGTGCTGAACAGGGAGGCCTGGTGTGCTGCGATTCATGGGGTCGCAAAGAGTCGGACACGACTGAGCAACTGATCTGAACTGATCCGAATACATGTATGTATATGTATATATGGCTGATTCCCTTTGCTGTTCACCTGAAACTATCACAACATTGTTTATCAGTTATACCCCAATACAAAATAAAAAGTTAAAAAATACCAAACTGCTCTGTTCTCACATATGTGACTATCAGAACCACCTCCATTTTTTCCTCATTGACTCCTATAAAACTCATGATGACTTTTTTTTTTTAACCCGCCTCTATAAAACCTGAATCAATTTTATCATTCTTTTGAGATAGTCCTTATTAATCAAACTCCTCTTTATTGCAATTATCTTCATATAATCATTTCCTCAGTTTGGGGAAAATTTTGTCAACACTCTCACAATTATTTCTTAGCTTAGTACTTTCTGGAACTCCTTACCATGACTTACGAATGTGTAGCATTTATCCCCATGTACTGTTTCATACATTATTCTTTTTTGGGAAAGGGAAGTTTGTTCTATTTATTTGGGTTTAAATTATATATTGTTGCATTATGCATTTTTTCATGCCTTTCACCTCAATAAAATCCAACTTCCTTTTTCAAGACTAATACTACCTTAGCTGGGCACAGAAGAATTGATGCTTTTGAACTGCAGTCTTGAGAGTCCCTTGGACTGCAAGGAAATCCAACCAGTTCATCCTAAAGGAAATGAGTCCTGAATATTCACTGGAAGGATTGATGCTGAATTTGAAGCTCCAATACTTTGACCACCTGATGCGAAGAACTGACTCATTGGAAAAGACTCTGATGCTGGGAAAGATTGAAGGCAGGAGGAGAAGGGATCAAGAGAGGATCAGCTGGTTGGATGACATCACTGACTCAATGGACTTGAGTTTAAGTAAACTGTGGGAGTTGGCAATGAACAGGGAGGCACGGTGTACTGCAGTCCATGGGGTCTCAAAGAGTCGGACAGGACTGAGGAACTGAACTGAACTACTTTATATTGTTGAAAACTATCACAGTGCCAAAAACATAAGCACATATTAAAGGTTTTACTAAATATAAATCCATGTGTGGATTTGAATGCAATAAAGCAACCCAAGTGGTTGTCATGAAACTTTTGGTAATAAGACATGCACTGCTTATAGGAGTTTTCAAGTCTCCTTTGGGAGTGCTAGTTAACTACAGAAGAACTTATTATCCCCCCAGAATCTCTTATTGATGAATTTTAATTAAAAGTGTTTTGATGTGCTCTGTAATTCCTTTAGGTAGTTATGATAGGTACATTCCCATCTCCCAACTAAATTGGCAAGAAGTGACAGAATACAGTCCGAAATCATACCCGCTCCTCATGCACTGGCTATATGTTGTCACATAATGAACTAATACAAAATTAATGGCTTAAAAATAATATTTATTCAGCTCAGGCATCTTCTTATTATCATATATGAACTCAACCATTTATGTGCTGTTAGCTATGGGTCATCTCAGCATCTCTGCTCACTGGGCAGGCTTGGCTGGGCAGTTCTGGCCTCTGCTGGGCCTCATCAGATGCCTGATGATCGGCTCTTGGCCATCGTAGCATACCTGGTGACTAGGCCCACCTGTCTGACATCCTTCAGGAGTCTGCTTTTGTCTTGTGTTCACAGCGTGGCAGGAACACAAGAGGGAAACCAGAAGCATGTAGATTTCCTGAAACCGAGGCTTGGAAATGGCACACAGCTGCATGCCATTGGCCAAGTCTTGAGGCCAGCCCAAAGTCAAGGGTGGGAAAAAAGAACCATCTTTTGGTGGAAAGAGCTGAAAACTAAGCAGGGTATTCATCCAGGGAGGAGTGAAGCATTGGAACTATTTCTACAATCAGTCTGTAACACATCATTTGTATAAATTTTGCTCTCCCCTTGGAATAAGTAAATAAAATATCTGTCTTAGGGAAGTCGTTTAACCCAAAATATATTTAAGACAACCAGGGAGACAGAGAAATGAAGAAGAAAGTGAACACTAACATTTTTGATTGCCAGTTTTGTATGAGGCACAGTGTGTGCTCAGCGCATTAATTCAGCCATAAGACACTCACTATAAAGTCCCCCAAAGGAAGATATCATCTCCATTACTTTTTAAAAAAAGAAACTTAAGTAAGAGACCTTTAACTAAATTCTCCATGTCACATTACACATAAATGGCTAAACCACGATTCCAATCTGGTTCCAAAATGAGTGTTCTTTAGTTAACCATAACCACCATCGAAGTGCTGCTTTTCTTTCTGGCTGATTATTTAACTCCTCAACAGTATAATAAGCCTTAGAAGTTAGAGACCTTGCATCCTTTCAATCAACTATTACTTCTAGCAGAATGATACTTTTACAAGCTTCAATATGTTCAAATGTCTTATTATTAAGAGGAAAAAAACCTCTCAATTTGTTGGACTTTATCTAAATAGAAGATCACAGTCTGTGTCAATAGTACTAAAAAAAAAAAAAAAAATGAAGTTTTCTTGGAATCAACAAGGACACAAAAATATTTTTTTCTTGTGATTACAGTTTCAAAGCCCATTAATGCTCCTATAAGTTCCATGAATAAAAAGCAAAGACAGTAACCAGGAGGGATAGGGGAGTGCAGACTTTCACACTGATAACATACTGTAATAAGATAGTGGGTAAAAAATATGTTTCCATCTAGTAATCCTATCCACAAAAGGCAGATCTTTTAAGTGTGGTCCCCAGGAGGATGTGGTAGCTATGGGGAATCTCTGCTATCCCTGCTTGCCCCCCTTTTGTTCAGGAGGCAGAAACCAATCTCCCCAAAATGAACCCTTTAAATATGAAATGATCACCAGAGGCCAATTGAAACAACAGACAATTGAATCAAATTATCCCTTCTTCCCTTAGAGAAGAGACTTAAATTATAAATCCTTCTGAACTAGAAAGTATGAAAAAAATTGAAATGCAATTAAGTGTCAGAATTAATGACATTTCCAAGTTATTTCTTATAGAATCTCTTGAAGTGCAATTGGGTTTGGGAACTTTGTATTTATCTTAATCAAGCTTATCTCAAATTTTATTTAAAAAATAAATAAAAAGGTGGATCTTAAGATCCGCTCCTCATTGTCTACCTGAAAATGCAGGTTTTCTTTTCTTTTTTTTTTCTGTTTTCTGCTTTGTTTTTTTTTTTCCACTCACTCCACAGCATTTGATTGAGCAGTAGGCAGTCTGGACAGAATGACTTGTTTCAAATCAAGTCAGCTGTATCTTGCTTGGTTATTATTATGTAAAGTTTATTGAAACACAATTATGTTGAGCTTAGTTTTATGCTGGAAATTGAACAAAGATGATAATCTTGTGAGGATAATCACCTCCAAGAGCTGAGGAACGGCTGCAGTGGGTAAATTCAATCTGAATGACTATCAGCATGGTCTGTTTGGCCAGCACATTTTTCATTAGATAAGCCTTCAAGTAGCTAAATGACCTGTTTAATCCAAAGGGTGGGACTGTGGTAGGACCTAGTGAGGCAAATTACACATTTATTCCCACTGTGAATAGGAATTTGGCAGGTTAATCATTCCTTAACATATATGGATTTGGAGAAGGCGATGGCACCCCACTCCAGTACTCTTGCCTGGAAAATCCCACGGATGGAGGAGCCTGGTGAGCTGCAGTCCATGGGGTCACTCAGAGTCGGACAGGACTGAGCGACTTCACTTTCACTTTTCACCTTCATGCTTTGGAGAAGGAAATGGCAACCCACTCCAGTATTCTTGCCTGGAGAATCCCAGGGGCAGGAGAACCTGGTGGGCTGCCGTCTATGGGTTGCAAAGAGTCCGACATGACTGAAGCAACTTAGCAGCAGCAACGTATATGGATACTGAATCAGATCAGATCAGATCAGTCGCTCAGTCGTGTCTGACTCTTTGTGACCCCATGAACCGCAGCACGCCAGGCCTCCCTGTCCATCACCAGCTCCCGGAGGTCACTCAGACTCGCATCCATCGAGTCAGTGATGCCATCCAGCCATCTCATCCTCTGTCGTCCCCTTCTCCTCCTGCCCTCAATCCCTCCCAGCATCAGAGTCTTCTCCAATGAGTCAACTCTTCGCATGAGGTGGCCAAAATACTGGAGTTTCAGCTTTAGCATCATTCCTTCTAAAGAAGTTCCAGGATTGATCTCCTTCAGAATGGACTGGTTGGATCTTCTTGCAGTCCAAGGGACTCTCAAGAGTCTTCTCCAACACCACAGTTCAAAAGCATCAATTCTTCGGCGCTCAGCCTTCTTCACAGTCCAGCTCTCACATCCATACATGACCACAGGAAAGACCACAGCCTTGACTAGGCGAACCTTTGTTGGTAAAGTAATGTCTCTGCTTTTGAATATGCTATCTAGGTTGGTCATAACTTTCCTTCCAAGGAGCAAGCGTCTTTTAATTTCATGGCTGCAGTCACCATCTGCAGTGATTTTGGAGCCCAGAAAAACAAAGTCTGACACTGTTTCCACTGTTTCCTCATCTATTTCCCATGCAGTGATGGGACCAGATGCCATGATCTTCGTTTTCTGAATGTTGAGCTTTAAGCCAACCTTTTCACTCTCCACTTTCACTTTCATCAAGAGGCTTTTTAGCCCCTCTTCACTTTCTGCCATAAGGGTGGTGTCATCTGCATATCTGAGGTTATTGATATTTCTCCCGGCAATCTTGATTCCAACTTCTGTTTCTTCCAGTCCAGCATTTCTCATGATGTATTCTGCATATAAGTTAAATAAACATGGTGACAATATGCAGCCTTGACGTACCCCTTTTCCTATTTGGAACCAGTCTGTTGTTCCATGACCAGTTCTAACTGTTGCTTCCTGACCTGCATACAGATTTCTCAAGAGGCAGATCAGGTGGTCTGGTATTCCCATCTCTTTCAGAATTTTCCATAGTTTATTGTGATCCACACAGTCAAAGGCTTTGGCATAGTCAATAAAGCAGAAATAGATGTTTTTCTGGAACTCTCTTGCTTTTTCCATGATCCAGCGGATGTTGGCAATTTGATCTCTGGTTCCTCTGCCTTTTCTAAAACCAGCTTGAACATCAGGAAGTTCACGGTTCACATATTGCTGAAGCCTGGCTTGGAGAATTTTGAGCATTACTTTACTAGCGTGTGAGATGAGTACAATTGTTCGGTAGTTTGAGCACTCCTTGGCATTGCCTTTCTTTGGGATTGGGATGAAAACTGACCTTTTCCAATCTTGTGGCCACTGCTGAGTTTTCCAAATTTGCTGGCATATTGAGTGTAGCACTTTCACAGCATCATCATTCAGGACTTGGAATAGCTCCACTGGAATTCCATCACCTCCACTAGCTTTGTTCGTAGTGATGCTTTCTAAGGCCCATTTGACTTCACATTCCAAGATGTCTGGCTCTAGGTCAGTGATCAGAATAAGTAATTACAAAAGGAAGAAATGCCAACAAATAGCCAACTCTAATAATCACTGTCATTACCATAATGACCAAAATCAAACCAAAACTGGGGAAAAAAAGGCAGTAAAAAGAGAAGATACTCATATTCTCAAATTTCAATAAAATTAAACTTTAATGAACTTGTTTCTTTGAGGAGGACCTAAATGACTATGTGGTTTGGGTTTTACTTATTGCAAATTAAAGGACCTCTGATTCAAAGTCGACTTAACAGGGATCTAATTATCAAAAATACTAGAAAGAAAGGTCATTAAAAAAGGAAAGAGTTTAATTTAGGGCAGGAAGCAAAGAATGTAGACCTCAAGGTCTAAACTCGAGACAGTTCTTGTATTTCCAGGCAAACATTAGGCAAGAGTTATTTTGAGATAAAAGCTGTGACTTTCTATGAACTAGTGTCATGTCACTCTATGTGTAAATCCACCAAATTAATGTCATAATAAAGCTGTATAACCTCAAAGGAATACATAAATAAACACTATCACTCAGAAATGCACTTCCCTACACATTAGTCAAGATCAAATCTTGTGGTTGGAAAGATCAGTTATTTTCCATGTTATAAAAACTTGGATTACATTTTTTTTTTTAAGCATACTATTAGGAAATGTCTGAGTGGGTCTGTCTGGCTTGTTGATCATATATTAAACCATCCTGACTGCCTTGTATGCATTGTCTAGACTACATTATAAATTCCCCAAGAGCGCGGACAGTATATCATTGCAAGTTGAAATTCTAGGGCCTCCTGCAAATATTTAAGGAAAAGAGTCTTTCTTAATTACAAACTAAGCAAATGTCCTATTGGCGTATCTCATTTCATGTGTTCCCCCTCCTGAAGCCCCCTTCCCTTTATTACCACCGTCAAATGTTCTCATGAAGGAGATGCATAAGCAGGTTTTATCTGTGGCCCGAGTCCATCTGGTGCTTTAATGAGCTAGTCTTAACATTATAGAAAATCAGAAAGAAGAGAACCGAAACTGAAACCTTTATATTATGTCTTCAGCTAATATTTATTAAAACTTTATGATGATAAAGCCTGCTGCTGCTAAGTCGCTTCAGTTGTGTCTGACTCTGTGCGACCGCATAGACGGCAGCCCACCAGGCTCCCCCACCCCTGGGATTCTCCAGGCAAGAACACTGGAATGGGTTGCCATTTCCTTCTCCAATGGATAAAAGTGAAAAGTGAAAGTGAAGTCTCTCAGTCATGTCCGACTCCTAGCAACCCCATGGACTGCAGCCTACCAGGCTCCTCCATCTATGGGATTCTCCAGGCAAGAGTACTGGAGTGGGGTACCATTTCCTTCTCCGTGATAAAGCCTAGTGATATCCAAATAGGATATATAGTTTAGTTAGTAGCTTTTAACCAATTTTTAATTGCTTTTTTTATTTTTTGAATTGGAGTTATGTAGATGAAAGGTACTGGGGAATTCTGTATTCAATTTCTTGTGAGTTTTAAATTATTTCGAAATAAATATAAAAACATTAAAAATAAAGCAGCATTGCTATGTTGCAGATGTATATTTGATAATTGTATAATATTATATCACTTAATTAAATTAAGGAAAAATAGAATATGATTATTTTCTATTCAGATGAATTCTGTATGTGTGTGTGCCTGTGTGGTGGTGGTGGGTTACACTTGAGTTTCTAAATATCCTAGGCCATAAATGAGGAAATCTATAGATCTAAATCCATTCTAACAACAACCAGAGTTACCCTCCAATATACTATCATCAGTCAATGCAAAATTAGAGAACTTACTGCCGATCAAATTCATCTTATTATGCTCAATGTAGCATAGTTCTGATCTAATCTATGATCACTGCTGATTGATTACTGTGATCAATCAGATGTTAAGATTTTGCAGATTCATCCGTTTCCTCATCTCCTTGGTAGCTAACTCTTAGTCTGTTGCAATCAGTTTTGCCCAGCACTTACCTCTGAACAGGTTTTGCCTCTACATGTTTTGTGTTTATTCTCTTATAATCGTTGTCTTCTTCAAGACAACGTACTCTCCTTGGGGGCTTCCCTGGTGACTCAGGAAGTAAAGAATCTGCCTATAATGTAGGAGACCCAGGTGTGATCCCTGGGTGGGAAGATCCCCTGGAGGAGGGGCATGGCAACCCACTCCAGTACTCTTACCTAGAGAATTCCATGCACAGAAAAGCATGGATGGCTCCAGTCCATAGGATCACAAAGCTCCAACATGACTGAAGTGACTTAGCACTGACATACTGACTGATTATATCCTTTGCAGCCAAAGATAGAGAAGCTCTATACAGTCAGATAAGGAAAAAAAAAAAAAAAAAAAACTGGGAGCTGAATGTGGCTCAGATCATGAACTTCACTTTGCAAAATTCAGACTTATGTTTAATAAAGTAGGGAAAACCACTAAACCATTAGTGTATGACCTAAATCAAATCCCTTACAATGTCACAGTGGAAGGGACACATAGTTTCAAGAGATGAGATCTGATAGACAGAGTGCCTGAAGAACTACAGGCAGAGCTTCATGACTTTGTACAGGAGGCAGTGATGTGATCAAGACCATCCCCAAGAAAAAGAAATGCAAAACGGCAATAAGATTGTCTGAGGGGGTCTTACAAAGAGCTGAGAAAAGAAGAGACGCTAAAAGCAAAGGAGAAAAGGAAAGATATGTCCATTTGAATGCAGACTTCGAAAGAATAGCCAGGAGACATAAGAAAGCCTTCCTCAGTGATCAATGCAAAGAAATAGAGGAAAACAATAGAATGGGAAAGACTAGAGATCTCTTCAAGAAAATTAATGATACCAAGGGAATATTTCATATAAAGATGGGCTCAATAAAGGACAGAAATGGTATGGACCAAACAGAGGCAGAGATATTAAGAAGAAATGGTTAGAATACACAGAAGAACTGTACAAAAATGATCTTCATGACCTAGATAATCATGATGGTGTGATCACTCACCTAGAGCCAGACATCCGGGAGTGTGAAGTCAAGTGGGCCTTAGGAAGCATCGCTATGAACCAAGCTAGTGGAGGTGATGGAATTCCAGCTGAACTATTTCAAATCCTAGAAGATGATGCTGTGAAAGTGCTGCACACAATACGCCAGCAAATTTGGAAAACTCAGCAGTGGTCACAGGACTGGAAAAGGTCAGTTTACATTAAAATCCCAACGAAATTTCTATTTTGGGGAGATTTCATTTCTTTTGATATTTGATTTGGCATTTCATTCAATGCCAAAGAATGTTCAAACTACACACAATTGCACTCATCTCACAGGCTAGCAAAGTAATGCTCAATATTCTCCAAGACTAGCTTCAACTGTAGGTGAACTGAGAACTTCCAGATACTTAAGCTGGTTTTAGAAAAGGCAGAGGAACCAGAGATCAAATTGCCAACATCCGCTGGATCATCGAAAAAACAAGAAAGTTCCAGGAAAACATCTACTCTGCTGTATTGTCTATGGCAAAGCCTTTGGCTGTGTGGATCACAATAAACTGTGGAAAATTCTGAAAGAGATGAGGATACAGACCACCTTACCTGCTTCCTGAGAAATCTGTATGCAGGTCAAGAAGCAACAGTTAGAACCAGACTGGTTCCAAATCGGGAAAGGAGTGCATCAAGGCTGTATATTGTTACCCTACTTATTTAACTTATACGCAGAGTACATCATACTAAATGCCAGGCTGGATGAAGCACAAGCTGGAATCAAGATTGCCGGGAGAAATATCAGTAACCTCAGATATGCAGATGACACCACCCTTATGGCAGAAAGCAAAAAAGAACTAAAGAGCCTCTTGTTTAAAGTGAAAGAGGAGAGTGAAAAAGTTGGCTTAAAGCTCGACTGTCAAAAAACTAAGATCATGGCATCCAGTCTCATCACTTCATGGCAAATAGATGGAGAAACAATGAAAACAGTGACAGACTTTATAATTTTGTGCTCCAAAATCTCTGTGGATTGTGACTGAAGCCATGAAATAATTTTTCCTCTTGGTATAAAAGCTATAAATAATCTAGACAGCATATTAAAAAGCAGACATTACTTTGCCAACAAAGGTCTGTCTAGTCAAAGCTATGATTTTTCCAGTATTCATGTATCTATGTGAGAGTTGGACCTCAAACAAAGCTGAGTGCTGAAGAATTGATGCTTTTGAACTGTAGTGTCTTTGAAGAAGACTCTTGAGAGTCCATTTGACTATAAGGAGATACAACCAGTCAATCATAAATGAAATCACTCCTGAATATTCATTGGAAGGACTGATGCTTGAAGCTGAAGCTCCAACACTTTGACTAATGGATGGGAAGAAATGACTCACTGGTAAAAACCCTGATGCTGGGAAAGACTGAAGAGAGGAGAGGGGGATAACAGAGGATGAGATGGTTTGATGGCATCACTGACTTGATGGACATGAGTTTGAGCAAACTCTGGGAGTTGATGATGGACAGGGAAGCCTGGCATGCTGCAATCCATGGGGTCTCAAAGAGTAGGACACAACTGAATGACTGAACTGAACCAAAATGATTGAGGACTGAAATTGAGAACTGAGACTAAGGATTTAATCTTTAAGGATTATGGATTAAGACTAAGCATTAAGGATGGATTGAGATTACATATTTGGTTTAGGTTGGCTTTCCCTGGAAACAGACCCTAAAGACAGGAATTTGATTTTGAGGTGGTACACAGAACCACCAGTAGAGGGATGGTAGAGCAAGATTGATATACCTGACTCACTTTGCTGTACACCTGAAAACCAGCACAACATTGTAACTCCACTATAAATAAAGCTTTAAAAAGAAGAAATAAAACTATAAGAGATGGAGTGAAAAGTAAGATAGGGAAAGGATGGAAACTGATAGAGGATACACACCTGAATCTTTATGTAGAGCGAGCAGTATAGAAAACACCTCATAGTAGCTATGGAGAGAGAAAGTAGTGTTTATCTTTTGAAAGTTCATCCAGAATTTTCTCAGGCCTGCTCCTAGAAAGTTGGGGGAAACTTCTGATACTCCTTGCCTGCTGTCCGTGGCCTGGATGGAAGAAAGCCATCACACAGCATCACGCAGAGCTGTACAAGTTCTTACAGTAGACTGCAGTGGGCAAGGTTTCCACCAATGAGAGAAAGACATGTCAACAGTAGTGTTTGCTCTCCATTTATTTTTGCTCACAGTGGTCTGTTCAATAGAATGCCTAACACAGTGCAAGGCATAGTGAACAGGAAAAGAATACCTAATTAACTCAAATTGTAAATGGCAGCACGCCAGGCCTCCCTGTCCTTCACCAACTCCCAGAGTTCACTCAGACTCATGTCCATCGAGTCAGTGATGACATCCAGCCATCTCATCCTCTGGCATCCCCTTCTCCTCCTGCCCCCAATCCCTCCAACATCAAGGTCTTTTCCAATGAGTCTGCTCTTCGCATCAGGTGGCCAAAATACTGGAGTTTTAGCTTCAACATCAGTCCTTCCAATGAACACCCAGGACTGATCTCCTTTTGGATGGACTGGTTGGATCTCCTTGCAGTCCAAGGGACTCTCAAGAGTCTTCTCCAACACCGCAGTTCAAAAGCATCAATTCTTCGGCGCTCAGCCTTCTTCACAGTCCAACTCTCGCATCCATACATGACCAATGGAAAAACCATAGCCTTAACTAGACGGACCTTTGTTGGCAAAGTAATGTCTCTGCTTTTGAATATGCTATCTAGGTTAGTCATAACTTTCCTTCCAAGGAGCAAGTGTCTTTTAATTTCATGGCTGCAGTCACCATCTGCAGTGATTTGGGAGCCCAGAAAAATAAAGTCTGACTCTTATTCCACTGTTTCCCCCATCTATTTCCCATGAAGTGATGGGACCAGATGCCATGATCTTCTTTTTCTGAATGTTGAGCTTTAAGCCAACTTTTTCACTCTCCACTTTCACTTTCATCAAGAGGCTTTTTAGTTCCTCTTCACTTTCTGCCATAAGGGTGGTGTCATCTGCATATCTGAGGTGATTGATATTTCTCCCAGCAATCTTGATTCCAGTTTGTGTTTCTTCCAGTCCAGCGTTTCTCATGATGTACTCTGCATAGAAGTTAAATAAACAGGGTGACAATATACAGCCTTGTTGTACTCTGTTCCTGATTTGGAACCAGTCTGTTGTTCCATGTCTGGTTCTAACTGTTGCTTCCTGACCTGCATACAGATTTCTCAAGAGGCAGATCAGGTGGTCTGGTATTCCCATCTCTTTCAGAATTTTCCACAGTTTATTGTGATCTACACAGTCAAAAGCTGTGGCATAGTCAATAAAGCAGAAATAGATGTTTTTCTGGAACTCTCTTGCTTTTTCCATGAACTTAACTGAACTGAATCTTTATGTAAAAACAGCTTAGAAGACAGGAGAACAAAGAATCCTCTTGACTTACCAGAATGAAACAGATTTATTACATGGGCTATGACCATTAGTATACACATTTCTTGTCTTTGAAATACTTAATGTTCATAAATTTCCCTCTTACTAAGAAGATAAGCATTTCTCAAGATGGACAGGATCACGGTTGCTTTTTTTCTTCAATAATTTTCTTTCTTTCTTCATTTATTTTTGTGCTGGGTCTTCATGCTTCATGGGCTGTTCTCGAGTCATGGCAAGCAAGGGCTACTCTCCAAATGCAGTGTGTGGGCCTTTCATTTTTGTGGCTTCTTTTCTTGTGAAGCACAGGATCTAAGGTGTGTGCACTCAGCGGTTATGGTTCCTGAACTCTAGAGCACAGGCTCAGTAATTGTAGGGCACGTGCTTAGTTTCTTTGCCACTGCGGGATCTTTCCAGACCAGGGATTGAATCCATGTCTCTTGCACTGGCAGGAGATTCTTTACCACTGAGCCACCAGGGAAGCCCTCAAGGTTTGTTTTTAAGCATAGAGCTTATTAATAATATAAATATTTTACTTAATATATCTCTTTCAACCTTAAGCATTATTACTTTTAATCATACCTATCTTTGCCTCCAGTGTGCTGCAGCCCATGGGGTTGCAAAGTCGAACACGACTGAATGAGTGAACAGAACTGACTTATGCTGAAATGTGATTGTTGACAAAGAAGTATAGTGATAGATTGTCAGTTTCTCACAGGTAAAAACTGTGTCTTGTTCCTCTTACAGCCTTGATGTCTTGAACAGACTAGGTGTTCAAAATGTGCTTTAACCGAAGTTGCTAGATGTGGCTAACTCTATATTTTTGGCTTAAATTGGATCCAGTTAAGTAGGAATTATGTATATGAGTCAAAGACTCTCAGAAAAAAAAAAAAAAGGTATAATGGAAAGCACTCATATTTCTTTTTCCACTCATTACTCTGTGATTGATTTCATCAAAGTGCCATCTACATCCTCCCACCCAAATACCCGTAGAACTTTGCTTTTAGAATATATGTATCTAACCTGAGCTTCTTATTTCTTAAAAAAAACACCAAAAACAAAAGAAACAAAACCTCTGTTTCTGACCAGATAAAAGAAGGGTTTCTGAAAGAATACAAAACTAATGTAGCACTTGAAAGTTCTGAGTCCTCTGTCATCTAGGCACGGCAGCTGACCAAATCCAACCAGGGAAATCCACTCTGCTGCCACTGGACTGGGACTGGCTCAAGTTGTATCCCATTAGGGTCTGCGGGGCAGGCGAGGACATGTGCTTTGTGGCATCTGGTTCTGTCTTTGATACATTCTTCACTATTTCGTGGTTGTATGATTGTCACTTAGTCTCCTGATTCCTAAGCATCACCTTCCTATCTGTAAAAGACACTTTAATATCCATCTTATAGTGCTGCTCTGAGAAAAATTGGGAAGATGCACACACATTCACAGAACATCAGAATTGTTTCTGGTATGTAAGAGAGACCTGATACACATTAACATCTCCCTTCTTTTCACTTCCTGAGGGTGTGACTGTATTTCCAAATAAGCTTGCCCCTATCCTAAAGCCTCTTCCTATTGACTCCAGTGCTAAAGAATCCACCTGCCAGTGCAGGAGATGCGGGTTGAATCCCTGGGTCGGGAAGATCCCCTGGAGGAGGAAATGGCAGCTCACTCCAGTTTTCTTGCCAGGGAAATTCCATGGACAGGGGAATCTGGTGGGCTACAGCCCATGGAATCATAAAAGAGTCAGACACAACTTCGCCATTACAACAACAACTACTATAAAGCCTACTCCTATTTGCTGACTCCTGCAGTTTCACTTCAAATCCTCCAATAGCGGTCCTTTCTGACCATGACTCATCCACCTATACCTCATCTCAGCTTCTGTAGGACATGTCTGCAAAGCTGCTGCCTGTCTGACCTCACAGGAGCCTCCAGAGGAGGTATCCTTCTTCCTCCTTCACTTTCATAAGAGGAAGGCATCGTGAATCCACCTATTGCTTGAGAGTGGACTCACCTTGGTTTCATTCACTCTGAGTATCCATGTGACCTGTAGTTCACTAATGGCCATGCTTTATTTTCTTTTTAAATGCCCAGTCTCATATCATATCATACATTCTATAGAAAAATGTTCCTTAGGACATTTATGGCAAAGATTTCTGACTACCAGTAAGCACTTGATCTATCTTTTATCTTATTAACTGTTTCATCTCTTTTTATGTCCGTGTAAAATCAGAAATCAACCTTCTTTCTGTGAATTCTCACTGCAATAACTTCCTGCTCAGTCATCTTTGTGCCTCACAGACTTTACTCAAGATTTGAGATATTTGAGGGATTACCATCTGCCTTGCTCCTCTCCCCTTCTAAATACTTTAAGTTTCTTAATTGGCCAAGTTATCCACCTTTCTGCTTCCAGGAAACAAAATTCTTGGGTCTTCTTATGCAGATCAGCTCAGTTCACACCATTCTTGACCTGGGGCCTTATTTGCATACATAAGATTCAGTAAAGTCAACATGAAATTTGCTCAGTCTAGTCCAACTCTGTGACCCCATGGACTGTAGTCCATTGAATTCTCCAGGCCAGAATACTGGAGTGTGTGGTCTTTCCCTTCTCTAGGGGATCTTTCCAACCCAGGGATCAAACCCAGGTCTCTTGCATTGCAGACAGATTCTTTACCAGCTGAGCTTAAAGGGAAGCCCATTAAATTCATTAAGGAGTTCTAAAAAACCATAGATCCCTTTCTCCAACTTGAGAAGTGAATGCAGTTTTATGGATTAGAGCTTGTATATGTTACTAGTCCTTTTTAAGTAAAATGATTTAAGAAATATTAATTTTGCAAAATATTTAAAACACAGTAATAGAGGCACACTCTGTTACATTTCTCTTCTAAGGGCCATGTAAGTGAGAGTCTCTGAGCTTAATTTCTTTTTATTTATTTATTTTTTTCATGATAAGCCTTTTTGTCCAAGACCCACCTACTTTGAGGATCTGAAATTTCCCACTAGTCCTTAGTCTTTTCCAACAGTCTTTGAAAATAAGCATATTTATTTCACCTTAATTTTTAATTGATAAACATACATGGAAAAAAGAGACAACTATGGTCAATATTGTTTCTAAATTATTATTTTTAATATCTTGTGAAACATTCCCTTGGACCTTCATTCAATGACTTCAGCATCATCAATTATGATAAAAAGATTTAAAATGGGTTCTATCTCCTTGGCCAGCTCCTTAGAAATTTCCCTAAATATACTTTGAACTCCTTATTGATGTACATATTTGAAATAACACAGCCTATCCACTGCTGCTCACTGTAAGAACTTTGTAAATGCTTTCTTGTAGGAGCAAAAGCATTTAAGAATCCATTCTTGGCATTTTAGCAGACCTGACCTTGCTCTTGCAATTTCAGGCTCCTTTACTATAAGCTCCAAAATTTGTGGATAAAATAAAGTCTCCTGATGAACAGGATAGCACAGCTGTCCCTGAGAGTCATCTTAGAATTTTAACTGATATATTTCAGTGGTCATGTCCTTTTACACAAGAGTATTAATACTCAGTCACTCAACTCCCAACTAAATGCCTCTGATTTCACATTCATGATTACTCTGCCAAACTGTTGGCTTACCTAGACTTCTAAAATCAAAACAGATACTACTTCTTTTTAATACCTGTCCTAGGGTTCATTTGGGTCTTCCCTGCTGGCTCAGATATCCTGGGTTCGATTCTGGACTGGGAAGGTACCCTGGAGAAGGGAATGGCAACCCACGCCAGTATTCTTACCTGGAGAATCCCATGGAGAGAGGAGCCTGGTGGGCTACAGTCCATGGGGTCACAAAGAGCAGGACAGGACTGAACAACTAACACACTTTCACAGGGCTCATTAGAGAGCCTATTGTAACTAACACTACACTGGGAATCAGACATCGCCTTGTTCTACTCATTTCTCCTTGGAGAATTTAAGCTGATGCTTCCATTTTTAATTAGGTAAAATGTAAACAATAATATTAACTTTGCAAACTTAAACTAATTGCTATGAGAATCAAATTAAATAATTTATAAAGACAATTTTAAATATCAATGATCTAATCTGGCATGGAGACTCTTTTTTCTTTTTTTCTTATTATTTTCAAATAGTTGATACCAGAGATCATTAAAAATTGAATAAAAGAAAAAAGTGTATTTAAAAAAATAAGTGTCTAATTCTATATGTTCCCTGTTCTTCAGTCACATTATTCTCCTATCCAGTATGTATTGATAGGGGTTCTCCAAAAAACAGAACCTATAGGACGTATATAGGTAGGAGGATATACCTATATATGATAGGATAAATGATAGGATACTGAAAGAGAAACTCCCCAGGTCAGTAGGGGCCCAATATGCTACTGGAGATCAGTGGAGAAATAACTCCAGAAAGAATGAAAGGATGGAGCCAAAACAAAAAGAATACCCAGCTGTGGATGTGTCTGGTGATAGAAGCAAAGTCCGATGCTGTAAAGAGCAATATTGCATAGGAACCTGGAACGTCAGGTCCATGAATCAAGGCAAATTGGAAGTGGTCAAACAAGAGATGGCAAGAGTGAATGTTGACATTCTAGGAATTAGCGAACTAAAATGGACTGGAATGGGTGAATTTAACTCGGATGACCATTATATCTACTACTGTGGGCAGGAATCCCTCAGAAGAAATGGAGTGGCCATCATGGTCAACAAAAGAGTCCGAAATGCAGTACTTGGATGCAATCTCAAAAATGACAGAATGATTTCTGTTCGTTTCCAAGGCAAACCATTCAATGTCACAGTAATCCTAATCTATGCCCCAACCAGTAACGCCGAAGAAGCTGAAGTTGAAAGGTTCTATGAAGACCTACAAGACCTTTTAGAACTAAAACCCAAAAAAGATGTCCTTTTCATTATAGGGGACTGGAATGCAAAAGTAGGAACTCAAGAAACAACTGGAGTAACAGGCAAATTTGGCCTTGGAATACGGAATGAAGCAGGGCAAAGACTAAGAGAGTTTTGCCAAGAAAATGTACTGGTCATAGCAAATACCCTCTTCCAACAACACAAGAGAAGACTCTATACATGGACATCACCAGATGGTCAACACCGAAATCAGATCGATTATATTCTTTGCACCCAGAGATGGAGAAGCTCCATACAATCAGCAAAAACAAGACCAGGAGCTGACTGTGGCTCGGACCATGAACTCCTTATTGCCAAATTCAGACTGAAATTGAAGAAAGTAGAGAAAACTATTAGACCATTCAGGTATGACCTAAATCAAATCCCTTATGATTATACAGTGGAAATGAGAAATAGATTTAAGGGCCTAGATCTGATAGAAAGAGTGCCTGATGAACTATGGAATGAGGTTCGTGACATTGTACAGGAGACAGGGATCAAGACCATCCCCATGGAAAAGAAATGCAAAAAAGCAAAATGGCTGTCTGGGGAGGCCTTACAAATAACTGTGAAAAGAAGAGAAGTGAAAAGCAAAGGAGAAAAGGAAAGATATAAACATCTAAATGCAGAGTTCCAAAGAATAGCAAGAAGAGATAAGAAAGCCTTCTTCAGTGATCAATGCAAAGAAATAGAGGAAAACAACAGAATGGGAAAGACTAGGGATCTCTTCAAGAAAATCAGAGATACAAAAGGAACATTTCATGCAAAGATGGGCACGATAAAGGACAGAGATGGTGTGGACCTAACAGAAGCAGAAGATATTAAGAAGAGGTGGCAAGAATACACAGAAGAACTGTACAAAAAAGAGCTTCAAGACCTAGATAATCATGATGATGTGATCACTGACCTAGAGCCAGACATCTTGGAATGTGAAGTCAAATGGGCCTTAGAAAGCATCACTACGAACAAAGCTAGTGGAGGTGATGGAATTCCAGTGGAGCTATTCCAAGTCCTGAATGATGATGCTGTGAAAGTGCTGCACTCAGTATGCCAGCAAATTTGGAAAACTCAGCAGTGGCCACAAGATTGGAAAAGGTCAGTTTTCATCCCAATCCCAAAGAAAGGCAATGCCAAGGAGTGCTCAAACTACCGAACAATTGGACTCATCTCACACGCTAGTAAAGTAATGCTCAAAATTCTCCAAGACAGGCTTCAGCAATATGTGAACCGTGAACTTCCTGATGCTCAAGCTGGTTTTAGAAAAGGCAGTGGAACCAGAGATCAAATTGCCAACATCTGCTGGATCATGGAAAAAGCAAGAGAGTTCCAGAAAAACATCTATTTCTGCTTTATTGACTATGCCAAAGCCTTTGACTGTGTGGATCACAATAAACTATGGAAAATTCTGAAAGAGATGGGAATACCAGACCACCTGATCTGCCTCTTAAGAAATCTGTATGCAGGTCAGGAAGCAACAGGTGGAACTGGTCATGGAACAACAGACTGGTTCCAAATAGGAAAAGGAGTACGTCAAGGCTGCATATTGTCACCATGTTTATTTAACTTATATGCAGAGTACATCATGAGAAATGCTGGACTGGAAGAAACAGAAGTTGGAATCAAGATTGCCGGGAGAAATATCAATAACCTCAGATATGCAGATGACACCACTCTTATGGCAGAAAGTGAAGAGGGGCTAAAAAGCCTCTTGATGAAAGTGAAAGTGGAGAGTGAAAAGGTTGGCTTAAAGCTCAACATTCAGAAAACGAAGATCATGGCATCTGGTCCCATCACTGCATGGGAAATAGATGGAGAAACAGTGGAAACAGTGTCAGATTTTGTTTTTTGGGCTCCAAAATCACTGCAGATGGTGACTGCAGCCATGAAATTAAAAGACGCTTGCTCCTTGGAAGGAAAGTTATGACCAACCTAGATAGCATATTCAAAAGCAGAGACATTACTTTACCAACAAAGGTTCGCCTAGTCAAGGCTGTGGTCTTTCCTGTGGTCATGTGTGGATGTGAGAGCTGGACTGTGAAGAAGGCTGAGCGCCGAAGAATTGATGCTTTTGAACTGTGGTGTTGGAGAAGACTCTTGAGAGTCCCTTGGACTGCAAGAAGATCCAACCAGTCCATTCTGAAGGAGATCAATCCTGGAATTTCTTTAGAAGGAATGATGCTAAAGCTGAAACTCCAGTATTTTGGCCACCTCATGCGAAGAGTTGACTCATTGGAGAAGACTCTGATGCTGGGAGGGATTGAGGGCAGGAGGAGAAGGGGACGACAGAGGATGAGATGGCTGGATGGCATCACTGACTTGATGGGTGTGAGTCTGGGTGACCTCCGGGATCTAGTGATGGACAGGGAGGCCTGGCGTGCTGCGGTTCATGGGGTCGCAAAGAGTCGGACACGACTGAGCTACTGATCTGATCTGATCTGATCTGATAGGACGTATGGATAAATAAATAATAGGTAGATAGATGGAGAAGGCAATGGCACCCCAGTCCAGTATTCTGCCTGGAAAATCCCATGGATGGAGGAGCCTGGTAGGCTGCAGTCCATGGGGTCACTGAGGGTCGAACACTACTGAGTGACTTCACTTTCACTTTTCATTTTCATCCATTGGAGAAGGAAATGGAAACCCACTCCAGTGTTCTTGCCTGGAGAATCCCAGGACGGAGGAGCCTGGTGGGCTGCCGTCTATGGGGTCACACAGAGTCGGACATGACTGAAGCAACTTAGCAACAGCAGTAGCAGCAGCAGGTAGATAGATAGATAGGAGACACAGGAGATGTGGGTTTGATCCCTGGGTTGGGAAGATTCCCTGGAGGAGGGCATGGCAACCCGTTCCAGTATTCTTGCCTGGAGAATCCCATGGACAGAGGAGCCTGGAAAGCTGCAGTCTACAGCAGGGCACATGACTGAAGTGACTTACACAGCATAGATAAATAGATAGATAGAGATAGGGAGATAGATACAGAACACTAATGAGGAGGATTTACTTTAAAGAATTGCCTCACATGATTATAAGGACTATGCTATGCTAAGTCACTTCAGTCATGTCCGACTCTGTGCGACCCCATAGACGGCACCCCACAGGCTCCCCCATCCCTGGGATTCTCCAGGCAAGAACACTGGAGTGGGTTGCCATTTTCTTCTATAAAAACTAGCAGGTCTGAAATCTGCCAGGCAGGTCAAAGGGGTGCTGGAAATCCCTGTAAGAGTTAGTATTGTAGTTGGAGGTGATCTGGAGGCAAGTTTTTTTTTCTTCCCCTTTTAAGAGAACCTCTGTTTTTTCCTTTAAGTATTTCAACTGATTGAATAAGACTCACCCACATTATGAAGAGTAATCTGCTTTACTCAGTCTACTAAGTTCAATGTTAATCACATATAAGAAAACTATCTTCTTAGTAGCTGGTGTTTGACCAAGCAAATGGGTATTAGAGATTACTTAAGTTAGCATAAAATTGTCAGACCATAGTACACTTCTTAAAACAAACAAAATTTTAGAATAGTTTTAGATTATATCATGGCACCACACTCCAGTACTCTTGCCTGGAAAATCCCATGGATGGAGGAGAGTGGTGGGCTCCAGTCCATGGGGTCACTAAGAGTCGGGCAGGACTGAGAGACTTCACTTTCACTTTTCACTTTCATGCACTGGAGAAGGAAATGGCAACCCACTCCAGTGTTCTTGCCTGGAGAATCCCAGGACGGAGGAGCCTGGTGGGCTGCCGTCTATGGGATCACACAGAGTCGGACACGACTGAAGTGACTTAGCAGCAGCAGCAGCAGCAGATTTATCAAATATTGTAAAGATGGCACAGAGAATTCCTATATATTTTATATTCAGAATCTCCTACATTCATCACAGTTTACAAACCAGTATTGACACACTATTGTTAAATAAAGGCCGTACTTTATTAAGATTCTCTTAGTTTGTATATGTCCCTTTGCTCTTCTAAAATCCCACCCAGGATGACCCCCTGTATTTAGTCATCAATCTCCTTCAGGTCCTCCTGGCCATGACAGTTTCTCAGACTTTCCTTACTTTGCTAATATGGACAGTTTGAGAAGAACAGTTTGGGTATTGTTTTTCGGGAATAAAACCAAGATATAAATTGTTATTCTCATCATGTTATATCAAGGGTACATGTTCATCAAGTGACTTATCCCTGCTGATCTTATGTGCTATCTGACTGAGGTAATGTATGACTTTTAATATTTTTAAAGTCCTTGGAGTGTTAGTCTATAAATATATTGCATATATGTGTTTTACATATGTACTTACATATGCATTATGTGCATATATAGGTTTATATTTGTGTATATATTGTATTTTGCTTACTGTATAATGGAGACCATGCTATGAAGTCATATACAGAGAGAAGGAACTTGTCATTCTCAAAAGCTGCATAATACTCTGTTATATAGATCAACTATTTTTTTCCCTTAGCTTTTCCCTATTGAAAGACATTTACCTTGTTTTCACTTTTTAACTTTTACAAACTTTACTACATTGAATATCTTTGTACTGAGCTCATGGTGGAGAAAGTCCAATAGATGAATACTGAGAAATGGAATTCTACCAAAAATGTGTTTTTTTATATACAATAGATATGGAAAAACTGAGCTCTATAAAGGTGATAACAATTTATATTCACTTAGCCCTTTTTTCATACATTTGCCCACAAAGTATAATATCAAACTTTGTTATATTTTCCAATGTGATAAGTAAAAATGTATTTAGTCATAGTTTAAAGTTGCTCTTATTACTAGTAAAGACAAGCATCTTTTCATGGATTTGAAAGACATCTGCTTTCCTCTACTAAGAGATGTCCTGGTCTTTTGGCCATTTTTTGGTAGAATTGTTGGTAATCTTTTCACTAATTGAACATAGAAACATAATTTTTCTATTTTGTTCAACATAATTATTGAACAATGTTCAATAATTGAACATTGTAACATAATTTGCAAACCTTCTTCAGTGTGTCAATGTTTTACTTTTTAATGTCTGTTTTTAAAGGTTATGCAGATTTTTTTAAGCATTTGAAATTTACAAATGTTTTCTGTCTTTTGCATTACACTTTGAATGATCTTTGAATGTGTTCTCTTGGAATTTTATGAATTTATTTTTTGTGCTATAACCTCAATATGATGAGAATTTATATTGGAATAAGGAATGGGATTGGGGTTTGTTTTCTATCAGAGAAGGTTGCAATACTGTTGTCCCTTTACTGACTACTCCATCACTTCCTACTGATGTGCAAGGTCAAGTTTATCATATTGTTTTTAATTCTTCATTCTGTTTCATAGTGTTTCTAACATCCTTTTATTTATTTTATTTTTTTTTGGTGGGATGTTGGTCCTGACCCCAGGCTGTGAGAGCACTAGGGAATCCCCCTGCACCATGCAGTCTTAATTGCTACAAGCACACAATGTATTTTGGCACCTGGTAGAACCACTTCTGTCGCGCACTAAGAGCGCCCCGCCGGCGGGCGCGTCGCGCACTAAGAGCGCCCCGCCGGCGCGCGCCAGAGCGCCCGCGCACGGCCCCGCCGGCGCCCCGCCGGCGCGTCGGGGGGACGGGGAGGTGGTGAGGGGGGCCGGGGGGGGGGGAGGAGAGACCCGGGTGGTGGATGGTGTGGGGAGGGGGGGAGGGGGGAGGGTAGATAGCGGGCGAGGGGGGGAGGGGGGAGAGAGGGGAGAAGAAGAAGAGTAGAGGGGGAGAGGGGAGCAGGTGAGGGGGAGAGAAGAGAGGAGGAGGGGGAGTTTGGCCAGGGGGGAGGGGGAAAGAGGGAGGAGAGAGGGGAGGAGAGGAGGGAGGAGGGAGGGTGGGGGGAGGAGGGGAGAGGAGGGAAGAAGGAGAGGGGAGGAAAGGAGAGGAGGAGGGGGAGTGTAGAGTAGGTGGAGAGGGAGTGAAGGGGTGCGGGAGGAGGGGAGGGGTGAGAAGGAGTGAAGGGGAGGGATTAGGAGGGAGAGATAAAGAAACGGAGAAGGAGGGGAAAGAGGAGGAGAGGAAGGTAGAGGGGGGGGAGAGGGATGGAAGTGTAGATGGAGTGATAGGGGGGAAGTGAGAAGAGAGAAGGGTAGTAAGGGTTTGTGTATGATGGATGTTAGAGTGGAGGGAAGGTGAGCGGAAGAAGATGGAATGTGGTGTGGAGAAGAGAGAGGAGAAGATAAAGTAAGGAGGTGTAAAGTGAAACTAGAGGGGGAAGGAAGGAGAAGAGAGGGGAGGGAGAGGGAGGAGGAGAGGGGAGAAGAGGAGAGGTGGGGAGGGGGAGGAGGAGGAAGGGGAGGACAGGGAGGGGGTGTGGTTCAGGGGTCGCAGAGAGTCGGATACGACTGAGCGACTGATCTGATCTGAGAACCACTTCTGTACATAAAAAAAAAAAAATGCTTTCAGTGCTCCAGGGAATGTTAATATTTTTGTTTTCATTGTCTTGAAATAATGCATGAGTATCAAATATTTATTATTTTTGTTGTTGTTTTAAAAAACTGTTCATTTATTTTAATTGGAGGGTAATTACAATATTGCAATGATTTTTTGCAAAATTATGAAAAAAATAACTTCATTTCATGAGGTTTGAACACTAAGTCAAAGCCAGGATTTGTTTCCACGGGGCTTTGCTTCAACTTTAGTTAAAATAATAACAGCTTTTGTTTTGGGTTGTGGGGAAAAAGGTATGTCAAAATCAAGGAATTATTTAACCATTCTATTTAATTGCACTGACTACAGAGAATCTTTAGGTGTTGAGTATAAAAGTTAATTTGCTAATCATGGAAGCAAAGGGCTCTGATAAAAGCTAAAAGGCTTTTTAAAGAATAGAATCTTTAAGTTTTCTTTAACTGAAATATTAATTTAAATTTTTGTTGTTCAATTGTCCGACTCTTTATATGATATTGATTTAAATAACTTACCCCAAAACATAAAGTATCCTGGCTGTTAAAATGTTGTTTAAAAAAAAACAAATTCAACTGTGTAATACATAAGTATTGAAAAATCTTTGGTTTTTTTTTTTTTTTTAGTCTACTTCCTGAATAAGAATCATTTCTGTCCTCTTTAAAACAGAGGTTTGGATGCTTCATTTGAAACCTTCTTGATGAGACTCTCTGGATGAATGGCTAGAATCTATATATATTTTTAAAAAGCATCCAGCTGATTTTTGTGGTGAAAATTTAGGGAATAATGCTCTAGAGATGTCTAATCAGGAAAGCAAAAAATGTTTGGTCAATTGTTTATTCAGCATTTATGGTCACAAGGGGATTATGATATGGTGTTTTTTTTATCATCTTTATTTATTTTGAGGATGGTACATAGAAGCTTTATTTTGTTAAAATTATAATGAGGAGATTTGGGTATCAGACAGGCATATCAATCTCCAGGCCTAGGAATTTATATTAGCAATGAAAATAGCTAACATTTCTTGAATTTATGCTAAAAGTCAGATTTACATGTTTACATTACTGATTTTCTATTTTATTTCAAACTTTAAGATGAAGAAAATGATGCAAGTTGACTGAGAATATATAACTGGTGTTAAAAGGTAGACTGAGGTATATCAAAAGTTTTAAGAAGTTATTTGAGCAGAAATTAATTTGAATGGGGCGTGAGCAGTTGCATGCTAAACTGCTTCAGTCGTGTCCAACTCTTGACGACCCTATGGACTGTAGCCCACCAGGCTCCTCTGAATGGGGCAGGAAGTGGTTAACGGTGCTCCAGTAGTGGGAACTCGGGGAGACTTTTACAGAGAAAACAAGGAAGCAGAACAAAGAAATTATTTGGTTGGCTATAACTTCAGCAGTTGTCTTTTTGGGACAGCCTTGTTATCTGTCATTGATTTGTCCTGCTGAGGTTTGAATTTCTTAACCCTGAAGCACATACAAGGGCTTCCCAGGTGACACTTATGATAAAGAGCCCACCTGCCAATGCAGGAGACAGAAGAGATGCGGGTTGCCTCCCTGGATAGGGACTATCTCCTGGAGGAGGCTTGAGCAACCCACTCCAGTATTCTTGCCTGGAGAACCCCATGGACAAAGGAGCTACAGTCCATAGGGTCACGGAGAGACTCGACTGAAGTGACTTAATCCGCATGCATATGGGTTTTGATTTGTTCACACGGGTACTGAGACATTAGAACCAGCTCCGTCTGATATTGTTTACTTAATGTAACATTAGTAAGAGACTGTACTGGCTTTTGAAACCAAAGGGTTGAACTCCAAGACTCACATTCTTAACTATGTACAGTTATGTATTAAATCCAGCTCCAGGGAAGTAATATTAGTTGGGGGCATGTGAGGAATGTATTTTTCTGTTCAGATTGATATTGACACTCTGCTTTTTGTTGTTGCTGTCCTCGAGTGCATGTCTAAGGAAGTGATGGAGCAATATCCATGCATACAGCTTTATTGTACAGATTGTTGTTGTTTAGTCCTTCAGTTGTGTCTGACTCTTGTGATCCCATGAACTGCAGCCTGCCAGGCTCCTATGTTCATGGGATTTTCCAGGCAAGAACACTGGAGTGGTTGCCATTTCCTTCCCTAGAGGATCTTCCTGACCCAACGATCTAACTCATGCCTCCTTCATTGCAGGCAGATTCTTTATCCTGAGCCACCGGGGAAGCCCTTGTTATATAGATACTTAAGGCAAAAACAGAAAGAATGTTATGCTAAATTATCCAGCAAATTGCATTTATATGGTTTTTATCAGAGATGGTACTAATGGAGGGAAATATATATTAATATATATTACATATATTAAATACATATATATATAAAGATGGCAAAATCGTTCATCTGATACAGCAATCAGAAATCTCTCCTATCATTTTTCTAGTGTTAAGCTAGTTAACTCATATGTTTTTCAACTTGTGGAAAGAAATTATGTGGATAGAATTTTTGAGCTTTTCCTTCTGAGTCTGCTAGATGCAATGATCTTCCCTTTCCTGGGTACTATAAATAGAAGGATGAAATGATCACACACATATGCCCACAATTGGCCACTGATTTCGCCAAAAATGCAGTGAATTTTTCTTTTCATCCCAGAAATATGACTATTGCAGCACTTCTCTTCGTGCTTAAAAATACATAAAATAATTTCTAAATGATGCAACGTTTGTGTTTTTGTTTGTTTTGTTTTTTTACATAAAATTGGAACTTTTCTTTGTTCCTCTGTTGATTGACTATCCTAGGAATGAGCAGTTGCCTGTAAAGGTAAGAGCTTATCTGCAGTAGACAGGACACACAGATGCTGTGATTCTTTACAAAATGTCTCAGACTGCCTGCATCACAGTTGGAAACCATTCATGTTGGCTTTTTTAAAATATTGTAAATGGATAGAACTTGATTCTGTTTTTAGGATCCCAATTATTCTTGAATAACAGCTGGGCAAGCTGTGAAATAAGTAAATTAATCTTTTGAGCTTTTGGTAAAAGTTCAAGATCCTATAGGCAGCATGGAATATACACAGTTCTGCTCATTGCTGTAGCATCCGTGTGCTCTGGTCCATCTTAAACAATGTTGAAAATGTGGTTATGGCCCAAATTGGCTTTATGTCTTTTTCCTTTCAGCATCTATGTAAAATGAGACCCTTATTTAGCAGATATCTTCTTGTATTCTGTGTTTTAGTTCAAGAAAAATAAAGGGCTTATCTATCATTAGAACTTCAGGGTATTGAGGGCAGATGAAAGGCCAACTGGCTCCAGCTTTACCACATGCATCATTAAAACACATGCCAACTGGGAAGGTTTTTCCAGCAATTGCCTACCACTGGTGCACATACTGATCTGATATCTTAGAGACCTTCATGGCTGGGACTGCCAAAGCCTTCCCCAGATGTATGCAACTTACACCAACAATTACATCACCCGCCACTGAAGGGCAGCCACCCCTTTGATGAGACACAGACTACTGTTTTAATGGGGCACAGCAAGAATAGGGAATAGGTATGGTTTTCAGTCTGAGAGTGCAGGAAATTAACTCACATTTAGAATAAATTTAGACAATGAAATGAAATTGTTAGATTCTGGGATAAAGACACGCACACACACATATGGTATTATTTTCTAGATCTTAAAAGCAACCGTTGTTTAAAAAAATAATAATTATTATTAAAAATAATTTAAGAGTGAGGAAAGCATTGTAACTCTCACATAAGAATGGATTCAGAGAGTAAAGAGAATGAGAGTGGAGGGAAGGAGGCTGGAAATTTTATCTCATGTATTTGTTTATTCAACAGTACTTGATGATTACCTCCCACAAGCAGAGTAATAAACTTTTCCTGGCACCACAGGGAGGCAAAGATGAGAACTATCCAGATAATCCATCACAAAGTTGAAGATGAGTTCAGGTAGGAAACTATAGTTTTGTAATCACAAATAACTTCCCTGAAGCTATGTTCTACCTTATTTGTAAGTGAATCACCTTAGCTTTTAAGCTAGCTGATAATAAGTGTGCACCTAAAAAAAAAAAAAAAAGTAATGCTTTTACAGCAATATGCTTCTGCTTCTGATGAGTGCCCGGTCATGCCTGACTTTGCAACCCCATGGACTGTTGTCTGCCAGGCTCCTTTGTCCATGGAATTCTTCCAGGCAAGAATACTGGACTGGGTTGCCATTTCCTACTCCATTTACAGCAGTATACAAGACTTTATTATTTTTATTGTTATTAATATTATTACTATTAAAAAACACATCAATTTGTGATCTGCCTTGAAACTGGTGAGTATAATTCTTCTCTGTTCTCATACACTGAGAAAAAAAAAATTTTGCATTTAGTCTTTGAGTAAGTTTTTTAACCTCTTTGCCCCTCATTTTTCTCATTTTCAAAGCAAAGAAAAAGGAAAACCTTTTTTTTGTGAGGCGGGAAGTGCAACTTGACCTCCATCTATGGTCCCCGTGAAGGGACATAGTCTCATCACCATTATCAGGATTTATCCTCGGCTTTATTCTTCTGCTTGCTTTCAGCCAAGATATGATGGCTAACTTATGGAATGACTTTTCATTTGTCCCCAAATACCCTGCAGTGCATAATTTTTTAGGTAGAAGCCATCCAATTACATGTGTCTGAGGCAGCTTTCCAACTTTCTAAGTGGTTGGCATAATAATAAGCGTTGCTGGGTTGTCGTTGTTGTTCAGTTGCTAAGTCATGTCTGACTCTTTGCACACGTGCCAGGCTCCTCCGTCCATGAGGCCGATAAGAGTCAGACACAACTTAGCTACTGAATGACACAGCAAGCTGTGTCCTTATTATGCTGACCACTTAGAACATTGGGAAACAAATATAAAAACATTGGGGACAAATATTCTATAATACAGTCAGTGGGAAGGATATATTTGGAATTATAGCTAAGAAATGAAAGTTTGTGCGTTTAGAGTGATTTCGCGAGATTTTACAGCTGCAGGTAAATCCTTACATTAAAAAGAAGGCCGGTGTTCAGTTTGTACCTCGTTCCTCTGGGGTCTGTCTCAGATGCTCACCACGTTTCCTCAGAAGAAAGGAAGGCTAGACCATTGTGATTATTGGCTAAAGGGAATGCATAATACTTCTGAATAACAGAATTTTGAAAAGCTCACAAGCATGATGATACATCTCACACATACAAAAGGACTTTTCACTTAAATAACGTTTTTCTGAAAGATACAACTTCTTTTCGTGCCTCAGTTTTTGGAGAATGTGAATTTCTAAATAATTACCATTAGAATGACTCAGAAATAAACAAAAGCCAACTTTGAAAGTTATTTTTACTTGATCTGAACAGCTCTTCTACATTTTGGATGTTCTTTCCTTGTTGAACATCATGTTTTACTACTTATGTTTTTATTTTCCCATTCCTTATCAAGTAACATATGCGGGGTTCTTAAGACATCATTGTTGGGTTGTTAAAACATCATTGATTTTTAGCATTAATGAAGCTCTTCCAGCTGTGACAATTGCCTTTGAAATATTCTTTGAAATTTGTTCCTTTCATCACAAAGGACAAATTTTTCCCATAATTACTGAAATTATTTACCCTTCTCTGTTTTTCCTATTGATCCGTGAGAAGAAAATGATTCTATGCAAATTTTATTCCTTCGTATATGTTCTAACTTCTTTTAACTTTCACTTTTGAGTGTGAGTTTATTTTTAAACTAAAGTAAAATAAAATAAAAATAAAGTTATCCTGGCTGTTGGGTAAGGCTAGATCCAGACAGAGGAGAATCCAAACGTGGGACATTTTCATTCAGGAAGTAGTCAATTGCCTTGTTCATCATTCCCGTCTTTACTGTTCTGTGCCTCAGAGGCCTAACAATTAATTTTGAAGAGATGTTGAAATTTCACATAATTGTGGCTTCATTGTCCATCAGTCTTTCCTTTCTCTCTGTCCAGGAACCATTGCACATTCTCCCTTTCATCATCTTCTGCGGTGACCCAGGACCAAATGACTGATGATATTTCAGTGAGCTGGTCCCTGCATTTCTGGAGTCACTAAATACTCCATTCAAATGGAAGACACTTGCTCCATTTTTTGTCTTCATTGTGATGATGTGGGAGCCCTCTAAGTGTATCTTTTGAATAGTTTCGCGTCCTCAGGAGTACGCTGAATTTCTGTAATATTTCATATGTCATCTGCTCCTCTGTCACACACATGGCTCCAATTTTAGTGCTTTATTTCCAGTTGGCCCAACAATTTAGTTTATTTTTCCCTGATTGTATCAATTTATTTTAAGTCTCCTATTTCTGTGTTTGGATTTCTACCCCTGTCATTCCCACACCCTTTGGTTTGTAATTTTGTTTTTCTATCAAAATATTTGATCTGATTCCTCCGTGTTCTTTTTATCCTCATCTGGGTTTCATCTTAGTATTTCTTTCTTTCTTTTTTTTTTTTTTTTTTTTTACCCTACAAAGTATTTTCAATGCTCCATAAACGTCAACTGGCTCTTTTTGAACTAGCCATTTTGAAGCAGCCTTTCAGATTTTCACATTACAGTAACTCCTTGTAAAAATTCACAGTCCTTGTAACTTGGGCTTGGACTGAAAAGGACTCTGGTCAGTTTAAGTTAGAGTCAGTCTCCAGCAACGACCACTCTTACATTCTGTCATACTAAAGGATAATCTTCCCTACACGGACAGAGTCTCAGGATGCTCACAAAAACTTTTTTAAAAAAGGAAGAAAATCAGGCAAGAGGGAGAACATAGAGACCAAGAGCAGCCTGATCTCTTGTGAATAATTTTTAGACTCTCTCATTTGGAATATTGTTATTCTGATTGATTGAATATAATTAATATGAATAATAATAGTCTTTGATTTCAGTTCAGTTTAGTTACTCAGTTGTGTCTGACTCTTTGTGACCCCATGAACCTCAGCACAACAGGCCTCCCTGTCCAACACCAACTCCCAGAGTTTACTCAAACTCATGTCCATTGAGTTGGTGATGCCATCCAACCTTCTCATTCTCTGTTATCCCCTTCTCCTCCTGCCTTCAATCTTTCCCAGCATCAGGGTCTTTTCTAAGGAGTCAGTTCTTTGCATCAGGTGGCCAACGTACTGGAGCTTCAGCTTTAGCACCAGTCCTTCCGGTGAATATTCAGGACTGATTTCTTTAGGATGGACTGCAGTCCTGGCAGTCCAAGGGACTCTCAAGAGTGTCCTCCAACACCACAGTTCAAAAGCATCAATTCTTTGGTGCTTAGATTTCTTTATAGTCCAACTCTCACATCCGTACACGACTATTGGAAAAACCATAGTTTTGACTAGATGGGCCTTTGTTGGCAAAGTATGTTTCTGCTTTTTAATATGCTGTCTAGGTTGGTCATAGTTTCTCTTCCAAGGAGCAAGCGTCTTTTAATTTCATGGCTTCAGCCACCATCTGCAGAGATTTTGGAGTCCCCCAAAATAAAATCCGTGACTGTTTTCATTGTTTCACCATTTATTTGCCATGTAACAATGGGACCAGGTGCCATGATCTTAGTTTTCTGAATGCTGAATTTTAAGCCAACTTTTTCACAAATATTCTTTAGCTGCTGACAGTGGTTTTACTTATTTATCATTTATCACATGTAGGTGTTAGCTTGGAAACTGTCAGCATATGAACAGAAGAGGAGCAAGTGAAAATTGTTTACTGTGTTCCATCTTTCACCTCCATCACTGATTCTATTCACCTAGAGCTTTTATGAACATAAGCTGTTTTTACACACTTCTAAAATATTCTGATCTTAATTTTATATTAAACCTGTTTTGCAAATATCTTTATTCTTATATGTGTTATACCATAGACTCTTGACATTAAATCATTCTCCCATTTTGGAACACGTACAGCAATGATATATTTAAATGCAATTCAGATTACAAAAATGCATTGTCTGCCTGTCTGTCTTTCTCTCTCATGCACACAGAGACATAGAGGCAAACTAGCTACTCAGTTTTAAGCAAAGTCAAAAGTTCTGATGTATAAAATTCACTCATTTAGCCTCACTATAAAAAAAAACAAAACAAAACAAAAACAAACATTCTTTCGAGGTTTAGGATCAGATTCTATGCTTTATGTTAGTGATATCCCAGATAATAAAACAATTAGTTCTTGTCAATAATGGACTTTCAGGCTAATTTGGGAGACATCCTGGTACATTATCTGCTTCTGTGTCTAACTGCTAAAGTATCAGAAAATGTCAAGTATCCTAAGAGCAGAGAATAGAGAATGTCACATTCTGTCTGGGGAGAATTCAATTAAAGAATAAACAAAGATGTGCAACTGTGTGGAGAACTTGGGTATAGACTCAAATTGACCTGGGTTTCAGTACAATATTTTCAATATAACATTTGCACAACTTTAAACAAAATATCTCATTCTCTACTCTAATTTTCCCCTCTGAAAAGTGTAATAATTACCTCTAAGGAGTTGCTATGAAGTTTAACTGATATGGCAGAGAGAAAATGTCTAAGAAAGTTTTGGAACGTAGTATCTTTTGCTCTCTTTCTATTTTCTTTCTCCCTTTATACCATCTCCCCATTTTTCTCTTTTTCTTTTCTGTAAAATGATTAGGAGGTGAAAAAGCACACCATTATGGCATAATAGTTTACTCATGGCTTGAATAGGAGAGAGGGATTCCAGTTTCATCTGCACACAACGATAGAAGTTTGGGCAGGATCTTGTGTAAGTCTCACTGATCACATTAGAAATTTGGGACTTCTGAATTGAAACTACCTATAACCACTCAGGAAAACATCTACTTCTGCTTTATTGACTATGCCAAAGCCTTTGACTGTGTAGATCACAATAAACTGTGGAAAAATTCTGAAAGAGATGGGAATACCAGACCACCTGACCTGCCTCTTGAGAAATCTGTATGCATGACAGGAAGCAACAGTTAGAACTGGACATGAAACAACAGACTGGTTCCAAATAGGAAAAGGAGTACGTCAAGGCTGTATATTGTCACCCTGCTTATTTAACTTCTATGCAGAGTACATCATGAGAAATGCTGAACTGGAAGAAACACAAGCTTGAATCAAGATTGCCAGGAGAAATATCAATAACCTCAGATATTAGGATGACACCATCCTTATGGCAGAAAGTGAAGAGAAACTAAAAAGCCTCTTGATGAAAGTGAAAGTGGAAAGTGAAAAATTTGGCTCAAAGTTCAACATTCAGAAAATGAATATCATGGCATCCAGTCCCATCACTTCTTGGGAAATAGATGGGGAAACAGTGGAAACAGTGTCAGACTTTATTTTTTTGAGCTCCCAAATCACTGCAGATGGTGACTGCAGCCATGAAATTCAAAGACGCTTACTCCTTGGAAGGAAAGTTATGTCCAACCTAGATAGCATATTCAAAAGCAGAGACATATCTTTGCCAACAAAGGTCTGGCTAGTCAAGGCTATGGTTTTTCCTGTGGTCATGTATGGATGTGACAGTTGGACTGTGAAGAAGGCTGAGTGCTGAAGAATAGATGGTTTTGAACTGTGGTGTTGGAGAAGATTCTTGAGAGTCCCTAGGACTGCAAGGAGATCCAACCAGTCCATTCTAAAGGAGATCAACGCTGGGATTTCTTTGGAAGGAATGATGCTAAAGCTGAAACTCCAGTACTTTGGCCAAATCATGCAAAGAGTTGACTCATTGGAAAAGACTCTGATGATGGGAGGGATTAGGGGCAAGAGAGAAGGGGACGACAGAGGATGAGATGGCTGGATGGCATCACTGACTTGATGGACGTGAGTCTGAGTTAACTCCGGGAGTTGGTGATGGACAGGGAGGCCTGGCGTGCTGCGATTCATGGGGTTGCAAAGAGTCGGACATGACTGAGTGACTGAACTGAACTGAACTGAACTGATAACCACTCAGGTTATGGTGTACTACACAAGCATGCTTTTACTACTTCAGGAAATCCTTGCCCAGGGAGAAGGAGCTGCAAGTAACTTTATTTGCTTCAGAAACCTCCTAAAAATCTATTTATTTGAACAACTGTCATCTCTCAAGGTAGATGGCACTTTCTCAAACCACTTGACTCATAGAGCTGTTTATACTTCTAAAACTCTCTTTAAGACATTTATCTCCTGTATCTTTCAGTCGTAGACTACAAGATCATGAACTTTGGTTGATGCCAATAGGATCCCTGCCCTGGATTATTCAACTAAGCTGCCCCTCCAAGTTTATATACATTCTGTATTTGACCTTCTACTTTGGAGATGCTAGTAAAATTGTTAAAATCCTGACCTCTTTCACTGCAGTAAGCAAGAAATTTAGCTTGCCTTATTAAGAAATTAATTTAATGATTTTTTTTTCTTTCCTAGCAATTGGCAATCAGCAGATCTTAACTACTTTTAAAGTTGTTTAGTTTTATATTTGCATGGTTTCATGAAACTTGAATCATTAAGAGTGCAAATTTGAGAGCAAGAGGTTAATAAATCAAAAAAAAGAGAGAAAATTAGGACAAAGCTTATTGAAAGAATATGGGTAAAGGCCAATAAACTGAACTAACATAGGGGTAAGGCGCATCACCGACTCGATGGACATGAGTTTGGGTAAAGTCTGGGAGGTGGTGATGGCCAGGGAGGCCTAGTGTGCTGTGATTCATGGGGTCATGAAGAGTCAGACATGACTGAGCAACTGAACTGAACTGAATGCAACTGCAAAGACATGATCAAATTAGAGTGATATGTCTGATAGAAGGTCAGCAGGACTTTGCAAAGGATAAGACTTAAAAGTAGGGTATAAGTAGGGACTTTCCTGGTGATCCAGTGGTTAAGAATGTGTCTTCCAATGCAGGAGACAGGGGTTCCATTCCTGGGCAGACATCTAGGATTTCACAAGGCCCGAGGAAACTAAGGCTGTGTTCCACAACTAGGGAAGCCCCTGGGTCCCAGCAAATGCCTGGCACAGCCAAAATCAGATACATAAATGAATGGAAGGAATAAGTAGTATTACAGGACTGCAAAGTTTCAAATCTTTGAGACTTAGTGAATCAGTGAACTCACTAACCACAATAGAGAATAAAGATGTAAGATTCATTGGGTAGGGCAGAACGGGTGATGAGATTGATGTTTAATTGCCAAATCTAAAAAAATAAAAAAATGTATAGCAGTGGCTTTCAACTGAGAACACTCACCCCCACCTTCATTCCTAAAACAGGGACACTTGGTAATATCTGGGGACATTTTGGTTGTTATAACTCAAGATGTCATGGTGTCTAGTGTGTCAAAACCAGGAAAGTTACTCAACAGCCTACAATGCACGCGAGTGTCCCCACACAACAAACATTGTCCTATTTAAAATGTCAGTAGGTGACTTCACCTGTGGTCCAGCAGTTGACTTCACCTTCCAATGCAGGGAGTTTAGCTTCCATTCCTGGTTGGGGAACAAAGATCTCATATATCTCCAACACAAAAAGAACCAAAACAGAAACAATATTGTAACAAATTCAGTAAGACTTTAAAAGTGGTCCACATTTTAAAAAATAAAAAAGAAAGAAAACTGTCAAGAGCATCCCAGTTGAGAAATCTTGATCCAGAGACACAAATAGATTACAAAAATGATTTGTTAAAACACTGATTGAATTAATGACCTTGTCTGGGGAGGCCTTGCAAATAGCTGTGAAAAGAAGAGAAGCGAAAAGCAAAGGAGAAAAGGACAGATATAAACATCTGAATGCAGAGTTCCAAAGAATAGCAAGAAGAGATAAGAAAGCCTTCTTCAGTGATCAATGCAAAGAAATAGAGGAAAACAACAGAATGGGAAAGACTAGGGATCTCTTCAAGAAAATCAGAGATACAAAAGGAACATTTCATGCAAAAATGGGCTCGATAAAGGACAGAAATGGTATGGACCTAACAGAAGCAGAAGATATTAAGAAGAGATGGCAAGAATACACAGAAGACCTGTACAAAAAAGAGCTTCACGACCCAGATAATCATGATGGTGTGATCACTGACCTAGAGCCAGACATCCTGGAATGTGAAGTCAAGTGGGCCTTAGAAAGCATCACTATGAACAAAGCTAGTGGAGGTGATGGAATTCCAGTGGAGCTACTCCAAATCCTGAAAGATGATGCTGTGAAAATGCTGCACTCAATATGCCAGCAAATTTGGAAAACTCAGCAGTGGCCACAGGACTGGAAAATGTCAGTTTTCATCCCAATCCCAAAGAAAGGCAATGCCAAGGAGTGCTCAAACTACTGCATAATTGCACTCATCTCACACGCTAGTAAAGTAATGCTCAAAATTCTCCAAGCCAGGCTTCAGCAATATGTGAACCGTGAACTTCCTGATGTTCAAGCTGGTTTTAGAAAAGGCAGAGGAACCAGAGATCAAATTGCCAACATCTGCTGGATCATCGAAAAAGCAAGAGAGTTCCAGAAAAACATCTATTTCTGCTTTATTGACTATGCCAAAGCCTTTGACTGTGTAGATCACAATAAACTGTGGAAAATTCTGAAAGAGATGGGAATACCAGACCACCTGATCTGCCTCTTGAGAAATCTGTATGCAGGTCAGGAAGCAACAGTTAGAACTGGTCATGGAACAACAGACTGGTTCCAAATAGGAAAAGGAGTACGTCAAGGCTGTATATTGTCACCCTGTTTATTTAACTTATATGCAGATTACATCATGAGAAATGCTGGACTGGAAGAAACACAAGCTGGAATCAAGATTACCAGGAGAAATACCAATAACCTCAGATATGCAGATGATACCACCGTTATGGCAGAAAGTGAAGAGGAACTAAAAAGCCTCTTGATGAAAGTGAAAGTGGAGAGTGAAAAGGTTGGCTTAAGGCTCAACATTCAGAAAACGAAGATCATGGCATCTGGTCCTATCACTACATGGGAAATAGATGGAGAAACAGTGGAAACAGTGTCAGACTTTATTTTTCTGGGCTCCAACATCACTGCAGATGGTGACTGCAGCCATGAAATTAAAAGACGCTTACTCCTTGGAAGGAAAGTTATGACCAACCTAGATAGCATATTCAAAAGCAGAGACATTACTTTGCCAACAAAGGTTCACCTAGTCAAGGCTATGGTCTTTCCTGTGGTCATGTATGGATGTTAGAGCTGGACTGTGAAGAAGGCTGAGCGCCGAAGAATTGATTCTTTTGAACTGTGGTGTTGGAGAAGACTCTTGAGAGTCCCTTGGACTGCAAGGAGATCCAACCAGTCCATTCTGAAGGAGATCAGCCCTGGGATTTCGTTGGAAGGACTGATGTTGAAGCTGAAACTCCAGTATTTTGGCCACCTCATGCAAAGAGTTGACTCATTGGAGAAGACTCTGATGCTGGGAAGGATTGGGGGCAGGAGGAGAAGGGGACGCAGAGGATGAGATGGCTGGATGGCATCACTGACTCGATGGAAGTGAGTCTGAGTGACCTCCGGGAGTTGGTGATGGACAGGGAGGCCTGGCATGCTGCGGTTCATGGGGTCGCAAAGAGTTGGACACGACTGAGCAACTGATCTGATCTGATACCTAAAGGTCCATCCAAAGCAATTTATTATAGCCAATAGATAAGCAGTGTCAAAAGCAAGAATGTTTCCAAGGATGACAGAAGAGGTCATCTGCTCTATCTGAACCTCTCCTGCTCTGCTTCACTCTGGTCCTGGCCCTCAGTGCTCCCATCAAGTGGGTGAACTGTTTCTCTGAAAACACAGGCTGAAATTCAGCTCACCTTCCCAGAGCCATACACAAGGCCCCGCGATTCAAGGGACTGCCCACACCCCTTATGTGCTCTACTCAGTTGTGTCTGACTCTTTGTGACCCCGTGGACTGTAGTCCGACAGGCTCCTCTGTCTGTGGAATTTTCTAGGCGAGAATTCTGGAGCGGGTTGCCATTTCCTACTCCGGGGGTCTTCCTGACCAAGGGATTGAACCCAAGTCATGCTTCTCCTGCATTTGCAGGTGAGTTCTTTACCATTTGCACCACCTAGGAAACCCCTCACTGAGCACAGGTGTGCCCAGACATGAAGCAGCAGTTCTCAGAGTGCTTTATTTAAGCTTCCAGTTCAAGTCCTGATTCAAGATACAACCATTAGTACTTCAACTTAGTCTATAAAGGTTTCAATTTCTTAAGTAAAGCACAATTATAACTTAATTCTTTGCCCCTTCATCTTCAGAAAGTGAAAGTTGTTCAGTCATGTCCAACTTTTCCGGACCCCATGGACTATTTAGTTCAGTTCAGTTGCTCAGTCGTGTCCGACTCTTTGAGACCCCATGAATCACAGCATGCAGGCCTCCCTGTCCATCACCAACACTCTGAGTTTACTCAAACTCATGTCCATTGAGTGAGTGATGCCATCCAGCCATCTCATCCTCTGTCGTCCCCTTTTTCTCCTGCCTCCAATTCCTCCCAGCATCAGGGGCTTTTCCAATGAGACAACTCTTCGTATGAGGTGGCCAAAGTATTGGAATTTCAGCATTAGCATCAGTCCTTCCAATGAACACCCAGGGTTGATCTCCTTTAGAATGGACTGGGTGGATTTCCTTGCAGTCCAAGGGACTCTCAAGAGTCTTATCCAACACCACAGTTCAAAACCATCAATTCTTTGGTGCTCAGCTTTCTTCACAGTTCAACTCTCACATCCATACATGACCACTGGAAACAATCATTGCCTTGACTAGATGGAACTTTATTGGAAAAGTAATGTCTCTGCTTTTGAATATGCTATCTAGGTTGGTCATAACTTTCCTTCCAAAGAGTAAGCATCTCTTAATTTCATGGCTGCAATCACCATCTGCAGTGATTTTGGATCCCAAAGAAACAAAGTTTGCCACTGTTTCCACGGTTTCCCCATCTATTTCCCATGAAGTGATGGGACCAGATGCCATGATCTTCGTTTTCTGAATATTGAGCTTTAAGACAACTTTTTCACTCTCCACTTTCACTTTCATCAAGAGGCTTTTTAGTTCCTCTTCACTTTCTGCCACAAGGGTGGTGTCATCTGCATATCTGAGGTTATTGATATTTCTCCCAGCAATCTTGATTCCAGCTTGTGTTTACTCCAGCCCAGCGTTTCTCATGATGTACTCTGCATAGAAGTTAAATAAGCAGGGTGACAATATACAGCCTTGATGAAGTCCTTTTCCTATTTGGAACCAGTCTGTTGTTCCATGTCCAGTTCTAACTGTTGCTTCCTGACCTGCATACAAATTTCTCAAGAGGCAGGTCAGGTGGTCTGTTATTCCTATCTCTTTCAGAATTTTCCACAGTTTATTGTGACCCACACAGTCAAAGGCTTTGGCCTAGTCAATAAAGCAGAAATAGATGTTTTTTGGAAACTCTCTTGCTTTTTCCATGATCCAGCAGATGTTGGCAATTTAATCTCTGGTTCCTTTGCTTTATCTAAAACCAGCTTGAACATCAGGAAGTTCATAGTTCACATATTGTTAAAGCCTGGCTTGGAGAATTTTGAACATTACTTTACTACCCTGTGAGATGAGTACAGTTGTGTGGTAGTTTGAGCATTCTTTGGCATTGCCTTTCTCTGGGATTGGAATGAAAACTGACCTTTTCCAGTCCTGTGGCCACTGCAGAGTTTTCCAAACTTGCTGGCATATTGAATGCAGCACTTTCACAGCATCATCTTTCAGGATTTGGAATAGCTCAACTGGAATTCCATCCCCTCCATTAGCTTTGTTTGTAGTTATGCTTTCTAAGGCCCACTTGACTTCACATTCCAGGATGTCTAGCTCTAAGTCAGTTATCACACCATCATGATTATCTGGGTCGTGAAGATCTTTTATGTACAGTTCTTCTATTATTCTTGCCACCTCTTCTTAATATCTTCTGCTTCTGTTAGGTCCATACCATTTCTGTCCTTTATCTAGCCCATGTTTGCATGAAATGTTCCCTTGGTATCTAATTTTCTTGAAGAGATCTCTAGTCTTTCCCATTCTGTTGTTTTCCTATATTTCTTTGCATTGATCGCTGAAGGCTTTCTTATCTCTCTGTGCTATTCTTTGGAACTCTGCATTCAGATGCTTATATCTTTCCTTTTCTCCTTTGCTTTTCACTTCTGTTCTTTTGACAGCTATTTGTAAGGCCTCCCCAGACAGCCATTTTGTTTTTTGCATTTCTTTTCCATGGGAATGGTCTTGATCCCTGTCCCCTATACAATGTCACGAACCTCATTCCATAGCTCATCAGGCACTCTATCTATCAGATCTAGGCCCTTAAATCTATTTCTCACTTCCACTGTATAATCATAAAGAATTTGATTTAGGTCATACCTGAATGGTCTAGTGGTTTTCCCTACTTTTTTCAATTTAAGTCTAAATTTGGCAATAAGGAGTTCATGATCTGAGCTACAGTCAGCTTCCGGTCTTGTTTTTGCTGACTGTATAGAGCTTCTCCATCTTTGGCTGCAAAGAATATAATCAATCTGATTTCGGTGTTAACCATCTGGTGATGTCCATGTATAGAGTCTTCTCTTGTGTTGTTGGAAGAGGGTGTTTGCTATGACCAGAGAGTTCTCTTGGCAAAACTCTATTAGCCTTTGCCCTGCTTATTCTCCAGGCAAGAATACTGAAGTGGGTAGCCTTGCCCTTCTCAGGGGATCTTCCCAACCCATGGATACAACCCAAGTCTCCTGTATGGCAGGCAGAATCTTTACCAACTGAACTATCAAGGAAGCCCTAACAGGAAGTTTGCCTCTGCACACAGATTGGATATGCAACAAATTGAAGTGGAATTAAAAGACTCTTCCCCAGATTGATAACTGAGTAAAGCTGTATTATTCATTGCATGTCTGCATAAGTTATATTAATACTAAATTTGATTTTTAAAAAAACAAATAAGAGCATCACTTTACCACAGATATTACAAAAAAGTTTGGTGTTTAATTAAATCATTAGAGAACCAAGTAGATGTCATAACTTTTTCAAAGAAGAAGTCTATATGGTATGCTTCCATCTATGGGGTCACACAGAGTCGGACATGACTAAAATGACTTAGCAGCAGCAGCATGTATGTATATATACATTTGTATAGAGAAAAGACTGTTGAAATTAATGTACAAATAGATGAACACTGACTTTTCCCAGGTAGAATAGGAAGGAAAGGCAATCAGCTTCCACTGGACAGAAAACATTTGCAAGTCTATAGTCAAGGATTGCATTGCATTGCTCTCTGTCATCCATAACTTTCAGAGATGTAAAATAGCTCCCAAAAATCTAGTCCAAATACCCTTAAGCGTTTACTCTAGACAATACACTGCTGTCCCTTGAAATATATCTTCACTTGCAGTTATAATAGTTCACTCCGATTACGGTCTAAACCTTTTAGATAAAAAGGCAATGTTTCAGAGAGAATAAAAATTAAGTGTATTCCAATCTACTGTGTGTTTTCATCTATCTTTCCCTTTTAATTCCATGCAATCTTGTCCAGTAGAATGACTTTAAAATCCGTAAAATGTCACTTCAAGATTTGACTTTTATGTAATAGATTATGCAATCTTGTGGTATTTAAAAAATATCACTATCAAGGGATGTGATTTCTTTTTATTTGGCAAATTATGTTGCAGTACATGAAAAGTAGATTGCTGTTCATTTCTTCAGGAAGTGTTTTTCTCAGGAAAAAAAAATGTATTGAATATGAAAAAAATTATTATAATATATATACATGTTTCTACTAGTATGACTGTCAATGCTTACCTATACTTTCCATTATATAAACAATGGTTTTAAAACAAGGAAAAATATTAGTGAATTAAACTTCAAAACTATTTACAAAGAAAGCTGTTTTTTATGAAGTTTCTTAAGCGATCCTAAAGTTATACATTAGGCTCCATCATATTTCCCTTCTAAATGTTCCCAATTATTCTTTGGCCTGACAGTTTCATCTATAGCCGACATTAATTTCTAACTTCTCAGACTGTGTCAGACAAAGCTCAGATCCTACTGTTTACTTCAATGGTAATTTCCTCCAGATTTTGTGTTCTAAGCCAGAGACCACACAAAAACTTTACTTAAGATTTTTTTCAAAGCTTCTGGTTCTTGCAAATTTCAGTTTTAAAAATTCTTTCCCAAGGTTGGTATTATATCTTCCCACACAGTAATCCTTCTTTTACCTTCTTACATTATGCTTTTCTTCTTGAGGATAAACCAAAAGCAGTGGAAAGATTACATTTAGACTTTAAAAATGTCTCTCCTTTACTTCAGGAGGTGCCAAAACCTTTTAGGTGATTATACTAGTTTGTGATCAAAGATCCTAGTATAAGTAAGTTTTAAAATAATGAAAATAATAAGGATTAAAAGAGACCGTGTCTGCAGCCAAATTACCTAAAATTCACCAATGACAGAAAGATTTCACAAAGATAATGATAAATGGCCATGATAATAATAAAAGTTAAATTTATTAGACACTTCTTATATACCAGAAACTTCTCTAAGTATTTCATATACATTGTCTTATTAAATCTTCATTCAACAAGAAATATTTTCAAAATATTAACCTCTGCTTCTTTTTACCCATTACTTATTCAGTTATGTAATGATGAGGGCAACCCATAGTTTCCTTCTTTTGGGTAGAAAAGTAGCAACAGACATGCAAGACAGAAAAGGTAATGCTTTATCATGGTGTTTCAGACACTTAAATTCTTGGTACAGATTTTGCATCAATGAAAGGATCTTTAGAGAAATGTTTTTTTCTCCTTAAAATCAAAATCCAGAAGCTAAAATGACTGAAGACATAAAATTTATACCATAAACAGTAGATATCAAAGAATGCCTCATGAGTAACAGCCAGTCTTCCTGCATACTCAGAGAGAGATGACGTCTACCACACATTAATGAAATTATCTTATTCGGGCCATTGCAATAGGGAATCTTATACATGAAGAGTATCCTTAAAAAGTAGGCTTCCCTTGTGGCTCAAGAGGTCAAGAATCTGCCTACAGTATGGGAGACCCGGGTTTGATCCCTGGGTTGGGAAGATTCCCCTGGAGTATAAAATAGCAACCCATTCCATTATTCCTGCCTAAAAAATTCCTTTTAAAAAGGAAGCTTGGAGTTTTTTAAAGGCAGGTAAATAAGGGAGTCATGGGGAAAGCTAGAGGTGATTTCTCCTGGGAAATGAGAGAATATGGGTTCCCTAGATGTAGTGGTCGGGGAAGGCAATGGCACCCCACCCCAGTACTTTTGCCTGGAAAATCCCATGGATGGAGGAGCCTGGTAGGCTGCAGTCCATGGGGTCGCTAAGAGTCAGACATGACTGAGCGACTTCACTTTCACTTTTCACTTTCATGCACTGGAGAAGGAAATGGCAACCCACTCCAGTGTTCTTGCCTAGAGAATCCCAGGGATGGGGGAGCCTGGTGGGCTGCCGTCTATGGGGTCGCACAGAGTCGGACACGACTGAAGCGACTTAGCAGCAGCAGCAGCAGCAGATGTAGTGGTAAAGAATACACCTCCCAAACAGGTGATGTGAAAGATACAGGCTCAGTCCCTGGGTTGGGATGATGCCCTAGAGTAGGAAATAGCAAACCACTCCAGTATTCCTGCCTAGAAATGTCCATGGACAGAAGGGACTGGGGGATGGGGGTGGGGGCTACAGTCCAGGGGTTGCAAAGACTGGAATATGAAAGAACACACATACACACACACACATGAGACAGAGAACATAGTGGCCCTTTGCTATTACTCTTTATTCTGAAAGAGGGAATGATGGAGGGATTTTCCTAACTTAAGTGCTTCCTCACAGTACAGTTAAACATTGTATCACATGAGAAAAATATCTCATGGGCTGGGATTGAGATGTAGAGTCAGAGATACATGCAAAAGAATGAAAGGCTGGGTGGGCTTTGCAAAGGGACCTCTCACCTTGATCTCCCACACAACCTCAGGAACCATTAGATTAGAGTTCAAATTTGAAATCTGGGCAGGATAGGAGAGAGATGTTATGACGATCTGTGTGGGAGAGATGTGGATCATTGCTGAGTGTGGTCCGGGAGAACAACAGGTTACCCTTTACCCTCTCACTTCCCCTCTCCCATTCCCACTTAGCTCAGTCTTGTCTGACTCCTTACCACCCCATGAATCGCAGCACTCCAGGCCTCCCTGTCCATCACCAACTCCGGGAGTTCACTCAGACTCACATCCATCAAGTCAGTGATGCCATCCAGCCACCTTATCCTCTATTGTCCCCTTTTCCTCCTGCCCCCAATCCCTCCCAGCATCAGAGTCTTTTCCAGTGAGTCAACTATTCACAAGAGGTGGCCAAAGTACTAGAGTTTCAGCTTTAGCATCATTCCTTCCAAAGAAATCCCAGGGCTGATCTCCTTTAGAATGGACTGGTTGGATCTCCTTGCAGTCCAAGGGATTCTCAAGAGTCTTCTCCAACACCACAGTTCAAAAGCATCAATTCTTTTCTGTTCAACTTTCTTTATAGTCCAACTCTCACATCTATACATGACTACTGGAAAAACCATAGCTTTGACTAGATGGACCTTTGTTGGCAAAATAATGTCTCTGCTTTTTAAAATGCTATCTAGGTTGGTCATAGCTTTTCTTCCAAGGTGCAAGTGTCTTTTAATTTCATGGCTGCAGTCACCCTCTGCAGTGATTTTGGAGCCCCCCCCCCAAAAAAAAAAAAAAAAAATGTCTGTCACTGTTTCCATTATTTCCCCATCTATTTGGCATGAAGTGATGGCACCAGATGCCATGATCTTCATCTTCTGAATGTTGAGCTTTAAGCCAAATTTTTCACTCTCTACTTTCACTTTCATCAAGAGGCTTTTTAGTTCCTCTGCACTTTCTGCCATAAGGGTGGTTTCATCTGCATATCTGAGGTGATTGATATTTCTCCCAGAAATCTTGATTCCAGCTTGTGTTTCTTCCAGCCCAGCATTTCTCATGATGTACTCTGCATATAAGTTAAATAAGCAGGGTGACAATATACAGCCTTGATGAAGTCCTTTTCCTATTTGGAACCAGTCTGTTGTTCCATGTCCAGTTCTAACTGTTGCTTCCTGACCTGCATATAGGTTTCTCAAGAGGCAGGTCAGGTGGTCTGGTATTCCCATCTCTTTCAGAATTTCCCACAGTTTATTGTGATCCACACAATCAAAGGCTTTGGCATAGTCAATAAAGCAGAAATAGATGTTTTTATGGAACTCTCTTGCTTTTTCAATAATCTAGCAGATGTTGGCAATTTGATTTCTCCATTCCTCTCACCAACTTCCAATCCCTGTAGGGCTCTTCATCAGAATGAATGGACAAGAGACACAGTGTGTCTGATGAGAAAGACCAGACATAAAGTCAGTAGCATTATCACTTCCAAAGAGGTGTATGCTGCTGCTACTGCTGCTAAGTCGCTTCAATCGTGCCCAACTCTGTGTGACCCCATAGACGGAAGCTCACCAGGCTCCCCCGTCCCTGGGATTCTCCAGGCAAGAACACTGGAGTGGGTTGCCATTTCCTTCTCCAATGCATGAAAGTGAAAAGTGAAAGTGAAGTCGCTCAGTCGTGTCCGACTCTTAGCGACCCCATGGACTGGAGCCCACCAGGCTCCTCCGTCCATGGGATTTTCCAGGCAAAAGTACTGGGGTGGGATGCCATTGCCTTCCCCAAAGAGGTGTTTAGGAGCATGCAATTTCCTAGCAAACACTAGCTAGGAATCTGCTCTCAGATCAGTAATTCATGCTGAACCGACATTCCTCCCAAGACGACATACAGATGGCTAACAAACACATGAAAAGATGCTCAACATCACTCATTAATAGAGAAATGCAAATCAAAACCACAATGAGATATCACCTCACACTGGTCAGAAAGGTCATCATCAAAAAGTCTGCAAACAATAAATGCTGGAAAGGGTGTGGAGAAAAGGGAACTCTCTTGCACTGTTGGTGGGAATGTAAATTGATGCAGTCACTATGGAAGACTGGAGATTTCTAAAATATCTAGGAATAAAACCACCATATGACCCAGCAATCCCACTCCCAGGCATATACCCTGAGGAAACCAAAACTGAAAGAGACACATGTATCCCATTGTTCACTGCAGCGCTATTTACAATAGCTAGAACATTGAAGCAACCTAGATGCCAATCAACAGATGAATGGATAAAGGAGTTGTGGTACATATACACAATGGAATATTACTCAGCCATAAAAGGAACACAGTTGAGTCAGTTCTGATGATGTGGATGAACCTAGAACCTATTATACAGAGTAAAATGAGTCAGAAAGGCAAATATGGCATTCTAATGCATATATACAGAAGCTAAAGAAATGGTACTGAAGAGTTTACTTACAGAGCAACAATGGAGAAATGGACATAGAGACTAGACTTACAGACATGGGGAGAGGGGAGGAGAAGGTGAGATGTAAGGAAATGGTAACATTACCATATGTAATGGTAATTACATATGGAATTTGCTCTGTGGCTCAGGAAACTAAAACAGGGGCTTTGTATCAATCTAGAGAAGACTCTTGAGAGTCCCTTGGACTGCAAGGAGATCCAACCAGTCCATTCTGAAGGAGATCAGCCCTGGGTGTTCTTTGGAAGGAATGATGCTAAAGCTGAAACTCCAATACTTTGGCCACCTCATGCGAAGAGTTGACTCATTGGAAAAGACTCTGATGCTGGGAGGGATTAGGGGCAGGAGGAAAAGGGGACAGCAGAGGATGAGATGGCTAGATGGCATCACCGAATCAATGGATGTGAGTCTGAGTGAACTCCGGGAGTTGATGATGGACAGGGAGTCCTGGTGTGCTGCGATTCATGGGGTCACAGAGTCCAACATGACTGAGCGACTGAACTGAACTGAACTGAAATTAGAGGGGTGGGATGGGGTGGGAGATGTGAGGGAGGTTCAAAAGGGCGGGTGTATATGTATACCCATTGTTGATTCATGTTGAGGTTTGACAGAGAACAACAAAATTCTGTAAAGCAATGATCCTTAAACAAAAAAATAATAATTCACACGGGGCATCTTGTATCTTCCTTGTTGAGGTTTATAGGGCTCTTTCAGGCTACTAGCTTTCTCTGGGCTCTTTGTCAAACTTCTCAAGGAATATAGGAATGACATTCATCTTTATATGTCAATATATTATTTTAATATTCAGTATATATTTTAACACAAAACTCAAAAGATTTGTGACAATGTTGATGATTCACCTATGGTTTCTCAGCCTCCAAATTACTGCAACTTTGATCAGGATAATTCTTTGTCCTTTCATTCATTAAGATATTTCAAAATATCTTTGAACTTTACTGATAGGTTACAGCAGTACTTCTCCCCTTCTTCTGAAGTGTAGGTTGTGACAATCAAAAATAAGTTCTCCAGCCATTGCAAAATGTTCCCTGGAAAATAAAGTCCCTCTCAATTGTGTGAAAGCCACTGGTTTAAGCTCCAGATTACTCTTGGAAGTGAATCTACTTGGCATAGAAGTAGGCATGTGATACTGTTCTGGCCAATAAGAACAAGTTTTCTGGGGGACTTCTTTTCATCTTAGTTTGCTCAGGCTGTTGTAAAATTTACCATAGTCTGGGTGGCTTAAACAATAGAAAAAAATTTTTTTTAATCCATTTGGTTCCTGGTGAGAACTGTCCCTAACTTTCATATAGCTACATTCACATTGTGTCTGCAGATGATGGAGACTGAATAATGATGGAGTTAGAGAGAGAGAAGGAGTCTCTTTTTCTTCCTCATCTTACAATACTATGGTCTTATCAGATTAGGGGTCCAAACTTATTAACCATAATTCATTCCTAAGGATTCTGTCTTCAGAGTGAGTCACATTGGAGATTATGGCTACAGCATATGAATTTGGGTGGAGCACAATTCAGTCACAGCACCTTCTGAGAAGCTGTTTTTGTTTTTGTTTTTTTCCTCTACTCTTACAAAGGACCATGAGCAATGTGTCCTGTTCCTTACTTCTACCTTTTAAAATGGTCACTTGAGGAGTAGATGCGTTGATCTACCTCTTATGCCATCTTTCAGATCAGAACAGATCAGTCGCTCAGTCGTGTCCAACTCTTTGCGACCCCATGAACCGCAGCACGCCAGGCCTCCCTGTCCATCACCAACTCCCGGAGGTCACTCAGACTCACATGCATCGAGTCAGTGATGCCATCCAGCCATCTCATCCTCTGTCGTCCCCTTTTCCTCTTGCCCCCAATCCCTCCCAGCATCAGAGTCTTCTCCAATGAGTCAACTCTTCGCATGAGGTGGCCAAAATACTGGAGTTTCAGCTTTAGCATCATTCCTTCCAAAGAAATCCCAGGGCTGATCTCCTTCAGAATGGACTGGTTGGATCTCCTTTCAGTCCAAGGGACTCTCAAGAGTCTTCTCCAACACCACAGTTCAAAAGCATCAATTCTTCGGTGCTCAGCCTTCTTCACAGTCTAGCTCTCACATCCATACATGACCACCGGAAAGACCATAGCCATCTTTAGGAAAATGCTAATCCACTGTTGACTGGAGAGTAGGAACAATTTTTTAATTTTCTCACTTCAATAGATTTGTTTCAACCCATTACCTCTTATATCCTCCTCAAGCTTCAGTTATAATCTGTTCTGGCTCTCTGATCAATAATTAAGTCCATAAACTCCCAGTGTACATTATTGGACAAAAATTAAATCATCACCACAGAGTCTGGGCATCCCTCAAATACTTGTTCTAGGATTATCTCCAGGAAACTCAATTTATGTCCCCCTAGCCTGCATTTGGAAATAGAAAGAACTCGTCAGTATTTCTTTATCTCATAGTAAGGAGAGGAGGAGATCTTCACTTAGAAGGAGTGAAAAGGCAAACCTGTGTACTGCACAGGCTCAAAAAGATAAGCTTTTTCAAGACTCAACATGCCTTACAGTGTCATAAAAGAGGGAGAACGAAAGGGAATTTGAAGGAGGCAGTGGAGGCAATTTAGAAGCTCCAGATTTTCTATATGGAAAGAGCATAGGGGAAAAAGTTTGCTAGGATGGATGTCAAGAAAAAGTACAGAATTCAACCTGAAACTGTAATGTCAGCCTCATGACTGAGGGATGCACAGGGAAGGATCAACCTAGGCAACCCTACAAAAAGACCCAGAAGTCAAGCTGGAGAGAAAGTCCAACCCTAGCACAGCAACTTAAGGAGAGTTTTACCGACCTAACAATTTAGCAAGGAAGTCTCACTGCCTAGGATTGAAGACCTGGCAGGCACCCTTGTCTTATTACCACACAAGATGATCCAGAATGGCCATAGGATCAAAAGGCCTACATAAATCTTTATATATTTGTGTCAAGTTGGTTCAGATTTGTGAACTACTAAGCGTGGAGAATTTCTTATGTCAAAATATTACAAAATCCTAATGGAAAGAATTATTTTATTTTTGTGTCCCCATACTAAGTAGAGTAAACAAACAACTAAACCTTCTGAAGGAAAAAAGAAGAAATTATATAAGTGTATGAATCAGTCTCAGTTGAATTATGGACAAGAGCAAAACACTCAAGGTAACAGAGTAACTAGCATGTGGACATTTGGAAGAATGAGGATTTAAGTTCCGCCAAGGACCATACTTGTCTTGACCAGCACTGTATCCCATGTGGTATGAGCAGTGCCTGGCTGGTATATAGCTGTCACTTCATAAACAGTTGTTAAAAGAGTTAAAGTGACTTTTTTTCCTTTAACTTATGGTTGCTAAATGTGAGATGTTTTTATTTATTTTTAACTTTTCTCAAGTAAGTTTTCAAACTTTCTTTCATAATTTATTTAGCTAGAACTGCCCATAGACTTCTGTTTTGTCTATTTTCTTTAACTCATTCTCCTTATTTGCCAGTCAAAAAAGTTATCTGAAAATCTTCTATAATGAAAACTCCATGCATTCAGAAGAAATGAAGGCAAAGCCCTTAGAAGACCTGGATTCTAGATCAAAGGCAAATAAAAAAAAAAATGCCTGTTCCAAAACTGAACCCTAAAGTAAAACATATAACTCTCTGCCTGCTTTAGTTGGTAAAGTGGGCAGATGATCAATATGAGGGATTGTTGAGAGCAAGACATTCATTTCAGTGCTGATCAATACCAGACCTGCCTCAAGGGAGAGAGAGCCCACTGAAGCTATGCCACCTGCTCCTAAAAGCACTTCAAAAGGAAAGGAGGAGGGAAGTACTTTTTTCACACAACATAAAGCTGATTTATGAAAAGGTGTGTGTGTATATATATATATATATATATATATATATATATATAAAAATTGATAAAAAGAGACATGACAATATTTCCCCCTAAGTATCTTGACTGATAAAACTCACCACATTTTGTCTAGAGGTTTTCTAGCAAGTTTCATACATGAAAAACAAAATAGAAAACATTGTCTTTAACTTAATTTATAAAAGTTTAAAAAAATGTTATTTAGACAGTTTAAAGCTCTGGAAAACGATCACATATAATAATACCATATGCCTGTTCAATCTTTTACAGTATTGAACAATTTGCTACATATTACCATGATTTGATTCTTGAGAACTTTTCCAGGAAATTTTGTTGAGCGTGATCAGACAAGAACTGTTATTCCTATTTGACAGATAAGGGAAATGAAACTCACAGAAGTTAGGTGATTTAAAAGAGATGGCAGTGCTAAAATTTTAGAAGAAGACAGGAAAAGCAATGTTTTCTGACAACATTAGATAAGAGGAAAAGTTTCCACTCAGTGATGTCAATTTCAACCAAATAAGAAAACTGGAAAAACAAAGCAAGTGAAATACACAGCATGTTTAAGGAAAAAAAAATAACAAAGATAAAGCAGAATTCAATGACCTGGGATACAATAAATAAGAATCAATGTAACAAAAACTGAATCCTTGAGGAGATCACTACAACTGATAAGCTTCTAGTCAAAATCCTCAGAAAAAAGGAGAGAAAACATAAAGAGAAGGCATCACTACAGACTCTACAGATAATAAAAGAATAGTGTGTAATTCTTACAAACAATGTTACATCAATATATTTTACAAGTTAGATTAAATGGGAAAATTCCTCTTAACACAGAAATTACTAAAGCTTACTCAAGAACTAGATAACCTAAATCCACACTATATATGAAATGATATTTGTAGTTTAAAACTTTCCCACAAAGAAAATTCTAGGTGCAGATAGTTTCACTGTGAATTCTATCAAACATGTAGTTGATAAATAATACAAATTCTATGTAAATTTGTTCCCAAAAAAATGAAGAAGGAGAAATATTTCTGAGTTTATTCTATAATACTATTATTACCAGCAACATTCATGAATATAGATTAAAAAATGTTTGTATATAAAATTCAAACATGACTAAGTGGAGCTTATCCAAGACATGCAAGATCTGATTTACTTTCATGGAATCAATTAATATAACTCACCATATTAACAACTAAAAGAGAAAAAAATGATAACTTCAATAGACACAATAAACACCTTTGACAAAAGTCAAAATTCATTCATCAGAAAACCTGTCAGTAAAGAGAAACAGAAGAAATCTTCAGTCTTACAGAAAGCATCCACTAAAATGTGCAGCCAGTATGATACTTGCTGATGAAAGACTGAATCATTTTCCCCTATTATCAGACACAAATATAGCATGTCCACTCTCAATACTTCTACTCAACATTGTACTATAACTTCTTGACAGTGAAATCAGGCAAAATATAGACATAAAAATATCCAGATTTGAGAGGAAGAGATTAAAGCCATTTATCTCAGATAATGTGATTATCTATTAGGTAATCTGATGGAATGCACAAAAAATGATTAGAACTAATAATCGAGTTTAATAAGGTGGCATGGTGTGAAGAAATAGATTGAGGCACAATAAGTCTATTCCAGCAGAATACTTGGCCAAGTTCTAACTCCTGCTAGGATAGTTAGCTGTTAGAGGTTCAGTTTCCCTTACTCTTGTTATGCCCAGGAAGTCACAAGCAAATAATAACATCCTATTTCATCTTTCACCTTTGAGTTGCTCCGAGGTGGAGCTGAGCTGGAAAAAGGCGATCCTTTGTCTTCTTGTTTCAGTTCTAATATTATAAACTACTATCTTTTTCATGGTACATTCAGGGCCACATGTTTCACTTGGTGTGTGTGTGTGTTCATGGAGACTTGGCTATTTAAAATGGCTCTCGGTAATCACGATGAGTTTTAGTGTAGTGTTGCTAAGCACAAGAAAGCTGTGATGCTCCCCCTGGGGAGAAAGTTCACGTCTGAGAGAAGCTTTACTATGATATGAGTTATTGCACTATTGGCCATGAGTTCAATGTAAATGAATCAACAATGTAGTTCCAATAACATGCTTTTCATCAGAAATACACAAAAATCAAAATTATATACTGATTGGCTGATAAAAATGCTGTAACTACATGCTTATAGTAATCAAACCTTTTTTTTTCCCCCCTAGAGTAATTGTGCGTGTGTGTGTGCTCACTTGCTAAGTCACGTCTGACTCTTTTGAAACCTGTGCACTGTAGCCCGCCAGACTCCTCTGTCCACGGAATTATCCGAGCAAGAACACTGACGTGGGTTGCTATTTACTCCTCTAAGGGATCTTCCAGATCCAGGGATTGAACTCATGGCTGTTTGGCAGGCAGATTCTTTACCACTGAGCCACTTAGGAAGCCCAGAGCAACGATGCAGCACTTACTAATTCAGTATTTGTGATGACTTTGTAGAACACAGCTACCAAGCATGATTGACAATGTCTGATAAACGATTTGTATCTAGCTTACTGAAAATTAAAAAAAGTCAAAACTCAACAGTAAACAAAAAGCCATTAAAATGACCAAATTATTTGAGCAGATAGATGGACATAAAAGATACATGAATAGCAAATAAGCATATGTAAACGTTGGAGAAGGCAATGGCACCCCACTCCAGTACTCTTGCCTGGAAAAATCCCATGGACGGAGGAGCCTGCTAGGCTGCAGTCCATGGGGTTGCGAACAGTGGGACACGACTGAGCGACTTCACTTTTATGTATTGGAGAAGGAAATGGCAACCCGCTCCAGTGTTCTTGCCTGGAGAATCCCAGGGATGGGGGAGCCTGGTGGGCTGCCCTCTATGGGTTCACACAGAGTCGGACACGACTAAAGCGACTTAGCAGCAGCAAACATTGTCAACACTGTTAGTCATTGGGGAAATGGAAATATACCCACAATACAATATTAAATCACACCTATTTAGGAGGGCTAAAACTATGGAGAGACTGGAATCCTCAGACACTAGTGGTGGGAATATAAGATAGTACAAGTTGGAAAATAATTCAACATTTCTAAAAATTAAACATACACCCATCGTATGATCCAGGTTTTCCACTCTGAGATATTTTTCCAAATGCAAAGAAAACATATGTAATACCAAGGACTTGCATATGAATGGTTTTATTTGTATTAACCCCCAAATAGAAATAGTCTAAAAGTCCATCAACAGATGAATAAACAAACAAACTGTGGAATATCCCCAAATGGGATATCATTCAGTAATAAAAACGCATGAACTACTGATACACAGTATAGCATTAATGAAACTCACAGTAATAATGCAGAGAGAAAATAAGTCAGATTAAAAAGAGAGAGAACAGGGCTACCCAGGGCCTCAGACGCAAATCTGCCTGACAGTGAAGGAGACATGGGTTCGACCCCTGGTCCAGGAAGATCCCACATGCTGCAGAGAAACTAAGTCCTCGAGCCACAAGTATCGAGTCTGCACCCAAGAGCCAGGGAGCTGAAACTACTGAGCCACACGCAGCAAGTACTGAAGCCCTTGCATCCTGAGCCGACACTCTGCAATAAGAGAAGCCACTGCAATGAGAAGCCTGAGCAATGCGGTGGAGAGCAGTCCCCGCTCACGGTAGCTAAAGAAAGCCCAGGTGCAGAACGGAGACCCAGCGCAGCCACGAATGTAAACAAATAAAATTGCTAAAAATAGTGCACACTGTGTGGTGCTCTTTATATAAAACTGTAAAAAACACAACTTAATCTATTGTTGTAGAGAAAGTATCAGTGGTTACCCAAGAACTGGAAAGAACGATAAGGAAAAGGAAGAAGGGAGAGGAAAGATTAAAAAGGGCAGTGCAAGAGTTTTAGAGTGGTGGATAACTTTATTATCTTGATTATAGTGATGGTCTGAGCAGCATATACTTCTGTCAAAAGTTATCAAAAGGTATGGCAAAACCAATACAATATTGTAAAGTAACAAATAAAGTATACCACAAAAAAGGTTATGTGTAAATTTTAAATATTTCTATTAATTATAACTTAATAAAAGTATGTATTTTTTAAAAAGCTAATAAACCCTGAATTGATAATTTTTAATCCTTAGTTTAATGCTTTCCTACTACATCGTGTTAAGTGAGAGTGAAAGTGAAAATGAAGTCGCTCAGTCGTGTCTGACTCTGTGCGACCCCACAGACGGCAGCCCACCAGGCTCCCCCGTCCCTGGGATTCTCCAGGCAAGAACACTGGAGTGGGTTGCCATTTCCTTCTCCAATGCATGAAAGTGAAAAGTGAAAGTGAAGTGGCTCAGTGTGTCCGACTCTTCACAGCCCCAGGGACTGCAGCCTACCAGGCTTCTCTGTCCATGGGATTTTCCAGGCAAGAGTACTGGAGTGGGGTGCCATTGCCTTCTCCGATATACATATGATGTATTGCTATGGGCCTCTTGTGTTGCAGGCACATTCTTTACAGTCTGAGCCACTAGGGAAGCCCCTGGTTTGGGAAGATCCCCTGGAGAAGGGAATGGCAAGCCACTTCAGTATTCTTGCCTGGAGAATTCCATAGAGAGGAGCCTGGTGGGCTACAGTCCATGGGGTCGCAAAGAATCAAACATGACTGAGTGACTAACACTTTCACTTTCTTTTTTTCATGTATGTATATTTGCTAAATAACCACACATTATAGCTTTTATTCATCACATGAAAACATATTAGCTACTGGTAACAGATGATTTATGCATCATTTGTCTGGAAGCAGAGGTAATGTAGTGTAGTGAAAATAACATTTATAAAGCAACTATTATACGCCAGCAACAATGTTGAGTTTGTTGAGAAATGTTATTTAGTTTCATCCTTACAAAATCCTTTAAGATGTAGAAGACTTTCTCATGTCATAACTGATAAAATTAAGCTGGAGAAGTTAAATAGCTTCTCAGTGTCACATTTTCAGAGGCTGACCTGAAATTCAACCCCAAGTTTTTATGACTCCAGAGTTCCATGATACATATTATTTTGTATTATATTTATTATATATGTTAAGATATTGTAAATGTCATGTTCTTTTGCTCATACCTCTGAAATTATAGCTCTCAGAAACTTTCAAGGTAAACTCCCCTGTGACATGATTCTGTGTGTATCTCATTCAGCCTTCTTATAACAATTCATGTAGCTTCCCAGGTGGTGCTAGTGGTAAAGAACCCACCTTCCAAAGCAGGAGACATAAGCAAATCAGGTTTCATTCCTGAGTAGGGAAGATCCTCTGGAAAAGGAAATGGCAATCAACTCCAGTATTCTTGCTCGGAAAATCCCGTGGACAGAGAAGATTGGCAGGCTACAGTCCACAGGGTCGCAAAGAGTTGGACATGATTGAAGGGACTTATCACACACATATAACAATTAGTATTACCCCATCCAATAACAGTATAATAAGCACAATGTTTATGTAATAAATTCATAGTAACACATATTTTTGCAATACAAAATATATGTCAAGGAAAACATGCATGTTCCATAGTTACATACCAATCTCCAGCTGTCTGCATCAGTGAAGAATATGTTTGCACTTCAATTGTTAAAATTATTTGTTTATGTAAGACATTCTGCCTTCATTAATGCACATGATTAAATAGAAATGCTTCAGAACACAATAATTATTAACCTCATTTCACTAAAAGGAGTCTCACATTCAGTCAAGAGCTTTATAAGTACAATCACAAAAAAGGCAACAAATCTTTCGTAAACTAATTCAAGGCTTGCTTGAAGAAAGGAAAATATAAATTCCATTGATGTGTTGGCTCATTGTTCTTAAAGCGGGCTTCAGTCATTGCACCATCTTCAATTATAAAAGTATATATATACACACGTATATACATATATATACACACATATACACACACACACACACACACATATATATATATGTGTGTATGTTAGCATATTCACATATGTCTGCATATGCATAGGAAAGCCAAACAGCATCAGATATTAATTTAAATTGGAGTAAGATTCTCACCTGTGGGGCTCCGGTCATGAGTCCATTATTGCCATTCTCTGTGGAGAAAAGGTCAACTCACTGACTAGAAATGCAAAGGTAGTCTCCTCCAACAATCCAGACTAATCCATCTTAACTGAAATGTTACAAGGTGTTAATATCTGACTGAACTAATCAATTCCAAGGAAAACGTCTCAATCTTCCCAGTAGGCTGATATACAAGTAGTTAAATTAGATTTGGCATTTCAATTGAAAAGTGTTTCTGTAAACATCGGAATGCACCACAAGGAAAGGAGACATAGCAATTATTTTATTTCCAATAGAGTTGGTTTTAAACTTTGTTGTTAAAGATACCAAAAGAATTGAGGATATAATCTGGGACTAACATGTACTAACTTTGGAGAATTAATAAACCATGTCTTCATATTGTGTTACCCCAAAAGCCATGCTGACCCAGAAAGCTGGTGTTCTTCTATTCTACTAAAAGTGCTGTTTATACCATCATGTTCATCTGAGAACACGGTTATAGCCCAGTCACTTAGTTGTTTTTTACCACTCTTTGTGATTCCATGGACCGTAGCCCGCCAGGCTCCTTTGTCCATGGGGTTATCCTGGCAAGAATACTGGAATGAGTTACCATTTCTGACCCCAGGGGAGTTCTTGACCAAGGGACTGAACTCATATCTCTTGCATTGGCAGGCAGATTCTTCACCACTGAGGCACTTGGAAAGTCCAGTCATATATATATGGCATATAATGAATATGAAATATATTTTCCACCAAAGAAATTCATAGGATGAAAAATGGATACTTTTGTCAGTTATGACTTAAGATAGAGTTAGGATTTTTCAATGTACACTCTTTAACCTATTGTTAGATTAGGAAAATCCTTCCAATAGACTGTGAAACTAAGTAAAAAATACCAGTCCTTCATGCTGTTCTTATTGGTTTGTGACAATTCCACGGACTTTGTTTTTTCACAAATAAATAGGAGCTACTTCTTGATAATCGATTAAGTAAATTATGACACATTATTAAAATTTGGAATTCATGAGTTTAGAGCTTCATTGAGGACAATAAATATTTTGCTAAAAAGTCTTAGTGTCACACAACGATGCAAAGTTCTGTGAATTCTCTCCCCAGGCTTGAGCACAGAGGGTTTTCCAGAAATAGAACTGTTGTCTTGAGTTGCACATTTTTAATTGCTGTTCTTCTTTTCAGTAATTACTTATTACAATTAAGTAGTTTGCTGCAGAGTCTATAGTGAGTACTGTTGTACTTCTCTCTAACTAGAGTTTGTTCAGTTCAGTCACTCAGTCATGTCTGACTCTTTGCAACCCCATGGACTGCAGCACACCAGGCTTTCCTGTCCATCCCAAATCCTGGAGCTTACTCAAACTCAGGTCCATTGAGTCAGTGATGCCATCCAACCATCTCATCCCCTGCCATCCCCTTCTCTTCCTGCCTCTAATCTTTCCAGCATCAGGGTCATTTCCAGTGAGTCAGTTCTTCCATCAGGTGGCCAAAGTATTGGAGTTTCAGCTTCAGAATCAGTCCTTCCAATGAATGTTCAGAGCTGATTTCCTTTAGGATTGACTGACTGAAAGGTCCTTGCAGTCCAAAGGACTCTCAAGGGTCTTCTCCAATACCACAGTTCGAAAGCATAGAATCTTCAGTGTGCTCAGCTTTCTTTATAGTCCAACTTTCACAACCATATACGACTACTGGAAAAACCAGAGCTTTGACTAGATGGACCTTTGTCAGCAAAGTAATGTCTTTATTTTTTTAATGTGCTGTCTAGGTTGGTCACAGCTTTTCTTCCAAGGAGCAATCATCTTTTAATTTTGTGGCTGTAGTCGCCATCTGCAGTGATTTTGGAGCCCAGGAAAATAAAGTCTCTCAGTTTCCATTGTTCCCCCATTTATTTGCCATGAAGTGGTGGGACCAGATGCCATGATCTTAGTTTTTTAAATGCTGAGTATTAAGCCAGCTTTTTCTCTCTCCTCTTTGACTTTCATCAAGAGGCTCTTCAGTTCCTCTTTGCTTTCTACTGTAAGGGTGGTATCATCTGCATTTCTGAAGTTATTGATATTTCTCCCAGAATTCTTGATTCCAGCTTGTGCTTCATACAGCACAGCATTTCTCATGATATACTCTGCATGAAGTTAAATAAGCAGGTTGACAGTATACAGCCTTTACGTATGCCTTTCCCAGTTTGGAACTAGTCCACTGGTCCATGTCTAGTTCTAACTGTTGCTTCCTGGCCTGCAAACAGATTTCTCAGGAGGTCTGGTGCTTTTCCAAAAACTACATATTAATATATAGTATGTAGATAAATGTGAATATGGAAATTATAGATAATATTAACTTTATTATATATGCTTTTTAATTCTGCCTTTTATATGAATTATAATTAAAAAGTAAAATTCAATATGAATAACTTGGCCTTTGATTAAGGTTGCTCAGTTTCCTATTTTGAGCATCAGAATACTGGGGACAGCAAGGGGAGGGAAAGACATAAGTAAACACATCTCCACACAAGGGTGATTCCTGGGTGGGGTTTGAATAATTTTAATACATGTGAGTACAGACTGAGAAAGAATGAACTCCCATTACAAAATAAGGACATGATCTATATTCTATTATTTAACACAAAGCACAGCTGTGTTCTATCCAGATGGATTTAGATATTAACTTTTGCTGGCTCCTAAGAACTTAGGCAAATATTTTGATCTATCTTCATACTGGACTCTTTTTTTTTTTTTTTTTTTTTCAGGCCCTTCACTTCATCTTCTGTAATTCCCAAGACATCTTGTACATACAGTAGGGTTCTTGCTTCAGTGCTCACACTGATTTTCAAAATCTTAATTTTGATGACACTTGCTCTTCTCATTGTTTTACTTCACAAGCCTCTCATTAACTGCTTTCTAAGGAATCATTTGCCGCTCTCAAGCTCTGCAAGACTTGCCTTTAGAGGTCCATGACTTCCCTTTTTCCTTAACAAAATTCTTGGGTATTTGTATGTTTTCTCAGTTGCTTCTGCCTATCATGATGACTGTCTGCACAGTGGTATACTAAGTAATGCATTTTAATCTTTTCAAAGCAGAAAGAATCACTGCCTTGCTTGGGGTCTTTGCTAAAACCAGACTCTCCATTGGGCACCCCTGTGACATTTGCCTTGTAGCACCTTCAGATGATCTATAACAAAAAACTTTGGGAATAGCTCAGGGAAATTAATGTTTAACCACATCAGTTATGCAGATGCCAATACCTTTATGGGAGAAAGTGAAGAGGACCTAAAAAACCTCTTGATGAAAGGGAAAGAGGAGAGTGAAAAAGTTGGCTTAAAGCTCAACATTCAGAAAACGAAGATCATGGCATCTGGTCCCATCACTTCATGGGAAATAGATGGGGAAACAGTGGGAATGGTGGCAGACTTTATTTATTGGGGCTCCAAAATCACTGCAGATGGTGACTGCAGCCATGAAATTAAAAGACACTTACTCCTTGGAAGAAAAGTTATGACCAACCTAAACAACATATTGAAAAGCAGAGACATTACTTTGCCAACAAAGGTCCGTCTAGTCAAGGCTATGGTTTTTCCAGTGGTCATGTATGGATGTGAGAGTTGGACTGTGAAGAAGGCTGAGTGCCAAAGAATTGATGCTTTTGAACTGCGGTGTTGGAGAAGACTCTTGAGAGTCCCTTGGACTGCAAGGAGATCCAATCAGTCCATTCTAAAGGAGATCAGCCCTGGGTGTTCTTTGGAAGGAATGATGCTAAAGCTGAAACTCCAGTACTTTGGCCACCTCATGCAAAGAGTTGACTCATTGGAAAAGACTAATGCTGGAAGGGATTGGGGGCAGGAGGAGAAGGGGACGACAGAGGATGAGATGGCTGGATGACATCACTGACTTGATGGACGTGAGTCTGAGTGAACTCCGGGAGTTGGTGATGGACAGGGAGGCCTGGCGTGCTGAGATTCATGGGGTCTCAAAGAGTCGGACATGACTGAGGGACTGAACTGAACTGAACTGAACCACATCAAATTCATTTTTTATATAGCTGAATGGGTTCCTGGAGTCTTAGTTTTCATATGGTTGTATAACTTTGACCGCCCCTAGTATCTTAGTGGCTCAGATGGTAAAGAGTCTACCTGCAATACAAGAGACCTGGGTTCATTCCCTGGGTCATGAAGATTCCCTGAAGAAAGGAAGAGCTACCCACTCCAGTGTTCTTGCCTGAAGAATTCCCTGGACAGAGGACCCTGGTAAGCTTCAATCCATGGGTTGCAAACAGTTGGATGCAACTGAGTGACGATCACTTTCTCAGTGTGTTTGCAATTTTTAAAACATACTGTTTCTCAGATGTCAGATGTTTGACTCTAGGGTAAATGCTCTAAATAAGACCCTCTGCTGATCTCCGTCTACCTTAGGAAACCCCATCTTTAAGAGAGGTTGCACCATGACTAGAAAGCCCAGAATAATGATATTTTTAAATTGTTAAATACTTTTCAAATAAATGACTGTCACAGTTTTTATCTATACCACATTAATTCAAATTAAATGTATTTATAAGGTAATACTAAATACAGTCACAGAACTCTGGCAGGAAACTTCTGGAAATTAGTCTTAAAACTGACAAAACTTAAAATCGCAGATGTCAAATTTACATATGGAAGTTACTGCTTAAAATAAAATATGCAAAGTTCATTAGAGGAATTTGTGCCCCACATAACTTATCAAAATGTGGCCAAATGTATAGAGTCATCAGAATCTGGTAATATCAGTTCCTGCTAGATTATTTTCTTTGCTAATAACCTGTCTAATAAATTAGAATGTTAATAATGGTTGCATATTTTATACCCATCCGTTATCCTTCTCCAGCCCAGGCAGGCATTGCTCAATTAAGCATGGAGATCTCATCGACCTCCAAAGGACTCTGGGTTTGGTCAAGTCCCCAGGGTGTGCCACAAAATGAGAAATTATGCCTCTTGACATTAAGGTCACAGGAGAGAACAAAATTCTTTACCAAAGCAGTGGGAAATAATCTCCCTAGTGTCAGAAAGTGACAGAGTTAGATATATTTCTAGTTGGTTTTGAATTTCATGGGAAAAATAGGGGGCTGACTAAAATACAGTAACAAAAGTGTTTATAATTATGAACTTTTATCCTGTATATAAAGTTGTCTCTAGGAATATTGCATGTTGAATCACGAAGTTTTAAACTGGGACAAAAGGCTCAGAAGGGACTTTTAATCTTTAACTGGGGAGACACTAGAAACGGGAACAACAGTAACATTGTTGTTCTCAAGTTACATTAGGAGCACTAGGAAATAAATTTGGAGCTATCGTATGGGTTTTCCTAATAAAATCAGCTGTCTTCTTAATCTGTGACTGTCACCAGTACAGAGAGCAATATCTTCTCACTTATTCTCTTCATGTCTGAATCTTCTATCAGTGGGAGTGTTTCTTGAAGGCTCTTACAAAGTCTAGTTCTTTTTTTATATTCCTGGTCCATGGCATATGGAATGAAGATGAAATAAAGCCTTCCTAAATAAAACATAAACGAATGGAGCCCTCTGTTTCTCTCTCCCTTCCTGAAACCAGCCATGATTCTATCTACTTTCAATAAGCATATAAAATGCTACCCACTGGATAGGAATTGGGATGGTCAGGATCTCGGAGCCAGCAGGGGGAGCCCAACAAAGCCCAGAACAGGCTTCTGATGAAAAGGGACCAGTTTTGCATCCCTCGTCTATGATAGGACACTCTGAGTGGCTACCTGCTCTGTGTGCTGTAGCAAACGGGAGGCCGGGCTGCTACTGGGATCACTGTACTGTGCTCTGCTAGCACAGAACAGCCAAGAAGAGCAAGCCAGCTAGAAAAGTAAAGCTTCCCAACGCCCCCCCCCCCATTCTACCTGCCTTCTACTCCCTCTAATAACTTCTTGGGGGAGAGCAAAGCCAGGAAGCCAGCTGACAAAAAAGAAATTTATTTTATAAAGTCCTACTCCCAGCACCACAAAGTAGCAATAGAAAAGTGTAGAGTTCAGAACTAATACCTTAATAACCAGTACCTGATGGTATATTAGATAACAAACTCAATTACAAACTCCTTGAAAGCTCAGGCCTTCTCCAGTGCTTATCAAAATGAGTGGAACATTAAAGGTGCTTAAAACTCTTTGCTGCACTGAAATAATTTCATTTCAAAATTAACTGTAGAACTATTTATTGAAAATAAATATTTATTACAGGCACTACTGGATACTTCAGATAAAAGCAAGAATTAGACACCATTTCTCTTCTTAAATCATTTAGAGCCTAATGAGAAAAAAAAAAAAACAAACACACACATATATATATATATATATATATATATATATATATATACATAGAGAGAGAGAGAGAGATTGTAAACAAAAGCAGTTGTGAGTCTTCAGTGTGGTATTTGTCCCATGAGGACCAAGTTACTGGGAAGGAGGGAGAAAAGGACACAGTTACTGAAAAGATGGATATTTATTCCATTTAGTCAATGATAAACATCATTCCAGCTATGGCGCCAGGCTTTGGGAATCCAATGGGGACCTTGATTAACATAATCTCTGCCTTTCCTCTGCCTGTAGACTAGTGAAGGCATGAGAGGGCAAGGGACAGTTTAGCCTCATGCATCACAGGATGGGTTTAGCAGATGCGTGTAACTGAGCAGGTAATCTTCAGTGCCTTGTTGCTCCGTGGGAAAGAGAGGGCATTCCTAGGCACCATCTATGCTTTCGGCCTAACTGCAAACATAGCTTAAAGATGCGCGGTCTCTACATGTTCCCAAAGGACAGAGAAATTAGGTCGCTACAAAGAAGAGTACTAGTCTGCTGTTCAACTGATCCACCAGCGATATCACCGCCTCCAGACCTGGCAACGAAACCAGGGAAGGGCTGCGCAGGTTAAATGGCACAGCACTTTTAAAGCCACATTAGGTTTCTTGCCAGCATTGTATGTGGTGAAGTGAAGGAGTCTGAGCTCTGGATTTAGATGAACCGAGGTCTGAATTATGAATCTGTCTTTAATAGCTAAAACACTAAAGAGTCGTCATTTAAGTTGTCTTAGCCTCACTTTGTGATCAGAAACATGAGAAATGCAGCCCCTACTTTCTGCGGTTATTTTGAGAATAAATGAATACTTTTATATTTCCTAATACCCCACCTGGGCTGTCATAGATACAAAGGTAAAAAGCTCCAGCATCCGATCCCTTGTATTCTTCAGATTGCTTCCAGGGTGAGTTCCACTATCAGGAGAACTCTAAGAATTACACGTGCTTGGACTAGTTAGTGGGCTTTCCAGGTGGAGCTAGGGGTAAAGAACCCACCCGCCAACACAGGAGACATGAAAAGGATTGGATCCCTGTATCGGGAAGATCCCCTGGAGGAGGGCAAGGCAACCCACTCCAGTGTTCTTGCCTGGAGAATCCCATGGACGGAGGAGCCTGGTGGGCTACAGTCCATGGGGTCACAGAGTTAGACACAACTGAGGCGACTTACCACACACAGACTAGTTACTAATCCCACTGTACTGCTGAAGAGAAGAAATAGAAAATAATAGAAAATGCTTTTTCCCCCTCTTTTTTTTTTAAATGATATTCTATTCCAAATAGGTGGCAGAATGCAGTGTACAAACCTGCCCCCTGATTACTAGTAGCATTAATTATAGATAGAAAAGGCTGTGGGGGGCAGCACACACATTTGAAAATAAATATGTGAACAGAGAAAGACAAAATAAAAAGACAGTTCAATAAATGGATGAGCCTATTAATAAGCTGGTGTGTATTTATGAGAAAAAGGCTTAATCACTTTGATTACTACTATGTGAAATTATAAGATCTTAAAACTAAGGCTCACCCCTCAAAGGTCCAACACAATTGCTATTCCACAAAGTAAAGGTATTCAGACTTTAAAATAGACACTTTGACTGTTTAGAGATCTCTGTAGGGGCTAAAACAGACACCCATAATCTGAGCAGAGGGAATAGCTCCCAATACTAAAGCAGCCATTATGCACATATTCTCAGAGAAGGGAAACAAAGACCAAATCAAAAAGAAGCATGATGTCAGGGAAGGCTGGTTCTCCAACTCAGGTTGCCTACAATTATAAATAGAGAGACTGGAGCCTCCAGGGGTTACTTTGTTTAACTTTTATTTTTTGAAGAAAGGAATAAAAATGCAATAAACTCTAATAGAAACCATGTTTCTCTTCTGGTTCCAGAAGGGATTACAGTATTATTCATTTTTCTATATGCCTTACTCTATGAAAAGGGAATATGAGTAAGAGAAGGAAAAAAGAAAACAACTATAGATTTGTTTTAACATTTCAGAGCAGAAAATGGTAACAAAGAAATCCCCATTTGAAAAGTGAAATGCATTTTTCTCCCAATGGCTTAGGGAAACCAGATTATTGAACTTTATAGTCATAGAATGCAGTTGGGGAAGAATTAGTTGGTGGAAACTTTTTAACTTGCAAGTAGAAGAGAGTCCTGACCAATACAATATTGTAAAGTAATTAACTTCCAATTAAAATAAATAAATTTATATTTGAAAAAACAAACAAACAAAAATTCCAGTGAATGAGCAGGATCCATGATGTCTTAAAAGAGAGCAACATTGGGCAGCAGTGGAGGTTGGTAGCCTCGGATGAGAACAATTACAGGACCTAAAGAGGAATATTTACATGCATGCAAAGCTTCTGAGATTTGTAAGAAATTAAAAAAAAAAAAAAAAAAAAAAAAAACCTTAAATGGTGAGGCATGTCAATATTTGGAGGGTTGTTGTTAAGCTGTGCAATGCTACTCATTAAAATTATGAGATATAATAGTAGGTAGTTGTGTTTTTAGATGTCACCTTCATTCATTGCCCAGTTCTATTTGACAATGTCAGAATCCACCAAGCTTAAAAATATATAAGTTCCATTTCATTATATTCTATTTCAAAGGATTAATAGTACTAGCTTAGGTCATCACGCGTACATGCTCAATCACTCATTTTTGTCCGATTCTTTGAGACACTATCAGTTATAGCCCACCACACTCCTCTGTCCGTGGACTTTTCCAGGCAAGAATATTGTTGCCAATAAAGTGTTGCCATTTTCTCCTCCAAGGATCCAGGGATCCAGAGACTGATCCAGGGATGGACCTGGCATCTTCTGTGTCTCTCTTGCACTGGCAGGAAAATATGTTTCTACTAAGCCACCTGGGTACAATAAAGGACAGAAATAATATGGACCTAATAGAAGCAGAAGACATTAAGAAGAGGTGGCAAGAATACAGAGAACCATACAAAAAAGATCTTCATGACCCAGATAATCACAATGGTGTGATCACTCACTTAGAGCCAGACATCCTGGAATGTGAAGTCAAGTGGGTCTTAGAAAGCATCACTATGAACAAAGCTAGTGGAGGTGATGGAATTCCAGTTGAGCTATTCCAAATCCTGAAAGATGATGTTGTGAAAGTGCTGCACCCAATGTGCCAGTAAATTTGGAAAACTCTGCAGTGGCCACAGGACTGGAAAAGGTCAGTTTTCATTCCAATCCCAGAGAAAGGCAATGCCAAAGAATGCTCAAACTACTGCACAACTGTACTCATCTCACAGGCTAGTAAAGTAATGCTCAAAGTTTCCAAGTGACACTGCAACAGTAAGTGAACTGTGAACTTCCAGATGTTCAAGCTTGATTTAGAAAACGCAGAGGAACCAGAGATCAAATCGCCAACATCTGTTGGATCATTGAAAAAGCAAGAGAGTTCCAGAAAAACACCTACTTCTGCTTTATTGACTATACCAAAGTGTTGGACTGTGGAGGTCACCACAAATCGGAAAATTCTGAAAGAGATGGGAATACCAGACCAACTGACCTGACTCCCAAGAAAACTGTATGCAGGTCAGGAGAGCAACAGTTATAACTGGATAGAGAACACAGACTGGTTCCAAATCGGAAAAGGAATATGTCAAGGCTGTGTATTTTCACCCTGCTTATTTAACTTATATGCAAAGTACATTATGAGAAATGCTGAGCTGGAGGAAGCACAAGCAGGAATCAAGATTGCCGGGAGAATATCAATAACCACAGATACGCAGATGACACCACCCTTAAGGCAAAAAGTGAAAAGGAACTAAAGAGCCTTTTGATGAAAGTAAAAGATGAGAGCGAAAAATCTGGCTTAAACCTCAACATTCAGAAAACTAACATCATGGCATCCAGTGCCATCACTTCGTGGAAAATAGATGGGGAAACCATGACAGACTTTATTTTCTTGGGTTCCAAAATCACTGCAGATAGTGATTGCAGCCATGAAATAAAAGATGTTTGCCCCTTGGAAGAAAAACTATGACCAACCTAGACAGCATATTAAAAAGCAGAGACATTACTTTGCTGACAAAGGTCCATGTAGTCAAGGCTATGGCTTTTCCAGTAGTCATGTATGGATGTGAAAGCTGGACCATAAAGAAAACTGAATGCTGAATAAATGATGCTTTTGAACTGTGGTGTTGGAGAAGACTCTTGAGAGTCTCTTGGACTACAAGGAGATCCATCCAGTCCATCCTGAAGGAAATCAATCCTGAATATTCATTGGGAGGACTGATGCTGAAGCTGAAACTCCAACACTTTGGCCACCTGATGTGAAGAACTGACTCATTGGAAAAGACCCTGTTGCTATGAAAGATTGAAGGCAGGAGGAGAAGGGGACATCAGAGGATGAGGTGGTTGGATTGCATCACCAACTCAGTGGACATGAGTTTGAGTAAACTCTGGAAGCTGGTGATGGACTGGGAAGCCTGGAGTGCTTCAGGGCATGCTGCAAGGGATCACAAAGAGTCAGACATGACTGAGTGACTGAAATGAACTGACACCCGGGAAGCCCTTATTCTTAGGTCAGTAAACCCATTTTCTTTTTCTTAAAGGATAAGTCTAAGAAATTGTTTTGGCTTAAGTGGCTTTTTTTTTTTTTTTTTTCTGTTTCTTCAGACATGAAGGGCTGACTGGAATGTCTGCTGTGAGCTAGATGTCTGTTCCCATTGTATCTTGAAAGCCCAGTCACCTTTGGTCCTATTGAGGATTGACTTTTCCTGTAAATAATGAGACCAGTGCATTGTTCTCCTTTTAGATAAACTTGTCTGCATGGATATCATGCAGACATCTCAAAATCCACATGCTCAAAACTTTAGCCATTCTCTTTCTCTTCTTTCCTGCTCCTACTCTTGCTGTGCTTCCTGTATCAGTCAACATAACCAGGAATCTACAAAACTACCCAAACCATGAATCTGGAAGTCACCATTCATTCATCTCTCTAAAATCACTCAAGTGTCTACTTGCAATGGTTTTACCCTCTGCATCTCTCTGAATATCTATTTCTCTCGATTTCACTGCCAATACCCTTCTTCAGGGCCCCACAATCCTAGTATCTGTTATTAAAACAGTGCCCTACCTGGGTTCCCCATCTGCCCTGCCAAACCCTTCCCCTCTGGCTTCCACATAAATGCCAGGTCAGATTTTTAAGTGCCCAGGTGATCCCATCAGTTCCCTACTTAAAGCCTACCTCTTGTTCTCTGCTGACTTTTTGATAAGTTCAACCCTTTCACGCGGTTTGTCAGAATTTCATATCTCACTATTATTGCTTCTTACTCTCTAATAGAAGCCCGTGACCACCCATCGCATTCTCAGGCAGATTCGAGCATGAACATCCCGCGAGGGATTTATGAGTCTGGCACAGAGAGGGTGGTGGTAGGGAGTGGGGGACACTGAGGCCAGAAAAGAGAAAGGGAGCCACATTTTCTATTATTTGTTGCTGTTGTTCAGTGGCCCAGTCGTGTCTGACTCTTCACGACCCCATGGACTATTATGGGCTTGTAGTTTATTTCTAGGTATTATGCTGAATGCTTTCACTACGTGTGTGTGCTCATCATGTCTGACTCTGTAACCCTGTGGACTTCAGCACGTCAGGCTCCTCTGTCCATGGGAATTTCCTGGCAAGAATACTGAGGTCGGTTACCATCCTCTTCTCCAGGGGCTCTTCCTGGCTATGACAGGTGCATCTCTTGCATCTCCTGCGTTGACAGCTGAATTCTTTACTATTAGCCACCTGTGAAGCCCTGTGTTTTCACCATAGTATCTTCTTTAGTTTCACAAACGTTAAGCTGAGGTGGTTATTACTCCTATTTCATATTTGAAGTAAGTAAAGGTCTGGCAGAAAAAAAAAAAAAAAAGCCTAAATAATCTATAGCTCAATAACGCCTGGACCTGGGTTTAAATCCAGGTTTGTCATCGTCCGCTTCCCATGATTTCCTCACTATTTCAGGCTGCAGGAGGAGTGGGCCACAGCAATACCATGCGTAAATTTCCTGTACACTGCTAGTAGGACTTTACCTTGTTTGTCAAGTTCCTCCTTCCTTTTCTTTCTATTCCCAGGGAGAAGCATGGACGGTACAGGTAATAATATAGATTAAATAATTACCTCTCTATAGAATCAAGAAGAATGAATGCTGTAGTTCCTCTCTTCTCTTTTCCTCGGTAAGTAAGTGTCCTTAGGACAGGAGTTAAGACCTTTCCTGGAAAAGATGGAACTATAAATATAAACCAAAAGGTTCTGTCTGTAGACATCTTTGGGGAAGATCCTGGGCTGTGTTTTGCATAAAGAATGGAGTTTTAGAAACTGATGTCTTTGGGAGCTACACTGAACCCCAGGAGAATTAACAGGTCTTGCCCACGGCCAGGGGCCTCTGGTTTGTGGAGAAGTGCCCACAGTGATCTCAGGGTTTCTTTTTACTAATATTTTCTATTTATTGGACACTGTCTTAGTCAGCTTGGGATGCCATAGAAGGGATAACTTTACCAACAGACACTTATTTCTGGAGGAACTACTTCATAGTTCTGGAGGCTGAGAAGTTCAAGATCAAGGTATGTGCTGATTTGGTTCCCGGTGAAAACTCTTTTCCTGGCTTGTAGACAGCTGCCTTGTGAGTGTTTCCTCACAAGATGAAGAGAAATCTCTGGTCTCTCTTCCACTTCTTTTATAAACATGATTTCTGCTATGAAAGGCCCACCTCCATCTGAACCTAACTATGTCTCCAAGTCCCCATCCCCAGATGCCGTGACACTGGGGTTAGGACTCTGGTACATGAGTTGAGGGGGTGACACAGACATTTATTCCATAAAGGACACTAGCCTTAGGTCAAGGCTATAACGTCACATGTATTGTCTCATTTGATGTTCACAAGGCGACCACTGAGGTTAAGTATACAGAGATATCCAACAGCATGATGCAACTCTCCCAGGACCCAAGCATGGCAACAATGGTGCTAACATTTTCTCAGATTATTAAACTACTAGTAGGAATGCTCTTTTACTAAGTCCATGCCCTGCAGCCTTGGGTATGCTACAGTTCACAGCATAAATAAGTCCCCTTCTCTCTTTGAGTACAATTGCAATCGCATTTGCTCATTTGCAGTTGGCCTGTGCCTCAGTCCTTCCTGCACAGTGCTTCTTGGAGAACTGAATCCTGCAGCTCCTGGTTGTCCTCAGCCTTGCCCAAATTATGCGACAGGTTTTGGACTATGTCACTTGAGCACACCCTTCTTTTCATCACTATGGGAAAGTAAAAGGTGCTCAGTTGTGTCCAATTCTCTGGGACTCCATGGACTACACAGTCCACGGAATTCTCCAGGCCAGAATACTGGAGTGAGTACCCTATCCTGTCTCCAGGGGATCTTCCCAACCCAGGAATCAGATCAGGGTCTCGTGCATTGCAGGGGAGTTTTTACCAGCTGAGCTACCAGGGAAGCCCTTCCATCACTAAGGTTACTACTTTAATAACTCCATTCCTTCTTCCCTTTTCTGATATATTTAAGGAGTGCATTATCCTTTCCATAGTCTCTTCCTTCTGCTTCATCTCTTGTTACTGGCAGCCCTATCACAAATACACTGATGGTAGACTGAATTATGGTCCTCAAAGATGTCCACATCCTGATCCTTGGAAATGGGGTAGTTGCGATCTTCTCTGGGGAAAGGGACTTTGCAGATGTGACCAAGGATCTTGAGAACGGGATATTAATCTGGATTATCCAGAAGGGAGTGATGTATACACATGGGTCCTGGTTAGAGGGAGGCAGGAGCATCAGAGTCAGAAGTAGGATGGATGATGCCAGGAGTAAGATGTTGGAGTGATGAGAGGAAGGAGCCACAAGCCAAAAAATTCAGGCAGCTTCTAGCACCTGGAAATACAAGGAAATGCACTTCTCCCCTTAGAACCTCTAAAAGGAGCCAGACCTACTGATACCGTGATGTTAGCCCTGTGAGACTGCTTTTGGACTTCTGATCCCTAGACTGCTAACTGCTACTGCTAAGTCACTTCAGTCGTGTCCGACTCTGTGTGACCCCACAGATGGCAGCCCACCAGGCTCCCCCATCCCTGGGATTCTCCAGGCAAGAACACTGGAGTGGGTTGCCATTTCCTTCTCCAATGCATGCAAGTGAAAAGTGAAAGTGAAGACGCTCAGTCATATCCGACCCTCAGCGACCCCATGGACTGCAGCCTTCCAGGCTCCTCCATCCATAGGATTTTCCAACCTGTGCTCTCTTAGGCCACTAAGTTTGTGATAATTTGTTACAGCAGTGATAGGAAACTAATACACTTCTTCTTCTCCGTAGACTCTTCTGAAATATCTTCCAGTTAGTAAGTCTCAGTTCCTCCTGTACAGCCCTTCTTGGATGAGTGAATCCTCTAGTCTCTGGTTGTCCCCAGTCTTGCCCAGATTGTGTTACAGGTTCTGAAATATATCACTTTAGCACCTCCTGCTTAAGTAAAGGAGAGTTTTACTTAAGAATTCAACATGTTCTGAATGCTTAAAAATATTGTTTATAAGTGAAATAGGACTAAATTAAAAAATACAGCTGGGCTGGAAAGATAAATGACTTAACCACCTTTTGTCTAAATGACTCTCATATGTTGTTTCAACTCACATTCAGCCAGTGAAATTGATCCTCAGATAAAATATATGAGTATTTTTTCACCAAAGTCTCCCAAATGTCTAGCATGTGATACTAGACGTGTAGCACATCAGGAATATCAATTTGTTGAATGGCTTTATGTAATATTTTGAAATAAAGATCTTATTTCCATTTAAGACTCTAAAATCTAACTAAGGAAATGTGCCACTCGTTCTCAGTAGTCAGTAATGCTTATTACTCGATTTTAGAATTTCAGCCACTCTGACTACCAAATTCAGGAAGCAGTTAGCTAACTATATGAAAGTGGAGGTTATAGGTCTGTACCATGCAACTCATGTAGAACCACAGAAAAAAATCTTCTCAACACAAGTAAGTTGGATTTGAAGTTTAAACGTTATTTTTATTAAAGGATTATATCTAATGAGTTGAAGGACCAATGTTTTATCAATCAGAAGGGATTGCAGTTGGAAATCTAAATTAACTGGGTCATGTTTCTGATTTACATTGATGATATTTTGGAGGTCCTTACAGACTAGCATCAGTCTTACAGCCCTAGCATTAAGGGCAAGCAATCCAGCTACTTGCCCTTAATCTGTCTCTGAATCCCAAATATTTATAAAATATAATAATGATCCTCATATATGAGCCAGGAAAAGAAAGGCTTCATCAGGAAGCACTTAGTGTTATTTCATGTGCTGAAGAAATAAAATGACTTTCTTTTTATCCTTTCAAAGCTCTTTGAATTTCATTCAAAATGTCCACTTCTACACCAGTATTCTTCTACTTCCACTCTCCAGGTTATCAATGAGTTTTTGAAAATTGTTATTACCTGGAAAGGAAAGAAAAAGGAAAAACCTTTGTTCTGAGAGCTACAAGACAGGGTATTGCTTTGGTGAGTAACTTGCTCATTTGTGGCAGTATACAGAGAGAAACAGGAAGATGAGTGCCAATGTGCATGGGTGCTAACCTAACCTTTGTCACCGAATTTCATAATCTTTAGGTAAAATCTTTATGGCTAAGAAAAGTATTCCTGGAGTCCAATGGACTCGCTCATTTCAATTTCAATTTCAGGACAGCCTGCTTAATAGTTGAGTAGATTTTGATAAATCATTTAACCTGTCTAAGCCTCAAATTTCATTTATAAATCAAATTAAAGTAAAGGTAATGAAGTAAGCCAGAAAGAAAAACACCAATACAGTAACTTAACGCATATATATGGAATTTAGAAAGATGGTAACAATAACCCTATATCAGATCAGATCAGATCAGATCAGTTCAGTCGCTCAGTCGTGTCCGACTCTTTGCGACCCCATGAACTGCAGCACGCCAGGCCTCCCTGTCCATCACCAGCTCCCGGAGGTCACTCAGACTCGCATCCATCGAGTCAGTGATGCCATCCAGCCATCTCATCCTCTGTCGTCCCCCTTCTCCTCCAGCCCTCAATCCCTCCCAGGATCAGAGTCTTCTCCAATGAGTCAACTCTTCTCATGAGGTGGCCAAAATACTGGAGTTTCAGCTTTAGCATCATTCCTTCTAAAGAAATTCCAGGATTGATCTCCTTCAGAATGGACTGGTTGGATCTTCTTGCAGTCCAAGGGACTCTCAAGAGTCTTCTCCAACACCACAGTTCAAAAGCATCAATTCTTCGGCGCTCAGCCTTCTTCACAGTCCAACTCTTACATCCATACATGACCACATGAAAGACCATAGTCTTGACTAGGCGAACCTTTGTTGGTAAAGTAATGTCTCTGCTTTTGAATATGCTATCTAGGTTGATCATAACTTTCCTTCCAAGGAGTAAGCGTCTTTTAATTTCATGGCTGCAGTCACCATCTGCGGTGATTTTGGAGCCCAGAAAAACAAAGTCTGACACTGTTTCCACTGTTTCCCCATCTATTTCCCCTGTAGTGATGGGACCAGATGCCATGATCTTCATTTTCTGAATGTTGAGCTTTAAGCCAACCTTTTCACTCTCCACTTTCACTTTCATCAAGAGGCTTTTTAGCCCCTCTTCACTTTCTGCCATAAGAGTGGTGTCATCTGCATATCTGAGGTTATTGATATTTCTCCTGGCAATCTTGATTCCAACTTGTGTTTCTTCCAGTCCAGCATTTCTCATGATGTACTCTGCATATAAGTTAAATAAACATGGTGACAATATGCAGCCTTGATGTACTCCTTTTCTTATTTGGAACCAGTCTGTTGTTCCATGACTAGTTCTAATTGATGCTTCCTGACCTGCATACAGATTTCTTAAGAGGCAGATCAGGTGGTCTGGTATTCCCATCTCTTTCAGAATTTTCCATAGTTTATTGTGATCCACACAGTCAAAGGTTTTGGCATAGTCAATAAAGCAGAAATAGATGTTTTTCTGGAACTCTCTTGCTTTTTCCATGATCCAGCGGATGTTGGCAATTTGATCTCTGGTTCCTCTGCCTTTTCTAAAACCAGCTTGAACATCAGGAAGTTCACAGTACACAAATCGCTGAAGCCTGGCTTGGAGAATTTTGAGCATTACTTTACTAGCGTGTGAGATGAGTGCAATTGTTCGGTAGTTTGAGCACTCCTTGGCATTGCTTTTCTTTGGGATTGAAATGAAAACTGACCTTATCCAATCTTGTGGCCACTGCTGAGTTTTCCAAATTTGCTGTCCAAAGGACAAAAAAGATGTCCTTTTCATTATAGGGGACTGGAATGCAAAAGTAGGAAGTCAAGAAACACCTGGAGTAACAGGCAAATTTGGCCTTGGAATACGGAACGAAGCAGGGCAAAGTCTAATAGAGTTTTGCCAAGAAAAGGCACTGGTCATAGCAAATACCCTCTTCCAACAACACAAGAGAAGACTCTATATATGGACATCACCAGATGGTCAACACCGAAATCAGATCGAATATATTCTTTGCAGCCAAAGATGGAGAAGCTCTATACAATCAGCAAAAACAAGACCAGGAGCTGACTGTGGCTCGGACCATGAACTCCTTATTGCCAAATTCAGACTGAAATTGAAGAAAGTAGGGAAAACTACTAGACCATTCAGGTATGACCTAAATCAAATCCCTTATGATTATACAGTGGAAGTGAGAAATAGATTTAAGGGCCTAGATCTGATAGATAGAGTGCCTGATGAACTATGGAATGAGGTTCGTGACATTGTACAGGAGACAGGGATCAAGACCATCCCCATGGAAAAGAAATGCAAAAAAGCAAAATGGCTGTCTGGGGAGGCCTTACAAATAGCTGTGAAAAGAAGAGAAGCGAAAAGCAAAGGAGAAAAGGAAAGATATAAACATCTGAATGCAGAGTTCCAAAGAATAGCAAGAAGAGATAAGAAAGCCTTCTTCAGTGATCAATGCAAAGAAATAGAGGAAAACAACAGAATGGGAAAGACTAGGGATCTCTTCAAGAAAATCAGAGAAACCAAAGGAACATTTCATGCAAAGATGGGCACGATAAAGGACAGAGATGGTGTGGACCTAACAGAAGCAGAAGATATTAAGAAGAGGTGGCAAGAATACACAGAAGAACTGTACAAAAAAGAGCTTCAAGACCTAGACAATCATGATGATGTGATCACTGACCTAGAGCCAGACATCTTGGAATGTGAAGTCAAGTGGGCCTTAGAAAGCATCACTACGAACAAAGCTAGTGGAGGTGATGGAATTGCAGTGGAGCTATTCCAAGTTCTGAATGATGATGCTGTGAAGGTGCTGCATTCAATATGCCAGCAAATTTGGAAAACTCAGCAGTGGACACAAGATTGAAAAGGTCAGTTTTCATCCCAATCCCAAAGAAAGGCAATGCCAAGGAGTGCTCAAACTACCGAACAATTGCACTCATCTCACACGCCTTTTTTTTTTTTTTTAACCCTGTATACGAGACAGCAAAAGAAACACTAATGTATAGAACCGTCTTTTGGACTCTGTGGGAGAGGGAGAGGGTGGGATGATTTGGGGGAATGGCATTGAAGCATATATAATATCATATATGAAACGAGTCACCAGTCCAGGTTCGATGCACGATACTGGAGGCTTGGGGCTGGTGCACTGGGATAACCCAGAGGGATGGTATGGGGAGGGAGGAGGGAGGAGGTTCAGGATGGGGAACGCATTTATACCTGTGGCAGATTCATTTTGATATATGGCAAAACCTATACAATACAATATTGTAAAGTTAAAAAATAGAAAGAAAAATTAAAGGTAATGATGGAAAGTGTTTATCCATGCATTGAAATGTTGATTGAGTCCTCATTATGTCTTTTAAACACTGTGTTAGGCTCTTCAGTTAGAAGAAGGACTATTATTTGGTCTCCTGGGATTAACATACAAATTAAGGAGAAAAGTCTTGGGGTGTCTTAACAAAATTCTTGGAATCTAGTGGGGGTATTTTAGCTGTTACATCATATTTGACTCTTGCAACTTCATGGACTATAGCCCTCCAGGCTCCTCTGTCCATGGGATCTTTCCCAGGCAAGAATACTGGGGTGGATTGCCACTTCCTTCTCCGGGGGACCTTCTCAGCCCAGAAACCCAACCGGGGTCTCCAGCATTGCAAGCTGATTGTTTTATCCCTGAACCACAAGGGAAGCCCGCCTGGAATCTAGTAGGCCCTGAATAAGTATTAACTATTAGGAGTAGCTGACGTAGCAAGACAAAATAGGGACACTTCTAAGAACTTCTCTCTTCTGTATGAGTGTCTTTCTCAAGTCTGATGAATGACGAGACAAGGATGGTTGTGAAAACATTTTAGAAGAGGAAGTGTTAGGTAAAGGCAGAGCACTAGTGTTCACAATCGCTCCAACTTGTCCATCCCAAACAGAAAGCCCCTGGACTCAGTCTTCACATCTGGCATCCCCTTGGCAGCTGGGAACAAGGCACGGTTTCAGCTTATACGTGGGCTTCTGCTCTGAGCCATACCAGCTCTAACACATTGTAAAGCAGTAAGCTCTCTCTCCCTTGAGGACATGCATCTTGCCTCATGTGAAGATTCTGTTAGCTTTCTAAAAAATGGCTGTGGCCTTGGACTGATGCTAGAAATGGGCCCTTGTGTCTGGCATCGCACTAAGTAATTTTGTGAGAAACTATATGGGATCCTGAACTTCTGACATTTTAGAGCCTGGAGCCAGCAAACCAATGTAACTGAAGATAGATGAAATGTTCTTACATATGAACAAATGACTTGAAGAGTGGGGTAATCCACTGGGGGAAAACCTTAGTAACATGAAATTGGGTTGGGTCTTAAGTGATTGTATCTCAGGAATCTGGATCAGGGAAAGAATTCACCATCCTAATCCTTTTACCCTAGGGCATAAGCCATGATAGTGTGTTGGTTGCACAAAATTCAAACTAAGGAAAGGTTTTAGAGTCAGAAAAAAAAATAAAGAATCTTTATTCACTAGTGTGCACATTGATACCATGTATAAAATGCTTGCATGCTCAGTCATGCCTGGCTCTTTGTGACTCCATGGAATGCAGCCTGCCAGACTCCTCTGTCCCTGGAATTTCCCAGGCAAAAATACTGGAGCAAGTTGCCATTTCCTTCTCCACAAGATGTTTCTGATCCACGGATCGAACCCGTGTCTCTTGCATCTCCTACATTGGCAGGAGGACTCTACCACATGAGCCACCAGGGAAGCCCTTAAATAGATAATAGATAGCTAATGAGAACATTATTAATGCTCAAAATTATCAAAGCCAGGCTTCAGCAATATGTGAACCGTGAACTTCCTGATGTTCAAGCTGATTTTAGAAAAGGCAGAGGAACCAGAGATCAAATTGCCAACATCCGCTGGATCATGGAAAAAGCAAGAGAGTTCCAGAAAAACATCTATTTCTGCTTTATTGACTATGCCAAAACCTTTGACTGTGTGGATCACAATAAACTATGGAAAATTCTGAAAGAGATGGGAATACCAGACCACCTGATCTGCCTCTTAAGAAATCTGTATGCAGGTCAGGAAGCAACAGTTAGAACTGGTCATGGAACAACAGACTGGTTCCAAATAGAAAAAGGAGTACGTCAAGGCTGCATATTGTCACCATGTTTATTTAACTTATATGCAGAGTACATCATGAGAAATGCTGGACTGGAAGAAACAGAAGTTGGAATCAAGATTGCCGGGAGAAATATCAATAACCTCAGATATGCAGATGACACCACTATTATGGCAGAAAGTGAAGAGGGGCTAAAAAGCCTCTTGATGAAAGTGAAAGTGGAGAGTGAAAAGGTTGGCTTAAAGCTCAACATTCAGAAAACGAAGATCATGGCATCTGGTCCCATCACTACATGGGAAATAGATGGAGAAACAGTGGAAACAGTGTCAGACTTTATTTTTCTGGGCTCCAAAATCACTGCAGATGGTGACTGCAGCCATGAAATTAAAAGACGCTTACTCCTTGGAAGGAAAGTTATGACCAACCTAGATAGCATATTCAAAAGCAGAGACATCACTTTGCCAACAAAGGTTCGCCTAGTCAAGGCTATGGTCTTTCCTGTGGTCATGTGTGGATGTGAGAGCTGGACTGTGAAGAAGGCTGAGCGCCGAAGAATTGATGCTTTTGAACTGTGGTGTTGGAGAAGACTCTTGAGAGTCCCTTGGACTGCAAGAAGATCCAACCAGTCCATTCTGAAGGAGATCAATCCTGGAATTTCTTTGGAAGGAATGATGCTAAAGCTGAAACTCCAGTATTTTGGCCACCTCATGCGAAGAGTTGACTCATTGGAGAAGACTCTGATGCTGGGAGGGATTGAGGGCAGGAGCAGAAGGGGACGACAGAGGATGAGATGGCTGGATGGCATCACTGACTCGATGGATGCGAGTCTGAGTGACCTCCGGGAGCTGGTGATGGACAGGGAGGCCTGGCGTGCTGCAGTTCATGGGGTCTCAAAGAGTCGGACACGACTGAGCGACTGATCTGATCTGAATGAGAACATAACTGAGAACCCTACTTAATGCACTGTGGTGATCCAACCGGGAAAGAAGTCCAGCAGGAGAGGATATATGTACATGCATGCTTGATTTATTTTGCTGCACAGTACACACTAATGCAGCATTGTAAAGCAACTACAAAAATTAATGAAAAAGAAGAATCTGAGTTCATAGCAACATGTTCCTCTATTCTGATTTCTTTCTTGTTTCTTATCTTTCCTCCAGAGGCCAATCACCACATATGTTGTTTTAGATCTTTCTCTTGTCACATTATAAACTCTTCTATATTATAAACTCAAATATGCTCTATAAAATTTATTTTCCCCTGCTTAACAAATCCACTCTCTCTACTCTAAACTATCAAGTTTAAACTCTGTTCTTTTTGTGTGAGTTGAGGTCAAGAATGCTTCTAGGAAACAAAGTGATTTGGCATCATCTGATGTATTTGTGTCTAGTTGATAAATCTTTTTTTCTGATTTTTACTCACCCTTGGTGAAGGATTAACTGGACTTGATCAGATCAGATCAGACCAGTCACTCAGTCATATCCGACTCTTTGACCCAATGAATTGCAGCATGCCAAGCCTCCCTGTCCATCACCAACTCCCAGAGTTCACTCAGACTCATATTCATCGAGTCAGTGATGCCATCCAGCCATCTCATCCTCTGTCGTCCCCTTCTCCTGCCCCCAATCCCTTCCAGCATCAGAGTCTTCTCCAATGAGTCAACTCTTCGCATGAGGTAGCCAAAGTACTGGACTTTCAATTTAGGATCATTCCTTCCATAGAAATCCAGGGCCGATCTCCTTCAGAATGGACTGGTTGGATCTCCTTGCAGTCCAAGGGACTCTCAAGAGTCTTTTCCAACACCACAGTTCAGAAGCATCAATTCTTCGGCGCTCAGCCTTCTTCACAGTCCAGCTCTCACATCCATACATGACCACAGGAAAAACCATAGCTTTGACTAGATGAACCTTTGTTGGCAAAGTAATGTCTCTGCTTTTGAATATGCTATCTAGGTTGGTCATAACTTTCCTTCCAAGGAGTAAGCGTCTTTTAATTTCATGGCTGCAGTCACCATCTGCAGTGATTTTGAAGCCCAGAAAAATAAAGTCTGACACTGTTTCCACTATTTCCCATGAAATGATGGGACCAGATGCCCTGATCTTCGTTTTCTGAATGTTGAGCTTTAAGCCAACTTTTTCACTCTCCACTTTCACTTTCATCAAGAGGCTTTTGAGTTCCTCTTCACTTTCTGCCATAAGGGTGGTGTCATCTGCATATCTGAGGGTATTAATATTTCTCCCGGCAATCTTGATTCCAGCTTGTGTTTCTTCCAGTCCAGCGTTTCTCATGATGGACACTGCATAGAAGTTAAATAAATATGGTGACAATATACAGCCTTGATGTACTCCTTTTCCTATTTGGAACCAGTCTGTTGTTCATGAACAGTTCTAACTGTTGATTCCTGACCTGCATACAAATTTCTCAAGAGGCAGATCAGGTGGTCTGGTATTCCCATCTCTTTCAGAATTTTCCACAGTTTATTGTAATCCACACAGTCAAAGGTTTTGGCATAGTCAATAAAGCAGAAATAGATGTTTTTCTGGAACTCTCTTGCTTTTTCCATGATCCAGCGGATGTTGGCAATTTGATCTCTGGTTCCTCTGCCTTTTCGAAAACCAGCTTGAACATCAGGAAGTTCACGGTTCACATATTGCTGAAGCCTGGCTTGGAGAATTTTGAGCATTACTTTACTAGCGTGTGAGATGAGTGCAATTGTGTGGTAGTTTGAGCATTCTTTGGCATTGCCTTTCTTTGGGATTGGAATGAAAACTGACCTTTTACATATTGTGGCCACTGCTGAGTTTTCAAATTTGCTGGCATGTTGAGTGCAGCACTTTCACAGCCTCATCTTTCAGGATTTGGAATAGCTCCACTGGAATTCCAGCACCTCCAATAGCTTTGTTTGTAGTGATGCTTTCTAGGGCCCACTTGACTTCACGTTCCAGAATGTCTGGCTCTAGGTCAGTGATCACACCATCGTGATTATCTGGGTTGTTAAGACCTTTTTTGTACAGTTTTTCTGTGTATTCTTGCCACCTCTTCTTAATATCTTCTGCTTCTGTTAGGTCCATACCATTTCTGTCCTTTATCGAGGCCATCTTTGCATGAAATGTTCCTTTGGCATCTCTGATTTTCTTGAAGAGATCCCTAGTCTTTCCCATTCTGTTGTTTTTCTCTATTTCTTTTCATTGATTGCTGAAGAAGGCTTTCTTATCTCCTCTTGCTATTCTTTGGAACTCTGCATTCAGATGTTTATATCTGTCCTTTTCTCCTTTGCTTTTCGCTTCTCTTCTTTTCACAGCTATTTGTAAGGCCTCCTCAGACAGTCATTTGGTTTTTATGCATTTCTTTTCCATGGGGATGGTCTTGATCCCTGTCTCCTGTACAATGTCACGAACCTCATTCCATAGCTCATCAGGCTCTCTATCAGATCTAGGCCCTTAAATCTATTTCTCACTTCCACTGTATAATCATAAGGGATTTGATTTAGGTCATACCTGAATGGTCTAGTGGTTTTCCCTACTTTCTTCAATTTCAGTCTGAATTTGGCAATAAGGAGTTCATGTACTGAACCACAGTCAGCTCCTGGTCTTGTTTTTGCTGATTGTATAGAGCTTCTCCATCTTTGGCTGCAAAGAATATAATCGATCTAATTTCGGTGTTGACCATCTGGTGATGTCCATGTATAGAGTCTTCTCTTGTGTTGTTGGAAGAGGGTGTTTGTTATGACTAGTGCATTTTCTTGGCAAAACTGTATTAGTCTTTGCCCTGCTTCGTTCCCAGGCCAAATTTGCCTGTTACTCCAGGTGTTTCTTGACTTCTTACTTTTGCATTCCAGTCCCCTATAATGAAAAGGACATCTTTTGGGGGTGTTAATTCTAAAAGGTGTTGTAGGTCTTCATAGAACCGTTCAACTTCAGCTTCTTCAGCGTTACTGGTTGGGGCATAGACTTGGATGACTCTGACATTGAATAGTTTGCCTTGGAAATGAACAGAGATCATTCTGTTGTTTTTGAGATTGCATCCAAGTACTGCATTTCAAACTCTTTTGTTGACCATGATGGCCACTCCATTTCTTCTGAGGGATTCCTGCCCACAGTAGTAGATATAATGGTCATCTGAGTTAAATGCACCCATTCCAGTCCATTTGAGTTCGCTGATTCCTAGAATGTCGACATTCACTCTGGCCATCTCTTGTTTGACCACTTCCAATTTGCTTTGATTCATGGATTTGACATTCCAGGTTCCTATGCAATATTGCTCTTTACAGCATTGGACCTTGCTTCTAGCACCAGTCACATCCACAGCTGGGTATTCTTTTTGCTTTGGCTCCATCCCTTCATTCTTTCTGGAGTTATTTCTCCACTGATCTCCAGCAGCATATTGGGCCCCTACTGACCTGGGGAGTTTCTCTTTCAGTATCCTATCATTTTGCCTTTTCATACTGTTTTATGGGGTTCTCAAGGCAAGAATACAGAAGTGGTTTGCCATTCCCTTCTCCAATGGACCACATTCTGTCAGATCTCTCCACCATGACCCGCCCTTCCTGGGTTGCCCCACAGGCATGGCTTAGCTCCATTGAGTTAGACAAGGCTGTCATCCTAGTGTGATTAGATTGACTAGTTTTCTGTGAGAATGGTTTCAGTGTGTTTGCCCTCTGATGCCCTCTTGCAACACCTACTGTCTTACTTGGGTTTCTCTTACCTTGGGTGTGGGGTATCTCTTCAAGGCTGCTCCAGCAAGGTGCAGCCAATGCTCCTTACCTTGGAACAGGGGTATCTCCTCACCGCCACCCTTCCTGACCTCAACGTGGATAGCTCCTCTAGGCCCTCCTGTGCCTGTGCAGCCACGGTGTGGGGTTGGTCCTCTCGGCCGCTGCCCCTGGCCTCGGGCTTAGGGGCATGGGGTATCTCCTCTCGGCCTCCCCCTGACCTCAGACATGGGGCAGCTCCTCTCTGCCATTCCTGCGCCGTCGCAGTTTGGCACTCTCGGCCTCTGCCCCTGACCTCGGACATGGGTACTCTTCTTGGCTGCCGCCCTTCTGGGATGGGGTCTTCCCATTGGACTTGATAGCAGCACACATAAAAAACTACATTAAAACCAGGAGCTTGGTTGTAGTCCTAAGCCTTGCCAGGCTGTCTTCTGCCCTGTAGCACGAATTTCCTTCTATCTAATCTCCTCTATCTGTTTCACTTTCCCTCTTCCTGTCTTTTGGCTTCCAGTCATTCACATTGAAGCCCCAAGCAATGTTACACAACAGACTCCATTTAATGTTTTATAAACATTTTCCCATCAAGATTGTTTTTCTATGAAAGCATCCAGGAAAGAAGTGAAGCAGTCAAATATCACATCATTTGTCCACTGTAAAGTGACAGCCAATATTAAGTTTGACTTGAGAACACTGAAAATTGAATTTAATTTTTAAATTGTATCTAAGTAATTTTCAATCATGACTACCCCACCAGACTCACTCCAAATGCCGGCTTCATTCGGTTTTTCCAAGATACTCTGCTGTTGCCTTTTGTAAGGATCCAGGTACCAGTATGAGAAGACACTGGACCCACTGAAGAGTTTTGAAGGAGGAATAGTTACTACCACAGAATAAATGAGATTATAATCATGCTATTGAACTATAATAGAACAGCATTCCAAATAGAAATTAGCAAACCACAAATGTGCAATTAGAGCCCAATAAATCACACTAAGAAGACTGTCAATATAGTGAGGTGTACCCAGTCATCACAATTAACGCCTATGTCCTGTACTGGCGAAGGCAAGCTGTTTTCATGTTAAAGTCATTAGGAATGAGATCGTTTCTGCAGTTGAATTGTTACAAGCAGTTAAGTGTCTAATAGAGATGCTGCACTTTGAACAAGAACCATTGCTTTTAAATTCCACAAACTACAGGAGTTGCTAAACCATTTTAAAGAAATTAAAAAAAAAAAAAAGTAAGGGCCACTATTTTATTTAGAATACAGTATCTTTGTAAGAGCATATAAATAAAACAAAAATGTATGGTTCAGTAGAGAACAGATTTTTTTTTTTTCTTAATGCTTAATTTCCCAGAGCTAGAGATATCAAAGTCAAACATAAAAAAGAGTGTATGTTAAATGAATTGAAAAAAAAAAAAAAAAAAACAACACCTCAAACTGATGAGGTGGATTTTCTTTCCCAGGATTCTAGAATTATCAACTGAGAACTGAAAAATGGGTGGTTTGAACTGGAAATAGTTCAAGTAGGAATTTGGAAATTTGAGCTGTAGTATAGAATTTACTACAAATGGTCTGCTTGCTCACTGTAGCTTTCAGTTCAGTTCAGTGCTCAATCGTGTCCAACTCTTTGGGATCCTATGGACTGCAGCATGCCAGGCCTCCCTATCCATGATCAACTCCCAGAATTTACTCAAATTTATGTCCATTGAGTCAGTGATGCCATGCAACAATCTCATCCTTTGCTATCTATCCCCTTCTTCTCCTGCCTTCAATCTTTCCCAGCATCAGGATCTTTTCCAATGAATCAGTTCTTCACACCAGGTGGCCAGAGTATTGGAGTTTCAGATTCAGCATTAGTCCTTCCAATGAATATTCAGGACTGATTTCCTTTAGGACAGACTAGTTGGATCTCCTTGCAGTCCAAGGGATTTTCAGGAGTCTTTTCCAACACCGCAGTTGAAAAGCATCAGTTATTCTGCACTCAGCTATTTTATAGTCCAACTTTCATATCCATACATGACTACTGGAAAAACCATAGCTCTGACTAGATGGACCTTTGTTGGCAAAGTAATCTCTCTGCTTTTTAATATGCTGTCTAGGTTGGTGATAGCTTTTCTTCCAAGGAGCAAGCATCTTTTAATTTCATGGCTGCAGTCACCATCTACAGTGTTTTGGAACCCAAGAAAATAAAGTCTCTCACTGTTTCCCCATCTATTTCCCATGAAGTGATGGGAGCGGATGCCATGATGTTAGTTTTTTGAATGTTGAATTTTAAGCCAACTTTTTCACTCTCCTCTTTCACTTACATCAAGAGGCTTTTCAGTTCTTCTTTGCTTTCTGCCATAGGGGCAGTATCATCTGCATATCTGAAGCTATTGATATTTCTCCTGGCAACCTTGATTCCAGTTTGTGCTTCATCCAGCCTGGAATTTCACATTGCATATAAGTTAAATAAGCAGGGTGACACTATACAGCCTTGATGTACTCCTTTCCCAATTTGGAACCAGTCCATTGTTCCATGTCTGTGTTTAACCTGTTTTTTAAGAGTTCAAGAGTCCCAGGGAGTTGATCTTTTTTAGACCAACTTTTTTAGAAGCCTCAATCTAGAATATTGCTTTAAAATTCAAGTCCCTTCCATTTAGTAGGGCTTCTGATATGCAGGAAGAAATTGAAATGAATCAGAAGCATGTCAAAACTTGCCTACTATTTGGATATTATTTCTATACTCTTGTCCATCCAAAATCTTTTTAGTTTTTCTCTTATCTTCTTTTTACAAATAATCCATTTTTTTGTATGTACTGTAGCCAATCTCTGAGGATAGCATGCTATGGTCATCAGCACTTCATAAACAATTCTCTTTAACATCCAAACTGTTGGAAGTATCATGACAGTGCTCAGTAGTAACACAAAGAGGAATATAGGCTACTGTTGGATAATGATGAGCAAAGTGTTTGTTGAATAGGAGTTGAGAGAAGTAAAATGAAGCCACCAAACTTCTATAAGCAACGGAATGTGATCTTTTTCATAAATATTTAGCTTCTCATTTTATTTCCAGTTACTTTAAGTTAGATTTAGAGATTATCCTGAAAAATATGTTATGTAGAATTAAAATAAAATCATCCATCCTTGTAGTCCTTATAAAATGAGACATTATCCTAAACACTGCACCCACATCACCTCAATTCTTACAAAACACACTCAAGTTATAGACAGACTGTACAGTATTCATGTAAGTTCATATATCCATATGTAAGTCAAAGTTCCAATTATTTGTCAAGCCAAAATTATCTTTGGAAATCATTCTAGTGCAAATTTGCTGTTGTCCTTAGATTAGGTGCCAAAGAGATTAAGATACCAGCTCAAATATATAGAATTTAGTAGTAAAGCTACTATAATATAATAGATTTTTGGCATCTTTCCTAAGTACCCGTGAGAATGCATAATAAATTCAACAGAACTCTCATTTGATATTGCAACAGATGAAACTCTATTGATTGTCATTTATTTTGAAGACATTTATGTCTGCAACTGTATATATGTAGTTTTAATAAAAAGTATTTTAAATGCACAAAACTGAAAGGGAAATGAGACCTTTGGACCAAAATCCCTCAACTCTTTGTTTATTTTGTTAGCTGAAAATTACAAATATCAAGAATATTGGGTTTTGTGCTGTTGCAATGGTAGGATTTAAACACACCAAGTCTAGTGTTTTAGATTAAATAAGACTTTTGTTAAGCACAGAATGCCAAATATCATAACTCTTAAATGTTTGTGAACTTAAATACATTTTTAAAAAGAAACATAAAATGATGACAAATAATTTGAAAATTTGAAAAATTTATGTAAATCTATATGCTCCCTTCCAGCTCTAGCACTTCATAATTCTATAATATTCACTGTAGTTTAATTAAACAGATTATTAAATATAAATCCTACAGACACATGTATATGTAGACAGATGGCACCCCACCCCAGTACTTTTGCCTGGAAAATCCCATGGACCGAGGATCCTGGTAGGCTCCAGTCCATGGGGTCGCTAAGAGTCGGACACGACTGAGCGACTTCACTTTCATTTTTCGCTTTCATGCATTGGGGAAGGAAATGGCAACCCACTCCACTGTTCTTGCCTGGAGAATCCCAGGGACGGGGGAGCCTGGTGGGCTTCCTTCTATGGGGTCGCACAGAGTTGGACACGACTGAAGCGACTTAGCAGTAGCAAGAAACTTCAAACGTGTATGTGTGTGTGCGTGTGCACTCAATTGTGTCTGACTCTTTGCAACTCCAAAGACTGTAGCCCACAAGGCTCATCTGTCCACGAAATTCCCAGGCAAGAATACTGGAGAGGGTTGCTATTTCCTTCTCCAGGGCATCTTCCCAATCTAGATATCAAACTTACATCTCCTTCATTGTAAGGTAAATTATTTACCACTGAGCCTGAAGGGAAGCCTAACATCAACCATAATGTCAATTAAGTCAGCATCTCAGTATCTATGTATAATATGTAAAGTATAATGAAGTTTACTATAGATTATTACAATACACATAATGCCTATCACATATTAATCCAATCATAAAAATGTGTGTGCCTGAAAATTGAATTAAACAGTGTGAAAGGGCTGCTTTGCAGATGAAAACAATCAAACATAATTTTGTATGGGCTATTCCTAGGTAGTGGAGTTATGTTTTAATTTATTCTTCAGTTTAGTTCAGTTCAGTTGCTCAGTCGTGTCCAACTCTTTGCGACCCCATGAATCACAGCACACCAGGCCTCCCTGTCCATCACCAATTCCTGGAGTTCACTCAAACCCATGTCCATCGAGTTGGTGATGCCATCCAGCCATCTCACCCTCTGTTGCCCCCTTTTCCTCCTGCCTTCAATCTTTCCCAGCATCAGGGTCTTTTCCAATGAGTCAGCTCTTCACATCAGGTAGCCAAAGTATTGGAGCTTAGGCTCAGCATCAGTCCTTCCAATGACTATTTAGAGTTTATTTTCTTTAGTATTGACTACACAAAGTTCAAAGAACCAGATTTTGCTAATCATCGTGGTAAACCCTCCTCAAGTAAGCCAGTGTCTCACCTAGGGAGGTAAGGTATTTAGCACAAATGTTTTACTTTTGTCCTTTGGGGCCTCAGCCAAAGAAACAAAGAATCCACTTTAGCTTCCTATTAAATGTGTTACTTGATAAAAGGAAAATAAATGCTCCTTAGACTCAGTGCTCTATCTCTTATTCAGGTCAATTTGGTATGCACATTAGAGACAACTGTGCTACAATACTTGGTTACACTCTAACTTAAAACCAGAATTCTCTAAAACAAAGGCTCTTTCCTGAAAGAATCTGGGGCCACACAGGGCAAGGAGTTTCTATAGACCTATCTCTGAAGGTTCATTCCACGGTCTCTTTAAGTTAGCAGGGACTGAATTTCCAGACGTGGATGAATCACTGTGATTTTGACGCCCTGAAAAAATAGCATTGGTATTTGTTTAAAGAATATCGTATCTTTAAATGTCTATAATTTTATCTTGGGAAGATGCCCATGTAAAAATCTTTTAATGGTCATTATTTTTGAGGATGTTGGTTTAGCTAGAGAAAAATATTCCTGCAAAGAAAAATATTCAGCTTTGCTAATCTATAACTTCTGGGGCCTTTTATACCAGAAAAGATTAAATAGCAGTGTCACTAAACATGGTAATTCAGAACAGATTAAAAATAAAAATAAAAATGGTTGAAAATAAGGGCAATAATATTGGATAACTCCATAATTATAGTGATATCATTGTATGTATTTATGGTCAAATAAATATGGTCTAATTATTGTGACTTCATCTTATCTTGGCACAGGATAATTTCTGTCAACTCACTAAAAATCTGATAACTACATTAAGGAAAGTAACAGCTGAAGGAAAGTAACAGCTGAGAAGGCTAAACAGAGAGTAATGTTAGGCAGAGATGCTTGAAGTTAAATCCGGTAATTATTTACCTTGAAACCTCTGGCAATGCTTAGGACTCACTAATATATTCCAGTGTGAGTCGATATGGTTCCTACCAACAGTTATCGATGAACTGATGGTGGATCAGCTTCAAGTCAAGGGAAAGGGACAGGTTCCACAAGACATCACTCTAAAAGCGAGAGTCCTTGGGGACTTCCCAAGTGGTCTAGTGAGTAAGACTCTACGCTCCCAGTGCAGGGGACATGGGTTCAATTCCTTGTCAGGGAATTAAGATCCTACTTACTGTACAATGCAGTCAAAAAAATAAAATAAGATAAAAATTAGAAAGAAAAAAAAAGGTTCTTTACTCAGGATCAATTGTATGCAAACTATGGTGTCCTATGTTAGGGCGGTAGTGATAGAAGGATGATAAACAATGTATTCCCGGTACTGAGATAATATATATACCAATTATTGGGGGGATATAGAGATGCACAAGTTCAGTTCAGTTCAGTCACTCAGTCGTGTCCGACTCTTTGTAACCCCATGAATTGCAGCACTCCAGGCCTCCCTGTCCATCACCAGTTCCTGGAATTCACTCAAGCAAATGTCCATCGAGTCGGTGATGCCATCCAGCCATCACATCTTCTGTCATCCCCTTCTCCTCCTGCTCCCAATCCTTCCCAGCATCAGAGTCTTTTCCAATGAGTCAACTCTTCGCATGAGGTGGCCAAAGTATTGGAGATTCAGCTTTAGCATCAGTCCTGGCAATGAACACCCAGGACCGATTTCCTTTAGAATGCACTGGTTGGATCTCTTTGCAGTCCAAGGGACTCTCAAGAGTCTTCTCAAGCACTGCAGTTCAAAAGCATCAATTCTTCAGCGCTCAGCATTCTTCCCAGTCCAACTTTCACATCCATACATGACTACTGACAAAACCATAGCCTTGACTAGATGGACCTTGGTTGGCAAAGTAGTCTCTGCTTTTGAAAATGCTATCGAGGTTGCTCATAACTTTCCTTCCAAGGAGTAAGCATCTTTTAGTTTCATGGCTGCAATCACCATCTACAGTAATTTTGAGCACCCCCCGCCAAAAAAAACAAGTCTGTGACTGTTTCCACTGTTTCCCCATCTATTTTACATGGAGTGATGGGACCAGATGCCATGATCTTCGTTTTCTAAATGTTAAGCTTTAAGCCAACTTTTTCACTCTCCACTTTCACTTTCATCAAGAGGCTTTTGAGTTCCTCTTCACTTTCTGCCATAAGGGTGGTGTCATCTGCATATCTGAAGTTATTGATATTTCGCCCGGCAATCTTGATTCAAGCTTGTGCTTCTTCCACTCCAGCGTTTCTCATGATGTACTCTGCATAGAAGTTAAATAAGCAGGGTGACAATATACAACCTTGACATACTCCTTTTCCTATTTGGAACCAGTCTGGTGGTCCATGTCCAGTTCTAACTGTTGCTTCCTGATCTGAATACACATTTCTAAAGAGGCAGATCAGGTGGTCTGGTATTCCCATCTCTTTCAGAATTTTCCACAGTTTATTGTGATCCACAAAGTCTAAGGCTTTGGTCTAGTCAATAAAGCAGAAATAGATGTTTTTCTGGAAATCTTGCTTTTTTGATGATCCACCGGATGTTGGCAATTTGATTTCTGGTTCCTCTGCCTTTTCTAAAACCAGCTTGAACATCAGGAAGTTCACAGTTTATGTATTGTTGAAGCCTGGCTTGGAGAATTTTGAGCATTACTTTATTAGCGTGTGAGATGAGTGCAATTGTGTGGTAGTTTAAGCATTCTTTGGCATTGCCTTTCTTTGGGATTGGAATGAAAACTTACCTTTTCCAGTCCTGTGGCACTGCTGAGTTTTCCAAATTTGCTGGCATATTGAGTGCAGCACTTTCACAGCATCAGCTTTCAGGATTTGGATAGCTCCACTGGAATTCCAGCACCTCACCACTAGCTTTGTTTGTACTGATGCTTTCTAAGGCCCACTTGACTTCACATTCCAGGATGTCTGTCTCTAGGTCAGTGATCACACCATCGTGATTATCTGGGTCATGAAGATCTTTTTTGTACAGTTCTTCTGTGTATTCTTGCCACCTCTTCTTAATATCTTCTGTTTCTGTTAGGTCCATACCATTTCTGTCCTTTATCGAGCCCAACGAGCATGAAATATTCCCTTGGTATCTCTAGTTTTCTTGAAAAGATATCTAGTCTTTCCCTTTCTGTTGTTTTCCTCTATTTCTTTGCACTGATTGCTGAGGAAGGCTTTTTTATCTCTTCTTGTTATTCTTTGGAACTCTGCATTCAGATGCTTATATCTTTCCTTTTCTCCTTTGATTTTTGCTTCTCTTCCTTTCACAGCTATTTGTAAGGCCTCCTCAGACAGCCATTTTGCTTTTTGCATTTCTTTTCCATGGGGATGGTCTTGATCCCTGTCTCCTGTACAATGTCACAAACCTCATTCCATAGTTCATCAGGCACTTTATCTATCAGATCTAGTCCCTTAAATTTATTTCTCACTTCCACTGTATAATCATAAGGGATTTAATTTAAGTCATACCTGAATGGTCTAGTGATTTTCCCTACTTTCTTCAACTTAAGTCTGAATTTAGCAATAAGGAGTTCATGATATGAGCCACAGTCAGCTCCCGGTCTTGTTTTGTTGACTGTATCTCCATCTTTGGCTGCAAAGAATATAATCAATCTGACTTCGGTGTTGACCATCTGGGGATGTCCATGTGGAGAGTCTTCTCTTGTGTTGTTGGAAGAGGGTGTTTGCTATGATCAGTGCATTTTATTGGCAAACTCTGTTAGTCTTTGACCTGCTTCATTCCATATTCCAAGGCCAAATTTGCCTGTTACTCCAGGTGTTTCTTGCCTTACTTCTTTTGCATTCCAGTCCTCTATAATGAAAAGGACATCTTTTTTGGGTGTTTGTTCTAAAAGGTCTTGTAGGTCTTCATAGTACTGTTCACATTCAGCTTCTTCAGCATTACTGATCAGGGCATAGACTTGGATAATAGTGATGTTGAATGGTTTGCCTTGGAAACGAACAGAGATCATTCTGTCATTTTTGAGATTGCATCCAAGTACTGCGTTTTGGACTCTTTTGTTGACCATGATGGCTACTCCATTTCTTCTGAGGGATTCCTGCCCACAGTAGTAGATATAATGGTCATCTGAGTTAAATTCACCCATTCCAGTCCATTTGAGTTCACTGATTCCTAGAATGTTATCATTCACTCTTGCTCTCTCTTGTTTGACCACTTCCAATTTGCCTTCATTCATGGACTTAACAATCCAGGTTCCTATGCAATATTGCTCTTTACAGCCTCAGACCTTGCCTCTATCACCAATCACATCCACAACTTGGTATTGTTTTTCTTTGGCTCCATCCCTTCATTCCTTCTGGAGTTATTTCTCCACTGATCTCCAGTAGCATATTGGGCACCTACTGACCTGGGGAGTTCCTCTTTCAGTATCCTATCATTTTGCCTTTTCATACTTTTCATGGGGTTCTCAAGGCAAAAATACTGAAGTGGTTTACCATTCCCTTCTCCAGTGGGCCACATTCTGTCAGACTTCTCCACCATGAACCGCCTGTCTTGGGTGGCCCCACATGGCATGGCTTAAATTCATTGAGTTATACAAGGCTGTGGTCTGTGTGATTAGATTGACTAGTTTTCTGTGATTATGGTTTGTGTGCCTGCCTTCTGATGCCTCTTGCAACACCTACCGTCTTACTTAGGTTTCTCTTAACCTTGGACGTGGAGTGTTTCTTCATAGCTGCTCCAGCAGAATGTAGCCGCTGCTCCTCACCTTGGATGAGGGGTAACTCTCCGCAGTTGCCCCTCCTGACCTTGAACATGGAGTAGCTACTCTTGGCCCTCCTGCTCCCATGCAGCTACTGCTTAAAATGCACAAAAATAACCTCAAGTAATAAACAAGCTGCTTGAGGGTAGACTGTAGCCAAATCTGAGGCTGGAATTGTTAATTCTGTTAGGAATATGGACAGATTTTAAGTCCCCATTTCAGAGTCTCAGCGAAAATTAGAGTACTGGCTACCTGTGAATATTGTTATGTGACAGTTCTAAGCAGATCAATGTCCATGGGATTGGGCATATAAGGACTTCTCCTAACTAGGCAGCATTTCATAAGAGACTTCTTTACTTAGTATATCAAAATAAGATGCAAAGATTTAAAAGACTATCCATTTGATTAGTTAATTCCAGATCAAGAAACTCTATAAGAAATGGTGTGCTTAGTACAAAAATTCATTTATTTTTCTTAAAAGAGAATTAAATGAACATAATGTGCACACAGATTTGACTTTCAACCAATCTATATAATGAATTTCTAATTTCTGGGCAGGCCACTTAACCTCTCAATCTCTATTTATTTATCACTAAAATGGGCAGTTATAAGGATTTGTATGACACTTTAAAAGTACGTATTACATTGCTTAACCAGTGGGAAAAAAACCTAGTATTTGTTGATCAAAGTGAAAATAGAAAAACAAATTTGTATTTTATCCCAAATTTAAAACATATACTGATTTAGTCATTCATAAATATTCATCAAGGCTGGTTATTGCTAGATAGTCTTTTAGGTTTTAGGGATTTGGAGATAATAAATTGACATAGTCCTCATGGGACTTATATATACTAGTTGGGGAAAACATAACATCAGCAAATAAGCAATAGCATGATATAGATAAGAAAACAACAAATTTACAGTGGCTAAACCTGACATTAATAATTACGAGCATGCTAATACTACTAAGTCGCTTCAGTCGTGTCCGACTCTGTGCGACCCCATAGATGACAGCCCACCGGGCTCTGTCATCCCTGGGACTCTCAAGGCAAGAACACTGGAGTGGGTTGCCATTTCCTTCTCCAATGCATGAAAGTGAAAAGTGAAAGTGAAGTCGCTCAGTCGTGTCCAACTCTTAGCGACCCCATGGACTGCAGCCCACCAGGCTCCTCCATCCATGGGATTTTCCAGGCAAGAGTACTGGAGTGGGGTGCCATTGCCTTCGCCAATTATGAGCATATTGTTCTATAACTCTTCTGTAGTATAATATTGATTGGAAGTTCTTCTTCATTAAAATGTTGAAAAATCCTTAGTCAAGGTTATGTTTGGAATTATAGGTTAGGCTGTGGTATTTCTGGCCAAGATTTCCTTCTTCTTTCATTGGACTTGTTCTCCACCCCATGCTTCAATTTCATGCTATGTCATAGTTGTAATTTCCTGTTATCAGAGCTAAAAGGCTAATTACACTGGTCTTCACTTGTTTGAATGGCAACCCACTCCAGTGTTCTTGCCTGGAGAATCCCAGGGACAGAGGAGCCTGGTGGGCTGCTGTCTATGGGGTCGCACAGAGTCAGACACGACTGAAGCGACTTAGCAACAGCAGTAGCCCACTGGTTTGAAGTTCAGACTTCAGCATAAAGAAATAGTTTCCAGATATAATAGATTATATTACTATCCTCCTACTAGCCTACATTTTATGTCCTCAAGTCCTCGTGGCATAATTTAGGGTGGTCGCTGCTCCTCTCCAACAAAAGTTTCCTTTAAACGTCTTTGAAAACCATGATGAGAGGGGGCAGTTTCATATTCCTCCTTGTATTCACAAAGCAAACTAACGTTTATATTTCCAGCTGAATGTTCATTACTATTTCTCCACCATAACTTGCAAGACTTTTATGCTCTAAGTTGCTTCAAATCCTACCCCAGTAATTCCAAAACTCAGCTATTGCATTTTAAAGCTGCCATTTGAAAACAAAACCTTACCTGTGTAGAAATTTTATATTTAAAAATCACATATTCATGATATGTTAATAGGCATGCATTTCTGTCACCTTGATTAATACCCTAATTCTGGCTCCTGCTGTCAGAAAATGATATAAATCTATGGTCCAAACAGATATAGAAATACCTGATAACCTCGACAAAATATTTTGTTAAAACTAGCATCCAATAAGATATGTCAAAAAAAGAATAAGTATAACTCAAGAACACTTGTGATCATTCTCCTTTGACAGGTATGAATCACTACATAAGCGGAATTAAGAAACGTGGTCACAGTGCCAGTTCCCTTTCTTTGTTGTCTAGTCCATCTCCTGACTTCAATCTTACCCATCGGTGATAGGTGCTCTATCATACAGCCATTATTTTTCTTTCTAACAATGTATTAGTCTAACCCTTCATTATGCTGGAGAAAGTTTCACATTGCAGCATATTTAAATTTTTAACATCTTTGAAGACGAGTGCTCCGTGTTAAGATGAAATCACTGGACTGGCTTTGTGACAGTTCCCAGTGACCTGTTCCTGCAATTTATTTTTTTTTTTTTTTTTTCATTTTTATTTTTTAATGAACTTAAGGTTGATGTTCCGAATTTATAACATGCAGTCAGAGTAATAGCACAGCTATTTGAGCTCTGTGTTTGTACGTTTGGAGAACAACACATACAAAGGTCAAAAGAAAAGTGTTCCCTAAATTCATGGTTGATGGCTAGAACATATTACGGAAATGCTGAAGTGGAAGGGGAATGATCAGCCTCGGCAACTGAAAGGAAGTGAAGTGATCTGTTCACAGAACTGACTAGCAGGAAAGCCACAGTCTTGCTCACCCACATTGCGGGCTCATTCTGCCCCAGAAGAATAATTGCCCATATAAGTCACCCAGTGTTGGTACGAGATCTGTTGCCTGTTGAGTTTATGAAATTTGTCTGTGTGCGTTTACCATCACTGACTTCTTTTGCTCGATTGATCAGCTCTGCTCTCAGTGAATTTTCCGTGGCCACTTTTCATTAAGAAAAGTCTCCTTGGAAGGCTAGAAATTAACTATTTCCTTCTACCTCTATTTTCCTTTTTTTTTTTTTTTTTCCTGTCAAATTAAGCTGGGGTATGTTGGTCCTTATTTGAAATCCCTGTAGCAACTCCCCAAAATAAAGGTCAGAGAACATGAACTGGACATTCAAGGCTCTCTAATTTCTAGTTTCATGAAAATGTCATTTTCTTCTATTGTCTAAAAGACCCCATGTTTTCCTGAGCCTAACAGAAAATTTTCATACATTCTATTTCTGGCTCTCCTCTTATTTCCTTCAAGCTCTAGCTCCACACCACCCTCTGGGTCAAGCCTTTCATAAATGGTTATTAGCTTTTCTGTATTTCTGTAGCCCGTGCCTATATTACCCAGTGTTTTTCAGTTGACTGTGGTCATTAGCCTACTAATTCATGCCCCCACTGTGCTGTGAAATCTCCCAAGAGTCAACAAATTTGTCTTCTGCTTTGATTGCCTGTATTTCATGCAGTGCCTGGGTTTTCCCTAACACTCTCCCCTTATTACTCTCTTTAAAAAATTTCTATCACCTGAGAACTACATTAAGTCCCTAGGTATGCCGCCATAGTCACCTATTTTAACACACACACACACACACACACACACACACACAGAGTGGCAGAAAGTTAATGCAATTGGAAAAGAAACTATTTAGAATCTTGAGAAAAATGTCTGCAACTTTTGTTTGTAATACATTTAAAATAAAACCCTATTATACAGAGTGAAGTAAGCCAGAAAGATAAACACCAATACAGTATACTAACGCATATATATGGAATTTAGAAAGATGATAACAATAACCCTGTATATGAGACAGCAAAAGAGACACTGATGTATAGAACAGTCTTTCGGACTCTGTGGAAGCGGGAGAGGGTGGGATGATTTGGGGGTATGTCATGGAAACATGAATAATATCATATAAGAAATGAACTGCCAGTCCAGGTTCAATACAGGATGCTTGGGACTGGTGCACTGGGATGAACCGGAGGGATGGTACAGGGAGGGAAGTGGGAGGGGGGTTCAGGATGGGGAGCAAGTATATGCCCTTAGAAGATTCATGTTGATGTTGTGGTAGAACCAATACAATATTGTAATTAACCTCCAATTAAAATTAATAAATTTAAATTTTTTAAAAAACCAATCATGGGTTTTTAAATCAGGAGGTTATAAATCAGGAGAAACATTATTAGAATGTGCATTTTTTTTTAAACTCAGTGTGCATGTGTATGTGTGTGCGTGTCTGTGTGCGTGTGTGTCTGTATTTAACAGTTTTATCTGTTTATTTATTCAGGGCTGTGCTGGGTCTTCACTGCTGCTTGGGTTCTTCTCTAGTCGCAGCAAGCAGGGCTACTCTTCCTTGCTCGGGGATCTCACTGCAGCAGCATCTCTTGCTGCAGAGTGCTGGATCTAGGGCGTGTGGGCTTCAGTAGCTGCAGTTCCCAGATTCTAGAGCACAGGCGTAACAGCTGTGGTCCATGGGCTTAGTTGCTCCGTGGCACGTGGGATCTTCCTGGATCGTGGTCAGACTGGTGTCTCCTTCTTGGGCAGGCTGATTCTTTACCACTGAGCCTCCAGAGAAGCCCCAGAATACGCATTTTCAAAACAAAGTTCAGTGACAGAGTCAGAACAGCTTTGGTTTTTATAATGAATATCCCAAAGCATATAGTTAGCTGCTTTGCCCTTAGTGGAAATGCCTTGTATCTGTCCATTAATACACACATTACAGCAAAAACAGTTGGCAGAATATGGTCCAGAAATAATAATAATTTGCACTTATGGCTCAAAACTAATAGCTCAGAGCACTTCGCAGTGTGCTGTTTAATTTCTGCTCATCACCATATGCTACTTACTTCATCTTCATTCATCCTGCAAGGTATGTGAGTATATGACTTTCATCAAAACAATAAAAATAAATGAAATGTTTAATATGAAAAAGAAAACTGAATGGGTTTCTATTCTATATATATAACTGTCTTGAGTAACTGGAGAGCTTGTGGCAGGCCGGAAAGCATAAGGAATATTTGCTTTGTAATTTCTCTGAGCTCTAAGATCACTTGAAGGTGAGTGGTAAAAGGTTCTTGTGGATGAAATACGAATTTGAGTAACTGACTTTTATCTGGGGTTTAGAGTCAAGTTGTGGTGAACAATTCAGGACACTTTTATGCTTTTAGATTTTCCTTGGTAATCTTAGCAATTAGCACCCATGGAAGAGAGAAGCAGACTTACTTCTTATAACAACTAGTCTGAAGATGCCCTCTAGAGCAGGGGTCCCTAACATCCAGGATCTAATGCCTGATGATCTGAGGAGGAGCTGATACAATAATGATAGAATAAAGTCCACGATAAATGCAATGTGCTTGAATCATCCGCAAACTATTCCCCCACCCTGATTCGTGGACAAATAGTCTTGCGTGAAACTGGTCACAAACTGGTGCCAAAAAGTTTGGGGACCTCTGCTCTAGAGGGTTAGAAGACATCACTAAACCTCAGTCTTCTTTCAGGGGATCTCTAGCAGGGTGAGTGGTTCCTCAGTCTGTACCTGGGCTCTGATTATACCTTCACACAGAAATCCAGGATTTTTGCTATGCTCACCTTCTTTGGCTTTCTTCTCTCAGCATCCTACAGCAAACTTAGTGAAGACAGAGTGAAGATCTTGGTTGTTTGCTAAGACTGAAAATGAGTCACTTAAAATGATTTTGTTCAATTTTCTAGTTGTTTTATGGTGGGAAAGTATTTTAGTTCTTGCTACTCCCTGGCTATAAGTGGAAGTCAATTTCTTTTAATACACATGCATTTATTCAGATGTTCTTTCTTATGTGTTAGGTTTGGCAAACTATGCTTTGCAAAAAGTTTTTTTTTTCATCCAAATTGTCAAGTTTATTTTTGTATCATATTTCTTAGCATCCTCTTATTATCTTCTTAACGTAACTCTTGTGAGTACCCCTTTTTCTTTCCTAATATTTGTCATTTGTACCTTCTCTCGTATTCCCTGATGAGCAGTAGGGTCAGAGTTCTATTAACTTTGGCTCTGGTAATCTGGGCCTTAATAATTATCTTTTCTGTTTCAGAAATACATGCTCTTTGGCTAAACCCAGCTCTGAGAGGCTTCCCTCATAGCTCAGCTGGTAAAGAATCACCTGCAATGCAGGAAACCCCAGTTCGATTCCTAGTCGGGAAGATCCACTGGAGAAGGGATAGGTTACCCACTCCAGTATTCTTGGGCTTCTCTGCTGGCTCAGCTGGTAAAGTATCTGCCTGCAATGCGGGAGACCGGGTGGGTTTAATCCCTGGGTTGGGAAGATCCCCTGGAGAAGGGAACGGCTACCCACTGCAGTATTCTGGCCTGGAGAATTCCATGGACTGTATAATCCATGGGGTTGCAAAGTGTGTGATGTGACTGAGCAACTTTCACTTTCACTTTGGCTAAATCCAAAGTTAAGGAGGAAGAAATGTAGGAGAGCAATGTGAATTCATGTTTTCTGGTGTCCTGCTTAAATCAAACTCTATTTATCATCTCCACTGGCTCGTATATGTGCACCTCTTGACCACACAGTGGGCACTGCCTTATTTCTCATTTTCTTTACTAACAATTTGAGATTATAGAGGAAAAGTACAACTAAACTTGATGGAAGTGATTGTTTAAGGCTGAGAATTCTATGCTGAATCAAAACCCTCCCACACAGGCAAGCTTTCTCGGGCATAAGCACAAGTCTGTCATCAATTCTGTCCCCTTCTTTTCATCCTCAACACTCTTCCGCACCCACCCCTGCCTCCCAGTTTTCAAGCCCAAACTTCCAGTGACATTCGACTAGTTTATTATTATTATTATTGTGGTAAGAACACTGCCCATCAGGCTCCTCCATCCATGGGATTCTCCAGGCAAAAGTACTGGAGTGGGGTGCCACTGCCTTCTCCGAATATGAGATTTACCCTAACAAAATTTTGTGTGCAATAATTATAAGAAAAAATTTGCCTAGCAGATCTCTTGAACTTCTTCATCTTTCATAATTTTGTACCTGTTGAACAGGAACTCCCCAATTCCTTCACAACTTAGCCCCTGGAAACAACCATTCTACTCTCTGTTTCATGAGTTAGACTATTTAAAGACCTTATGTAAGTGGAATCTTGCAGTGTTTGTCCTCATGTAGCTAGCTGTTTTTAGAATAATGACCCTCCCAGGTTCATCAATGTTGTAGTACCTGATAGGATTTTCTTCTTTTTAAAAGTTGAATAATATTCCGTTGCACTGTATTCTATTCTGTCTCTATGTATGTATGTATGGTATATATATATATTTCCTTATCCACTCGTGGTTGGATATTTCTGTTGTATCCATACTTGCTGCACTCAGCAAGGCTATGTAAAATTGGGAGAAGAAGCCTGAGTATTCATTGGCACTTTTATGCAGGAAAATCTAGTTCACTACTTCTATTGTTATTTACAGTCTGTGTCTACAGAATTTTCTCAACCAAAATGTTTCATAAAGGCTCACTGAGCATTTCCTCAGATGAGGGCTATCTACCTCAGAAATGTATTCTACAAATATGAATTTATGAAATTTTGTTTCAAAACATTAGTTTGTATTCTATTCTAAACAAATCGGCTCTGGTTTTGTTTCTTTCTCTTTTCAAATTTCTTAGCACCCCTTTCTCTTATTCATGTATATCTAATCTACACATGCACAAACACACACACAGACAAACTCTTCACACCTGACATATGCACTGATGATATCTTGATGTACATACATTTATCTCAACATCTTTCAAAAGAATACATTTGGAAAGATACACTTATAATTTTAACAGTGACTTCCTGGCAGAATGGGTATGTGGGAGGTGATGAGGGGGAAGTGATCTTATACACTGTTATTTTCTTTAATTTTCCCCCCTAAACTTATAATACTATTTTTTTCCACTTAAAATAAACATATTAAAAAACCCATCCCTATTACGTGTTCTTTTTTAAAATCTTTTTCTTCTTTCCCTATTGGGAAAGAATATATTGATAGTTTAACTTTTTATATTATCCTATTCCTGAAAGTATTTTCCTGATCTGTGTTTTGCCAATTGTCTATGCATGTGCTAGGTCATTTTTGTTGTTGTTGTTGTTTGAAATCGTGTGGACTGTAGCCCCCCAGGCTGCTCTGTCCATGGGATTCTCCAGGCAAGATTACTGGCAGGGGTTGCCAGGCCCTCCTCTGTGGGGTCTTCTTAATCCAGCATTGAACCCACATTTCTTATGTCTTTGGCATTGGCAGGTGGGTTTTTTACCACTGGCATCACCTGGATTGCCTGTTTGAGTAATAATTCATTTTGGTTTTTTCTCAGTGTAATACCCAGTCCTTAATCCACTGGGCTCCTAGTTTATCTCAGGATGAACTGTTTAAAAATAACCTTATTTGCCTGCAGAAAGTCCAGAAATACCAAAACAATCTGTTCCTTCCTGAGCATAAATATGAATAATAAATTCCTTTCAACTGGATTAGTCATTTGGTTGAAATATATATATATATGTTTAAATTCTTCGGCGTTACTGGTTGGGGCATAGATTTGGATTACTGTGACATTGAATGGTTTGCCTTGGAAACGAACAGAGATCATTCTGTCATTTTTGAGATTGCATCCAAGTACTGCATTTCGGACTCTTTTGTTGACCATGATGGCCACTCCATTTCTTCTGAGGGATTCCTGCCCACAGTAGTAGATATAATGGTCATCCGAGTTAAATTCACCCATTCCAGTCCATTTTAGTTCGCTAATTCCTAGAATGTCAACATTCACTCTTGCCATCTCTTGTTTGACCACTTCTAATTTGCCTTGATTCATGGACCTGACATTCCAGGTTCCTATGCAATATTGCTCTTTACAGCATCGGACTTTGCTTCTATCACCAGACACATCCACAGCTGGGTATTCTTTTTGTTTTGGCTCCATCCTTTCATTATTTCTGGAGTTATTTCTCCACTGATCTCCAGTAGCGTATTGGGCCCTTACTGACCTGGGAAGTTTCTCTTTCAGTATCCTATCATTTTGTCTTTTCATACTGTTCATGGGGTTCTCAAGGCAAGAATACTGAAGTGGTTTGCCATTCCCTTCTCCAGCGGACCACACCCTGTCATATCTCTCCACCATGACCCGCCCATCCCAGGTTGCCCCTCGGGCATGGCTTAATCTCATTGAGTTAGACAGGGGTGTGGTCCTTGTGTGATTAGATTGACTAGTTATCTGTGAGAATGGTTTTAGTGTATTCGCCCTCTGATGCCCTCTTTCAAGATCAACTGTCTTACTTGGGTTTCTCTTACCTTGGGCGTGGGGTATCTCATCACGGCTGCTTCTGGCTGCTCCCGGCCAGCGAAGCACAGCCATCGCAACTTACCTTGGACGAGGGGTCTCTCCTCACCGCCGCCCTTCCTGACCTCGGTTGTGGGGTAGCTCTTCTCGGCAGTGCTTAGTGCGCTGGCCCTCACCGCTGTCCTTCCTCGGTTGTGGGGTAGCTCCTCTCCGCCGCCCTTTTGTGGGGGGGGGCGGGGGGGGGGTCTAGGCGCGACAGAGCGGGGGCTCTTAGTGCGCGACGCAGCCGGCGGGGGGGGGGGGGGGGGGGGGGGGGGGGGCGCTCTTAAATGGTGCGCCGGTCGCGGGCAGGCGGGTCACTCTTAAATGGCGCGCCGGTCGCGGGCAGGCGAGGTCGCTCTTAAATGGCGCGCCGGTCGCGGGCAGGCGAGGTCGCTCTTAAATGGCGCGCCGGTTCTATGAAGACCTACAAGACCTTTTAGAACTAACACCCAAAAAAGATGTCCTTTTCATTATAGGGGACTGGAATGCAAAAGTAGGAAGTCAAGAAACACATGGATTAACAGGCAAATTTGGCCTTGGAATACGGAATGAAGCAGGGCAAAGACTAATAGAGTTTTGCCAAGAAAATGCACTGGTCATAGCAAATACCCTCTTCCAACAACACAAGAGAAGACTCTATACATGGACATCACCAGATGGTCAACACCGAAATCAGATCGATTATATTCTTTGCAGCCAAAGATGGAGAAGCTCTATACAATCAACAAAAACAAGACCAGGAGCTGACTGTGGCTCGGACCATGAACTCCTTATTGCCAAATTCAGACTGAAATTGAAGAAAGTAGAGAAAACTACTAGACCATTCAGGTATGACCTAAATCAAATCCCTTATGATTATACAGTGGAAGTGAGAAATAGATTTAAGGGCCTAGATCTGATAGATAGAGTGCCTGATGAACTATGGAATGAGGTTCGTGACATTGTACAGGAGACAGGGATCAAGACCATCCCCATGGAAAAGAAATGCAAAAAAGCAAAATGGCTGTCTGGGGAGGCCTTGCAAATAGCTGTGAAAAGAACAGAAGCGAAAAGCAAAGGAGAAAAGGAAAGATATAAACATCTGAATGCAGAGTTCCAAAGAATAGCAAGAAGAGATAAGAAAGCCTTCTTCAGTGATCAATGCAAAGAAATAGAGGAAAACAACAGAATGGGAAAGACTAGGGATCTCTTCAAGAAAATCAGAGAAACCAAAGGAACATTTCATGCAAAGATGGGCACGATAAAGGACAGAGATGGTGTGGACCTAACAGAAGCAGAAGATATTAAGAAGAGGTGGCAAGAATACACAGAAGAACTGTACAAAAAAGAGCTTCAAGACCTAGATAATCATGATGACGTGATCACTGACCTAGAGCCAGACATCTTGGAATGTGAAGTCAAATGGGCCTTAGAAAGCATCACTAGAACAAAGCTAGTGGAGGTGATGGAATTCCAGTGGAGCTATTCCAAGTCCTGAATGATGATGCTGTGAAAGTGCTACACTTAATATGCCAGCAAATTTGGAAAACTCAGCAGTGGCCACAAGATTGAAAAGGTCAGTTTTCATCCCAATCCCAAAGAAAGGCAATGCCAAGGAGTGCTCAAACTACCGAACAATTGCACTCATCTCACACGCTAGTAAAGTAATGCTCAAAATTCTCCAAGCCAGGCTTCAGCAATATGTGAACCGTGAACTTCCTGATGTTCAAGCTGGTTTTAGAAAAGGCAGAGGAACCAGAGATCAAATTGCCAACATCCGCTGGATCATGGAAAAAGCAAGAGAGTTCCAGAAAAACATCTATTTCTGCTTTATTGACTATGCCAAAGCCTTTGACTGTGTGGATCACAATAAACTATGGAAAATTCTGAAAGAGATGGGAATACCAGACCACCTGATCTGCCTCTTAAGAAATCTGTATGCAGGTCAGGAAGCAACAGTTAGACCTGGTCATGGAACAACAGACTGGTTCCAAATAGGAAAAGGAGTACGTCAGGGCTGCATATTGTCACCATGTTTATTTAACTTATATGCGGAGTACATCATGAGAAATGCTGGACTGGAAGAAACAGAAGTTGGAATCAAGATTGCTGGGAGAAATATCAATAACCTCAGATATGCAGATGACACCACTCTTATGGCAGAAAGTGAGGAGGGGCTAAAAAGCCTCTTGATGAAAGTGAAAGTGGAGAGTGAAAAGGTTGGCTTAAAGCTCAACATTCAGAAAACGAAGATCATGGCATTGGCCCCATCACTGCATGGGAAATAGATGGGGAAACAGTGGAAACAGTGTCAGAGTTTGATTTTCTGGGCTCCAAGATCACTGCAGATGGTGACTGCAGCCATGAAATTAAAAGACGCTTGCTCCTTGGAAGGAAAGTTATGACCAACCTAGATAGCATATTCAAAAGCAGAGACATTACTTTACCAACAAAGGTTCGCCTAGTCAAGGCTATGGTCTTTCCTGTGGTCATGTATGGATGTGAGAGTTGGACTGTGAAGAAGGCTGAGCGCCGAAGAATTGATGCTTTTGAACTGTGGTGTTGGAGAAGACTCTTGAGAGTCCCTTGGACTGCAAGAAGATCCAACCAGTCCATTCTGAAGGAGATCAATCCTGGAATTTCTTTAGAAGGAATGATGCTAAAGCTGAAACTCCAATATTTTGGCCACCTCATGCGAAGAGTTGACTCATTGGAGAAGACTCTGATGCTGGGAGGGATTGGGGGCAGGAGGAGAAGGGGACGACAGAGGATGAGATGGCTGGATGGCATCACTGACTCGATGGATGCGAGTCTGAGTGACCTCCGGGAGCTGGTGATGGACAGGGAGGCCTGGCGTGCTGCGGTTCATGGGGTCACAAAGAGTCAGACACGACTGAGCGACTGATCTGATCTGATCTGATCTGATGTTTAAATTGGAGTATAATTGCTTTGCAATGTTTCATTAGCTTCTGTTGTACAACAAAATGATTATATATCAGATCAGATCAGATCAGATCAGTCGCTCAGTCGTGTCCTACTCTTTGCGACCCCATGAACCGCAGCACGCCAGGCCTCCCTGTCCATCACCAGCTCCTGGAGGTCACTCAGACTCACATCCATCGAGTCAGTGATGGCATCCAGCCATCTCATCCTCTGTTGTCCCCTTCTCCTCCAGCCCCCAATCCCTCCCAGCATCAGAGTCTTCTCCAATGAGTCAACTCTTCGCATGAGGTGGCCAAAATACTGGAGTTTCAGCTTTAGCATCATTCCTTCCAAAGAAATCCCAGGGCTGATCTCCTTCAGAATGGACTGGTTGTATCTCTTTGCAGTTCAAGGGACTCTCGAGAGTCTTCTCCAACACCACAGTTCAAAAGCATCAATTCTTCAGCGCTCAGCCTTCTTCACAGTCCAGCTCTCACATCCATACATGACCACAGGAAAGACCATAGCCTTGACTAGGTGAACCTTTGTTGGCAAAGTAATGTCTCTGCTTTTGAATATGCTATCTAGGTTGGTCATAACTTTTCTTCCAAGGAGTAAGTGTCTTTTAATTTCATGGCTGCAGTCACCATCTGCAGTGATTTTGGAGCCCAGAAAAATAAAGTTTGACACTCTTTCCACTGTTTCTCCATCTATTTCCCATGTAATGATGGGATCAGATGCCATGATCTTCGTTTTCTGAATGTTGAGCTTTAAGCCAACCTTTTCACTCTCCACTTTCACTTTCATCAAGAGGCTTTTAGCCCCTCTTCACTTTCTGCCATAAGAGTGGTGTCATCTGCATATCTGAGGTTATTGATATTTCTCCCAGCAATCTTGATTCCAACTTGTGTTTCTTCCAGTCCAGCGTTTCTCATGATGTACTCTGCATATAAGTTAAATAAACATGGTGACAATATACAGCCTAGACTCACTCCTTTTCCTATTTGGAACCAGTCTGTTGTTCCATGGCCAGTTCTAACTGTTGCTTCCTGACCTGCATACAGATTTCTCAAGAGGCAGATGAGGTGGTCTGGTATTCCCATCTCTTTCAGAATTTTCCACAGTTTATTGTGATCTACACGTATATGTATATATACACACATATACATGAAATCCCTTCTGGAGTCTCCCTTCCACCCCAGTCTTACTCCTCTAGGTCATCACAGAGCACCCAGCTGAGCCCCCTGAGCTGCAAAGCAGCTTCCCACTAGCTGTCTATTCTACCCATGTCATGTATAAATGTCAATTCTAATCTCCCAGTTCGTCCCACCTCCCCTTCCCCTCTTGTGCCCATGTGTTACTTCTCTACCTTTACATCACTATCCCTGCCTTGCAAATAGGTTAATCTATGCCATTTCTTCTAAATTTCACATATAGAGTGAAATAAGTCTGAATGAATAAAACAAATACTGTATATTAATGCATACATGTGGAATATTTATATTTAGCAATCAAATTCCTAGATTTTGATGAACCGGATCAACTGTATGCTTTAAGACCATGAGAAAATAATTATTATATAAGCAATGTCACTGTTACCATAGTAATGAAATAGAAGAAGCTCACTTTATGTTCAGTGTGGATCTTAAGAGACAATCCAAAATGTCTATACTTAGGAGAAGGGCAGCTCCTGTTCTAGTCTTTGAATTTCAATTATTATGACACTATTTGTTTTAAGCAAATTTCTCAGCTCAAAAAAAAAAAAAAGGTATTAAGAAACAATATCTTGTAATAATAATTTTTAAATTTCCCATATAACTGTTATTTCTTAAAAGAAATAACTTTAAGTTTGTCCCACACTATGTTGGAAATCATGGATGAAACCTGTAAGACATAAAGTCCACAATCAAGAAGATGATTGTCTAACTGGTGGGATTCCTATACAATTATATGCATGTCTGTGTGTTAGTCACTCAGTCGTGTCTAACTCTTTGCAACCCCATGGACTATGGCTCACCAGGCTCCTTTTTCCATGGTGTTATCCAGGCAAGAATCCTGGAGTTTGTTGGTCTTCCGGATGCAGGGTATCTTCCCGATTCAGGAATAGAACCCAATTATATGTAGTATACATACAATTAGTTAAAAAAAAAAAAAAAAAAAAAAACCCTCAATATTACGTTGACTGAAACTCTAAATTATGTGATGCAAATAAATGAGCTGTGATGAAACAGGGTAGTTTGAGTAGTATGGAATACTGTGAGTAGTATGGAATACTTTAGAAAGCTTTAGTTGAAACTGTGAGGAGTTTTGATAAGGTACTATGGTTATATAATTCATTGGAGACACAAATTCAGTTCAGTTCAGTCATTTAGTCATGTCCTACTCTGTGATCCCATGGACTGCAGCATCCCAGGCCTCGCTGTCCATCACCAACTCCTGAAGTTTACTCAAACTCATGTCCATTGAGTTAGAGACACACATTAAATACTTTATTATTATCTACGTATTCAGTAGGTGGGTTTCCCAGATGGCCAAGTGGTAAAGAATCCGCTTGCAATGCAGGAGACTCAAGAGACACAGGTTTGATCCCTGGGTCAGGAAGATTCCCCTGGAGAAGAAAATGGCAACACACTCAAGTTTTCTAGTCTGAGAAATCCCATGGACAGAGGAACCTGGCAGGTTACAGTCCATAGGGTCGCAAAGAGTCAGACACAACTGGAGCATGGACAGAATTATATATTCAGTAGGTACTTTGGGGAATACAAAGATGAATAAAACAGACTTTTTGCATTTGCGTGCTTTTCTGTTTAGTGCGACATGTAGATGTATAGGTAATTACAGAATGATAATGCAGTGAGTAGTACAACATCAAGAGAACCGAGAGACTGGGGAAGTGAAGTATTTAATTCCCACTGGAGGATAAAAGAACATTTATTGGAGAAACATATATGAATTTGTTATTGAGATATTGATAGGAGTTCAAGAGCAAGAATTAATGAAAGGTAGGAGGGAAGAATGGAGAAGAAAATGGCAACCCACTCCAGTATTCCTGCCTGGAGAATCCCATGGACAGAGGAGCCTGGTAGGTTCCCAGTCTATGGATCACAAGAGTTGGACTTAGCGACTTAGGACACAACCACCACCACCTCTAGGAAGGAAGAAGATGTGGTATTTTTGTTGTGTTCATAACCATAATTAAAATGGTCAATCGATTGTCATCTCCATTGCACTTTAACTCTGTAATTCTTTTCCACTCTGGCTCTGATATCAGCAAATGACTTTTTAAGGCTAATGAGATATTAGGAAATTTGTTGGATCAGATCAGATCAGTCGTTCATTCGTGTCCAACTCTTTGCGACCCCATGAACTGCAGCACGCCAGGCCTCCCTGTCCATCACCAACTCCCAGAGGTCACACAGACCCACATCCATCGAGTCAGTATGGCATCCAGCCATCTCATCCTCTGTCATCCCCTTCTCCTCCTGCCCCCAATCCCTCCCAGCATCAGAGTCTTCTCCAATGAGTCAACTCTTCACATGAGGTGGCCAGAATACTGGAGTTTCAGCTTTAGCATCATTGCTTCCAAAGAAATCCCAGGGCTGATCTCCTTCAGAATGGACTGGTTGGATCTCCTTGCAGTCCAAGGAACTCTCAAGAGTCTTCTCCAACACCACAGTTCAAAAGCATCAATTCTTCGGTGCTCAGCCTTCTTCACAGTCCAGCTCTCACATCCATACATGACCACAGGAAAGACCATAGCTTTGACTAGGTGAACCTTTGTTGGCAAAGTAATGTCTCTGCTTTCGAATATGCTGTCTAGGTTGGTCATAACTTTCCTTCCAAGGAGCAAGCGTCTTTTAATTTCATGGCTGCAGTCACCATCTGCAGTGATTTTGGAGCCCAGAAAAATAAAGTCTGACACTGTTTCCACTGTTTCTCCATCTATTTCCCATGCAGTGATGGGACCAGATGCCAAGATCTTCATTTTCTGAATGTTGAGCTTTAAGCCAACCTTTTCACTCTCCACTTTCACTTTCATCAAGAGGCTTTTTAGCCCCTCTTCACTTTCTGCCATAAGGGTGGTGTCATCTGCATATCTGAGGTGATTGATATTTCTCCCGGCAATCTTGATTCCAACTTGTGTTTCTTTCAGTCCAGCATTTCTCATGATGTACTCTGCATATAAGTTAAATAAACATGGTGACAATATACAGCCTTGACGTACTTCTTTTCCTATTTGGAACCAGTCTGTTGTTCCATGACCAGGTCTAACTGTTGCTTCCTGACCTGAATACAGATTTCTCAAGAGGCAGATCAGGTGGTCTGATATTCCCATCTCTTTCAGAATTTTCCACAGTTTATTGTGATCCACACAGTCAAAAGCTTTGGCATAGTCAATAAAGCAGAAATAGATGTTTTTCTGGAACTCTCTTGCTTTTTCGATGATCCAGCAGATGTTGGCAATTTGATCTCTGGTTCCTCTGCCTTTTCTAAATCCAGCTTGAACATCAGGAAGTTCACGGTTCACATATTGCTGAAGCCTGGCTTGGAGATTTTTGAGCATTACTTTACTAGCGTGTGAGATGAGTGCAATTGTGCGGTAGTTTGAGCATTCTTTGGCATTGCCTTTCTTTGGGATTGGGATGAAAACTGACCTTTTCCAATCTTGTGGCCACTGCTGAGTTTGCCAAATTTGTTGGCATATTGAGTGCAGCACTTTCACAGCATCAGTTTTCAGAATTTGGAATAGCTCCACTGCAATTCCATCACCTCCACTAGCTTTGTTCGTAGTGATGCTTTCTAAGGCCCACTTGACTTCACATTCCAGGATGTCTGGCTCTAGATCAGTGATCACACCATCATGATTAACTGGGTCGTGAAGCTCTTTTTTGTGCAGTTCTTCTGTGTATTCTTGAAGTAGAGATTTGTAAAAAGCATTTCCCAGTCTCAGAACTATTGCATGTTCATCTTTATCCTCATATGGTCACTTAAGTCAGATTGATAGAAAGCTCACAACATTTTATAATGGACCTGTCTAGGGTAAAGGGCCTAAATTAAACTCAGAGGAACAGACAAATCAATTTTTTTCTCTTTTTTTGTATTTTTTAAATTTAAATTTACTTATTTTAATTAGGGCCTCTGGGAACACAACTTTATAAAGGCAGGAAATGGACTAAGAACATTTCTCAGAAGGCACAGTTTGCAATTCTTTCCTAAGAAGCGGTTAAAGAAGGTCATGAAGAGAAAGTAGTTCACAGAAGTACAGGCTAAAATGGTAGACATGAGCCAATCAAGGAACGGGTCTGTCCTCGGAATTGATGGACTTGGCAACTTGAGCTTCACTGCCTTCAGTTAGCTACGGACAAGTGACTGCTCGTTTGTTACTCTTTCCTTCTGTCCATGGTTGTGACTGTTAACGGATGTCTTGCCTCTGTCTCACCATTGTGGAGGGGTAGGGAAGGCATGACTTAGTTCATACTATGTTACATAGAGTTAGTTCATCAAAGGAGCCAAATTTGAGGAGCTTTGTGTTGACCTGAACTTTGCCACTGATGCTGTGAATAGATGAGACTCTTAGGTGTCTTCGAAGTTAGTGAATATATTGTGCATGTGGTGGGCAAAGAGGGAGGGTTGTTGCAGGTTTATTGCATTGATGACCCTAATTACTTTTCTCCTTGTACCTATGTCCTCTAGGTGCTTCCCCAATGGCTCAGCAGTGAAGAATCCACCTGCAGTGCAGGATCCAAAAGCGATGTGGGTTCAATCCCTGGGTCAGAAAGACCCCCCGGAGGAGGGCATGACAACCCTCTCCAGTATTCTTGCCTGGAGAATCCCATTGACAGAGGAGCCTGGTGGGCTACAGTCTATGAGGTGGCAAGTGTCAGACATGACTGAAGCAACTTAGCACCCATGCACCCACAATCCAAAAGAAAGCAAGGGAATACAGCCTGGAGAACATCAGAAATATAAGAGCAGACAAAGGTAAACACAGTAAGAGAATGAAAAAAAAAGCTGATGAAAATGGAAGAAAAGTTGAAAAGAGTGACAAAGAAGGAAAGAAATGGAAGAAGGAGGAAGTGGGCAGCAGTGTTTCTTGACCCAGAGAAGATGTTAGTAACTTAAAGACTACTAGTTCTGTTGATTTCTTCAGTTTTAATAAAATGATGGAAACCAAGCTGTAGTCTGTAGCATTGAAGAATTCTTGCTTTTGAGTGTTGGAGAAGATTCTTGAAAGTCCCTTGGACTTCAGGGAGATCAAACCAGTCAATCCTACAGAAAATAGTAGTCTGTTTTGTGTCTGGATGAAGTAGGAAAGAACCTGAAGGTGAGGGAAATTAATCAGAAACATTCACCTCCACCAATATTACTGGACTCAGGTCACATTGGATTTCTGTCTGTCCCCTGAAAGCATCAAGTACAGTCCCAATTTTAGGTCCTGTTCCAATTATCTCCTCTGCCTGGAACAGTCTCCCCCAAGAGTTTTTTTTTTTTTTTTTTTTTGCTGATTCTTTCTTATTATTCAAACTACAGCTCAAATATCACCTGTTCATGGAAACTGCCTCTGTGAATCTTAGAGGGGATGTGAGTCTCTATACGACACATATAAGCAAGGAGTAACGTCTATTCCATTAATCTCTCAATACCCTAAGGTTTATCACTTGTCCCACTCACTAAAAGTCAGGTGATATGAAAGTGTGTATCTGGTCTCATACATCACCATATCCTTATTCCTAGCATGGTACCAGGCCCCTTGGAGTGATTCAAGGACTACTTATTACCAGCTCAGGTTTATGCTCAGAAAATAGATTACAGAAGGTCTGATAGGTGGACTAATTCTGAGTGAGAAAAAAAAAATGCAATATGGCTAAGAGAACAGTTCCTAAAATAAAATAGATGTTAGAAAATTGTCATTGAGGAGGCCAAAAGGGAAGGTCGGGGAGAGTTTTATGGGGTCACGAAGTATTTGTCTGAATCAGTAAGATGTAGAGCCCGTAGAAGGACAATAAGCAATGATGCTGGCTCTGTAGCAACTCCGAGTTTTGAAGGAATATAAGATGTGGCAGAGAATGCACCCACACCTCCTAGTTTTGAGGCTGCAGGAACATAACCATGCCCCACTTGAGTCCTTAACACAGTCAAGACTAGTCCCTGGAAAAGAGGAAGTAGAGAAGGATGTGTTTAAAATGAATTAACTGAATTATTACTTGCAGATATCAGATCAGATCAGATCAGATCAGATCAGTCGCTCAGTCATGTCCGACTCTTTGCGACCCCATGAACTGCAGCACGCCAGGCCTCCCTGTCCATCACCAACTCCCGGAGGTCACTCAGACTCACATCCATCGAGTCAGTGATGCCATCCAGCCATCTCATCCTCTGTCGTCCCCTTCTCCTCCTGCCCCCAATCCCTCCCAGCATCAGAGTCTTCTCCAATGAGTCAACTCTTCGCATGAGGTGGCCAAAATACTGGAGTTTCAGCTTTAGCATCATTCCTTCCAAAGAAATCCCAGGGCTGATCTCCTTCAGAATGGACTGGTTGGATCTCCTTGCAGTCCAAAGGACTCTCAAGAGTCTTCTCCAACACCACAGCTCAAAAGCATCAATTCTTCGGCACTCAGCCTTCTTCACAGTCCAACTCTCACATCCATACATGACCACAGGAAAGACCATAGCCTTGACTAGGTGAAACTTTGTTGGCAAAGTGATGTCTCTGCTTTTGAATATGCTATCTAGGTTGGTCATAACTTTGCTTCCAAGGAGTAAGTGTCTTTTAATTTCATGGCTGCAGTCACCATCTGCAGTGATTTGGGAGCCCAGAAAAATAAAGTCTGACACTGTTTCCATTGTTTCTCCATCTATTTCCCATGAAGTGATGGGACCAGATGCCATGATCATCATTTTCTGAATGTTGAGCTTTAAGCCAACCTTTTCACTCTCCACTTTCACTTTAATCAAGAGGCTTTTGAGTTCCTCTTCACTTTCTGCCATAAGGGTGGTGTCATCTGCATATCTGAGGTTATTGATATTTCTCCCAGCAATCTTGATTCCAACTTATGTTTCTTCCAGTCCAGCATTTCTCATGATATACTCTGCATATAAGTTAAATAAACATGGTGACAATATACAGCCTTGACGTACTCCTTTTCCTATTTGGAACCAGTCTGTTGTTCCATGACCAGTTCTAACTGTTACTTCCTGACCTGCATACAGATTTCTCAAGAAGCAGATCAAGTGCTGCTTTATTTGTTTATTTTTCTTGGCTTTCTTAGATCCTGGATAAACATGAATTTTTAGGACTCGAACCAGAGGTAAAATGAGCATAGTAATGGCAGTGTGGAGCTTAGCATATCTTGCAGCTCACTAAATAACTGTTCAATTAGTAGATAGGCCATGGTACGTCTCATCAGGATCTACCATATATGACTTTTATTGAATTTTATTTTCTCTCTCATTGAAAATGCTGACATTGTTATCATACCCTTTACTGACATTGTTACCATGCCCTATAACTGTTCTATTCAACATGATCTCACTAGTCACACATGGCTATTAAGTCTCAAAGGAAATGAGTTTAAGTGAAACAAAAATTTAAGTATTCAATGGCTACATGTAGTCTAGTAGCTATAATGGTGGACAACGTGAATATTAGAAGAGTCCAATCATCCCAGGAAGTTCTGCTAGATAGAATTGCCATAGGACAGATGCAGCCATGGTCTCCTTTCCTAATTCACTCATATTGCGTGTGTTTTTGACCTTTCAATCCACCCTATACTATTCCTCTAAGACACTGGAGAATAACATGAAGAGACACATGTTCATCGATGCTTCACTTAAGTTTCCGGCAAACACACTTGAACATCGGCCACCTTCAGCCCAAGTTTCTCTGATCGGCCTCCTGCCTATTCTGCTTTGCATCCATTTTTTATCAACACAAGTTGCTCAAGTCCAGACATATCTTAAGCCTATATCTTAAAGTTATAAAAGTGAGTAGTGACTGAGGATTGCCATCAGAAAAAAATCATTTTTCTAGTATTTCATTTTAAAGGAAGATGCAGACAAAGTTATATACCTTAATAGAGGAAGATGAATATGAAAATCCAAGATGCTGGCTTGATTTATTATCTATTACTCTTGATTTTGTACTTTTTTAAGAATCATTTCTCGTCAAGCAAAGATGCACAGAGAGCATGGGTAATAAAGCAACCATATGATAAAATAGAAATAAGAACCGTTTTGTTACTAAACTGTGCATTAACCTTTTCCTCAATTATCTTCCTCTTTAAAATTTGGGTATTTAGTATTTATTCCTCCTTTATCATTGCAATAACTGTCAGTGCATATTTATGGCATTTAGGGATCATAATTCAAGCAAAGGTTCTTGTTCTCCAAAGTGCAGCCAACCTTATTTATTCATTAACTCTCTTCTGATTTATTTGTTAAGTTCATTTTTTAATTCTCTAAAATTCAAATATTCATTACACCATGCATATTGAAGGTAAATATGTCAGAGGAATGTAACCTTACTGTGTTAGTGATGCATGCAGACTAACAATTTTTAAATAAGCCATGTGATAACAGTTTGGCAGTTCAGCAGCTTGGAAAATAAAAACAAAACAGTAAATATACATAGACTTTAAAAATCTATTTCTTTTCTTATATTCAGAAGTGAAATGGTGTTAAACCAGATGGCGATAACATTGTGCCTCTCAACTTCTTAGCTGACTGTTGTTAAGTTCCAGTAGAAATCAATTGGCTTAGAACTGCAATATTCCCTTTTTAGCAGATTTTCAAAATCGTCATGAATGGTATACACATTTAGAACCTTCTTACCAAAGATGCATGAGAATAGAATTATGCAACTGCACGAAGTGTAGTGAAGTAAAACGGTTTCCTCTTTGAGTCTTAAAATCTGTCAACTTGGCTGTTGTCTTTGTTGTTTGGCAAAACAAAGGTATTTCAAAGGCAGCCTTGTTGCAAAAGTTCCCTAGATAGAAGTAAAAGAAATACACATATTTCTTTGATTTGAATGACCCTTAAGAATAAAACAAAAGTGAGATTAAAGATCTCGCCTGTATTCTATCAGCTTCACAGACGTTGCAGGCTATTTTTACTAATAATTCAGCTGTTTGCAAATATGTGTTTGACTTCATATGGGCCACATTTGTAAGTGAAGGAATTTTTACTTTTTTTAATATATAGTTTGGTATTGAAGAATTACAACCCCTGTGTGGTTCCCATTAGCAGCAAGTCAGTGAGTGTGTTTCCCAGGGCCAAGCATACAGTGTGGTTATGGCCGTGCTAAACCGTCTACAACACACACTCAGAATGCCTAGGGTAATTGTGACCTGGGCTAATGAATTGTGGAAAGATAATTTCCTATGCCAATTTTTCGCTTTAAACAAATTGCAGCTTCATATTTCAACCAAATGACCTTTCTAAAACTCCACAGTGACTAATTATGAGAGAATGAGGGGGCACTGACTATTAACAGAAATGAGATTATGTTTTGCCATAACTTTGGGAGGCAATGTAGCCAATGATGTTTATAATCTGGGGTGATTAGAAAAGGGTCTCCTCCAAAGGCTACTGTAGATTGTTCCTGGCGCCATGCAGCTGAGCATAGCCTATTCAATGCCACAAAGTTATAAGCTTAAAATCCCATGTCTGGTTTTTATGTGACTAATAATCTTCAATTTAGTACTGTTGGATGGGAGGAGGGAAGCAAAGGGGAGCTGAGAGCATGAGTGATGAAGCAACAACATGAGAAAATAGAAGAAAAGGTTAAGAGAGAATAACCAAGAACAACTATTTACTTACTCCCAAAATATTTATTAAGCACCCACTATATATGAAGTGGGCTTCCCAGGTGGCTCAGGAGTAGAGAATCTGCCTGATGATGCAAGAGACACAGGTTCAATCTTTCCAGTCAGGAAGAATCCCATGGAGGAGGAAATGACAACCCGCTCCAGTATTCTTGTACCCAAAATTCCATGGACAGAGGAGCCTGGTGGGCTACAGTCCATGGAATCACAAAAAGTCAGATATGACTGAGCAACTGAGTGCATGCGTGTGTGCGCACACACACACACGTGTGAAGTGCAAGGTTCTGGGTATTGAGAGTACAGAGTGAAAGAGACATGAAAAGTCCCTAGCTTGGTGGTATTTGCAGTCAAGTTGGACGCAGACAGACCAAAAATAAGAAAACAAAAAACCAGTATCAATCGCAATGTGTGATGTGATCTAAAGAAAATGAATGAGGTGATATAGACACAGGTGATACTAAGAAATCCTTCAAAAATAATAGAATGGCTTTCATAGTGAAGTTGAAGGATGAGAAAGATCCAAGCATTCCAACAGTGTAGCAAAGAGTGAAAGAGAATGGGTGTGAGTGGAGGTGTTGAAATATAAAGAAAATTAAGTATGTTACTAATCCATGGTATGCTAATGGAGCTGAGTTAAAACAAGAGCAGAGTGGAAAGAAAAGGTGCTGAAGTTATGTGTCAGATCCTCTGCTTGCGCTTGATTCTGAACAATGATATGTCTTTAGGTTTTTGAGTATGTGAAGTGCTTGATTTATAATTTATGGGGAGTGGATGGATTGGACCTAGCCAAAATTGGAAGAGGAGGTATCAGTAAGATGCTTGCAGCAGTGCAGCGAAAGATGGTGATGGTAGTGGATGTGCCACGTGAAAGAGACTCGGAAAGGTCTGACAAATATTTACAAGTCAAACTATATTGAATTTCCTGCAGGACTGGATATGGGTTTAGAGAAATTGAGGACATTTCCCAGGTTTATGACTTGAGCAACATGGTTCATCAATTTAGATATATCAAGTAGGTTAACATAGGTTCTAGAGCTTTTTTTCTAGGGATCAATGTTAGTATATTAGTCAGAGTTCTCCCGAGATAAAGAGCCAATAGGAGAGATAAAAAGACGGATGAGGGAGAAAGGTATTCAGTATAGAAAACTGGCTCCTGTGATTACGGAGGCTGACCAATCTTAAGGCCTGCAGTCCACAAATTGGAGAACTGGGAGAGTGGTGTTTGGTTTCAGTCCCAATTTAAAAGCCTGAGAACCACAAGAGTCAGGAGTGTATTTCAGACCAAAAGCCAGCAGGCTCAGGACCCAAGAGGAACTAATGCTTCACTTTGAGACTGAAGGCAGGAAATAGGTGATACCACAACTCAAAGGTAATCAGGCAGAAGGAACTGTTTTCCACTCTGCCTTTTGATCCATAGAGACCTTCAACAGATAAGATGAGATGCATTGGAGAGAGCAATCTGTTTTGTTTATTCTACCAATTCCAATAATTGGCAGACTCATCCAGAAATGCCCTGATAGACACAGCTAGATCTATATTTGATCAAATGGTTGGGCAATCAGTGGCCCAATAAAGCTGACACATAAAATTAACCACCACAGCTAGAAATATAAACTTGAGGGTTAGAAGTATAGAGGTAGGACTTAAGCCATGGAATGGATGAGCCCAGTTAAGAAATGATGCGGAAGTTTGGGGGTTCAGGATAGGGGACACACGTACCTTCATGGCAGATTCATGTTAGTGTTTGGCAAAAACCACTATAATATCATGATTAGCCTCAAATTAAAATAAATAAATAATTTTTTTTAAAAAAAGAAATAATACAGAGAGCAGAGGGCATAGGACTAGTCCCAAAGGAACTGCATATTTTATTTTTTTATATTTGTATGATACACTTTTATATTTTTATTTTTTAAAATGTTATTTTATTTAATTTTACATATTTTAAAGTGTGTACAAAGCAGGAGGAGTTGGAGGAGACCAATAGGAAATGTCCTGGTTCAAGAAAAGCATAAAGAATGAGTACTAGGTAAGTCTCTATCCTACTGAATGAAATTCAAACTTTTGAGCTTTTCTTTTTTCAGATGATCTACAATTTGAATCTTCTCTTTCTTTTCCATTCCCCTTTTTGCACCCCCAAGAACCTTTTTCACAGTTGGGAGTGCATTTTCAACCCTCGTTCTACTTCTCTTACGGTCACCACTGTGTGGTTTTGTTTGTTTATTTGTTTTAAATTATGTCCTGGCATCTTATCTCTACTGGAACTCCAGCTTCTTGAGTATCCATATTATTATTTTTTTTTAATTTCCCTCAGGACTGTCAGAATACACGCATCCTGTGCTGTCACTGTGATGGCTTCAGTCAATGGGCATCCTCTTCTAAAAGGCTTCTTGTGCTAAGAGTTCAGGAAAACTGAAAGAATCCCTTCCCAGACACCCTCTGGCTGGTTCTGCACATGAGCCAGACTTGTGCCTGATAGAAGCAGGATCTTGAGAGTTGGGAAGTATTGGTGAAGTTCAGTTTGTCTTCCTGTTACTTTTTCTTCTGATAAGGAGAACTGTGATGTTGAAAACAATTGCGGTGTTCAGATAGGCATTCCAATGTCTAGACACTGCCTCTGTGATTATAGGTCAGGACAAGCTTCCTGACTTCCAGAATCTGACCATGTAACTATAGTGCTGTGTCCTTCACATGATTTCAGTGGTGTCCGTCTGACTGCTCAGATGGACAAACCGAATCCCTATATTAAGTCAGTTTCTGCTCAAAATACCCAGAGACACTTCTGTTCCACACATTGGACTTAAACTAAGGAATATTTTGTGAGAAAAGGGAAGCCTGGAGTGGTGCAGTCCATGGGGTCTCAAGAAGTTGGACACAGCTTGGCGCCTGAACACCACCATATTGTAAGGATTCAATTATAGGATGCTCTACAATTCCACTACAGTACTCTTGCCTGGAAAATCCCATGGATGGAGGAGCCTGGTGGGCTGCAGTCCATGGGGTCGCTAGGAGTTGGACACAACTGAGCAACTTCACTTTCACTTTTCACTTTCATGCATTGGAGAAGGAAATGGCAACCCACTCCAGTGTTTTGCCTGGAGAATCCCAGGGACAGGGGAGCATGGTGGGCTGCCATCTATGGGGTCGCACAGAGTCGGACACGAGTGAAACGACTTAGCAGCAGCAGCAGCTACAATTCAAAGATAAGAAATGGAAAATAACTAATGATGCTAAGTTAAGACTGAGATAGAGGCAAAGCAGCAAAAGGGACTAGTACTTTAATAACAGCTTATCTGTGGAGTACTCGCTGGGTACATACTGGGAGGGACAACAGATACATCCACAGGGGGCTAAAGTTCTAGGTAAAAGAGCAGGGAGGTTGATGGTCTCAGGAAGAGGGGACAGAAAGACTTATATCAACACACAAATAAAAGGAGCTAAAATGGTTTGTACGTTTTTCTTACATAACGTAAGTCTAAAAGTCAGACATCCCAACTTCGGTTTAGTGGCCAAACTTTCCATATTTTGCTTAGCCTTTTGGAGTGATATTCATCTTCATGGTTATAAGGCAACTCCAGTAAATTCAAGCATCATACCTACAGAGAACAAAAGAAGGAAGAAAGACTGACAGTTCCCCTATGATGCTGCTTTATACCAAGAACACGTATTTCCTTTCTCTCCCGTAGCCCGGTGCCTGCTTTCCCATGCCAGACTCAGGAAGACTGAGGACGCAAGTGTATTCTTACCCAGAGTGGAAATTTAGTGCTAGAGATTGAATCATGTTTCCTGAAAGATTCATATGTGGTCCTAACTCTCAGAATGTCATTTTATTTGAAAATAGCATTGTTACAGATATAATTAGTAAGTTAAGAAGAGTCATATGCAGACAAGTTGGACTCTTTCCACAATATATCTGCTGTCCTTACTAGAAAACAAAACCAAACAAACAAAAATGTGAAAAGTGAGAGATGTTGCTGTAAATTAGAGCACTGTTGATATCCAGGAGGCCTGGGAAAGATCCTTCCTTGCTGCCCTTGGAGCCCTCCTAACACCTTGATTTTTAGTAAAACTTTAGTAACATCTCCTTTTAGATAATTGGGCTTCCCTGGTGACTCACCAGTAAAGAATCTGCCTGCCAATGCAGGAGACCTAGGTTCTATCCCTGGGTCAGGACGATCTCCTGGAAAAGGAAACGACAGCCCACTCCAGTATTCTTGCCTGGAAAATCCCATGGGCAGAGGAGCCTGGCAGGTTATATAGTTCATGGGGTCCCAAGAATCTGACATGACTTAGTGACTAAACCACCACCAGCAACTTAGATCCATAATTAGCAAGACCTTTAAAGTATTTTGAAATATAAAGCAGTGTCATTATAAACCTGGAAACATATATTAGCAATTTTCCATGGATTTATTTTTAAAGATTTTCACTTCCAATTATGATTCTTACATACAATGTTGATTCTACTTTATGTAACTCTTCTGATGTATGTTAATTACCATTGAGAATGAGGCCTAGATGATATTTTCTTCATCACATTTGTACCATCAACATACATAGAGGAAGAACATTACAGTGAAAAACTTGGAAAATTCAAGAAGCATTCATACAAGGCTTTTCCAAAATGTGTAAATGTTGAAATTATAAATTCAATTATGTGATCAATCCTGATTATACTCATTTAATTTTAGGATCACCTCTTATTTTTCATTTCTGAAAGAGAAATTGGAAAAGACACATAATTGATTAAGTAAAAATTGATTAATTAGGGCCATCATATTATTGTTGAAAAATGTGTGATATGATACATCAGGCTTCATGCCACTTTTGCGAAAATCTAGCCAATATAATTATTTGTAGTTAGTGTGAGGAAGGAAAAGGCAATGGCACCCCACTCCAGTACTCTTGCCTGGAAAATCCCATGGATGGAGAAGCCTGGTGGGATGCAGTCCATGAGGTTGCTAAGAGTCGGACACGACTGAGCAACTTCACTTTCACTTTTCACTTTTCATGCGTTGGAGGAGGAAATGGCAACCCACTCCAGTGTTCTCGCCTGGAGAATCCCAGGGATGGGGGAGCCTGGTGGGCTGCCGTCTATGGGGTCACACAGAGTTGGATACGACTGAAGCTACTTAGCAGCAGCAGCAGCAGTGTGAGGAAAATACCTAATTTCACCCAAGGAATTTATTATGATAGAGTTTTTATTGACTTAAAAATGAATAGCATGTTCCTAAGATCCACTCAAGAAACAAAACTTATGTGAATATTTTAGTCATGAAATTTAAAAAAAAAAAAAGCAGAAATATACTATTAGAAATATATTAATGCATCAGAATGGAAAAGTTCTAGAAGATCAACGCCAAAAACAAAACTCTGTGGCAGCAGAAATGTTAAGTAAATTCAGCATAAAGTAAAAACAACCAAAACTAGATTTAAATTAGCTACAGATTGCCATTAGCCTGTCTTACTTTCCTGTCCTTTAAATGAGAAGAATATTATTATAATCAGTCTTTTTGTAGCTATTGAAGTCACTTTTGCTTTTTGTTTTCTTAAGCTAAAAGTCTTGATGGGCATAATAATGAAAAAAAAATAAAAAATAGTATGAAAGAAGACCAAACTCTCTTGCTAATTTCAACTCTGTAAGTTTTTTTTTTTTTTTTTTTTTTTTAACCTTCTACAAAGACACACTGGTGACTGCAACTGCTATGCTATGCTAAGTCACTTCTGTCGTGTCCGACTCTGTGTGACCCCGTAGACGGCAGCCCACAAGGCTCCACCGTCCCTGGGATTCTCCGGGCAAGAACACTGGATTGGGTTGCCATTTCCTTCTCCAATGCGTGAAAGTGAAAAGAGAAAGTGAAGTTGCTCAGTCATGTCTGACTCTCAGCGACCCCATGGACTGCAGCCCACCAGGCTCCTCTGTCCATGGGACTTTTCAGGCAAGACTACTGGAGTGGGGTGCCATTGCCTTCTCCAACTGCAACTGCGAATAGATGATTAAACAAGCTAGGATGTTTATTTTTATTTATTTTTATTTTTTTAAAGTAATTTATTTTTATTTGTTTTACTTTACAATATTGTATTGGTTTTGCCATACATCAACATGAATCTGCCACTGGTGTACACGTGTTCCCCATCCCAATCCCCCCTCCCTCCTCCCTCCCCATACCATCCCTCTGGGTCATCTCAGTGCACCAGCCCCAAGCATCCAGTCTCATACGTCGAACCTGGACAGGATGTTTAATTCACGTCCATGGCCCTAGCATTTCCCTGTAAGTTAGAGAGAGTTGTGGCTCCCAAGTGATTCTCTTGCAAGTGACCTATGAAGGTCTTTTCTACTAGAGAAAGAAGCAAACTCATTCTTTCCAGATCAGATGTTGGATCCTGTGATATACAACACTAATTTCAAGTCAACTTCTTTAAACACCTAGCATTTAAAATAGAACCAGAAGGTGGATGAGAGGCCTTAGCCCCACTTAAAAGAGATCTCTGAGAAAATAGACATTTTTGTCCAAACCACAATAGACTTGATATCCACAGCAAACAACATAACAAAGCAAAGTGTGGTTGAAATAAAACAATTTAGGAATCAATTTGCTGCATTTACTTGCTTGCATTTAACCGTTTTTTGTGTTTTTTTTTGTACAAAATACATTTCCCCATGTATGGGTAAAAAAGACTAAGCTATAAATAGTAAAAAAAAAAAAAAAAAAAAAGGCAGTTCAACCTTTGTAACCAAATTGCTGAATAATTAAATCTTAGAAATTTAAAGGGTTAAGGTTGCACAGAGTTGGACACTACTGAAGTGACTTAGCAGCAGCAGAAATTTAAAGGAGCCTCACAGATCTTTGAGTGCTTGTGCATGGATTTGCTAGAACTCCTTGAAAACTCACCATTTTGAAAAGTAGCCCATTGAACTTCAGAGCAACCATTACTGCAGTTAACAATCAGTTCAGTTAAAACTTGCCCGACTCTGTGTGACCCCATGGACTGCAGCACCCCAGGCCTCTGTCCACCACCAACTCCCTGAGTTTACGCAAACTCATGTCCACTGAGTCACTCAAAATGTCCACTTACATCTTCCTTCTACATATTTAATTTCAAACTTCTTGTATTCGTGTGAGAAATAGAATATTTCCTACCATATCAGTAAATAGGGCTGTCACAGTCATCATTGATTGAACAGCCCTCCAAAGTGAGCTGGTGACCTGAGGGGATTCAGGAAGGAAAGAATACCTACCTGCTGTGGGCAACAGCCACTCCCTGTGGTAAAAGTGAGAGTGAAGTTGCTCAGTCGTGTCCGACTCTTTGGGACCCCATGGACTGTAGCCTACCAGGCTTCTCTGCCCATGGGATTTTCCAGGCAAAAGTACCAGAGTGGGTTGCCATTTCCTTCTCAAGGGGATTTTCCTGACCCAGGGATTGAACCTGGCTCTCCTGCATTGCTGGCAGACACTTTACCCTCTGAGACGCCTGGGAAGCCTGTGGCGAGCCCTGAGGAAACTGAGGATGTGAAGACAGAGGGAACCGGCTCTGATAGCTGAGGTGCATGTCAAAGGAATGATTTCAGTGAGCCCAGACTCGTGCATCTTCCCAGCCATAGAAAAGTGCTAAATCATTAACTTTTGACATCAGGTTTTCCTTTAATTAACAATGATATTTTGGTGTTCAGACTATCTGCCCTTTCTGAAAAGACTCCTATATAACCTGAATTCCTTCCTTGACTTCTCAGAGTAGTTCTCAGAAGTACTTGAGGTGTTGTCTCCTGAGCTCTAAATCCTGAAAATTCCCACCGAATACAACATAACTCTTGACTTTTACGTCATGAATATTTTCTTAAGTTGACGCATATAAACCTAATTCCTCATAAAGAATCTCCCAGTATGTGAATCTTAGGTAATCCTTTTACAAGTGAACTATTGAATAATTCCAAGATCCTTCTTCCTCTTTAATTTCTGACCTTTTACCATTCCTCAGTTTGTCAACCTCCTTCTGGAAGTATGATCTGTCAGCTGGGCTCCAGATATGGAGTGACGTCTTGTTGGTTGTGGATACGATGCTTTGATGAATGCATCCGAGGTTCATGTCGACTTCGGCGGTGACTCCATCATCCTGCTGGCTCACATTAGTCTTAGAGCTGGTGAAAATGCCTCTCACACTTTAACCCATGCTTCTGTTCAGGCTTGTGTCTCCCTTACTCTTTTGAACCATCTGCTTTCTGACCCAAGCACAGAATATCGCATTTATCTTTATTAAATGTCATCTTCTTAGACTCCATCCACTGCTTCAGCTTGTCAAGATGCTTTTGAATCCTGATTCTGTCATCCCGTGTATTAGTTATCTCTTTGAGTTTGTTGTCAGCCCCAGACTTGATAACAGACCTTCTTTGTCCTCATCGAATTCAATGATAAACATGCTAAGGGGACCAAGCCAAGGCAAGAGCCATGCTGGCAAGCCTCCAAGTTGCGAATGCTCTGTGGATCTGAATTCATCCAACCCTTTGAATATCCACTCAGCCACATTAAAATTCCATCCATGACTCTCTCTGATATGTGAAGATGTTGTGACTCTGGCTCTGCCTTCTTCCTTGACATTATCTGATCCTTCAGTCTCGGCACTCGCTGCATTCCAGCCAGACTAGCAATCTTTCTGTCTCTTATTGGTACTGAGCTCCCCTTCCATCTCAGAACTTCTGTAATTTTTATTCCCTTTACCTGAATTACTCCTCTCTTAGATATTTGCATGACTGGCTCCTTATTATTCAGGTCTTAGCTCAAAAACCGCCACCTGGAGCTGTGTTTCTCAACCATTGACATTTCAAGCTGAATAGTTTTTGTCATAGGGGACCATTTCCCTCAGTAATGTTTTGTGATTTTTAGTGTACAAGACTTGCGAGTCTTCTATTAACTATATTCCTGAATATGTAACTATTTAATGATATTTTGAGGAGAATTATTTACTTTTAAACAACCTTAAAACATCAATGTTTTAAATAATGTTTTTTAAACATATATATTTCTTAGTGAACATTTTTAATACTGATTGCTAATCACATAAAATCAGATGTCAATATACTTAAAGAACTATTCTACAAAATTCAATCCATCTATTGTGTACCTACTGTTCGATGTAAAGCTATGTTAGGCATTTCATCTGGCTATTATATTAAATACAAATAAATACTCTCATTTTCCTTAAGTACATTTAGGTATATTCTGTTTCTACAAATATAATTCCTAAAATAGAGATCCCACAAAATGACCTTTCATAATTCCGTTCATTCATATCCTAATAATACACTTGAATTCAAGTTAAAATGCAGGACTTCTTACCTTTATACAGAATCAAACCTTATTCTTCACCGTTTGAGCCTCCAGGGAAACTCATATGTATTATATATTATGTGTGTGTGTATATACAGATACATAATGCAGAGTAATATAGAAGAATATACTAGAATGCAGGAGTCACACAGCAGAGGATTTAATTCTCTGATCCCTTTTTTATTTTGTAACTTCCTAGTTTACAGACTATCAATGGTTGACCATTGCTTATAAATCTATAGTCCTTATCTTGTCTTAGATGTCCTTTGCTCTCTAGTGACATAGAAGAAGGGAAACTGACATTTATCAACTCACTACTATGTGCCAGGAACTTTAATGCATTATACCACATGTAATCCTACAAATCTGACAGAACAGGTGTTTTAAACAATTTAAATAACCTGCTCGAAGTCATATAATGAATAAATGATAAAGCCAAATTTCAAAATCAGATCTGCTCCTACATATCAGTCTAGAAAAGGACATGGAGAACAAGAATATCAATAAGCTATTTAAGTTCCCATTGTTTACAAGGATTAGTAAAGTGGGCTGACCACAGAATAAACAGTCTTTTAGGAAATCTCGCATTAGGAATCTAATATTAGCTTCCAGCAGTAACACACTGTCATGGAGTAGCCAGAGTCAAGAACAGAGATCAGGGACTACAGCCATGTCCATATTCTAAATAAAAAAAACATGAACCCATTCAATGCATTCTTAGTTTGGTATAATTCTTACTGCTGCTAAGTCACTTTAGTCATGTCCGACTCTGTGCGACCCCATAGACAGAAGCCCACCAGGCTCCCCCTCCCTGGGATTCTCCAGGCAAGAACACTGGAGTGGGTTGCCATTTCCTTCTCTAATGCATGAAAGTGCAAAGTGAAAGGGAAGTCACTCAGTCGTGTCCTACTCTTAGCGACCCCATGGACTACAGCCTACCAGGCTCCTCCATTCATGGGATTTTCCAGGCAAGAGTACTGGAGTGGGGTGCCGTTGCCTTATTCCTGCCATCTCAATATGCATATTCCTTTGCACTGTGACTGTGACATTCTTAGAAACAAACCAAAACCAAAACAAAACATAAAATCAGGTGGTGATAGGAACCTCCAATTTACAGCCAGTGGGTCAGAAGAAATAATCTGGACTTGCAACCTGCCTCTGTAGTGGAGGCAGTCTTGTGGAACTGACACTTAACCCATGGGATCTGAGGCTAATTCCAGGTAGATAGTGTCAGAATTGAGTTAAATTGTAGGACGCTCAGCTGGAGTAACAGAATTGCTTGATATATGGAAAAACCAACACATTTGGAATAAGTAGTGAAATATGGTCTAAGAGTACAGGAGACAAACGAGTATTTTTTTTTTTTTCTTGAACAATCACTGATGAACATCATTATCAGATCAGTCGCTCAGTCATGTCTGACTCTTTGCGACCCCATGAACCGCAGCACGCCAGGCCTCCCTGTCCATCACCAGCTCCCGGAGGTCACTCAGACTCGCATCCATCGAGTCAGTGATGCCATCCAGCCATCTCATCCTCTGTCGTCCCCTTCTCCTCCTGCCCTCAATCCCTCCCAGCATCAGAGTCTTCTCCAATGAGTCAACTCTTCGCATGAGGTGGCCAAAATACTGGAGTTTCAGCTTTAGCATCATTCCTTCTAAAGAAATTCCAGGATTGATCTCCTTCAGAATGGACTGGTTGGATCTTCTTGCAGTCCAAGGGACTCTCAAGAGTCTTCTCCAACACCACAGTTCAAAAGCATCAATTCTTCGGCGCTCAGCCTTCTTCACAGTCCAGCTTTCACATCCATACATGACCACAGGAAAGACCATAGCCTTGACTAGGCGAACCTTTGTTGGTAAAGTAATGTCTCTGCTTTTGAATATGCTATCTAGGTTGGTCATAACTTTCCTTCCAAGGAGTAAGCGTCTTTTAATTTCATGGCTGCAGTCACCATCTGCAGTGATCTTGGAGCCCAGAAAAACAAAGTCTGACACTGTTTCCACTGTTTCCCCATCTATTTCCCATGCAGTGATGGGACCAGATGCCATGATCTTCGTTTTCTGAATGTTGAGCTTTAAGCCAACCTTTTCACTCTCCACTTTCACTTTCATCAAGAGGCTTTTTAGCCCCTCTTCACTTTCTGCCATAAGGGTGGTGTCATCTGCATATCTGAGGTTATTGATATTTCTCCCGGCAATCTTGATTCCAACTTGTGTTTCTTCCAGTCCAGCATTTCTCATGATGTACTCTGCATATAAGTTAAATAAACATGGTGACAATATACAGCCTTGACGTACTCCTTTTCCTATTTGGAACCAGTCTGTTGTTCCATGACCAGTTCTAACTGTTGCTTCCTGACCTGCATACAGATTTCTTAAGAGGCAGATCAGGTGGTCTGGTATTCCCATCTCTTTCAGAATTTTCCATAGTTTATTGTGATCCACACAGTCAAAGGCTTTGGCATAGTCAATAAAGCAGAAATAGATGTTTTTCTGGAACTCTCTTGCTTTTTCCATGATCCAGCGGATGTTGGCAATTTGATCTCTGGTTCCTCTGCCTTTTCTAAAACCAGCTTGAACGTCAGGAAGTTCACGGTTCACATATTGCTGAAGCCTGGCTTGGAGAATTTTGAGCATTACTTTACTAGCGTGTGAGATGAGTGCAATTGTTCGGTAGTTTGAGCACTCCTTGGCATTGCCTTTCTTTGGGATTGGGATGAAAACTGACCTTTTCCAATCTTGTGGCCACTGCTGAGTTTTCCAAATTTGCTGGCATATTGAGTGTATTCACAGCATCATCATTCAGGATTTGGAATAGCTCCACTGGAATTCCATCACCTCCACTAGCTTTGTTTGTAGTGATGCTTTCTAAGGCCCATTTGACTTCACATTCCAAGATGTCTGGCTCTAGGTCAGTGATCACATCATCATGATTATCTGGGTCGTGAAGATCTTTTTTGTACAGTTCTTCTGTGTATTCTTGCCACCTCTTCTTGATATCTTCTGCTTCTGTTAGATCCACACCATCTCTGTCCTTTATTGTGCCCATCTTTGCATGAAATGTTCCTTTGGTATCTCTGATTTTCTTGAAGAGATCCCTAGTCTTTCCCATTCTGTTGTTTTCCTCTATTTCTTTGCATTGATCACTGAAGAAGGCTTTCTTATCTCTTCTTGCTATTCTTTGGAACTCTTCATTCAGATGTTTATATCTTTCCTTTTCTCCTTTGCTTTTCGCTTCTCTTCTTTTCACAGCTATTTGTAAGGCCTCCCCAGACAGCCATTTTGCTTTTTGCATTTCTTTTCCATGGGGATGGTCTTGATCCCTGTCTCCTGTACAATGTCACGAACCTCATTCCATAGTTCATCAGGCACTCTATCTATCAGATCTAGGCCCTTAAATCTATTTCTCACTTCCACTGTATAATCATAAGGGATTTGATTTAGGTCATACCTGAATGGTCTAGTAGTTTTCTCTACTTTCTTCAATTTCAGTCTGAATTTGGCAATAAGGAGTTCATGGTCTGAGCCACAGTCAGCTCCTGGTCTTGTTTTTGCTGATTGTATAGAGCTTCTCCATCTTTGGCTGCAAAGAATATAATCGATCTGATTTCGGTGTTGACCATCTGGTGATGTCCATGTATAGAGTCTTCTCTTGTGTTGTTGGAAGAGGGTATTTGCTATGACCAGTGCATTTTCTTGGCAAAACTCTATTAGTCTTTGCCCTGCTTCATTCCGTATTCCAAGGCCAAATTTGCCTGTTACTCCAGGTGTTTCTTGACTTCCTACTTTTGCATTCCAGTCCCCTATAATGAAAAGGACATCTTTTTTGGGTGTTAGTTCTAAAAGGTCTTGTAGGTCTTCATAGAACCTTTCAACTTCAGCTTCTTCGGCGTTACTGGTTGGGGCATAGACTTGGATTACTGTGACATTGAATGGTTTGCCTTGGAAACGAACAGAGATCATTCTATCGTTTTTGAGATTGCATCATTATAAACTGTTTTAAAATAGTTCTAGCTAACTGCATATTTTGGGCTTCCTGGTGGCACTAGTGGTAAAGAATCTGCCTGCTAATGCAGGAAAAGGAAGAGATGTGGGTTCAATACCTGAGTTGGGAAGATCCCTTGGAGAAGGAAATGGCAAACCAGTCCAATATCCTTGCCTATAAAAGTCCATGGGCAGACTAGGCTGGGAGGCTACAGTCCATGTGGCCACACTAATCTAGTATTGATATATTCTCTTAATATAGCATAAGAAAAACCCACATTATATGTATTAACCCTGTTTGTATATCCATTGTCTGAAAAATTTCACAAGAAATGTAGCTGTTTTAGGGTACACTTTCATTTCCCACAATGTGGTACTATGTCATGGGAGTTGAGTCTCTTCCAAATTTCACAAATTGACTGAAAACGTCAATAACTGGACTTGGAGTGAGAATATCTGAGTTCTGTTCCTGGGTCTACAGCACAAGAGCAATATGGTCTGGTCAAATCATTTAGTCTCCAGGTGCTACATCATGGTAGTTTAAAATGATAAAATCCATGTGGCTTGCAGAGGACATTTTATGATCTGGTAGCATTCGTAGTCAGGTATACCAAAGCCAGAGGACGGCGGGGGCTTCAATAATATGTGATGTGGGTGCAAAGTATTATTATATCAATTAAGGAATGAGTTATAGGTGTTTTGTAACATAAATTTGCATCCCTAGTCTGCTTAGGTGAACATTCAAATATATGTTTGATTAGAGTACTTCCTCAGTCTTGAATTACCTGGAAAGGAGTGGAGCTCTTGTTCTCAGGAGAAGATGATGGTCTTTATAGTATCTTGCATTTGTTGTTCTTCCATCGCTAAGTCGTGTCCAGCTCTTGGTGACCCCACGGATTGCAGCCCCCCAGGTTTGCCTGTCCTTAACTATCTCCCAGAGTTTGCTCAAGTTCCTGTCCATTGGGTCAGTCCCAGCATCAGGGAAAGATTTTCTAATGAATTGGTTCTTCATATCAGGTGGCCAAAGTTTTGGAGCTTCAGCTTCAGCATCAGCCCTTCCAGTGAATATTCAGGGTTGATTTCCTTTAGCATTGACTGGTTTCATCTCCTTAGAGTTGCATACATATTAGAACCTAGAATATCCTACCCCAGACCTGGTTTGCCACATGAAATGACTACGTGTCTAAAAGTTCTTATAATTGTTTTATTGTGTTTCATTTCTCAAGCTGAGGTATGTAACTTAAATTATGTTACTTGCCTTATTCCTCATTTGAAACAGTTTAACCACATCAGTCAGGCACTCAGCAGGGCTCTAGCAAAGCCGGGATAGCTACCACTAAGGGCAAGCCAGCTAAAGGCTGCAAAGAATCATGGTCAAATCAGTACAGTCACATCATACGCAAAAAGATGATCCAATTATGAAATAATCCCCCACCCATGAGGGTGAGGGAAATAAGGTCATTGAAAAGCTGAAATAGTTGAAGATCATAGCATTCTTAATTTCTTTATTTGTGAGACGAAGGGGACAGACTCCCTGTAGGTTTGAAAACATCAAGATGATTTGAATTCTGAAAGAAGGCTGTACTTCACATTACTGGTGACAAACTGAAAATAATATTATTTCCTTTAACGCGTGCCAAAGCAGGAAATGCATAAGGATTCAAACTGAATTTAGTTAACTATCGTGATAGCAGTGTCATAAATTAACTAAGACAGCCTGGGCGAGGTAAACTTTTGAAGGTGAAGTTGATGCTATTTAATATGACATTAAGTTGTTTAAGGGTAGGAGGAGGCACAGGGTGAATGGGTGTTGATGGTGGGTTTGGGCAGGCTGCCATGGTGGACAAGATCCAGCCCGGAGGCAATTGGGGAAAGTACAGAACTACATACTTTGTGGTTTTGTCCACAGGTTTTCCTGATCAGTGGTAACCTCAGAATTTGCATAATGCTTTGTAGAATATATTACACTGAAATGTATATACTTTTTGTATTTAAATTTTAATAAGGAAATTAATCACAACTATTATGCTGCTACTGCTGCTAAGTCACTTCAGTCGTGTCCAACTCTGTGCGACCCCATAGATGGCAGCCACCAGGCTCCCCTGTCCCTGGGATTCTCCAGGCAAGAATACTGGAGTGGGTTGCCATTTCCTTCTCCAATGCATGAAAGTGAAAAGTGAAAGTGAAGTCGCTCAGTAGTGTCCGACTCTCAATGACTCCATGGACTGGAGCCTACCAGGCTCCTCCATCCATGGGATTTTCCAGGCAAGAGTGCTGGGGTGGAGTGCCATTGCCTTCTCCATCACAACTATTATAAAAAGACCTAAAGAACTAACATGTCTCTCTCTCATACACACACACACACACACACACAAATGTTTGATGATTTTAAATAGAAACTGAAACACAAACATATAAGAATTAAATCAAGCCCACATTTTCTTCCAATAAAGGGCTTCCCCCCAATAAGCCAGACTGTGTATAGTAAGTCAAAAGCACTATATAATTTTTATTCAAATACTGGCACAATTCACAAATTGCACAAAACACAGTCAAATAAGCCATTTGGACATCCGTTTCAAGATTTGAATCAGTTTACTCAAAGTTTACACAACCCATTTATTATCCATTTTCTTAGGAGATGAGGGTTATTTAAGAGATGGAGCTCACCAGTCCAGATAAGATCCTTGCACGGCATATTTGAATTCTGTAGGGAAATGTCACAATTTTATTTCACACTTAAGAGAAGTACATCATCTAGCAGTCCACAGTCTCCTACACTTGCTCTAATATTTTAATTACCTGTATCTTAATATGCTAGACCTATGTATACAGAGGCTTTCAAAAAAGAATTCTCCTTTTGACTCAAGGTGTTCATCAGCCACCTGGAACTGCCTCCCGATTTTCATCCATTATGCAAATAAGGTCTAGTATTCGTCATGTTTCATCTGCTGGTACTAGCGCATTAATGTTGGATGTTCCAGCACAAGCCCCTGAGAAGACATTGCCTTTTCATCCGTCATCGGCTCGGCCTCACACCTCATTACTTTTAATGGCTCTGTGGCACTTAAGGTCACTGAGCTCCTAACTGCTGCCGCCTAGGGTGCTAACAATAAAAGCACCTTTCTTTGTTTAAGTGAAGCAGATTCTCCATTTCATTCTTTTCTTCCTCTTCTTTTATTTTAATTTTTTGTTGCTATTGTGGAATTACCATCACTTGGGAAAAGATAAAGACTGTTTGAAGAAGTAGAGGCTGTCTTCAGAAGTTTAGGTAAACAAAACTATTACTGGGAAGAGTTTAAGAAAAAAAAAATCCATTGACATGTGTGAGTGTCTCTCTCCTTCTTTCTGTTTCTATATTGTGTGTATATATATATGTGCATATACATATATGTATACACTACATATACATATATATGTGCACACACTTTACACATATATATACACATGTGTATATGACTTTTATTTCATTCCTCAATTATTTCTTTAAAATAATTTTCCATTTAGCATACTGTAGCATGCTTACAGCATTCTTGGGTCAAAACTCATTTTTCATTCCTGGCTCTTTCACTTTCTAGCTGTGTGAGTTTAAGCAAGTTACTTAATTTCTCTGTGCCTCAGTTGTTTTCATCTGCAAAATGGGAATACTGAGATAAATTATTTCATAAGTTCATAGTGAGAATTAAATCAATTAATATTAAGTGCTTAGAAACTCTGGCACTTGCTATGTACCAAACAAGAGGTCATTAGGTCAAACTGCATTGACCGCAATGTACAGATTTGATATAACTTTAAGAACATGGTTATGAATAAGCGTTCAAACTAAATTGTTAAAAATTAAATGAGAAAAGCAGCACAACTTAATTCTAATAAGCATGAATATTAATAGAATGGCCAATTTTCAAGGAAAAATATGTGAAAATTTACACAAAAATTAATTTAGAAAGTATCATTAGACTGAAATTATGAAATAACTGTATATATACATATATATAGGGCTTCCCTGGGGGCTCAGAGGTTAAACGTCTGCCCGCAATGTGGGAGACCCGGGTTCGATCCTTGAGTTGGGAAGATCCCCTGGGGAGGGAAATGACAACCCACTCCAGTATTCTTGCCTGGAGAATCCCATGTAGCGAGGAGCCTCATAGGCTACAGTCCACGGGGTCACAAAGATGTGGACACGACTGAGCTACTTCACTTTATATATATATATATGTATAAAGAACTGCCTAAAGGCACCAGATTTAGCAACATTTCAGGCAATAGCACAGGCAATACCTTCCAAAAAATATAAAAACAGAACATTTTCCAATATCTTCAATAAGAATCTCAGGCCATGATCATGAGAGTCTGCTCCAACACCTGCCTCTCTCTGGAACTAGAAAGTGGAGTCAGAAGTGCAATGAAAGACCTTGCCTGGGATTCAAGTCAATGAAAAGAAAAACCCTTTTTCTACCAACAGATTTGTGATGGAGAAATGGCAAGCTATGCAACCATGAAATTAAAAGACGCTTACTCCTTGGAAGGAAAGTTATGACCAACCTAGATAGCATATTCAAAAGCAGAGACATTACTTTGCCAAAAAAGGTTTCTCTAGTCAAGGCTATGGTTTTTCCTGTGGTCATGTATGGATGTGAGAGCTGGACTGTGAAGAAGGCTGAGCACTGAAGAATTGATGGTTTTGAACTGTGGTGTTGGATAAGACTCTTGAGAGTCCCTTGGACTGCAAGGAGATCCAACCAGTCCATTCTGAAGGAGATCAGCCCTGGGATTTCTTTGGAAGGAATGATGCTAAAGCTGAAACTCCAGTACTTTGGCCACCTCATGCGAAGAGTTGACTCATTGGAGAAGACTCTGATGCTGGGAGGGATTGGGGGCAAGAGGAGAAGGGGACGACAGAGGATGAGATGGCTGGATGGCATCACTGACTCGATGGGCATGAGTCTGAGTGGACTCCGGGAGTTGATGACGGACAGGGAGGCCTGGTGTGCTGTGATTCATTGGGTCGCAAAGAGTTGGACACGACTGAGTGACTGATCTGATCTGATCTGATGAGTACTCTGGAAGCCTTGAATCCACGGTTCTTGAAGCAAGCCTATTTTCCCTATTTTGTGACCCAATGACTTTCCTTTAGCTTAAACTTGTTTAAACGGACATATTGTCACTGCCACCAAAATAGTTCTTTACTAACACCACAAGTCAAAATTGCAAAAATAGATACTCTTCAGGGACAAGGGACAATCTGTTAACCTGTCTTTACAAATAATTTCATTGAGTATTTGTACATCAGAAAACATATAAAAAATTTGTGTTGTTTACTTTAGGTGGAGGCATTTGAAGTGACTTGTCATTTTGTTTGCTTGTTTATTTGAATTTTCTTTCCTTTCTTTTTGGCCTAAATAAACATAGAGTATTTGTATACTGGAAACATATCATCACTGAAATATAATATTTATTTAGCATGAGAGAAGTAAGAACTGACATTTTCAGTATTCTTATCATGAGTTTTGTATCTTGTGAGATATGTTGGGTGAAGAATCAGCCTCTACTGAACTAATTAACCATCTTTTTGGTAAGTCTAGCTGGCCCTTGTACCTGGTACATCTCTTTCTTATTGCTAGAGACCAGCTGTGCTGATTTTCTGAAGTTAGAAATTCAAATAATATCATATATACACTCTAAACCCCCCTCTATGCAAACATATTTGTTTTCAGAAAAACTTTATTTTTAATAAGTTTTCTCAGAGAGTGGCCTTGGACCACCTGTATCACAATTACCACTGTATTTGTTAAAAATAGGTTACTAGATCCAACATTAGACATTGGTGAATCAGAATATTTATTGTTGGGGTACTGGGGTGATTATTTCTAGGCAGCTTAGAAATAAAATAATCATTACATCTTCCACATTTTATAAACCAAAGGTCTAGTGTAACAAAAACCTACTTTCTTCATAAGGATATACCCTGAACTGAAGTTCATTTAAATTAATGGCCAAGAGTAAACATTATTAATCAGTAAAAGCAAATATCTTCATATTCATGTGCTACTGGTGTTTCTCAACTGAAATCAAATACCATTTCATATCCAAACTGAGAGAAAAAATTAAAATGTATATTCATAAAGGGAGAACAACCATTTTTTTATTTTCAAAGAGTCACATCTTATAGAAAAATATACTGATAGGTTTTAGTAGTCAAGGAAAGTAATAGAGTAAACAATGATTGTTCTGCCTTCAAGTAGAAGAATGAAACATATCTAAAAACAGCAGGAGATTGAATTACAGGTAGAACTAAAAGAAAATGGGCCCTGGGATAAAATTCTAGCAAATAAGTGAATGTAATGCTACTGAATTTGAAAACTAACTTTCATTACAATATATGGTGATTATGATCCATGCCCTTAGTTCATGTGTTACAAGATCCATGGTATCAACTTTCTGAGTCATTTTTATGTCATTCTCCAAAACTACAGGCTATGTCGGAACGCACAGAGAGGATTGGCAACACAGCTGTGTCTAAGAATGGATTCAATGAGAAACCATATTGGAAAACAATTTATAAAGTATAAGATATGTTTCAAATATTATACAATATTATTTGTTATTGCATTTTCTTGATAGGCCTAAAGCAGATCTGCACCTTATGATAACAGAGTGTTTTCCACACACTGAAATGAAGATGTTTTATTTTGCTTGTTTATTGTCTGCACTCTGTATGATATTAGTTCCCTGACCAGGGATCAAATCTGTGCCCCTGCAGTGGAAGTGTGGAGTCTTAACCACCGGACCACCATGCATTCATGCTCAGCTTGCATCAGTCATGTCCAACTCTGCACGACCCCATGGACTGTACCCACCAGGCTCCTCAGTCCATAGGGTTCTCCAGGCCATCTTTCAGACCCAGGGATCAAACCCAGGACCCCTACATCTGCATTGCAAGCAGATTCTTTACCACTGAGCCAGGTGGCAACTCACTGGACAGTCACGGAAGTCCAACTAAGAACTTATAAAGTATGTATCTTTAAGATTTACTATAGGAAAGGTTTGAAAGTGAGTGAGGCCCTGTAGGGCTCCCAGGCACAAATGCCTTCCTATCTCCTGTTTCTCCCTGGCAAGACTCCAGCCATTATGACCTTCCCTGAGTTCCAAAGGGTAGTTTCCAGAGTTGCTAATCAAGAGAGAAGCAAAGGAGACACAGATGTATAGAACAGTCTTTTGGACTCTGTGGGAGAGGGAGAGGGTGGGATGATTTGGGAGAATGGCATTGAAACATGTACAGTATCATATAAGAAATGAATCACCAGTCTAGGTTCAATGCAGGATACAGGATGCTTGGGGCTTGTGCACTGGGATGACCCAGAGGGGTGGTATGGGGAGGGAGGAAGGAGGGGGGTTCAGTATGGGGAACACATATACAAATGTGGTGGATTCATGTTGATGTATGGCAAAACCAATAAAACATTGTAATTAGCCTCCAACTAAAATAAATAAATTTAAATTTAAAAAAAGAGAGAGAGAGAAACAGCCAAGATATCACCAGAGGCAAGATTAAAGAGGTCAGAGAAGTTCACCAAGATGGTGCTGTACTTAGTTGCTCAGTCTACTCTTTGCAACTTCACGGACTATAGCCAACCAGGCTCCAGGCAAGAATAGTAGAGTGGGTTTTCATGCCTTCCACCATGGGATCTTCCCAACCCAGGGATTGAACCCAGGTGTCCTGCACTGAAGGCAGATACCTTGCCATCTGAGCCACCAGGGAAGCCCTACCAAGATTCAGTCATTCACTCATGTCCAACTCTTTGCAACCTAGTAGACTGCAGCATTCCAGGCCTCCCTGTCCATCACCAAATACTGGAGCTTGCTCAAACTCATGTCCATCCAACTCAGAGATGACATCAAACCATCTCATCCTCTCTCATCCCCTTCTCCTCCTGCCTTCAATCTTTCCCAGCATCAGGCTCTTTTCCAGTGAGGCAGTTCTTTGCATCAGGTGGCCAAAGTATTGGAGTTTCAGCATAAGCCTCAGTCCTTCCAATGAATATTCAGGACTGATTTCCTATAGGATGGACTGGTTGGATCTCCTTGCTGTCCAAGGGACTCTTAAGAGTCTTCTCCAACATCACAATTCAAAAGCATCAATTCTTCAGTGCTCAGCATTCATTAAGGTCCAATTCTCACATCAGCTTTCTTTAAGGTCCAACACTCACATCCATACATGACTACTGGAAAAACCATAGCTTTGACTAAATAGACCTTTGTTGGCAAAGTAATATCTCTGCTTTTTAATATGCTGTCTAACTTTTAATATGCTGTCTAACTTTCCTTCCAAGGAACAAGCATTTTTTAAATGTCATGGCTGCAGTCACCATCTGCAGTGATTTTGGAGCCCAGAAAAATAAAATCTGATACTGTTTCCATTGTTTCCCCATCTATTTTCCATGAAGTGATGGGACCAGATGCCATGATCTTAGTTTCTTGAATGTTGAGATTTAAGCCAACTTTTTCACTCTCCTCTTTCACTTTCATCAATAGGTTCTTTAGTTATTCTTCACTTTCTATCATAAGAGTTGAGTCATCTGCATATCTGAGGTTATTGATATTTCTCCAGGCAATCTTGATTCCAGCTTGTGCTTCTTCCAGCCCAGCGTTTCTCATGATGTACTCTGCTTAGAATTTAAATAAGCAGGGTGACCATATACAGCCTCGATGTACTCCTTTTTCTATTTGGAACCAGTCCGTTGTTCCATGTCCAGTTCTAACTGGCTTCCTGACCTGCATACAGATTTCTCAAGAGGCAGGTCAGGTGTTACATTATTCCCATCTCTTTCAGAATTTTCCACAATTGATTGTGATCCACATAGTCAAAGGCTTTGGCATAGTCAATAAAGCAGAAATAGATGCTTTTTCTGGAACTCTCTTGCTTTTTTGATGATCCAGCAGATGTTGGAAATTTGATCTCTGGTTCCTCTGCCTTTTCTTTAAAACCAGCTTGAACATCTGGAATTTTACAGTTCACATATTGCTGAAGCCTGGCTTGAAGAATTTTGAGCATTACTTTGCTAGTGTATGAAATGAGTGCAATTGTGTGGTAGTTTGAGCATTCTTTGGCATTGCCTTTCCTTGGGATTAGGATGAAAACTGACTTTTCCAGTCCTGTGGCCACTGTTGAGTTTTCCAAATTTGCTGGCATATTGAGTGCAGCACTTTCACAGCATCATCTGTCAAGATTTGAAATAGCTCAACTGGAATTTCATCACCTCCACTAACTTTGTTTTTAGTGATGGCCCACTTGACTTCACATTCCAGAATGTCTGGCTCTGGGTGTGTGATCACACCATTGTGATTATCTGGGTCATGAAGATCTCTTTTGCACAGTTCTGTTTATTCTTGCCACCTCTTCTTAATACCTTCTGCTTCTCCATACAATTTCTGTCCTTTATTGAACACATCTTCACATGAAATGTTCCCTTGATATCTCTAATTTTCTTGAAGAGATCTCTAGTATTTCCCTTCTGTTGTTTGCCTCTAGTTCTTTGTACTGATCACTGAGGAAGGCTTTCTTATCTCTCCTTGCTACTCTTTAGAACTCTGAATTCAGATGTTTATATCTTTCCTTTTCTCCTTTGCTTTTCACTTCTCTTCTATTCACAGCTATTTGTAAGTCCTCCGAAGACAGCCATTTTGCTTTTTTGGATTTTTTTTTTCTTGGAGATGATCTTGATCCCTGTTTCCTATACAATATCATGGACCTCCTTCCATATTTCATCAGGCATTCTAGCTATCAGATCTAGGCCCTTAAATCTGTTTCTCACTTCAACTGTATAATCATAAGGAATTTGATTTAGGTCATACCTGAATGGTCTAGTTGTTTTCCCTATTTTTTTCAATTTAAGTCTGAATTTAGCAATAAGGAATTCATTCTGAGAGAGATGGGAATACCAGACCACCTGATCTGCCTCTTGAGAAATCTGTATGCAGGTCAGGAAGCAACAGTTAGAACTGGTCATAGAACAACAGACTGGTTCCAAATAGGAAAAGGAGTATGTCAAGGCTGTATATTGTCACCATGTTTATTTAACTTATATGCAGAGTACATCATGAGAAATGCTGGACTGGAATAAACACAAGCTGGAATCAAGATTGCCGGGAGAAATATCAATAACCTCAGATATGCAGATGATACCACCCTTATGGCAGAAAGTGAAGAGGAACTAAAAAGCCTCTTGATGAAAGTGAAAGTGGAGAGTGAAAAGGTTGGCTTAAAGCTCAACATTCAGAAAATGAAGATCATGGCATCTGGTCCCATCACTACATGGGAAATAGATGGAGAAACAGTGGAAACAGTGTCAGACTTTATTTTTCTGGGCTCCAAAATCACTGCAGATGGTGACTACAGCCATGAAATTAAAAGATGCTTACTCCTTGGAAGGAAAGTTATGACCAACCTAGATAGCATATTCAAAAGCAGAGACATCACTTTGCCAACAAAGGTTCACCTAGTCAAGGCTATGGTCTTTCCTGTGGTCATGTATGGATGTGAGAGCTGGACTGTGAAGAAGGCTGAGCGCCGAAGAATTGATGCTTTTGAACTGTGGTGTTGGAGAAGACTCTTGAGAGTCCCTTGGACTGCAAGGAGATCCAAGCAGTCCATTCTGAAGGAGATCAGCCCTGGGATTTCTTTGGAAGGAATGATGCTAAAGCTGAAACTCCAGTATTTTGGCCACCTGATGCGAAGAGTTGACTCATTGGAGAAGACTCTAATGCTGGGAGGGATTGGGGGCAGGAGGAGAAGGGGACGACAGAGGATGAGATGGCTGGATGGCATCACTGACTCGATGGATGTGAGTCTGAGTGACCTCGAGAGCTGGTGATGGACAGGGAGGCCTGGCGTGCTGCAGTTCATGGGGTCGCAAAGAGTCGGACACGACTGAGCGACTGATCTGATCTGATCTGAATCTGATCCACAGTCAGCTTCTGGTCTTGTTTTTGCTGAGTGAATAGAGCTTCTCCATCTTTGGCTGCAAAGAATATAAGCAATCTGATTTAAGTGTTGACCATCTGTTGAGGTCCATGTGTAGAGTCTTCTCTTGTGTTGTTGGAAGAGGGTGTTTGCTATGACCAGTGCGTTTTTTTTGGCAAGACTCTTTTAGCCTTTGCCTTGCTTCCTTCTGTACTCCAAGGCCAAATTTTTCCTGTTACTCCAGGTATTTCTTGACTTCCTACTTTTGCATTCCAGTCCCCTATAATGAAAAGGACATCTTTTTGGGGTGTTAGTTCTAAAAGGTCTTGTGGGTCTTCATAGAACCATTCAACTTCCACTTCTTAAGCATTACTGGTCAGGGCATAGACTTGGATTACAGTGATATTTAATGGTTTGCCTTGGAAACGAACAGAGATCATTCTGTTGTTTTTGAGATTGCATCCAAGTACTGCATTTTGAACTCTTCTATTGACTATGATGTCTATTCCGTTTCTTCTAAGGGATTCTTGAACCCAGTCATAACTATAATGGTCATCTGAGTTAAATTCACCCATTCCAGTCCATTTTAGTTCGCTGATTCCTAGAACGTCGACATTCACTCCCATTTGACCACTTCCAATTTGCTTTGATTCACGGACCTCACATTCCACGTTCCTATGCATTAATGCTTTTTACAGCATTGGACCTTGCTTCTATCATGAGTCACATCCACACTTGGTATTGTTTTTGCTTTGATTCTGTCCCTTCATTCTTTCTGGAGTTACTCTCCACTGATCTCCAGTATCGTATTGTGCACCTACCAATCATCTTTCAGTAGTTGCGATTTCATCTTTCAGTATCCTATCTTTTTTCTTTTCATACTGTTCATGGGGTTCTCAAGGCAAGAATACTAAAGTGCTTTGCCATTCCCTTCTCCAGTGGACCAAATTTTGTCAGAAAACTCCACCATGACCCATCTGTCTTGGATGGCTGCGTGGTGCTGGAGCGGCAAGCCACAGACAGGAGATATCCCACATCCAAGGTCAGGAGCAGCAGCCATGAATAGATACCTCATGTCCAAGGTCAGGAGCAGTGGAGGTGCTTTGCTGGAGCAATGTGAAGAGATACCCCATGTACAAGGTAAGAGAAACCCCAGTAAGACAGTAGGTGCTGAGAGAGGGCATCAGAGGGCAGGCAGACTAAAACATAATCACAGAAAACTAGCCAATCTGATCACACAGACCACAGCCTTGTCTAACTCAATGAAACTAAGCCATGCCGTGTAGGGCCAGCCAAGACAGACGGGTCATGGTAGACAGCTAGTTCCTCTACCTCTTCAAAACCCACTTGAACATCTGAGAGTTCTCAGTTCACATATTACTGAAGCCCAGCTTAAAGGATTTTCAACATGACCTTGCTAGCATGTGACATTTGTACTATCTGTTAACTGCAAATTGAAAATTACCAAAAGCTTTGCCAATGACTGAACAACAAAGGCATTTGCCATCTGCCTCTATGGAAACTGAGCCCCATGCTGCCATAGCTGTTGATGTTCAACAATGCCTCAGGGAGTCCAGGGTGGAGTGAGGTACTCTGTGCTCCAGGGGATCTGGTGGGACAGGTCTTTCAGTTCATTTCAGTCGCTCATTCATGCCCGACTCTTTGCAACCCCATGGACTGCAGCACACCAGGCCTCCCTGTCCACCACAACTCCTGGAGTTTACTCAAAATCATTTCCATTGAGTCAGTGATGCCATCCAACCATCTCATCCTCTGTCATCCCCTTCTCCTGCCATCTTCAATCATTCCCAGCACTAGGGTCTTTTCAAATAAGTCAGCTTTTTGCATCAGGTGGCCAAAGTATTGGAGTTTCAGCTTTAACCTCAGTCCTTCCAATGAATATTCAGGACCGATTTCCTTTAGGATGGACTGCTTGTATCTCCTTACAGTCCAAGGGACTCGCAAGAGTCTTCTCCAACACCACAGTTCAAATGCATCAATTCTTCGGCACTCAGCTTTCTTTATAGTCCAAATCTCACATCCATACATGACTACTGGAAAAACCATTGCTTTGACTAGACAGACCTTTATTGGCAAAGTAATATCTCTGCTTTTTAATGAGCTGTCTAGGTTGGCCATAACTTTTTTCCAAGGAACAAGCATCTTTTAATTTCATGGCTGCAATCACCATCTGTAGTGATTTTGCTGCTGCTTCTGCTAGGTCGCTTCAGTCATATCCGACTCTGTGCGACCCCATAGACAGCAACCCACCAGGCTCCACCGTCCCTGGGATTCTGCAGGCAAGAACACTGGAGTGGGTTGCTATTTCCTTCTCCACTTCAGGAAAGTGAAAAGTTAAAGGGAAGTCACTCAGTCGTGTCCAACTCTTCGCGACTCCATAGACTGCAGCCCACCAGGCTCCTCCGTCCATGGGATTTTTCCATGCAAGAGTGCTGGAGTGGGGTGCCATTGCCTAGTGATTTTAGAGCCCCCCAAAATAAAGTCTGACACTGTTTCCCCATCTATTTCCCATGAAGTGATGGGACCGAATGCCATAATCTTTGTTTTCTAAATGTTTAACTTTAAGCCAACTTTTTCACTCTCCTCTTTCACTTTCATCAAGAGGCTCTTTAGTTCCTCTTCACTTTCTGCCATAAGGGTGGTGTCATCTGCATATCTGAGGTTATTGATATTTCTCCTGGAAATCTTGATTCCAGCTTGTGCTTCATCCAGTCCAGAGTTTCTCATGATGTAGTCTGCATATAAGTTAAATGAGCATGGTGACTGTATACAGCTTGGTATTCTCCTTTCCTAATTTGGAACCAGTCCATTGTTTCATGTCCAGTTCTAACTGTTGCTTCCTGACCTGCAAACAGATTTCTCAAGAGGTAGGTCAAATGGTCTGGTATTCCCATCTCTTTCAGAATTTTCCAGTTTATTGTGATCCACACAGTCAAAAGACTTTGGCATAGTCAATAAAAACAGGTCTTTAGAGGGTTGGATATTTTTAAGAATAGATTTTATTATCTCAGTTCTTGCATCTCTTCATATCTAGAGAAGCACTAAGTCCCTTCATGGAGACATCAGATCCACATGACTCTCAAGAAACCTTTTTGTAAAATGAGTGCTTCATGGTATTGGACTCCCCCTTCACCAGAATCTTGTATATTGACCTCCCCCCCGCCCCCCCCCCGCCCCCTGCTGCTTTGGAGCAGTCTCTCAGAGCTGTGTGAGATGCTGCCTCTCGGGCTGCAGTCCTCATTTTGCCCCAAATAAAACTTAACTTGCAACACTCAACTTGCACATCTTCTTTAGTCAACAACCACACTAAACATTCTTTGCCATTACCCTTCTGTAAGATTGGAATGAAAACTGATCTTTCCCAGTCCTGTGGCCACTGCTGAGTTTTTCAAATTTGCTGACGTATTGAGTGAAACACTTTATCTGCATAATCTTTTAGGATTTGAAATAGCTCAACTGGAATTCCATCACCTCCACTAGTTTTGTTCCTAGTAATGCTTCCTGAGGCCCAATTGACTTCGCACTTCAGGATGTCTGGCTTTAGATGGGTAACCACACCATCGTGGTTATCTACATCATTAAAACCTTTATTGAATAGTTCTTTTGTGTATTCTTCCCACCTCTTCTTTAGGTCCATGCCATTTCTGTCCTTTATTGTGTCCATTTTTGCATGATATGCTTCCTTGATATCTTTACTTTTCTTGAAGAGATATCTAGTCTTTCCCATTCTATTGTTTTCCTCTATTTTTTTTTTTTTTTTTGAATTGTTCATTTAAGAAAGCTTTCTTATTTCTCCTTGCTATTCTCTGGAACTTTGAATTCAGTTGGGTATATCTTTCCCTTTTTCTTTTGCCTTTGGCTTTTCACATACGGCACTTAGTAATTTGGTTAGTAAACCATGGTGAGTTCTTGCTATGGACTAAGCTATATTAATATTTTGAGAGGAGGTTTAGTAGGGAGGCAAAGTAATAGATCAATATATTACAATGAATATATGCTTTGATGGTGGCAAGAGCAGAAAACTCCTAGCCTATGTATGAGGGGTTCAGACCTCAGATTTCCAAGGTGAAGCAAAATTGTTCCTAAATGGAAGTACTGATTATCAAGCTGTTTCAGATGAGAAGTAGTTTATCAGAGATATGATGGCAGGTGACTAGAGTTTATGAATTAAGGATTATTGGATGTGGTGTGGTTGGGATGTAGGGTTTGAATAAGGCAGTGTTGAGATATAAGCCTGAAGGTTGATGTGGTATTTCTGTCCTCAGGAAATTGGAAGACCTTTGAGATCCTTTAAACTGGAGAACTAGATGACTTAGTGCAGGAGTTCTATTAAAGGCAGATAGTAAATACTTTAGACTCCCTGGACCATTTGCTTGACTATGTAGCATAAAGACTACATAGATAAGAGGTCAACACAAATGGTCATAGCTGTGTTGCCATAAAATCTTACTTACAAAACAAGTAACTGGCTGGATTTGGCCCATCAGCTGGCTGATGCTCACCAACCACCCATTTTGAAGTCCACAATGGCTGAAGAATTAAATATGAATTTAAGAGCAACAAGGATGGAAGCAGAGAGACTAGAGACTATACAGGATATTATTGCAAAACTGCCAGTAAAAGAGTCATAATTAAGAGAATACCAGTACATGGAGGAATTAGAAGAAAGTGAATACAGGAAACCTTAGAAATTTAAAGATTTTGCAGTCAGTGATGTGAAGGATGTGCAATGAAGTGATAAATGCAGGTCAAGGACGGCTTGCCGCTAGGAAGGTGATAGGTGCTTAGAACACATAAGAGCTGGAGTTGGGTTGATGTTGAGTGGAAAAGAAATCATTTCTGTCGTATACAACATGAAATCTAAGAGTTGTGATATCCAAATAGAGAGTGATACTGTCTGTTAGGCAAGAAACCAAGGACAGAGATCTTGGGAACAGACGTCACTTATTGGTCTGGCTCCAGAATGTTCCTATCTAGAAACATATTGAGACAAAGGAATGCCTAATGCAAATAAAAAAATTAAATAAAGAAACCACACCACCACCACATGGTGAAGCCCATATTCTGTGGCACGCCAATGTGAAGGAGGTATTAAGAAGGTTTCCACAAGAAAATACCTGGAACATTGGATGGTATAGTGTAAAAATACTTCTGCATTATTGTAGAATAGAGTACTTGAGGACAGTTTTTTTTTTTTTTTTTTTCTTGCCTTGTAAATTTTACAATGCTAAGATGATAAACCTGAAACAAGACACTAGGCATGTTAAAGTGTAATTATTTCCCATGGATTCAATTTGAAAATGCCAGCCTGGTGGCTCTGTAGTTAATAAAAGCAGTAGCTATTTCACTGACAGACAGCTTTAGATATTGAGGTAAAAGATTCCAAGCCCATCAGGAGAATAAATGATGTTCTCTTGCTGATAATGACAATGTCTATTAAAATTGGACATCAATAAACTCAATATTGATTATGTTATTGGATATACTCTTTCTTTTTTTCTCTACATGACCACACACACACACACACACACACACACACACAACTTTCCTAAATAGTTTTTCTGTATGCTAGAATTGCATGATAACATATATAATGACTGCATGGATTTAGGACATAATAGAGTACACAAATAAAAGGCCCATTGAAACACAATTATATTAAGCAAATACCAAAAATATGAGTGTTAAATTTATTCCTATAAAAGTATGCTGTGAAAGCATTTCACCATACAGGTTTAGATTTTATTTTATGTAAACAAAGTAATAAAAATTTTCAGGATCATTTCCCTAATCTGTCTACAGCTTAAAATCTCAATTGTATTGCCATTTTATTAAAAGTGTGAATGTTGTGATCTTAAACCTTTTTTATCTGACTGTCATGATTCTTAATGTTATATGACACTTGAAGATATACTTGTTCACAATCTAGGGCAAATATTTTATTTCCTACTTAGTAAATTTTTTACATTTACATGAATTTACATGAATTTTATATGAATTTTACATTTACATGAAGTGTATGTAAATATCCAAGCAGAAATGTAAAGGGTCAAGGAAATGTTTCAGGGTTTATTATAGCAGAGAACAATACACTATATTTACCCTCCAAGATCATGATCTTGTATTCTGAAAAGATGATATTTATTTTTCACCTCACAGAATACAGTCAACTGACTACTACTCTGTGTAGAGTGTAAAATGGCATCTCATGACTTGAAATGAAAATATTTGCATAAATAGAAGTCAGGAATTTGATTGTCAAATGCACTGTTATTTTATTCTGGAAGTTAAGGAAATAATAGAAGTGAATAATGATCATTGATGCATTTATCCGGGCATCTATCCGATGCATATTCCCTGGGAATTGACTCACTGAGATGAATTTTATACAGGTCTTATAAAGGCTTGTGAAATTAACTAGGGCATTGTAGATGGGAGATTAGTGTGTCTTGGTGAACATTTTATGATTCTGTTAAGTGCAAAGTCAATGAACAGTACCAGAAGAAAGAACCTATCTATAAATCACAGACAATTTGCAATGAATCATAGAAATATTTTACATGATAAATGCAGCTAAAATGTGCCATCAGGGATTTAATTACAGCAAAGGTTCATGATTGTGCATCTTTGCTTTCTCCTCTAAGCATGCTTTTCTGTGATCTACAAGACTTTATCATTATAGAGTGTATCATTCACTGAATGCTGTCATGTACTTCCTGTCATGGATTTCTTTTGTGACTATACAGCTTGGATGGATCAGTCTTCAAGAAATATTGGCAAGTCACATGTAATAATGTGGTATCTCTCATAAATCCATATTAAAAGGACACATTTTGTGCCACATTTTTCTATTTATATTTTCCCCAGTTAGTAATCCAATTTTCAACCCTCCTCTAAACCATTCAAGAAAAATATAACTTAGCTGAGCATTAACAGCTTCAACAGTGTCAGACTTTATTTTTGGGGGCTCCAAAATCACTGCAGATGGTGACTGCAGCCATGAAATTAAAAGACGCTTACTCCTTGGAAGAAAAGTTATGACCAAACTAGATAGCATATTGAAAAGCAGAGACATTACTTTGCCAACTAAGGTCCATCTATTCAAGGCTATGGTTTTTCCAGTGGTCATGTATGGATGTGAGAGTGGGGGGTGGGCTGTTTTTTTTTTTTTACAATATTGAAGAAGGCTGAGTGCTGAAGAATTGCCCCCCCCCCCCCCCCCCCATCCCCCCCCCCCCCCCCTGCTTTTGAACTGTGGTGTTGGAGAAGACTCTTGAGAGTCCCTTGGAATTCAAGGAGATCCAACCAGTCCATTCTGAAGATCAGCCATGGAATTTCTTTGGAAGGAATGACGCTAAAGCTGAAACTCCAGTACTTTGGCCATCTCATGAGAAGAGTTGACTCATTGGAAAAGACTCTGATGTTGGGACAGATTGGGGGCAAGAGGAGAAGGGGACAACAGAGGATGAGATGGCTGGATGGCATCACTGACTCGATGGACATGAGTCTGAGTGAACTCCGGGAGTTGGTGATGGACAGGGAGGCCTGGCGTGTTGCAGTTCATGGGGTCGCAAAGGGTTGGACATGAGTGATCGACTGAACTGAACTGAAGAGCTTCAAATTAGTCAGATATTCAAGTAAAATTCTGACCTTTGTTCAAAGATTGAAGGTTGGCCTTCACAATGTTGTCCCAGGTTAACTAACTAAAACTTGGAAAAACTGATGTGCTCAAGATATCCTCTTTAAGAGCTTTATGCAAATAATTTTTCTCAATTGATCTGCTTCAAATTATCTCCTTCTTAATTCTTTCCATACTTAAATTTGACAACAATCCTCATTTAGTAAAATCTTTCTGAGAGTACTGAATATGAATTCAGAATGAGAAACAAAAATCTTGAAGTTGAAATAAGTCTTTCAATGTCATTAACTATCTTCAACAACATGAAATGAATCAAGTTTGCTGCCAAACACTAACTGGTGTCTGTACTTTTCTTTGTCTCTTAAATATAATTCATCTGGCTATTATTTGTAGAAGTGCATTTTGAAATAAGGCATAGAAAATTGAAGTCTTTTAAATTTTCTGCATTTGCAACATAATATCAGAGCTAATCTAACTTTATTCATCCTACTGAAATTGAACTGGGTTTTATATTAGTGCTTAAAATGAATTTCAACTTGGAAAATCAATAGGAAACTTGTAAATACTTTTTCTTACCCCAAGTTCTAGACAGCTTTGGAATTCACAATGCATGCACAGGTTGTTTAATACCATTCAAATGTTCTAAAGAATAATTTAAATTCATCTGAACTAAAGGCAAAGCATGTACAAAAGAATTCAGAGATAATCCATGTTCCTCAAAAGAGAACTATGTGACCCAGAAGTCTGGGTTAAAAGAGAAAAGAAAGCAGATGTTTAAAATAGATAAAAATAGAGATTTGAGTTGTTTAGTGATATTATCACTCAGTCCTTAACCTGTGCAAACTTGTGCTGAAATCCTTTCCAGTGTTTCTCAACCCTTGGAGTATTCTTCATTGAAATCTAGATTATTTACGCAAATCATGGAAAATACTAGCTAATGCATAACTAGGTACATTTTCTGCCCAGAAATCTGCAAGCAGCAATGGATTCTATGATTCCAAAGGCTGAGAAAAAAACATCTAGGGGTGTAATGGAAATAAATATAAAACACATAAGTATATATATATAGAGATATATAAAGCTAGATATACATTTTATATTTTGTATGTATATACATACAATGAGAGAGAGAGAGTGCTAGATCAGTACTTGTTTCAGAGTCCAAATTTATATGTGTTTATTTTCATCTCATATTTCCTGATGTTTTCCAAGTAAATCACTAATTTGAGCATAAATCTGACCATTTACAAATCCAAATACATAATGGTCATCTAAATACGTCCGTGACATTTCAAAAATTACCTATATTTTTCTCATGCACAATTAAAACCAATTGAAAATATTTTAAATAAGCTTTAAAGATATACCACAAATACAACACAAGAGATTTAGAGAACTGAAAAGTTTCAACTACAGTGATTTGAAGGCTTAGGAATATATCCCATTATTTTTGAATAACATAATCATGAATGTTTTATTTTTTAGTATGTGTGTTTATTTGGCTGCAGCATGCCTTAGCTGCAGCAAGCAGGAACTTCAGTATTCATCAGGGTATGTGGGGTCTAGTTCTCAGACAGGGGATCAAACTTGGCCCTCTGCATTGCAACCAAGGAGTCTTAGCCATTTGACCACCAAGGAAGTCCCTAATAATGAATGCTTTAAAACCATTCCATGTGACTGAATAAGTCACCACTACATATGCAATAATAAAATTTTGATTTGTTGTTGCTCATAATTAGGCCCATGTATCTACAAGGTATTGATTTTTTATGTTTATCCTTTACTTATCATTGGAGGAGATGACTCACTTTAACAAATTAGTTAGTGCCACCAAAGGATTAGACCAGAAGTGTCCGTTATGCTGCAGCGTTAACCAGAAGATAAAGAAAGTGAAAGTGTGGGTAGTCTGTTCCTTCTCCAGCTTATCTTCCCAACCCAGGAATCAAACCAGGGTCTCCTGCATTGCAGGCAAGGCAGATTATTTACCAATTGAGATCTCAGGAAAGCCCAGATAAGAAGATAACTTAGGAAGATGCTGCTAAGTCGCTTCAGTCGTGTCCAACTCTGTGCGACCCCATACAAGGTACCCCACCAGGCTCCCCCGTCCCTGGGTTTCTCCAGGCAAGAACACTGGAGTGGGTTGCCATTTCCTTCTCCAATGTATGAAAGTCAAAAGTGAAAGTGAAGTCGCTCAGTCGTGTCCAACTCTTAGCGACCCCATGGACTGCAGCCCACCAGGCTCCTCCGTCCATGGGATTTTCCAGGCAAGAGTACTGGAGTGGGGTGCACTGCCTTCTCCAACTTAGGAAGATAGGTGATCATTAAACATAAATCAAGTCTTCAATTTCATCGTCATCAAGCTCCTTCTTTTTCTTGATATCACCATTCTCTTTTATTTTCTGCATTGAGGACAGACAACATTTTTCTCTTCCCTTAATATTACTTCAATATTACCATATGAATATTCCCATTACTTAACTATTCCACGTATTCTAAGGCAATTTGTAGAGTTTTCATAACTGACTCATGAGTTAGGCACTGCTGCTGCTGCTAAGTCACTTCAGTCGTGTCCAACTCTATGCGACCCCATAGACAGCAGCCCACCAGGCTCCCCTGTCCCTGGGATTCTCCAGGCAAGAACACTGGGGTGGGTTGCTATTTCCTTCTCCAATGCATGAAAGTGAAAAGTGAAAGTGAAGTTGTTCAGTCATGTCTGACTCTTCGAGACCCCCTGGACTGCAGCCTACCAGGCTCCTCCATCCATGGGATTTTCCAGGCAAGAGTGCTGGAGTGGGGTGCCATTGCCTTCTCTGGAGTTAGGCACATTTCCCCCCATTTCAAAGGTGATAGAATTGAGACAATGCAGTTACTGACCTGTCCAAAGTGGCACAGTACTAAATATCAGAGACTTTGAATCAAAAACGGTTCTTTTGAATGCCTATCCTCACAGATCCAGTCTGGATATTTACTATTAAAAATATGATTTCCTTCCTTTTCCAGCTCTTTCCGTGTCATAACCATTCAGAGGAGAACTAATGGGTTAATGGCTGATGATTTCTTATATAAAAAGACTACAAATGGAATTGTTTATGCTGTGTTTCCTGGTGAACCGCTCTGGGGTTATTTATTTCTATGCTTTAGTAACCATCTTCCTGACCCATTGACCCAGCTTTCGGGCTGCTTTCTTGGGAGCTCTCTGACTTTCTAGCACTGGCTTATCCCCAGCGTGCAGCTGTCAGGCACAGTACTCCTCGTGGCTGAGATTGATCCCTGAGCTGGCAGAGTGTCACTAAGCAACTTGGCTCTCCTCTCATCTTTCCCCGTGCACTTGCACAGGTGTTACCAGTGTCACCAGCAGACCACGCCCACGGCTACTCCAACTGTCAGCTTCTTGATGGACGAGACTGCAAATTCTTCCCCGTGTAGTTCCCTCAGAGTTACAGACCCTGGATCTTGATGTATCTACTGAATGGCACTAGAAGGTGCCAGAAAGACGACTATGGAACTAGATTTCCTCCTCAATTTTATTTTGATGAAACTTTATAAAATTTATCTTGGAAACATCTTTTGTTTTTCGGCTTTTTTTTCCTCCCCCACCACCCCCACCTCAGAACCACATCAGTCTAAACATGATTTCCATTTCTTTCAGTCTTAAGGTTGAGACTTCAATATAGCCTTGCCATTGTATTTCTTTTTCTTCCCTACATCATAAGTTTCTTCTATTAAATACTTTCAAATTTTCTTCTTTAAAAAAGAAGCTATTCCACAAACAAATGATGTGATCCCAGGAGCCTGGCTAGGATAAGAGTTATTTTTAATGTTATCAGAAATCTGAATGATTGTGTTGGAACATATTCCCTTTTAGGCCCAAAGCCAAAAACTTGTCTTATTTTCCAGGTAGAAATGGAACACCGACTCTTTATATTGTCTGTTCATCCCACTGCTGACACCGTCATGGAAATGCCATTTGACACTTGTCAGGCCCCTCACCACAACAAACTGTGGAAAATTCTTCAAGAGATGGGAGTACCAGAACACCTTACCTGCCTCCTGAGAAACCTGTATGCAGGTCAAGAAGTAAAAGTTAGAACTGGACATGGGACAACAGACTGATTCCAAATTGGGAATGCAGTACATCAAGGCTGTATATTAATACCCTGCTTATTTAACTCATATGCAGAGTACATCATGCAAAATGCTGGGCTGGATAAAGCACAAGATGAAATCAAGATTGCCGGGAGAAATATCAATAACCTCAGATGACACCATCCCTATGGCAGAAAGGGAAGAAGAACTAAACAGCCTTTTAAAGAAAGTGAAAAAGGAGAATGAAAAAGAAACTAAGACATTAAAGCGAGGCTTTATTGAGGCCCCTGCTACACAGCAGGGAGAGAAAACAAGGAACAGGTTCCCTTGCAGCTCCCCGAGGGAGATGGGTGGGCTGGCTCTTTATTTGTGGTGAGAGTGAGGGTAGGTCCAGGGGTTGGGTTGGAAGCATGGCTTTGGTGTTTTGCCCACCCTTTGCTGGCATTGAGTGGAGGGTGGATACTCAATCCCCTGGTTTTGCCCTCAACACCATGTTTTTGCTCCTGGCTCTTTGAAAGTGGCAGTTGGATATTTTTGCTTTTTGGGTTTTTTGGTCTTTGTGTATCTTGTCCATAATCTTCCCCTGTGCATATGCACAGCTATTTTTTTGTCCTTCGTTTCTTTGTATTTTGTTGAGATATTTGAAATGAGGAAGCATTTGTCCGGCAGCAAGTGCTTCAGCAAAGGGTCCCAGGTCCCAGCCTGTCTTATATCCACACTGATTCATCCTCCTGGATTTATCTTTCTAAAATAACTGATCATTTTATGACTCTGGCCCATGTATAAGATCTAATGTTTTTCACACTCTCTATACACAGGTTACATCGCTTCACTAGTTGGCTGCAAACGTTTTCCTGATAGAGCTAATAAAACATTTCAGTCCTTGTCTTACTGTCTTGTCCCTTGAAACCCAGTTAACTGCTCTTTCCAAGTCAGTTTCTCTTCTACAAACAGAGACTCTCTACCAAGCATATCTGGCTCTGAAAATCTCTTACCTAAAAACCCCTGTGATCCCCATAGACAGAAGAGCACTCCTCTAGGCATTCAGGATGGTACCGCAGGGATATCACAGTCCAGCCTTACTCTTCACTCCAGTCTCACTCACTACCTGCCACTGATCCAAGCCGAACCCAGTGAAGTCCCTCAAACTCACTTTCTCTCAGCTTGGACTCTGTGGTATCAGGACATGTGCTATGTCCACTTTCTCTCTCATACACACACACACACACACACCACTCTCATCTAGAAGGCATCCATTCAGTTCAGGCATGGTACACTCCAGTAAGCGTGGCTGTTATTGCAGTTCCTAGAAGTATTCTCGCCTGGAGAATTTCATGGACAGAGGAGCCTGGCAGGCTACAGTCCTTGAGATCGCAAAGAGTTGGACACACTGAATGACTGACACAACACAAACTGTCTTCAGGTGTGTGTGTGTGTGTGTGTGTGTGTTTCCAGCAGTCATCACATTGGATTATAACCATCTGTACTTGTTTTTCATTAGAACATAAGCTGCTTTAGGGCAGTGCTGCACTGAGTTTTTGTCATTATTTACCCAGTGTCTCCAGTGACGTCTAGGATCGCACCAATTCCCGGTAAACATTAGAGACGTGAGTGAAGCAATGTCTTTAAAAGAAGGAGAAATTCCCTCTGCTCTAATTTTACATCTGTCAATTTGTTCTTTCCCCCTAAAATCTTACCTGCCAGACTCTGGAAATAAATGTGTTTCCTATCCCCAAACACACAGCACAATTTCTGTGTTTATGTGCACGCACTCCCTAGACTTGCCTCCAAAAGGAGAACTCCTGCTCATCCTTTAAGCCTCAGCATGAACATCATCTCTGCCATGAAAACTACAGCAGCTCCCTCTTTTGCGCTTCCATAATATTTTGCATGTCTTATGGCATTAGTGTTTTATTGTACAGATTTATATATGTGTCTCCCTTCTTTGTTCAGCTTTAAAGAATGATGTGTTCACCAAAGAATATTCAATTTCTAACACTGTACTGGACAAATAATAAATGTTTAATAAGTAATTGATTAATAGATTTGAGCAACTCTTAAATAATTTTTGATATAAGATCAAGGCAGTGGGGGAAGATGGGATAATTTGGAAGATTAGAATTGACATATAACACATCATGAGAAAAGCTGGGCTGGAAGAAGCACAAGCTTGAATCAAGACTGCTGGGAGAAATATCAATACCTCAGATATGCAGATGATACCACCCTTATGGCAGAAAGTGAGGAGGAGCTAAAGAGTCTCTTGATGAAAGTAAAAGAAGACAGTGAGAAAGTTGGCTTAAAGCTCAACATTCAGAAAATGAAGATCATGGCATCTGGTCCCATCACTTCATGGGAAATAGATGGGGAAACAGTGGAAACAGTGTCAGACTTTATTTTTTGGGGCTCCCAAATCACTGCAGATGGTGACTGCAGTCATGAAATTAAAAGATGCTTACTCCTTGGAAGGAAAGTTATGACCAACCTAGATAGCATAGTGAAAAACAGAGAGATTACTTTGCCCACAAAGGTCCATCTAGTCAAGGCAGTGGTCATGTATGGATGTGAGAGTTGGACTGTGAAGAAAGCTGAGTGCCAAAGAATTGATGCTTTTGAACTGTGGTGTTGGAGAACTCTTGAGAGTCCCTTGGACTGCAAGGAGATCCAACCAGTCCATTCTGAAGATGATCGGCCGTGGGATTTCTTTGGAAGGAATGATGCTAAAGCTGAAACTCCTGTACTTTGGCCACCTCATGCGAAGAGTTGACTCATTGGAAAAGACTCTGATGCTGGGAGGAATTGGGGCCAGGAGGAAAAAGTGACGACAGAGGATGAGATGGCTGGATGGCATCACTACTTGATGGATGGGAATCTGAGTGAACCCCAGGAGTTGGTGATGGACAGGGAGGGCTGGTGTGCTGCGATTCATGGGGTGGCAAAGAGTTGGACACGACTGAGTGACTGAACCGAACTGAACTGAACGATGTATATAATAGACAGTAGGTGGCTATTGGGAGGCTGCTTTAAAGCACAGTAAGCTCTGTGATCTGTGATGACCTAGAGGGATGGGATGTGGGAGGTGGTCTGAGAGAGGGGATCTATGTACACAGATAGCTGATGCACTATGATGTGCAGCAGAAACTAACACAACATTGTAAAGCAACTAAATTCCAATTTAAAAAATAAAATTAAAAAAAATTAACTGTACTAGCTATGTAAGATTCTGTCTGTATGTGCAACTATTCTCATATAATACAAGAGATACTGTTGATTCCTCAGTAAGAAATACCTCAACTCAGGTATTTGAAATCATGTGTTCTTATCTATAAACATTGCTTCAATTCTAAAGAGACTACATTTTATCTTATAAGAATCCCTGAAAAAAAGAACCAAAAGCAAAACTCAAATGTTTTATGCATCAATTTTATGGATATGTGCTTATGTTCCTATACAATTTGATTCAATATCTATCTTTAATTCCTGATGATTTTCTTAGAACCTTGGACCACTTAAACTCTCATTTTATTTCATTATTTTGACACCCTAGAACAGTAGCACCCTGCTGCTGGTGCTGCTGGTGCTGCTGCTGCTAAGTCGGTTCAGTCGTGTCCGACTCTGTGTGACCCCGTAGACTGCAGCCCACCAGGCTCCACCGTCCCTGGGATTCTCCAGGCAAGAACACTGGAGTAGGTTGCCATTTCCTTCTCCGAGGAAGAAATCACCTTAAGTATCACCCTACCTTAACCATTAACTAATTCAATAATTATATGCAGAAAACCTAATGTGTGCCAAGTTCTATTCTAAGTTAGAAGAACATTCAGATCAGATCAGATCAGTCGCTCAGTCGTGTCCGACTTTTTGCGACCCCATGAATTACAGCACGCCAGGCCTCCCTGTCTATCACCAACTCCCGGAGTTCACTCAGACTCACGTCCATCAAGTCAGTGATGCCATCCAGCCATCTCATCCTCTGTCGTCCCCTTCTCCTCCTGCCCCTAATCCCTTCCAGCATCAGAGTCTTTTCCAATGAGTCAACTCTTCGCATGAGGTGGCCAAAGTACTGGAGTTTCAGCTTTAGCATCATTCCTTCCAAAGAAATACCAGGGCTGATCTCCTTCAGAATGGACAGGTTGGATCTCCTTGAAGTCCAAGGGACTCTCAAGAGTCTTCTCCAACACCACAGTTCAAAAGCATCAATTCTTTGGCACTCAGCTTTCTTCACAGTCCAACTCTCACATCCATACATGACCACAGGAAAACCCATAGCCTTGACTAGATGAGCCTTTGTTGGCAAAGTAATGTCTCTTCTTTTGAATATGCTATCTAGGTTGATCATAACTTTCCTTCCAAGGAGTAAGCATCTTTTAATTTCATGGCTGCAGTCACCATCTGTAGTGATTTTGGAGCCCAGAAAAATAAAGTCTGACACTGTTTCCACTGTCTCCCCATCTATTTCCCATGAAGTGATGGGACCAGATGTCATGATCTTCGTTTGGCAAATGTAAATAGATAAAACCTCCACTTTCATGCAGCTTACATTCTATGCAGAGGAAACAGACTATAAGGTATACAAAGAAGAGCATTACATTGCTTCTTTAGAAGGTGATACATGTTACTTAATAAATTAAATTGAGGCAGGAGTGTCAGTAAAGCAGAGATGCTGGGATGGTTGGATTTGAACTAGAATGGTAAGTGGGGGTCTTACAGAAGATAATTTTGAGCAGTGACTTAAAAGGAGGGAGGTGAGAGCCCTGCAAATTCTTTGAAAATTACAAAATAGAGAAGAGTTCCTGCAAATGCACTCAAGCAGCAACACATTTGGGCTATTCTAGGAAAAGCAAGGAGGCCACCATTTTTAGAACAGAGCAAGAAAGGGGAAAATTATTAGAAGTAGGGACAGAAAGGAGGCAAGTAGACAGGAAACAGTCAAAGGTTTTGAACAGAAGAATTTAGCAGAACTGTCTAGGCTACCGTGCTGACAGTAGATGCTAGGGTGGAAGGCAGGGGACCAGTCAGGGGCTGGAAGCAATACATCCAGTGCAGAGATGATGGCTGCTGGAACCATGATCCTGTGACAGAAGTGATGAGAAGTAGTAAACGTTTGAGTATGTCTTGAAAATAGAACAGACTTTGTTATGAATTGAATGTGAATATGCAAAACAGGAGTCAAGAGTGGCTACAAGTATACACGTGTTCCCCATCCTGAACCCCCCTCCCTCCTCCCTCCTTATACCATCCCTCTGGGTCATCCCAGTGCACCAGCCCCAAGCAACCAGTATCATGCATCGAACTTGGACTGGTGATTCGTTTCATACATGATGTATGGCAAAACCAATATAATATTGTAAAGGTAAAAAAAAAAAAAAAAAAAAAAGAAATAGAACCAGGGACATAGAGAATAGATTGGTTGTTGCCAAGGAAGAGGGAGGTGGTGGGAGAGGGTTGGATTGTGAGTTGGGATTAGCAGATGCAAACTGGTATATATAGTCTGGATAAACAGCAAGGTCCTATGTACAGCACAGGGAACTGTAATCAATATAGGGAACTATATTCTTGTGATAAACCATAATGCAGAACAATATGAGAAAGAATGTGTGTGTGTGTGTGTGTGTGTATAGCTGAGTCACTTTGTTGTACAGCAGTAATTAACACAACATTGTAATTCAGCAATACTTCAGTAAAAAATAAATTGAAATGATTAAAAAAGAGAGAGTGGCTCCAAGTCAGGCCTGTCCTGAACAATTCAGAAATAAAATTGCTATTAAATCCAGAAAAAGCTGTTTTGGGAAGAAAGGATTATCATGAATTGGATTTTCAATATGGCAAGGTTGAGATGCTCATTAGACATATAAGTGGAGGTGTCAAGCAAGACTATTTTCTATGAGTCTAAAGCTCAGAGGAAAGATACAAAACAGAGGTAAACTTAAGCTGCACAGAAGTTAAAGCCCTGAGATTAAATGAGAGATCTGAGGATTGATTTCTGTCTTACTTGAAGACTAGGGTCAGTTGAACCATCACAGGAGACCATGAAAGAGCGGCCATGAAGGAAAAAGCCAAGAGTGTGTGGTTTACAAATAAAAAGGAGTGGGAAGCTGTGTCCCAGTGAGCGCTCAATGAGATGAGGACCAGATTGTAACCATTGCAACTGACAGTGAACAGATTGCTGGTGACCTGGGCAAACTGCTTAATGAAAAGATAGAGGCAAAGCCTGAATCTAGCTTCTTCCTGCCATTCTTTCGTTAGTACTGTAGGAAGAGTTGACTCTTATCAGGGTTTTCCCACACCTTTGGTGTTGCTCCCCTAAACTGCTCTGTAGTTAGGGGAGAATTAGCTAAATTCTCTTTGATAAAAAATAATATAAACAATAAGACAAAAGGGGAACATGTCTGCACGAAAAGAGACAAATACAAACATCTGAAGGGTTACTTGCATCGTGCCTAGGGAGACTGCTGTCTAGAGAAAGAAGACAATGTCCAGTTGTATAGGCTGGGCAATGCATCAGTCCTCACGTAGCTAGTCACATCATCGTGAGTGTGAATGGCAGCAGCCGGGGTTGTGCCCATTAAACCTGGACTGACTGCGCACGATGGCTCTGTTTGAGACCAGCACAGGATGGGAGACGTCATCTAATGTTGTTTTAGTCTCACTTTCTGTTTCTCATGTTTGAACATTTCTCAGCACAAAACAGGATTCACCAGTTTAAACAAATGCATTTTTCAAATAGCATGTAAATTTAACCCAACTTCTTTTGGAATGCACAAAACCATGCAGCCTGTTTTATCACAAGCATCTTAAACTATGTGAAGAATAAGTTCTGAGGAGATGCCTTACAACTTAACCTCTTACAAGATGAACGTCTTGGTATCTCCTACCTCCTCACTGGTCAAACTCTGGGACTGAGATAGTTTCCATCCAGGCATTCAACAAATGCGTCATGCTTAAATGCATCTTTCCATCCTTCCAGAACCTATGTCTTTATCCCCTATATATCCACACAGTAAATAACTCTTAAACCCCCAACATATGCCAGACTCTAAACATTAGAAGCTCAAAGAAAATAAAAACATGCTATTCACTGTTCTTATTGTTAGGTTATATCCTGTTTTGCAGTAAATTCTCCCCAAATGTTTAAAGAGAAACTATTTTTACTATGTCTTATGATTTAATGGATAAGGAAAGTGTTCAGCTGAGAAATTCATTTATTGCATGTATCAGAGACTAATCACTGGTAATATTCAACTGGGGCCTCTGTTAGTCTAGAGGGTTTACCACAGCTTTACTCACATTCTTAATGCCTCTGGCTTGGAGGAATGGCTGGAAGACTGGGCTTAACTGGGTTTTACTCTCTCTCCATGTAACCTCAGAACTTTTGACATACTCTCTCTGGAAGGCAGGAGAACTACTTGCCTCATAATTCAGGAGTCCAATGGTGAATGGTTCAAGAGAAAGAAGAGAAGTCTCAGTGCCAGGCTAAGAAACTAGCTCATCCCTTCTGATGTGTTCTTATGGTGAAAGGAGTTACATACCCTTCCTAGATTTTAGTGAATGGTTCATAGACCACAATTCTCAGATGGGTTGTGCAGTGAAAGCTTTGTGGCTACTTTTAATCTGAGAAATCTGCTAATCTTTTCATGGAGAAGGTATATTTATTAACACAAGTGCATTACAAAGAAAAGAATTACTAGCAGTCTAGGGAGTGGTTGATAAGATCATTTTCTTCTGCCAAGTGTGTCTGGAAAGCCTATGTTAGAGCTTAAGTGACAAAATATTTGCTTTGCCAATCTAAATATGGATGAATACTTAGGAAACTGGAGACTTGAATTTTTTTTTCCACGTAATGCTCTGCTCATTAAAGGAAGTGTTTCTGAGAAGACAAAGACCACCACCATAATCAACAAAAAATGTGACACTTCATTTTCAGATCTCTTCCAGTTCCAAGTGACTTAGCTCACCTTATAGTCCCTTAAAACTGGGACTATACAGTGATGAAGAAGCAAGATAACCACCTGAAACAGGCAAGCAAAAAATATGCCCTGTGCACAATGACCCTGCCTGGAGTGTGTATGAGATCAAGACATAAATCTATTACTCTCTTGGTTTCTCATGAAAAAAAAAAAAGAAGTCAGTATGTGGCTATTGAAAACAAGATAATTGCAATATTATATTAGGCTCCCATTGTTTTACACTCCTTAATGACCCAAAGTCATGTGTAGAAGAAAGATTGCTGCTGCTAAGTCGCTTCAGTCGTGTCCAACTCTGTGCGACCCCATAGACAGAAGCTCACCAGGCACCCCCGTCCCTGGGATTCTCCAGGCAAGAACACTGGAGTGGGTTGCCATTTCCTTCTCCAATGCATGAAAGTGAAAAGTGAAAGTGAAGTCGCTCAGTCATGTCCGACTCTTAGCGACCCCATGGACTGGAGCCTACCAGGGTCCTCCATCCATGGGATTTTCCAGGCAAAAGTACTGGGGTGGGGTGCCATTGCCTTCCCCGAGAAGAAAGATTAGTTGGACATAAATTTCAAAGATTAATAACAGTCTATACAAATGGTTGCTGATTCACTGTGATTCATTCTAACGACTCAGTTATTCTGGTGATTCACAGAAAATTCTTAAAGAGATGAGAATACCAGACCACCTTAACTGTCTCCTGGGAAATTTGTAGGTATAGGTCAAGATGAACAACTTGAACAAGACATGGGATGAAGTACTGATTCAAAATCGGGAAAGGAGTATGTCAAAGCTGAATGTTGGCACTCTGTTTACTTAACTTGCATGCAGACTATATCATGCAAAGCGCTGGGCTGGATGAAGCACAAGCTGGAATCAAGATTCCGTTCAGTTCTGTTCCGTCACTCAGTCATGGCCCACTCTTTGTGAACCCATGAGCTGCAGCATGCCAGGACTCCCTGTCCATCACCAACTCCTGTAGCCTACCCAAACTCATGTCCATCGAGTCGGTGATGCCATCCAACCATCTCATCCTCTGTCATCCCCTTCTCCCCCTGCCCTCAATCTTTCCCAGCATCAGGGTCTTTTCCAATGAGTCAGCTCTTCCCATCAGGTGGCCAAAGTATTGGAGTTTCAGCTTCAGCATCAGTCCCTTGAATGAACACCCAGGGCTGATCTCCTTTAAGATTGACTGGTTGGATCTCTTTATAGTCAAAGGGACTCTCAAGAGTCTTCCCCAACACCACAGTTCAAAAGCATCAATTCTTTGGCACTCAGCTTTCATTTTAGTCCAACTCTCACATCCATCCATGACTACTGGAAAAACCATAGCCTTGATTAGATGGACTTTTGTTGGCAAAGTAATGTCTCTGCTTTTTAATATGTTGTCTAAGTTGGTCATAACTTTCCTACCAAGGAGTAAGTGTCTTTTAATTTCATGGCTGCAATCATCATCTGTAGTGATTTTGGAGCCCAAAAAAATAGTATCTCACTGTTTCCCCATCTATTTGCCATGAAATGATAGGACTAGATGCCATGATCTTAGTTTTCTGAATGTTGAGCTTTAAGTTAACTTTTTTACTCTCTTTCACTTTCATCAAGAGGCTCTTCAGTTTTTCTTCATATTCTGCCATAAGGATTGTGTCATCTGCATATCTGAGGTTATTGATATTTCTTGCAGCAATCTTGATTCCAGCGTGTGCTTCATCGAGCCCAAGAGTGCTAGGAGAAATTCAGGTGCCAGCAACAATTCAGGAATCCTAAATGGAATAATTTTCATAGTTGTTGTTGTTGAAGTAGTTAGATAGTTATAACAGCAGCCTTACTTTTCCTGAGTATGCTATTAAAAAAAAAATAGAAATAAAGAAAAAAGAGAGAGATATCATAATGAGGAAGAATTCATTAAAAGAAGATAGCTATATACATTTTCTTCTAATAAAATAAATTATATTAGTGAGTTATGCATTTTTAAGAATTTCTTTCCTCAACATGAACAGTCTTTAAAAATGATGTACTTTCCCACCAACATGATTATGTACAGAAAATATATGTTTGTAGCAGTGGAAAAATCATTTTTAACTAGGTTGTTTTCTAAATTAAAAGTTTGATTATGAATTATTATACTTCTTTTGGCATTTTTATAATAAAATATGAATTAGAAACTTAAAATTGCCTCCTTTTCATAAAAATATATTGAATTTGAACTTAAAGGTATTTGAGATCTAAACTACAATTCTAACAGATAGCATTCTTTTTAATTTGTTCAAGAGATTATATACAATAGTGAAAGGTAAAGTTAGAGAATGCTCACGGTGTTATCAAAATATAGTACTTTCTATTTACCTAGCAGTTTACATTTTCCAAAGCTTTTGTCAACACTTCGATTCATTTGCTCCTCACAAATTTCTGTGAAACAAGTTACAATAAGTACTTTGATATGAGTTGCTTTTTTTCAGACGAATATACTAAAACACAATGACACAGTCAAATTTGCAAAGTTAAGTGTGAACTGAGTTCCCCCTCTGCTACCAAGTAACTTACCTGAGTAAATCAATGTAACACTTAATCCCTCAGGCTTTTGAGTCAATTGCATGCTACACAATTTGCTAACTGGCTGTTCTAGATTTCAGTGTCAGATATCAAGAATAAGTTTAAATTCAGTCTAAATTTGTAATGTATTATACTCAACTAGAGTTTATTATAGTTCAAATATAGTTGAGATTGGGTGAATCCTCCAATCAAGAACAAAAACCACTACACTTTTTTATTTATATTCTAGCCAAAATCTGTGCATGGAATTTTACAGGCAATAATACTGTAAGGTAGCCATTGTCTTCTCCAGGGGATCTTCCTGAGTCAAGGATCCAAACTAGGTCTCCTGTATTGCAGGCAGATTCTCTGAACCACCAGGGAAGACCCTGACACTGGCAATGATTGAGGGCATGACAAGAAGGGCGCAACAAAGGATGGGATGGTTGGATAGCATCACCGACTCAGTGAACATGAGTTTAGAGATAGTGATAGACAAGGAAGCCTGGCATGCTGCAGTCCATGGGGTCACAGAGTCAGACATGACTTAGCAAGTGAACAACAAAAAAAAACAAAATCTAGATACCTGACAGAGATATTTAATATTCATCAAATGCCCAAGGATTCTTCTCTATCTTTAGCAAACTCTACTGAAGTAAGGTAACAGTCATATGATTATCGACGGCCAGTTGAAATAGGAGTCATATCAGATCAGAGCAGTCCCACAGTCATGTCTGACTCTTTGCAACCCCATGAATCGCAGCCCGCCAGGCCTCCCTGTCCATCACTAACTCCTGGAGTTCACTCAGACTAACATTCATCAAGTCAGTGATGCCATCCAGCCATCTCATCCTCTGTCGTGCCCTTCTTCTCTTGCCTCCAATCCTTCCCAGCATCAGAGTCTTCTCCAATGAGTCAACTCTTTGCATGAGGTGGCCAAAGTACTGGAGTTTCAGCTTTAGCATCATTCCTTCCAAAGAAATCCCAGGGCTGATCTCCTTCAGAATGGACTGGTTGGATCTCCTTGCAGTCCAAGGGACTCTCAAGAGTCTTCTCCAACACAATTCAAAAGCATCAATTCTTCAGCGCCCAGCCTTCTTCACAGTCCAACTCTCGCATCCATACATGACGACAGGAAAAACCATAGCCTTGACTAGACGACTTTTGTTGGAAAAGTGATGTCTCTGCTTTTGAATATGCTATCTAGGTTGGTCATAACTTTCCTTCCAAGGAGTAAGCGTCTTTTAATTTCATGGCTGCAGTCACCATCTGTAGTGATTTTGAAGCCCAGAAAAAGAAAGTCTGACACTGTTTCCCCATCTATTTTCCATGAAGTGATGGGACCGGATGCCATGATCTTCGTTTTCTGAATGTTGAGTTTAAGCCAACTTTTTCACTCTCCACTTTCACTTTCATCAAGAAGCTTTTGAGTTCCTCTTCACTTTCTGCCATAAGGGTGGTGTCATCTGCATATCTGAGGTTATTGATATTTCTCCCAAAAATCTTGATTCAAGCTTGTGCTTCTTCCAGTACAGCGTTTCTCATGATGTACTCTGCATAGAAGTTAAATAAACAGGGTGACAATATACAGCCTTGACGTACTCCTTTTCCTATTTGGAACCAGTCTGTTGTTCCATGTCCAGTTCTAACTGTTGCTTGCTGACCTGCATACAAATTTCTCAAGAGGCAGGTCAGGTGCTCTGGTATTCCTATCTCTTTCAGAATTTTCCACAGTTGATTGTGATCCACACAGACAAAGGCTTTGGCATAGTCAAAGAAGCAGAAATAGATGCTTTTCTGGAATTCTCTTGTTTTTTTGATGACCCAGAAGATGTTGGCAATTGGATCTCTGGTTTCTCTGCCTTTTCTAAAACCAGCTTGAACATCAGGAAGTTCACAGTTCACATATTGCTGAAGCCTGGCTTGGAGAATTTTGAGCATTACTTTACTAGAGTGTAAGATGAGTACAATTGTGCGGTAGTTTGAGCATTCTTTGGCATTGCCTTTCTTTGGGATTGGGATGAAAACTGACCTTTTCCAGTCCTGTGGTCACTGCTGAGTTATCCAAATTTGCTGGCATATTGAGTGCAGCACTTTCACAGCATCATCTTTCAGGATTTGGAATAGCTCCACTGGAATTCCATCACCTCCCACTAGCTTTGTTCATAGTGATGCTTTCTAAGGCCCACTTGACTTCACATTCCAGGATGTCTGGCTCTAGGTCAGTGATCACACCATCGTGATTATCTGGGTCGTGAAGATCTTTTTTGTCCAGTTCTTCTGTGTATTCTTGCCACCTCTTCTTAATATCTTCTGCTTCTGTTAGGTCCATACCATTTCTGTCCTTTATCGAGCCCATCCTTGCATGAACTGTTCCTTTAGTGTCTCTGATTTTCTTGAAGAGATCCCTAGTCTTTCCCATTCTGTTGTTTTCCTCTATTGCTTTGCATTGATCACTGAAGAAGGCTTTCTTATCTCTTCTTGCTATTCTTTGGAATTCTACATTCAGATGTTTATATCTTTCCTTTTCTCTTTGCTTTTCGCTTCTCTTCTTTTCACAGCTATTTGTAAGGCCTCCCCAGACAGCCATTTTGCTATTTGCATTTCTTTTCCATGGGGATGGTCTTGATCCCTGTCTCCTGTACAATGTAACGAACCTCATTCCATAGTCCATCAGGCACTCTATGTATTAGATTTAGGCCCTTTAATCTATTTCTCACTTCCACTGTATAATCATAAGGGATTTGATTTAGGTCATACCTGATTGGTCTAGTTGTTTTCCCTACTTTCTTCAATTTCAGTCTGAATTTGGCAATAAGGAGTTCATGGTCTGAGCCACAGTCAGCTCCTGGTCTTGTTTTTGTTGATTGTATAGAGCTTCTCCATCTTTGGCTGCAAAGAATATAATCGATCTGATTTCGGTGTTGACCATCTGGTGATGTCCATGTATTAAGTCTTCTCTTGTGTTGTTGGAAGAGGGTGTTTGTTATGATTAGCGCATTTTCTTGGCAAAACTCTATTAGTCTTTGCCCTGCTTCATTCCGTATTCCCAGGCCAAATTTGCCTGTTACTCCAGGTGTTTCTTGACTTCCTACTTTTGAATTCAGTCCCCTATAATGAAAAGGACATCTTTTGGGGGTGTTAGTTCTAAAAGGTCTTGTAGGTCTTCATAGAACCATTCAACTTCAGCTTCTTCAGCATTACTGGTTGGGGCATAGACTTGGATTACTGTGATATTGGATAGTTTGCCTTGGAAATGAACAGAGATCATTCTGTCGTTTTTGAGATTGCATCCAAGTACTGCATTTCGGACTCTTTTGTTGACCATGATGGCTACTCCATTTCTTCTAAGGGATTCCTGCCCACAGTAGTAGATATAATGGTCCTCTGAGTTAAATTCACCCATTCCAGTCCATTTCAGTTTGCTGATTCCTAGAATGTCGATATTCACTCTGCCATCTCTTGTTTGACCACTTCCAATTTGCCTTGATTCATGGACCTGACATTCCAGGTTCCTATGCAATATTGCTCTTTACAGCATCGGACCTTGCTTCTATCACCAGTCACATCCACAGCTGGGTATTCTTTTTGATTTGGCTCAATCCCTTCCTTCTTTCTGGAGTTATTTCTCCACTGATCTCCAGTAGCATATTGGGCACCTACTGACCTGGGGAGTTCCTCTTTCAGTATCCTATCATTTTGCCTTTTCATACTGTGCATGGGGTTCTCAAGGCAAGAATACTGAAGTGGTTTGCAATTCCCTTCTCCAGTGGACCACATTTTGTCAGATCTCTCCACTATGTACTGCCCACCTTGGGTTGCCCCACGGGCATGGCTTAGTTTCATTGAGTTAGACCAGGCTGTGGTCCTAGTGTGATTAGATTGACTAGTTTTCTGTGAGTATGGTTTCAGTGTGTTTGCCCTCTGATGCCCTCTTGCAACACCTACCATCTTACAGGAGTCACATAGACAAGTTACTCCTGGATCAGTGCAGTTAAGTAGAGGATGAGCAAGCCACTTCCCTTATGCAAATGCATGTTCCAAACTGTAGAGCTTGAAGAGGGAAGAGGATGGCCTGACTTGCATCAGACTGAGACATGAGCAAGAATAAACCAATATGATGCTAAACCACTTCAGTTTCAAGAGATTGCTTGCTGCAGTGTATAGTGTCAAATAGTCTAATAAATCTGTGAATAACAAGAAACAGACAATAGTTTCTGGATATGGTACAGTCTGTATGATGTTTACCATCAATTGATTAAAGAGTAACATTTCCACTACAGAACACAAAGAGTTCCTGAACCTTTGTACTGATGGGGCATTTAGAACCTAGACTCAACCTGTGTGCATATGTGTGTACACATTAGGTGTTCATTTGTGTCTGACTCTTTGCGACTCCATGGACTGTATCCCACCAAGCCACTCTGTCCATGGAGTTTTCTAGGCAAGAATATTGGAGTAGGTTGCCATTCCCTTCTCCAGGGGATCTTCCCAACCTAGGGATTGAACCCGGGTCTCCTGCATTGCAGGCAGATTCTTTACCATCTGAGCCACCAGAGAAACCCTTAGACTCAACCTGGAAGCCCCTAATTTTCCCCAACATCTAGAGCATTAAATAGAACCTCTCTGCTGCACAACCTATAAGACATCATGAAATGTTTAGATCACAGAGGAACCGAGAACCACAAATGAATGTGTCAGTGCTAAAGAAGATAAGAAAGGACAGAGAAATGATCAGTCACCAAAATGTTAAATATACATCATTAGTGATACAAATAATTAGATAATTAAGCACAATATCAGAGAAGTCTCTGAAATGACAGTTTGCACTTTGATGGTTTAAAGATTGCAAGATGGAGAGGGCTTCAGTCTCAGCAATTCTAAACACTAACACAAGAAAAGTTACCATTTTCCCCACTGCATACTCACTCGGGGTACTGACAACATGGGATGTGTAAAAAGAGCCCCCCAAAAAACAGTTAAATGAGAAGGATACTTGGATAATAATTTTGCCATGTTCTGAAAACAAGAAATGGAAGTTAGCACCCTAATACACTTGGGATAGTCTCTTTTGGTGCCAACATGTGTATAAAGCATGTAATGTGTTTGAAATAAATTAGAACTCTGTGTGGTTTAGGTCTTAAATATCTATTCAAAGATCCCTACAGGAACCTCTTTTTTTTTTAATTGGGTTGGACAAAGAATAAAATCTGAGCCCACTTCTTAATTAAAAGTGGCCTCCTGTTAGACTTAGATAAAGATAATTTCTATCGCTGCTGCTGCTGCTGCTAAGTCACTTCTGTCGTGTCCGACTCTGTGTGACCCCATAGACGGCAGCCCACCAGGCTCCCCCATCCCTGGGATTCTCCAGGCAAGAACACTGGAGTGGGTGGCCATTTCCTTCTCCAATGCATGAAAGTGAAAAGTGAAAGTCAAGTCGCTCAGTCGTGTCCGACCCTCAGCGACCCCATGGACTGCAGCCTACCAGGCTCCTCCATCCGTGGGATTTTCCAGGCAGAAATACTGGAGTGGGGTGCCATTGCCTTCTCCGAATTTCTATCGCTAGCTCTGGTAAACTGCAGAAGTTAAGTGGGTCTTGCTTTCAGTTTTTCCTTGTAGCTGTTGGGATAACTGGAATGGAAACTGTGATGCTTTTTCCCATTTCTGCTGTCGTTGTTCAGGAGCTCAGTCATTTCTGACTCTTCATGACCCCATGGACTGCAGCCTGCCAGGCCTCCCTGTGCCTCACCATCTCCCAGAGTTTGACCCATTACTAAAATACCCCTAAAAGTCAGGGTGAAGGAAGCTGAATAGCATCATCAGGAAGGAACAATCCATACATTCTTGGTCACGTATCAGACTATAAAGCAAAGGCCGCCTCTGTTTAATGAGGCAGAGTTTCAGCTGGAAGCAGAATAAAACCTAATTGACTTCAGTAACGTTCAACTTTTTTAATCCTCAAGTTATCCACAAAGCAAAGGAAGCTAAGGGTATCCAAATCAAATTGACCTTTTTGTAAGCATCATCTGATGTGGCCTGAAGTATTTCTGTTCTACTTTGAGATGTTCTACACACATCCAAGCAGATGTGTGCAGACACTCACATGTTCTGAGTCACAAGCATGCTCACCCGCACCCACGGGGCTGAGAAAAGAAGCAAAGGCTTAGGAGGGCCTACGGGAGCTTCTGTGTTCATGTTCCCAGAAAAAGTGCTCAGTTAACCACTGGATTGGTTTGAGGGCTTTGGGATCTCTTTATCTCTTTGGAATGATGTTTATCTTTTTGTCAATAAATAGGCTGTGAGTGCAGGAAAGTTGGTCAGCCCTGTCTGAATCTTTGCAACCCAGGCCAGAGTACAAGAGTGGGTAGCCATTCCTTTCTCCAGAGGATCTTCCCAACCCAGGGATTGAACCCAAGTCTCCCGCATCACAGGTGGATTCTTTACTGTCTGAGCCACAAGGGAAACCCAAGAATACTGGAGTGCATAGCCTCTCCCTTCTCCAGTGGATCTTCCTGACCCAGGAATCAAACTGGGGTCTCCTGCAGGGCAGGTTTATTTCTTTACAGATGTAAACATTTCATTGTCATAGACCTAGGTAAAGGACCATACTCTAGGTAATAACAAAAGTGATGATAAAGGACTGGGTTATCTATGATGGGCTGGGTGGAGCGATGTTGCCTACAGAGGGGGCAGCGTCCTGGTTGCAGGAGTTGAGGCAAAGTGGCTTAAGGACAAAATGACAAGAGGCAACAGACCAGATGTTTGATAAATTGAAGTGGAGATTTGATCTGGAGGTATATTCCCAGCTTTAGGAGAAGGGTGGTAAGGGTTTGGGCCCGAGTTAGCAGGGCTAACTCTCAAAGTGGTAAACTTGTCCCTGGAAGCCCATTTGCCCTTGAAGGGATGTCACCAACAGACAGACTTGTAGCAGGCTTTGTGTGCCTGTCACCAGCCCTAGCGGATCCACTGAAAGGTGCTATTATCCTACATGTTGTAGGAAACATGGACAACGCAGGCTTGAATCTCTAAAGGGATTGGATATTATATATACAGTGTTTCCCTCCAAAGGGCTAGCTATTTTCCGCTTGTCCCACTAGAGGATTGTAGAGGCAGCATCGTGGGCCCAGATGGGGCTCAAAACAAGAGCGTAAGACAGGAGGGAAGGGAGTAAATAGGGCATGCATGTTTTACCACAGCGTTTACATCTGGGTTTTTGTATATCAAAGAATTTAAAAACCATGGCATACAAATAACCCGAGTAGCAATGATCAATTCTACATCTCAAATATTATAACTGATTTATCAGTAAGTGATTCATCAATGATATTAAGCCAAATGTGGGAAGCTTTTCTCATGTGGCAAATACATCTTCTGAACGTTCACATTTATATTCTCTTTCTTGTTTCTATTATTGGAATTCTCACATTATGTGTTTGTTCCAACTCAGACATTATCACAAGATTCAACCTTGTACATTCCTTGACCTTGATAAATAGGAGTTCATTGATTTCTTTTCACAGAGGCATCTCCAATTTAATGAATGAAATGCTTACAGTGTGACTCCAGGAAAAATACTTAACCTCTCTGAGCATTTCCTTCTTCCTATGCAGATGTAAATGAAAGAGTGGGGATCACTCAGTGAGTTCTTTAAGTTCTGTTACTAGATAACATTTTAATACTATTCTCAAAACACAATTTTATTTCTTCCAAAAAAATTATTACTGCACAGTCATCCTGGTGAATAAAAGAATAGTGAAATGGATACATTTCTAACAGCCACTCATAATCCTAGATTTTTCTAAAAGATATTTTCTTAGACTCTGCTTTCTAAGCATGTACTTCATATCTTCTACTGAAGCTTTTTTCCCATGGGGAAGGGAACCAAGGCTTAGAGGAAGCATTGGCATCACTGACATTTTGGTCCCTACTAATGCCTGTCCAAGGACATAAATACCCAAAAAAGGAAGGAGTCTTTGTCCTACTTTGAGGTTAAACACTTACCACTCCCAGAGAAAGGTTACATTTCTTTTGTGCAATGAGTCTGTGAATGTTTTATGAGTCCAATTGAGCTTAAGAATCAAGTTTCTCCAACAGACACAGTTTATTCAGAGGCATAAAGATACAGCAGAAAGTTATTGATTTTTGAGGGATCCACGCCTTGTGAAAAATTAACTAGACATTCCTTCAGAATCAATACGATTACCCTTGCTGCTTCACAACTGTTACACTGAGTCTGACACAAAGAACGTCTTCATCATCGTAGAGGACAATGGTTACTTTAGTGGGTCTTTTGAAAACCAAGGGCAGGTGATTTTCCCCTATGAATGAATCTCTCCTTTCCTCCTATGATTTCGAATCCTTGACTCCTTTCCACAAATGCATGAATAAAAAAACACCTTCAATTTTCTCAGGATCCATCTACAGTTTTGCTGGCTTCCAGAGCAATCACATGGAAAATGGGAATTACCCATTAAATCCATTTCTAGTCTGGGTAGTTAGTAAGACATTGGTATTAAGTTTTATTGTCACTTCCCCATTGAGGTTACCACTCAGCTCTCTGTTACTTGTCAATTCTGATCACTTTTTTTTTTTTTTTTTGATAACTGAGCATGGACTGCCCTTTCCCATAACTGCCTGGATACAAAACTGTCTCTTCTCTCACTCATTGAATTACTATAAAGTCATACATTTTGCATTCCTATATTCCTATCTAGGTCATTGGCAAGTAACTGAAGTCCTTCTCCAGTACGCACTCACTGTGCTTAATCTCTCAGTTATGGCCAACTCTTTGCAACTCCATGGGTTGTATCTCATCAGGCTCCTCTGTCCAGGGGGATTCTCCAGGCAAGAATACTGGAGTGGGTTGCCATGCCCTCCTCCAAGGGATCTTCCAACCCAGGGATTGAACCCAGGTCTCCCATATTGCAGGTGGATTCTTCACCGTCTGAACCACCAGGGAAGCCCATGCATTCACTGTAGGTCAGGCAACGAGCTGACCTACAGCTCCTGTGCTGGAAAACACAGGAGCAAGAGATAAGACCGGTAGTCGAGGAACTCCTTGATGCATAGCATTTCTCCAACAGAGTGCTCTTGGCATTTAGTGCAAGGAAATATTTTGTTGTAAAAAACTGCCCTGTGCTTTTTCTGGGTGTTTAGCATCCTTAGTCCAAACACATTGTCAGTAATGCTCCTCTGTTGGCCCCAGTGCTACTGTGGCAGCTGGAAAGACCTCCTTGTATTTGTAAAACAACATTGGGTAAATAACACTGGCCTGATCTGAGCTTTTGGTGGGCTCCTTAATGTCTGTTTTGACGCCTGGTTACCAGATCTATAGCATACTTCTGAATACAGGTTCATAGACTAGGCTCTATACTTTCATCTTTTGGTTCACAAACCATTTGCCCAATTAAGCCCCTGGTCCCTGTGGGGATTCCAGTCTGTGATGTGTCAGGGATCTCTGAACACCAGTTCTAGCTACATATGTGCTGTGCTAAGTCGCTTCATTTGTGTCCAACTCTTTGTGACCCTATGGGTCATAGTTCATCAAGCTCCTCTCTCCATGGGATTCTCCAGGCAAGAATGCGGGAGCAGGTTGCCATGTCCTTGTCCAGGGGATCTTCCTGACTCAGGGACTAAACTTGCATCTCTTACTTCTCCAGCACTGGCAAATGGGTTCTTTATCACTAGCGCCACTTCAGAGGCCTCTGTATAGATACTGCCTAACTCACCGGGTCTTCTCTTCATAAGCAGACTGTGCCTCCATGAATCTAGCCCTTCAGAGTCCTGTCTCACTTATTACATGTTTACAGTGCTCGATAATTTCCTTAGTAGAATATTTGAGATATATGGGTGCTCATTACCCAGATTTTATTAAATAATTAACAATGTAATATAAGAAGATTCTCAGGATGGCTCCATATGAAAACCACCTCTGATTTTTCATTAAATCACTCTTACCGTTCATGATTAATAGAGCTACTACTAAGTGCAGGCATTTGACATGCTCTTAAAAATATAGATCCAAACTTAAATATGGTCTCTTCCCTCAAAAGTTTTTGCATGGTATCAGAAAGAGACACGAATCAAATAATGACACAAATTAATGAAAATTATAACAGTAAGTGCAAAAGAAAGAGAGCCCTCTGCAAGGATATTTGGGAAAATCATCCTTGCCAGAGAGCACTGTGGCAATTATCTGGAGAAACTGTTGAGATCAGGTCTAAATTTTATAGTGTAAAGAAGAAAAGGCGAAACGAAGCTGAGGAAGGTGAACACTCCAACTAGAAGACTAGCGTGGGCAAAGGCCGCCTATGTCAAGATTTACACATTTTAAAATCCATTCTTGCATGTATACATATGTGAATGGGATAAGACCTTTCAGCATCCGAAGGAAATTACGTGAACTCTCCCCACTACATCTGGCCTAAATGTTCTTGTTTATATTAGGCAAGTCATTTAGCCTCTTTAGACACAGCTTTTCATAGACATCGCTATGAAAAGTGGAAGAATGAAATGACATATTTTAATGGCCCTTCAAGTTCAGGCCTACAGATTTGTTTAGTGAAAATAAGCAAGAAAAAGGAATTATCACTGCTCTTCAGAATATAGGCATTTGGAAATTCAGGAGAAAGAAATTTTAGATGTACATAGTTTGAGAAAAGTTTGTAAAGACATTTTACACTTCAGTTTATAAACATACAAGTTATTATGTTAAGACGATCTTTCAATGAGTCTTTGGATTTTTAGAAACTAAAAAAAAATTTAATCATAGTAAAATGTAAATGTTAATTAAACTACCTTATGCTGAGTATTTCTTCTCTTAAATGACCTTTTTCTAGCCTATAATTGGCCACACATATCTTTTGATAATATCTAGGCTATTTCTGGATATATTAGTTCAATATTACTTCTACTATTTTGTTTTCTTTTTACATTCCTGGGTGAACAAATGACTCCTATGTCTGTCTGTTACGGGGATTGACAGGTGCAGATTTGGCCATCAATCTAATTGCTCGCATCACTGACTCAATGGACATGGGTTTGAGCAAAGTCTGGGGGATCACGAAGGACAATGAAGCCTGGCATACTGTAGTCCCTGGGGTCACAAAGAGTTGGACATGGCGGAGCGAGGGAACAAGAACTGATTGTTGGCCTGATCAGTGTGGTGCATGCGTACTTAGTTGCTTGGTCGTGTCTGACTCTGCAATCCCATGGACTGCCCCCACGTCTCCTCTGACCGTGGTGATTCTCCAGCCAAGAGCACTGGAGTGGGTTTCCATGGCCTCCTCTAGGGGATCTCCCCAACCCTGGGATCGCTGCACTGCAGGATTCTTTACTGTCTGAGCCACCAGAGAAGCCCAAGGATCCTGGAGTGGGTAGTGTTATCTTCTCCAGGAGATCTTTCCAACCCAGGGATTGAACCAGGGTCTCCTGCATTGCGGGCGGATTCTTTACCAGCTGAGCCGCCAGGGTAGCCTGGATCACATGTTACCTGCATGTTAAGCTAGTTTGTACAACCATGGCTTAAATTCTAATAGTAATATCAGTTAGGTGCTCTCCCATTAGTTTAATTAGCTCTGCTTTAAATTGACAGTTGAAATATACCTGTCTTCTACTCCTAAACCAAATCCTGACCGAAAGACTGCTCTTGAGAATTAGGATACCCAAAGTGAATTGAATTCAGAAGAGCCGATTCTAGTCCCTCTGACTCATTTGTTTCAGCTACTCCTCCTTCTTGTTTCTCATTTATCAAAGCAGGGTTTGAAAAGAGATAGTGGTTATCCTGCTGTGTTTCTTGTTTCCTTCTGTTTTAAAGAAGCACTTCTGAAAATGCTTGTGAAAGGATAAAGAAAATATTCTGCTTACATCGTAGATATGCTTTTACTGACTTATCTTCTGGTATTACATGGGAGATTTCATGTAATAAAGAGTTCTATAGCCACACAAACAAAACACATCCTGAACTGGATTTTTTTTTTCTGATATTCCTCCCATTTCTAACTTTCTGTGGATCTTTAAATCTATAATGAATGCATTAATTTATTTCTAAGAAGGAACAAAGTATCTCTACAACCTTGGTGAATACCTGTCTCTAATAGAGCATGGAATTGTATAAGGGAAGATACAAACATTTCCTAAAACAGCAAGATAAGGTAATTCAACTTCATGGGAGAAACTGATTGATTAAGTAATTCATTTGATAGCATGCTGGGGATACAGTGGTGAACAAAACATAATCTGCTGTTTTAGAGTTTATGGTATATTGGAGGATATAAATAAGAATATCACTGCTACTGTTTAGTTACTAGGTCACGTCCAACTGTTGGCAAACTCAAGGACTGTAGCCCAACAAGCCCCTCTGTCTGTAGGAATTCCCAGGTGAGAATACTGGAGTGGGTTTCCATTTCCTTCTCCAGGAGATCTTCTTGACCCAGGGAGCCAACCCAGGTCTCCTGCTTGGCAGGTGAATTCTTTACCAGTGAGCCACCTGGGAAGCCCAAATAATACACACACACACATATACACAAACACATACACACAAAATAACATGTTAAATACTGATGCAAAGCATGAAAAAAAAAAAAAAAAACAATCAGGGAACAGGTATAGTGAATGGTGGGAGTTAACTTCATCACTTCTATTGCTGTGAACAAATATTCCTAAAATTTAGGGGCCAAAAACAAAAACATGTTTTAGTTGCTCATAATTCAGTGATTTGAATTGAGCTCAGCTGTGTGGTTCTGCTAGCCCTGCAGGAAGTATCACACTTCATTCAGCAGGCTGGTTGGCTGAGAGCTGGGTTCAACTGGATAACCGGGCTCTTCTCCCTTTCTGTTTAGGAGGCTTTTGAACGGTGGTGCTGAAGAAGACTCTAGAAGAGTTCCTTGGACAGCAAGAAGATCAAACTAGTCAATCCTAAAGGAAATCAGTCTTGAATATTTATTGGGAGGACCGATTCTGAAGCTGAAGCTCCAGTGCTTTGGTCACCTGATGAGAAGAGCCAACTCATTGGAAAAGACCCTGATGCTGGGAAAGATTGAAGGCAGGGGGAGAAGGGGATGCCAGAGGATGCGATGGTTGGATGGCATCTCTGACTCAATGGACATGAGTTTGAGTAAGCTCCGGGAGTTGGTGAAGGACAAGAAAGCCTGAAGTGCTTCAGTGCATAAGATCACAAAGATTTGGACACAGCTCAGCGACTGAGCAACAGGAGCAGTGTCTGTGCAGCTGGCTCCTTCGGGGGCCCACTCTGCATGTTTGCTCTGCAGTGCAGTCAGATTTCTGGCATGGCTTGAATGAACACAAAAGTGGAAGCTCTAGGGATTACCTAAAGGCTTAGGCCCAGAAACCTTGAAGTGACATTTCTATTTGTTCTATGGATTAAATTGAGCCCCAGAGATGGCCCAGCTGCAGCAGAGGTGGCTACAAAAGTGTGTGAGTATCAGGGATCATATTTTATTAGGAGCCACCCTTATAACAAAACTCTCCCAGGAGGTTCTAGTGCATAAAGTTTTGAGTAGCAGAGGCCTCCCTGAGCAGAAACCTGAAGTGAGAATGAATGGGGAAAGCGAGTCAAGCAAAAACCTGGGGAAAAGCTTTCAAGTGGATAGAAGATCAAGCAAATGGCCCCAAGGTGGGAAAGCTCAGTTGTATGAGGACTGGATGGAAAGCAAGCAGAAGCAGAGGGGAAAGATTAAGTGGGAGAATGGGAAGAGACAAGGTCAGAAAGACAGGGTTCATATCACACAGAACCTGCAAGATCACGGCCAGGGGCTTGCATTTTATTATTTTTACAGGAGAAAATTTTTGGAGAGTATCAGGCAGAAAAGTGACAGAATTTGACCTAAAAAATAAAAAATCACTTGCCTCCTGAGTGAATTGACTTCTTTGTGCCACAGTGGAGGGAAAGAAGAGAAAAGGAAGTAATTGTAGTCTTGAATGTGAGACTCTTACAAAAATTGGCCATGGTGGTGGAAGACATACAGATGGCTAACAAACACATGGAAAGATGCTCAACATCACTCACTATCAGAGAAATGCAAATCAAAACCACTATGAGGTACCATTTCACGTCAGTCAGAATGGCTGCGATCCAAAAGTCCACAAGCAATAAATGCTGGAGAGGGTGTGGAGAAAAGGGAACCCTCTTACACTGTCGGTGGGAATACAAACTAGTACAGCCGCTATGGAGAACAGTGTGGAGATTCCTTAAAAAACTGGAAATAGAACTGCCTTATGATCCAGCAATCCCACTGCTGGGCATATACACTGAGGAAATCAGAATTGAAAAGACACGTGTACCCCAATGTTCATCACAGCACTGTTTATAATAGCCAGGACATGGAAGCAACCTATATGTCCATCAGCAGATGAATGGATAAGAAAGCTGTGGTACATATACACAATGGAATATTACTCAGTCATTAAAAGAACACATTTGAATCAGTTCTAATGAGGTGGATGAAACTGGAGCCTATTATACAGAGTGAAGTAAGCCAGAAAGAAAAACACCAATACAGTATACTAACGCATATATATGGAATTTAGAAAGATAGTAACGATGACCCTGTATGCAAACAGCAAAAGAGATGCAGATGTATAGAACAGTCTTTTGGACTCTGTGGGAGAGGGAGAGCGTGGGATGATTTGGGAGAATGGCATTGAAACATGTATAATATCATATATGAAACGAATCGCCAGTCTAGGTTCAAAGCAGGATACAGGATGCTTGGGGCTGGAGTATTGGGATGACCCAGAGGGATGGTATGGGGAGGGAAGTGGGAGGGGGTTCAGGATGGGGAACACGTGTACACCTGTGGTGGATTCATGTTGATGTATGACAAAACCAATACAATATTGTAAAGTAATTAGCCTCCAATTAAAATAAATAAATTTAAATTAAAAAAAAAGAAGTTGATAGGTTCAGAAAATATTTTGGAGACAGACTGACAGGACTTGGTAATGGATGGGATATGAATTGGGCAAAGAGAGGCATGATTTTAGCATGAAAAACAGAGTTGGGATGATGCCATTTACAGATGTGGAGAAGACTGGAGAGGCTGATGGGAACTTGAGAAATCAAGAGATCTCTTTTGAACCTTTTAGCCTGAAGATGCTTCCTCAGCATTCAAATGAATCTGAAGACTAAATAGATATTGTAACTCTGGGACAGTAGAGACCCATATATATCTCTAAAGCCATTGGACAGCATGATATCACTTAGGAGATGAGTGTATAAAAGGTAAGACAGGAGCTGAAAACTGAGGTTTTGAGGCCAGGAATAACAACTCTAGCAGAAGGAAGAGCTTGAGTATAGACCCAGGAGCACGGGGGATATTGGAAGGCTATTGCAGCAACACAGGAAGAGATGACTGTCTTACATTTACAGAGTAGCAACTAGAGGGGGAGAGTGAAGTTCAGGTTCACTTATGGAGAGAAATAATAGGATTCGGGGGTCTGCAGGATATGGGGGTGCTGGTGGCTTAGTCTCTAAGTCATGTCCTACTTTTGTGACTCCATGGACCATAGCATGCCAAGATCCTCTGTCCATATAATTTTCCAGGCAAGAATACCGGAGGAGGTTGCCATTTCCTTCTCCAGGGGATCTTTCTGAAAGTGAAAGTCATGTTCGACTTTTGTGACCCCATGGACTATACAGTCCATGGAATTCTCCAAGCCAGGATACTGGAGTGTGTAGCCTTCCCCTTCTCCAGGGAATCTTCCCAACCCAGGGATCGAACCCAGGTCTCCCACATTGCAGGAGGATTCTTTACCAGGTGAGCCACAAGGGAAGCCCAAGAATACTGGATCTTCCTGACCCAGGAATCGAACCTGAGTCTCCTGAATTGAAGGTGGATTCTTTACCAACTGAGCTATCAGAGAAGCCCTAGGGGATCTTTCTGAGCAGGGACCAGACCTGTGTCTCCTGCATTGGCAGGAATGTTCTTTACCACTGAGCCACCAGGGCAAGATACGGAGAAGCTGTAAATGACTATATTATTTATTTTTTTCTTCTTCATATATTGGGAATTTAAGGCCTTGAGTTCAATTAGTTCTCTCCTATATAGACTGCATCATTTGCAAAATTATAAACATGGTTTGTAAAGAACTATTGAATAAGTAGAGAGATGGCTGCTTCCATAACCCGTGACAAGACCATTATAATCCATTATAATCCAGTTTCTTCATCACAGTTTGTGGAGTCTTAAAGCACTGGACAATATCCAGGTATCTCCTATCACTGTTTCTTCCTTTTGTAAAAGTCATCATTTCCTCAAATTTCACATCTTCTTTCAGTAACTCCTGTTTGGATCGCTTATAGTTTCCTAAAAGACAAATTCAGAATGGCATCCATGGGGAAAAAGGATCGTGCTGAGAACGAATTACTTCACCTCTACTGTGTTACTTTTGGTATGGGTTTTGGAACGTTGGAGAACGCTTTGGTTTTAAGTTAAATAAGTTAAGCAAATGCCTGCTGCCCCCTGGTGGCAGGTTCTTGGGGAACAAACTCTCGGGATCTCTTGTTTATTGAGTGGCAGGAGTGTGTGTTGGTGACACCAACATGGTACACAGATGGGATTTTATAGACATCAAAACCCTGACTGGGTATCCATACTTTCATAAAATATTTATTTACACTACCAGGGGTGAAATAGATAGCTTGTGGGGATCTGCTGTATGTGTAGGGAGCTCAGCCTGGTGATGGATGACCTAGAGGGCTGGGACCGGGGCATGGCCAGGAGGCTCAAGGCAGAGGGGACACATGTATACAGATGGCTGATTCACACCATAGTACAGCAGAAACCAATACAACATTACAGAGCAAGTACCCTCCAACTGAAAAAAAAAAAAAAAGTCCATCATTTCTTTATGGGTCTAGCACTTTATTCATTTTACTTGCTGAAGTTCTACATCTTTGTTTTATCCATCATCATCATCATGTGGCCAGCTGGGCTTACTGAACCTTGAACAGGCATGATAGCATAGGAGTGTGTTCCCCTGGCCTTGTAGTTTAAGATTCTGCTCCTTGGTTTTTATGTCCTTATTCTCTGCCCCATGTTTACTGACTATGAGAAATGCTATTTTTTCCCACTCGAGGGTTGGGATATCACCTTCTGGCCTAAAGGACATCACTGCATCAAGTTACAATGGATTAACTTCAAGAGTCCACCCACTCTTGTTCCTCTTCATCATCTCTTCATGGTTGAAATAGAGAATGACCTTCATCATTTTCTTAAGATCTTTCTAATGCAGCTTCTCATTTACAAACAACTGCTCAAAACAAGCTACATACAAATTCATAAGAAAAATCCACAGTTTACAAAGATAAGAATTTTGTTCTAAATCAAGCACAAGAAAGTAATATTTCTTCCCAAAGAAGCATGGGGAAAAAAATCGCACTCATTTTCTTCTGGAAGATACATCCAATTTAATTTACCAAACAGTACAATTCATTTGTAAACCTAAGATATCCACATACGGTATATGACATCTATTCCAGGAAGAAGATGATGACTAACTGTTTTGGACTCAGAATAAGAAAATTTCTTTTTGTGTCTTTTGCAAAACAAAGATACCTGGGGCTTTCCTCCAGGTAAATTTGTATTCAAAGAAAAAGGAACCATTTTAAGACAGCTTAAACAACAATATTTGTGATTTAAATTGTTAGATTTTAGTGTAATCTTGCCCCTTCTCTAGATTCCATACTCTTGAAAAATTAAAAACAGTGAAAAGGAGAAAAAAAAAAAAAAAAGCTTTGACTGGTTCTCGTTTTTAAGATACAGTTATTTAGGAAGTAGACATGAGTCCATGTCCCATGGCTGCCATCCTCTTGGTTATATGAACGGCTTAAAGGCAGAAGAAATGACAAATCCATCTTTGTGATCCAATTGTCTAGAAATAGTCTGGCTTATAATAGATGATTAGTGAAAGTCTGTTGAAAGAAGCCCAGAGAGAGGGATATAGGTGACATTGTTAGCAAGTGATAAAGCAATGTTCATTGAGAGACAAGATGTCATTAGGAGAAACCTATGAAATCATTTAATATTGATTGACAAGGAATTAAAATTCCTTAATTACACTTTGGATTTAAAACTCATGGCCTCTTCATGATAAGTCTTTCAATGTGTATTTTCTATTTCAAAATACTGAATAAGCTGTGAAGCTGGGCTCATGGATGTGGTTTCCAGCTAAATTTGAGACTCTGTTGGGAGGAGCTAAGATGGCGGACAAGTAAGACGGGGAGAATACTTTCTCCTCCACAAATCCATTAAAAGAACATTTGAATGCTGAATAAATTCGATAAACAACTTCTGAATGCCAGCAGAGGACATCAGGCACTTAGAAAGACAACTCATTGTCTTCAAAACAAGAAAACGAGCCCTGCGGTAACTCCTTTTGCGGAGAAGTGGCGTGGACACCAGCATTTGCTATTGGCAAGCGGAGGCTAGGCTAGGAGGAGCGGCGAGGCCTGCATTGCTTTGAGAAAGGATTTGGCCTGGCTATCTCGGGCGCTGTCTGAGCGAAATAACCAGACTGTTGGTTATCTACTACATCAAAAGCCAGCCCTAACTTAAGATACCAACAGGACTACCTACGGAACAAAGGGCTGCACAGAGTTGGCCGGCTGCAGGCCGTCCCACTCCGGTAACAGGCAGCCAGGGCCGGAGGCGGCCAATTACAGCCCTAGAGAGACACTGTCTAACAGAACTGTGAGTAGGTTTCTGTACTGACTCACGCTTCTTGGGGCTCTGGATGGTCAATATCTGCCTGAGAAAGTGCGCTGTTTGTATACCCAGAAAACTGAGCGGCGGAGAGGCGATAAGTCGCAGCAGCTGCGCTCCCTGAACATTTCATCACCTGAGCTACTCGCATCTGGGAAGGGCATAAAACGCAGACTCAACCAAGTCTGTGCTTCTGAGGATTATCCGAGTGCCTGAACCTGGCCGGTTTAGATTTGGGTGTTCATCTCCGCCCCTTCTGTAACAAGGCAGAGATCAGATATTGAAAAGACCTGTGCTACTGCTAAGTCACTTCAGTCGTGTCCGACTCTGTGCGACCCCATAGACGGCAGCCCACCAGGCTCCACCGTCCCTGGGATTCTCCAGGAAAGAATACTGGAGTGGGTTGCCATTTCCTTCTGCCTCAATAAAGAGAATTCAACAAACTACCAGAATATAGTAAGGACACTCTAAATTTGGCAATTTTAACAAAATGAAGAGACAAAAGAATACCCAGCAGCTAAAGGAACAGGATAGATGCCCACCAAACCAAACTAAAGAGGAAGAGATAGGGAATCTACCTGATAAAGAATTCCGAATAATGATAGCAAAATTAATTCAAAATCTCGAAATCAAAATAGAATCACAGTTAAAGAGTCTGGAGACAAGGATTGAGAAGATGCAAGAAAGGTTTAACAAGGACCTAGAAGAAATTAAAAAAGAGTCAATACATAATGAATAATGCAATAAATGAGATCCAAAACACCCTGGAGGCAACAAATAGTAGAATAACAGAGGCAGAAGATAGTTAGAAGTTATCTTCTAACTGAATTAGAAGATAGAATCCTAGAAATAAATGAATCAGACGAGAAAAAAGAAAAATGTATCAAAAGAAATGAGGACAATTTCAGAAACCTCCAGGATAACATCAAACGCTACAACATTCGAATCATAGGAGTTCCAGAAGAAGAAGATAAAAAGAAAGATTATGAGGAAATACTTGAGGAGATAATAGTTGAAAACTTCCCTAAAATGGAGAAGGAAATTACCACTCAAGTTCAAGAAATCCAGAGAGTCCCTAACAGGATAAACCCAAGGCAAAACACCGCAAGACACATATTAATCAAATTAACAAAGATTAAATATAAAGAACAAATATTAAAAGCAGCTAGGGAAAAACATCAAATAACTCCCAAGGGAATTCCCATAAGGATAACAGCTGATCTTTCAATAGAAACTCTCCAAGCCAGGAGGGAATGGCAAGACATAATTAAAGTGATGAAAGAAAATAACTTACAGCCTAGATTATTGTATCCAGCAAGGATCTCATTCAAATATGAAGGAGAAATCAAAAGCTTCACAGATAAGCAAAAGTTGAGAGAATTTTGCACCACTAAACCATTTCTCCAACAAAAACTAAAGGACATTCTCTAGATAGGAATCACTAAAAGGGTGTATAAATTCAAACCCAGAACAATAAAATAAATCTTATTTATCAATAATTGCTTTATGGGCTGAATGCCCTAATCAACAGACTGGCCGAATTGATACAAAAACAAGACCCCTACATACCTTGTCTACAAGAGACAACCAAAAGACTAAAATGGGTCAAATGGATATAAAAACTAGACCCCTATATATGTTGTCTACAAGAGAACCACCTTAAAATACGGGATATACACTGACTGAAAATGAAGGCCTGGAAAAAGATTTTCTATGCAAATATGGACCATAAGAAAACAGGAGTAGCAATACTTATATTAGATAAAATTGACTTTAAAGATCCTGAAAAGGAGACAATGAAGGTTACACATAACGACTTAAAGGAACAATCCAAAAAGAAGTTATAACAATTATAAATATATATGCCCCCAACATTGGAGCATTGATATATCTAAGACAAACATTAATTAATATGATAGAAGAAATATTCAGCAATACAATAATAGTGGGAGACTTTAATACCCCACTCATATAATCTGGCTGTAATAGACAAAGTAAAGAGCAAAACATATTTACTTATGAGCCTCAAAAAATTCAGTTCACTCAGGAGAGTTTAAAAAAAAAAAAAAAGACTTATTTGTTCACTCTGTAAAGGTTTATTGACTGTTTTATGGGTTTGGTACCACTTTGGGTAGTAGGGAGGAAGAGGTGATAAATGTGATTCTGTCCTAAATAATATATTGTGGTAAAGATAGACCTACCAATACAAAATACCAAGATGTGCCTAAAGATGAGGACACCCAAACTGGACTTTTTGTTTCCTGAACTTTTCATTTCGAGAACAAACCTCCTAATATAGGATGAATTCAACATGATTTTTTTAAAAGTGTTCTTTGTGATTAAAAACAGAAAGCCATTGGTTAAGAAATTACATATACTCCTCCCCACCATCACTCCCCTTCTTTCTTCCCATTTCCCTCCCACCCTCATTGATCCTTTCCTTTGTCCATTTTTCCCTGCAAAAAAAATAAATAAATAAATAAATAAAATAAAATAAAAAATAAATAAATTTGAGACTCTGTTTAGATACAAGGAAGTAAAAAGACAAAGTTTGTTATTGGTATTGTCTATCTCTCATCACAAAATACTTTATTTCCTTCCTATATTGGTCAGGGTATCCTGCCAAGAGGCCTCCCAGGTTGCGCCAGTGGTAAAGAACCCACCTGCCAACACAGGAGATGCAAGAGACATGGGTTTGATCCCTGGCTTGGGAAGACCCCTTGGAGAAGGGTATGGCAGCTCACTTCAGTATTCTTGCCTGGAAAGTTCTATGGATAGAAGAACCTGGTGGGGTACAGTCCAGGATGGAAAAATGTCAGCACTGAGCAAGCATACCACTTTACCCTGTCAAGAAGGTTATTTAATATACAATCTCCATTGCTGGAGTATAAGCATTTTTAGAGAAGATTTTTTTAAAAAGAGAGTGATGTTTCACATACAGTCATATTATGATAATGAACGTATTTTAGACATGATAGGGAGCACATTTGGAAATGGGGTTTTGGGAAATAATGTCCCTCAATTATAAGACATAAGCATCAGTTGATATCCCTTAACAAGTCTGTAGTTTAGGCTAGTCATAATCGCTACACCGTATGCCACATCCCTCTGGGCTCTTTCACTCAAAGCCTTTATGGTTTCTCTGAAAGCACATTAGAGGGCTAGGAACTCAGCATCACCTTTTCCAATAAGATTCTTCGTGAATCTTATAGTCCATTGAAATCCTATATTTATGCCAATTTGAAATGTTCTTGGGGCTGTGGCACTAGTGGTAAAGAATCTGCCTGCAACACAGGAGACCCAGGTTCAATCCTGGGTTGGGAAGATGCCCTGGAGGAGGGCAAAGCAATCCACTCCAGCACTCTTGCCTGGAGAATCCCCATGGGCAGAGGAGCCTGGCAAGGTACAGTCAGTAGGGTCACAGAGAGTCAGACATGACTGAAGTGACTGGCAAGCACAACATTCTTGAAGCATATGCCTAACTTTGCAAATGAAGAAAAATATTTAAGATGTAATTGCTGTTATTCAAAAAGGCAGAGCCATTAGAAGATCTTTTTAATCCAGTGGTGAGAACACTGGTAGTGTATTCAATCTCAGCTCTTATTTTAGTAATAATCAATGGTATACTTCCATTCATCCCAACAATTAAGATATAATATAGATAATAATTAGAATCAATCACTATTTTCCAATAATTTTAAACCAATTCATTTGTTTCAAACTCTAGGATTGATTTTTTTAGTCCGGAAGGAAATTAATTGCTTTAGTTTTCATTTTAATTGATTTGTTAAAGCTTTTTCATAAGTAGCACTTCGCTTCTAATTTTTTTTTTCCCCACAGAGATTTATCTAAATGGCATTCTTTCTTGCTATGTATAACTGTAGAGGCAATTTCTCCAGATTATATGTAACTCAAACTGCCTGTCCAAAATGGTGATTCCTGGAGAATAGGGGCAGTAGACACAGAGTGCTGTGAAGGACATACCCTTTAAGGCAGACCAAGCTGGACTGAAAGATCCCCTCTGAAACTTACTAGATGCAAGATTGGACACATTAGTTTACCTCTTTAATTGTCTTCTTCATGCATTAAATTACTGGTACTTTCTTCCTGAAACTGTTTTGAAGAATAATTAAAACAACCTATTAAGACCCTGGTGCAAACAAATACTACAGAAGAAAGATTAATTCCTATGATTTCCTATCCAGATCTTCATTAGTTATCATGCCCAGGTTTTTTAAAAAAAATTCTACTGTCTAAATAAAGTGAGCATTTTCAACAATAAAAAATTATCTACTTTATGAAGAGAAAGGGTAACCAGACAAGTTTTGAGAATACCTGAGGGCACTAAAATGTGGATTCCACATTTATATACTTGCTCACCAATAAACCATGGTAAGAGATAAGAAAAATTTAAGAACATGGATAGAAAGCCAGACTAGAACAGTATGTTGGACCTTATATAATGCATTAAGGGCAGTAAAGAAATGAGAGTGAATGACTGTAATTAGGTGCCTCTCTGTAAATAATGTTTAATATGCAGTGCTAGCTGAGTGAGCTAATGAAAGAAAGACATTTTAATTATAAGAAAATTATACCTGTAATACCTTAGGCAGAGTGCCTTAAACACGGTCTTAAATATACTGTATATATCAGTTAATTGCTGAAACAGTGACGTTCATTTCACTGTTTTGGGGGACAAAGTTTTGCTATCTGCCAGATGAAGTTAACCAGGGGAAAGTAAGTATAAACTGAGTGTTTAAAAGGTGGGCAGACATAAAGAATGTGGCCACAAACTGCTGAGTTAATGTTTTAGAAATAATTTAGGCTGTGTTAACTGAATGGGATAGTATTGGAAATAAGCAAAAGGCCTCCTGAGCATTTGAAGTTGTGAGGAATTTCCCTCCCTCACTGAGTTTCGACATATACACATCGTGTGTTTTGGTGAGGTCGTACCACACAGACAAAACATGCAGGCATCTCGCTTTCCTTCCAGGAATTTAAAATAATAAATAGCTTCATCAGATTCCAAACACAGCTGGATATTTTCTAATAATATTTGTAGAAGCTAACATCAGGCAATGTCATCCGCATGCTCTCCCAAATATAAACATGGCATCAATAAACTGTAGCTTCATTTATTTGATAGAACAAGGAGCTGGAAGGATAAAGACAGATGTTTCGATCATTTTATCATTGACTTGCGCCATAACTGTCTGTCAGTCAACAGGCTTTTGTTGTTTTCCCTGCCGAACTGGTCAATGGTAATGCGGCGATCTTGTACTCTTCTTCAACTCATTACCAGGTGAATTAGAAAATAGCATTTACTAAACAAGTTTCACCAAATAGTACATTCACAGCACTATCAAAAGCTAAACAAAAGGAGGCTTGAATTTCTGTCCAAAACAGTTGTCAAAGTCGCTCAGTTGTGTCCAACTCTTTGTAACCCCATAGACTACCAGAATACTGGAGTGGGCTGCCTTTCCCTTCTCCAGGGGATCTTCCCAACCCAGGGATTGAACCCAGGTATCCCACATTGCAGGAAGATTCTTTACCAGCTAAGCCACCAGGGAATCTCAAGAATACTGGAGTGGGTAGCCTATCCCTTCTCCAGTGGATCTTGCCGACCCAGGAGCTGAGCAGGAGTCTCCTACTCCAGAAACCATCACATGTCAGACAATTACAGGGGATATTTTTTCTTTGCACATTATGAATAGCGTTCATCCACTCTTCCCAGTACATGCTCCGTTGTTTCAGTCATACATGACTCTTTGTGACCCCATGAACTGTAGCCCGCAAAGCTCCTCTGTTCATGGGATATACCCTGCAAGAATTCTAGAGTGGGTTGCCATGCCCTTCTCCAGGGGATCTTGCCAGATGCAGGGATCAAACCCGTGTCTCCTCTGCCTCTTGTATTGCAGGCGGGTACTTTACCACTGAACCAGCAGGGGAAGCTGCTACTATTCCCAGAAATCATATTATTCCTTTATTCTAAATCCAGCCCTTTACTTAGTGTGTGCTGCCACGAGAAACATCCAAGTGAAACAATCCCAAGATTAGAAATAACCTTTAAGAAAACTTATCCAGTTACCTATGTGACGCTCACATCATCTCTAGAATCTCATGAGCAAATAGTGATCTAATGCAAGTTTGAAGATTCACTCCTTTGGAGGCCACTGATTTATCTGAGAACAACTTGAACAGAAGGACTTCATTTCCTTGTACTAATGCCCAATTTTGCTACCATCTACTGTACCTGAGCTTTGTGAGGGAATAATAAGCCAGCTTCCCTTGTAGCGCAGTAGGTAAAGAATCTGCCTGCAGTGCAAGAGAAGCCTGGGTTGGATCCCTGGCTTGGGAAGATCCCCTGGAGAAGGAAATGGCAACCCACTCCAGTATCCTTGCCTGGAAAATCTCATGGACAGAGGAGCCTGGTGGGCTGCAGTTCATGGGGACGCAAAGACTCAGGCACGACTGAGTGACTAACATTTACCTACTTAATAAGCCAGCTTAATGATTTTTTCTTCACAAACAGTAGTAAATTAGCATAGAAAAAGGAGTGCCTGCTAGATAAGCCAGGCATTATTTTGGATACAGGAAATAAAATAATATATAAAAGAAGGTCCCGATCACATGGTGTTAATTGTCCTGCTGTGGGATGGCTATGGAACAGGCACATAGATAAGGAAGCACAGCAGTGTAATATGCCCTAGGATAGATATTTACCTAGAATATGATGGAATATCCAGCGGGTAGTTGGATCACAGGGGATGGGATTCCCAAGTGGTGCAGTGGTAAAGAATCCACCTGCCAATGCAGGAGACACAGGAGATGTGGATTTGATCCCTGGGTTGGGAAGATCCCCTGGAGGAGGAAATTTCAACCCACTCCAATATTCTTGCCTGGCAAATCCCATGGACAAAAGAGCCTGGCTGGCTACAGTGCATGGAGTCACAGAGAGTTGGACATGACTGAGCACACACACTGAAGAGAAGAACTGAGGTATGACATGTTACATTTTCCCAGGAAACAAATAACACTCACATTTATAGCAAGTTCACAAGTTAATAAGTCTTATCAGATGACCACCCAATAATTAGTCTAATCGGCGAAGTTTTACCAGGTGGCTACCGTGCAGCAGCTACTTAGTCATGTACTTTTCCTGCACCATGCTACCAATACTATGGATGCCCTATGACAGGTACGATCATTATTTAGCTTCCTAAGGATGAGAGGACTGAAGTTTGGAGACGTCAAGTTGTTCACCCAAAGTCACTCAATGAGCAAGTGGCTGAGTAAAAAAGCTCAAATCTTAATCTCTGAATAGCGTCTCTCCAAAGTAGTGCTGGGAGAATGAACTTCAGAGCATAGGCTGTTTATGGATGGCAATTCTTCTTTGCCAACTCTTTCTCTTTTAGAAAACACTAGCTAATTTCCAAAATTTCAAGGGAAAGCTTTCAGTTCACAAGACAAATCCTGATAACATGGTACATTTCCCAAGTCGGCAAAACATGTTTCTGGTGTCGCCTGGATTCTTTCTAGGCCCTGACTCACATTGCCTTTAAGCTTCTCACCTCAACACACACTCCCACTAGCTCACTGGAGTGCATCCCACTGGACTTTTCTCTGTTGCTTAAGCTCTCCCTGCTGTCTTTGTACTTGCTCTCTCCTCTTCTTAAAACTTGGTTTCCCATCTTTTCCCCGTAGCCTTTCAGTTCCTTACTGTCTCAGATCAAATATAGGTAGCCAGCTTTGCTGCTTTAGAACCCTACTGCTCTCCACACCCACAACTCAAAGTTTTCTCCATCTTATTAGCCTAAATAATTTCCTTAAATGTGTAGGAAGGAAACTCACCATTAGTGGATATTTATTTGCTTAATAAATATTTTCATATCCGCCACTGGAATGAGAGCACCATAAGGTTAAAAGTTCTGGCCAGCATGGTGACCGTGTATCCCCAGCAACTAGAATAATGCCTGGCTTCTAGTATAGCAGTAAAATATTGGAAAAGATAAAAGAAGGATGTATTTACTCTTTCATTGAATATTTGTTGAGTGCCTCCTATGTGTTGGACCCAAACGCAGTTAAAAAAAACAACATGCCTATACCAAAATCATACCTATGTGATTCTATACAGATAAATCTCATTTTTTGCCAGTGTAAGATAAGGCTGAGAAATTAAAAACTTGGGTCAGACACTCAGCCAGCCAGGTAGAAGATGGATGAGGGAGAATAAAATTCAAACTTCCTCCTACTCCAGAGCATTTGCTGCTGTATTTCAGAAAATATGGAGAGGGAGAAAATAAAAATGTGATGATGAAGAGAAGTCAGAGAATAAGGAGGGACTGATTCAACTTGTTTTCCTCTATTTCTTTGCATTGATCACTGAAGAAGGCTTTCTTATCTCTTCTTGCTATTCTGTGGAACTCTGCATTTAGATGTTTATATCTTTCCTTTTCTCCTTTGCTTTTCGCTTCTCTTCTTTTCACAGCTATTTGTAAGGCCTCCCCAGACAGCCATTTTGCTTTTTTGCATTTCTTTTCCATGGGGATGGTCTTGATCCCTGTCTTCAAGGAGTACGTCAAGGCTGCATATTGTCACCATGTTTATTTAACTTATATGCAGAGTACATCATGAGAAATGCTGGACTGGAAGAAACACAAGTTGGAATCAAGATTGCCGGGAGAAATATCAATAACCTCAGATATGCAGATGACACCACTCTTATGGCAGAAAGTGAAGAGGGGCTAAAAAGCCTCTTGATGAAAGTGAAAGTGGAGAGTGAAAAGGTTGGCTTAAAGCTCAACATTCAGAAAACGAAGATCATGGCATCTGGTCCCATCACTGCATGGGAAATAGATGGGGAAACAGTGGAAACAGTGTCAGACTTTGTTTTTCTGGGCTCCAAAATCACTGCAGATGGTGACTGCAGCCATGAAATTAAAAGACGCTTACTCCTTGGAAGGAAAGTTATGACCAACCTAGATAGCATATTCAAAAGCAGAGACATTACTTTGCCAACAAAGGTTCGCCTAGTCAAGGCTATGGTCTTTCCTGTGGTCATGTATGGATGTGAGAGCTGGACTGTGAAGAAGGCTGAGCGCCGAAGAATTGATGCTTTTGAACTGTGGTGTTGGAGAAGACTCTTGAGAGTCCCTTGGACTGCAAGGAGATCCAACCAGTCCATTCTGAAGGAGATCAATCCTGGAATTTCTTTAGAAGGAATGATGCTAAAGCTGAAACTCCAGTATTTTGGCCACCTCCTGCGAAGAGTTGACTCATTGGAGAAGACTCTGATGCTGGGAGGGATTGGGGGCAGGAGGAGAAGGGGACGACAGAGGATGAGATGGCTGGATGGCATCACTGACTCGATGGATGCGAGTCTGAGTGACCTCCGGGAGCTGGTGATGGACAGGGAGGCCTGGTGTGCTGCGGTTCATGGGGTCGCAAAGAGTCGGACACGACTGAGCGACTGATCTGATCTGATCTGATCTGATCTGATTCAACTTGAGATAGTCAGAGAGGTTTCTCGGAAGTGACTATTTCCCTAGGTTTGGAAATTTGAGGAAGAATTTAACAGGAGGAGAGGAGGAGCAGTGAGATATTCCTGCCAGAAAGGAAGCAGGGTTGCATGAAGCAGGGTTGTGCAAATAAGCAAAGGTCCATATAATACATGCCTTTTGGAAAATAGACTCCACCCTGGCAGCAGGGTTTTCCAAGTTGCTCATAAGAATATCTACAAAACAAGTTTTAGCCACTAAAATTAAAACCAAGACATCGATAGCTACCCATGCAGCCCAGTGAAAGTGTAACAGAGATGGACGAGTTGAATACTGCCCAGTGGATGTCACTCACTCACTTGCAGTGGCTGGGGATGGAGGCTGAGCACCAGAGGTCACGCGCCTGCCCTCGTAATATATTAGATTCTCATACGAAATGCAGATTACAGTCTGTCATTTTTATATTCACATTCATTTGAGACAAGCCATCAGAGCTACAAGGTTAACTGCCCATTGAACAGCAGCGTGAAGTCTGCAGAAGAGAAGATGAGTATTGATTGTCATGCTCCAGGAGATGAGCTGGAGTCAGAAATCCCTCTGAGAGCAGCACACAGTATTTGTATCCTGAAGTCATTGGGAAATTGTTCCATAGACAGATTTAAGTTATAATTCGAGTAATTGTTAAAATATTCCATTATTGATGTGCATATTAAATAGAGTAGATTCACTGATGATTCTGGGACTAGCATTAAATCCCGACTGCAGAAAAACCTATTGTCTGTGAGGAGGAAATTTCCTGACACGTTTCTGGTGGTGTGAATGTGCTAATGCATCTAAAACCGAAGTGCATATTACTTTCCTGCCAGAATCATTTTCCCTTAACAACTTTCCCTACACTGGGCTTGGAGCAAGCTAGGTTTATTTAAAGAATTGTGTTTCAAATAATATCTTTCACATGAAAGTAGGTTGTTTGGTGTGTGTCTGTGTGTCTGCACCTGTGCACCTGTGTGTTTTTCTCCAAATACTTTATCTCACAGTAAAATATCAACAGTCAAATGGTACAAAGGCCATTTTTTCTGATCAACCCTGTCAGTGGATTCTTTTCTAGAGGTGTCCCCTTGAATTGCTTGCCTTTTAAACATCTGTAATAAGTTATGTACCATTTCTAACTGTATTAGCACTGAATCATTTACTTTTCCAGGAAATAAAATCTTTTTCTCTGTTCCATCACTTTTTATTTCATGATCAAGCACATGTAAATGCCTTAGGTGTTTTTAACCCTCAGGGGTTTTGCATATTTAACAGGAATAAAAATGTAAAGAGAGGTAACCAACCCATCAAACATTCCTCTCTATCCAACAGCTGGTAGAAATGCATTTGTGAGCTAAAAGCATGGTATGGTTTGAACAAGAAAAGCGATTAAATATACCTTTAGAATGCTATGTAGAATATAAAATTGTGGAGATATAGCTCTGGTTCTACTTCATCTCAACCAGCTTTAATTTCGACACAAAGGGAATATTAAATCTTGAAAAAGCCTAGGAAAGGACAAAGTGTATTTCTTCATGAACACATTAAAGATACCAGGCTTTTACTTTGCCATAAAACTTGTATGAGCAGATACAAGAAAAGGCAAGGAATGAGTCATTTATTTTTCCAAGCTAAATTCACCAGCTCCTAACAAGTCACTTATAGATTCCATCAAAGTGCGAGTTAATGAATTATAGTACTGAGTATCCACTGGGAACACAATTTTGCTATGCATTTTTTAATATCCTGTTGAAACCAACTCTTTTAGATGGAAGGAGGTAAATAAATGAGTTAATTAGCACAGGCTTCTTAATACTTTCAGAATAAATCTGTGAAAAACACTTTTTATGGAAAAGGAAATATTCATAAGAAATAGCATTTTACGTAGAAAACTAAAGTGTTAATTATACACAAAGATTATCTTTTATAAACATATTTTTAATTGATATTTGTAAAATTAATTTTGTATTTTGAACTACTTCTCAAGTCATTTATAATAGAGATGACTTCATGGCTGTACTATAATTTTTTTTTTCTTTTATGTAGTTTATAGTCAAATTTGGATATGCTATGAATAAAACCATGGCTTCTAGGTTCTGTTATTTTAGCATGGTTCTCAAAGTTTGGCCAAAGTAGAAATGTGAATAAGTTAGATAAGGATAGTATACAGTTACAGAGTTGAAGTACACCCTTTTGTTAAGTTAAACCACCAATATGATTTCTCCATGGATCTCCTGAAAATCTAAACTCGAACCCTTCCTTAAGAAAAGGAAATCTCACGTTCAAAGTATAAGTTCCCCTTCAGGCTCATAAGACCTTGAAAATGTTTGATTTCCTATTGATTCAATGGGGAAACTTTGAGCTGGTTTGGGCTTCTAGTTTAAAACATGTGAGAATCCTACTTTCTCTAAGAGAGAGTTGGAGTTAACAGTAAGTGTGGTTTCAAAGATCTGAACCTCTACAATAGCATCCTTAAGAGTTAACTATGCTTCGAACTGTGGAAAGTGAGCTTGAAATCTTAGCCGTGAGAGATTTGCTTTTCTTCCAGTATATATGTTGCTTTTGACGTCCATCAAATCAGCATCATCTGAAGGATACCTTCATCACTAGCGTTCTTACATCTTCAACTAGAACCTTATGAAAACTGGCTACAAAGGCAGAACTGTATATGTGAAATACACTGACACTAAGGAAGACAACACTTCTTGCTGATGATTCATGTAATACAGGAACTGAGAAGAATCCTCTACCTCCTTCCTCTTCAGTTATTTATAGGACCACAAAAAAATCTACATTACACAAAGCAAAAATGACTTATTAAAAGCAACCAAAGTTAGAGGAATTATATCATTTTTTAAATCATACAAGCACAATTTTTTGTCATATGGAGTGATTGCATTAAAAGGACCCTAGTACTAAGATTAAGAGGAAGATGACTTTTAAATTTTGAAAGACAGTAAAATGGAATTTTCTTAAAAGCTCTTTTGGTGGTGAGAATTATGAAATTAGCTGTATTTGTTTTGTATCATCATTCCTTCTTTGCCAGCTCCACCAAATAACCTTTAAAAATAGCTCTGCAGTAACAGCTAAGAATGGAAATGATCTTAGATTTTTTTGTAGTGTGCAGAGGCACCTGAAGGGATGTGTCATTTCCTGTTCTTAGGAAGCTCTTTATCCTGAAACTCTGGATGGAGGGGATGGGAAGAAAATAAAAATAAAGATTTCATTACAACACAGAACTCAATAGACTGGACATTAAAAACATTTTCTGTATTATACCATTGAGACCATATCTCAAAATTATATATTTACATAACCCATTTATAAAGCAGTCAATAAAAATCTGTAGTCTATAGTATATTTTCATCTTTATTATCCTTGGGCTTGACTTTTTGTTTGACAGCAATGGAATTTTAACTTGGCAGAGTGCTTGCAGTTAACAGATATTCATGGTGTTCTACCAAATCTCCGCAAATCAGTTGGATTGTAGAATGCTAAGGAGAGTCTGAAAGAATGGTGTAAAGTCTGTCATTGCTGGAAACAGGTCCTGGACTCACATACATCATGAATATGCATCCATTTCTCATTTGCTGGGTGACCATCAACCTGTTAATGTTCCCAGCTCACTCTAGGATCTTGTCTGTGAAAAAGAGTGATGTGCTTGCCTCACCACAGTGATGTGGGGCTTGGAGCTGGCACGTTTTCTGAGTCATTTACTATCCTGCAAGACACAGAGTTCAGGCTGAATAAATAACTGATTGTGTCACTATTGCTTTGTTTTCTTTTCATCACGTGCATAGACAAAACGTGCTCTAATGTCTCCCACAGAGAAAAGTAAAACTACAACATCCTTTGACTCTACTCCTCTCCCAGGTCACCTACCAGCCACTTTCTGTTACTATGAAATAATTAAACTTGAAGGAAATATGGCAGTCTCCATATGCTCACCTCTTATTCTCTCTTCAGTCGTACTTCAATCAAGGTGCTGCCTCCCTCTTTCTTTCATGCTGCCAAATCCTTCAGGTATTTCCATCTACTAAAATTATTTGTCAGCATTCAACACAATTCCCATTTCTCAAAACATTCTTATCTTGGCCTCTGACACACTCACTTTCCAGTTTTCTGTCTGCTAAACTGGCCATTCTTGCTTAGCCTTTTTTCTTTTCAGAAGATTTTTACCTGTAAGAAAGCATATTTCTCAATTTTAGTCACATATTTTTTATTCAAACAGTAAAGAATCTGCCTGTGATGCAGGAGACCAGGATTCGATCCCTGGGTCGGGAAGATCCCCTGGAGAAGGGAATTGCAATCCACTCCAGTATTCTCCAGTATTCTTGCCTGGAGACTAAGTCTGGCACAGTTAGTGGGGTTGCAAAGAGTCAGACACGACTGAGGGACTAACACACACGCACACACACTTTTTATTCCTGTGCTGTGTATCTACCATGTAGTGTAACCCATTTCTATGACTTTAAATAGCACATATACATTCAGACATAAATTCCTAATCAGAACTCTCTTTTGCATGTCAAACCATCAAGTTGAAATTTCAGACTTTTCTCAGCTAGAATACTGCCCATGACTCAAAGTTTCACCTCTATTGTAATTCCTTGATTTCTCCACCACTCTAGATGGCTTTACCACTGCTTGGTTGCTCAAGCTATGAAACTTAGATCTCCATAAGATCAATGACCAAGACCATGGTCTTTGTGGTTTAAATCTTGGCTCTGTCATATTTTGATAGGTGAGTGCCTAAGTCCACTTGGGCTGCTGTAACAAAATACAATACACTGGAGGGGTGTAAACAACAGAACTTTATTTTTCAAAGTTTGGAGTTTGAGTAGTCCAAGATCTAGGTGCCAGCAGATTTGATACCTGGTGTACAGAACCAACTTGCCAAGGCAGGAGACTCAGGAGACGCAAGTTCCATCCCTGGGTCGGGAGGAAGATACTCCAAAGAAGGAAATGGCAACACACTCCAATAGTCTTGTCTGGGAAACCCCATGGACAGAGGAGAATGGCAGGGTACAGTCCATGGGGTGGCAGAGTTGGACATGACTCAGTGACTGAGCACTCACATAAGGCCCATTTCATACTTAACAGACTGTCATCTTTTTGACGTGTCCTCACACAATAGAAGGGATGATGGAGCTCTCTGGATCCTCATTTCTACAGTCCCTAAAATCATTTATGTGGGATCCACTGTTATGATCCAGTCACCTTTCTAAAGCCCAAGTCCTAAACACCATCACATCGAGGGTTTGGTTTCAATATGTGAATGCGCTGCTGCTAAGTCGCTTCAGTCGTGTCTGACTCTGTGTGACCCCATAGACAACAGCCCACCAGGCTCCACCATCCCTGGGATTCTCCAGGCAAGAACACTGGAGTGGGTTGCCATTCTCCAATGCATGAAAGTGAAAAGTGAAAGTGAAGTCCCTCAGTTGTGCCCAACTCTTAGCAACCAAGGGGACACAATTAGTCAGTACAGAATAGTAACTCTGTACTGCTCTTTGTCATAGCTTCCTCTTTCACGTCAGTCAATATGGGCTGCTTTAACAAAATACCATAGGGGCTTCCTTGGTGGAGTGGTAAAGAATCCACCTGCCAATGAACGAGTCATATGAGACATGGGTTCAATCCCTGGGTCAGGAAGATTCCATGGATAAGAAAATGGCAACCTACCCCAGTATTCTTGATGGGAAACCCCATGGACAGAGAAGCCTAATGGACTTCAATCCATGGGGTCATGAAGAGTTGGACACAGCTTAGCAACTGAGCACAACAAAATACTATAGATGGTGTGGCTCAAACAACAAAAATTTATTTTGTATAAATTCCAGAATCTGGAAAGTTCAAAATCTGGATGCCAACATGGTCAAGTTCTGGTGACAGCCTTCTTCCTAGTGGGTAGATGATGGTCCTCACAAGGCAAGGAGAGAGGTCACCTCTTTAGAGAGATCACCTCTTTCACAAATCTTATTATTTATGAGCACTGATCTCATTCGTGACAGTTTCATTCTTATGACCAAATTATTCCCAAAGGCTCTACTTCTAAATATTTTTACATAGGGAATAAAAGACTCAACATGTGAACTTTGGGAAAACAGAAACATTAAATCCATCAGTTCAGTTCAGTTCAGTCGCTTAGTTGTGTCTGACCCTTTGCAACCGCACGGACTGCAGCACGTCAGGCTTCCCTGTCCATCATCAACTCCTAGAGTTTGCTCAAACTCATGTCCATTAAGTCAGTGATGCCATCCAACCTTCTCATCCTCTGTTGTCCCCTTCTCCTCATGCCTTCAATCTTTCCCAGAATCAGGTCTTTTCTAATGAGCCAGTTCTTCACATTAGGTGGCCAAAGTATTGGAGTTTCAGCTTCAGCATCAATCCTTCTAATAAATACTCAGGACTGCTCTCCTTTAGGATGGACTGGTTGGATCTCCTTGCAGTCCAAGGGACTCTAAAGTGTCTTCTCCAACACAACAGGTCAAAGGCATCAATTCTTCGGTGCTCAGCTTTCTTTATAATCCAACTCTCACATCCATACATGACTACTGGAAAAACCATAGCTTTGACTAGATGGACCTTTGTCAGCAAAGAAATATCTCTGCTTTTTAGTATATCTAGGTTTTTCATAGGCTTTCTTCCAAGGAGCAAGTGTCCTCACCATCAACATCACAGCCATCCTCACCATCATTATCACAGCCATCGTCACCATCATCATCACAGCCATCGTCACTGTCATCACAGCCATCCTCACCATTGTCATCACAGCCATCATCACCGTTGTCATCATAGCCATCATCACCATCGACATCAGCGCCATCGTCACCATCGTCATCATAACGATTGTCACCATCATCATCATCATTTTTAGTTTTTAACTAATACCCTCTACATCCAACCTACAGGACCTTAGCTAGATTTCCAAACATATTTTTAGTATTTTAAATTCACCCATCCTCTCTTTCTCTGGCACCACTCTATTCAAGCCAATATCACCCGTTAACTTGGGTTGTTGTAATAGCCTCTAGTTGACCTTGCCAGTTGTTTTCTTATTTTTTCTAGGTCTCCAATGAAGAAAACAAATTTCCAACATGTCAATAGTTTGTCTTTCAATAACTTTATTGCAATTTAGAGTAACAATAAAACTCCTCCCCATGTCTTAAAAGTCTTATATGCTATGGCCATATACCAACTCTACAACTTCATGTTATTCCACTTTCTACTTGGTTCATTTGGAGAATCATCCTTTTTTTGTTTTTTGTTTATTTTAATGTTTTGAGCATGCCTAGCCATTTCTTGCCTCTAGATTTTCTCATGTATTTTTTTTTCAATCTTCTGTTTATCATATTTGTCTTTTGATTAAATAATTTTAAATATTCCCCATGAAAATGAGAGTGTAGTTATAAAGTAGGCAGCACATGAGGATTGCCCATATTGCTCTGTAGTGTCCACGGTTAATATTTAGTTTCCATAGAGTCAGCTTTCAAATATAAACTTTGTATGTTGCCATGCAAGTGTAGCTATGAAATCTTCCCCACACCCCCAAAAAAAGATAATAAAAAAGGAGGACCAGTTGAAGAATAAATAAAAAATACAGTGAATGAAGCAAGTCTCTACAAAGAACTGGAGAAGGAAAGGGCAACCCACTCCCGTATTCCTGCCTGGAGAATCCCATGGACGGGGAACCTGGACGGCTACAGTCCATGAGGTCACAAAGCATCAGCCACGACTGAGCACAACAGCACTACTAAGAACAGTATCTGCACTGTTTAAATGTTACTATGTAGCAAGTTAATGTACATTAATATGTTATTAACATTAATTAAATAAATGCCTTATTCTCAATATCAAGGAGCAAATTATGAAGTCAATTTTATTCCTAATATGAAGGTGTTCTCCTTTTCTGAGTGGTATTTAAGTAACTTTTCCTATAGAAATGTTATATACTAATAAAAATAATAATTAAAAAAAAATCACCAAAGACCAAAACCTCAAATGCAGCGACTTTTCTAACTATGATCCAATGGCTTCCAGTTATACCTATTTTAACAAGATGAACTAGTATAGGTTGACTGAAGATTCCTGTCAAATATCAGAATATATGTACCTAAGAACTCACCATTAAAAAAAAAAAGAACTCACCATTAACTCAGTATATAGTTGCCTAATTTCTATTGTTGAAAACGGTTTCATTGTCTTAAAGAATTTGCTTCCAAAATTTCTATATGTCAAATAATAATAATAAATTGAATTCTCTGCAACAAAATATAGTGATTTTAGGAGAAATTTCCTGAAATTATATAGAATGGTATTTATGTATATTGTAAAACAAAATTTTTCTCAGTAGTTGTTTAGCCTACAGTGATATACACAGATAAATTTTGGAAGAAAACCTAGCATTTAGAACAAAGCAAATGATGCCTTATTGTGTTTCTTGGATTTGTATAATTTTCTATTCATCACACACTTTGGCAGATCATATGTGTAGTTTAGTGAGTTTGTACTGACTCACACTGTATTTATTTTCTTTAGCAGTAGAATTTTATCATCCTTTGATTAGATGAACAGAGAAATCTAAAGCTAATTAAAAACAACACACATTTGGTGAGGTTCTTTTGAGTTCACTGAAGCACAAAATCATGCTTTTTAAAAAGATGGTCCAGAAATCAATAGTACCAAATATGACATCTCAGATCATCTGCACAGCCTCTACCTGTCAGCCAGAACCTGACAAGACACTTGTATGTATGATAGCATTGGCACAAAATAATAACTTACCCAAATATTCATGCTGACTTAAGAAAAAGGAAACACAGATGCATATAATATATAAATGAGAAGTTCAAACCAAAACAAGCTTAAGCAAGACTGAAGTGCACTACATGAACAAAAGCTATGTGTTACATTAAAAGTGAGAGTCCTGGCAGAAAAACTGAGATGCTATGCAGTGCGCAGAAGTAACAGTTTTCTGAAATAAAGTAAAATATATTCCCTTTTGGAAGTCAGAGCCATATTCACATTGCAGTCGTTGATTTAGTGTCAACAAAAGAACATCATCTGTCACAGTAAACTAATGATGTTAATTTGGATTTTATTATTTGTTTAGCTGTGTTAGCACTTAATTTATAAATTCTTTTGACTTTACAGCTTCCTATAAGCTGTAAGTAAATTAGTTGAGACACTTTGTTTATGCTTGTACTACTTAACTAACATAACAGTAAAAATATACAAGTCAACAATGAAGGTTAAGAAACACCATGAATTCTCAAAAAATACAAAGCTGAAGTACTTGTTACAATATCTTATTCATGCACATGAAAATCAAGCACATTTTCAAGTAAACAAACATCTTCATACTTTCCCCTTCATCTTTCTTATTTTAAATAAGCTTTTTACTTTGAGAAAATTGTAGTTTCACATGGAGTAATAAAAAATAATATATGGAGTTCTAGTTTTTCTCAATAATAATATATTGCAAAGCTATAATACAATATCTAAGCCAGAATACAGGCATTGATATAGCCAAGGTATAGAATAATTCCATCATGACACTCAATCATGTTTCCCTTTCTTAGCTTAACCAGCTTCTCTTCCACCTTTGTCCCATCTCCCTTAGCTGCTGGCAATCATTAAAATGGTTGACACTTTTTAAAATGAATTTGTCACTTCAGAAATGTTGCATAAATGAAATCACAGGTATGTAACCACTTAGATAGGCATATTCAGTTCAGTTCAGTTGCTCAGTGTGTGTGTACATACATATATGCTGCTACTGCTGCTAAGTCACTTTAGTCGTGTCCGACTCTGTGTGACCCCATAGACGGAAGCTCACCAGGCTCCCCCACCCCTGGGATTCTCCAGGCAAGAACACTGGAGTGGGTTGCCATTTCCTTCTCCAATGCATGAAAGTGAAAAGTGAAAGTGAAGTCGCTCAGTCGTGTCCGACCGACTCCTAGCGACCTCATGGACTGGAGCCCACCAGGCTCCTTCCTCCATGGGATTTTCCAGGCAAAAGTACTGGGGTGGGGTGCCATTGCCTTCCCCACATACTATATATATACATATATATATATATATATATATATATATATATATATATATATGTGTGTGTGTGTGTGTGTGTGTGTGTGTGTGTGTGTGTGTATGTGTGTGTGTGTGTGACATATTTATTCGTTCATCTGTTAATGGATGCTTAGGTTCCTGCCGTCTATAGGGTCACACAGAGCCGGACACAACTGACGCGACTTAGCAGCAGCAGCAGCAGCAGGTTGCTTCCATAGCTTAGTTGTAAACAATGCTACTATAAACGTTGGGGTTGTATGTATCTTTTCAGATTAGTGTTTTCATTTTCTTCAGATATCTATCTGGCAGGAAATTGCTGGATTATGTGTTAGTTCTATTTTTGTTTTTTTGAGGAACCTCTGTATTGGTTTGCATATGGTTGAACCAATTTACTTTCCCATCAACAGTGTACAAGTGTTCCCTTTTTTCCACATCTGTTCAAACATTTGTTACTTGTAGACTTTTGGATGCTGGCCATTCTAACAATTGTGAAGTGATATCTCATTGTGGTTTGGATTTGTGTTTCTCTTAATAATTAACAATACTGAATATCTTTTCATGTGCCTGCTAGCCATCTGTATGTCTCCTTGGAAAAATATCAGTTCGGGTCTTTTGCCCACCTTTTTTTTTTTTTTTTTTTTTTTAATATTAAGTCGTATGAGCTGTTTTAGCATTTTAGATATTAACCTCTTATTGGTCATATCATTCACAAATCTTTTCCTCCATTCAGTAGGCTGTTTTCACTTTTTGTCAAAGGTTTCCTTTGCCGTGCAAAATCTTTTTAAATTTAATTAGGTCCTGTTTGTTTATTTTTGCCTTTATGCCAAAGATTGCTGTGCCTGTATTCTCCTCTAGGAGTTTTATGGCTTTGGTCTTAAGTTTAGGCCTTCAATCCATGTTGAGTTTATTTTTGTGTCTGGTGGGAGGAAATCTTTTAGTCTCATTCTTTTACATGTAGTTGCCCCGTTTTCCCAGCAGCACTTATTAAAGAGGCTGACTTTTCTCCATTGTATATTCTTGCCACCTTTGTCAAAGGTCAATTGCCTTAAGTGTGTGGGTTTATTTCCAGGCTCTCTTTTCTATTTAATTGATCTATGTGTCTGTGTTTGTGCCCCTATCACGCTGTTTTTGGGTAGTATGGCTATTTTAAAAATATTAATAATTCCAGTTCAAGAGCAAAAGATCTCTTTCCATGTCTTTGTATCATTTTCAAATTTCCTTCATCAATGTTTCATGGTTTTCAATATATAGGTATTTCACCTCCTTGGTTAAGTTTGTTCCTAGGCATTTTATTCTTTTTTGATGTGATTGTAAATGAAATTGTTTCCTTAATTTTTATTTCTGATTGTGTATCATTAGTGTATAGAAAAGTAACAGACTTCTGTATATTAATCTTGTGTCTTGAAACTTTAATGAATTCAGTTGTTAGTTCTAGTGGTATTTTAATGGAGACTTTAGAGCTTTCCTTATAGAGAATCATATCTTCTGGAAATAATGAGTTTTACTTTTTCCCTTCCAATCTAGATGACTTTTATTTCTTTTTCTTTTGGAACGCTATTCTTAGGACTTCCAATTCTATGTTAAATAGAAGTGACAAGAGTGGGCATCCTTGTCTTATTCCTAATTTTAGAGGAAAAGCTTTTAGCTTTTCAACAGAGAGTATAAAGTTAGCTGTGGATCTGTCATAAATTGCCTTTATTATGTCGAGATGTGTTCCCTCTATACCTACTTTGATGAGAGTTGTTCTGTGTGTGTTTTTTTAATCATGAATGGATGTTGAATTTTGTTGAATGCTTTTATCATGAGTTTTTTGTTGTTGTTTTCTCAGGTAGTACTAGGATCTCTGTCATATTTTTGTTATTTCTTTATTGTCTTTTTCATTTAGTTTGAGCTTGCTATGATGTTACATTCAGTTTGAGGCTCTTCACATAGCTAGCTTTTACCTATCAGAATTTGGACTCTTTTGTACTATGTTTTGAGACACTGGATCTCCTTTAAACCTTATGTTTTAGCTGCCTCCCTGACAGTGTTCCCCAGGGAGGGAGTCATTGCTAATTTTTGCCAGTTGTGGGTGGAAGTCCGGTTTCTCCACTCTCTCTGTGAGTGCTGAGTAGGAGTAGGAGTTCTGACTCTCACTGGGGAGGGCCCCCATGTTAAATCTCTGGGTGGGAGGGGTCGAATGTTTCATACTCTTGCCCACATAGCTTACACTGACATCATGGGTGGGTAGCTTACTACTGCTGGCTGATGGTCAAAATCTTGACTGCTCATTAAGCCTCCTCTGACACCACCCTAAGGAAGAGGATAAGGAAAAGTCTCACCACTGACAAATCAGCATAAAAATTCAGGCTTCCCATGCATTCTCCATTGACACTGCAGAGGAGTAGAGGCTCATTACCTTCTGGTGGAAAAGAAAGCCGTGGCTCCCTACTTGGCCTTTTCTGGTGCTACCTAATCAAGCAAGCTGAAGGACTATGTTACAGCTTACTAGGGTGGACATCTGGGCTTCTCGGTCAGTCTTTGTTGATGTGGGTATTGAAGGAAAAAAACAAAAACATTTTTGTGGTGTTTGGTTAGAGCAGAATGATTTTCATCTAAGATAGTTATTAAGGCTACCTCTTCCCTGGTCATTTGATTAGAGAGAGCCAGCTATGGGGAAACATTTTCACCTTCACTCAGTAGTATTTCTAGGATGCCAGACATTTCAGCTGTAAGTGTGGGGAATATAACTCACCATCATGCCCTTCCTTGGCTCCTCAAGTCTTTAGATGTTCTTCTGCTTTTTCGTCTCCACCTTTCAGAGTTTTTCTTTTTCTTTTTTAATGTATTTATTTTTAATTGGAGGATACTTGCTTACAGCATGGTGTTGGTTTCTGCCATACATCAACATGAATCAGCCATAAGTAGTCACATCTGTCCCACCTTCTACTTCTCCCACTGTGTCCACAAGTCTGTTTTACATGTAACATCCAGGGTTTTTATTTGTAATCTTTGCAGGAAAAATTAGAAATCATGTCTACTGCAACTTCAGAGGTTGAACCTTCCCTTTCTTTTTAAAACAAAGTAATATAGTAAACTTGTACAAGTAGTCATGACAGTCCCAATAAAATGTGTTTTTCTAATATTCCTTCTTTCAACCCCATGGTCCAATAAATCTGTTTATGTTTCTAACCTCCATTTTACATTTTTCACATAAATTCAATTGCTCTCCCATCTAAAAAGGACTGGCATCTTCTACCCCAACTGTGTTCTAACCATACATAAAACCTGCTCTTATTTTGCCTAATATGACCACCAATTTTTTAACTTGGATTCCTCCCATTTAGTATTTGTTTGCTTGTTTTTGTTTACTTGTCTGGTGCTTTTCTGTTGCATCTTGTCTTCCATCACTGGTTTTACATTTGAGCCAAATCTTGCCTGGTAAAACTCTAATGCTATGTGTGACATAATCTCAATTCCTTAATCAACTGTTGCTGATTTTAAGAAATGCATAGATCCATACCATCTCAAAGGATGAAGCTTTCCAGAAAGGAAGACAAAAAGGTTATCCTCTGGTATTAAACCCTGAACTAGATTTATGGGACTCAACTAATTTTTATACTTTCTGACCTCAGAGACTTAGCCCTTTCTTCTTGACTTCTGAGCCTTTAAATTTTGACTTGCTTTTGACCAAACAGGGTCACTCACTGAGTTAATTCAGCTTTTAGTAAACATTGATATGTGCACAACCTAGTCCGTATTACATTCTTTCCAAAACACTTTTTCCCACAACTTATCTACCCTCAGCCAAGCACTGAAATGGCTTTGTTTTGATTATTAAATCACAGCTCTGGAAACCCTATATTCTGCTAATCCTTCTTTAAACTAGTTGTTTTATGAGGTATAGTGAATGTACTTAGAAGAGTTAAAAACATTTTTACTGAAATACAGGGAATTATTATCATTAGGAGTTATTGTAATTTACTACCCAATGATGTTTATGGAATTCAGATCTAAAAAATGGCCAGTGGTTCTCATGGAAGATGATATACACTTAGCCCTTTTGGGATGAGATGGGGATAAAATGAATATTTCTCCAGTAGTCTCATTTATTAGCATAGTATTCATGTATTACATATGTATATATTTATATATAACTGCACATTTTCTCTATAGAATGATATAGCTTGTTACTATTTTATGATGACATATATTTGCATTAAGTAAATCTATATTCTCATGGTTTTGGGAAAAACTAGAAAAGTCAGCCAATAAAAGCAAGAAAAAGTGAAATATTTTTGTACACTGCCTAGATTATGATAAGCGATGGTATGTAAGGTACTACTGTATTCCAAATATAAACTGTACATTTCTCATGTTTGATGAGAATTCTCTTTTTACATTAGTACTTACGGGTGCCACAAAGCAGAATACAACTGAAATAACCTGTATCTTCATCTTTTTATTGTGTTTCCCTTCTACAAGGAAGGAGGAAGAGCAGGAGAGAAGATATAGTAGAAAGTTATTGTTTTTTTTTTCCTGCTCCACATTTTTTTTTTTTAAATTTAAAACACAAAGCACTTGTTTTCTTTTGTAAATCTCCCTACTTTACTATTAATATTTTGTACCCAGGATGGCCACTCAGCCCAGTTATGGCCAATCAGCATACTTAAGGTACTGCTGCCCATTCTAACTACTCTAACCAGAGTGACTGACCATGCAATGGTCTTGTGACCCAAATCAGCAAATAAGTTTCAGATTTTTCATTGAAAATGAGAAAGTGACAAATAAGCATATCAAAAAGAAGAATCACAGACTAGTGACTATGAGCATAGACTCCGAAACAGATTGCCCACCTCTAAAGTTTATATCCTCAGGGGCAGATTTCTTAACCTCTGTGTTCAGATTCCAAGCTACAAAATGCAGATAACAATAGTGCCAAATTCACAGATATTATTAAATGAATTAGTGTGCCCAAAGTGCTTAGAATGGGTGTTTGTTTTATTATTTTTTACTGACATTTTGCTAGGCTGGTAGGACATAAATATGCTAACAGCCATTTTGCCATAAACACCCATTAGAGAATAAACCCAGCATAAACATTGAGTATCATCAGGAGAGTTAACAGTCAACATCATTTGATCGCCTGAATCCTGCTCCACCTGATTTACAAAATGTGCAACTTCTCTGTTACCTAAACCAGTGTGCACTGTGTCTGTGCACTGCAAGGGAAGGAGCCCTGAGAAACACAGGAAGAGAAGGAAATAAACTTGTCCAAGCAGTCTGTTTAAGATCCAGAGGAGCAGCAAAATAAGGTTCTCTTAAAGAAGAGTTCCATGCTGTAATATATTCAGGCAGCTCATTCAGAAAGTTTTTATTAAGTGCTTATTATGTGTCATGTAGAGAGTAAGCACTTAAGATGCCAAAGAAAGATTTCTCCTCACATTAGAGGAGGTTACTACCCAATGGGGAGATAAGTGTGTTAGTCAGCTCAGGCTGTCATAACAGAATCTTACAGACTGGAATGGCTTAAATAAGAGAAATTTATCTTCTCACCATTCTAGAAACTGAAAATCCAAGCCCAAGGTGCCAGAAAATTCAGTTTCTTTTTTATCATTGTTTTGAGATATAATTGAAGTGTAACACTTTACATAATAAACACTATGTAAGTTTCAGGCATACACAACATAATGATTCAATATATGTGCAAAATAATCATCATAATATTTTGTAATATATATTACAAAATAATCACTGCAATAAGTCTAGCTAACATCTATTGGCAAACACAGTGACATTTTTTTCCCTTGTGATGAGAACATCTAAAATCTACTCTTAGTGACTTTCAAATATACAGTTCAGTATTATTAACTGCAGTCAGGATGCTGTGCATTATACCTGCATATTAAGTTCTTGGTGAAGGTCTTATTCCTGGCTTGCAGATGGCTTTTCATTGTCCTCACATGACACACACACACAGAACTGGTACCTGTGCCTCTTCCTATAAGGACATTGATCTTACCAAATTAGGACACCACCTTTATGACCTAATTTCATCCTAATTACCTCTCTAAAGGCCCAAACCTCCAAATTTTGTCACATTTGTGATTAAGCCTTCAACATACAAATTTTCGGGTGAGGGCCCATAAGTCAGTTCATAACAGTAAGTAACAAAGCCATTTGAGTTCCAAGAAATACCTGGTTGAATTATGAATCATTGTGTTTTCTAAAATGGTCTGTTTATTCAATGAAATAGAATTCCTGATGACAAATGCACTTAGAAGCAGCTTCTCATAAGCAAATGACTAAATACAAAAATATACATTTTGAAGATAATTCTTAGTGAAAATAATTCTGCCATCCTAATAGGCATTTTGCTGGGAAAAAAATGTTTAATTTGAAAGATACATTGAAAAGTATATATACATATATCTTATTTATAAAATGAACTATGTATACTGACATACAGTGCTTAAATTATAATGTATTGGAGCATGCCTGAGCCTAGCTTGTGTTTGCTAACTTTACCAAGTCATCCTGCTGACTTGTCGATGAATGCAATAAAAAACAGAAAAATCAACCAAAACAAAAACTTGACATGTTACAAATTTAATATATATAAGCAAAAGACCTATTCATTGATCTAACAACAGACTGAGTTGACAAATGATTGAATCAGTTGATTGATTTAAGCCTTAGTAATTCCAAACACTGAGGAAAGTAACACTTCCAAGGTCAAGTTGGTGATAGAAACAGGTGGGTTGCAGATGAAAACTGCTGCTAGGCAAGTTTTGCCAAATGCTAACAAATAACAAGTAACTCTCTAGACACTTTTTACATAAAATTAATTTGATTTTCACTACAAATGTAAGTGGTGGATATTATTGACTCTACTTTGTAGATGAGAAAACTAGGCAAGCTTTTCCCTCTCGGGATTTAGCAATACATCAGCGGCATCTCAGCCGGAACACATGAAACTTACTCTTACATGTTGTTCTTTCCACTTCAACATGCACTGCGTTAGAGAGGAACAAATACGAGCTATCCCTGCGTCTGCTGACATGTGTGACTAATGATGGGGGTGCAGAGCCGCGACAGATCAAAGCACCTCATGATACTGTGCTCAGTACCCATTGATTCGGCCTTAGTTTTCACAAAGTGAAATGTATAGTCTTTTATTTAATGGTTTATTTTCACAATTGTTAAAATGCTACCATATGCTTGATTTTAAAAAGCAAAACAGATCTAAAAAGTCTCACTATACAGAAACAAACAACAACAAAAATACCAATTATCTGTTTCACTTCTCTCCAGTCCGCAGTCCCACTCTCCAGAGGCAACAGTTCTATGCAATTTTAGCTTTGTCCTTTGTTATTTAACACATTTCTGAATAATGTGTTTATGCTGCTGTTTCTTGATTCAATTATTTAGACATTAGCTATCAGCTCCCTGTGCAGCTGTATGAGGATGTTAACCCTCTGCACACCTCCCACCACTCCCACTTCCTCAACATGTAATTAAAAATCTCTGTTCGATCTGATGACTGTAATTATGTCTCATTGTTAAGTCAGGTAGTGAGTAATAATTATATTTTTCTTTCTTGTACAGTTCTGGTGTTGTTTTGCTTTGCTTCATCTTAACTTCTGTATTGTTTTAACTCTGTAAAAGTTAGCAGGGTACTGGCTTTTCTGCATTTTGCTGGGGAGGAAAAGGGGACAACAGAGGATGAGATGGCTGGATGGCATCACCGACTCAATGGACATAAATTTGAGTGACCTCTGGGAGATGGTGATGGACAGGGAGGCCTGGCGTGTTGCGATTCATGGGGTCACAAAGATTCGGACACAACTGAGCAACTGAACTGAACTGATCCTCCCTGGGGTCTCCACCCGCCTGCTATAGTCAAGATCGTGTTTATTAGTCTCTCAGTCATGTCTGACTCTTTGCGATCCTATGGACTGTAGCCCACCAGGCTGCTCTGTGCATGGAATTCTCCAGGAAAGAAAATTGGAGTGGGCTGCCATTCTCTTCTCCAGGGGACCTTCCCGATCCTGGGATTGAAGCTGGGTTTCCCGCCCTGAGGGCAGATTTTTTTTTTTTTTTTAACCATCTTAGCCACCAGGGAAGCCCCACAGTCAAAATTAATGGATTTCTAACATGCTGTGCTGGAACTTCTCTGCCTTTTTCCTGGATCAGATGCTGTCTTTCCTAGGTCCCAGGTGATCTTCATGTTGCTGAAGCACATCCATCAGTAGCTTCTTCGGGGAGGAGGAAAGGGTATGAATGTAAGAGATATATTATTTGAGACCAGGCTTCCTAAATGGATCAGTGGTAAAGAATACCTGCAATGCAGGAGACACAGGAGTCGTGGGTTCTATCCCTGGTTTGGGAAGGTCTCCTGGAGGAGGAAATGGAAACCTACTCCAGTATTCTTGCCTGGAAAATTCCATGGGCAGAGGAGTGTGATGGGCTATAATCCACAGGTCCCAAATAGTTGGACATGACAGAAAAAACACACCCATACCAAGTCAGAAAAGCACCTCTACTGCCCCTCACGGTGGTAATTTACTGGTCTGTATGAAATAGGCAGTGGCGCCCCGCTCCAGTACTCCTGCCTGGAAAATCCCACGGACGGAGGGGCCTGGTGGACTGCAGTCCATGGGGTCACTAGGAGTCGGACACGACTGACTGAGTGACTTCACTTTCACTTTTCACTTTCATGCATTGGAGAAGGAAATGGCAACCCACTCGTGTTCTTGCCTGGAGAATCCCAGGGACGGGGGAGCCTGGTGGGCTGTCGTCTGTGGGGTCGCACAGAGTCCGACACAACTGAAGTGACTTAGCAGCAGCAGCAGCAGCATGAAATGGGCAGGGGCCCTACAGTCCCTCCTCACACACACACACACACACACACACACACACACACACACACACACCCATCCTCTGCCTGCCTTTGTCTGTGGAAATGGGCAAATAATAAGTTCAATCAGAGAAGCAAGAAAATGTGAAAGCAAAGGAAAGCACTACAAGAAGACTAAATAATGATACAAATAATAAAAGTTTAGCATAATCGAGGACCTTTAGTTCCTTTTCACGGGCTAGAGACAGTGTTCTGAGCCATATTCTGTGAGCCGCGTTATAGATGCTGGAACCCCCACCAGGTGGAAGAAGTTAACTATGTGATGGCCAGACTGTCGCCATGCCATAAGCTGCCACAGTTCCAAGGATTTACGTCAAGGAAATGGGAACAAACAGTCCCTGGAACTAAAGATTGACTATACTTAAATCAATCATGATGATACTGATCAGATCACAGATGACCAATTTCAAGATGCTGGTCAGAGCTGACTGTACTGTTTCTGCAGGTAGCTCTCTCCCTCCAACTATGAAAGTTCTTGCCCACTGGTTGTGCGAGGTACTTAGCCTTTGCACAGAAATTCCCCGCTTTCCTGTCCACCCTGGGTTGCCAGTGATTAAAATAAAGCAAACTTTCCTTTCTACCACTCTTGCCTCTTTGTTGGTTTTTTAGCAGATGGACCCCCACTTTTTGGCTGCATGCACATTTCTAGATTAATATCGTTCCCCTTCATAATTTTGGAAGCCAGAGTCCACTGGATTCTTTCTTTCAGTGTCTTATTTGAGAAGTTTTCTGTCTTTGATTCCAGTCCCTAATAGGATATTTGGCGTTTTCCCTAAACTCCAGAATAATTTAGAATTTTTACCTCTGGTCTTTTAAAGTTATATGGCTAGTGTCCTTATAGTCATTGTGTGTGTGTGTGTGTGTGTGTGTGTGTGTGTGCCTTGTGATGAGTACCTGATGGATCCTTTTAATTTAGAAATACATGTCCTTCTGTTTGTGCTTCCCTGGTGGCTCAGATGGTAAAGGATCTGCAACAAGGCAGGAGACTCGGGTTCAAACTCTGGGTTGGGAATATCTCGAGAAAGAAATGGCAACCCACTCCAGTATTCTTGCCTGGAGAACTCTGTGGACAGAGCCTAGAGGGCCACAGTCCATGGGAATCCCAAAGAGCTTGGGGAAATTTTTTTTTCTATAATACTATAACATTTCCTTTCCTCTCTTGCTATTCTTCTCTATTCCTGAAACTCTATTGGTTGGATCAGTCCTCTATTTTATCTTATCATTTTTTTTTTTTTACTTACATCATCTGTCTTTGGTCTCAGGAAAGCCTGCCTTTCTATTTTCCAAATTTTTATTTTTCAAAGGTCATAATGTTTTAAATTTAAAAGAACTATTTCTTATTTTTTCAATTTTATTAGCTTCTCATTCTTAAAATGAAATATGTCTTCTTATCTCTCAGAGAGTATCAGTGACAGTATATTAAAATTTCCTTCTGTTCTCTTCATTATCTCTGAGATACTATTCTCTGTCTCTTTGTATTGAACTCTGAATTCTTACTGGAGCCTTTCTTCAAACAGCCTGCTAAATTTTTTTGTGCATTTGTCTTTAGAGTGTAAAACAAAAATACTAATTGGGCTGACACTTTTGACTGGTGGGATAGTCAGGTGTTTATCTGTGTTTTCTTTACAAAATGCAAAATACTATATTATAACTTATATAGAGAAAGAAAGCTGAGCATCAAAGAATTGATGCTTTTGAACTGTGGTATTGAAAAAGACTCTTGAGAGTCCCTTGGACTGCAAGGAGATCCAACCAGTCAGTCTTAAAGGAAGTCAGTCCTGAAAAATGTATTGAAAGAACTGATGCTGAAGCTCCAATACTTTGGCTACCAGATTGGAAGAATTGACTTCATGGAAAAGACCCTGATGCTGGGAAAGATTGAAGGCAGAAGAAGAAGGGAAAGACAGAGGATAAGATGGTTGGATAGTATCACTGACTCAACGAACATGAGTTTGAGAAAACTCTGGGAGTTGGTAACAGACAGGGAGGCCTGGCATGCTGCAGTCCATGGGGTTGCAAAGAGTCAGACATGACTGAGCAACTGAACTGAACTACATTATCACTTTGTCTGGAACTGCTCAGTCTTTGTGGAGAAAAACCTCCCACCCTCTTGCACAGAGTGAAAGTGAAGTCGCTCAGTTGTGTTCGACTCTGCGACTCCATGGACTGTAGCCTATCATCTTCAGTCCGTGGGATTTTCCAGGCAAGAGTACTGGAGTGTGTTTCCATTTCCTTCTCCACAGGGTAACAACATTCTTGCACAGGGTAACAGACTTCTATATTCAGTTGGGCAGCTCAGCTTCTTCGTGTGTGACGGTTTTGAGTTCAGAGAGTCTGAACGGATCTAGCGCTTGTCTCTGCAGTGGGAGCCTAATTGCCTAACTAAATGGGTGGGACTGGGGATAGAAGGGTCTGATTGTTCTTTGTCTCAACTTTATATTATCCTGTTTTGGTCTTCTGTATCAGCTTCTTAGTGTCTGGTGCTTCTATTTCTGAGAGTTGAAGTTCATCATCCTCTCTCTATGAGCACACCGACCTTAGCTATCTACAGTTCTGCCACTGGATCAAGACTCCTCCCTGTAACATCCATATTCTTATACTATGGTATGGGGATTAGACATGTCCTAGCTTCATCAATGATAATACTTTGGTGCCTGTCTCTTGGACTCTCCTTGTTTTGGAGATTACTTTCAAGACACAAATGCTTTGAGGTCTTAGAAGGTATTTTTTTAACCCCTTCTTTCTCGAAACCAAAATTGTCACATTACCAAGGGCAATAAGATGTATTTGCTGAACAAACTTTACCGGAAGCAGGACATCAGACAGTCAGCCATTGTAGCAGGCTGAGTAACTGTGGATTGAATGTTGAAGCCATTGCTTATTGGTTGTATTCATCAAGGGGCATTATTGTGGGTTTCAGAGAGATGTAATAACTTTGAGGAGTAATGTTTTCTCTGAAAAAACCTTGGCATTTTATTTAGGTGAAGTTAGGTTTTCTCTTGTTGTATAACATACAACTGTAAACTTAAGTGAAAAGTTTGGTAAAGAATGTCTCTATTCTCTGCCAGTATAGTGCAAAATTAAGGTGTTCCCCAAGCTGAATTCTTACCTAGAGTCTTTGGACACAAATGGACTTGCAAGTTCATTCATGCTTTGCTAGAGTTCAGTTCTCATGGTTTTAACACTGAGATCTTCAGTCCCTTGCTAGCTATTGCTTTCAGCTCCAACTTGACAGGTGGTCCCCTCTGTCTTCAAGATAGCAAAAACGCATAAAATCGCTCTCTCATATTTTTTAATCTCTGGACTTTTTTTCACATCAGTTCAGTTCACATAAATAGCCAGAAAAAGCTCATTACTTTTCATAGGCTCATCTGATTAACCCAGGTCCACCCAGATAATTTCTTTACGTTAAGATCAGTTCAGTTCAGTTACTCAGTTATGTCCAACTCTTTGCGACCCCATGGAGTGCAGCAGGCCAGGCCTCCCTTTTCATCACCAACTCCCAGAGTTTACTCAAACTCATGTGCATTGAGTTGGTGATATCATCCAGCCATCTCATCCTCTGTCCTCCCCTTCTCCTCCTGCCTTCAATCTTCCCCAGCATCAGGGTCTTTTCCAGTGAGTCAGTTCTTCACATCAGGTGGCCAAAGTATTGCAGTTTCAGCTTCGGCATCAGTGCTTCCAGTGAATATTCAGGACTGATTTCCTTTAGGATGGACTGGTTGGATTTCCTTGCAGTTCAAGGGAGTCTCAAGAGTCTTTTCCAACACCACAGTTCAAAAGCATCCATTCTTCAGTGCTCAGATTTCTTTATAGTCCAACTCCCACATCCAATCATGACCACTGGAAAAACCATAGCCTTGACCAGACTGACCTTTGCTGGCAAAGTAATGTCTCTTCTTTTTAATATGTTGCTAGGTTGGTCATAGGTTTTCTTCCAAGGAGCAAACATCTTTTAAATTCATGGCTGCAGTCACCATCTGCAGTGATTTTGGAGCCCCCAAAAATAAAGTCAGCCACTGTTTCCACTGTTTCTTCATCTATTTGCCATGAAGTGATGGGACCAGATGCCATGATCTTAGTTTTCTAAATGTTGAGTTTTAAGTTAATTTTTCACTCTCCTCTTAAACTTTTGAGAGTCTCTTTAGATCTTCTTCACTTTTTGCCATAAGGGTAGTGTCATTTGCATATCTGAGGTTATTGATATTTCTTCTGGCAATCTTGATTCCAGCTTGTGCTTCATACAGCCCAGCATTTCTCATTATGTACTCTGCATATAAAGTAAATAAGTAGGGTGACAATATACAGTCTTGATGTACTCCTTTTCCTATTTGGAACCAGTTTGTTGTTCCATCAGAGATCAGATCAGATCAGTCGCTCAGTCGTGTCCGACTCTTTGCGACCCCATGAACCGCAGCACGCCAGGCCTCCCTGTCCATCACCAGCTCCCGGAGGTCACTCAGACTCGCATCCGTTGAGTCAGTGATGCCATCCAGCCATCTCATCCTCTGTCGTCCCCTTCTCCTCCTGCCCTCAATCCCTCCCAGCATCAGAGTCTTCTCCAATGAGTCAACTCTTCGCATGAGGTGGCCAAAATACTGGAGTTTCAGCTTTAGCATCATTCCTTCCAAAGAAATCCCAGGATTGATCTCCTTCAGAATGGACTGGTTGGATCTCCTTGCAGTCCAAGGGACTCTCAAGAGTCTTCTCCAACACCACAGTTCAAAAGCATCAATTCTTCGGCGCTCAGCCTTCTTCACAGTCCAGCTCTCACATCCATACATGACCACAGGAAAGACCATAGCCTTGACTAGGCGAACCTTTGTTGGTAAAGTAATGTCTCTGCTTTTGAATATGCTATCTAGGTTGGTCATAACTTTCCTTCCAAGGAGCAAGCGTCTTTTAATTTCATGGCTGCAGTCACCATCTGCAGTGATTTTGGAGCCCAGAAAATCAAAGTCTGACACTGTTTCCACTGTTTCCCCATCTATTTCCCATGCAGTGATGGGACCAGATGCCATGATCTTCGTTTTCTGAATGTTGAGCTTTAAGCCAACCTTTTCACTCTCCACTTTCACTTTCATCAAGAGGCTTTTTAGCCCCTCTTCACTTTCTGCCATAAGAGTGGTGTCATCTGCATATCTGAGGTTATTGATATTTCTCCCGGCAATCTTGATTCCAACTTGTGTTTCTTCCAGTCCAGCATTTCTCATGATGTACTCTGCATATAAGTTAAATAAACATGGTGACAATATGCAGCCTTGACGTACTCATTTTCCTATTTGGAACCAGTCTGTTGTTCCATGACCAGTTCTAACTGTTGCTTCCTGACCTGCATACAGATTTCTCAAGAGGCAGATCAGGTGGTCTGGTATTCCCATCTCTTTCCGAATTTTCCACAGTTTATTGTGATCCACACAGTCAAAGGCTTTGGCATGGTCAATAAAGCAGAAATAGATGTTTTTCTGGAACTCTCTTGCTTTTTCCATGAATTAGCGAACTAAAATGGACTGGAATGGGTGAATTTAACTCGGATGACCATTATATCTATTACTGTGGGCAGGAATCCCTCAGAAGAAATGGAGTGGCCATCATGGTCAACAAAAGAGTCCGAAATGCAGTACTTGGATGCAATCTCAAAAACGATAGAATGATCTCTGTTCGTTTCCAAGGCAAACCATTCAATGTCACAGTAATCCAAGTCTATGCCCCAACCAGTAACGCTGAAGAAGCTGAAGTTGAAAGGTTCTATAAAGACCTACAAGACCTTTTAGAACTAACACCCAAAAAAGATGTCCTTTTCATTATAGGGGACTGGAATGCAAAAGTAGGAAGTCAAGAAACACCTGGAGTAACAGGCAAATTTGGCCTTGGAATACGGAATGAAGCAGGGCAAAGACTAATAGAGTTTTGCCAAGAAAATGCACTGGTCATAGCAAATACCCTCTTCCAACAACACAAGAGAAGACTCTATACATGGACATCACCAGATGGTCAACACCGAAATCAGATCGATTATATTCTTTGCAGCCAAAGATGGAGAAGCTCTATACAATCAGCAAAAACAAGACCAGGAGCTGACTTTGGCTCGGGCCATGAGCTCCTTATTGCCAAATTCAGACTGAAATTGAAGAAAGTAGAGAAAACTACTAGACCATTCAGGTATGACCTAAATCAAATCCCTTATGATTATACAGTGGAAGTGAGAAATAGATTTAAGGGCCTAGATCTGATAGATAGAGTGCCTGATGAACTATGGAATGAGGTTCGTGACATTGTACAGGAGACAGGGATCAAGACCATCCCCATGGAAAAGAAATGCAAAAAAGCAAAATGGCTGTCTGGGGAGGCCTTACAAATAGCTGTGAAAAGAAGAGAAGCGAAAAGCAAAGGAGAAAAGCAAAGATATAAACATTTAAATGCAGAGTTCCAAAGAATAGCAAGAAGAGATAAGAAAGCCTTCTTCAGTGATCAATGCAAAGAAATAGAGGAAAACAACAGAATGGGAAAGACTAGGGATCTCTTCAAGAAAATCAGAGATACCAAAGGAACATTTCATGCTAAGATGGGCACAATAAAGGACAGAGATGGTGTGGACCTAACAGAAGCAGAAGATATTAAGAAGAGGTGGCAAGAATACACAGAAGAACTGTACAAAAAAGAGCTTTAAGACCCAGATAATCATGATGATGTGATCACTGACCTAGAGCCAGACATCCTGGAATGTGAAGTCAAATGGGCCTTAGAAAGCATCACTACGAACAAAGCTAGTGGAGGTGATGGAATTCCAGTGGAGCTATTCCAAGTCCTGAATGATGATGCTGTGAAAGTGCTACACTCAATATGCCAGCAAATTTGGAAAACTCAGCAGTGGCCACAAGATTGGAAAAGGTCAGTTTTCATCCCAATCCCAAAGAAAGGCAATGCCAAAGAGTGCTCAAACTACCGAACAATTGCACTCATCTCACACGCTAGTAAAGTAATGCTCAAAATTCTCCAAGCCAGGCTTCAGCAATATGTGAACCGTGAACTTCCTGATGTTCAAGCTGATTTTAGAAAAGGCAGAGGAACCAGAGATCAAATTGTTGTTCCATATCCAGTTCTAATTATTGCTTCCTGACCTGCATACAGATTTCTCAGGAGGCAGGTCAGGTGGTCTGATAGTCCCATCTCTTTCAGAATTTTCCAGAGGTTTTTGTGGTCCACACAAAGGCTTTGGCATAGTCAATAAAGCAGAATAATGTTTTTCTGGAACTTTTGCTTTTTCGATGATTCAGTGGACATGCTGACAATTTGATCTCTGGTTCCTCTGCTTTTTCTAAAACTAGCTTGAAAATCTGGAACATAGATATTAAGATCAACTGTGCCAAATAACATAGTCTTATCATCTGAGTTAAAGCCACCATATGTAGAGTCCCATGGATTAAACATGTCTTTTCCACAAGAGTGTGGGAAATCTTAGGGACCATTTTAGGATTCTGCCTATCATGACTAACAATACAAAGTCTTGTTTTTTTCATCCTTTATTAAACGTATATTTAGAGCTATATTACACTTATAGAAAAAGTCCCCCCAAATTCCATATCCCATATGTCCTTCATCCAGCCTCCCCAAATGTTACCATTTTATATAACGAGAGTAAACACTCAGAACTAGGAAACTGACCTTGGTAAAAGAGCTGTTTGATCCACATATATTTGGAATTATAAACTCCATGCACCACCCTTCCTTCAAAAATCCTGACTCTTATTTTAAGTATTAGCACAAATTCCCCTTCTGGTATGGTGTATGGGCTCATTTTCCATCCTCTGAATACTCCATACCCTTTGTGAATGTCTGTATATAATACAAAATTTATCTGTATTATAGCACTTACACAAATAATTAGAGAACACTGGAGTGGGGTGCCATTGCCTTCTCTGTTATTGATCTACAATGTATGTTTATTCATCATATATTTATTAAGGTTCAATATGCCAGATATGGAACTACTATAAGTAGAAACCATAGTTATTCACCTTCTGCCCACCCACCCCACTCTCTGAGTAAATCCTAGACTATAATGTGCTACTTTTTACTATTCAATAGAATAAATAAGGTATAAGTTGAGAGTATTACAAACACTATGATTAAAAGTCCTTTAAAATGATATCATTATATATTAACATATGGCATATATATTTAAAAACATATTTGAAGTTCATGTACTTATTTTTTGTTTCAGTTTACCACATTAGTGTACAAATTTTATTTGTCTGACATGGGAAATAAATGGCAAACTGTATAGTCACATGACTTTTAGTCCATGAATATTTTCTTAGACCCTTTTGTAAGAGTAGCATAGCCTTTTCCTTTTTACTTTCAGATGCTAGAATGAATTTTTGATAGTAATGCTATGAAATTCATTGACTAGGGTCTTAAAATCCAGGGTTTGGCAGATACCTCTGGAAAGTAAGAACAATTGTACAACCGCAGCAGGTACTTCCATAGCATTCCACTCTTTCATGCACAAATAAAATGTTGGAATGATGCTAGTCTCTGCCAAGGAAAAGGATGCCCATCAGAGCTCCACCCTATAAAAGCAGAAGTCCTTATCTGGAAAGACCTTAGCGGAGAAGAACACATAACATATGGAGAACATCACAGAGACAGCAGAACAAATTAATGACCCCGTCATAAAATAGGTTTTCACATACTCTTAAAACTGTTGTCACACTTCATTGCATAGGCAACTGGAAGTGTGTGATGATGGAAGGTGAGGTCAGCTTCCTAAGGCAGCCTGAGTTATAAATGGGCAGCTCATTCCTGTAAAGACCCCTGGAGCTTAGGGAGCTCCCTGTATTCACTTTGGTCACTTTTGTTAAAAGGAAATAAGTATTGGACCTTTCACACCAAGAATGGGAAATAAAGGTGCAAAATGGTCCCTCTTCATAGGCACTGCTACCTGGGGTTCCATCCAGATGAGAAAAACAGAAAAATGAGTACATTCCCTTTAGGAAAATCAGTTGCTTACTTATGAAGTGTCTGGATTATGGAAGATGCCTTATAGCTTTTGTGAAAGAGAATGGATTGACATTTCTAAAAACTCATGTCTTCAAGCATGTATTACATTAGCTCTCTGTGCAAAAGTAATCTTCAGACATTTGCTTGGACCTGCATTTTGGACCGCCATCCACTTCAGGAAAAAGTGCGGCTGGTTCTTCTCAGTGATTATTTAGTGGCCTAGTTAAACATCAGAAAAGCATGATATTTTTCACTACTTGATAATGCCTGGCTGTAGACTTCACTTTTTTTTTTTTTTTAAGGAAATTATATTAAAAGAAGATGGCACCTTAGTCATTGTTTGTTTTTCTACCACATAATAGTTGCTCAGCAATAGTTATTGTTTTTAATATTTTTATGTGATTTTTTTGTCTTTCTTGAATTTGTTTCAATATTGCTTCTGTTTTATGCTTTGGTTTTTTTGGCTGCAAGCATGTGGGAACTTAGCTGCCTGCCTAAGGATCAGACTTGCACCCCTGGCATTGCAAGGGGAAATATTAATCACCGCACCACCAGGGAAGTGCCAATAGTTGTTCATTTAATGTATGAATCCCAGAACCAAAGTAAACGCAGTACAGTAGAAATAACACTGTGTTGGAAATCAGAAATATTTGTGTCAATAGCTGCCTCTACCTTGCTGTGCCACTCTGAATCATCATCCCATCTCTCACAATTTAAAGATTTTTATTAGGCTATAGTTGATTTACAATGTTGTGCTAGTTTCAAGGGTACAGCAGGGTGAATCAGTTATACATATACATGTATCCACTTTTTTTTTTAGATTATTTTTCCATAAATATCATTACAGAGTATTGATCGAGTAGAGTTCCCAGGGCTATCCAGTAGGTCCTTATTAGTTATCTATTTTATATATCATAGTGTGTATATGTCAGTCCCAGTGATGTTTACCTCATATTTCAAAGTGAGAGAATTAGACAAGATAACTCTAGACTTCCTTCTTTCTCCAAAATTCTATGATTCTCCAAAGTCATCAGCTGATAGCAATTTCTTTAGAAGATTTGATATGCTAAAAGTGTCATAAAGAATAAAATGGAAATTATAAATTCTGAGTATCACTGGTTCATAATATGTTCTTTATTTCAGGATTCTTTATGAGCACTCTGTTTTTTGTAAACTGCCGACTGGTTAGTCAGAAAGCATTCCTATTCAAGAGCTGAATGCTCTCCTTGTCTTACATGGATTGCAACCAATGCAGTTGGCCTGGCACGTAATTGATCACTGCAGAAGGAAGTGGTGCAACCAAAGTAAAGGGATAAGCTCCCTTAATGCATTCCAAGCATTAACAGCTTTTGCTTTTTGCATCTCCTCTCAGACTTTTCTCCTTCACTCATTGAAGAATCTATTTCCTGAACCTAACCTTATAGATGTCTGCATTCACCTGTGACAAGACCATATAAATACTGCAGGGTCATGTTATAGGCAGCCAAAGCACAAGTTGACAGGTTGAAAAATCAAAAAGTGATTTCACAGATCAATGTATAGTTAGCTGTACCATTACTGTGGACTTTACAAAATCTCCTGACACGAACATATGAATAATAAATGAGGCTAAGTGTTTGCACTTTATTAGGTTGCTACCCTCGTAGCTCAGCTGGTAAAGAATCCACCTGCAATGCAGGAGACCCCTGTTTGATTCCTGGGTTGGGAAGATCCACTGGAGAAGGGATAGGCTACCCACTCCAGTATTCTTGGGTTTCCCTGGTGGCTCAGACAGTACAAAATCTGCCTGCAATGCAGGAGACCTGGATTAGATCCCTGTGTTGGGAAGATGCCCTGGGGGAAGGCATGGCAACCCACTCCAGTATTCTTACCTGGAGAATCTTCATGGACAGAGGAGCCTGGTGGGCTACAGTCCATGGGGTATCATACAAAGAGTATGATATGACTGAGAGACTAAGCACAGCTATACTATTTTCTTAAACTACAAATGGAATGCATTACCTGCTTCTGCACCCACAAATACCATGCATTTGAGGGCACAAAATAGTTCTCCAGGGTTTTTCAGAATTTTATGGGTCCTCAAATAAAATGAGAAAATCTTCTAGCTAGTTTCCCTATTTCAAAAATTTTAAGAATATAAAATATGTAAAATAAAGAATACAGATGGCCAAATAAACTAATAGAATTTATTCCCACAACTGCTTAAAAGCCTGCAAATTAGAAAAGAAAACTCTATTTATTTTTGTCAAAACTAAGACATTAAAGTATTTAATGTTGAGAATGTAGCAAAATGGTATTGTTCTTTCCCTTGCATCCTCAAAGTATTATTCCACTAAATACTAATGGATTTGGATACATACTGATTTCCTTGAACAGATTTATAAAATTACAAGCAAATGTAACCTAGAAATGGTCACAGTAAAGTCAGTATATACAAATGTTACATAATTGATGGCTTCCTAATGAGATACAATTAATCAGATAAAAAGGATATAAAATGAAGCAGAAATGTTCATAAGTTGGAAGAATCAAACCTGAATCTAAAAAGATAAGTCAAAACCAATCCAAGAGAAAGTTAAAATAATTATCACAAGTGAAATGATCATTTCCTCTGTGTAAATACTGTCATTTAGCCCCTTTGATTAAATAGCATCTCCTTTGCTGTTGTCTGTTTCTTGAACACCTATACTACCTCCAGATGTAACGTACTACACATATATTTGCATGTCTCACTCTCTAGACTTAGTGGGTCCTCCAAGGATGAGATCAAGTCTTCTTTGTCTCTGTTTTCCAATACTTAGCAGAAGTTTATTCCAATTTATCTAGTCAAAGGAATCCTCTGAGTTGTTTCTTAAAATACATGCCCGAAGCTGTTGCTGACAGCATCTGAATCTCTGGAAAGAGGTCCAGGAATCTGTATTTTTAATAAGGTAAAACACAGATATTTTATAACATTCTGGATAACTGTTATATTCAGATCAATTGAGAAGAGTATCTTAGTGGACATGGAAGCCTGACGCATTGCAGTCCATGGGGCTGCAAAGAGTCAGACATGTACAACACAGAGGGACAGACATTTATTGTAATATTATACAGTATAAGTTTGAGACAAATATGTCAATTATAGGAATCGATCTTTAAATGACTTGACACCAGCTGACATGACATTTAAATGACCAACTTTGAGGTGAATTACATTTCTTCTACCTGACTTCAGGAGAAGTCATTTTGGTGCAAGAGAACCACTCTGATGTTCTGTCTACCTGAGATAGTGTTCCGTGTCTGCTCTCTCGGGGACTGAGCAATGAGATGCTTGGGCAGTTTTTGGTGAGCATGTATCTCTAGCGTATATTCCTCTCCTGTTCACCAATTTTTGTCAAGTAGATGAGTACAGATGATACCACCATCTGGCTCTTAACTTCTGGAGAGTGTTTGATATGGGAACTTCATTTTTTAATGAAGTTTATTTATTTTTTATTATTCTTAAAGAACAATTATTGGAGTATAATTGATTTAAAAGATTGTGCTACATGCATCTCCCAGGTCTAAGACGCTCAGATTCAGGCACTTGGGTAGTCAGTCCAGGTTTGATGCATGATACAGGATGATACATGATACAGGTCGAAAAGAGTCGGACACGACTGAGTGACTTCACATTCACTCACAGGATGCTCAGGGCTGGTGCACTGGGATGATCCAGAGGGATGATACAGGGAGGGAGGTTGGAGGGCTGCTCAGGATAGGGAACACGTGTGTACCCTTGGTGGATTCATGTTGATGTATGGTAAAACCAATACAATATTGTAAAGTAATTAGCCTCCAATTAAAATAAATCAATTTAAAAAAATAAATAAAAGGTTGTGTTAGATTCTGTCATGAATCAATTCTACATACACATATGTTCATTCTTTTTTAGAGCCTTTTCCCATATATGCTATTACAGATTACTGAGACGAGTTGCCTGTGCTGTACAGAGGGTTCTTATTAGTCACCCACTTTATGTACAGTAGTGTGTATATGTCAGTCCCAATCTCCAAATTTAATTTCCCCTCTGGAACAATTGCACTCATCTCACACACTAGTAAAGTAATGCTCAAAATTCTCCAAGCCAGGCTTCAGCAATATGTGAACCATGAACTTCCTGATGTTCAAGCTGGTTTTAGAAAAGGCAGAGGAACCAGAGATCAAATTGCCAACATCCGCTGGATCATGGAAAAAGCAAGAGAGTTCCAGAAAAACATCTATTTCTGCTTTATTGACTATGCCAAAGCCTTTGACTGTGTGGATCACAAGAAACTATGGAAAATTCTGAAAGAGATGGGAATACCAGACCACCTGATCTGCCTCTTAAGAAATCTGTATGCAGGTCAGGAAGCAACAGTTAGAACTGGTCATGGAACAACAGACTGGTTCCAAATAGGAAAAGGAGTACGTCAAGGCTGCATATTGTCACCATGTTTATTTAACTTATATGCAGAGTACATCATGAGAAATGCTGGACTGGAAGAAACACAAGTTGGAATCAAGATTGCCGGGAGAAATATCAATAACCTCAGATATGCAGATGACACGACTCTTATGGCAGAAAGTGAAGAGGGGCTAAAAAGCCTCTTGATGAAAGTGAAAGTGGAGAGTGAAAAGGTTGGCTTAAAGCTCAACATTCAGAAAACGAAGATCATGGCATCTGGTCCCATCACTGCATGGGAAATAGATGGGGAAACAGTGGAAACAGTGTCAGACTTTGATTTTCTGGGCTCCAAAATCACTGCAGATGGTGACTGCAGCCATGAAATTAAAAGACGCTTGCTCCTTGGAAGGAAAGTTATGACCAACCTAGATAGCATATTCAAAAGCAGAGACATCACTTTGCCAACAAAGGTTCGCCTAGTCAAGGCTATGGTCTTTCCTGTGGTCATGTATGGATGTGAGAGCTGGACTGTGAAGAAGGCTGAGCGCCGAAGAATTGATGCTTTTGAACTGTGGTGTTGGAGAAGACTCTTGAGAGTCCCTTGGACTGTAAGAAGATCCAACCAGTCCATTCTGAAGGAGATCAATCCTGGAATTTCTTTAGAAGGAATGATGCTAAAGCTGAAACTCCAGTATTTTGGCCACCTCATGCAAAGAGTAGACTCATTGGAGAAGACTCTGATGCTGGGAGGGATTGAGGGCAGGAGGAGAAGGGGACGACAGAGGATGAGATGGCTGGATGGCATCACTGACTCGATGGATGCGAGTCTGTGTGACCTCCGGGAGCTGGTGATGGACAGGGAGGCCTGGCGTGCTGCGGTTCATGGGGTCGCAAAGAGTCGGACACGACTGAGCGACTGATCTGATCTGGTAACCATAAGTTTGTTTTCTACATCTGTGACACTATTTTTGTTTTGCAAATAAGTGGTACAAATGGACATTTCATTTTGATGTAGTTTGGTACCCTTCAGCAGTGGGTAGTAGAAGGGATATTGTGGGCATTGTTGAGTCTCAGTGCGATTATTTAAGTTCCTCCAAGAAGTAAGCATTTCCCACACTGCTCCTTGAAAGGAGCGACTCCAATCTGACCTCACTCATTTTTTTGTTGTTGTTAAATTATTAGATTTCCTTGACATTGCACGCCTTACTTTTGTGAAAGTAAGGCACCAAAATAAAGTGTAAAGTAAACTCCATTCCAAAGTACTTTTTAGTTTACAAATTCTCCTACACTTTATAATATTTCAGACTAATGTTACTCATTATCACCTTTTAAAAACAGGTAATAAAAATAAAGCAGAAAGAAGTTAAGTGGCTTCCCTAGTCCTCATGCTTATGAAGTGTCAATGGAATGGAGGGTCAGATTTATTCCTCTCCATGAACAGCTTCTGGCTTTTGCTGAAATGGTCTGCACGATTGGAGAGGGCCCAGAATCCTTTCTTGGTGAGTTATTCTGGGAGTCACTCCCCTGTATAATTCCCCATCTGTTATTCTGTATTAAGACTATAATAAATTTAAACTTGTAGATTTTAAAGCATTAATCTTGATTAATTTCTCAGTTGAGGGACTGGGGAAATACACTCAGGTTAAATATGAGACTATTGAGGGAAAAGAAACTTAACTGATTTGATAAAAGGTCAGGGAGATATTTAACTAAAGAATTAGTTCTTCAAATCATGACATCTAATAACCAGTAACATGTTTTATTTGCTTATTCGTTTCTCCCTACTTCAGAGTGACTTTCTATGTATAATATATATTTTTTCTGAAGTCTCTTTCTCCTGTTAAATATTATAAAATAATTTAAAAAATGATTTTTCCAAAAAAACTTTTTTTTTTTCTATCAGCTTAGTTATTCAACATTTAACTCATTATTTTCTTATTATGTTACCTGGATGATTAACATTCCATGTCAGAGCTCAGTGACTATGAAATTGTATGTTTTCATTGCCCATTCTTACTAAAAACTTGATATTAGGTTAGTGCATCTGTAAGCATATTTTGCTTTGGGTCTATCCCTTCATTCTTTCTGGAGTTATTTCTCCACTGATCTCCAGTAGCATATTGGGCACCTACTGACCTGGGGAGTTTCTCTTTCAGTATCCTATCATTTTGCCTTTTCATACTGTGCATGGGGTTCTCAAGGCAAGAATACTGAAGTGGTTTGCCATTCCCTTCTCCAGTGGACCACATTCTGTCAGACCTCTCTACCATGACCTGCCCATCTTGGGTTGCCCCACATGGCATGGCATAGTTTCATTGAGTTAGACCAGGCTGTGTCCCTAGTGTGATTAGATTGACTAGTTTTTTGTGATTATGGTTTCAGTGTGTCTGTCCTCTGATGCCCTCTTGCAACACCTACTGTCTTAGTTGGGTTTCTCTTACCTTGGGCGTGGGATCTCTTCACGGCTGCTCCAGCAAAGCACAGCCATTGCTCCTTGCCTTGGACAAGGGGTCTCTCCTCACCGCCGCCCCTCCTGACCTTGAACGTGGAATAGCTCCTCTAGGCTCTCCTGCGCTTGTGCAGGCACAGCTGCTTAGACGTGGGGTAGCTCCTTTTGGCCATTCCTGAGCCGTCACAGCCTGGCACTCTTGGCCTCTGCCCCTGACCTTGGACATGGGGTAACTCCTCTTGGTCACCACCCATCGGGCATGGGATCCTCCCAGCTTCCGCCCCTCACCTCGGACGTGGGGTAGCTCCTCTCAGCAGTGCTTGTGGCCACCCTCACCTAGAGCCAGACATCCTGGAACGTGAAGTCAAGTGGGCCTTAGAAAGCATCACTAGGAACAAAGCTAGTGGAGGTGATGGAATCCCAGTGGAGCTATTTCAAATCCTGAAAGATGATGCTGTGAAAGTGCTGCACTCAATATGCCAGCAAATTTGGAAAACTCAGCAGTGGCCGCAGGACCTGGAAAAGGTCAGTTTTCATTCCAATCCCAAAGAAAGGCAATGCCAAAGAATGCTCAAACTACCGCACAATTGCACTCATCTCACACACTAGTAAAGTAATGCTCAAAATTCTCAAAGCCAGGCTTAAGCAATATGTGAAACTTGAACTTCTAGATGTTCAAGCTAGTTTTAGAAAAGGCAGAGGAACCAGAGATCAAATTGCCAACATCCACTGGATCATCAAAAAATCAAGAGATTTCCACAAAAACATCTATTTCTGCTTTATTGACTATGCCAAAGCCATTGACTGTGTGGAAAATTCACAATAAACTGTGGAAAATTCTGAAAGAGATGGGAATACCAGACAACTTGACCTGCCTCTTGAGAAATCTGTATGCAGGTCAGGAAGCAACAGTTAGAACTGGACATGGAACAAGAGACTGGTTCCATATAGGAAAAGGAGTTCGTCAAGGCTGTATATTGTCACCCTGTTTATTTAACTTATATGCAGAGTACATCATGAGAAACGCTGGGCTGGAAGAAGAACAAGCTGGAATCAAGATTGCTGGGAGAAATATCAGTAACCTCAGATATGCAGATGACACCGCCCTTATGGCAGAAAGTGAAGAGAAACTAAAAAGCCTCTTGGTGAAAGTGAAAGAGGAGAGTGAAAAAGTTGGCTTAAAGCTCAACATTCAGAAAATGAAGATCATGGCATCTGGTCCCATCTGTTCATGGGAAATAGATGGGGAAACAGTGGAAACAGTGTCAGACTTTGTTTTTTGCAGCTCCAAAATCACTGCAGATGGTGAATGCAGCCATGAAATTAAAAGACGCTTATTTCTTGGAAGGAAAGTTATGACCAACCTAGATAGCATATTCAAAAGCAGAGACATTACTTTGCCAACAAAGGTCCGTCTAGTCAAGGCTATGGTTATTCCTGTGGTCATGTATGGATGTGAGTTGGACTGTGAAGAAAGCTGAGCACTGAAGAATTAATGCTTTTGAACTGTGGTGCTGGAGAAGACTCCTGAGAGTCCCTTGGACTGCAAGGAGATCCAACCAGTCCATCCTAGTCATGGAGGACTGAAAGAGATCAGTCCTGGGTGTTCTTTGGAAGGAATGATGCTAAAGTTGAAACTCCAGTACTTTGGCCACCTCATGAGAAAAGTTGACTCATTGGAAAAGACTATGATACTGGGAGGGATGGGGGGCAGGAGGAGAAGGGGACGCCAGAGGATGAGATGGCTGGATAGCATCACTGACTCGATGGATGTGAGTCTGAGTGAAGTCCGGGAGTTGGTGATGGACAGGGAGGCCTGGCGTGCTGCGATTCATGGGGTTGCAAAGAGTCAGACACGACTGAGTGCCTGAACTGAACTGAACTGAACTGAACTGAAACATATTTTTTCCAGTGCTTAAGATCATGATTTCCAAGGTACATTTTTCACAGCAGAATTCTATATTTTTTTTTAGCAAGATTACCACAAGTGCAACAGAAAAAGAATGCCTTTCCCAATTATTCCTATAATTGTGACTTCCAGCACTCTCCCTCTCAATATTAAATCCAGTTCAGAGCATGCTTCTCAACCTTCTGTGATGCCGTGCATCATTCTGTAGAAAATATTTATAAGCAGAATTAAATCAAATATTTGCCCACACCCCACTCATTAGGAGTGATAATTTTGTTTCCTAGAGTCCATTAAGGGCCTTCACTGATATTCTTACCAGAAGCTGGTCTCCCATTTACTTCTCTCCTCCGTTCTTCCCAACACCCCCCTTTCGGATGCCCAGGTCATGCTATGACACTCATTAGTTTCCTGCCAGCTGCTCTGCCAAGCATCCTCAGAGGCCTCAGCGTGGCCTCAGAAATCATTAACGTAACTGGCGTTGCAATCCCCACCTGCCAAGTGTAGAGTAATCATTCAGAGAATGAAACCTGTTCCTCCACAAATGAGCATTTTGGTGGCAAGAGGAGAGAGAGAAAGCTCATATGCAGCAGTCATTTTCTCCAAACAAATGAAATCTCAATAACGGAGATGAGAAGCCAGGTGTTTGCCAGCATCCTGGGCATGTTGGGGAAACAGAAGTGGTTTGCTGGAGAGGCAGGTGTGATCTTGTTGGTGGTGTTTAGTTGCGAAGTGGTGTCCGACCCTTTTGCAACTCACTCAACTATAGCTTGCCAGTCTCCTGTGCCCGTGGGATTTCACTAGCAAGAATACTGGACTGGTCACCACTCCTTCTCCAGGAGATCTTCCTGATCCAGGGATGGGACCTGCATCTCCTGCTTTGGCAGGCGAGCTCTTTACCACTGAGCCACAGGGGAAGCCCAGGTTTGCACTTACAAAATACCGATCCAAAGATAATATTTGTCAAATATTTCAAGACATCAGTCACAGAGTGTTAAACCCCACATGCAGTCCTGAGAAAATGGTCTTGTAGACGTGTCAGTCATCCATGAGGCTGAGTCTAACCGCTCTGACCATCACTACTACCATGAGCTTCTGACCGTGACTTTACCGATAAGGAACCAGATGACTTTTGATAAGGAATTTACCTGTTCTGGTGAATGGAGACCTATCAGAAAAATAAAGGGATCTGTGGTCTCTCAGTTCTCATATTTCCTAAGCTTTCCTTATAAAAAAATGTTTTTCCAGATTTGAAAAGTGAAAGTGAAGTTGCTCAGTCATATCTGACTCTTTGTGACCCCGTGGACTGTATAGCCCATGAGGCTCTCTCTGTCCGTGGGATTCTCCAGGCAAGAGTGCTGGAGTGAGTTGCCATTTCCTTCTCCAAGGGATCTTCCTGACCCAGGGATCGAACCCGGGTCTCCCGCATTGCAGGCAGACGCTTTACCCTCTGAGCCACCAGGGAATCCCAATTTCCAGATTTATGAATATATAATTGACAAATAATATTGTGTAAAACTTTTTTAGAATGGCTTTGAAACATGTATAATATCATATGTGAAACGAATATTGTGCAAATTTATGATGCACAACATGATGATAAACACGTTGTGAAATGATTACCTTGATAAAGCTAGTTACATTCATCACCTCACAGATGTTACCGTTTTCCATGTATGTGGTGAGAACATTTAAGCAAATGTTCTCTTGTTGTTCTTGTTGTTGTTCAGTCACTCAATTGTGTCCTCCTCTGCGATGCCTGGCTTTCCTGTCCTTCACCATCTCCCGGAGCTTGCTCAAACTCACATCCATTGAGTCGGTGATGCCATCCAACTACCTCATCCTCTGTTGTCCCCTTCTCCTGCCTTCAATCTTTCACAGCTTCAGGGTCTTCTCAAATGAACTGACTCTACACATCAGGTGGCCAAAGTACTGGAGCTTCAGCTATAGAATCAGCCCTTCCAATGAATATTCAAGACTGATCTCCTTTAGAATGGACTCGTTGGATCTCCTTGCAGTCCAAGGGACTCTCAAGAGTCTTCTTCAGCACCACAGTTCAAAAGCATCAATGCTTCAGTGCCCAGCCTTCTTTATGGTCCAGCACTCAGCCTTCTTTATCGTCCAACTCTCACATGTATACATGACCACTAGAAAACCATAATTTGATTATTTGGACCTTTGTCAGCAAAATAATGTCTCTGCTTTTTAATATGCTGTCCAGGTTTGTCATAGCTTTCCTTCCAAGGAGCAAGAGTCTTTTAATTTCAAGACTGCAGTCACCATTTGCAGAGATTAAGAAAACAAAGTCTGTCACAGTTTTTATTGTTTCCCCATCTATTTGTCATGAAGTGATGGGACTGGATGCCACAATCTTAGTTCTCTGAATGTTGAGCTTTAAGCCAACTTTTTCACTCTCCTCTTGCAGTTTCATCAAGAGACTTTTAGTTCTTCACTTTCTGCCATAAGGGTGGTGTCATCTTCATATCAGAGGTTATTGATATTTCTTCCAGTAATCTTGATTCCAGCTTGAGCTTCATCCAGCCCAGCATTTCACATGATGTACTCTGCATATAAGTTAAAGAAGCAGTGTGACAGTATACAGCCTTGACATAATCCTTTCCCAATTTGGAACCAGTCCATTGTCCCATGTACATTTCTAAATGTTGCTTCTTGACTTGCATATAGGTTTCACAGAAGGCAGATAAGGTGGTCTGGGATTCCCATCTCTTGAAGAATTTTCCACAGTTTGTTGTGATCCACACAGTCAAAGTATTTGGCATAGTTGATGAAGCAGAATTAGATGTTTTTTCTGGAACAGTCTTGCTTTTTCTATGATCCAACAGATGTTGGCAATTTAATCTATGGTTACACTGCCTTTTCCATATCCAGCTTGAAAACCTGGAAGTTCATGGTTCATGTACTGTTTAAGCCTGCTTGGGAAATTTTGAGCATTACTTGACTAGCCTGTGAAATGTCTCTTAGGAAATTTCAGCTTCATACTTCAGTACATGCTGCACATTAGATCCCCAGAATGTGTTCAATTTATAATTGAGAGTTTGTACCCTTTGACCAACCTCTTCTCACTTCTCCATCCCATATCACCCAGATCCTGAAAACAACCAATCTGAGTTCAACTTTTGTAGATTCAAGATATAAATAAGATCACAAAGTATTTGTCTTTCTGTATCTGTCATTCCACTTAACATGCTCAAGGTTCATCCACGCTGGTACAAATGGCAGTATTGCCTTCTTTTTATTGAATAATTGAATAATGCATATTATTGATTGAATAATACATATGTGTGAAAGTATAAGCCATTTCAGTTGTGTCTTACTCTTTGGGACCCTGTGGACTATAGTCCCCCAGGCTTCTCCATCCATGGTATTCTTCAAGCAGGAATACTAGGAGTGGGTAGTCAATCTCTTCTCCATAGGATCTTCCCAACCCAGGGATCAGACCAGGATTTCCTGCATTGCAGACAGATTTTTTTACCAACTGAGACACCAGGGAAACCCTATACGTATATATTTATATATATACATTTATATTTATATATATATGTATTGTATATATAGTCATAAACACACATCCATATACATTTTATTATATTTGTACACACCTATACATAGACAGCAGCCCACCAGGCTCTGCCATCCCTGGGATTCTCCAGGCAGGAACACTGGAGTGGGTTGCCATTTCCTTCTCCAATACATATATACATATGTATATATTATATATGCACACACTTATATATTATATATGCACATACCTGTATAACATATTGGGCTTCCCTGGTGGCTCAGACAGTGAAGAATCCATCTGCAATAGAAGAAACCTGGATTCTATCCCTAGGTCAGGAAGAATCCCTAGGAGCAGGGAACAGCTATCCACGCCAGTATTCTTGCCTGGAAAATCCCATGCACAGGGAAGCTTGGCAGGCTCCTGTTCATGGGGTCTTAGAGTTGGACAAGACTGAGCAACTAAGCAAGCACACAACATATTAATATATATATATATATATATGATTATATATAATCACATTTTCATTACCTATTTGTCCCCCTTTGTTGTCTATTGATAAACATATAGATGTTGCCAAATCCTGGCGCTATGAATAGAGCTACAGTAAAGTGAGCTTATACCCAGGTAGGATTTCTACTTGCTCTATTTTTTGTTAAGGAATCTCCAGATCATTTTCCTTAGTGGCTGTACCAATTTACATTCCCACCAACAGAGTACAGTTCAGATCAGTTCAGTCACTCAGTCGTGTCTGACTCTTTGCGACCCCATGGACTGCAGCACACCAGGCCTCCCTCCCGTCCATCACCAGCTCCCCCCGGAGTTCATGCAAACTCATACCATTGAGTGAGTGATGCCATCTAGCCATCTCATCCTCTGTCATCCCACTTCTCCTCCTGCCTCCAATCCTTTCCTAGCATCAGAGTCTTCTCCAATGAGTCAGTTCTTCGCATGAGGTGGCCAAAATACTGGAGTTTCAGCTTTAGCATCATTCCTTCCAAAGAAATCCCAGGGCTGATCTCCTTCAGAATGGACCGGTTGGATCTCCTTGCAGTCCAAGGGACTCTCAAGAGTCTTCTCCAATACCACAGTTCAAAAGCATCCATTCTTCACTGCTCAGCTTTCTTTATAGTGCAACTCTCACATCCACACATGACTACTGGGAAAACCACAGCCTTGACTAGATGGACCTTTGTCAGCAAAGTAATGTCTCTGCTTTTGAATATGCTGTCTAGGTTGGTTATAACTTTTCTTTCAAGGAGCAAGCATCTTTTAATTTCATTGCTACAGTCATCATCTGCAGTGATTTTGGAGCTCCCAAAAATAGAGTCTGTCACTGTTTCCACTGATTCCCCTTCTATTTGCCATGAGGTGTATAAAGGCTCCATTTTTTTTTTTCACATTTTCACCATTTATTGTTATTTATCCTTTTGGCTGTGTGTATCACAACAAACTGGAAAATTCTTAAATAGGTGGGAATACCAGATGACCTTATCTGTCTCCTGAGAAACCTATATACGGAACAAGAAACAATAGTTAGAAATGGATATGGAACAACAGAGTGCTTCAAAATTGGAAAAGGAGTACATCAGTGCTGTATATTGTCACCCTGCTTATTTAACTTACATACAGAGTACATCACATGAAATGCTGGACTTGATAAAGCATAAGCTGAAGTCAAGATAGCTGGGAGAAACATCTACAGTCACATATATGCAGATGATAACACTTTAATGACAGAAAGTGCAGAGGAACTAAAGAACCTTTGATGAGGGTGGAAGAGGAGAGTGAGAGGCTGGCTTTAAACTCAGTGTTAAAAAACTAATATCATGGCATCCAGTCCCATCTCTTCATGGCGAATAGATGAAGAAAGAATAGAAACAGTGGCAGACTTTATTTTCTTGGGCTCCAAAATCACTGAAGTCACTGCAAACATGAAATTTTAAAAAATGCTTGCTCATTGGAAGAAAATCTATGGCAAAGTGAGACAGCGGATTAAAAAGCAGAGACATTATTTTGCCAAGAACACTCTGTCTAGTCAAAACTATGTATGGATAGTCATGTATGGATGTGGAGTGGGCCATAAAGAAGACTGAGCACCAAGGAATTGATGCTTTCAAACTGCGGTGTTGGAGAAGATGCTTGAGAGTCCCTTGGATGGTAGCAAGATCAAACCAGCCAATCCTAAAGGAAATTAACTCAGTATTTATTGGAAAGACTGATGCCAAAGCTCCAATACTTTGGTTACCTGATGTGAAGAGCTGTCTCATTGGGAAAAAATCTGTTTCTTGGGAAGATTGAAGGCAAGAGGAGAAGAGGGTAGCAGAGGATAAGATGGTTGGATGGCATCACTGACTCAGTGGACATGAGTTTGAGTAAACCCCAGGGTATGGTGATGGACAAGGAAGCCAAGCATGCTGCAGTTCTTGGAGTTGCAGAGTTGAACATGACTTAGTGACTGAACGACAAGGAAAAGGTAATAGCTCATTGTGGCTTTGATATTTAAGAAGCTGTCTTTAAGTTCAGGGACTGTCTTATATTTATTTTTAGAAACTTCGTATATCCTGTCCACAGAGGTATTCGGTAAATGCAAGCTGATTTACATTCATTTACAGGTCCTACTTCTATTGTTAGATTATAACTTCCTTGACGAAAAAAAAAATATATATCTCAAATACCTCTTCAAGGAGGCAGCTTTGTATGGTAATAAGAAAATGGACCTTGTAATTACCAGTATGAATTTACACCTAAAGACTATTAGCTGCATTCCTCATAGGCAAAACTCTGAGCTTTTAGTCTCCATATCTGTAAAACAGGGATAAAATACCTATTGTAAAAAGTGTTTTAGGAATTTAGTAAGATAATGCATATTAGATACTTTCTATTATCAGGTAAAAGTTTCACAAGTGACAGTTCTCTTATTAAAATTTTATTACTACATGCAAATAGACTTCACCTGAATTAACCAACAACATAACGCCTAACTTTATTATCTAAGCCTTTAGTCTAGATATTGTGTTCTTGGACAAATAGCTTGGGTGCGGCCTGATTAAAGAGGTCCTGTTACCAAATTAGCTATAATGTCCTTGGAAAGCATTGGAGTCTAGTTCAGTGTCAAGTTCTAAAGCTGTGAAAAGTCTTGTTCAAGTCGAATGGCAGGTAAGATTAGAGTCTTTGTGACAGGTAGGGTTGACAATGATATGGCATGTGATCAGACAGCTGTTTCTGCATGATCAGTTATCTGGCCTTCCCACATTTCTTAACCAGAGATTCTTTAAGAAATTCTTCTCCTAAGGCTCAAAGACAGCCATTATCCTAGTACTGAAGAGGATTCTTTGGGTCAAGGAAGAACCATATCAATAAGTGATAAACTGACTTTTCCAACATCTTCTTTCATCTCTGACCAGATGCTGCATACTTAGAAAAATGGTTATCCCCACACTGACATACATGACAGCAGCAAGATGAACTTGGCCTGTGATGATGGATAATGAAGCTCGATTATGGTTCCCAGTTCTGCAGTCCATGATTTCTATGAAGCTATTTTCTGACTGTTCAGATGCAAAGGCATTCATGCAACAGAGCAACTTGAAGTATGTCTAAGCTTTCTCTCTTGTCTTATCATACCTGTTCTTTATTCTGTGACTTTGTTGAGAGTTAGCTTGATAGTATACTCCTCTGTAATTCTATATTTCCTTCTTTCACTAAACAGTTAACTACATGGAAACCAGATCAGATCAGATCAGATCAGTCGCTCAGTCATGTCCGACCTTGTGACCCCATGAATCGCAGCACACCAGGCCCCCTGTCCACACCAGCCCCGGAGGTCCCAGACTCACACCCATCAGTCAGTGATGCCATCCAGCCATCTCATCCTCTGCGTCCCCTCCCCCTGCCCTCAATCCCCCTGCATCAGAGTCTCCTGAGTCCCCGGAGGTGGCCAAAAACTGAGCGCGAATCATCCCCAAGAACCAGGAGACCTCGAATGGACGGACCGCAGCAGGGACCCGAGTCCCCAACACCACGCGCCCAGCCTCCAATCCAGCCCAACTGACCGGACAGCCCGGACGGGGCGGCACAGGCCCGGGGGCGGAGACCGCACTGAGCAAACGACCTCCCTGCCCCGAGTGAGGACCGATGCTGATCCTGTGGCGCCCCTCCTCCCCACTCCAAGAGGCGCTCACGAGGTGTGCGACGAGACCGACGACCACCTCAGTCCAGCGCGAGAAGGACAGGCCCCCCGTCGTCTGACGCCTGCCCCACGCGAGGGATCAGGTGCGACCCCCAGCAAGGTGACACCGTCGGGAGAGAGAAGGTGCGGCCCGCCCTGATCAGCGGAGTGGCCTGCCCGCCAACCAGCGACATCAGGAAGGCACTGCTGAGGGGGAGAGAGACGGGGAGAGAGGGGGAGATGAGCATCCTGGCATTGCCTTGGGATTGGATGAAAACTGACCTTCCAATCTTGTGGCCACTGCTAGCCATGCGCAATGAGGCAGCACTCACAGCATCATCTCAGGAGACCCACTGAACCATCACCTCCACTAGCTTTGTCGTAGTGATGCTTTCCAAGGCCCATTGACTCACATTCAGATGTCTGGCTCTAGGTAGTATATCATGACCTGGTCGGAAGAGGTCAGTCTTCTGTGTTCTTGCCACCTCTTCCTCCTATCCAAATAGTTCATTATTATATTATCATTGAGTAGCTCAGTCCCCAGCAGAGAACATTTAGGAAGAGATGGAAGGAGGGAGATCTTATAAAGTTTTTTTCACTAATCTTTAAAAGACTCAGTTGTCACTGGCATCAAACTGTTAGACTTTGTCTAAACTGTGGACTATGTTTGAATCATTTCTCTATTTTGTATAGTAAATGTGAGTTGATGCATATGAAAAAAACTGTATGAAAAGTGGCTTCAGATATCTTTTACAAACTAATTGTAACACAGAAATATGTACAGATAAAATGTATCATTTCATGCATATGCCAGGTTGAAACATTTTGTTGATGAAAATTAACTGTAGTGTGGCTGTGTTTTGTTTTCGTCCTTCCCAAGTGGGTTGGTAGTGAGGCAGCAAATACTGAGTTGGGAGAGGCACAAGGAACAGGACACAGCATAAAGGAAAGATACAAAGAAATAAAAAGAAAGAAATTTAACTGTAAGGAACTCTATAGACTATCAGTAAATGATATTCAATGGCATTAGAAGCATTTTCATTATTGAATAGGAGAACTACCTGGATTCTTATCTCTCAGGCTTCAGTATGTTCCCTTTGGCCATGTATACATGATAATGAAGCATGTGTGTGAGTATATATGACTCTGTCCTGTGTGGTGTGCAAGATAAACTAAACAACCCAACTGATAAGCTTTAAAATTCCTGGGGTTTGGCAATCCCTAACTGACACTGTTATACTGTACGTAAAACAGATGACCAGTGCAAGTTCGACGCATGAAGCAGGGCACTCAAAGCCGGTGCTCTGGGACAACCCAGAGGGTTGGGGTGGGGAGGTGGGTGGGAGGGGGGATTCAGGATCGGGGGACACACGTGTATCTGTGGCTGATTCATGTCGATGTGTGGCATAAACTACCACTATGTGGTAAAGCAATTAGCCTCCAGTTAAAGTAAATCATTTTTTAAATAAATAAATAAATAGCCAACAAGGACCTACTCCATAGCCCAGGGAACTCTTCTCAATACTCTGTAATAACCTAAATGGGGAAAGAATTTGAACAATAGACATATATATTATATACATTATATATTATTATATATATATATATATATATAATTGAATCACTGTGCTGTACACCTAAAAATACCACAACATTGTTAATCAACTCTACACCAGTATAAAGTTAAAATAAAATAAAATGACTCGGTCTTGTATGGGCTAGTCTCAGGTGACAAGAATCACTCTAAATTGTGAAGGTTGAAGAATACTTTGCAACAGGAAGAAGATGATGAATTAAATGATAGAATAATTGCTTTCTCAGGGGCATTACATATGCTGCCAGTGTCTGAGGCAGGATCCACTGGATGGCTTTCACATTCTGCCGAGTCTGCAGACAGCTTGCGGCGTGTGGTTTTGCTGAGGTTATTCGGTGGGCAATGACATTCCAGGCGCCAGAGACGCAAATACAGGGAATTAGATCAAAATATTGAGACCACAAATTAATTGCCTCCTATACACATTTGTGAAGACTATGAAAAGAGTGGAAATCCTTATCTGCTTTCTGTTTTTCTTAGGAGGTGTCTGCTGATTTTTATACTTTTAATTATTTTTTTCCAGGAAAGAATATAGATACAGTTTCAATACTTTACCTTTATTTTCTCCCTAGAGTAAGACAGTAAGGATAGTTGATATTCTGCTGTGTGCACGCTCACTCACTCAGTCATGTTCAACTCTTCACGACCCCGAGGACTGTAGCCTGCCAGGCTCCTCTGTCCACGGGATTTTCCAAGCAAGAATACTCGAGTGGGTTGCCATGCCCTCCTCCAGGGTATCTTTTGGCCCCAGGGATAGAACCCACATCTCCTGCATCTCAGTACAGGCAGGCAGATTATTTAGGCCTGAGCCACATGGGAAGCCCTAATATTCTGTTACTATTAAACAGTTCCCAATATAGTGAAGTGCAAGTCACTCAGTCATGTCTGACTCTTTGTGACCTCATGGACTATACAGTCCATGGAATTCTCCAGGCCAGAATACTGGAGTGGGTAGCCTTTCCCTTCTCCAGGCAATCTTCCCAACCCAGGGATCGAACCCAGGTCTCCTGCCTTGCAGGCAGATTCTTTATCAACTGAGCATATGGTGAAAGACATTCCAAATTAGTAAATGTTAAAATAGGAAATGCTGTGAAACTGAATGCATGAAGTAGATGTGAAATGCTTTTGGTAGTACTGAGTCTAGACAAGAATATGATTTCGAAGTATAAGGAAGCGTTAGTACCTATATGATGAAGTGTGTATTTGAAAATGCTAAGGAACACTAAAAAATTCTAAAATAAGATGGGAAATTACCTGTCCCCTTTATTTGGGATATGATAAGAAACAAACTTTTAAACCACAGATTTTGGTAATTCCTTCTTTTCTTTCTTCTTCCCTTCCTTTTTTCCCTTCTTTACATCAGGCAATCCATCATAAACTATTCATCTCTTATTTTTTATATATCATTCACTTTGTTACATCTTTAACATAGGGCACAAATATTAATAAATCAATAATCCTGACACTTGAGGCTCTCAGAGTCTCTGTGCTTAGTATCATGGAAAAAAAAAAAACAAACTGTTATTTTGTTCTCCAACATTCTTAGACTTATGACGGAATCATTCAAGAGCAAAGTCTTTCTTATAATTTTGCTACTTATTAATATAATAACCATTGACTCTGAGGAAGGATCTGGGAAAGCTCAATTAGTTTAGCCTTAGTGGGAGAGAAGGGTATGTTTATCTGAGAAACCTTCTCCTGGAAGACGTGTTTGCGACTAGCATAAAAGCAGGGAGTGTCCTCAGTTCTTGACCACCTCTTCTGATCACTGACCCATTTCCAAGATAAGAGGAGTGTGCAGCTGGACAGGCCTTCTAGAGAGACAACCCAGCACCCACCAAAGGAAGCGCATGGGTATCTGTCTTAGAGACAGCAGAGCATCCTGAATTTGCCACTCACAGCTTTTTAATTCATCTCCTATGGGCCTCAGTTTCTTCATGTGCCAAATTGTTATGGCAATATTAATATCTATCTTGCAAATTTATTTTGAAGATTATGTGAGCAGGGATTTGTAAAATCACTGAGTAAATGTTTATAAAAACATTAGAATGGTGTCTGGCACATGACAAGCTTTGTATAAGCCTTTGTGCTAAAGAGTGTCTACCACTTCAGACAATGTTCATCTGAATGTCTTTCAAGAGCATTTTATTCTTCTCTGTTTGGCTGTATTTATTCATTAATGATGGAATCAATTACTGAATCCAGAGGGCAAACAGCACATGAACTATTACAGAAAAATATCTCTGATGAATCTGTGTCATGTTTAGGAATATACTCCAGAGAGATACGAGATACCATCAACAAAACCAACAGTCTCAGCAGCTTGGTAGAACTGACTGTGTTTCATGAAAAGCTTCTCAGTGTTTTTCTCAGGGAAAACTCTGAAGTTCAGTTGAGGAGACTATGGCATAAAGAGAATGCTTATAAGTGCTTTCACACATGAAATGAGGCCCATTTACCTCTTTTAAGATATAGTTGAAGAAGGAAAAAAAGTGTGGGGGAGAAGAGGAGAAAGAAGAGGAGAAGGAAAAAGAAATATTACAAATGTAAAATTAACACTGTTCAATTTAAAACTATATTTTGCTTCATTTACTTGGTTAGTTACCTAAAGTCTTCTAGATTAATCTGAGGAAAACATTCTTAAATAACTAGAATTAGAGGTAATCAGATAAGCACAAATCACAATCTAACCTGAAGATGAGTAATAGATGTTGTAAATATCACATGACACTTTTTAAAACCTGCTTTATGTAGGAAAAATGTAGATTAATCGTGTGATTGTAGAACAATGAGCCTATAATAACCCCTTGAAGAATTTACTTCAATGAGTGATCCTGTAGACTTGCAGTGAAATAAATCTAATTATTTAAATTGAAATGATAGAAAAATAAAGTTGTAATTCAGAGGGAAGATAGAATCAAAGGAAACAAGCAGAGGGGACTACAGCTCATTAAATCATTTTATGCCATCATCATACGACTACCAAAATTAATAAGATAATAAATACAAAAAGAACAGTGTTAATATTGAATATGATTTTTGCATTTCAAAAAGGTATTTGAGTTGCTCAAGTGTACTCTTATTTTATTTATTTGTTTTTTTAAGTTGAGAAAATTTTATTTATGGATATTTTTCTTTTTTTAAAATTTTATTTTGCTTAACTTTACAATATTGTATTGGTTTTGCCATACATCAAAATAAATCTGCCACAAGTATACATGTGTTCCCCATCCTGAACCCTCCTCCCTCCTCCCTCCCCATACCATCCCTCTGGGTCGTCCTAGTGCACCAGCCCCAGGCATCCGTTATCAGGCATCGAACCTGGACTGGTGACTCGTTTCAAATATGATATTATACATATTTCAATGCTATTCTCCCAAATCATCCCACCCTCTCCCTCTCCCAGAGTCCAAAAGTCTGTTCTATACATCAGTGTCTCTTTTGCTGTCTCATAAACAAGGTTATTGTTACCATCTTTCTAAATTCCATATATATGCGTTAGTATACTGTATTGGTGTTTTTCTTTCTGGCTTACTTCACTCTGTATAATAGGCTCCAGTTCCATCCACCTCCTTAGAACTGATTCAAATGTATTCTTTTTAATGGCTGAGTAATACTTCATTGTGTATATGTACCACAGCTTTCTTAGCCATTCATCTGCTGATGGACATCTAGGTTGCTTCCAAGTCCTGGCTATTATAAACAGTGCTGCTATGAACATTGGGGTTCAATTCTGGTTTTCTCAGGGTGTATGCCCAGCAGTGGGATTGCTGGGTCATAAGGCAGTTCTATTCCCAGTTTTTTGAGGAATCTCCATACTGTTCTCCATAGTGGCTGTATTAGTTTGCATTCCCACCAACAGTGTAAGAGGGTTGCCTTTTCTCCACATCCTCTCCAGCATTTATTGCTCATAGACTTTTGGATTGCAGCCATTCTGACTGGCATGAAATGGTACCTCATAGTGGTTTTGATTTGCATTTCTCTGATAATGAGTGATGTTGAGCATCTTTTCATGTGTTTGTTAGCCATCTGTATGTCTTCTTTGGAGAAATGTCTATTTAGTTCTTTGGCCCATTTTTTGATTGGGTCATTTATTTTTCTGGAATTGAGCTGTAGGAGTTGCTTGTATATTTTTGAGATTAGTTGTTTGTCTGTTGCTTCATTTGCACAACAAAGGAAACTATAAGCAAGGTGAAAAGACAGCCTTCAGAATAGCAAATGTACTCTCATTTTAACAACTTATTTGGAGCTAGTGATTAATTTCTACGTTATTGCTGACTGGTTTATGTGATATAAACACAAATGGAATTAAAGAGCAAATACAGTATGTGGATGAAAATTGTCACATTCATGAATTCACAAGTTAACGCAGAACCAGAATATACATCATGGGGCTTCACGTTGTCCATACACTCAAGAGATGTCTCAACATGATTATATCAAAGGCTTTTTTTGTATCTAGTAAAGTTCCATCCATCTCTTAATTTCTGGCATCTAGACCCACTCTTTTACCATCAATTTATTTGTACTCTATGGTGAATACACACCAGATAAATGTCCTTGCATAATGTAAGGTCTAAGTCTTCTAAGAACATTCCTGTGCCTTTAATTCAAATCACCAATCATCCATAATTCCTTACTTGTACTTAGGATTCTTTGTTCTTCAAATTCCTCACTGTCCCCTTTCTTCCTCTCTCTGTGTGTCTCTTCTGTTTCATGATGTCTTGGCATTGTTTTTTTTTTTTTCCATTCTAATAAGATTAATCTAATTTGTAAACTATTTTATTACATCAACTTTATTGTGCTATAATTTACATACCATGAAATTCACTCATTAAAGTCTGCACTCTACACCCCAGTGTGTTTTTTCTATATTCACAGATTTGTGCAACCATCACTGCTACCTAATTTTAAAACATCTTCACCACCACTCAAGAAAAATGCACTCATTAGCATTCACTCTCCATTATCCTCTGCTCCAAGTTTCTGAAAAGCACAATTCTATCCTCTTTTCTCAATGGACTTTCTATTACAGATATTTTGTATAACAGAATCACACAATTGTGAGCTTTTCTGCATAGCTCCTTTCATTCAACAATAATGTTTTCATGGTTTATTCATATTGTAGCATGCATCCTTTATTTCTTCTCATTGCCAAATAATATTCCATTGAATGGATATATCGTATTTGATTTACCCATTCATTAAGTTGATGTTCATTTGAGTTGTTTCCACACTTTTGCTACTAAGAATACTTTTGCTATGTACATTACCGTACACTTTTTTCATATATAAGTCTTCATTATCTTGGGCATGTACCTAGAACTGGTAAATCTCTATTTAACAGTTTAAGGAACTGTCAAGCTGGTTTCCATATTTGCTGCAACATTTTATAGTCATATCCAAGACAATGTATGCATGTCTAATTGCTCCCCATTCTCCACATCACTTGTTATCATTGAACCATATGTGATTATGATAAGGTACCTCATTATGGTTTTGATTTGCATTCCCCAGGGCTTCCCAGGTGGCTCAGTGGGTAAAGAAACTGCCTGCAATGCAGGAGATGCAAGAGTTGTGTGTTCTCTCCCTGGTCAGGACGATTATCTGGAGAAGGACATGGCAACCCACTCCAGTATTCTTGCCTGGAGAATCCCATGGACAGAGGAGTCTGGTGGGCTGTAGTCCATGGGGTCACAAAGAGTCGTACACAACTGAAGCCACTGCGCACTCAGCATACAGTGACTAATACCTGGGAGTATCTTTTCTTGTGATTTGTACCCATTTGAATATCCTTTTTGGTGAAATATCTATTCCGGTCCTTTGTCTATCTTTAAGTTGTCTTCTTATCATTGACTCATAAGTGTCATCTATATATTCTAGAAGTAGTTTTCTGATAAAATATGATATGAAAATTTTTTCTTCATTGTTATGGCTTGTCACTTTATTTTCTTGATGATATCTTTAGCAGCACAAATTTTTGAAACACTTCTGGATTCTAATTTATCTCATTTTTTGTTGTTGTTTGCACTTTTAGTGTCATAAAAATATTTCCTGAATGAATGCCACAAAGATTTCCTCCTATGCTTCTAAGAATTTCAAAGCTTACCTTTTATGCTTAATTTAGTGTCTATTTTGAGTTCATGTTTATATGAGATATATATAAAATTAGGGAAAGGGCTCACTCTTTCACATGTCAATGTCTAGTTGTCCTAGCAACATTTGTTGAAAATATTATTCTTTCCCTCATTGAATTGTCTCAGCTTCCTGGTCAAAAACCATTTGAAAGTAAATATAGGATTTATAGGTATGTTGTCAGTTCTAGTTCAATTATCTCTTTAGCTTCTTTTTACAGGATCACACTCTCTTGATCACTGTATATCTACAGTTAGTTTTGAAATTGTAAGTATGAGTCCTCCAACCTTGTTGTTTCCTTTTCAATATTATTTTTGCAATTCTAGACCACTTTCATTTGTTTGAATTTTACTATTGGTTAGTAAGTTTATGAAAAAAAGAAATAAATTTTTATAGGTACTGTTGAGCAATTTGGAAGGTTTTTCCTTCTTAGCTATGTTGTATCTTCCAATCTATGGGCATGGATATTTTTTCCATTTGTTTAATTACTCAATTTCTTTCAGCAATGTTTTTTGCTTTTTGGTGTACAAGTTTTATGCTTCCATTGTTTAATTTTTTTGTAAATATTTTAATACTCTGATGCTATTATAAATAGAATTGCTTTCCTGATTTCATTCTCAGATTGTAAAATAAATTTAATTTGAGCACTGTCCTCAGTCTTAAAAATTGTAGACATGTAGTTCACACTTTTCCTTTCAAAATAGTAGATAGCATTTATGTTACATTTTTATATGCCTAGCATTATCCTAGCATACACTCATTAATCAGCTTCATTAACCAGGAGGTGCTAGTGGTAAAGAACCTGAATGCCAGTGCAGGAAACACAGGAGATGTGGGTTCTAACCTTGGGTTGGGAAGATTCCCCCAGAGGAGGTCATGGCAACCCTCTCCAGTATTCTTGTTTGGAGAATCTCATGGACAGAGCCTGGCAGGCTACAGTCCATAGCATCACAAAGAGTTGGACATGACTGAAGTTACTTAGCATGCAAGCACACACGGCCATTAATGTAATCTTCATAAGTACACTATGAGATCATTTCACAAGTTAGACATAAAGACATTAAATGACCCTTTTTTATTAAAACAGAAACAGCAGGGACTTCCCTGATGGTCCAGTGATCAATACTCTGTGGTTCCAATGCCGGAGGTGTGGGTTCAGTCCTTGGTTGGAGAAATAAGACCCCACATGCTTTGCACACAAGCATGGCCAAAAATAAAAATAAAAGCAACACTCTATTCTCTTATACCTCTCAGGATACCCCTTATAGTTTAATTGAACTGTTCTTCTACTCTCTGGCTTGTGTTTCCTGTGAGGTTGCTTTATCATGTCAATTAATGTTGGATTTTGCCTTTCATGTCTTAGGCAGCTTGACTGTTTTTAGGACTCTTTGTCTGAGTGTAAAGCATATTTGGACTTCCCTGGTGGTTCAGATGGTAAAGTGTCTGCCTGCAATGAGAGAGACCTGGGTTCGATTCCTGGGTTGGGAAGATCCCCTGGAGGGGGAAATGGCAATCCATTCCAATACTCTTGCTTGGAAAATCCCATGGATGGAGGAGCCTGGCAGGCTACAGTCCATGGGGCTGCAAAGAGTCAGACACGACTGAGTGACTTTACTAAGGCATATTAACTGGTGGCCCTCATTGTAGGAAGATCCTGAATTTTCATACTTTTCACATGAAATCCCCCATACTCAAGACAAAATTACCTGTGATTTTTTTCCCTTGGTTCTTCAGCCTCTCCAAGAATGAATCTGCTACTCTACTGTTGAAGAAAAGGTGAACTTGCTGCAGGAATTGTGAGAACACATTCAGATAAAATGGTCTGAGCTGTCATTGTCTGGTGGCTTGCGGGTTTTCACTGAATCCTCGTTTTCTGTGTGAAATCTCCTTCATGCCTCTGTTTTCCTTGTGTCCTTGAGTTTGAAAGATGTTTCATTCTGTGTGTATGTGTGCGTGTGTGTGTGTATAAATGTATTCCCAGAGGCGGATACCTGACTTGGGGGGGAAAGGACACAAAATGAAGGTTACCTTTGGAAGGGTCTATTTCTTGTAGATTTTTACTTTGACCCCAGCTGTTATTGTGAGGCATTTCCTTAACTTCTAAAATGATTGCAATTTCTTTTTTTAAAATTTAAATTTATTTAGTTTAATTAGAGGCTAATTACTTTACAATATTGTAATGGATTTGCCATACATCAACATGAATCCACCATATTCTAAATTTTCAAAATCTGTATGACTTGGAATCCCACTCTATGCAGTGACTTATGTTTGTCTTCTGAGGTGCATTGTCAGTTACCACGTCTCTACATATTTTTCACTCTTCCAAAAGAATTCACTGTTATCTCCCTCTATTCTTTATATCTTCGTATATTTAGTTCAGTCTTCAGATCAGATCAAATCATTCACTCAGTCATATCCGACTCTTTGAGACCCCATGAATCGCAGCACACCAGACCACCCTGTCCATCACCAACTCCCGGAGTTCACTCAGACTCATGTCCATCAAATCAGAATTGCCATCCAGCCATCTCATCTTTTCATCTCCTTCTCCTCCTGCCCCCAATCCCTCCCAGCATCAGAGTCTTCTCCAATGAGTCAACTCTTCGCATGAGGTGGCCAAAGTACTGGAGTTTCAGCTTTAGCATCATTCCTTCCAAAGAAATCCCAGGGCTGATCTCCTTCAGAATGGACTGGTTGGATCCCCTTGCAGTCCAAGGGGGACTCTCAAGAGTCTTCTCCAACACCACAGTTCAAAAGCATCAATTCTTCGGTGCTCAACCTTCTTCACAGTCCACCTCTCACATCCATACATGACCACTGGAAAAACCATAGCCTTGACTAGACAGACCTTTGTTGGCAAAGTAATGTCTCTACTTTTGAATATGCTATCTAGGTTGGTCATAATTTTCCTTCCAAGGAGTAAGTGTCTTTTAATTTCATGGCTGCAGTCACCATTTGCAGTACTTTTGGAGCACCAAAAAATAAAGTCTGACACTGTTTCCACTGTTTCCCCATCTGTTTCCCATGAAGTGATGAGACCGGATGCCATGATCTTCATTTTCTGAATGTTGAGCTTTAAGCCAACCTTTTCACTCTCCACTTTCACTTTCATCAAGAGGCTTTTGAGTTCCTCTTCACTTTCTGCCATAAGGGTGGTGTCATCTGCATATCTGAGATTATTGATATTTCTCCCGGCAATCTTGATTCCAGCTTGCATTTCTTCCAGTCCAATGTTTCTCGTAATGTACTCTGCATATAAGTTAAATAAACAGGGTGACAATATACAGCCTTGACAAACTCCTTTTCCTATTTGGAACCAGTGTGTTGTTTCATGTCCAATTCTAACTGTTGCTTCCTGACCTGCATACAAATTTCTCAAGAGGCAGATCAGGTGGTCTGGTATTCCCAACTCTCAGAATTTTCCACAGTTTCTTGTGATCCACACAGTCAAAGGCTTTGGCATAGTCAGTGAAGCAGAAATACATGTTTTTCTGGAACTCTCTTGCTTTTTCCATGATCCAGCGGATGTTGGCAATTGGATCTCTGGTTTCTCTGCCTTTTCTAAAACCAGCTTGAACATCAGGAAGTTCACGGTTCACATATTGCTAAAGCCTGGCTTGGAGAATTTTGAGCATGACTTTACTAGCGTGTGAGATGAGTGCAATTGTGCAGTAGTTTGAGCATTCTTTGCCATTGCCTTTCTTTGGGATTGGAATGAAAACTGACCTTTTCCAGTCCTGTGGCCACTGCTGAGTTTTCCAAATTTGCTGGCATGTTGAGTGCAGCACTTTCACAGCATCATCTTTCAGGATTTGGAATAGCTCCACTGGAATTCCATCACGTCCACTAGCTTTGTTCATAGTGATGCTTTCTAAGGCCCATTTGACTTCACATTCCAGGATGTCTGGCTCTAGGTCAGTGATCACACCATCATGATTATCTGGGTCGTGAAGCTCTTTTTTGTACAGTTCTTCTGTGTATTCTTGCCACCTCTTCTTAATATCTTCTGCTTCTGTTAGGTCCATACCATTTCTGTCCTTTATCGAGCCCATCTTTGCATGAAATGTTCCTTTGGTATCTCTGATTTTCTTGAAGAGATAACTAGTCTTTTCCATTTTGTTATTTTCTTCTATTTCTTTGCATTGATCACTGAAGAAGGCTTTCTTATCTCTTCTTGCTATTCTTTGGAACTCTGCATTCAGATGTTTATATCTTTCCTTTTCTCCTTTGCTTTTCGTTTCTCTTCTTTTCACAGCTATTTGTAAGGCCTCCCCAGACAGCCATTTTGCTTTTTTGCATTTCTTTTTTATGGGGATGGTCTTGTTCCCTGTCTCCCGTACAATGTCACAAACCTCATTCCATAGTTCATCAGGCACTCTATCTATCAGATCTAGGCCCTTAAATCTATTTCTCACTTCCACTGTATAATCATAAGGGATTTGATTGAGGTCATACCTGAATGGTCTAGTGGTTTTCCCTACTTTCTTCAATTTCAGTCTGAATTTGGCAATAAGGAGTTCATGGTCTGAGCCACAGTCAGCTCCTGGTCTTGTTTTTGCTGACTGTATAGAGCTTCTCCATCTTTGGCTGCAAAGAATATAATCAATCTGATTTCAGTGTTGACCATCTGGTGATGTCCATGTATAGAGTCTTCTCTTGTGTTGTTGGAAGAGGGTGTTTGTTATGACCAGTGCATTTTCTTGGCAAAACTGTAAGGAAAGTATTCGCCCTGCTTCATTCCGTATTCCAAGGTCAAATTTGCCTGTTACTCCAGGTGTTTCTTGACTTCCTACTTTTGCATTCCAGTCCCCTAGTCACTCTCATTTTAGTGGTATTTGAAGTGATCATAGAGATCAATGCATACATATTCCACCACAATTGCTAAAATTCTAGGTATTTTTACACATTTCTTCTCTTTAAGCCATCACAATGCTTGGAACATAGTAGGTAATCAATAAAATATTGGTAAAACCAATTGAATCAAATGAATTGAATGGGACATGGTTGGGAAATGACAGATAAACAATATATATAAACATTATAATTCAGCCAAATTACCACAGTATAACTAGTTAAAAAGCATTATCATTGAATTATATAAATTACTTGCCAATATAGACAAAAGTATAGGGTAAGAATGCCAGTGAAAGTAAAATAAAAATATGTGGCCAATATAATCTAAAACTGTGTGTCAGTGATGGCAAAATATTCACTGACAATTCACGTTGCCTTACTTTTATGCAAGCTTATTGCTTTAAAGCCACAGTCCAGTCATTGTATATACTTTAACATCCTTCTTATATCCCAGTTGAGGGATTGTGATTCAATTCTAAATAAGAGAGCATAGAGTGAATGAATGGCAGTACAATCAATCTTGGCCCAAAAAACATTCATTGCTCCTCTTGAGTAAATAAAAATTTCCAGGTAAGTCACAAGTTGAAAATTGTGGAGACTTTGTTAGACTTGGTCCTGGATGACAGTATAAATGAAATACTCATCCCTGACTTTCAGTAAAGTAGATATAACAGAAATACAAAAATAATTTATGTTATTATATAACATAATTTATGTTATTATATAACATAAATTATGTTATTATGTAACATTAGGACTTGGAGTTTGTTACTAACATTACTCTAATAATAAAAATAATGAACAAATGTAATATCATTAGTACTTTACTAGTTGGAAGTAAATAAAAAGTTGTTTTGAAAATGTGTCATTTATACATAACATACCAATTAATATACTATTAATAGCAAAGCCTGGAGAAGGAAATGGCAACCCACTCCAGTGTTCTTGCCTGGAGAATCCCAGGGATGGGGGAGCCTGGTGGGCTGCCATCTATGGGGTCTCACAGAGTCGGACACGACTGAAGCGACTTAGCATCAGCAGCAGCAATAGCAAAGCCAGCATGCTTTCCTTAATAATTACTTCTTCCAGGAAATTCCTGAAGGCAAAACATTTTTATTAAATACTTTAAAATATGTATTTATATTTATTATCCTCTGTGTGTATATGTTGTTTTAAATAATATAACTTTCCCTAGCTTTAAAAGACAAGGACACTACTCAGGGTCTTTCCATGAGGTCCAGTCACAAGTTATTGACCCAAAATCACATAAAGATTTTGATAAAATGATAAAGTTTAATGAATAAAATTGAAAAACATTAAAAACTGACCTTGGAATCTGGAGTATTCAGCTTCTGTGGACAATTGGAAGACCTGACTGGTGCATTGCATTCATGCATGGGCACCTGGGGCTGGAGCTGACTGACTTCTTCTCTGGTGGAGTTTCTGCTTTTGATTCCCTTTAGGTACAGCCACTGTCTCAATGTATACAAGCATCCTTTACCTGGCCTCATCTCTGTTACCTATCTGCTCCCAGAAGTAATTTCGACTGCAACTGGTTTGGCAATGGTTTCAAAAATTTAGCATGTAAATATATTAAGCTTGCCTTGTGGCACTTGAACTTTGTAATTTTTACACAGATTTATTATTGTCACGTTGAGTCTTGAATTGTGATTATCTTAGCTGTGTGTCAGAGAGGTAGATTGCTATCATCATCTGTTAGATATTACTTTATGGTAAAAGATCTGTTAGTTACATTTAATCTTATCTACTTACTTGCTGGGGGAAAATTGAAGCACTGCTTATGTTTGATCATGAAATAAAAAGTAAATTTAAAAAATATACACAATTATCCATATGAGCCTACATGAGTTTAAAAGGAAAAGTATGTATCTTATAGATTAGATTTCTAAAGGTATTTGGAAGGAGTTGTCATCAACTAACACACTATTGACCCAAATTTGTAAATATTCCTAATAACAATTTCAGATGTAAACTTGGGTAAGTCAGTACCCATTTAACTATATTCAGTGTTTGAAATAGAAGTGACATTTATTTATTTTTGGTGGTTCAGGATCTGGGGAATTCTCCACTGTACTTGTTAAAATGTGTTCAGCTTCAAGTAATATGAAACCTGAGTTCAAAGAACTAAGCAAATAGGGTTTATTTTTCTTACATTGCAAGAAGTCTATACTTTGTTTTTTCTGGCATTGAGTCACTGGTTCAATATTATCAGTGTTTGCATCTTTGTGATTTTTCTATTCTTGTTACAGTCCAAAATGATTGCTACAACTGCAGGTTCTATGTCTACATTCAAAGCAAGGCAGGGACCTCACTTGGAACTATCATTATTATCAAGAAAAGCAGAAACATCCCCAGAAATCCATCAGCATAATTCAATATATGTCTCATTGGATGAAAAGATTTCAGATGACAACTTCTAATTCAAAAAGAAGCTTGGACTGAAAACACTTAGAGGAAATGATCAAATAAAAGGAGACAGGAATTGTGCTCTGTTAGCCTATCAGTTTTTTATGTCCATAAAACAAATGCAGAAAGTGAAGAGGGACCAAGAAATGCCTCTTGGTGAGGGTGAGGGGAGGGCATTGAAAAAGTTGACTTGAAACTCAGCATTGAAAATACTAAGATCATGGCATCTGGTTCCATAATTTCTTGGCAAATAAAAAGGAAAAAAGTAGAAGCAGTTACAGATTTTCTTTTCTTGGGCTCCAAAATCAGTGTGGACAGCAACTGCAGCTACAAATTAAAAGACACTTGCTCCTTGTAAGGAAAGCTATGACATACCTTGACAGTATATCAACATATAGATACATCATTTTGTCAACAAAGGTTCACATAATCAAAGCTACGGTTTTCCCATTAGTCATGTACAGATGCAAGATATGGACCAAAAAGAAGGATGAGCACCAAAGAATTGATGTTTTTGAATTGTGGTGCTGGAGAAGATTCTTGAGAGTCCCTTGGACAGAAAGGAGATTAAACTAGTCAATCCTAAAGGAAGCCAATCTTGAATATTCATTGCATGGACTGATGTTGAAGCTGAAGCTCCAATACTTTGGTCACCAGATGCAAAGAACTGACTCATTGGAAAAGACCCTGATGGTGGGAAAGATTGAGGGCAAAAGGAGAAGGGGACAGCAGAAGATGAGATGGTTAGAGAGCCTCACTGACTCAATGGACATGAATTTGACCAAACTCAGGGAGATGGTAAAGGACAGAGGAGCCTGGCATGTTGTTCATCGGGTTGCAAAGAGTCAAACATGACTTAGTTATATGGGTGACATGAGAAATAAACCATGTGGGTTAATGATAGGGAAAAACATACTGTCTCTTGCAGCTGACAGTGTCTTCCCAGTCCCTCTTGCTAAGCAGGTAATCCCTTTGCAGGTTTTTCACTAGATATTTGCAAAAAAACAGACATGATGCAGCAGTTACACTGGCATTCTAGGACCAGAATGTCAAAAATGAGAACAAATTTCTAGAGACAGTGGGGTGAGGGAAGCAATGCAGATTTGGTAGCTCATAATTGGCATTATCAGCACCAGGCCAGTTGGCAGCGTGGTTCTCCTGTGACCCTGACTATGACCTAACTCACCCCATCCCTGCTTATTTCCCTTATCTGATTCTGTAGCCTTCCTAAATGTTCTTTTAATGCCCTATGTTCTTTAATTAAGGCCTTCATCTGTTTAATGCATTCAATAAGGTAACCACAGGGCTTGGCAGCAGGAATTATTGTAAGTCAAAGATATTCAGAAAATAAGGAAAATCCAGGGTATGTTATTTAGAGTCAGTTGAGATTAAGTTCAGTTCATTTCAGTCATTCAGTCGTGTCCAACTCTTTGTCACTCCATGGACTGCAGCACATCAGGCCTCCCTGTCCGTCACCAACCCCTGGAGTTTACTCAAACTCATGTCCATCGAGTCAGTGATGCCATCCAGCCATCTCATCCTCTGTTGACCCCTTCTCTTCCTGCCCTCAATCTTTCCCAGCATCAGGGTCTTTTCCAATGAGTCAGCTCTTCCCATCAGGTGGCCAGAGTATTGGAGTTTAGCTTCAACATCAGTCCTTCCAGTGAACACCCAGACTGATCTCCTTTAGGATGGACTGGTTGGACGTCCTTGTAGTCCAGGGGACTCTCAAGCATCTTCTCCAGCACCAGAGTTCAAAACCATCAATTCTTCAATGCTAAGCTTTCTTTATAGTCCAACTGTCACATCCATACATGACTACTGGAAAAACCATAGCTTTGACTAGATGGACCTTTGTTGGAAAAGTAATGTCTCTGCTATTTAATATGCTGTCTAGGTTGGTCATAACTTTTCTTCCAAGGAGCAAGCATCTTTTAATTTCATGGCTGCAGTCACCGTCTGCAGTGATTTTGGAGTCCAACAAAATAAAGTCTGTCACTGTTTCCATTGTTTGCCCATCTATTGGCCATGAAGTGATGGGACTGGATGCCATGATCTTAGTTTTCTGAATGTTGTGTTTTAAGCCAACTTTTTACTCTCCTCTTTCACTTTCATCAAAAGGCTCTTAAGTTCTTTGCTTTCTGCCATAGTGTGGTGTCATCTTCGTATCTGAGATTATTTACATTTAGTTGAGACTAAAGGCAATGACAAAATAAATTCTAGTGAGCATTAATGGATGGGTATCTGGTAGGCCTGGATATGCAATGCTGCTACTAAGTCACTCCAGTCATGTCCAACTCAGTGTGACCCCATAGATGGCAGCCTGCCAGGCTCCTCCATCCCTGGGATTCTCTAGGCAAGAACACTGGAGTAGGTTGCCATTTCCTTCTCCAATGCATGAAAGTGAAAAGTGAAAGTGAAGTCGCTCAGTCGTGTCCAACTCTTTGTGACCCCATGGACTGCAGCCCACCAAGCTCCTCCGTCCATGGGATTTTCCAGGCAAGAGTACTGGAGTGGGGTGCAATAGGGAATGGCAAATCGATTATGTTATTATCAGTGCTCCCTTGAAAGAAGCACCCAATGAAAAGAATGTTTAGAGAGCCAAACATCAGAAATAAAATTCAAGACTGCAGAAGAGTGATTTACTCTAGGGGGATTGGAAATATTAGCAAGATAATTTGATAAGTTTAAATTCCCTTGTTGTTCTTGTTGATGTTGTTATGGTTGTTCAAATTCAGACAGCAAAGCAGAAGTTGCCTGTGCTTTCTCAGAATGATGTTCTTATCTCTTAGAGCCACTGGACTAGGAGCCAAATCCAAGATACAGAGTTTACTTCTGTGGGTTTTGCCAAATTAGGATGATAACTGAATTCACAGCCTCTCAAAGGACACTTAGGGATATGGAAAAAATGAACCTATAAGCTTCATAAAATTGGCTTATATGTGGAATCAGAGGACTGTGAATACCAAAACTCAATCCACTCTTAGACTTCTTTGGCAGCAGAAGTGACAGTCTTGCCAGTTCACTGAAGCAAGTCCCAGCCTTGCTTGAAAATATTTAAAGTTTTGAGATATGGATATTTTTGATTCGTGCTTTCAATAAAGCGGTCAGAGGCTTAGAAGAAACCTGACTGGATGGTTGCTAATATGAGAGTTAGAAAGAATTATGTGGATGGAGCTCTTAGAATTGACTCTGAGTATAGGAAAATATGTGTTCTATGGAAATTTTCACAAAAATGCCCCCACTTCAAAGGGGGTTCTTGGTAGATAGAGTCACAAAATGACTTTTGTAATGATATCAGCTAGTATTTTTTCCAGTGACCCTGTAAAGTGCTTAATGAGATCATGAACAAATAAGTTAATCAAAGTAGCTTTAAGAATGTATGGAATATCTGGGCTCAGCTACTTTGATCTCACTTATCCAGTGCTATAGCTAACTGATATACTTTCTAGGACCAATGCCAAAGCTGAGACTCAATATGACAGTGTATGCCAGGGGACCAGACAGCCACCTTTTGGCATTTGGCCTTTTGCCACCATGGTGGAGGCAATAATTCACCTTACTAAGAGTCATGTTCTCAGTTTGGCTTTGCTTTTACTACCCGTACTGATAAAGTACTTATTTATTTGGCTGCACTAGGTCTGGTTGCAGCACACAAGGTCTTCATTGCACCACAGAGATTCTTTAGGTGTGGCATGAGGGTTTAGTGGCTCCATGGCATGTGGGATCTTATTTCCCTGACAAGGGATTCAACTGGTTTGGGAACTGGTCAGTGTCCACTGTATTATAAAGCAGATTCTTAACTACTGGACAGCCAGGGATGTCTCTACATATTTTAAAATGATAAGAATAAACACTTCTGTTAGTCTCTTGGACATAACAAAATATTAATACCATTGACTTGGTAGTCTAAACAACAGAATTTGATTTTCATGTCATTCTACAGACTGAAAAGTTCAAGACCATTGACCAGCAAGATTCAGCTTCTATTGAGAGCTATCTTCCTAACTTGCAGATTGTCACCTTCTTGCTAGATCTTTACATGACTTAGAAAGAGAGAGAGAGTTCTTCTGGTCTCTGCATTTTTATAAAGACACCAATCTTATAAGATTAAGGTCACACACTTATTAGTGCATTTAACCTTAACCCAAAGACCTTGTCTCTAAATATAGTTACTTTTATGGTTAAGGCCTCAGCATAATTTTGAGGGGACACCATTTAGTTATAGTACCACTCGACTTTGTTGACCTAGGAATTCCCTTTACCATTTAACAAAGAAGCATGCAAACACATACATAAAGGAATGAATAAATAAAGGTAATGTAGTCATGCACATTATTGCTGTGAGTCATTTGTTAATAACTCAGAAGCACCTGACCATACAGAATGCTTGATGTCTGTGCTATGGTACAAATGTCAGATGTCACCTCGAGATGACAATTGTCAGATGTTATCTTGAGATGTCCGACTATGGTACAATCGTCAGATATTACCTCGAGATGGCTTCCTGGGTGGCACTGGTGGCAAATAAACCACCTGACATTGCAGGAGATATAAGAGACACAGGTTTCGATCCCTGGGTTGGGAAAATCCCATGGAGGAGGGCATGACAGCCCACTCTAGTATTCTTGCCTGGAGAACCCCGTGGAGAGAGGAGCCTGATGTGCTACAGTCCATGGGGTCTCACAGTCAGAAACGACTGAAGAGACTTAGCATGTACGCACCTCAAGATAAAGATAATATGCTTTGAACCACAACTGATTGATGGTAGGGTTTCTCCTGCATCCGGTATTCATAAATCCAGGAACTGAGTGATAGAAGTGGGGGTATAAGCTCTTCCTATTACAAAGTCATCTACTCAAAATATCTGCTTCCTTTCCCCATGCCTCTGGACTTTCAGTTCAGACATTTCATTACACAGGGAGAAAACCATCCCAGTGGACAGAGCAGTGCCTAGTTCTAGAAAATTGGAAGCTAAATTACCACTGGCCAATTTGGGATTTCATGCCAGCAGCTGAACTGAACGAAAAGGGTTTAACACTGATGCCTGGTATGATTGATCCCAACCATCAGAGTGAGATAGGATCACTTCCATATAGTGGGGACAGGAGGAACATAGGTACAACCTAGGGTTTATAATGTTCCAGAACTATCTCGTTCAGTGCTAAAAGTCAGTGAAATTCTATAGCAACTCTCCACAGATGGGGCCAATGAGAAATCGAAAACAAAGATTTGGATCACCTCACTCAACAGAGAGTAGCAACAGGCTGAGATCCTGATTGAAAATAAATGAAAATTAAAACAGGCTGGCTAGTTGAGGAGGAAGTTGTAAATTCTAAATACAGTTTTATGAAAAGCTCTGGAATGAGGGCTGTATATAACCCATATCTTCCTCAGTAGGTGTGTGTGTGTGTGTGTGTGTGTGTGTGTGTGTGTGTGTTGGATGATTTGATTTAAATCTGCCTGAAATCAAAATCACAATTGTAAACTATAAGCCTAGTGGATCTAGACTCTGTCCAATGCTAGGACTTAGCACTGCATTCCCAAAGCTGCTGAAGTTTACAGAAAAGCTGATACTGTTGAAAAGCTGTCAGTGGGGCATATACCCCAAGTTGTTTCAAGTAAATTAAAATGTTTGCACTAAATGTTCAGCATTTTCTTACCTGATTCCAGAAGATGACAACAGCATAAACATAGGAGTTGAGCAGAGATTCAGAGAAATTCACTAGGTTGCTCATGAACAAACCATTTCTCTAGGAAACTAATTTGTTGGTTTCAGGAATATTCAGCTCTAACTAGTTGGAATAACTGGGGTTTTTTTTTTGTTTGTTTAGATAATTATAGCAGTAAAGGGGCTTCCCTGGTGGCTCAGTTGGTAAAGAAACCACCTGCAATGCAGGAGACCCAGGTTCAATCCTTGTGATGGGAAAATCCCCTGGAGAAGGGAATGGCAACACACTCTGGTATTCTTGCCTGGAGAATTCCAAGGGCAGAGGAGCTTGGCGGGTTACAGTCCATGGGGTCACAAAGGGTCAGGCACAACTGAGCAACTAACACTTACTTACTTAGAAGCCTCTTACACTGCATTCGTTCAGTCGTGTCAGACTCTTTGTGACCCCATGAACTGCAGCATGCCATGCCTTCCTGTCCATCACCAACTCCCAGAGTTCACTCAAACTCGCGTCCATTGAGTCTGTGATGCCATCCAGCCATCTCATCCTCTGTCGTCCCCTTCTCCTCCTGCCCCCCATCCCTCCCAGCATCAGACTCTTTTCCAATGAGTCAACTCTTTGCATGAGGTGGCTAAAGTACTGGAGTTTCAGCTTTAGCATCATGCCTCTTCAGTTCAGTTCAGTTCAGTTCAGTCACTCAGTTGTGTCCAACTCTGTGATCCCATGAATCGCAGCACGCCAGGCCTCCCTGTCCATCACCATCTCCCAGAGTTCACTCAGACTCACATCCATCGAGTTGGTGATGCCATCCAGCCATCTCATCCTCTGTCATCCCCTTTTCCTCCTGCCCCCAATCCCTCCCAGCATCAGAGTCTTTTCCAATTAGTCAACTTTTTGCATGAGGTGGCCAAATTATTGGAGTTTCAGCTTTAGCATCATTCCTTCCAAAGAACGCCCAGGGCTGATCTCCTTTAGAATGGATTGATTGGATCTCCTTGCAGTCCAAGGGACTCTCAAGAGTCTTCTCCAACACCACAATTCAAAAGCATCAATTCTTCCCATTATAAAACCTTAAATAACCTTCAATGTTCTGAATCATGGATTAATTTATTGGTTCTCCCAAGAAGTAGGCACACATTTAAGTTACTTTATTTGTAATATTGATGATAAAGATCATACAGATTGCAATCATGATCTCAAAGTTTATACACAGAGAAACTTGAACTGGAATATGAAGTTCAAAGCTTATATCATTGATGGAATTATAGACATACTGAAAATCATTGTAATTGATCCTTATAAATAAAATCATGCAACTCTGATAGCTTTGTTTCACAAGTTTTCCAAAGGTATCCTTAGAGCAAAGCATGAGGATATTCATAATTTATGGAAGAATAGTGAAAAAACAAAACTGTTGGTAACTTGTTAGGTTGGATGATGAAGGAACTGTAATGAGATTATACTTTAAAAAATAACTTTTTATTTTATACTGTAGTGTAGCTGATTAACAGTGTTGTGATATTTTCAGGTGGACAACTAAGGGGATCAGTCATACACACACACACACACACACACACACACATATATATATATATATGCATCCATTCTCCCACAAGCTTCCCTCCCTTCGAGGATGCCACACAGCATTGAGCAAAGTTCCATGTGCTATACAAAAGATCCTTGCCAGGCCTCCCTGTCCATCATCAACTCCCAGAGTCCAAAAAAACCCACATCCATTGGGTCCATGATGCCATCCAGACATCTCATCCTCTCTCATCCTCTTCTCCTCCTGCCCTCAATCTTTCCCAGCATCAGGGTCTTTTCAAATGAGTCAGCTCTTCCCATCAGATGGCCAAAGTATTGGAGTTTCAGCTTCATCATCAGTCCTTCCAGTGAACACCCAGGACTGATATCCTTTAGGATGGACGGGTTGGATCTCCTTGCAGTCCAAGGGACTCTCAAGAGTCTTCTCCAACATCACAGTTCAAAAGCATCAATTCTTCGGCACTCAGCTTTCTTCACAGTCCAGCTCTCACATCCATACATGACCACTGGAAAAACCATAGCCTTGACTAGACGGACCTTAGTTGGCAAAGTAATGTCTCTGATTTTGAATATGCTATCTAGGTTGGTCATAACTTTCTTTCCAAGGAGTCAGCATCTTTTAATTTCATGGCTGAAGCCACCATCTGCAGTGATTTTGGAGCCCCAAAATATAAAATCAGCCACTCTTTCCCCATCTATTTGCCATGAAGTGATGGGACCGGATGTCGTGATCTTAGTTTTCTGAATGTTGACCTTTAAACTAACTTTTTAACTCTCTTCTTTCACCTTCATCAAGAGGCTTTTTAGTTCTTCTTCACTTTCTGCCATAAGGGTGGTGTCATCTGCATATCTGAGGTTATTGATATTTCTCCCAGCAATCTTGATTCCAGCTTGTGCTTCCTCCAGCCCAGCATTTCTCATGATGTACTCTGCATATGAGTTAAATAAACAGGATTATATTGGGGGCATTAAAAAAAAGATGTTGCTTTAACTTCACTCCTCCATAACAATACTACTAAACTTTAATTTTTCTCTAATTAAAAATAAATTATTCCATCATGTTTTGAAAGTTATATTTAAAAAAACAACTTAACAATTAATATCTTTGAGGGACTCTCTCTAGAGTTGTCACTTTTAGAGTCACTTCATGGACCAATTGTAATATTTCTCCAGAAAAGCATTTACTGGTTATTAGGTACCCACTCTGGTTTAAATTCAAGGATACAAAAAGCTGTTTCTGATATCCTTTTTTTTTTTTTTCTGTATGAAAATTCTAGAAACAGAAGAAACCCTACCCTTACCTTGAAATTCTAGAGCAGACATACTGAACTCTGAGATCCGATAAATATTAATAAAATAGTAAGATGAAAAAGAACAAATATTTGCACTGTAATATCCTATAATTCTCAAACTGAACAAGCTAAAAACATATTAATAAGGAAAAAGGAAAATAAAAATTCATAAGCAGTAATGCTTCATCTTTCTTTGTGGGAATAGTTCCTTTTCCATTTCAATTGATGCAAATATAAAATGCTTTTCTTTAACTGTGCATCCATATTGATTTTGCTTTATGATCCATGCATCTTCTCTGTGACTTCATTCCCCTCACTAAGTCCATAGATAAGTTAAAACCCATCCATTCTCTAAAGTAGTTTCAATTTTCATGATGGATCAGCACAGCTTTTGACCAGAATACCAACAGTAATTCTCTTCTTTGTCTCTTTGGACAAGTAATTGTATTAGTGTTATAAAAAACAGCTCTTGCTAATCCACATTGTTCTTTTCAAAATCAGAGGTTTAAGATTTTATGCTAAATGTTGACTGACCATGCATCTCAAATACCCTTTTACTACAGTGAAAAAGTTCATAGGGTGGTATTCATAAATGCACTCCACACCTTGGAAAACAATGTAGCTGAAAAGATAGTATAGAGGCCTGGGTGAGACTTGAATTAACTCAGCATTCTGAGGCTGTCGAACGTTTACATTTTCAGCACATCTAATTAACCTTGTAGGTATTGCATTCCAGTCAATTGAGGGAAACTCATACACATGCATGAAAAAATCATTGCCACTGTGGAATGGTGAGTGCTTCACACTTATACCCCTAGAGGCTGTTTTCTTTTTCAGAATTAAATATGCATCAAGCTGCATATGAGAATCCACCTGAAACTTTTCCAATACTTCCTTTTCCTTCATGCTTGTTCACTTTTAATTCCTAGTGAGAATAGGGAATGGAGACTGTGAAGAATCACAGAAGAAAAATTCTGACCATATTCTCAACCACAAACATTAAAAAAAAAAAAAAAAATCATAGTTTTTACACTTCATGGGACGTTGTTTTAATCAAATTCAGTACCTTGTAAACTCATTCCTCCACTTCTAGTCCAGGAAGCAATATCCAGTGTTCACTTTAATGAGTAAAATTTTCAAAGTAAAATATGTATTCAGTATATTATCTCACATTATGGAGTACAAGTAATATTGTATGATTCTAGGAAAACCTTTTTCATAATCTGGTACTTCCCTAAAGTGACTCTCAAAAATGCAAATGATCTTTTGGAAAATTCCTCTCCTGTGTGCTGAAAACTTTTCAAGTCAACTTGGGATTCAAAATTAGACTTAATAAATGACAATCTTGTTTTTTTATGAATTTCAGCTGGAAGAAACAATGCTGTCTAAAACTATACATAGAATTGATTATAGCATGCTGGTAATTCAAAATAAACCCATTCCAAATAAAAAATTCTTAATTTTTTTAAGCAAAAACAATAGCTCAAAAAGTCACTCTGGTGCTTTCAACACTTGTAAATAACCAGCTAAGACCAAGTGCATGACTAATTCAACTGGCTATGCAAAAAAAATTATATTTCAGATGGTCAAAACTTAGTCACAAAATACACTAATGGGGATAAATAACCTCTGTATACACCAACTAAATAGAATATAAAGCGATTTTCCATGAATAAAATGCAAAATCTGCACATAAAATCAAGCAGGGAATAATAAAGTGATCAGAGATTGCTCTTTTATGTTTGCTTTTGTTCAGGTGGTTTGTCTTTATTTAACTCTCAGTTGGGATTTTTAATCTCTCTGGTTATCCACATTTTAGTCTAGAAGGTAACATCATTTTTTTTCCTCCACTTGCCTTTGAAGATATCAAGATTAAATTGATGATGTTAATATTTCCTAGAAACAGTGAGTAACACAAATACTTTTAAACAAATATATTAACATAGAGGGAACAAGAGAGAAGGGGCTATATAAAACTGAAAGCAGACAAGAAATTGTTTCCCAATCATAATATGAAAAAGTACTCTCTCTCTTCAAATTTTAGAGAAAAAAAAATATTCTAAGAGGTTGCCTATGTCTGTTTCCTTTCTTTGGCAAGTTTTCTTTTTATCCTTCCTTCACTGTTTTTCTAAGATAGATCCAGTGAGCACACCAGAGAAGTAAACCCTACGTTCTGCCGATACCATATAATACACACAGCAGTTTGTATGATAACTTTTTCATGATTGCAATTTACTTTTTAAAAATGCAAATTTTATAATTACTGCCAAAAAATGTTCTTCATGTGTAACAGCAAAATATTCACAAAAGTGCTATAAACTTTTCAGAATAGTGGGTTTACAGATTAAAATAGAGTATATTTTGTTATACAAATCCTTTCTATGGAAGAAAAACACATTGGGTTGAAGAGCCTTGGAGTTAGAAAATTTGTAGGTTATAATTACTGCCCAGAATACCACCCCCACTCATCAAAAACTCTTTTAGAGGGTAAAAATGTTCCCTCTTTGATAGATTACCAGTTATATCAATTAGATATAATTGATATATCTGACATCAAAAATAATGTCAGAAAATCTAAAATTAAGCATTGAAATCTGCAACTACTGAAATATAGTCAATAAAGCATCAGAAAAATCACATCTATGCTCATAATCAATTTTAAAAATCATTGAAAATATAGCCTTTGGTAAATACATACATACAAAAACCACATACACTATATACCCTTTTTCTTGACAAATGTATGTGATTAGATACAAGTAGAAAAATGAATTTTTCCAAAGTAGTGTTGTCATAAGCATTAAAATCAGCAAAGTAAAAGCTGCTGCTGCTAAATCGCTTCAGTCGTGCCCGACTCTGTGCGACCCCATAGATGGCAGCCCACCAGGCTCCCCCGTCCCTGGGATTCCCCAGGCAATAAGACTGGAGTGGGTTGCCATTTCCTTCTCCAATGCATGAAAGTGAAAAGTGAAAGTGAAATCGCTCAGTCGTGTCCGACTCTTAGCGACCCCATGGACTGCAGCCTAGCAGGCTCCTCCATCCATGGGATTTTCCAGGCAAGAGTACTGGAGTAGCTAAATGTCTCTAAACACCTGCTGTGTGCCAGTCTCCGTGTTTAGCATGTGATGAAGATCAGATCATTCATAATCCTGTTGGAAGGCATGAATAGCATCTCTACAAGAAAAGAGGAACTTCTCAGCTCCGAGCTGAGCTACCTCAAATCCTAAAAGATGATGCTATTAAAATGCTGCACTCAATATGACAGCAAATTAGGAAAACAGCAGCAACCACAGGACCAGAAAAGGTCTGCTTTCATTCCTGTCCCAAAGAAGGTGAAAAGTGAAAGTCACTCAATCGTGTCTGACTCTTTGCAGTCCTGCAGGCAGGACTATACAACTGCCTTCCCAAACTAGAGATCGAACCCAGGTTTCCTGCATTGCACGTGGATTCTTTACCAGCCGAGCCACAGGGGAAGCCCAATAATACTGGAATGGATAGTCTATCCTTCCTTCATTGGATCTTCCCCACCCAGGAATTGAACCAGGGTTTCCTGCATCGCAGGGAGATACTTTACCAACTGAGCTATGAGGGAAGCCCATAGAAAGACAATGACAAAGAATGTTCAATCTACCATGCAATTGTGCTCATCTCATGTGCTAGCAAAGTAATGCTTAAAATTCTCCAAGCCTAGGATCGCTTCACCAGTATGTAACCTGAGAACTTCCAGATGTTCAAGCTGGATATAGAAAAGACAGAGGAACCAGAGATCAAATTGCCAACGTCTGCTGGATCACCGAAAAAGTAAGAGAGTTCCAAAAAACCATCTATTTCTGCTTTATTGACTACACTAAAGCCTTTGTGTAGATCACAGCAAACTGTGGAAAATTCTTCAAGAGATGGGAATACCAGACCACCTGACCTGCCTCTTGAGAAATCTGTTTATAAGTCAAGAAGGAACAGTTAGAACTGAACATGGAACAACAGGCTGTTTCCAAATAAGGAAAGGAGTACATCAAGGCTGTATATTGTCACCCTGTTTATTTAACTTATATGTAGAGTAAATCATGTGAAATGCTGGGCTGGATGAAACACAAGCTTGAATCAAGTTTGCCAGGAGAAATATCAATAACCTCAGATATGCAAATGACACCACCCTTCTGACAGAAAGTGAAGAAAAACTAAAGAGCCTCTTGATGAAAGTAAAAGAGGAGAATGAAAAAGTTGGCTTAAAACTCAGCATTCAGAAAAATAAGATCATGGCATCAGGTCCCATCACTTCATGGCAAAGAGATGGGGAAATAAGAGAAATAGTGAGAGACTTTACTTAGGGGGCTCCCAAATCATGGCAGATGGTCACTGCAACCATAATATTAAAAGATACTTGCTCCTTGGAGAAAAATTATGACCAGCTTAGACAGCATATTAAAAAGTAGAGGCATTACTTTGCCAACAAAGGTCCATCTAGTCAAAGCCATTGCTTTTCCGTTAGTCATGTATGGATGTGAAATTTGTACTATAAAGAAAGCTGAGGGCCAAAGAATTGATGCTTTTTCACTGTGATGTTGGAGAAGACTCTTGAGAAACACTTGGACATCATGGAGCTCCAGCCAGTCAACCCTAAAGGACATCAGTCTTGAGTATTTTTTGGAAGGACTGATGTTGAAGCTGAAACTTCAATACTTTGGCCACCTAATGTGAAGAACTTACTCATTGGAAAATACCCTGATGCTGGGAAAGACTGAAGGCCAGTGGAGAAGGGGATGACAGAGGATAAAATGGTTGGATTGCATCACTGACTCTGTCACTTGAGGATACAGTAAGGAGGCTATCCACAAGCCAGGAAGAAGGAGCTGGCGAGAACCCGTCCATGCTGGCTCTTGATCTTGAACTTCTAACCTCCAGAACTGTAGGAAATCAACTTATGTTGTATAAGCCACCGAGTTTATGCTATTTATTTGCTATGGCAACCCAAGCTAACTAAGATACTGTTCATCTCTCAGTCGTGTTCAACTCTTTGCTACACCATGGCATGTAGCCCACAAGGCTCCTGTGTCCATGGAATTCTCCAGTCAAGAATACTAGAGTTGGTAGCCATTCCCTTCTCCAGGCATTCTTCCTGACTCAGGGATTGAACCCAGGTCTCCTGCGTTGTGGGCAGATTCTTTACTGCCTGAACCACCATCTAGGAAACCCATCTAAGATAACCATCCTGCTTTTCTTTTACCTTTTACTCACTGGGCCTGGGTTCTGAAGAGTTTTGCATTTGGGACCCCATATTTTGAAGGAGGCTTTTGCTTCAGTGTCTGAGAAGGGATTGTGTTTGATGTGCAAAGTGATAGATATATCATTAAAAATAATTACAAGAAATACTTTTTTACACTCACAAGCAGTCTTAGGCTTGATGAAGATTAAAGTGTGAAGGAGAGTTTGGTGAGATATAGAAGTTAGAATGTGACTTGGAGTCAGAGGGCAAAGAGTCTGGAATGCCAGTTTTATTTAATAGACATGGGGAAGCAATCGAAGCAATTTAAAGAGGTGAGGGAAATGACCGCAACTATGGTATGGGAAAATCAATCTGGAAGTTGTATAACAGTGAATTAGGTGGGGACAGAGGCAGAGATGGAAAGCATCTTTGTGATGCAGCCATTTTTACTTTATTATCAGTCTTTGCCCAAAGACCAATCTGATTATTTTTATGGCCTTTGGGCCATTGTCTTTGTCCTGTTTAAATATGTCACAGAATTTGAAGCTCTAGATTTATTTATCACTGTGGTTGAAGGATAGAACTCCAAGTTTTCATTTGTTTAAGGGAAACACAGTCAAGCTGGTATTCAAGTTCATATCCAAGTTCCCCATGCAGTTTGGTTGCCAAGACTGTTCTGGAAATCTTGCGAGCTATGTTCTGTGGCATTTAGCACTGCTGCTTTCAATCTTGGCTGGAAACCATAAAAATAATATTTCATTCATTATGCTGTAGAAGAGGCCCTTAGAACTTCATACTTGGAAGAGGAGATATTATGCAGATAGCATCACTCCTATGCACAGCAAGACACCAGATTGGCAAACAGATAAATTATGACTTAGGGGGTATTTTAAAATGGTAGCATTCCTTTATCACCGAAGAATTATGGAGGTCTTAGTTACATCCTCTAAGTGACTGACTGAGAAGGAAATTATTCACACTAGTAAGAGTGGGAAGACACTTCAGTTCATTCCCGAACAAACTTTGTACTTACTCTGAATAATAAACTGAGTTTATTATTAACTGAGTTTATTATTATTATTATTAATAAACTGAGTTGGTGTCTTTCACTAGAAACCCCCAAATCACAACAAACCAAGGGAATATTACTCTACTGATTACATTTCAGAATACAGAGTTAGAACTGGAGAACTCAAAAGCAGTGCTGGTGAACACTCCCCAATGTCAAATGCATTCAAAATACCCAACTGCTTCAATAGAAATGAAGAAGTGAATAAACAATAATGCTTTACTTACACATTGCACATTGGTATAGATATCATATTTCCCCTCACTTCACACATATCTAGCTTGATTCCACTGAGAGAAATTTAGCAGCGACAGGGTTACAGCTAAAAGGATGATGTTATTGTTGTTTAGATGATAAGTCGTGTCCGATTCTTTTCCGATCCCATGGACTGTAGCCTGTCAGGCTCCTCTGTCCATGGGACTTACCAGGCAAGAATACTGGAGTGGGTTGCCATTTCCTTCTCCAGAAGATGTTCCCAGTCCAGTGATCGAACTTGCATCTCCTGCATTCCAGGCGGGCTCTTTACTTCTGAGCTACCAGGGAAACCCAAAAGAAAGTTAAGAATATATTTAATACTGGCACTCTATCTATTATTTTATTTTCATCCTATTACCTGCTGCTTTCACCAGACATCTAGATCAAAGGTTCTCTGCTGACATCAAGAGAAATGGCATTAGTTGTTCTACAGATGCTTTTCAGTGATTTTTAAAATAATGCTTTATTTGTGAAGAAACTCAGTTCAGCATATGAACATTAAACTGCATATTTCCAAGAGTTGCTGTACACTGTATCTTGCTGATCCTTTCACCTTTCCCACTGAGACTCTAGTGATGCCTGGTGTAGCAATTACTTTCTGATTACAGCATGGTTGGGCTCATCTAACCCTCACAGCAACCCTGTGGGGGTACCTAAGCCCAGAGAGATAGTTGACCTGCCCCAGGTCATCCAGCTGGAGTGTGTTAGAACCTGAATCTGGACTCAGGCAGTCTCTCTTCTGCTCCTGCACTGTGCAGTATCAACTTAGATGGCGGGAGAAGAGAACTCATGAAACCAGGATCCCTGGATTTATCCATAGCCTGTCTGTCTCTCCTTGGGAGGCCACTCCACCTGTCACATGTCATTTCAGTCCTTGAAGAACAAATGGCCAATGCAACTGTTTTATATCCTTGCTGGACAGGAGACCAGACATTTCCTAGACATCTTCTAGGAAAGGGCTCTGAGAGCAGTGACCATCAGTTAGGTTTCTGCTCCATGTATTAAATCTGACCAAAAGCAGAAGATAATGGAATCCTCTCCCCAAATCCTGCCCTGTAGTGTTATTTTAAGATACAATTTGTTTTGAAGAATAAAAGTCCTAAAAAAGATGCCTGGAGGCTGAAAATATTCAGAAAAGGACTCAATGTCTGCACTGAGACTTTAAACGTATGTGATATAAACAAAAGGCAAAATTAGCCTATTCTATTTTCATTCTCGGAGAAGGCAATGGCACCCCACTCCAGTACTCTTGCCTGGAAAATCCCATGGATGGAGGAGCCTGGTAGGCTGCAGTCCATGGGGTTGCTAAGAGTCAGACATGACTGAGCGACTTCACTTTCACTTTTCACTTTCATGCATTGGAGAAGGAAATGGCAACCCACTCCAGTGTTCTTGCCTGGAGAATCCCAGGGACGGGAGAGCCTGGTTGGACATGAGTTTGAGCAAACTCCAGGAGATAGTGGAAGACAGAGGAGCCTGGCATGCTGCAGTCCATGGGGCCACAAAGAGATGGACATGACTTAGTGACTGAACAAAAACAACACATTTTCATTCACATAGGAAAAGAAGAAACTTTCTCAGATCTTGGACAGATTGGCCACTCGAAAGGTCTTAGATCCACCAGTGATTTGGCTAATCAGGTTGGGAATAAAACCCTAGCATGCTCAGAACGAGAGAAATGCTGCTTTTTAGAAACACAGGCAAATCCAGAAAAGGGACATGAGGCACAAATGGTGTCTTGATTCAGCTTTATGCTATGCTATGCTATGCTAAGTCACTTCAGTCATGTCCGACTCTGTGTGACCCCATAGACAGCAGCACACCAGGCTTCCCCCTCCCTGGGATTCTCCAGGCAAGAACACTGGAGTGGGTCACCATTTCCTTCTCCAATGCATGAAAGTGAAAAGAGAAAGTGAAGTCGCTCAGTCATGTCTGACTCTTAGAGACCCCATGGACTGCAGCCTACCAGGCTCCTCTGTCCTTGGGATTTTCCAGGCAAGAGTACTGGAGTGGGGTGCCATTGCCTTCTCCATGATTCAGCTTTAACAGTCTTTTTTGCACAGTCTTCCTCAGAGATTTGATATTTGCCTTCTTATTGAAAGAAATGCACACAGTTGTATTAATAAAAGGAAAAGACAGCCTTTAAATATTTTTTTTTAGGGAAAAACACAACAAGGAGATATAAAGTCAGCTTTAGGACTCTTGCAGATGTTTTAAGTCATTAATATAATGTAAATACTCATTGTTGTACAAAAAGCAAGAAAAGGCCATATAGTGAAAAACATGTGGGTGCTGGAATCATGCTGTCTTAGCCAAACACTAAGTTCCCTAAATGTTCTTATTCCTAAAATAGGTGTTCATCTTACAGTGTTTCTATGAAAAGCAATGAAATATCCACAAATCATTATGCTTTGGAAGAGGTAACATAGTTATATTAAGAGCAGGGCCTAGGGAGATGCACTGTGTTCAAATCTGACTTTGTTTTCTCATCAACTGTGTAAGTTTAGAGAAGTTATTTCACAAACCTGGACCTACAAAATCATGTTGATGATCATAGTTGTTCAGTCATTCAGTTGTGTTTAACTCTATACAGCTCCATGCACTACACCATGCCAGGCTTACCTGTCCTTCACCATCTCACAGAGCTTGCTCAAACTCATGTCCATCAAGTCAGTGATGCCATCCAACCATCTCATCCTCTGTCATCCCTTCTCCTCCTGCCTTCAATCTTTCCCAGCATTAGGATCTTTTCCAATGAGTCAGTTCTTCCCATCAGGTGGCCAAAGTATTGGAGTTTCAGCTTCAGGATCAGTCCTTCCAATGAATATTCAGGACTGATTTCCTTTAGAATGGACTGGTTGGATCTGATTGCAGTCCAAGGGGCTCTCAAGAGTCTTCTCCAACATCACAGTTCAAAAGCATCAATTCTTCAGTGTTCAGTGTTCTTTATGGTCTAACTCTCACATGCATAGATGACTATTGGAAAAACCATAGCTTTGACTATACTAACCTTTGTAGGCAAAGTAATGTCTCTTCTTTTTAATATACTGTCTAGGTTTGTCATAGCTTTTCTTCCAAGGAGCAAGCACCTTTACTTTAATAACTACAGTCACTCTCTGCAGTGATTTTGGAGCTCAAGGAAATAAAATCTGTCAATGTTTCCATTGTTTCCCCATCAATTTGCCGTGAATTAAAGCTGATCACAGGGCTCTCCTGATAGCTCAGTTGGTAAAGAATCCACCTGCAATGCAGGAGACCCCAGTTCAATTTCTTGGTCAGGAAGATCCACTGCAGAAGGGCTAGGCTACCCACTCCAGTATTCTTGGGCTTCTTTTGTGGCTCATCTGGTAAGGAATCTGCCTGCAATGCAGGAGTCTTGTATTCAGTTCCTAGGTTGGGAAGATCCCCTGGAGAAGGGAAAGGCTACCCACTCCAGTATACTGGCCTGGAGAATTATCACATCTCACAAATGTTGTGAGAATTATCACAACATTTCTTGATGAGACATAGTGCGTCTATGTGATCTGCCTATCTGGTACAGTCTAAGAGCTTATTTAAGCCAAACTGGATTCTTAAGAACACTGTCCGTAATGTCTCATTTCCTTATCTCAGTTTTAGATTTTTACCAGCACCAACACACTCTCTGTGCCTACACAGACCACACACCTGGCTGTCGTGTGTGTGTGTGTTTGGCCAGTCAATGGAAATATGAGGTTAGTTAGACAAGGATCACAGCCTGTCTAGCTCAATGAAACTATGAGCCATGTCATTTAGGGTGATCCAAGATGTCATGGTGGAGAGTTCTGACAAAATGCAATTCCCTGGAGACGTGGCAAACCATTTATAGTATTCTTAACTTGAAAACCCCATGAATAGTTTGAGGATCATAGTATCTTCCACTTAAGATTATTATGAGGTTTTAATGAGTAATTAGTGTGTAAATCGATTGGAACAGTACCCATCAGATCAGATCAGTCGCTCAGTCGTGTCCGACTCTTTGCGACCCCATGAACCGCAGCACTCCAGGCCTCCCTATCCATCACCAGCTCCCGGAGGTCACTCAGACTCACATCCATCGAGTCAGTGATGCCAGCCAGCCATCTCATCCTCTGTCATCCCCTTCTCCTCCTGCCCCCAATCCCTCCCAGCATCAGAGTCTTCTCCAATGAGTCAACTCTTCGCATGAGGTGGCCAAAGTACTGGAGTTTCAGCTTTAGCATCATTCCTTCCAAAGAAATCCCAGGGCTGATCTCCTTCAGAATGGACTGGTTGGATCTCCTTGCAGTCCAAGGGACTCTCAAGAGTCTTCACCAACACCACAGTTCAAAAGCATCAATTCTTCGGCGCTCAGTCTTCTTCACAGTCCAGCTCTCACATCCATACATGACCACAGGAAAGACCATAGCCTTGACTAGGAGAACCTTTGTTGGCAAAGTGATGTCTCTGCTTTTGAATATGCTATCTAGATCAGAGTAAATATATTTAAAAATTGACAAAACAAACAATGTGTTGTTTATTAACTGTCTGATATTCATTCCCTCTAATTCCAGTTACAGCATTTCATTTTTGCTTTCAGTAATGCCATCGCCTGTCTTTGAATATAGTCTTCAAAGTAGTCAATCCAAGTGCTTCAACCAGCTCTAACTGAGAGTTGGGAATGTGACCCAGGCTAGGCTAATCAGGTACTCTATCCCTGGAATTTGACACATTAGCAGATACTACACAGACTGTTTTGGAATTTATTCATCCTGATGACTGCACCCTAAAGGTACCCTGCATTAGTTTCTCACTTCAGGATTTCCAAGGTTGCCCTTGCATCTGCCCACTCCAAGATGTGCTTTGTTGCTTTATCCATCAATTCTACTAGTCAATCTCTATCTTTTTGATAAATCATCCCCTATTTGCTTCAATTAGTTTCTATTATTTTTCATCAAATAACCCTCACATGTGCTTGTGCATACAACAGTGGGCACGCAATAAAGTTTTATTCATTATTAGAGTCAAAGTAATCATTCTAAGGGTTTCCCAGATGGCGCTAGTTGTAAAAAAACAAAAACAACAACAAAAACAAAAACCTGTCTGCTGAACCAGGAGACGCACAAGAGGCGAGTTTGACCCCTGGGTCAGGAAGATCCCCTGGAGGAGGGCACGACAACCCATTCTAGTATTCTTGCCTAGAGGATCCCATGGACAGAGGAGCCTGAAGGGTTACAGTCCATGGGGTTGGAAAAGAGGCAGACATGACTGAAGTGACTGAGAATGCATGCATGCAATAATTCTAAATTGTTCTTGTACTGAAGTCATGAGCTGTGATCATTTAAACTGTTGATACAGTTCTATGTCACTGCCATTCCCACCTGTGGCAAGCAAAAGTATAAATATGTAATTATAATCTGCAAGGTCGGAAATGTGTATGACTAGAGAAGGATATCTCCTTAGTGACCAATCCTATTCATGGAATATAAAAGATGAACCTGGTCCATTAAAACCCAAAGTTGACAGGTCCTTTGTCAAGTGTAATGTTGAAGAAAAAATAGACAACTTGTTCAGTTCAGTCGCTCAGTCGTGTCCGACTCTTTGCGACCCCATGAATCGCAGCATGCCAGGCCTCCCTGTCCATCACCAACTCCCAGAGGTCACTCAGACTCATGTCCATCGAGTCAGTGATGCCATCCAGCCATCTCATCCTCTGTCGTCCCCTTCTCCACCTGCCCCCAATCCCTCCTAGCATCAGTCTTTTCCAATGAGTCAACTCGTCGCATGAGGTGGCCAAAGTACTGGAGTTTCAGCTTTAGCATCATTCCTTCCAAAGAAATCCCAGGGCTGATCTCCTTCAGAATGGACTGGTTGGATCTCCTTGCAGTCCAAGGGACTCTCAAGAGTCTTCTCCAACACCACACTTCAAAAGCATCAATTCTTCGGCGCTTGACCTTCTTCATAGTCCAACTCTCACATCCATACATGACCACAGGCAAAACCATAGCCTTGACTAGATGGACCTTTGTTGGCAAAGTAATGTCTCTGTTTTTGAATATGCTCTCTAGGTTGGTCATAACTTTCCTTCCAAGGAGTAAGCGTCTTTTAATTTCATGGCTGCAGTCACCATCTGCAGTGATTTTGGAGCCCAGAAAAATAAAGTCTGACACTGTTTCCACTGTTTCCCCATCTAGTTCCCATGAAGTGATGGGACCGGATGCCATGATCTTCATTTTCTGAATATTGAGCTTTAAGCCAACTTTTTCACTCTCCACTTTCACTTTCATCAAGAGGCTTTTTAGTTCCTCTTCACTTTCTGCCATAAGGGTGGTGTCATCTGCATATCTGAGGTTATTGATATTTCTCCCAGCAATCTTGATTCCAGCTTGTGTTTCTTCCAGTCCAGCGTTTCTCATGATGTACTCTGCAAATAAGTTAAATAAGCAGGGTGACAATATACAACCTTGACGTACTCCTTTTCCTATTTGGAACCAGTCTGTTGGTCCATGTCCAGTTCTAACCTTTGTTTCCTTATCCTTACCTGCATACAGATTTCTCAAGAGGCAGATCAGGTGGTCTGGTATTCCCATCTCTTTCAGAATTTCCCATAGTTTATTGTGATCCACATAGTCAAAGGCTTTGGCATAGTCAATAAAGCAGAAATAGATGTTTTTTCTGGAACTCTCTTGCTTTTTCCATGATCCAGCAGATGTTGGCCATTTGATCTCTGGTTCCTCTGCCTTAAAACCAGCTTGAACATCAGGAGGTTCACGGTTCACATATTGCTGAAGCCTGGCTTGGAGAATTTTGAGCATTACTTTACTAGCATGTGAGATGAGTGCAATTGAGCAGTAGCTTGAGCATTCTTTGGCATTGCCTTTCTTTGAGATTGGAATGAAAACTGCCCTTTTCCAGTCCTGTGGCCACTGCTGAGTTTTCCAAATGTGCTGGCATATTGAGTGCAGCACTTTCACAGCATCATCTTTCAGGATTTGAAATAGCAAGACAGCTTGTAGCAGAGTACATATATGTAGTATGATTCAATTTATATGTTCAAAAGCATTCAAAACTTAACATTTTACTTATATAAAAAGGAAAGGGTGATTTAGGAACCAGGACATGTGCATAGGAGATGTCCATACTTTAGGTAATGTGCTGTTTTCTTAAAGTTGATGATAGCTCTCTGGTTGATCATAGCTACCTATGCATTTTATAATTATTATTTATATTTTATGCTATATTACCTATACACATTCTTTCAAATAAATAAAAGTTTTTAAATAAGAGGGAAAAAAGAAGAACAATATTGCCTCTTCATTTCCTTTCAGTCTCAGAGATGCATTGGATTAAAAAAATACTTTCAAAGGTTTGAGGAAGCGAAGTCATCAATATTTCATGGGCTCTTGATTCTGCTAATGTGTCCCTCCCCTTCTTGATAAAAGATAGAAGGAAATTCACCATAGAGCAAAATGCAGTGTGTCTATATAATTTGAGAATGACTAATTGGACTTTGAAAAATATACAGCAAAATAAATGTCTAGTTGTTAACATTTCAAACCCTAATGCAAAATAAATAACTTCAGACAGAGTAGCTAGAGATCATGTGCCTAGGGATTTGCAGAGAAAAAAAAAAGAAGCTTTTTCTGGACTGGTTAAATCATTATTTGAAAATTATCAGCAGATCTATAGAGACAGCAGGTACATTGGTGGTCGTCTAGCATGCCTTCTGTACACAAGGTGCATTAGGTCTCTGAGAAGATGGTGTGGGAAGTGATTGCTAACAGGTACAAGGCTACCTGGGGGAAATGATGAAAATGTTCTAAACTTATATGATGATTGCACAACTCTGTACATATACTGGGCTATCACTGAATTATGCACTTTAATCAGGTAAACTTTAGTATAGTATGAGAATCATTCCTCGGTATGCTAAGAATTGTCTGAATACCAATATTTTGAGTGGTTGGGAATCTGTAGCTAGTCTGAATGAAAGTTAGCTTGCTTTGGTTAGGGATGCCCAGAACAAGATGGAAAACATAAAGATTAGTAATACAAATCAGACTCTTTGTTCAGACCCCTTAGGTCATATCAGACAGCTAACGGAAACCAGAGGCTGGATTACAAATGAGAAGTGGGCCTGGGTTGGAAAGAAATGAACCCTGGATGAAGCAGGAGCAAGCTCAATTTAACTTGTCACTGTTATCGACTGGGTGTCATGGTCTAGGGAACATTTCTTGATGAGACATAGTGTGTCTATGTGATCTGCCTATCTGGTATAGTCTAAGAGCTTATTTAAGCCAAACTGGATTCTTAAGAACACCATCTATAATGTCTCATTTCCTTATCTCAGTTTTAGATTTTTGCCAGCACCAACACACTCTCTGTGCCTACACAGACCACACACCTGGCTGTCGTGTGTGTGTTTGGCCAGTCAATGGAAGTATGAAGTTAGTTGATAAATGCCTTGTTTCCTTTATGCCACTACGTACACATGGCTGGCAGTTCTCATTGTGAAGAACAAGGCCCTGTTGATAATTATAAAACATCAATTCATTGCAAACTTAAAGGAACCTAGGATAGAAAAAGAATGAGAATTTAAGAAAATGATATCCGAGAAGAAAACAGTTGAAATTAGAATGTTCAGTTATCCTAGAATTTTATAAGTTCTGTTGCTACTCAGTAGATCCCCCCCCACCCCAAAGCTTAGGACAATTCAAACACAGCCCACTTCAAAAGCTCTCAGGCATTTTTATTTTCTTTTTCCTGCTATCATACTTGTGATCAATGGCACTTCACACAACTCATATTTTATGGAACATGTGCATATAAGCTGTCGGGTAAAGGCAATTTCCACCTCTTCTTTCAGAGGAAGCATGGCAAGAAAATTGACTAATACTGTAGAAATGTTCTAAATACATTTATAATGACACATGAATTATTCAGTTCAGTTCAGTTCAGTCGCTCAGTCATGTCCAACTCTTTGCTATCCCATGAATCACAGCACGCCAGGCCTCCCTGTTCATCACCAACTCCTGGAGTTTACCCGAACTCATGTCCATTGAGTCGGTGATGCCATCAAGCCAGAGAAGTTAATTCCTATCAGTAAAAATTAATTTGAAATGTCCCTCATGACTGACTGTTGTACACACAAATCACACACACACACACACACACACACTTCAGGGAACCTCCAAAATGGTTTCCTCTCACAGATTTATAAATGAGAAGAGAGAAAAATCAGAGATTTTAGGCATTTTGCTCAAGCATTATAAGTCTAAACTACAGTTGACTGTTTCTAAGATTAAGGGTGTCTGCCACTGCAGTCCCCACCTTCTTTGGACCAGTGAATGTCCAAATTGAATGTGCACAGGAATTTCAAGTCAACTTGGGAATCTTGTCAAAATCCAGAATCTTGCTTTGTTATAAGGTTCCACCTGTATTTGAAAGCACCACTAAAAATGTCAAAGCGTTTAGATAGACTAATAGCCTTTTTCTTACCATGACACCTATGAAAACAACATATTCTAAATACAATTTTATAAGCAAAAATGTAATATGTCCTATGTTATGCAGTAAACGATAGATCAAGAAGTCACACTGGGCATCTCTAGCCCTAAACCGTATGTCCTTGACCCCTGAGCATTTTCTCCTTGGTAGAAACACATGTTCTGTGAATGATTTCTTCTGAAACCTAAGAGGAGATTGCAACTGTAATTTTTCCAAATGTCCTCTTATTTCACTTCCTTTTCATTCTCTGTCAGAGATTTTTCTTGACATGTTTTCTGTTTTCCAGTATGACCCTATGGTGACTTTTACACTCAAGCTCCACCAGGGACCCTTTCAAGGTGAAGTTGTATTTTCTCCTCTAGGTTATTTACACCTCTCTGTTGGCTTCAACTCTCTTCAGTAGTCAGTCCTTTAGTCATGGTACATTAAGCACATTATACTCCCATAGTTTACTTCTAACTATTAATTTCTCTTTGAATTATACTTACTGTTTCCCTAGAACGTATCTGAACTTCTTAGCCTCGTATTTGTATCAGAGTTATTCATGGGTACTCTAGTGCTCACAGACACAAGATTCCTACATCTGACTTTATACAGCAAATACCTCTTTGCTCTTTTCAAGTTCCTTTAAAAATAATAGATGTTAAAGCCCTCCAAACTAAATATATTTATTTTTTTAATTTTTAAGATAAAGAAATAATACGGAGAAAAGAGGGAACCCATTTTGAAGAATTACTTACTAGAACTACAAAATGTAACATTTAGCTGGTCTTCCCCAGTGGCTCAGCATTAAAGAATTTGCATGCAATACAATGGGTTCACTTGTACTGATGGGAAACATGGGTTCAGTCCCTGGGTTGGGAAGATCCCCTAGAGAAGGAAATGGCAACTCACTCAGTATTCTTGCCTGGGGAATCCCAAGGACAGAGGAAGGAACCTGGTGGGCTACAGTCCACAGGGTCGAAAAGTGTTGGACACAACTTAGCAACTAGAAAACAACATTAGTTGCATATAATTTTATTGGGATCTTAGAAAAATTATAAAAAAATACACTAGTCCTAATTTTTCTATGTATTGTTCCTGAAAAATTTAGCATTGGTGTTAATTAAAAAAGACTTTCCTTTTATTTGTAGTAAAAAATAGCCATCTTACTAATAATAAAACATGACTTTCTATCATGAAGAATACAGTCTTTTTCTACTATTAGAGTGAAAGAGCATTGAGAGAAATAATAGCCATTGAAGAAAACCCAAGGATGTGTAACAATATTTCTAGATTCAGGAACCATGTTTTCTTTCTGCTTAAATGTTCTGAAATGATATAAAACAATATCTGCACCATCCGTGTCAATCTTGCCTGGCTAACTGATTCAGAACTCAGTCATTTATTTCTCCATGTATAGTGAGAAGGAAGAACATCTGAAAGAGAACTATAGAGACCCCCAGAGAGATTATCCACTCTGTAGGTGTTCACTAGTTTAACCCACAACATTATTGTTTTTAAATATTTGCCATGTCAAAGCTTGAACTATACCACTGTATGAGATTAATAGTCTCATGGCAAACAAGCCTCTGATTTTCAGAAAGTTTGTACCAAATGCTGATGAGAGATGAAGTAAGGGCACTGTAATTTTAGAGCAAATATGTTTTCATTTCACATGTCCCTCATTAGAATCAGCATGCGAGGTTAAAGTTATTTATTACTTCTGAGGACTTCCTTGGAGACCTGTGTGTGTATCTACAAGAGAATTCACTCTCCTTCCAGTCCTGACTAATTTCTATACTTTACTGCAAATATAAGAAAGTCCCACAAATTGGCAACACAAGAACAATGCCCTTTAAGAATGGAGAGTTTAGGTCCTAGGTCAGTCCTAATATCTAAACCTGGGGCTTCATATTAGATAAAGAAATATTTTATTTATTTATTTTTTATTTTTTAAAATTTTATTTTACTTAACTTTACAGTATTGTATTGGTTTTGCCATACATCAAAATGAATCTGCCACAGGTATACATGTGTTCCCCATCCTGAACCGTCCTCCCTCCTCCCTCCCCATACCATCCCTCTGGGTCGCCCCAGTGCACCAGCCCCAGGCATCTGGTATCAGGCATCGAACCTGGACTGGCGACTCATTTCAAACATGATATTATACATATTTCAATGCTATTCTCCCAAATCATCCCACCGTCTCCCTCTCCCAGAGTCCAAAAGACTGTTCTATACATCAGTGTCTCCTTTGCTGTCTCGTATACAGGGTTATTGTTACCATCTTTCTAAATTTCATATATATGCGTTAGTATACTGTATTTGTGTTTTTCTTTCTGGCTTACTTCACTCTGTATAATAGGCTCCAGTTCCATACACCTCATAAGAGACTACTATCAGCAATTATATGGCAATAAAAGAAATATTTTAAAACTGCAAATGCTTAGGTCCCAATTCTGGATCAGTTAAACAGGATCAGCTGGGAAGGAATTCCAAAGCTCTAAAGCTTCTCAAATGATTTTGAAGTACACCGATTTTGGAGGCTGCTTTGTAGAAGATCTAGGTGTATATACAGTTAAAATAAAAATCCAAAATAAACTGGCAACAGAGTTAAGATGCCTCTTTTCTAATCAAGGACTCTTTTTGCTCTAATAAGAATTATTGCAAATAAATTTTAAAGAGGATACACATTAAATGACTATTTGGCAGATGGCAACTGAAGAAGGCATGACTATAGGTTTCAGCAAAGGAGGGCAATAGAAATCAAATTTAAAACCCCAAGGGAAGGAAATCACCAGGGTCAGTGAAAGTTTGTAGCCAGGGGAGATTATGTCACATATTTACATTATTATTTAATTATATGTTAAACAGGATTTGTAAAATGAACTACAAATCCAAATACCCCCACAGAGGCAGAGTGCTAAAAACTTTCATCTCGGGTTGACGCGGATTAGAGATTTGAAAGCCCAGTTCTCCTTTTACCATGTCAAATTATAAAAGGAAAAATAAAATGCTGATTTGAGTCTCTAATGAAAGGTAACTGCACCGTTATTGGAAACATACTTTCATTGCAAACGTGGATCTTATTACAGCACAGAGCAGGGCCTGCGTCTTTCTACCTTTAGGTTTTGATGGTGAGATTGCTGTTTACATTCATCTGGTTTTCATTTGAAAAATCCCATCTGTGCTGAGCCTGAAAGAATTGTAAAAATACTAAAGTTACAAGCATTTAAGTAAGGTGAACAGAATTTCCTGGGTTTACTTTGCTGAAATGATGTTTAAAGAAGATTTGGGTGATGTGGGCTGTGAGACCACTATAATATACCTGCTACAACTAATTATGTGTCTGAGATGAGATGCAAAACAGGACTGCAACCCCAGAGGGGAGGGGAAAAAATATCCTGGCAGCATGATGCACTTATACTAAGTATGGACATTTTCAAAAGTGAATGTAGTATACTTAAACTAATTATGCAAAACTTTTATAATAGCATATTTATCTGCCATTTTCTATTATAATCCGAACACTTATGGCTACACACATAAAAGATGGAAATAACAGAGTGGAGAAGAGAATCTTTCCATATTTCAAAAGAACTAAAAATCAAATGAAATCAAACAAACCAGAAAGTTCTTCTTTTATATATTGCTCATTAAGGATCAGACTTGCTACGAGAAAGTTCAGTTTCCCTGGCATCAGCAAATGACGTATGTCTCAGAGAAAAGAGAAGATTTGAGAGAAGTGGAAATGTCAGTGGTCAGTTTAGTTTAGTTCAGTTGCTCAGTCATGACCAACACTTTTCAGCCTCATGGATCTCAGCACGCCAGGCTTCCCTGTCCATCACCAAATCAAACTCATGTCCATGGCGTCGGTGATGCCATCCAACCATCTCATTCTCTGTCATCCCCATTCTCTTCCTGCACTCAATCTTTCCCAGCATCAGGGTCTTTCCAAATGAGTCAGCTCTTCGCATCAGGTGGCCAAAGTATTGGAGTTTCAGCTTCAGCATCAGTCATTCCAATGAATATTCAGGATCGATCAATGTTCAGTTCAGCTCAGTTCAGTCACTGAGTCGTGTCTGACTCTTTGCGACTCCATGAACCACAGCACACCAGGCCTCCCTGTCCATCACCAACTCCTGGAGTTCAGCCAAACTCATGTCCATTGAGCCGGTGATGCCATCCAACCATCTCATCCTCTGTCGTTCCCTTCTCCTCCTGCCCTAAATCTTTCCCAGCATTAGGGTCTCTTCAAATAAGTCAGCTCTTTGCATCATGTGGGCAAAGTATTGGAGTTTCAGCTTCAATATCAGTTCTATCAATGAACACCCAGGACTGATCTCCTCTAGGATGAACTGGTTGGATATCCTTGCAGTCCAAGGAACTATCAAGAGTCTTCTCCAACACCACAGTTCAAAAGCATCAATTTTTCGGTGCTCGGCTTTCTTTATAGTCCAACTCTCATATCCATACATGACCACTGGAAAAACCATAGCCTTGACTAGACGGACCTTTGTTGGCAAAGTAATGTCTCTGTTTTGAATATGCTATCTAGATTGCTCATAACTTTCCTTCCAAAGAGTAAGCGTCTTTTAATTTCATGGCTGCAATCACAATCTGCAATGATTTTGGAGCCCAGAAAAATAAAGTCAGCCACTGTTTCCACTGTTTCCCCATCTGTTTGCCATGAAGTGATGGGACCAGATGCCATTGTCTTAGTTTTCTGAATTTTGAGATTTTTTAATTTAAATTTATTTATTTTAATTAGAGGCCAATTACTTTACAATATTGTATTGGTGTCCAGGTTCGATGCAGGATACAGGAAGCTAGGGGCTGGTGCACTGGGATGAATGTTGAGATTTAAGCCAACTTTTTCACTCTCCTCTTTCAGTTTCATCAAGAGGCTCTTCAGTTCTTCTTCACTTTCTGCCATAGGGCGGTGTCATCTACATATCTGAGGTTATTGATATTAGGTGTGAATATTTTAAAGGACATCTTGGGTCTAGATATTACAGAAGTGAAAGAGAGTATTTGGGTCAAGCATGACATCTGGGCAAATAGAACACAATGCTATTCCCCATTCCCACCTTAGCCACGTCACTCAGTAATGTCAGATCAGATCAGATCAGTCGCTCAGTCATGTTCGACTCTTTTCGAACCCATGAATCACAGCACGCCAGGCCTCCCTGTCCATCACCAACTCCCAGAGTTCACTCAGACTCATATCCATCGAGTCAGTGAGGCCATCCAGCCATCTCATCCTCTGTCATCCCCTTCTCCTCTTGCCCCCAATCCCTCCCAGCATCAGTCTTCTCCAATGAGTCAACTCTTCGCATGAGGTGGCCAAAGTACTAGAGTTTCAGCTTTAGCATCATTCCTTCCAAAGAAATCCCAGGGCTAATCTCCTTCAAAATGGACGGGTTGGATCTCCTTGTAGTCCAAGGGACTCTCAAGAATCTTCTCCAACACCACAGTTCAAAAGTAACAATTCTTTGGTGCTCAGCTTTCTTCACAGTCCAGCTCTCACATCCATACATGACCACAGGAAAGACCATAGCCTTGACTAGATGGACCTTTGTTGGCAAAGTAATGTCTCTGCTTTTGAATATGCTATCTAGGTTGGTCATAACTTTCCTTCCAAGGAGTAAGTGTCTTTTAATTTCATGGCTGAAGTCACCATCTGCAGTGATTGTGGAGCCCAGAAAAATAAAGTTGGACACAGTTTCCACTATTTCCCCATCTATTTCCCATGAAGTGATGGGACCAGATGCCATGATCTTTGTTTTCTGAATGTTGAGCTTAAGGCCAACTTTTTCACTCTCCATTTTCACTTTCATCAAGAGGCTTTTTAGTTCCTCTTCACTTTCTGCCATAAGGGTGGTGTCATCTGCATATATGAGGTTATTGATATTTCTCCCAGCAATCTTGATTCCAACTTGTGTTTCTTCCAGTCTCAGCGTTACTCAGTAATATAAGTAACCCAATTCAGATGTTGGAAAAGATTACTTGGATATTTCTAAGACACCCCTTCCAGAGTTCAAAGGAAGCTCCAAGCCACCATCTAGACCTTCCCTACTTTGGAGGATCATTCATTGAGTGTTTCAGTGAAGTTCAGACTAGATATTGGTCCAAGAAGCAGTATCTGTGTTTAGGTGATTTTAATACAATTATTTTAAATGCTTTGCAAACTCTGTGTCTGTGAATGGTTGCCTCCATATGCTTCTGTAAAAAGCCTAAGTCCAGTTAAAACTACTGCTGCTGCTACTAAGTTGCTTCAGTCATGTCTGACTCTGCGACCCTATAGATGGCGAGCCCACCAGGCTCCTCGGTCCCTGGGATTCTCCAAGCAAGAACACTGGAGTATGTTGCCATTTCCTTCTCCAATGCAAGAAAGTGAAAAGTGAAGGTGAAGTTACTTAGTCGCATCCGACTCTTCGCAACCCCATGGACTGCAGCCTACCAGGCTCCTCCATCCATGGGATTTTCCAGGCAAGAGTACTGGAGTGGTGTGCCATTGCCTTCTCTGAATTAAAACTACTAAAAGAGACCAAGTCACTTAGTCTCTCTTGCGTGGTTGTGTAGTAGAGAATTCACAAATGTTTCTCACCTCATTTCTCATTTCTGGCTTTATCACTGCTTTTGTCAAGGATTATTTTTGAAATGAAACACACACACACACACACACACACACACACACACACACACACACACACTAAAACTTCACTGAAAAATACAGAGCCAAATCAAGGGCTTTTGTTACCTGAGAGTCACTCCATCAGAAGTAAGATTGTCACAGCCATATATTTTCAATGGCTGTTGCATCTTATGAGCCACAATTCACCTGTGTCACAGCCTCCAGATAAAATTCCCTGACTTCTCAATTATGGAAGATGTGCATATTTCTCCATTATGCTTTCATAATGATATATGCATATAAAATCAATCTTGTGACACTCCTTTATGATTATTTAATGGTATGTTTCTCCCTCAGCACTGTCAGTTAGGGCAGACACAATCTCTTGGTTCATCACAGACAGGCATCAATAAATATTTGGTGAATAAATCAGGATGTGAATGAATATTTAAATTGCATTGATTAGACAGACTTAAAGATTATTATAAATATTTGCAAGAGCTTTGAGAGCCTCAAATATCTAATGAAATGTTCAGAATTTTCCCTATCTCTTCTATAAATTATTTTAGATTGAGCCTCAGTAATTTTCTCAGGTAGACTATTTTTAGAACAGTTCTAGGTTCACAAAGAAAAGTGTAAAAGGTGCAGAGATTTCCCATATGCTTCCTACTCCCCCACAATCACAGCCTCTCCTGATATCAACATCTCTTAGCAGAGCAGTACACTGTTGTAATAGACCAACCTTCTAGTGACATGTCATAATCACCCAAACTCCGTCGTTTACATTGGGTTTCATTCATGGTGCTGTATATGTTATGGATTTTGAAAACTATTTAATTACAGGTATCCATCACTGTAGCATCATACAAAGCAGTTTCATTGGCCCTAAAACTCTGCATGTTCCACCTGTTCATCCTGCCCTCATCTCCAACCTCTTGCAACCACTGATCTCTTTGCTGTCTACGTAGTTTTGCCTTTTCCAATACAGCTTATGCTTGAATTTACACAGTACACAGCCTTTTCAGATTGGCTCCTTTCACTTTGTAATATGCATTTAAACACCCTCCATGTCTTTTCAGGGCTTGATAACTCATTTATTTATTAGTGCTAATCAATATAGCAATAATTGTTTGGATGTGCCATTATTAATTTATCCCTTCACCTGCTAAAGGGCATCTTAGCTGTTTTCAAGTTTGGACAGTTATGAATAAAGAGGACATAAACCTTCATTTATATCAAGTTTGTGTGTGGACATAAGTTTTCAGCTCATTTAGATAAATGCTAAAGAGGCTTATTGTGGGATCATATGGTATGAGTATGTTTAGTTTCATAAGAAGTCACTAAAACGTCTTCCAAAGCAGCTATACCACTTTGAATTGCTTCCAGCAATGACTGATCATTCCTGTTGCTCTGCACCCTCACCAGCACTTGGTGTTGGCAATGTTCCAAATTCCAGCTATTCTAATTGGTGTGTAGTGGTATCTCATTGTTATTTTTTCCTTTTAATTTGCATGTCCTTGATGCAAATTCCCTATGATGTTGTGCATACTTTCATAAGCTTGCTTGACAATCTGTACATCTTTGCTAAAGTCTCTGTTCAGGCTTTTTGCTCATTTTTTTTTTTCATCAAGCTGCTTATTTTCTTGTTGTTAAATTAATGTTTATAATTTGTAAGATTTATCAGAAAATTTCTTTCTTCAAAATTTCTACCATAATTTTTATCAATAAACTTCTCAGATACAGTTCTCAGAGATACCAATCAGTGGTTCTGAAGTCTAATATTCAGTTTAAATATTTACAGTCTGTATCAATTATCATTCTTCTCTAAACTCACATTTTATTGCCTGCTGCTGCTGCTGCTAAGTCGCTTCAGTCGTGTCCGACTCTGTGCAGAGTCTGACCCCAGAGACGGCAGCCCACCAGGCTCTCCGTCCCTGGGATTCTCCAGGCAAGAACACTGGAGTGGGTCGCCATTTCCTTCTCCAATGTATGAAAGTGAAAAGTGAAAGTGAAGTCGCTTAGTCGTGTCCGACTCCTAGTGACCCCATGGGCTGCAGCCTACCAGGCTCCTCCGTCCATAGGATTTTCCAGGCAAGAGTACTGGAGTGGAGTGCCATTGCCTTCTCCACATTGTTTAAACAGCAGTCAAACTGGATAGAGCTTCTAATGATGGGCAGGCTGCACTCTGATATGCTGAAGAAAGTGAGACATTAAAAAAATGAATAAATAGACCAATACAATGTACTATGAAACATTGTTTAGTTTGTGTTTCTAAAATTAATAAATAATAATATGGATTTAATTCTAAGAGTGAGATCCAAAAGAGTTAATAAGATGGAGTATCACAGAAGCCCTTATTTCCCAGCTTTATTTCCAGCATGATAGTCTCCCAAGAAATAACCAGAAAGAGAAAACTATGGTAATATGTGATACCTGCATTCAGTTACATGCCTGTATTTAGTCACAATCAAAGATTTATAAATGTTACTTTGCATAATTTTAACAAAGTAAAAAATGTATAAATAAGAGAACTTTTTTTCACAATTGGCCATTTCATATTCTCTGTCTAAGCCTTTTAGATTTTTAAATAATGTTCCTGCAGGGTAAGCCAGCCCTTCTTACCGTGACTCACTCTCTGGTACAACAGCTTGTTAGAGAATAAAAAGGGAAACATATATATTATGTTCAAGTTATGTCCAGCTCTGCAAATGGATAGGGCAGAAAATAGCAGATATATTCCCTTTATATAAAACAAACAGCTTTTCCTCTATAGGAGGCGTCTATTAAAGCAGGACTCTGCTCAACCACATTGAGCTTCATGCAACTCCAAATAAACCAAGTATAGAGATTTCTAAAACAGTCCTGACTTCCATGATATGAAATTTATTTAAGAGAAGAAAAAAATCAAATTATATAATTGAAAAGTTGTTTATACTAACTGAAGTTCAGGAAATGCCTCAAATATTAAAACAAATTTTATTAGTTAACACATTCAAGGAAGAGTTTTCAAGATCCTGTCATCTATCATGATTTGTATACTATTACAAACTGATATCCATCATTTTTTGTCTTTCTTTCCAGGTCACCTTGAATTAATACTGAAATGTTGATCACAATGAAGGCAATTGTCTCCATCCAGTGAATAACACTGAAGCTCAGCAGTTCTAGACTTCAGTGGTAATACTGCTCAAGCCAGCTCAATGTTTCATGAACTACCTGTACACTGAGTTGATTTATTCTGTAATCACTTTGGAAGCAGATGTTTGCCCTGCCTGCCAATCAATGATTATTTTATTGGGTACTCAGTGTGCTTGGTGGGGTATGTGGTACTTGTCCTCAGGGGGCTTATAACATGTGATTGGCTGTCTTGATTAATTTAACAGATATCTGAAACAAGAATGCTGCTTGACTACGTGCCAGTCCCTACACCAAGCAGTTCTTAATCCCCTTAATATTCCTACATGGTGGACGTTTTCATTGCCATTTTACAGATCAGGAAATAAAAGAACAGAGCCCAAGTTCTCATAGTTCATAACACTGGAATCCAAGTGCAAAATGCCATGCTCCAAAAGCCAATGTGATTAGTTTCACATACTTTCCTATATTGGCTTCCCTTAAATTTCCAAAAGACGCTTCCTCTTCACCATTCCTTTTTTTTTTTTTTTTTAACATAAAATAGCTTCGCTCTTGCTGCTGCTGCTGCTAAGTCGCTTCAGTCGTGTCCAACTCTATGTGACCCCATAGATGGCAGCCCACCAGGCTCCCCCATCCCTGGGATTCTCCAGGCAAGAACACTGGAGTGGGTTGCCATTTCCTTCTCCAATGCATGAAAGTGAAAAGTGAAAGTGAAGTCGCCCAGTCGTATCTGACTCTTAGCGACCCTGTGGACTGCAGCCCACCAGGATCCTCCATCCATGGAATTTTCCAGACAAGAGTACTGGAGTGGGGTAGCTTTATTTGCATTTAAAGTTCTTTACATCAATGACAGTGGTCTTAGTAAATTTTTAGGCCACAATACCTTTAGAGGAAACCAGGGGGAAAATGAAGATAATTATTAGCTAGTTAAAAATGCTTGCTTAATATGTAGACAAGATAAATTTTTGTTTGCTGACTATGTTGAGAACCTTATTTTTTTAACAATGAAAATACACTCTAGAGTGAATAAATGCACATAATAATAACAGCAGTAATAACATAAGTCGTTTACTCTACAGACAGTATTCCCAATGAGGAAATATATTTGGATGATGTTCTGGTCTCAGAGAATGTATTTATGCAACTTATGCAAACAGAAATATTATACTTTGGTGTTGTAGTCTTAGTCATAGCTGTATGAAGGTTAAGAAGCTGAGAAGTCTGTCACAGAAATAAGCATTTTGTGGTAGTGCTCATCATCTTTGGAGAGCCCTCTGGACCAAACATAACTCAGAGGGGCTTGTGCCTATATATGTGGCTGAAAGAGTTAGGTTATATCAGAAAAAATTATGCTTTATCAAAGTGTATCGACTGAATTCTACAATTTATTTCCTCCTTTTAAGAGTACTTATTTAAAAAAGTAACCAATTTAGCTATTCAGTAAATATTTACTAAATGCATTATTTAATGATTTGGCAAGCACTTCTATAACTCTTATTATGTGCCAAGTATAGTTATAAATTCTTTACAAACACTGATCATTTATTCCTCTTAGCAGCCTTTTAGTCCTATTTATCCCTCTTCTTTCATCCTCATTATTGTTGTTCAGTGGCTCAGTCGTGTCTGACTCTTTGTGACCCCATGGAATACAGCACACCAGGCTTCCTTGTCCTTCCCTACCTCCCAGAGTTTGCTCAGACTCATGTCCATTGAGTCGATGATGCCATCCAACCATCTTCTCTTCTGTTGCCCCCTTCTCCTTCTGTTCTCAATGTTTCTCAGCATCAGTCTTTTCCAGTGAGTTGGGTCTTCATATCAGGTGACCAAAGTATTGAAGCTTCAGCTTCAGCATCAATCCTTCCAGTGAATATTCAGGGTTGATTTACTTATGATTGATTGGTTTAGGTATAATTATCATCCATTATGTAATTAACCAAACTAAGGCATAACAAAGCTAAAAAAGCTTAACCATGGTCCACTAACAAGTAGCAGAAATCTGGCCCTAAAATGTTTATGTTCTACTCACTGTTTTATTATGTATCTTTCACCTTCTACGTAAATTGTCTACATTTTTTAAATCTGAAGAAGTAGGATGGTAGAGAGCCAATTTCTGGTTATGGTATAATAAAAGAAAAATTTTTTCTAGAAATATTTTTTTAAATCATACAAAAAATTATATATCAAGTTTATATAAAATAAATGTATCATTAGAAATGTATCAACCTAAAGGTAAAGCCTAATTAGAATGTGAGAAAATCTACATGACTTTTCACCCCAGAAATGCTAACATCTAGTTGTCCTGGGAGAAAAATAATTTGAAGGTGAATTTTATTTTATTTTTTTATTTTGAACTTCAAATGTGTGCATTTTGCAAAACTCAGTATCTACATGACTCCTACATCTATACAATATTTATCACTGCAGATTTCTGAAGATGGAAGTATTAGTTGGTTAAACTGTTTGCAGAATTCTGTCTGTTCATCATTTTCCTGGTAGCAATGTGGACTGGAAACTATAATGAAGCCTTACAGAAGACGTTCTAGCCAACACTGTGTGCCATTTCTCACCTACCTTCTTATTGAATGCAGAGGTGTAGTTAGTGGAAATTACAAACCCAGAGGAAGAAGGCATGGCTCAGGAGAATGGAGCGTGGGTTCCATATTGTATGAGAAAACCATAAAAATAAAGTTACAAGTTGGATGGGTCTTGTGAAAAATTTGGTCATGCTTGACTAAACCTCTATGTTTAAGAGTCTTATATTTGAAAATACGTATTTATTTGAGTTATTAATTTACCTAAGATTCTTGACTTTCACAGTATCTTTTCAGTAGTATTTGCCTACACAGATCACATGCAATTTGCACACAAATCTGATTGGTTATCATTAGCCCGTTCTTTGCGGAACTCCAAAATGTGTGGTTAATTTCCTCAGCCCTAAAGAAGAGTCAGTTTCCAAGAATGGCATCTTGTTTTATTTAGAGAAATAGACATGTCCCTTATAAGAATTTCCACAACATTCGAAATGGGAAATGACTACCTTCTCACCCAATATTACTGTCAAAAATTATATTCTGAGGGCTAGGTTTCTAAGATGAAGGTTTTAAATAATGTATAGCATATGTGCATACCATAAACAAAAATAAATTTAAAGTATATGAATAGCATGTTAGTTTTTTTGTTTTGTTTTGTTTTGTTTCTTTTTGAAGAGAAAACAAGTAAAGTAAGCCATGTTTCAGTCTGAGAGAATGGCATGTCTCTTATTTGCCGAAAATGAGCAGTCTGACTGATCACGTTTAACCAAATTATTCATGTGTGAGGGCTGGCGTATTTTCTATGTGGGAGTATCAAGCTGGGTAAAAATGTGCCGTCATCAGGAAGACTGGAGGTGGGCATCCTCTGTGTGGCCATTTTCTTATCCACTGCTTGCTGACTGGGGAAGACAGTCAGATGCCTTTAAAGTACTTGTCACCTATTTTCAGAACTCCCCTTGCTCTTTTCCTTCCCTCCCCTTAAGAGTGGCAGGGGACAGGCCACATTTTGATATACATGAAGCAAAAATGAATTCTTAAATACCCTCTTTAAAGACATTCCAGTGGGAAGTGCAATCACATTGCAGTAAAAATCTCCTTTCTTAACAATTTCTAATTTATTTAATAGCAATTCTCTGTCTTCCACCTCTCCATCTCACCCTGGGAGTCCCGATTCTTTTCGAACTGATTTGCCAGAGAGAGAGAGATACAAAAACGCTGGGCTCAAAGAACAACTGAGGAAGGTGGTGGGGAATACTCAGCTCTGAAATCTCTGAAAGTTGTAATAGGAATCACATGAGCAAGTGACATCACTATGGCTCAGTCACTCACTGCCTTGGCAAAAATCTGTTCTCAATTTACGAGTTGCCTAGAAGCAAAAATAATATTTAAGCAAAATAGGTTATAAATCCAGTATGCTAGTTCGTATCATGTAAGCCAGTCATTTTATCATTGCAAATATCTAAAAACACTCATGTACATTAATGAGACATTGACATTTAGAGTGGAGAACAGAACATTGGGACATCAAAATAAATGAAGAGTTAATGTCCCCATTACTCATGTGCTTTTAAGGATCATGGCCATGGATAACTCCTCATACAGTAGTTCATTACGTGCCTTGTACATTGTGGGAATAGGGGGTGGGGAGGAAAGCTTGAAATATTTAAAAAAAAATTTTTCTTTACCACTATCTACAATGAGTCACAAGGAATCGCCCCTTCTTCTTCTTCCTTTTATTTATTTTTTTTTTTTGATTGCTATTGATTTCTTGGGCCAGTCTCATAGTTTCTCTATAGTGTTGAGCTACTAAGAATGGAGACTAGTTAAATTCAATACTCATATCTCAGGATTCCCAAGTGGCTCAGTGGTAAAGAATCTACCTGCCAATTCAGGAGACACAACTTCGATCCCTGGTCTAGAAAGAGCCCCCAGGCCTCAGGGCAACTAATCCTGTGTGCCAATAAATAGTGAAGCCCACACACCCTAGAGCCCATGCTCCACAACGAGTTGCTCCACAGCTACAATGAGAAGCCCGTGGTGCTGCAGCCAGAGGAAGCCCGTGTGCAGCATGAAGACCCAGCACAGGCAACAGAGAACCTCATCTCCAGCCTTGCTGCTTGTATCTCAGGTCACCTCCATCTTGGACCCTAAGGATGAATGTTTTTAAGCAAGCTCTTGGGTGACACTCTATATAACAGAGTTCCCCTCACCCCACCTATCCCTGTTACTGCTACTGCTAAGTCACTTTAGTCGTGTCCAACTCCGTGCAACCCCAGAGACGGCAGCCCACCAGGCTCCCCCGTCCCTGGGATTCTCCAGGCAAGAACACTTGAGTGGGTTGCCATTTCTTTCTCCAGTGCATGAAAGTGAAAAGTGAAAGTGAAGTCGCTCAGTCGTGCCCAACTCTTAGTGACCCCATGGACTGGAGCCTTACCAGGCTCCTCCATCCATAGGATTTTCCAGGCAAGAGTACTGGAGTGGGGTGCCATTGCCTTCTCCACCTATCCCTAGCTTCCTGTTTTTCAGTGGGATCACTCGTAGCATTTTGGTGATGTGGTCAGTCCAGCCATACGGCTGAGTTACCATATGGGTGGGTTAGTGGCTAAACTATTTCCTACTATATCTGTTGGGTCACATAGAAGACACAGACAATTTTGACAGAACAGAATGTGAAAATACTGGAATTTTCACTGTGGCCCCCTCTCTGTGATCAGGCATCTCCTCCTAAGATCTCTTTTCCCTAGATCACTTCATGGCAGAAAAAATAAAAAAGTTTACTACCAAAAGTGATACCCACTCTGGGAAGGAGATAACACTTGCAAGCACCCCCTATGTCTGTAAAGTGGCTCTTTTGGTGTAGCCCTCAGTTGATATGGGCTTCCCTGGTGGCTCATGCTGTGAAGAATCTACCTGCAGTGTGGGAGACTTGGGTTCAGTCCCTGGGCTGGGAAGATTCCCCTGGAGGAGAGCATGGCCCCCCACTCCAGTACTCTGGCCTGGAGAATCCCCATGGACAGAGGAACCAGGTGGGCTGCAGTCCTTGGGGTCGCAAAGGGTCAGACACGACTGAGCAACTGAGCACACCGCCCTCACTAGATATGGCGATCTTTAGCTGTTTCTTGTAGGGGTCAGAGGGGAAGCCCTAGTATTCCTCAGCCCAATGCCTCTCCAATCTGAAAATCCCCTCTATTATTTTCTCAAGCTTAAAAAGAAATATTGAGGTATAGCTGATTTATAAGAGATGCCCTCTATTCTCAACCTTATCAGGTCTAGGAGGGCAAAGGATGAGCGAAGGTTAGGGCACAGAGCCTTACCAACCCCGAGGGAGATACCAGACCCTCACTTTTGGGCGTCGTCCTCTTTAGGACATGGACTGATACATGTCCTGGGCTTCCAGGGTTAGTCATCAGTTTCAGGATACGTAGAAAGGTATTTCCACAAATGATGTTATACTAGTTCAGTACCACCTGATATGACTGCTCCTACAAGGGGTGTAATGTTCAATAATGGGAGTCACTAAAGTCTTGTTGGGCATTGTAAGCAAATCGTAAGCACTGTTTTCATTTTAAGTTGTTCTATAAATAGAAGATGAACAAATATGAGGTTTTTTTTTCTCACTCTATCTTTCCTGTCACCCTCCTTAGTTCCTTGCTTTACCAGGTATACTCCAAGTCAAAAAGAAGAATAATCCACTTTGTCATCTATTTAGAGTATTTTCTATCCACCCTGAGTCCCTAGAACAGTTCATGCTTGAGGAAAGTCCACTTTATCCACATGACACAGAGTATTCCAGAAGCACAAGGGGTGTTCATCAAATTCCCTGCTGTGTAAATAATCAGAAGACTGGAGAATCTGGGCTTATCCACTCACTTCAATGAAAATGATAAAAATAAAATAGTGAAAAGTAACAGTATACAAAGAAGGAAAATAGAAATGTCCTTTCCTCCAAAGAGTTAAAAGCTTTGTAAAATCATGCTTATTATGAATTTTTTTAAGATAAATACTATTCATTTTCATATTTCATGGATTTTAAATCTGACAAATTGATGCACACAGTGGCTGATTTTAATGCTCATAATCTCAGTGGTTATGGAAGCTGAATCCAAGATGTGGGCTTTTGGAATTTCAGGCAAGGGGAGGCTAGGCTACATGAGCTCTGTTTAAAATGCAGACTCTTGATATCCTGTGGTGTCCATTCCTGTTTCAGATCAGATTCCTTTATCCTAGAGAGACCTGGAATATTCAGGAACCTCAAATTGCACAGAAACAATTGAGAATGGCTTATTGTGATCATTCATGTCATATTCAAACCTTATGAGGTTGGTGAGCTATGTTAAATAGCACTGCTGTGCCCTGGCCACCGAAATTATCTATATGAACGGTTAGTTGGTTGTGTCACTCCAAACCTCAAATATGTACAGTACTACTTTCATTCAAGTCATATGTGTGCAGAGCCTTTCAGCATTGCATAAAGTGACTGTGAGCACGGAAGCTAGACAGAAGTTTCACAGTCCGCCCATTAGAGACCACATTCAGGAATTCCTAAACTGTTCATGCAGATTTTTCCAAAGACAGCATCTTGGGCTTCCCCTGTCTTATTTGAGAGAAGTTATATTGGAATGAACCACATCTCAAAACATGAAGAAGTAAATTCTGACAGGACACATATTTATCTTCTGCTAGGACTGTTTAGAGGCATTTCAAAAGTTGACTTCCGTAAAGGAGCGGCGGAATGTACCACATGTAATAGAACTGTAATGATCTCTGAACAAGGAAACAAATCACCCTTAAAGGCTTAGAACCATGTACGTACACAAACATGTTTATACAGACACATCCCTGTATATGCAGAGACATGATTTTTCTTCCGTTCTTTTCAGAACTGCAATATAGTTGGCCAATACTTTACAAATGCTATTTTCTTTGCATTTAAACTTTTTCATTTCAAGACACGAAAAGCATAGTGTTATTGAAGGGAAATAAAATATACCACCCCTAATATGCCTTTATGGCATTTCGATTATCACAATGGCACCCCACTCCAGGACTCTTGCCTGGAAAACCCCATGGACAGGGGAGCCTGGTGGGCTGCAGTCCATGGGGTCGCTAAGAGTCAGACAAGACTGAGCGACTTCACTTTCACTTCTCACTTTCATGCATTGCAGAAGGAAATGGCAACCCACTCCAGTGTTCTTGCCTGGAGAATCCCAGGGACAGGGGAGCCTAGTGGGCTGCCGTCTATGGGGTCGCACAGAGTCGGACATGACTGACGTGACTTAGCAGCAGCAGCAAGCTAGTTATTAAAAAAAAAAAAAAAAAAAACAGCAGACACGGGAGAAGCTGAGTAGACATTACGCTTTTAAAAGAAATATCTATAAGGAGAAATTGAAATATTGTTGTTTTTTCTCCCTGTATCTCATGTTTCTAAATTCCTTGCCTTCCAGGTCCATCTTAGTAAAAATAAACAAGCCCTACATTTCTGCAGTGACATAAGATGTCACACTGTGACAGGCAACTGGCTGCCACCTGACCAACAGAGCTGTGTCCGTTTTTCGCTATTAGTTCCAGAGCTCCTGGTAGACTGAAATCCCGGGGAAGAACCTGCTCTGCATTGATAAAGCCAGTGTTCCATCCAGAGCTGAACAAATTGTCTTTCATGCTGGTGCTGATGCCTTCAACTATCTCTGGAAGTTGTCAAGGACGAGGAGGGTCAAGAATAGCTTTCTCGTTTTAAGGGACGTGACAAAACAGCAGAGAGTGTCCCATTTCAGCAAGTGTGCGTGGAGTTTATTCCTGTCATCGGTGCAACTGAATCAAATCTGTTCCCCAGTAGCCAAATGTGTTAGCTTCTTTCCCCTTTGTAACTCAGGAATTAGAGAGCCATCTACTGGTCTCATCTTCCCAGTGATTCTCCAGATGAGATTATCATGAAGGATTGGCTCAGAGGCCATCATTTTAAGCCAAGCAGAAAGGATTTACCTTTCTCATTATATTTGGAGACATATTTGTATGCTTTCCTCTTCTGAGACTGAAGAATAGAAACAAAACCTATATTGGGAAAATGAGATGAAATAGACTCTGCATCATATAAGTAAGATGAAATGATAATTTATAGTAAGTGATAATCTTTCAGTCATGTCTGACCCTTTGCGACTCCATGCACTGTAACACGCCAGGCTCCTCTGTCTATAGAACTCTCCAGGCAAGAATAATGGAGTGGGTTGCCATTCCATTCAATTAAACAGTTAATAAGAAAGTAGTGGGAAATATGCTCTATATTTAGTATCCCTTTTCTAGAATATGTGTAAGACATGATAACTTCTGTTAGATAACTTTTATTCTAATTTGAAATTAAGAAAAATTAAAATAAGATCTTGAATGGATGATATTTATACAATATTTTGGCATCAAAGTAAATGTTTACGGCTTGAAGTTAGAACACCTATACCCAAATGTTGCCTACTCCATCTTTAGCCTAAAAATTGGGATCAGCTCATCTAGTCTCAGTTTTTCTGCCTGATAATTGGGGAAGATAATACCTATAACAGAAATCTATATAAGAAAATGATCCAAATGATAAAAAGTTATACACTTACAGGGTACAAAACACTGAAATTATGGAGTTCAGTAAAATACAAGAGCTGTTGGAATCAAAACACTGCAGGAGGAGCAATGGTGAGAGTACTTTGGAGCAGGTGTTATGAAGAAGACCTGAATAATGGAAAACGTGTCCAAAAGGGAGAGTGAGTTAGGTGGGCATTGCATACGGGGCTTAAGTCATGGGCTTCCCAGGTGGTGCAGTTGACATAGAACCTGCCTGCCAATACAGGAGACACAAGGGACGAGGGTTCAATCCCTGGGTCTGGAAGATCCCCTGGAGAGGAAAATGGCAATCCACTCCAGCATTCTTCCCTGGGAAAACCCAAGGACAGAGGAGCCTGCAGGACCACAGCCCACGGGGTTGGACTCAACTGAGCACCTGAGCACGCACAGTGGAAACACAGGACACGTCACCCTGAGGAGGAAAAATAAGTTGACGTGATTTCCCCATGGCTTGTGGCGATTCAGTTTATACTGAAGTTCTACAAAGATGGGAAGCGAAGACGGACTAAGTTGAAATTTAATCTCTGGCTCATCAAGCAGAGGTTTAAAAAAAAAATCAGCAAGGGAGAGAATAGAAAATTAAGTATTAAATAAAGAATAAAGAGATGATGGAGGTAAAGGGTTCCAGAGAACATGAGGCGAAGAAGGGAGACTTCATAAAGTATGAGGGATATCTTTGAAAGACTCAAATTAGTTTGGAGAGTAGAAATAGAATGATAGCTAAAATCTTAGGAATTTCTAGAGGTTTTGTACAAACATTAGAACTGTATGAGGGTATTCATGACAGACATAGGGTGCTCTTCTGTAGCCCCTGAGTAATGAAATAGACTCCTGGGAGAATACAGACCCTTCATTCGATGTTCAGTTTTGTGTGTCAGAAATTTATTACCCTTCTAGACAAAAGGTCCAAGATTTCTGGGCAGCTTCTTTGCAAAGGGAATTCTAAAGCCTGCTTTTGTTGTAAACATTAAACCAAGATATGAATGAGCTTTCTTTGCATATCTTCATTCAGGAAAACTTACCATGTTTCTTCAAAATCTAATCTAAACAGTGCGAGGGGAGCAATGAAGGTCAGAGTACTTATGGGCACGTGTTGTAAAGAGGACCTGAAAAATGGAATATGTGTCCAAAGGTGAAAGCGAGTTAGGTGGGTATTTTATAAAGTATTTAGATGCTGGAAAAGATTGAGGGCAAGAGGAAAAGAGGGCAACAGGATGAGATGGTTGGATGGCATCACTGACTCAGTAGACATAAGTCCGGGCAAACTCTGGGAGCTAGTGAAGGACTGGGAAGCCTGGTGCACTGCAGTTCATGGGGTCCCAAAGACTCCGACACGACTTACTGACTGAACAACAACAACAAGTGATGTAAACATGAAAGCCTGGCATCATCCTTTTTGTTTTTAAGAATTGCACAATGAGAGTAACAAAGATATTGTTAATTTTTGGACAATGAAAGTAAATTAATACTGTGCAATCTGTGTATTTTCCAAAGCCTTCCATATTGCACTAGCAATAGAAGAATGTATTTTCCCCTTCAATATTTCTAATTTTAAAACTCATTAAGAGCAATTTATATTAACAGTGGTAGAATTAATGGAAAATGCTTGGGAAGCTTAAATTCTTAAATTCTATGTTGTGGATAAGATATTTGACCATCTGCAGTCTCTATATTTGTAGTACAGAATTTAAACTCCATTCTGCTCACACATGCCATCTTTTAAAGGCTGAACTCACAGGATACCTCCTTCCTGAAGTAAGTTAATTCCCAGTTCTGTTAACTGTCTAAAGGTGAAATTCATTACAAGTTCTGAAAGCACACCCTGCTTATTTAAAGGATCATCGCCTCCCACAACGAACTAAGCTCATGAGTATGTATCTCTCTCATGCTGCTTCCATTCCTCTCTCAGTTGCATTGCAAAATATCTCTTCTGCACATGAACATTTATTTCTTCTCACAAGTGAAAATCACTTCTTCCCTCTGAAGCCTCAGGGGTCTTAATGGATTCCTCAGTTACAGTATCTATATCTCCCTTGTATTTTGATTACTGTTGTCTTTGTTAATCGATCCTAGTAAAAGGGTTGTTCAAAACAGAAGTCCTCCTCTGGGAGGAGTCAGTGGATTGACAGATGACCTTTCCTCCAGGGCAAACCACAGACACATACCACACTTCTCAGCTCGTATCAGCGATACGTACGTTACAGGGACAGTAACAACACATCATCCACCAGGAGTCCTGCTATGTGGATTAGGCCATTTATGTTAGAAACAGAATCACTGCACTCGATTAAAGGGTCTATGCAATGGTTGCCGGAATTAGTTAGAAATCAAAATTACCAGGGAGCTTAAGAAAAGCAGAGGCTTACATAGGCTCTAGATTAGGCATTCTGGATTATATTTCCCTAGAATCCAGTCCTATATGTTGTATCTTTAACATTCTTTAATTTGAAACCACAGGCTAGTCCAAAAACACTCAGCAAATTAACTACATCCTGAGATAAATGCATAAATGAATTTGAAGTATTTATAGTTCTACTATCCAATCGAGGCAACCAAAACTCCTTACAAGGAATTAAGGCTTGAAACTAATTTTGTTTGCCTTCCTTTGCCTTATTTTTTATGTTTCCACCTCAAAGACCATTCAGAGTGGGATGTATTTTTGCAAGCCCAATTCTGGATACTCTGTTAGTATTCAGAACATTCTGGCATAATCTAAATCTGCCAGTCTTACCCCAGTTGAGTTCAGTTCAGTCACTCAGTCTTGTCTGACTCTTTGTGAACCCATGGATTGCAGTAGGCAAGGCTTCCCTAGCCATTACCATCTCACTGCTGCTGCTGCTGCTGCTGCTAAGTCGCTTCAGTCGTGTCCGACTCTGTGCGACCTCAGAGACGGCAGCCCACTAGGCTCCTCTGTCCCTGGGATTCTCCAGGCAAAGAATACTGGAGTGGGGTGCCATTTCCTTCTCCATACCATCTCCCTAAGCATGCTTAAATTCATATCCATAGAGTTAGTGATGCCATCCAATCATCTCATCCTCTGTCACCATCTTCTTCTCCCGCCTTCAATCTTTCCCAGCATCAGGGTCTTTTCAGTGAGTCAGTTCTTCACATCAGGTGGTCAAAGTATTGAAACTTCAGCTTCAGCATCAGTCCTTCCAAAGAACACCCAGGACTGATTTCCTTTAGGATGGACTGGTTTGATCTCCTTGCAGTGCAAGGGACTCTGAAGAGTCTTCTCCAACACCACAGTTCAAAAGCATCAATTCTTCTGCACTCAGCTTTCTTTGTAGACCAACTCTCACATCCATACATGACTACTGGAAAAACCATAGCTTTGACTAGATGGACCTTTGTTGGTAAAGTACTGTCTCTGTTTTTCATATGCTGTCTAGGTTGGTCATGGCTTTTCTTCCAAGGAGAAAGTGTCTTAATTTAATTGCTGCAGTGATTTTTAGCCCAAGAAAGTAAAGTCTGTCACTATTTCAATTGTTTCCCCTTCTGTTTGTCATGAAGTAATGGTACTGGATACAATGATCTTAGTTACTGCTACTGCTAAGTCACTTCAGTCGTGTCTGACTCTGTGTGACCCCATAGATGGCAGCCCACCAGGCTCCCCCGTCCCTGGGATTCTCCAGGCAAGAACACTGGAGTGGGTTGCCATTTCCTTCTCCAATGCATGAAAGTGAAAAGTGAAAGTGAAGTCGCTCAGTCGTGTCCGACTCCTAGCAACCCCATGGACTGCAGGGCCCCAGGCTCCTCCATCCATGGGGTTTTCCTGGCAGGAGTACTGGAGTGGGTTGCCATTGCCTTCTCCAGATCTTAGTTAACTACCAGCTAATTAACACTATTTTTTACTATGATTATGCTTTTCATCCTTTTGCAAATTTAATGATAGTTACCTTTAACAGTTGGAGAAGCCAAGTTGGTTTCCTTCTCTTTGTCCATCCTTTCCTGATATCCTTGGCAAGCTATTCCTCAGTACTGTTAACTCCCCCACAGGTAGATGCACTTACTAATTGTGTCTCTCTTCTACTTGTTTCTCAACTGCCCTGGAAAATGTCTCTTACATATAAAATTCACAGATACAAAATTACTATGAGAAGCCTGAACGTTTTGATTGCCATTACAGAGACTTGTCTTGAGATCATGGGAAAGTTGTTTAATGTCCCTTATCCTTATTCCAGGATTCCTAGGTGGCTCAGTGGTAAAGAATCCACCTGCAATATAGGACAGACACATAGGCTTGATCCCGGGGTGGGGAAGATACCATGATGAAGGAAAGCCACTCCTGTATTCTTGCCTAGAAAATCCCATGGACAGAGGAGCCTGGTGGGCTGCAGTCCTTGGGACTGCAAAAGAGTTGGATATGATTTAGCAACTAAATAACAGTCCTTATTAAAGCAGAAAACATAATTTGTTCAAAACTTGGTATTCCTATAAGGAAAGATATCTGTGCAGAATCAGGTAATTACAAATATTGAATGAGATGCCACTTTGAGATAAATTGATCAAAGCAAAACCCTCAAGGAAAAAGGATTATGTATATGTGTAATGACTCCGACTTTTACCTCTGCCATTTGGCTAGTTTAACTATCGCTTCTTCACTGTTGTTGATTGCATGAATTGATCTCTTAATGGTAAGAACTGTATTCTGAACATTTCAGAGAGTACCTGGTTTCTGTCTGTTCCATAGCCATGGCACCATGCTGTGGGAATTTTTCTCACCACATGTATGCCTCTGAAAACAATCTCAGTGTGTCATTAAATGCTATTGGATTTGGTCAATATTCCATGAGTGGTAAGTATGGCTCAGCTGAGTCACTCAATGAGTCCCTGAAGTTAAGGATTCAGTTTATAACACCTCCTAGAACAAAGGAATAAAAATAAAGCACCACTTACATCTACATTACATAATAAGTCTATGTATCTCAGTTCCTCTAGTGACTGAAGCTGTTGGGCCAGCTGCCCAATAGAGAGAGTCTTATATTTTCATACACAAAGTATCCTAAAAATGCCCTTCCTCCCAAGGTGGCATGAAGCGAAGAGAGTCTCCTTCCCATTTAACCCAAGGTTTAAACAGATATTTATCCATTTTCCATTGTCATGAAATGTTAACTGTACATTCCTCTTTCAGTATAAAATATAAAAATATTTTTAAACATAAAGTAAATCTCTCAAGATTAAAGGGTAAACACTTTTGGGGATGTGACAATTTATACAAGTGATGTTCAGTGGTCTGGCAGGGCAATTGGCAGGATATAAGTAAAGTAGAACCTCAGATTCTGGAAGTTGTTGTTTTAATAATTGATGGCTTTTGGATGTGACTGAAGGAGTTTCTGTGGAAAATGTAAAATACAGGTCAAGGAAATTGGAGTGAAGAACACACAAGGTGATTCCCAGAGTCTGTTACCTCCCTCTGGATCACTTAAGTGATCTTTATGGTGATCTTAAGTTTAATATGAAAGGTATAGAGGAAAGATCTTCTGAGAAAATAATAATAGCAATAGCATGATATTGATGATAATACCAATAGCATTGATTGATTGATAATTATATGCAAGCACTGTTCTATTACTTCATTGTCTTTATGATGTTTAAAAAAAATAAACATAATCTTTAAAACAATAAAAAATCATACTAAGGATCTCAGAAATAAGGCAAAGGGACTTTAATCACTTTAGGTCAAAGTATCTAAAATGAAGAGAATAGATGACTTCTGTCTATTTATCTCACCAAATAAAGTCTTGACACTCAGTTCGACATATAAGACCCTTGGCATTACCTGGGTGTCTCTCCCTCCTGTACCTTCTTAATTTTTCTAAATTTTATAACACAATTTTGCTATTACAGATTTTGATAGTAGTTCTTAGACTCACAGTGTGCAGCCTGTTCCCAGTGTCAAGTGGACCCTCCATTCCCCTTTTATTAACCTGCCAAGAACTACTTTGTCCTCACTTCAAATACTGTGATGGGTTTTTGTTTCCTCTGTGAAACCTTTTCTGCAGGACAGTGAGGACAGCAAGGCCAGTGAGTCTTGACACTAAAAAAAATTTAGGATTAAACCATATTTTTTTGTTCCCCTTCTGACATCTTTATATTATTTTTTATTCATATAATGTTGTGTAAATTTGAGGTGCCCAATGTATTGATTCGATGCATTTATATGTTGAAATATGATCACCACTGTAGCATTAGCTAACACCTCGATCATGTCATGTAATTATCATTTTTTGGTGGTAAGGTCAATTAAGATCTAAACATTTTTCCAAAGAAGGCAAACAGATGGCCAAAAAGACACATGAAAAGATGCTCAGCATCATTAATTATGAGAGAAATGTACATCAAAACTACAATGAGGTATCACCTCATGCTGGTCAGAATGGCCATCATTAAAAATTCTACAAACGTTTAATGCTCAAGATGATATGGAGGAAAGGGAACCCTCCTACACTGTTGGTAGGAATGTAAATTGGTACAGCCACTGTGGAGAACAATACAGAGGTTCCTTAGAAAACTAGAAATAGAACTACCATATGACCCAGTAATCCTGCTACCAGGAATATACGCAGAGAAAAGCATAATTTAAAAAGACACATGCACCCCAATGTTCATTGCAGCTTTTGTTTGTAGAAAGATGCTGAATTTCAGATGTTAAAGGAAGGAAAATTTGATGTATATCTTATGCCAATATCTGGGGAAGGCAATGGCACCCCACCCCAGTGCTTTTGCCTGGAAAATCCCATGGACGGAGGATCCTGGTGGGCTCCAGTCCATGGGGTCGCTAAGAGTCGGACACGACTGAGCGACTTCACTTTCATTTTTCACTTTCATGCATTGGAGAAGGAAATGGCAACCCACTCCAGTATTCTTGCCTGGAGAATCCCAGGGACGGGGGAGCCTGGTGAGCTTCCGTCTATGGGGTCGCACAGAGTCGGACACGACTGAAGCGACTTAGCAGCAGCAGTAGCAGCATGCCAATATCATGTGGATATCACTCTATAATATATCCTTATTAAACATTTTTATATTTTGTTTATTGTGGATATTATATTAATTTTTAGTTTTATAAAATATTGCATTGAAATATTATCTTGGTTACTGAGTTTTCTAATATTATTTTTTAAGTGGTATGCTTTAGAGAAGTACCTTACCCTCCTCACCCCAGTCATGCAAGTTAAAAGTAGTCACCCTCTCCCTTTTCTTTTGTACAAAATTATAACATTACACATATTACACGATGATGTTTACATATCACTAAGCATTGTTTCTACTAATTTAATCTGCAGAAAATGAAAATGACATCATATATACAAACCTAAGATAGAGAATATTGTTTTCCCCCATTTCACAGATGTGAACACTGATGTTTGAGGGTGATACGTAATTATCCAACACTGTGCACTAGTGAGTCTTGGACCAGGGATGTGAAACCTAATCTTTCTAACCACAAATCCTCCACTTTAAACAGAATGCGCTTCACAGGTAGCGCTAGTAATAATCGCCTGCCAACACAAGAGACCCAAAAGATGAAGGTTCAATCCCTGGGTCAGGAAGATCCCCTGGAGAAGGAAATGGCAACTTGCTCCACAGACTACTAGAGTGAACATATTTTTAGCCTCTGGAAATCCCTGAAGAAAGGAGATGATCAAGGTTGACTGTTTCTGCTGGTGAAAAAGGTTGTGGACTCTTTTCCCAAATAAGAAAGTTGAACTGATTTGAAGAACTGTGAAATTAGTTCTTACAGAGAAACTTAAAGGTCAGCCTCCCAAAAAGATTTTCCTTCTCCAAAGTTACGACCACAGTTTTGAGCTCTTACATTCCATATTCCCTAGAATGGCTGCTGCCTCTTAGGTACTGAAGAGACATTTAACAGAAATCAACATGCACTTGTAACTGTCACTGAGAAGGGAGGCAGGTTCTAGTTTCCCAATATTTCAGAGTAACTTTCTCCTGCAAAATTATTAGGTCTCTGTGACTTTCTGGTCAACCTGATTTCAAATAAAGCTATTTCAATAGACAGTGAAAGTCCTCCTAGCTCACAGACAAGGAAGACCTTAATTAAAATCAATAAAGAAAAAAAATCTGTAAAAACAATTAAGCGCTGAGGTTGATTCCTTTTAATTTGGGGTCTGAAGGTCTTCTTGGGAAATTACTGAATCATTGGGATGATTTAATTTGGCTGCCTTGAATTAACTTGTGGTGTACTAGATAGAAAGGGTCTCTCAGATATCATGTAATGCAGAATCTTGAGACACATTGCAGGAATGGTATAAATCCTAAAAGAAAACAAAACATTTAAAAAGTCAGCTAAGCAGAGGAGCCAGCTGTCTTCTCGAATAGATTCTTTCAGTTGGCATATTTTACGAGCTGTTTGTTCCACAAAATGTTTAGAAATTCAAGTGTTAATAGAAATTTTATTATAAGAAGGGTCTATGAAGTGAATGAAGTCGCTCAGTCGTGTTAGACTCTTTTCGACCCCATGGACTGTAGCCCACCAGGCTACTCTGTCCACGGGATTTTCCAGGCGAGAGTACTGGAGTGGGTTGCCATTTCCTTCTCCAGGGGATCTTCCCAACCCAGGGGTCGAACCCGGGTCTCCTGCATTGCAAGCAGAGGCTTTACCATCTGAGCCAGCAGGGAAGTCTAAGAATGGTCTATACTTCACACTTTTTCTAGAATTCAGAATTCTTTTTTTTTTTTTATAGATTAAAAAAAGGGGGGTCTATACTTCCCACTTTTTCTAGAATTCAGAAAAAGTTTATTTCTGAAAAAAAAGTCTTATTTCTTTATTTAATGTAATAAGTCAGTGAGCAAAATAGATTAGGGGTGGCTATGTGACTCAACTCAGTCAAAAACTTAACAATAAACAAAAATCAGACCTAAAGCTTTATGTTTAAATGATTAGAGAAATATAAGTTCTCTCTCTCTCTCTCTCTTAATGAACTAGAACCAAAAGAATGTGAGCCTGAATTCACCATGTGAAGAGAGGGGGGAAAAAAACGGAGAGAAGCCAAAACTTGATATCATTTGGACTCCTGGATCAAATTCATTATGGAGCCTATACCTAAGCTTTTTTTAAATTGTTTTTTAATGTGGACCATTTTTTAAAGTTTTTATTGAACTTGTTACAATATTGCTTCTGTTTTGTGTTGCGGTTTCTTGGCCGAGAGGCATGTCGGATCTTAACTCCCAGATCAGGGGTCAGACCCTCAGCCCCGGCACTGGAAGGTGGAGTCTTAACCACTGGACCACCAGGGAAGTCTCCTACAGTTAAGCTGTTTAGCATTGCCGCTCTTCTACAGAGTGCAGTTGGGACTGGTTTCCTCTTGTTTGGAAGCAGTAGAGTACATATTTGTGAGGAACCTCACTTCCTCTCACATGACTTTCAGGTGATACCATTTCATGAGAGAAATGTAAACCTTCACTCAGGTTATATTAATAGAAAGCAGCTAATTCCCAATTTTTTTTTTTTTTTTTTTTTGAGAAAGCTTTCTTTGTGAGCAATATTTTTCTGGCTCCTAAAGATACTTGATCTATTTGGAGAGTTTTCTAATTTACCTCAAATTTACATATGAAGAAACACAGGATTTTTTTTTTTCAAAAATCCAGCCTTTAAATTTTATCAGACTTTCTCTCTTCTGAATGTGTGATTTAAACAAATAGGGTGTCATAAAACAGGTTGTAATCTGTGATTTCATGATCTGTTAGATAGGACTGCTCTTCCTATGGTCAACTGACAGCAGTTACAGGCAGATGAAGAGTAAATAATGAAAACCACTCTTATAAAATGATTTCAGGATAGCCATGGTGGACTGATGGATGAAGAACAGAACACTGAAAAAATTAGTTCATATAATCTAAAATATCATTATCAAATCAATATGACCTAATTTCTTTAATTAATTTCTTAAACCTATGAACTGCTGTCAAGTAAGTCACTGTTGTACCACCATTAACATGGATTGTTTCTGCTAATTAAATCCATCCTCAAAATGTTTATTTAGAAAGTAAAAGAAAAGAGAGAGCAAAACAGACAAACTAATGATATCCAGTTGTGTGAATTTTCACTTCTCTGCTTGAGTCAGTCTCATGCAGACATAAGCATTTACGAAACCCATGTCCAAATACTTGGTTAATGATGAACTTGCTCTGCAATTGTTTAACTCCCTTTGGCTTTTATTTCCCCATCTGTAATGGGTGACACATCCCCCACTGAGTCACTTTTGACTTTAAATTATGAAACCATGCCAAAGTTCTTTGCAAAAATAAAGTGTTCTATATGTGATTCATAATCAAAATAATGATGTTAACCTCTACAGGGTCTCCTAAAAATAATTATGCTTATAGACTCCAAATCAGTACAGCTGGCTTGGATTCCATATTTAAACCCACATTAAGTTATATGCATTTGATCAAGTAAACCCAGCTTAAAAGCAAGAGACAAGCTATAGAAGAGATGGGGTATATAGTTATGAGAGAACAAGTAGAAAGGATCAGAATGTGTTTTTCTGGTAATTTGTATACATGAACACAGGTTATTTCCCAAAGCAGGGACGCAATTCCTTGTTAAAGAGAGAGAGAGAGAGTTGGTAAAATCAGGTGGGTTAACGTCCTTTGGAAAAACAAGTGTAATAGTTTCCATTTGAGGGTATTGTCTGCACCAGAAACTAGCTAAGCTATGTACATGCATTTTCCCAATTATTTCATATAACAACTTAGGAGTTGTGTTTTATTATTAAATTCCACATTTTACCAAAACAGAAATGGAAACATTAAGACATTAACTAGTTTTACCAGGATTACAAATTTGTGACAAAATAGGTATTTATACCAAGTTGGCAAGTTTCTACAGAGTACAACATATAAAAGGAAGCACCATATCCCCCATTTACAAGGCCATGTTTACCTAAAAGGAGCATTCTGATCACGCTGGAGATGAGCAACATAATGTACAACCTTATTTTTAAATTTAAAGTAGTTCATAGACTAAAGTTTTACTTTTATTTTCTTCTTTTATTCTTTATCCTATCAATCCTTACTATGATCAAGGGAAGAAATGACCATCAGAATCAGGCAAAAGATCCCTCCCACCCACAAAACCTAATTACATGAAGATGTGGCTGAAGATTGCAACAGGGTTCCAATGAAGCCCCAGGATAATTCATGGGTACTGATTGTATCAGTCAGAACTTCCAATTGTCAGTGACAATTGGAATGTAATAAGATAAAGCAATGTGAAAGTTTGGACACTTATTTGATGACATAACTGATAATTCCAAGACTAGATATAGTTTCAGGCACAGCTAGAATCCAAAATTGAAATGACCACAGTCTTTCACTGTCTTCCCGAGCACACACCCACACATTTTCAGTTTGCTTACTTTGTGTAGGTCTCATTCTTTTGAGGAGGCAACCAGCACCCTCAGGATCTGAGATCTGACAGGTGCAGCAGAACAAAGTTCATCTTTCTTGCCTGTGGTTGTGGGTCAGTTTCAGGTAAGGAGTAGAAGTGACTTGCTTGGAGCACACGTCCAAACTATGGACCCATCAGTTCCACCATCAGGTGCAGTCTGGGGAGATACACACCACAAACATCTGTTCCCCATTCTAGCCTCCTAATCTTAAATGGGAGGAAAGGATATGGAGAAGCTCAGTTCAGTTCAGTCGCTCAGTCGTGTCCAACTCTTTGCGACCCTATGAACTGCAGCACGCCAGGCCTCCCTGTCCATCACCAACTCCCAGAGTTTACCCAAACCCATGTCCATTTTGTTGGTGATGCCATCCAACCATCTCACCCTCTCTTGTCCCCTTCTCCTCCTGCCCTCAATCTTTCCCAGCATCAGAGTCTTTTCAAATGAGTCAACTATGGGTGGCAAATACTCAGTAGAGAAACTGTTGTTTACCTATGTGCCATATATAATCTCTAAAGAAGGAAATGGCAACCCACTCCAGTACTCTCGCCCGGAGAATTCCAGGGACGGGGGAGCCTGGTGGGTTGCCGTCAATGGGGTCACACAGAGTTGGACACGTCTGAAGTAACTTAACAGCAGCAGCAGCATATATAATCTTATTTTGCCCCACAAACTTCCAGTGAAGTAGTGCTTTTATCCTTATTTTAGAAAAATTGCGGTTCAGGGATTTGGCCCATTTTAACACGTGTCATCTCCAACACATGTACATGCTCTGAGCCACAATATATTAAGCCTCTAGGAAAGACTGATGTTGCTTACCTATCAAAGATGCAAATACGCCAGTCCAGGTACGATGCCCAATAACGGATGCCTGGGGCTAGCGCACTGGGACGATCCGGAGGGATGGTATGGGGAGGGGGAGGGAGGAGGGTTCAGGATGGAGAGCACGTGTATACTGGTGGCGGATCCATCTCGATGTATGGTAAAATCAATACAATATTGTAAAGTTAAGCAAAATAAAAAAAAAAAAAAAAGAAAATCCAGATCAGACTTGAAGAGATTAGAACCCAGTTGTTATGATATGAACTCCTAAAATCCCACCATATTCACCAAATCTATAAATTAAAAAATGGTATGTCATTTGTTTGTGTATATTACTCTGAATTAAGTTTGAATTACATGTGAATGAAATGACCCTGACAAAACTTGATTATTTAATTATTTTAGATCTTTGAATATTTTATTTTTGAACACATAATTCTTATGTGTTCATAAGAATATGAACTATACATATTAAGATCAATTAACTTCTCAACTACTCTATTGAATGTCAAATTAACATCCTGATTTAAAGAATAAGCAAACTGAAGCATATACTCATAGAGTAGGTCATTTTCTGTGTAATCACATTAACACACAGGATTTTCTTTGTCTAGAAACCTTAGTCTTATTCAACTGAAATTACTTCCATTTCATACATTAAATTATGGGAAATAACATTTAATAAATAAAGTATAAAATGTAAATATAAAAAAAGATGCAAATATTTTTATTCCTCTATGCCAAAGCTATGAAAATATAATAAGCCATACTTAATACCTAGAAATTTGGAAAATCCTCCTTTTCTTTTAAATATGACCTAGGTTTTCCATGGCACCCCACTCCAGTACTCTTGCCTGGAAAATCCCATGGACGGAGAAGCCTGGTAGGCTACAGTCCATGAGGTCGCTAAGAGTCGGACATGACCAAGCGACTTCACTTTCTCTTTTCACTTTCATGCATTGGAGAAGGAAATGGCAACCTACTGCAGTGTTCTTGCCTGGAGAATCCCAGGGACAGGGAAGCCTGGTGGGCTGCTGTCTCTGGGGTCACACAGAGTCAGACACGACTGAAGTGACTTAGCATAGCATAGGTTTTCCAAAACTTTTTGAAAAGCCAGACTTACCTGTAAGGAGATGGAAACTGGATCTATCTAGGGCTTCCCAAACTGTGATGGAAATCTATGTGCTGCTTCATTATCACATAGGGGAAACTTATACTGTTCATCATCCCTGTTTCTATTTCTATCATCAACATAATTCAGGCTAATTAAGTTAGACATACTGGCTTGCAAACTTTTTAAAAAGGGGGCTCTACTATAGAGGGCAGAGGTTAAGCTAAAGGATGCACTGTAGGCTTCTCTTCATACCTTTTATACCCATCCTTGACCCAGCAATAGAAACTTCTCTCTACTATAGGTTTACAGGAATATGGAATCCTCTGAAGCAGAAGTAGTGAATGTGATGGAATGAGTCCCACCACCCACCCCCTGGCTATGAATGGTTCTGTTTATCTGTTTATCCCACTATTTATCTTAGAAAGCAGAGGATAAAAGAGACAAACTTTTGCCCCTTCAGTTCAGTTCAGTTCACTTCAGTCAGTCAATCGTGTCCGATCCCATGAATCGCAGCACACCAGGCCTCCCTGTCCATCACCAACTTCCGGAGTTCATTCAGACTCATGTCCATCAAGTCAGTGATGCCATACAGCCATCTTATCCTCTGTCGTCCCCTTCTCCTCTTACCCCCAATCCCTCCCAGCATCAGAGTCTTCTCTAATGAGTCAACTCTTCAGCCAAAGTACTGGAGTTTCAGCTTTAGCATCATTCCTTCCAAAGAAATCCCAGGGCTGATCTCCTTCAGAATGGACTGGTTGGGTCTCCTTGCAGTCCAAGGGACTCTCAAGAGTCTTCTCCAACACCACAGTTCAAAAGCATCAATTCTTCGGCACTCAGCTTTCTTGACAATCCAACTCTCACATCCATACATGACCACTGGAAAAACCATAGCCTTGACTAGACGGACCTTTGCTGGCAAAGTAATGTCTCTGCTTTTGAATATGCTATCTAGGTTGGTCATAACTTTCCTTCCAAGGAGTAAGCGTCTTTTAATTTCATGGCTGCAGTCACCATCTACAGTGATTTTAAAGCCCCAAAAAATAAAATCTGCCACTGTTTCCCCATCTATTTCCCATGAGGTGATGGGACCAGATGCCATGATCTTCGTTTTCTGAATGTTGAGCTTTAAGCCAACTTTTTCACTCTCCACATTCACTTTCATCAAGAAGCTTTTCAGTTCCTCTTCACTTTCTGCCATAAGGGTGGTGTCATCTGCATATCTGAGGTTATTGATATTTCTCCCAGCAATCTTGATTCCAGCTTGTGCTTCTTCCAGTCCAGCATTTCTCATGATGTACTCTGCATATAAGTTAAATAAACAGGGTGACAATATACAGCCTTGACGTACTCCTTTTCCTATTTGGAACCAGTCTGTTGTTCCATGTCCACTTCTAACTGTTGCTTCCTGACCTACATACAAATTTCTCAAGAGGCAGGTCAGGTAGTCTGGTAGTCCCATCTCTTTCAGAATTTTCCACAGTTTATTGTGATCCACAGAGTCAAAGGCTTTGGCATAGTCAATAAAGCAGAAATAGATGTTTTTTCTGGAACTCTCTTGCTTTTTCCATGATCCAGTGGATGTCAGCAATTTGATCTCTGGTTCCTCTGCCTTTTCTAAAACCAGCTTGAACATTAGGAAGTTCATGTTTCATAGGGTTATTTATTTTTCTGGAATTGAGCTGCAGGAGCTGCTTGTATATTTTTGAGATTAATTCTTTGTCAGTTGGTTTGTTTGCTATTATTTTCTCCCATTCTGAAGGCTGTCTTTTCACCTTGCTTATAGTTTCCTTCATTGTGCAAAAGCTTTTAAGTAGGTCCCATTTGTTTATTTTTGCTTTTATTTCCATTTCTCAGGGAGGTGGGTCATAGAAGATCCTGCTGTAATTTATGTCAGATAGTGTTTTGCCTATGTTTTCCTCTAGGAGTTTTATAGTTTCTGATCTTACATTTAGATCTTTAATTCATTTTGAGTTTATTTTTGATATTGATGACAATATCTATCTATCCATCTATCCATCTGTCTAACTGTTAGGAACATTTAAGTTTACTCTGGTTCCCATTGCTAGTTTGAAGCATTGTTGACTCTCTTTCTGAAAAATAGTAGAGATATTGAAGGCAACAAGAGAAATGTGATTAATTTTTTTCTGAGACTTTGTTAGCAGTATAAAAATCTACCACTAAAATCTTGCATGGAAACGCTTCCAGTAACCATACTTCAGGAAGTATGTAACTGCTGTCAAAGAAATTTAGGCTACCTCATCCAAAACAAAGTCAGGCTTCCAAGTCATATTATGGAAAAAAGACTGAGAAAAGTTGCTTTATTCTCACTGGGTAAATGATGTCTCCATAACGATCTAACCTCAGTTCAAAACACTGCACTTGAGTTGATGAACATTCACTCAAGCAACATCTCGCACATAAAGTAACAGATCCACACAAGAAACCACAACCTTGAAATGAGGACTTTAGTCAACTTAAAAAACATAAATAGTAAATGCTTCACTCCAAACCCTTCTGAATGAGCAGGGGAGATATCCAGATGAGAGCTGTTAAAAGAGGATTTACAGTGCAAAGAGGGAGATTAAGGGAAAAAACAACTTTTGAAAGTTATAGCAACAATATTGGGGATAGCTTTTTAGTTAATCATTGGAGATTAGAACCTGTGTGCATCAGTCCACAACACCTGTCTAACTGGTCAGTTACCTTTATTGAGAAAAGTCCCTTTTATATGACTGTGAACCTCCAAGCCTCCCATGTGATCTTTTGCATCCAAAAGACGTTCACTAGTGCATACTTATTGATGAATGGATTTAGCTTTAAATGTATCAAAAGACAATATTTAGCATTCAAGATTATGTGGAATTTCTAATAATGCCTACATTATGGCATCACTGACTCGATGGATGTGAGTCTCAGTGAACTCCGGGAGTTGGTGATGGACAGGGAGCCTGGCGTGCTGCGATTCATGGGGTCGCAAAGAGTCAGACACGACTGAGCAACTGATCTGATCTGATCTGATCTAAGATGCTTCATGAATAATATTCTTGTAAAATATTTGATTAACAGTGTGCAAGTATCACAGACTTTTCTCCTATATTGCTTCACTTGAACCCACTGGTGCCTTGTAATATAAGCAAAGTAGATATATCCCATTGCTTTATACAGAGGGGAAAGAAATGAGATTTTAGGTCATAAATAAGTACCCCAAAATGCATAGCTGGTAAAGGGCTAACGAGTAGCGTTTTAATGGGAGAGGAAGTAGACCCTTGCACTTTGGTTATCAGTCTCCTAAGTAGGGGGTTTAGTCCTAGAAATCCACTGCACAATTTGTCCTCCCAAAACTGATGAAGAAAGTCCAGAGAAGGCCAATTTTTGTACACAGATAAAATAGATAACTTTAGGGGTTTTTCTTTGTTCATTCAGTCGGTCCTTCGTTTATTTTCAATAATACAGCAAATCACAATGGAACTATCGTACAAGCCTAAAACTAGAATGTTCTCAATCACTTAATGTGCTCTTCCCCCATCTCACACCCTCGTTCTCATCTCCCCTAGAAGTCACTATGATGCTGAATTTTGTGATATAGAAATATATATCACAAGTTTAAACCAGCTTTTTCACTTTTCTCTTTCATTTTCTCAAGAGATTCTTTAGTTCCTCTTCACTTTCTGCCATAAGGGTGGTGTCATCTGCATATCTGAGGTTACTGATATTTCTCCCAGCAATCTTGATTCCAGCTTGTGCTTCTTCTAGCCCAGTGTTTCTAATAATGTACTCTGCATATCAGTTAAATAAGCAGGGTGACATTATACAGCCTTGATGTATTGCTTTCCCTATTTGGAACCAGTCTGTTGTTCCATGTCCAGTTCTAACTGTTGCTTCTTGATCTGCATGCAGGTTTCTCAGGAGGTGGGTTAGATGGTCTGGTATTCCCATCTCTTTAAGCATTTTCCATATACACATATCTATTTATCATATACACATGCATATACACACATAGATCAAACTGAGTACAATTTATACAAATAAAATAGAATTCATTCCTTTTTCTTCAAGTTTTGAAAATTTTAAATTGTTCCAAATTTTGTTACTACAATCTTTCCCTTTTTGTTAGTCACAGTTTATTTATTTTCACTGCTCTATAATATTCCATTGCAGGGATATTTCACAATTTTAAAAATCTGTTTCCCATTAAAAGTCATTTAGTTATTCATTATCTATGATGAATAGAAACACTACAAAGTTTTCTTAAAATACATTTATGTATATAAGCTAAAATTCATCTTGAGTGTATACTTAGACCTGAACTTGGCAAGTCAGAGGTTATGTGAATATTCAAATCTATCAGATCAGATCAGATCAGTCGCTCAGTCGTGTCCGATTCTTTGCAACCCCATGAATCGCAGCATGCCAGGCTTCCCTGTCCATCACCAACTCCCGGAGGTCACTCGGGCTCACATCCATCGAGTCAGTGATGCCATCCAGCCATTTCATCCCCTGTCGTCCCCTTCTCCTCTTGCCCCCAATACCTCCCAGCATCAGAGTCTTCTCCAATGAGTCAAGTCTTCACATGAGGTAGCCAAAGTACTGGAGTTTCAGCTTTAGCATCATTCCTTCCAAAGAAATCCCAGGGCTGATTTCCTTCAGAATGGACTGGTTGGATCTCCTTGCAGTCCAAGACACTCTCAAGAGTCTTCTCCAACACCACAGTTCAAAAGCATCACAGCCTTCTTCACAGTCCAGCTCTCACATCCATACATGATCACAGGAAAAACCATAGCCTTGACTAGACAAAACTTGGTTGGCAAAGTAATGTCTCTGCTTTTGAATATGCTATCTAGATTGGTCATAACTTTCCTTCCGAGGAGTAAGCGTCTTTTAATTTTATGGCTGCAGTCACTATCTGCAGTGATTTTGGAGCCCAGAAAAATAAAGTCTGACACTGTTTCCACTGTTTCCCCATCTATTTCCCATGTAGTGATGGGACCAGATGCCATATCTTCGTTTTCTGAATGTTGAGCTTTAAGCCAACTTTTCACTCTCCACTTTCACTTTCATTAAGAGGCTTTTCAGTTCCTCTTCACTTTCTGCCACAAGGGTGGTGTCATCTGCATATCTGAGGTTATTGATATTTCTCCCGGCAATCTTGATTCCAGCTTGTGTTTCTTCCAGTCCAGCGTTTCTCATGATGTACTCTGCATAGAAGTTAAATAAACAGGGTGACAATATACAGCCTTGACGAATGCCTTTTCCTATTTGGAACCAGTCTGTTGTTCCATGTTCAGTTCTAACTGTTGTTTCCTGACCTGCATATAGGCTTCTCAAGAGGCAGATCAGGTGATCTGGTATTCCCATCTCTTTTAGAGTTTTCCACAGTTGATTGTGATCCACAGAGTCAAAGGCTTTGGCATAGTCAATAAAGCAGAAATAGATGTTTTTCTGGAACTCTCTTGCTTTTTCCATGATCCAGTGAATGTCAGCAATTTGATCTCTGGTACCTCTGCATTTTCTAAAACCAGCTTGAACATCAGGAAGTTCACGGTTCACATATTGTTGAAGCCTGGCTTGGAGAATTTTGAGCATTACTTTTCTAGCGTGTGAGATGAGTGCAATTGTGCAGTAGTTTGAACATTCTTTGGCATTGCCTTTCTTTGGGATTGGAATGAAAACTGACCTTTTCCAGTCCTGTGGCCACTGCTGAGTTTTCCAAATTTGCTGGCATATTGAGTGCAGCACTTTCACAGCATCATCTTTCAGGATTTGGAATAGCTCAACTGGAATTCCATCACCTCCACTAGCTTTGTTCGTAGTGATGCTTTCTAAGGCCCACTTGACTTCACATTCCAGGACATCTGGCTCTAGGTCAGTGATCACACCATCGTGAATATCTGGGTTGTGAAGATCTTTTTTGTACAGTTCTTCTGTGTATTCTTGCCACCTCTTCTTAATATCTTCTCCTTCTGTTAGGTCCATACCATTTCTGTCCTTTATCGAGCTCATCTTTGCATGAAATGTTCCTTTTGTATCTCTGATTTTCTTGAAGAGATCCCTAGTATTTCCCATTCTGTTGTTTTCCTCTATTTCTTTGCATTCAAATCTATAAGAAAATGTGAAATTTCTGAAGCTGTTATACTGATTAACACTTTGACCAACAGTGGTGTGGCATAGCTTTTTGACACTGCTTCTTAACTTTTTACAATCAAATAATTGTCAAATGGTTTATCATTATGACCTTAATGTTCATTTTCCTCGATAGTAGTGAGACTGATATTTATTCTTACAGTTATTAAATACACATTCAAGTCTACTACGGTTAACCTCTTCTGTATTGATATGTGGTAATCCTTTGTTGATTAAATTTGCTGCAATTATTTTCTTCTGGTTTTTAGGTTATCTTTTCACAATTGTAATGGTATCTTTTGGTGAACTGTTCTATTTAATTTTAATATAGTCCTTGTAGGTATGTCCCAGACTTCATGTTTAAGAGATTTTTACTTATCTGGAGATGAGAAAGATATTCATCTATTATTTTTATAAGTTTCATAATTTTCTTTAGGTATTTAAATGCTTAATACATCTGTAATTTGTTTTGTGCCTAATGCTAGCTAGAGATTGGATTTTCAATATAAGCATAATAAATGTTTTATCTAGATTTGTTGAACAAAACATTTTTCCTCAGTAATTTGCTATGCTATTTCTTTACGTATGTAATACTTATATGAGTCTGCTCTGAGTTCTCTATTTTATTCAGTTGGTCATTTTTTTTCTCTTCATAAATACCACTTCATTTTAATTACTGATACTTTGTCATAAGTTTTTGCAGCTGCCCCTCCTAAATCAGCTTTTTCAAAAATATTTTGGATCTTCTTACCAATTTGCAAGTCTGTGCACATTTTCTAAAACAGCATTTTACTGTGAAATATAACACACTTACAGAAGAGTGTATAAAATATAAATGAGCAGTGGAATAAAATATTATAATGGTAACGGTAAGAAAAGGAACATGGCCTTCTCCCCAGAGGTCTCCCAACGGCCTCTTCTCAATCACTATCTCCTATTCCCTGCATGTAAACAATTCTACTTTCATTGGTAATCACTTACCTGTTATGCTTTCATATTTTATCATTTCAGGATGCACATCTTAGCAATACAGTTTAATTTTTGATTGCTTTTAAATATTGTATTAGTGGAGATAGAATTTTCTGTCTTTCTTCTTTTGAGTAACATTATGTTTTAAAAAATTAATCCATGTTGTTACATGCCAGTATGGTTCATTCATTTTTATTTCTATGTAGTATTCCATTGCATGAATATATGCCACACAACTAATTTGTCTTACAGAAATGTGAGTTGTTTCCAGTTTGAAACAATTAAGAATAACATCTCAATGGATTATTGCAAATATCTTCCTGGAAATACACACACACATTTCTCTAGAGTATAGGACTGAAATTTATGGGTCATAAGGAATATATAACTTAAAATTTAATAGATAAATGCTGAACTGAATAGATCAATTTGAATATCCACAAGAATATGAAAGTTCTTGCTACTGCATATTTTTACCAATATCTGATAGTCAACTTTTTGTTTTGTTTTTTAATATTTTGCTATTCTAGTGGATGAGCAGTGGTAGATCTTGATGATTACTAATAATGCTAAGTTAATTTCCATATGATTGTATGATTATTGGTCATATATCGTTTCCATAGTTAATGCCCATTTTTCCCTCAGATCAGATCAGATCAGTCGCTCAGTCATGTCCGACTCTTTGCGACCCCATGAACCGCAGCACGCCAGGCCTCCCTGTCCATCACCAGCTCCCGGAGGTCACCCAGACTCATACCCATCGAGTCAGTGATGCCATCCAGCCATCTCATCCTCTGTCGTCCCCTTCTCCTCCTGCCCTCAATCCCTCCCAGGATCAGAGTCTTCTCCAATGAGTCAACTCTTCGCATGAGGTGGCCAAAATACTGAAGTTTCAGCTTTAGTATCATTCCTTCTAAAGAAATTCCAGGATTGATCTCCTTCAGAATGGACTGGTTGGATCTTCTTGCAGTCCAAGGGACTCTCATTTTTCCCTAGTTGTTCTTTATTTTATTAGCTTAGAATTATTTTGTTTTAAATTCCTGTCTCTTGGTTAAAATTATAGTAAATCGCTTCTTCCACTGTAAAGTTTCTTGTTTTTTAAACTCTTCTAATGGTGGGCACTTTCTCTCATCTTTGTCCACTGACCTTCCTTTTTTTTTTTTTTTTTATGCAAACAGGAACTCTAAATACATAGTCATTCATTATTTTTTTCTCTTGTGATTGGTATATTTCTGTACTGTTTCATAATCTTTCTCTATCTCAAAACACAAAATCATTTTGTATTACAATCTAAAGTTATGTATAGTTTTTATACTATATATTTGATGCTCTTTTCTGTAATTGCATTCGTAATCCATATGAAACTGACTTGGGGGATGATGCTGCTGCTACTGCTAAGTCACTTCAGTCGTGTCACTTCAGACTCTGTGTGACCATATAGACGGCAGCCCACCAGGCTCCCCCGTCCCTGGGATTCTCCAGGCAAGAACACTGGAGTGGGTTGCCATTTCATTCTCCAATGCATGAAAGTGAAAAGTGAAAGTGAAGTCACTCAGTCATATCCGACTCTTAGCAACTCTATGGATTGCAGCCTACCAGGCTCCTCCATCCATGGGATTTTCCAGGCAAGAGTACTGGGGTGGGGCGCCATTGCCTTCTCCATGGGTGATGATAGTGGTCAATATTTTTTACCCTTCCTGACCCTGGGATATCATTTTTTTTCCCAAATGTTAACTAAAAAACAGTGCTTTCTCATTTACTCTGAAATACCATCTTTCCCTCAAATTAAGTATCAAGTTGATGTGGTTCTGCTTGTATTTTATGTCTTTTGTTTGTGTGTATGTGTTTACCCTTGCTCCAGTAATCTACTAGTTGTATTATAATAACAATACAGATTTCATAAATCCTCTTACCATACTCTTCATCTTCTAGAGAATTTCATCTATTACTTGTCTGCATTTCCATATAATATTTTAAATCACTTATCAGTTTTACACATGCACACAAACATCTGCATGTGTGTTAGTGTTAAGTCACTTCAGATGTGTCCAACACTTTGAGACTCTATGGACTGTAGCCTGCCAGGCTCCTCTGCCTTGGGATTTGGGTTATCATTTCCTCCTCCAGAGGATCTGTCCCACCTAAGGATCGAACCCACGTCTCTTACATCTCCTGCATTGGCAAACAGGTTCTTCTACCATTAGTGCCGCCTGAGAAGCCCAGGTTGTTTTGATTACAACAGTAATATAACTGAGAACAATCTGGGGGAATATGAGGCTCTGCTTTGTTTATTCTTCTTGCTCATGAATATGGTGCTTATGCTTTATTGTTCCCAGGATTTTTAAGAGTCTCCTAGGTAGTGATCCTAGAATCACTTTATAATGATTTAGTTTTATATAGAAATAGCTCAAAGATATATCTCTAGAATTTCTTTTTATTTGAAAAGTCATTGTAAATGATACTTTTTCAAATTCTATGTTTGGTTATTGTAAAGAATTTATAAATATACTTTTTAGAATAACAAATTTGTATTCATAGTTTGAATGAACTTGTTGCATGGACCATTTATAGTTGGACATGAACTTGGGAGGTAGTGGAAGACAAGGAAGTCTAGCATGCTGCAGTCCATGGGGCTGCAAAGAGTCGGATATGACTTAGCAACTGAACTACAACAACAGCATTCAATAAATTCTTTATTGATTTTGCTTAATAATATATTAAATCATTATAGCAAAGGGGTGTGAATAGGTATCTTTGATGTCAAGACTTTCTATCTATGAACATGAGTTATGCTCTTTCTTCATTAGTTCATTCAAATGAGTTTGGATATAATTTTATAATTTTTACATGCAACTGACATAGTTCATACAGCTTTTGTCTAAAAATTTTATACTTTTGTGTGTGTATATATATATGTATATTTATACATCCCTGTGTATGTAAATATATTTGTAAATGCTGAAATTGATCTCTTTTTACAAATTGAATTCTTCATTTTTTTGGACAAGTGTTGATATATAATTGACTTCTGTATGTTAAGCTCATACCCATACATATTTATAGATTTATAGTATAGATATAGATATGTATACAAAATATCTTTGCATTTCTAAGATAGATCAAATGTATTTTTTTTTTTCTTCTACTGAGTTTGGACTGCCTGTATTTTTAGACTTTGTGCCTCAATCTTAAATGTGAACAAATAAAATCTTAAAGTAGCCCTTCTTATATTATTCCTCATTGGATTGGGCATTAAGATATGCTATTCACATGTAATGAACAGCAGAACTTTCTCTTCTCAAAGAATTTTTGTGTTTATTTTTTCAAATTCATTTATTATTTCATCTGTGCTATGGGATAATTTTTGAAATAACTACTCAAATTTCTGAACTTACTTGTGATTTTCATTTCCTCTTCAATTGGTCTTAGTAGGATATAAGTATTCCAAATTGTATTTGAGAAAACTTGAGAGAATTCTCTCTTGTTTCTAAAAAATTTGTTCTATCTTTATGATAGCCTCTTTTTATTCATAATACTAGGTGGGGTTTTTGGGTCTTATTTTTCCCTCAATTGTTTTAGAGCTTTGTCTCTTTTACTAAGCACTTGGGCTTCCTGGGTAGCTCAAATGGTAAAGAATCTCCCTGCAGTGTAGGAGATCTAAGTTCGATCCCTGGGTCAGGAAAATCCCCTGGAGAAAGGCATGGCAACCCACTGCAGTATTCTTGCTTGGAGAATTCCATGGACAGAGGAGCCTGGCAGGCTACATACAGTCCATGGAGAGGCAAAGAGTCGGACACGACTAACACACACACAGGCATTTTTTTTTCCTTTCCCCCACTTTGGTCTTTATTTTATTCTTAATTTTTGTTTGCTCTAAAGCTTTGTGCTAGAGCTTTGTCTATTTTACTAAGTATTTCCAAAATTCAAATTTTTTATTATGGATTCTTTGTTTCTTAATTGATTTAGCTTTTATTTTCTTTGTACCAGTTATTCTGTTGTTATTTTTCTGTATTTTAAACTGAGAAACAATTTATATTTTTCCTCTCTTATTTTCTCATGTAAACATTTAAGACTGACAATTGCTCTCAGGTACACCTTTAGAATACTCATTGGAAGGACTGATGGTGAATCTGAAACTCCAATACTTTGGCCATCTGATGCAAAGAGCTGACTTGTTTGAAAAGACCCTGATGCTGGGAAAGATTGAAGGTGGGAGGAGAAGGGGACGACAGAAGATGAGATGGTTGGATGGCATCACTGACCCAATGGACATGAGTTTAGCTAAGGTCCAGGAGTTGGTGATGGACAGAGAGGCCTGGCGTGCTGCAGTCCATGGGTCATAAAGAGTCGGACAGAACTGAGCTACTGAACTGAAACTTCAGTTTTAGTGTGTACTTAATTTCCACATATTAAAATAAAAGTTCCACTGTTTTCATAGACAGGAATTATTTTAAAATTATCTAAATTAATTGCATTGAGGTCAGAGAAAATTCTTTAAATTTGTTAAGAATTACTTTATATCCTAGTTCAGAGTCAGTGTAAGCAAATGTTCAGTGTTTTTGTGTCTGCAAACTTTTGTTATATTAACAAATATTCTTCCTTTCCTGTTGCTTGCCATGCAACAAAACCTTTTTCTTTTAACTCACGTTGCATGAGAGCTGACCATCATCTCCAACTCTGTCTGATTCTACTGGGCTCCTCTGAACTCCACATGTCTCCTCTTTCCAGGACCTGTTGGGGAGAAGTAACACCCACCACACCTGCCTGGAACAGACTGTCCTCATGGCAAAGAATAGAAATATTTGAGGCTAAACCACACCACACAAGCAAATGATTGCTTCTTCTCTGTTGTATTATACCTGATTTTGTCACATTCTTTTGTACAAGTCATTGACTAGTCCCAATATTGGAGCAGGGGCACATACTCAATTGTCACCCTGATTATTTAACTTACATGCAGAGTGCATCATGAGAAATGCTGGGTTAGAGGAAGCATAAGCTGGAATCAAGATTGCTGGGAGAAATATCAATAACCCCAGATATGCAGATGACACCACCTTTATGGCAGAAAGTGAAGAAGAACTAAAGAGCTTCTTGATGAAAATGAAAGAAGAGTGTGAAAAAGTTGGCTTAAAGCTCAACATTCAAAAAATTAAGATCATGGCATCTGGTCCCATCACTTCATGCCAAATAGATGGGGAAACAATGGAAACAGTGGCAGACTTTTTTTGGGGTGGGGAACCTCCAAAATCACTGTGGATGGTGACTGCAGCCATGAAATTAAAAGACGCTTGCACCTTGGAAAAAAAAGCTATGACCAACCTAGAGAGCATATTAAAAAGCAGAGACATTACTTTGCTGACAGAGGTCCATCTAGTCAAAGCTATGGTTTTTCCAGTACTCATGTGTGGATGTGAGAGTTGGACTATAAAGAAAGCTGAGAAGAGAAGAATTGATGTTTTTGAACTGTGGTGTTGGAGAAGACTCTTGAGAGTCCCTTGGACTGCAAGGAGATCCAACCAGTCCATCCGAAAGGAAATCAGTCCTGAATATTCATTGGAAGGACTGATGATGAAGCTGAAACTCCAATACTTTGGCCACCTGATGCGAAGAACTGACTCATTTGAAAAAATCCTGATGCTTGGAAAGATTGAAGGCAGGAAGAGAAGGGAATTACAGAGGATGACATGGTTGGATAGCATCACCTACTCAAAGGAGATGAGTTTGAGTAAACTCCGGGAGTTGGTGATAGACAGGGAGGCCTGGCATGCTGCAGTCCATGGGGTCACAAAGAGTCAGACATGACTGAGTAACTGAACTGAACCGAACATAATCTACCTGGAGATGTGGCACAGTTAGAACTACTGAAGCTCTAACAGGTAAGGGATCATATAATTGAAAATAGGGTAAAATCTGCTATAATCATTGAAAACAATGTCTGTTCTAATTTTTCTTTTCTTTAAACATTTTATTTTATGTTGAAATATGGCTGATTAACAATACTGTGATAGTTTCTGGTGGACAGCAAAGGAACTCAGCCATACATATATATGTATCCATTTTTCTTTGCAGAATTGGTATGTGACCATTATACCAAAATGTTTTATTGTATTGTTAAATCTCAGTGCTGTTATTGATCTGTCTGCTTGGTGTAGAAATAACCAAGAGAAGTTTGCCAGGAAAATTAAATGCATATACTTTATAAAATAGCCTCATATGTATGAAACAAAAATCACTAGATCTATTGAAGAATTAAATAAATCGGTATCACAATGAGACATTGAGATACTGCCACATTTTACTTCTGGCAAAGAAAGAAAATCTTGCCTGTTCGATTGTTTATTTGAGCATTTTTTTATGTAAATTTTACAAGTAGATTTTTTTGTTCCTTAAGACAAAATAATGGAAAAATAAAGAGAATATTTCATTTTTGCACCTCCTTCTATGTAGTTTAGCTCTCTAAAATATTTTTTGTGTGAAGGGCTTTGAACTAGAAAAGACAAATTATTAGTTAAGTTCAAAAAAGATTCAAGTTTTTACATTTAGAAGGGATTAGTTAGTCTTAAATTGTTAAAATACATTTTAATTTAATTAGTTTGTCACTTGTGGCTCAATTACATATAAAGATGCAGATTCTTTCAAAGGCCAAAATTCAGGTATGCATGCAAGCCAAAGGTGAATTTAAGGAAGTTGGGAGAGACTTAACTTCTGCCTATGATAAGACTCAAAATAGTGAAACTCAGATTACAAGTGTGACAGGCTTGAATGTCAAGTAAAAGATGACCAATAAACAAACCAAAAAGATAGTCAGTTGGATGGATTGATATTTCCTACACAATTTGCTTTAATAGATAGTTTCCAGTTGGAGGAATAAATCTAATGCTAATACAGCTGAAATTTACAGAATAAGGCAATGTTACCTGAAAATAATTTTTTTTTTAAAGATTAGGAATTCTTTGTGTGAGTGCATATGTCTGTGTGTTAATAGTTTTGCTGATCTAGATCAACTATCTTGTGAACAAATTATACCTTGTTATAAATATTCAGAATTTTTCAACCAGATTCTCCAAAAGATTTTAATTTTGACAGATTTTGTTAAAATTTTCAGTTTCAGCATTTGAAAGATGGCAAGTCATAGGCAATGATGAAATTTTGCCTCTTCCCAATGAAACTTTTGGCTTTCCTGTTGATACAGTTCAACTTAGACTAGGAAAGAAATCATCCCCTAGTCTTTATAAAACTGTGGCATACCACCTTAAACAAGGTGGAAAAGCAATAGGTTTCAATTTACAGAAAAATTCAGACCATATGCTGTCTCCCCAGGCATCAACACAGGAGTGTCCCTGTATCAATCAGAATCCTTTGCCCTCAGTCCCATCTTGAAGTATGCAATAAGACAAATGACTCCACACAAGTCTACTGCTCCATTCTTTAATTCATTCTGGCTATTTCCTAGATATTGGCTTTCCACAAATTATCTATTGATCATAAAACTATTTTTAACCTCCCAGTTATTCTTGCTAACAAAGAATATTTTCATTCATTCATTCAATAAATTGCACTGTTGCTACCATTTTGCTTAGTTGACAATTTACCAACAGATGAGATGGTTGGATAGCATCACCAATTCAATGGACATGAATTTGAGTAAGCTCCGGGAGTTGATGATGGACAGGGAAGCCTGGCGTGCTGCCGTCCATGGGGTCACAGAGTCAGACACAACTGAGCGACTGAACTGAATTGAGTGTTGAGGCAAGGAATATGACTTTATTTGGAAAGTCTGATGATTGAAAAGATGGCAGACACCTCAAAAATAACCATCTTATCTGGGTCTGGATGCCAGGTTCTTTCATAGAACAGACAGTGAGGGAGATGTGGAGGTAAAGTAATAAAGGCCATTAATTTTACAAATATCTCCTACAACAGCAAGCCTTGGGGAAGATATGTATTAATTTCTTCCTTCCTGTAGCCATCCACAGATGGACATGATCCTGAACAAAGACGTTTTGATTTAACATTCAAGCAGAGAGGCAAGGTTCTCTGAAGCAGCCCATTCTGTATGGACAGCTTCCTTTTAGTGAACAAAAGCAAGAGGAAGGAAAGGTTACAGTGAAAGAAACCGGTCTGACATGGAGTCAGTTCTTCCCTGTAACCCTGAGAACATCTAATGCCTGCCAGGGACGGTGTTGGGTACTAAAGATACCTCCTGGTCTGTTCCTGTTCTCATGGAGATCTTTGAGTAATTCTATCTCCTTTGAGGTAGAAGGGGAAAAGTAATTCAATCCTGAATTCCACTGCATGATATATTATATCATGCAATACTTAAAAGAAATGCCTTATGTTTGAGGGCTAGTGTTTCTATTTTATTTCCTCTATCAGAATGGGATCGTCTATGGAAGAACTGGAGAGATAGCAGGACACACCGAAGGTTGCTTTCCATGGTTGTGCCTGCACAGCTTGGCTGTTATTCTCACTCCAGAACTCAGCAGCACTTGCAGGAATCAGTTGGTTCTTGCCTTATCCCAATCCATCTTTCACTGGCTCCTGGTACAGAACTTCATGACATGCCACTTCGTGACATCATCCCTCGCATAAAGAACCTACAGCTGTCACCTGTCCCATTGCTGCTCAGCTTAAATTCAAGGCTCTTTCCCCAGTCCTTCCCCGGTCTCTTCTCAAAGGGCAGCCTGTCACTCAGCAAGGTCATCGATTTGCCCCATCTATCCAGACAAAACTCTCCTCAGGCTCTTGCATCATCCCATGAACTCCTGACTCTTGGTGAGCTCACTTAAATTCCAACAGAGCAACTTTCTTTCTTTTCTTTCCTTTTTCCTGACCAAATGCCCCCCAGAAAATATACAGTGTAAAATCTCACTCCATAGTCTTGGTGAAACATAGGACTTTTTTTTTTTCCAAGGCTGGTCTTTCCTTTAAATCCAAACCGTTTTCTATGAAGAGAGATTCTGTTTTCAAAATATATTTGAACCAGGTTCGCTAATCTCAGTTTGAAATTGAGATTTATCTGGGAGCTGGATATGAATGATAGACCTGAGTTTAAAAAGTAGAGGTTTTCATAAGCACTGGATCAATAGAAAATGCATTTATGAAGGTGTGGATTTGTTTTCAGCAGTTGAGAAAGGTGAAAGCCCTGATTTACGAGCTAAGGATGAAGAGTGAGTTATGGGCAGCAGGAAAGACAGTGTGAAGCATGTTTTTTTTCCAAGATGATTCCTCTCTAAAACCTGAGTAAATAGAAGCCAGTCTTTCAGATCAAAATGAAGAGTTGCACTTGAGTTCAAAGACTGAAGTTCTCTCATTGCCTTTCTAAATGTATTACACAATATTTTGATTTTTATGTGATACTAGAATCGTGGATAATGTGAATTGCAGTGATCTAGAGTGATATATAAATTATAGTTAGTTTCATTAAAACTGAGAGAAACTGTGTGTGAAATGAGAGAGGATCTTACAAATAGAGATATCATTGCCAAACCTTAAAAAATCAATTAAGGAATTTTTTTCTTTGCAGAAGTGGGAAAGTATTTAATAATAAAAACTCTTGCTTTTGAGAGCCTTAACAAGCATAGATAAAGCAATTATTGTGCCAAAAAGTCCTCCATTAAATCAATTAGTTGTAAGCTTACTCTGACTTTTTAACATATGCTTGCTATGAAAATATTAAAGATATATATCCAGCCAAATGAATAATAATTCATTAGTTTTTAGGTTTCTAGGTCAAAATGGAAAAGAAAATTGTCCTTGATCCTCAGGACTTTAGATTCTGATCATGCTATAAAGGAAGGTAGAATTAAGGAAAGCCCTTTCAAATTCTGTTTTCTGGAAATAACTTTATTGAACTCATTGAAGAAAAAAGATTTCTTATTAGTGAAGAAGAAGCAAGTAAACTCATTTTAAAGAGATTTTTTCTAGTCTACAGAAAGTGCCTGTAATGTAGCCCATATAATCAGTAGAAGCACATATATACAGAATAATCAATATTTATGCAAAGTGAAACAATATGGTTTTGAGAAACAACCGTCCATCAGTCTCTGGTCTAGTTCCTAACAAAACTCTCCTGTGAAGCCACCTCCAGTTAGTGGGCCCCCACTTATGACAGGCCGTCCCTGTGGTATGTGGAGTTGACCGTGAAGACAATAGACAGCTGCTGTCCTGCTTCACAAAGCACAGGGCGTTTATAGGATGGAGACAGTGTTTTCCTCAAGTTACAGGTGGAGCATATACTCTGTTCTTGCTGTGGGTTATTCTTTTTTTTTTTTTTTTTCTGATTATGATTTCTAATGAAGTTGCTCAGTCATGTCCAACTCTTTGCAACCTCCATGGACTGGAGCCTACCAGGCTCCTCTGTCCATGGGATTTTCCATAATTTAATTTAAGTGTTTTTTAAGTGTTTAATTTAATTTAAACACTTAAAAAAGGATGAAGACAAAACAGAACTTCCTTGAAAAATTGTGATATAACCATTCAAAAAGGATGAAGATAGTATTTGACCTCACATAGAATTTTTATCCTAGTTCAAAATTTGGAATCATCATACTGCTCCTTGGTTCCTGGGTCCCCTTTCTTTGCAAAACAATGCCCCAGTAATTCTGGAGACTGAAATTTTGACTGGTGTTCAGCTGTTGACTTACAACAACTGTGAAATGTTTCTCCAATCTTGTGTTCTACTGTAGGAGTTAAGTGACATCTGTTTGGTGTTTCTTCCAATCTGTTTTAGTTGAAGTAACTGTCTCCCCTGATTACATTTAAGGAAAGGAGACATGAGACTAAAGCAAGCTAAAAACTATAAGAGTACTAAATTTTGTACTAAGTACTGAACTTCTAAATATTAAATGCTTACATGTAATATCAATCTCTGGGATCAAAAAAGTTTGTAGCAGCAATGATACCTGCCTCATACAGAAATGAAGACCTGTTCAAAAGTCAAGATCTTCTACAGAACAACTCAGGTTTGTCTGAAATAGCCAACTCCCAGTCCAAAACATTGGTTATTTGATGTCCCTCTCTTATTAAAACTTTACACTTTTTTCAGTAAATACCTTATTGCCTCTTCTGAGTTATTTGAATACTCAGGATCTTGGCAAAAATACTCCAGGGAGTACAAAGTCCATATCCATACATTCCAATGGTGACTGTGACTTTTCCTAAGCAAAAAAAATCTGAGAATTTGGAAGTATCATAGGATTGTATTAAAACTGAAAAGTGTGCATATACAACCTATAAACAACATCAGAATCTGCAAACTCAACATACCTGATAACTGAATACATAAGCTAAGTGTTATACAGAATATTGAGAATTAGTCTTATAATGTACTGTTGATTTTCAGGTTTATTTTTCTTTAAGGGAGTACTTCAGATCATCATTATATAAGCAAATGCAACACTCTTATTAGCTGATCAGCCAGGCCCTGGCTGATGTTACTCAGTCTCTAAAAATCAGTGCTGAAACACGTGCAAGGATAAATCATATTTGATCAAGCATAACAGTTAGTATTTAGCCACGTGGCTGAAGACTTTAAAGAAAAAGTAAGAACTATGAAATTTGGGCAGCCAGATCAAAAGAAACTGGATACTTTTACAGCCATAACTTACAATTTTTTTCTTAAATTTATTATTTACTGCTATTAGTGGAACCTACTTTACTGCACATAGTAAATTATATAACATTTTTAATCTTTATACATATTTTGCGTGCATTTATTTAGTAATATTCAAAAAGCATTTTAGAGCAGAATCTTGCTCTAAACAAAATGTACTACAGAAGATCATTCTAATTTACACCAAGCACAACCTAGAGATATTATGGTGGAGATGAGTCAGTTAAAACTAATACAAAACACATACCCTCCAGAGACTTAAAGAGGCCTCCAGGATCCCTTCTTTTCAAAAATCATTAGGAGTCTGTCAAGAGTAATTTTAAGATGACTGCATCTGAATTTTTTGATCTTAAAAACTACCCCAAGAGCAAGTATTATTATTTTAGAGGAAGCAAAGCCTGAGGGATGTGGAGATTTGCTAAAGTTCTTCTGCTGGTAATACTGAGTTTCCGAAATCCCAAATGTTTGTTCTTTTTTATTACACTACATTTATCTACAGAAGAAAATAGTCAGATCAGATCAGTCGCTCAGTCGTGTCCGACTCTTTGCGACCCCATGAACCGCAGCACGCCAGGCCTCCCTGTCCATCACCAGCTCCCGGAGGTCACTCAGACTCGCATCCATCGAGTCAGTGATGCCATCCAGCCATCTCATCCTCTGTCGTCCCCTTCTCCTCCTGCCCTCAACCCCTCCCAGCATCAGAGTCTTCTCCAATGAGTCAACTCTTCGCATGAGGTGGCCAAAATACTGGAGTTTCAGCTTTAGCATCATTCCTTCTAAAGAAATTCCAGGATTGATCTCCTTCAGAATGGACTGGTTGGATCTTCTCGCAGTCCAAGGGACTCTCAAGAGTCTTCTCCAACACCACAGTTCAAAAGCATCAATTCTTTGGCACTCAGCCTTCTTCACAGTCCAGCTCTCACATCCATACATGACCACAGGAAAGACCATAGCCTTGAACCTTGACCTAGGCGAACCTTTGTTGGTAAAGTAATGTCTCTGCTTTTGAATATGCTATCTAGGTTGGTCATAACTTTCCTTCCAAGGAGTAAGCGTCTTTTAATTTCATGGCTGCAGTCACCATCTGCAGTGATTTTGGAGCCCAGAAAACAAAGTCTGACACTGTTTCCACTGTTTCCCCATCTATTTCCCATGCAGTGATGGGACCAGATGCCATGATCTTCATTTTCTGAATGTAGCTACATGCTAATTAAATAGACATCACTATAGAAAAGAGGTTGGTATGGATGATTGTTGAACAGTCAAATATAATTAATTTGGTGTAATGATTACAGAAGCACCTAAGAATGGCTTTGTAGGGAAATACTGACAATCAAGATACTATAAGTGGACTTATAAAATGAATGGCTTTCTCTGGATTATTCCAAGGAGGAAGGAAAGGTGATTTTTTTCTGCGCTAAAATATGTCAGAGTATGAATAAATAAAAAAATGTTCTAACTTCAGACTCTGATCTCCAAGTGCTTTGGTCAGTTTCATGGGTTTTATGCTGTGAACTTTCCTGCTTGTCACAAGTGAAGCTACCCTTTATTGACTAGCTATTCACCCATATAACTTCCAGTTAATGACCATTTTAAGGCCATCAATTTGTGGGAAGAAAAAAAATCAGTGTCTTTAATCGTTCACACTTATATGGAAAATTCAATACAAGGGGAGAGTTTAAAAACTTTATTTTAGTGTACTTTTTTTTTTTTTTTTTTTTTTTTTGGCAGGGGAAAATGGACAAAGGAAAGGATCAATGAGGGTGGGAGGGAAATGGGAAGAAAGAAGGGGAGTAATGGTGGGGAGGAGTATATGTAATTTCTTAACCAATGGCTTTCTGTTTTTAATCACAAAAAACACTTAAAAAAAATCATGTTGAATTCATCCTATATTAGGAGGTTTGCTCTCGAAATGAAAAGTTGAGGAAACAAAAAGTCCAGTTTGGGTGTCCTCATCTTAGGCACATCTTGGTATTTTGTATTGGTAGGTCTATCTTTACCACAATATATTATTTAGGACTGGATCACATTTGTCACCTCTTTCTCCCTACTACCCAAAGTGGTACCAAACCCATAAAATAGTCAATAAACCTTTACAGAGTGAACAAATAAGTCTTTTTTTTTTTAAACTCTCCTGAGTGAACTGAATTTTTTGAGGCTCATAAGTGAATATGTTTTGCTCTTTACTTTGTGTATTACAGCCAGATTATATGAGTGGGGTATTAAAGTCTCCCACTATTATTGTATTGCTGCATATTTCTTCTATCATATTAATTAATGTTTGTCTTAGATATATCAATGCTCCAATGTTGGGTGCATATATATTTATAATTGTTATAACTTCTTTTTGGATTGTTCCTTTAAGTCGTTATGTGTAACCTTCATTGTCTCCTTTTCAGGATCTTTAAAGTCAATTTTCGGAGAAGGCAATGGCACCCCACTCCAGTACTCTTGCCTGGAAAATCCCACAGATGGAGAAGCCTGGTAGGCTGCAGTCCATGGGGTCGCTAAGAGTCAGACACGACTGAGCGACTTCCCTTTCACTTTTCACTTTCATGCATTGGAGAAGGAAATGGCAACCCACTCCAGTGTTCTTGCCTGGAGAATCCCAGAGACGGGGAAGCCTGGTGGGCTGCCGTCTATGGGGTCGCAGAGTCGGACACGACTGAAGTGACTTAGCATAGCATAGCAAAGTCAATTTTATCTGATATAAGTATTGCTACTCCTGTTTTCTTATGGTCCATATTTTCATAGAAAATCTTTTTCCAGCCCTTCATTTTCAGTCAGTATATATCCCATATTTTAAGGTGGTTCTCTTGTAGACAACATATATAGGGGTCTAGTTTTTGTATCCATTTGACCCATTTTAGTCTTTTGGTTGTCTCTTGTAAACAAGGTATGTAGGGGTCTTGTTTTTGTATCAATTCGGCCAGTCTTTGTCTGTTGATTAGGGCATTCAGCCCATAAACGTTTAAAGCAATTATTGATAAATAGGATTTACTTTATTGTTTTGGGTTCGAATTTATACACCCTTTTAGTGATTCCTATCTAGAGAATGTCCTTTAGTTTTTGTTGGAGAAATGGTTTAGTGGTGCTAAATTCTCTCAACTTTTGCTTATCTGTGAAGCTTTTGATTTCTCCTTCATATTTGAATGAGATCCTTGCTGGATACAATAATCTAGGCTGTAAGTTATTTTCTTTCATCACTTTAATTACGTCTTGCCATTCCCTCCTGGCTTGGAGAGTTTCTATTGAAAGATCAGTTCTTAGCCTTATGGGAATTCCCATGTGAGTTATTTGATGTTTTTCCCTAGCTGCTTTTAATACTTGTTCTTTATATTTAATCTTTGTTAATTTGATTAATATGTGTCTTGGGGTGTTTTGCCTTGGGTTTATCCTGTTAGGGACTCTCTGGATTTCTTGAACTTGAGTGGTAATTTCCTTCTCCATTTTAGGGAAGTTTTCAACTATTATCTCCTCAAGTATTTCCTCATAATCGTTCTTTTTATCTTCTTCTTCTGGAACTCCTATGATTCGAATGTTGTAGTGTTTAATGTTATCCTGGAGGTTTCTGAAATTGTCCTCATTTCTTTTGATGCGTTTTTCTTTTTTCTCCTCTGATTCATTTATTTCTAGGATTCTATCTTCTAATTCATTAATCCTATCTTCTGCCTCCCAAAAGAAAGGCAATGCCAAGGAGTGCTCAAACTACCGAACAATTGCACTCATCTCACACGCTAGTAAAGTAATGCTCAAAATTCTCCAAGCCAGGCTTCAGCAATATGTGAACCGTGAACTTCCTGATGTTCAAGCTGGTTTTAGAAAAGGCAGAGGAACCAGAGATCAAATTGCCAACATCCGCTGGATCATGGAAAAAGCAAGAGAATTCCAGAAAAACATCTATTTCTGCTTTATTGCCTATGCCAAAGCCTTTGACTGTGTGGATCACAATAAACTATGGAAAATTCTGAAAGAGATGGGAATACCAGACCACCTGTTCTGCCTCTTAAGAAATCTGTATGCAGGTCAGGAAGCAACAGTTAGAACTGGTCATGGATCAACAGACTGGTTCCAAATAGGAAAAGGAGTATGTCAAGGCTGCATATTGTCACCATGTTTATTTAACTTATATGCAGAGTACATCATGAGAAATGCTGGACTGGAAGAAACACAAGTTGGAATCAAGATTGCCGGGAGAAATATCAATAACCTCAGATATGCAGATGACACGACTCTTATGGCAGAAAGTGAAGAGGGGCTAAAAAGCCTCTTGATGAAAGTGAAAGTGGAGAGTGAAAAGGTTGGCTTAAAGCTCAACATTCAGAAAACAAAGATCATGGCATCTGGTCCCATCACTGCATGGGAAATAGATGGGGAAACAGTGGAAACAGTGTCAGACTTTGTTTTCTGGGCTCCAAAATCACTGCAGATGGTGACTGCAGCCATGAAATTAAAAGACGCTTGCTCCTTGGAAGGAAAGTTATGACCAACCTAGATAGCATATTCAAAAGCAGAGACATCACTTTGCCAACAAAGGTTCGCCTAGTCAAGGCTATGGTCTTTCCTGTGGTCATGTATGGATGTGAGAGCTGGACTGTGAAGAAGGCTGAGCGCCGAAGAATTGATGCTTTTGAACTGTGGTGTTGGAGAAGACTCTTGAGACTCCCTTGGACTGCGAGAAGATCCAACCAGTCCATTCTGAAGGAGATCAATCCTGGAATTTCTTTAGAAGGAATGATGCTAAAGCTGAAACTCCAGTATTTTGGCCACCTCATGCGAAGAGTTGACTCATTGGAGAAGACTCTGATGCTGGGAGGGATTGAGGGCAGGAGGAGAAGGGGGACGACAGAGGATGAGATGGCTGGATGGCATCACTGACTCGATGGATGCGAGTCTGAGTGACCTCCGGGAGCTGGTGATGGACAGGGAGGCCTGGCGTGCTGCAGTTCATGGGGTCGCAAAGAGTCGGACACGACTGAGCGACTGATCTGATCTGATCTTCTGCCTCTGTTATTCTACTATTTGTTGCCTCCAGGGTGTTTTGGATCTCATTTATTGCATTATTCATTATGTGTTGACTCTTTTTTATTTTTTCTAGGTCCTTGTTAAACCTTTCTTGCATCTTTTCAATCCTTGTCTCCAGACTCTTTAACTGTGATTCCATTTTGATTTCGAGATTTTGGATTAATTTCGCTATCATTATTTGGAATTCTTTATCAGGTAGATTCCCTATCTCTTCCTCTTTGGTTTGGTTTGGTGGGCATCTATCCTGTTCCTTTAGCTGCTGGGTATTTTTTTGTCTTTTCATTTTGTTAAAATTGCCAAGTTTAGAGTGTCCTTACTATATTCTGGTAGTTTGTTGAATTCTCTTTATTGAGGCTGTTTACAGGTCTTTTCAATATCTGATCTCTGCCCTGTTACAGAAGGGGCAGAGATGAACACCCAAATCTAAACCGGCCAGGTTCAGGCACTCGGATAATCCTCAGAAGCACAGACTTGGTTGAGTCTGCGTTTTATGCCCTTCCCAGATCTGAGTAGCACGGTGATGAAATGTTCAGCGAGCGCAGCTGCTGCGACTTATCGCCTTTCCGCCGCTCCGTTTTCTGGGTATACAAACAGCGCACTTTCTCAGGCAGATGTTGACCATCCAGAGCCCCAAGAAGCATGAGTCAGCACAGAAACCTACTCACAGTTCTGTAGACAGTGTCTCTCTAGGGCTGTGATTGCCCGCCTCCGGCCCTGGCTGCCTGTCACTGGAGTGGGACGGCCTGCAGCCGGCCAACTCTGTGCAGCCCTTTGTTCCGTACATAGTCCTGGTGGTGTCTTAAGTTAGGGCTGGCTTTTGATGTAGTAGATAACCGACAGTCTGGTTATTTCACTCAGACAGCGCCCAAGATAGCCAGGCCATAACCTTTCTCAAAGCGATGCAGGCCGCGCCGCTCCTCCTAGCCCAGCCCCCGCTTGCCAATAGCAAATGCTGGTGTCCGTGCCACTTCTCCGCAAAAGGAGTTACCACAGGGCTCGTTTTCTCGTTTTGAAGACAATGAATTGTCTTTCTAAGTGCCTGATGTCCTCTGCGGGCATTCAGAAGTTGTTTTGTAGAATTTATTCAGCATTCAAATGTTCTTTTAATGGATTTGTGGAGGAGAAAGTATTCTCCCCGTCCTACTCGTCCGCCATCTTAGCTCCTCCGTACTTTTTTTTTTTTAATCAATACAGTATTTTGCTTAAAGGAGGTAAAGAGAAAAAAAAAAAAAAAAAAACAACCTTCCTCGGAACTAGATAACCTAAAGACTTCATTATGTGTATGGTTTAGGGACCCTGCCATCTTATTTAGAAGAAAAATAAAAGTAAGTTAGAGCTCTCTGCACTTCAGGTTTTGCCTTGCTATGCTTATAACCACACTCCCATATGTTATTATATGTGGGACCAGCCAGACTATTTAATAGCATTCAGCTCCTTCTGTTGTAAGGTACTTGTTAAGCATCAACTGTTTCTTCATTTGGCAAAATGTTAGTAAAAAAAAATTATTTAGTGGGTTAGAATAAATTAAAGTCTTTAACACATATTAATAAAAATGAAACTGAACACTAGTAGCTTGGAGACCAAGAAAGAAGGAGAATTTGCTCCTCCAAGGTCCACTCAGATCAGATCAGATCAGATCAGTCGCTCAGTCGTGTCCGACTCTTTGCGACCCCATGAACTGCAGCATGGGGAAAAATATCCAAAACAATACAAATGAATACTATGACTAAATGAAAGGAAATAATTATGTGTTTTCCCCCTGGGTTTTTCTTTCTATCTTATTTCAAGCAGAAGAGGCAGGTGACCCCTAGATCCTTGTAAAGGAACCAAGTCTCCCCCTGACAGCCATATTGTCAAAAAGTGTCCCAGGTAGTGGTAGGACCTAAATGAGGAATGCCTGTGCAGCAGAAGTGGAAAGATTGGGCCTTATCATTCCCCAAAGTCTCCATGCCCTTAGCACGGTGCAGAAGAGGGTGGGAAAAGGGGTATCACATGATGTGAAGACTCTTCCTAATGCCCTGTGCTGTTTCATCACAGAAATTTTCCAGAGCTCGTGGGGCAAAAAGCTTCTAAAATGACAGTGCTTAAGTTTCTTATCATCCTAGCAGAATGGATATTTAAGGTCAGAATTAAATTGATATAAGGAAGAACAAATATGGTATAGCCTTTATTCCTGAAACTGGGATGCCTATCTGTAAAACAGGAAATTGCTTTTATTGGGAGCTGTATGGAAAAGAAAAATAGGCAAATATGTCAATGAAGGGAGTTTCTCTGGGGAAGTGATGATCAGCCTGAGAATTAGGTGCAAGAAGAGTTATATGGGGAACACTGTTCGGGCAGTGTTAGATGTACGGGGCTAAACACCAGTTTTCCACCCATAAGGTGTCCTGAGGTCTCACATGAGTGATGGGATGGTGTTACTTGCCAGTGTGCTGCCATTTTTAAGAGACAAAAGACAGGATTCTGCACTAGACATACAGCACCCCTGAGGACTCCCTCTCCCATCCCTCTGTGGTCACACATGGATGCTCTTCACTCATACTCTGCATTTATCTACACAAAGGTGATGGCAAGAAAGATTCCCAAACAAGCAACAGTCTTTGCCTTTTCCATACCTTTGCAAACTAAGATTCTTTGCTCCAGATGCCTCATCAAATCTCTATCCATTTTCAAGATTGAATGAAATAGTCACTGTCCTTTACCGTGCCTTGGAAAGGTAAACTGAGCTCTTTGCTACCTCACTGAGACTTGGACTCCATCTCTCACCTGTTGCTCCATCACATGACTTATATTAGTGTTCTCCAATAGCTCATGAACCAGAGATTTAAACTAGAAACTTGCACTTTTCTGAAAGTTGAATCAGGGCTTAAGAAAGTCAGAGACAATGTTTACCACCTACACATTACCTAGACTCTACCCAGCTTCTTATAAATTGTCCAACCTTTGCACCCCTGGTGGCTCAGATGGGAAAGAATCTGCCCGCAATGCAGGAGATGTAGGTTCAGTCTCCCGGAGAAGGGAATGGCAACCTACTCCAGTATTCTTGCTTGGAGAATTCCACGGACAGAGGAGCCTGGCAGTCTACAGTTGATGGGGTTGCAAACAGTCAGACACAACTACCACTTTGCATCAGTAAGAGCCTGGTCCTGATCACAGGAGAGATACACTGCTTTCTCATTATTCTGAAATCAGATGCACTCTCCTCTCAGGGTCTAGGGCTGTGTCCCTCCTCTTTGTCATAATTGTTGCAAAGGCACCTGCATGTTCTTCTCCGTTCACCTCCTCCTCTGTGTGAGTGAACAAGGCTTCCATTGGTCTGGCACTGTATCAACTAGTTTACACCCAACGGCATTCTAGAGCCCGCTGACACCAGCTCCCTGGAGCCATTTGGGCACATCCTGTCCCAAATCCACATTCACTGACTCCATGGTAGTAGCTTGAAGTCTGCTGTGGTGGAATTATTACATCATGGAAAATCTTCAAATCCTATTAATGCCACAGAAGCTGAGATGACAGAGATAGACAGAAATAAAGCTAGAGCTAGATAGAGATACAGGGAGAGATAGAGATAGATGGAGAAAGAGAAAGAACAAGAGAGAAAAACAGAATGAGAGGGAGAGTTTTATTTTTTAATTTAAATTTATTTATTTTAATTAGAGGCTAATTACTTTACAATATTTTATTGGTAAGCTTCGGAAACGTTAGAAAATGTGCTCAAGGCTGTGAAATGATGGAGCCAAAATTTAATCCCAGGTGTGTCTATTACCTTAACATCGTACAGACCTTCTATCATCTCTCAACTAGATGCCCTGTGAATTTCCTTTTTCCCAGCCCCCTCAACTTTGAGTTGACAAACTGCCCAAACTTGAACAATTCTGGTTTGCCAGAGGTATATGCAGAGGCAGGGATGAAGGCCACACATGTTTTACTAAACGGATCAGAAGGTAGAAGGAATTGCCAAGAAAGATTGCTTCGGTGATCTCTTGCCCATAACCTCCTGGCCAGATGGTGAGTCATCCCTTAGTAATGATCAGATGTGCTACCCCAAAGCAACACTGTAGCCATGTGTCTTCCCGCTGAAGCTGGACAGCCTCCAAGGGCTGGTCGGTGCCAAAAAAAAAAAGACGGGGCTGGTTCTTACCTCTAAATCCAGGATTTGCTAGACTACGAATCACACTTGGGACATACAGGTGTGCAGAAACAAAATGTTGAGACTGTAAACTGAGTCTCATTTGTATGTACCTTTTGACAAAAGAAAGTGCATGGATTTGATTGACTGTATTACACAATTCATTTATCTTGGAAATTGACCTGAAACGGTACCACTTTGGATTTGCCCTAAAGTCCCCGTGGCATTCATCAGAGCCAAGTGGCAGGAGAACCTGAGTACAGGAAACCCTAAAGCTTCTAGCAGCTTCCCTTTTAAAGCCTGCTAACCACTCTGTGAGCTTCTAAATCAAGCCTTAAAACAATGACTTAAGAAAGGTGTCAGGGAAATGCTTTGCACTTTTAAAGATAAGAAGATGGAGACTCTGAGGTAAGTGGACTTCTGAGGCCCTCATGAGTCAGTAAAATTATCCAGGAAAACAAATAAATTTCCTTTGCTAACCCCAGCGGAAACCCTTTCTACCACAAGGAATGATTTTATTGTAGTCATTTAGTGGGACAGATTTGCAAAAGCAGGACACAGCTGTCTTCTAAGTTTCCTGTAATTTTCTCAAACATCAAATTTGAAAATTTCCAAGAGGAGTTCAAAGGAGGAAAAAAGATAAACCTGTTCATTTGGGGGAAGATAAATGGGTATTGTAATGCTAAAATATTAGCACAGTGATCCTTCTCTGGGATGAACATGATTTAGTAAGGTCCTAGATTAACTGAGAGATAGTAAGGGACTTTTCTGTCATACTGCTCCAGAAATTGAGATCCTGGCTCTCTACTCCTCCACGGGGACTTATAAAGTATCTCCGTGTATTTAAAATGAGGGGGGAAAAATACAAATACTCTGTCAGCAAATCCTTTCTCATTTCATGTCAATATCCACCCCTCCCATCACCCTGTGTTGACAGGACCGATTTGCTAAAGGAGAGTTTAACATTACAAACACCCTTTCATCAGCTTAAAAACTGAGGCGAGTCAATATTTACATCATGGTGCTGATCTTGAAAGTACACACCCTGTTTTCTGACCTAATAAATAGCTGTCACTCTTGCCTCCATCAGAGCTTAGCAGAGAGTGGGTTTGCCCGCTCAATGGTCTCTGCATTCCGGGAATGATCTAATATTTCAGGTCTCTCCTGTGGCAGCAGGTCAATTTCTTTCTCTCGCTCTTTCTTATTGGTTTCCAATGACAGACCTCATAAAACCATTTAGGTCTGCTTAGAGAAAATAAAATCCATAAGCATGCTGGGTTTATCTTTCACCAGAAATGCATGAAATCTAATGCTCCATGAGTGAAGATAAGCAGGATATGTGTTGTCTATTTTGCAATGCAATGTTCAGGACATATTTTTAGCTCCAAACACTGGATGAACTTATATTTCTAGTGCTTACCAGTGAAAAGAAATCATGTCAAACTGGGACAATGGAAAACTTTCATCCTTTCCCAGAGAGTTCATGACCCTTGTACACTCATTCACAACTCTTCTTTCATCCATAAGTGCTATCACTACTTCCTGTGTAAGTTTGAGTACGGTTTACTCAGGCCACAGTTATTCCAGTGGACATACATTGATCGTAAAGGAATCTCAAGATTTTTTTTAACTTGTTTTATTTTTCTTTAATTGTTATTGCTGTTGGTTCAGGAGCACAGAAGAGTCTAAGACAGAAATAAGTATTCTTTTTGGACCACTTGCTTCTCAGACTGCAGAAAGCCAACCTCAGAAGAGCTTGGTAAGCACATTTGAAAAAAATATATATACAAGCAAATGGGACAGAAGGAGATAATTTGAAAAAAAAAAAAAAAAAAACAGAAGTGTTCTGAAATACTTGAAGGGATATTTGTTTCACAAAATGTGTATTAAGAAGATGAGCGTAAGCAATCTGTCCCCAGATTCACACAGCATCTCTGGAGGCAAAATAAGAAAAGTGAAAGTGAAGATATCTCAGTCGCGTCTGACTCTCTGTGACCCCACGGACTATAGTCCATGGAATTCTCCAGGCCAGAATACGGAAGTGGATAGCCTTCCCCTTCTCCAGGGGAGCTTCCCAACCCAGGGATCGAACCCAGGTCTCCAGTATTGCAAGTGGATTCTTTACCAGCTGAGCCACAAGGGAAGCCCCAAAATAAGAAAGCGTGACATCAAAGAACATGGTCCTTTCCTGCTTTCCACTGCTTCTCTCAAGCCATGCAAAAAAGACACGATCTATGAACACTCAGTGGGCGTGAGCCCACACAGCTTGGAGGGGAATTTGGCCATAATGCTGCAATGCCATAGAGGGCAATGTGACCCCTGCCCCAAACTCTTTGTGTGTGTGTGTGTGTGTGTGTGTGTGTGTGCACACGCATGTGTGTGTGTATGGGAGAAAGGGGATCAAGTTCCAGCTTGATTTCTTCTACTTGAAAAACTTGATGGTGACTTGCTTCTAAGAAATGATATAGGTCAATATATCATCATGACAAAACATGATATATTGACCTATTTAAATATCATTTTGTAATTATTAAGACCAAGTAAGTACAAGGATTTTAAAATTGGCAGGTTCAATTATAAGAAAACTAAATAAAGTATAAGAAAATGGGCAACCCTTGATGTCCTCTGAAATCCGTCTCTGAGTTCAGTACCCTATGCTGAAGTCTAAGCAAAGAACATTTCCATGTGGCTGATGACTCAGCTCTTGCTATGGATTTAATGTCAGCAGGTATTTTTGAGTTACAAATGACACTGAAAGTCACTTCTTATGCCTTATCAATAACAGTGCCCAAACAACCAAGGTGAAAAGAAAAATTCTACAAATAGATTTGCAGGAGTTAAAAGTCCTCAAATGTAAGTGGGAAAATGTTTAAACCATCAATTATAAAGGACACTTTAATAATTATGTAAATATATAATCAATAATTAATTAGGCTATTGATTGATTATCAGCCAGGTCAATTTCAGTCCTTGACCCTGATTTTTTTCTTGTAAAATAGGACAACATTGTCTTTTTTCTTTCTCTCCATGATTCAAAGGTGCTAGTGAGAATTTTTTTTAAGATCTTTTCGCTGTTAATGGCTCCTTTGTTTTGTTGTAGCTTGGCACAGTGTATTAGCCATTATGTGATGAGTTTTTATTATTATAGTTTCTAAAGTATGAGAGGAAATGAGATAAATGATTAATGGCAGAGTAACTTAAAGCAAGATGGAATTATATGGAGTCATTGAAAAATAGATGGGAAATACAGCTTCTCAAATGGAATTTGGTCCAGCTCCAAGGGTAACAGTCTTATCAAAGGTGCCACACAGCTTTATTCATGATCCCAGTGGAAGGGGCTCTTGGCATTCTGTCTTAGCGACTGCAGAATACCTTTAGCAACAGGAAGCTTCTCAGCCCCGGCACGTGATCCATCCTGTCTCAGAGGGAAGCTCTCTTTGCTCCAGGGCTAACATCATTTTTACACATCAACTACTTTTCATTTTGACTTTATAAAGCTGGCGTTCAGTTCACTTCTACTTTGGAGATCTTCTTAGAGATCAGTTATATACACTTCAAATGATAATGGTTTTATTCTGCTTTTCAAGGTTGCAAAATAGAGTTAGGTGGATTGATGCTGGTCACGAGACCAGAAGATATAAATTCTCATTTCCATTCTGGGGTCACATTTACAGCATAAGCAGAGGATACTTCTTTATTTAAAATGCAACCCACTCTGCTCTGAGGGGTTACTGCATTGTTGTGAAGACAAGTTGGCAAATGTGTAGGAGTGATTCCAGATGAAAGAAAGATAACACGATCAGCTAGATGAATGGAGCTCATAGCTTATTGTCTTACTGTCTTCAGATCAGATCAGCTCAGTCGCTCAGTCCTGTCCGATTCTTTGTGACCACATGAATCACAGCAGGCCAGGCCTCCCTGTCCATCACCAGCTCCCGGAGTTCACTCAGACTCATGTCCATCGAGTCAGTGATGCCATCCAGCCATCTCATCCTCTGTCGTCCCCTTCTCCTCTTGCCCTCAATCCCTCCCAGCATCAGAGTCTTTTCCAATGAGTCAACCCTTTGCATGAGGTGGTCAAAGTACTGGAGTTTCAGCTTTAGCATCATTCCTTCCAAAGAAATCCCAGGGCTGATCTCCTTCAGAATGGACTAGTTGGATCTCCTTGCAGTCCAAGGGACTCTCAAGAGTCTTCTCCAACACCACAGTTCAAAAGCATCAATTCTTCGGCGCTCAGTCTTCTTCACAGTCCAACTCTCACATCCATACATGATCACAGGAAAAACCATAGCCTTGACTAGACGGATCTTTGTTGGCAAAGTAATGTCTCTGCTTTTGAATATGCCATCTAGTTTGGTCATAACTTTCCTTCCAAGGAGTAAGCGTCTTTTAATTTCATGGCTGCAGTCACCATCTGCAGTGATTTTGGAGCCCAGAAAAATAAAGTCTGACACTGTTTCCACTGTTTCCCCATCTGGTTGCCATGAAGTGATGGGACCGGATGCCATGATCTTCATTTTCTGAATGTTGAGCTTTAAGCTAACTTTTTCACTCTCCACTTTCACTTTCATCAAGAGGCTTTTCAGTTCCTCTTCACTTTCTGCCATAAGGGTGGTGTCATCCGCATATCTGAGGTTATTGATATTTCTCCCAGCAATCTTGATTCCAACTTGTGTTTCTTTCAGTCCAGCGTTTCTCATGATGTACTCTGCATGTAAGTTAAATAAACAGGGTGACGATATACAGCCTTGACGAATTCCTTTTCCTATTTGGAACCAGTCTGTTGTTTCATGTCCAGATCTAACTGTTTCTTCCTGACCTGCATACAAAGTTCTCAAGAGGCAGATCAAGTGGTCTGGTATTCCCATCTCTTTCAGAATTTTCCACAGTTTATTGTGATCTACACAGTCAAAGGCTTTGGCATAGTCAATAAAGCAGAAATAGATGTTTTTTTGGAACTCTCTCGCTTTTTCCATGAACCAGCAGATGTTGGCAATTTGATCTCTGGTTCCTCTGCCTTTTCTAAAACCAGCTTGAACATCAGGAAGTTCACGGTTCACATATTGCTGAAGTCTGGCTTGGAGAATTTTGAGCATTACTTTTCTAGCGTGTGAGATGAGTGCAATTGTGCGTTAGTTTAATCATTCTTTGGCATTGCCTTTCTTTGGGATTGGAATGAAAACTGACCTTTTCCAGTCCTGTGGCCACTGCTGAGTCTTCCAAATTTGCTGGCACATTGAGTGCAACACTTTCACAGCATCATCTTTCAGGATTTGAAATAGCTCAACTGGAATTCCATCACCTCCACTAGCTTGGTTCATAGTGATGCTTTCTAAGGCCCACTTGACTTCACATTCCAGGACGTCTGGCTCTAGGTCAGTGATCACACCATCATGATTATCTGGGTCGTGAAGATCTTTTTTGTACAGTTCTTCTGTGTATTCTTGCCACCTCTTCTTAATATCTTCTGCTTCTGTTAGGTCCATACCATTTCTGTCCTTTATCGAGCCCATCTTTGCATGAAATGTTCCTTTGGTATCTCTGATTTTCTTGAAGAGATCCCTAGTCTTTCCCATTCTGTTGTTTTCCTCTATTTCTTTGCATTGATCGCTAAAGAAGGCTTTCTTGTCTCTTCTTGCTATTCTTTGGAACTCTGCATTCAGATGTTTATATCTTTCCTTTTCTCCTTTGCTTTTTACTTCTCTTCTTTTCACAGCTATTTGTAAGGCCTCCCCAGACAGCTATTTTGCTTTTTTGCATGTCTTTTCCATGGGGATGGTCTTGATCCCTGTCTCTTGTACAATGTCATGAACCTCATTCCATAGTTCATCAGGCACTCTATCTATCAGATCTAGGCCCTTAAATATATTTCTCACTTCCACTGTATCTTAAATATCATAAATTTTGAAGTACCAAACAGTTGCATTATTTTCCTTCCAAGAGTACAAGTGAATATTGTCTTCCATGACACTTGGTTGCCTAGCCCATTCCAACTCACAAAGAGTCAATATATAAATACATGATTTTTCCTCCAGTTCTCAATGAACTTATTCTGATCATAAGACAATAATGAATACCATCCTTTTTAACTAACAGTACACTAATAATTAAGGGGGAAATTTTTGATGTTCTGCACACATATTTACTTGAATTCTCAAAAGAACAACATGAGACCATTTTTATTATTATCATTATTTTTACAAATGCTGAAACTGAAATCCTATGTTAGTCCCTTGTTCAAGTGGCTCCTTGGGACAGGAATCCACTTTGCTTGTTTAGGAAGACATTTGGAGGTTCTCACTAAAAATACATTTCTGGAAGCCTCAAAAGTCTCTTTAGCTAAGAATCCCCAAAGCAGTTCAAAGAATTTTGCAAGAAGCAAGCTGATTCTCTGCCCTCAGCTTGCCATCAAGATGAAACCTTTCAGAGGAAAAGCTAAAAATAGAATGGCATTTTTTTTCCTACCCTGCCCTTCCTGACTGCCTTCACCCTACTGCACTCATTCATGCTGATCTTTAAGCAGCAAAAAACAAATGGGATCAATGTGGATGTTCTTTCCTGGGAGAAATTCTTCAGGCCAGAGAGGAAGATGGTACAGATTCACCACGTGCTGCGCAGGCAAGCTCAATAGAGACAGAGATTAAGTTAAAGCTTAACAAGGACATAAACACCATGTTTGCCAAGCAGCACATACGGATAAACAAGGAGAAACAGAAAGAAGCCAATGATAGACTAGCTCCTCTAGAATAAAACTAGAATGTTCTAGTCATGTCTATGAAAAGAGGTGCATTTCCTAATCGCTTTCTCCACTCATATATAGTTTGTAAGAAATTGATTTTATTGAAGTATAGTTGAAGGCAATGGCACCCCACCCCAGTACTTTTGCCTGGAAAATCCCATGGACGGAGGAGCCTGGTAGGCTCCAGTCCATGGGGTCGCTAAGAGTCGGACACGACTGAGTGACTTCGCTTTCACTTTTCACTTTCATGCACTGGAGAAGGAAATGGCAACCCACTCCAGTGTTCTTGCCTGGAGAATCCCAGGGACAGGGGAGCCTGGTGGGCTTCTGTCTATGGGGTCGCACAGAGTCGGACACGACTGAAGCGACTTAGCAGCAGCAGCATAGTTGACTTACAATGCTGTATTAATTTCTGTATGTACACAGCAAAGTGTACACACATATATTAATACATTCTTATTCACATTCTTTTCCATTGTAGTTTATCACAGGATACTGAATATAGTTTCTTGTGTTATATAGCATGACCTTGCTGTTTGTCCATTCTGTGTGTAATACGTTTTGTTTTTTAATATAATTGCTTTACAGTGTTGTGTTAGTTTCGGCTGTGTAACTGAGTGCATCTTCATACATATATCCCCTCATATTTTTTAGAGGGGATATATGTATGAAGAAATAACTTCAAGATATATGTTTTAAAGAAATAACTGTTCAGCCCTGAGTCCCTTCGTATTGTATAAAAAGTTGATAAATTCTTTTCATAGTCTGAGCTCTTGTCAGCTCATGGACAGTTTACCCAATATCACCTTTTAGTCTCTCTTCACGGTATGCTGTCTGAAATTCTCCTAAGGGAAAGCTCCAGCTCAGAATTAGGTGCCCTCTAGAGAAAGGCTGATGAGGCTTAAGGTGTGCAGGCTGCAGATGACTTATCTCTTCAATAAAAGCCTTGGTGTGGCTTAGTGGGTATATGTTACCTTCTCTCTAAAGAGCCCAAGGTGCTGCAGAGATCATTTTCAAAGAGAGCCATCGAATGTCACCATGCTGTGCAACAGGGGAACTAGATGAGGAAGGTCAGGGAAGAAGGCTGACGGAGGGACCAGGGAGAGGAGAGGAAGACCAGGGGACAGCCGTCACTCCACACCCCCAAGGACCACAGTCTGGCCCTGATGATGAATCTTCGACAGAGAGGAAATTCAACACTGGAGGGAGGACCCATAACTGTCGTAACTCACTGCTTCCTGCGTGTTTATAGAACTGGGTTATTATACAGGCTGTTAAATTGATACCTTAATTACATGCATTGTGGCCAAGTTATGGCTGTCACGAGAGGCATAAATCTGATCTCTCTGACATGCTCTCAACTAGAGCGTTTTGTTAGGATAGTCTTGAATACAATCTTGATGATAAAAAGAGGATCTGCAATACAAAGATTTACTTTGCCAGTAAATAAATACTGCAACTGTTCTCTACTCTGCTGCCAACGGATGTGAATTTTAGAAAGAATGCAGTATAATCAAGTGTCAGGTTCTGAAGGAAATATATTTGCAGAAGTTTTAAATGAAGCTCTCTCTCTCTCTGCTAATTTAATAGCTAGTTCATATTTACAGCCAGTGTAGCAAAGATAAATTCAATTAGGATTTCTAGAAATTCATTAATATATGTGTGTGTGTGTGTGTCAGATCAGATCAGATCAGTCGCTCAGTCGTGTCCGACTCTTTGCGACCCCATGAACCGCAGCACGCCAGGCCTCCCTGTCCATCACCAGCTCCCGGAGGTCACTCAGACTCGCATCCATCGAGTCAGTGATGCCATCCAGCCATCTCATCCTCTGTCGTCCCCTTCTCCTCCTGCCCTCAATCCCTCCCAGCATCAGAGTCTTCTCCAATGAGTCAACTCTTCGCATGTGTGGATTATGTAAATTTATATACAGTTCATGGAATTCTCCAGGCCAGAATACTTGAGTGGGTAGTCTTTCTTTTCTCCAGGGGATCTTCCCAACCCATGGATTGAACCCAGATCTCCTGCATTGCAGGTGGATTCTTTACCAGGTGAGTCACAAGGGAAACCCAAGAATATTGGAGTGGGTAGCCTATCCCTTCTCCAGTGGATCTTCCCCACCCAGGAATTGAACCAGGGTCTCCTGCATTCCTTACCTTCTCTGACTGTACTGCAACTTTCGAGCTACTGTTCTTTAGCAGACGTGCACACAGGACTGTAAGCAACCAATGCATGATATAAATAAAATACATTTTATCTTCTCCTAGATTACTTTAAGATATTAAAGAATAAGTGCACACAATTATGGTTCATATTACTATTAATTTGCAGTTCCAACTTTATCATACAGTCTCACTACTGCATTATATGGGAGGAAGAGCTTAACTGTGGAAGCCCAGAGAGAAGTGATAAGGCTTATTTAGGTTAAAAAAAAAAAAAAGGAAAAAAAAACTATTTGGGAGATTCTCATTAAGACCTATATGGAAATGTCCTAAATAGTTCTTTATATAAACTGGTCCATATTATTTCCAATCAGAACTGCAAACGTAGCAAAATGTTCCTTACCTGAACTTTGAAGCTATTAAAATAGGTAACAAAAAATATTTCTGGAAGAATAAACTAGAAAATTATGTTGGTGAGGCAAACTGGAGACTGGGGTGGGAAAGAAAAATTTTGGGTATACTCTGATATAACTACAAATTTTAATCCATGTGAATGCATCATCTGGTTATAAACTAAGCATTTTAAATTGTTATTGGCAACATTTACGATATGTTTTAACTTATAAACTGTATCTTGGTAGGGATGAGATGTACTGAAGTTATAATTATTCATTGTATCTCAAAAACTCATTTTGGGGATTACTATCTTAGCAGAAATATAGTAAGACTGTTCCTTATTTGGAAAAGAAGCAGCCCCCTCAGTTAGTGGAAAAGATAGACATAATCTCCAGTATGATAGTCACTATTGCACATATGCAGTTGTGTAGTTTCAGCGTTTGAAACATGGCTAGTCCAAATTGAGATATGCTGAAATTATAAAATGTATACTTTGGATTTCAAAGACTCAGTAAAAATAAAGGATTAAAAGTATCATATTAATATTTTTTAATTACATATGGAAATTATACTATTTTAATATAGTGGATTAAATAAATACATTAAAATTCATTTCATTTGTTTCCTTTTAGGTTTTATTGTGGCTATAATAAAACTAAAAATTACATAGTCTGACCCTGCAACCCCTGGACTGCCGAATGCCAGGCTTCTCTGTCCTTCACTATCTCCTGGAGTTTGCTCAGATTCATGTCCACTGAGTCAGTGATGCCATCCAACCATTTCATCTTCTGTCACCCCCTGCTCCTCCTGCCTTCAATCTTTCCCAGCATCAGGGTCTTTTCCAGTTAGTCTGCTCTTTTGCATCAGGTGGCCAAAGTATTGGAGCTTCAGCTTCAGCATCAGTCCTTCCAATGAGTATTCGGATTGATTTCCTTTAGAATGGACTGGCTTGATCTCCTTGCAGTCCAAGAGACTCTCAAGAGTTTTCTCCAGTACCACAATTAAAAAGCATCAATTTTTTGGTGCTCAGCCTTGTTCATGTCCTACTCTTACGTCCATACATGACCACTTAGCCATTATAATTGTTATGAACATGGCAGGCCCTTGCATGTATTGTTTTGTTTTCTTTTTTCCTAAGGAGACTAGAGACTCAAGACCTTTGAGTGTATGTCCATTCAGATGTCTTCAAGTGTCAAAGTTTCAGATTTTTGGTTTCTATTTTCAAATAAGGCCCTAACCTTGACATAACTTATTTGTCCTATTTGGGCATTTAATTCTTTCTGAAGTTAAAATACTTTGACTAGTAAAGATTAGGCTTGGGAGACTTTTATGCACGCATTCCAAGTCTGTAGTGTACCTGACTTTCAAGTTATATGTTATTTCCTCAGTTCTTCCTTTATCTTTACATAGAACATCCAGTGGTGTTTAGTAATGAACCTCTAATTTCTTATTCTTATAGCAGCTCTTTTCTCATTCCATCTCAACTATCTGATCTTTCATGTCCAGAAGCACATTCCCTTCTATCTATATATCCTCTCAACTCTCCACTGGTCAGTATTTACCATCAGAAATCCACTTCATGGCAGAGGCAACCTGTGCTCCACCTCCCACCATGATAGGTCCTTCATCAGCAGCTGAGCTGTAAGTGACTTAGCTCAAATGCCCCTTTTGTCTTCTGCTAACTTGGATCACCCTCAATACCCTACCCTGCATGTTAAGTTCTCCAGTAGCAGATGAAATGGAGTCTAATGTGTCAGCATTAATGATGGATCAGTATCTGTGGAAAGAACAGGACAGAAGAAATATGGGAAATAGGAAAAAAGTTAAACTCCAAGGCAGGCTGACACAGTCTGGGGTGAATCTAGTGGGCAGCTCCAGAAGAAGATGCTATAGCTCTGCCTGGCTCAGCTGTGGACTGTCACTGTCCTGGAAGGATGTGAGCTTGGAAAAGGCAGCTCTCAGGGGCTTCCCTGGTAGCTCAGCTGGTAAAGAATCTTCCTGCCATGCAGGAGACCCAGGTTCAATCCCTGGGTCTGGAAGATCCTCTGGAGAAGGGATAGGCTACCCACTCCAGTATTCTTGGGTTTCCCTTGTGGCTCAGCTGGTAAAGAATCCACCTGCAATGCAGGAGACTTGGGTTGGGAAGATCCCCTGGAGAAAGGAAAGGCTACCCACTCCAATATTCAAGCCTCGAGAATTCCATTGTTTGTAAAGAGTCAGACATGACTGAGTGACTTTCATTTTCACAGGAGCTGAGGCAGACCCTGAAATTGCTGAGGATATGGAGATATTTCTTGATAACACGCCCTTCCAACAGGGTGGCAAGTCCTTCCCCGATAGGGGCAAGAGAAGGACATCTCTGTGCCTGCCGCAGCACGCACTCATCTAGAGCCACACACACACACACACACACATATACACACACAGAAGGTAAACGTCAAGAACTGACAACTTCGTTCATAAGGAGCCTTGAGTTTTTAAATTGCCTCGAAGTCTCTCTTTGAGCTCTAGCACATTAACTTTCAAAGTTTGAGGTTTTGGATGACTGTCATTCTACCTGTTACTCTACCTGCTATACTGAGGAAGAATCAGCAAAGTTAATTAGGTGTTTGGCTGGAGACATGAATAAAGTTGTCCGTGTGGATGGACGTCATCCTGCCAGTATTAGCGGATGTGACAGTGATAGCTACCTGCCTCCAGGGCGTCTGTTCAGCTGTTGCTTTTATCATCGGAACTAGCCTGGCCAGAGACATTCTCATGCCCTTCACCAGGAGGCATGAGATGCCCCCAGATTCTTATTATAAAAAGCAGATTGCTTCTAACAGAATAGTCTAACCAGCATATAAATTGTCATACATTTGCAAAAATTCCAAATGTGTTTCTTTCAAAATTCAGAATCACATTTATTGATGCTTTGGAGACTAGAAAACAATTTTAGGCACTAGAGAGAAATAAGGGATGAGAAAAAGGGTAATTTTACTGTTCACTGCATGCGATTCAGAAGGTTAAGTCTCATATAACTGAAGATTTTGTGACTCTTTCTTCTGGGACTGTGTGTGGTAGTCAGTTGTGTGCGATTCTTTGTGACCGGTGGACTGTCACCCACCAGGCTCCTCTGTCCATCGGAATTCTTCAGGAGAGAATACTGGAGTGGGTTGCTATTTCCTTCTCCAGGGGATCTTCCAAACCCAGGGATCAAACCCAGGTCTCTTGCATTGCAGGCAGACTCTTTACAGTCTGAGCCAACAGGGAAGCCTCATTCGTCTGAGGTCTACCAAAAATAATTATAATGTACATAATTTCTTAAGTGCACTATGTGTCAGTCATTTTATATACTTTATTTTTATTTCAAAAATAACCCCACGAAGTGTATGTAGACGCTGAGTCTTAGATGCTATCCGTGAGTCATGTGCTATTAGAGGTAGCCACTCTGCCAGACAGCTAGCAGATGACATCCTTGCATTTGAAGTAGAAAGTGAAGATATTAAGATTAAAAAGTATGTCCACATTCATGTTAAAATGTTAGTCCTTACAACAGTCCTTTACTTTGGGTGGGGAAACATTTTATCCCTATCTTAAATATGAGAAATTTAAGGTTCCTAAGATCAAAATGGCTTGCAAAAGATAATATGTTTAGTCATCTAAAGATATAAAAATTAAATCCAAATGTGTATGTTGCCTTCTTTTTCTTTTTTTTTCCCCAAAAAGGCAGTCACAAATCATGCATAGGAAAATATTATCTGTAAGCTTCTAATAAAACCAGTAAGTCCTAATTGCATATTACCAAACCATCCAAACAATCTTCCACAAATAATGAGTTTTGTTTGAGGAAATTAAAACATGGTTTATTGGAAAGGGCATTCAGCTGAGCAATAATGCCTGAATTCCAAGCGTGGTTTCTCTCTCAAATTCCACTACAACTCAACTGTGGCTGTGACTACTGTTGCTGCTACAAATGTCAGTAGAGAGTTACAGAGCTGGCCGCAGGTAGAGGCGCTCAGCTCCATGCTCATACGTGGCTGTACACTCCTCTCTAATGTATGGTAAGTTGGGTGTCATCATCTTCATTTTCTAGATAACCAAATGGAATACTAGAGAAATTCCTTGCTCAAAGCCATATGATATATCTAGTCACTAAAAAGCTGGTTCTTTGAAGTCACAGCCATGGATTTTTTTTTTTTTTTAATACCAGCTCAGTCACTTGTGAGCTTTGTGAATTTGGAAAAGTTACTTAATCTTCCTGGTCTCAGTTTTAAATGATAGAATTTGGATCGGATAGCCCCTAAGGACCGGAGAAGGCAATGGCATCCCACTCCAGTACGCTTGCCTGGAAAATCCCATGGATGGAGGAGCCTGGCAGGCTGCAGTCCATGGGGTCACTAAGAGTCCGATTGAGAGACTTCTTTCACTTTTCACTTTCATGCATTGGAAGAGGAAATGGTAACCCACTCCAGTGTTCTTGCCTGGAGAATCCGAGGGACGGGGGAGCCTGGTGGGCTGCCATCTATGGGGTCGCACAGAGTTGGACACGACTGAAGTGACTTTGCAGCAGCAGCAGCAGTCCCTAAGGACACATCCAACTGTGAGTCTCTGTTTTTTGGTATTGTTTTCAATTTAGATGGGTCCTTGTGTTACTGGGCTCCCATGGGACCTCCAGCAATTTGATTGTAACTCACAGCATCAGGAGGTGATTAGAAATCAATTTCACTTCCAGCAAGTTTCACGCTCCATGAATGGAATCCCTTCTCTTAGAGTCACCCATCATGAGCCTAAGGGCAATGGGAATCAATCTAACTCTCCAGGAGTATGTAGTGGTGTGGGGGTGTTAAGTTTTCCTGGGCAGGGGACACAGAGGTGGAATGGTATTAATTCTAACATATATTTGGTCATTATCTTCGGTTCTACCTGCTGTGAGCATCCATTCTTTTATTTCTGTGAGCTCAACACTCCCCGCCCCTCCGCCTTTTTTTTTTTTTTTTTTTAAATTGGCTTTAAGCTTCATTTTCTGTTAAATGACCTGAAGGAAGCTTTGAAAGGGGGCCAAGAAGCAAAAAAAAAAAAAAAAAAAAAAGACACAAAAAATCCATTTGCTATCAATGATCAGAGTATGAATTATTTCCTTTCTATTTCTGATAAGACTCATAAAGTCATTTAGAAATTACAAGGCTTAGCCAGTCATTCAACTTTTGATCATTAACATGCTGTACCCTGAGTCTGGTGAACATGGAGTGAGTAGATTTTGAGCCATTGTAGTCACTCATAATGAATGGAATTGCATGCATATTTCAGAAATAAAGTAAAACTTAGGAAGATATTTCAAAGTATATTGCATTCTAAAATTCTAAAGCTATCTCCAGAGAAAATTCTTGGTATACTGTGGAGAGTTTGGGGCTTCATATCTGAGTGGGTTTGAATCCCAGCTCTAGCACCCGTTGATCTGTGGACCTTCGGCAAACAGCCTCTTCAGTGACATCTGGAGAAGGGAATGGCAACCCGCTCCAGTATTCTTGTCTGGATAATCCCATGGACAGAGGAGCCTGGCAGGCTGCAGTCCATGGAGTCGCAAAGAGTCGGACACGACTGAGCCACTAGCACTTTCACATTCAGTGACATCAGAGTAAGACTATTTACATTAAAAAGTTTTCATGAGAATTAAAGAGAATAACATTTATAAAGTGTGTCATACAGAATATAATGAAATGAGGGCCCTAATAATTCTTAATTTCCTTCATTAAAGAGATAGATAAAATTTAATTTCTGATACCTTAATTTTTCAGTGAATGAGAACTGCAGGGTAATACTTATATTGGAGAGAATCATACTCTTGAATGACCCTGAGAAAAAAAAAAAGAGCTTTGCTTCCTTTCCATTTAGATTTCCTGTACAGAAATTACTGGAGAAATTCATCTGAAATAAGAACTTTCATACCTGAGCCACTGCCCAGAAATTAGGCACCACTTCTGGGAAGTTTCAAAAACACTTTGAACTTAACTTTCTAAAGTTGCTTTGCGTTCTGTACTGCTGGGCCCCTCTGCACATCCATGACTTGGCTGGAGCTGATGCTGGCTGTGCCAGCATACTTTCAAATTGATCAAGGCATAGAGCCTTGAAAATTTCATGAGAATCTGTTTTTGTGAGATTTCCAGATTTATACCGAGCTTTACAGATCCCAATGGGATGCATAATTCAGGGGAAAAAAAAAAAAGGAAAAAACAGAGAAAGCCTACGAACTCTAAGACACAGTGGTTGATATGCTTAATTCAGGTTGAATTAGGACCAATTGGAAGTGTGACTTCTCATTTCACCCTTAGTGGAGAAAATCTCTGATTGTTTTGTAGGATTGCCTTTTAAATATAACAGTAGTAGAAAGTCCCTAGAAACTGGAACAGAATAATATCTGGCAACACTAATAAAGATTTTGAATCAAGTCCCAGACTAAATCAAAGTAGGTATGTGTTCTCCTGGATTAACCATAAATTTCCTTGCTTTCATGCCTTTTTAATGAGGTACTAATCAAGACATATACACAGTAGTTTTTTTTTTTAGTGTTTATTTGATATCTGTTAAATGAGGTACTATTTCTTACTTTTTTATTGTTATTAGCTTATTTATTTTTAATTTTTACAATATTGTGTTGGTTTCTGCCATACAACAATGGAAATCAGCCACATTATACATACATCTCCTCCCTCCCAAGCCCCTCCCTCCCCACATCCCATCCCTCTGGGCCATCACAGAGCCCCAGCCTGGGCTCTCTGTGCCCCACAGCAACCCCTTACCAGCTCTCCGTCTTACATCTGATAGTGTGTCTACATGGATGCTTCTTTTCCACTTGTCCAACTCTCTCCCTCCCCTACTGTGTCCACATGTCAAAGAGAAAAACAAACATAGTGTATTAACTCATTTATATGGAATCTAGATACATGGAATTGATTAACCTATTTACAGGGAAGGAATGGACACACTATTTCTTATTTTGCTTGATTGTCTATTGTTTTAATGTTGAATACAGCATGGGCAACCGCCAATAATAATATAGTTTACTGTTTTTCCATCAGTCACTTCTGAAAAAATCTTGCCTATTCAACAACATTGATTGTGTAACAGCTAATCCATTTCCTCATTTGTAATTAGGCATATGAATATCAGTCAGAGTTTCTGCACAACACAAGACATCCAGCAAGGCACACTGATCTGATCCAAACCTAGGCGAAAGGAAAGAGACATGGTGATCCACTTAACCTAGAGCAGCAGCATTGTAGAATAATGTTCAGTTGCTGCCAGATTTCTAAAAACATTGGAAGCAAAACATTCCCTTGACTCTCTCTGCTAGTTTATAATGAGGGTTTCCAGGCTGAGGACCATTATTTCATTCATATTTTCATCTGTTTATTTGTTCAGAAAACAATTTTTCATCTTGCATCACGAACTAGGTGCCAGATAGAGACACAGTATATCCTTTATCTGATGTATTTGCTAGCATAGATTCAGATGGAAACACTGAAGAATGAATCTTAATATAAATATTCAAAGAAATGGGTTCACTTGTCATAAAAATAAGGTGTTCTTTGTATAGCCAGTTTTTGACACTGATATTTCTTATATCCTTCATTTCAGTTCAGTTCAGCCGCTTAGTCGTGTCTGACTCTTTGCGACCCCATGGACTGCAAAGACCCCACGGACTGCAGCACACCAGGCCCCCCTGCCCATCTCCCGGAGCATCTCCCCAGAACTCCCGGAGTTCACTCAAACTCTTGTCCATCGAGTCGGTGATGCCATCCAACCATCTCATCCTCTTCGTCCCCTTATATCTTTACTCTATGTCTTGAAAAAATATTTATTTTCCAAACATTTGAGACTATTTGAAAATGGAGAAAGAAGGTTGATATGGCTCAAGATGGTCTTCATTAAAACAAAAACAAGTATGTAACAATATGACACAAGACACCTCTCCTGATGTGCTTGTGTTTGCCATGATCACTTCACCACTATCACCATAAGTGATAGTATCTTATGTCTTATGATGGATATACTGTCCTATATACACACTTTGCTGTCATTGTTGTTGCTGTTGTTTTTTAGTCACTGAACTGTGTCTGACTCCTTGCCACCCCATGGACTGTAGCCTACCAGGCTCCTCTGCCCATGTGATTTCCCAGATAAGCAATCTGGAGTGTGTTGCCATTTCCTTCTCCAGGGGATATTCTTGACCCAGGAGTCAAACCCACATCTGCATTGGCAGGCAGATTTTTTACCACTGAGCCACCAGGGAAGCCCATATACACACTATTATATATAAAAGATAGCTAATAAGAACCTACTGTACAGCACAGGGAACTATATATGGTGCTGTGTAATGACCTATGTCGGAGAAGGCAATGACACCCCACTCCAGTACTCTTGCCTGGAAAATCCCAAGGACGGAGAAGCCTGGAAGGCTGCAGTCCATGGGGTCACTGAGGGTCAGGCACAACTGAGAGACTTCACTTTCACTTTTCACTTTCATGCATTGGAGAAGGAAATGGCAACCCACTCCAGTGTTCTTGCCTGGAGAATCCCAGGGATGGTGGAGCCTGGTGGGCTGCCATCTATGGGGTCGCACAGAGTCGGACACGACTGAAGCGACTTAGCAGCAGCAGCAATGACCTATGTAGGAATGGAGTCTAGAAGAGAGTGGTATATATATATAAATGGGCTTCCCTGTTGACTCAGATGATAAAGAATTTGCCTCCAATGCAAGAGACCTGGGTCAACGTATATATATGGCTGATTCACTTTACTGTACAGCCAGAAACTAACTCAACATTGTAAATCAATAAAAAATTAATTTTAAAAATCATATTTGAATCCTAAAAAGTAAATAAATAAAATCATTCTAATTAGATTAAAAAATAAAGGGGATAAAAATTGAGCAGTATGTCTAGGAGGAGTTTTTGTTTATTTTCCAGTGGTTGGTAGGAATATGTTAATCTTCTATTGGCATTGATTAGTTGATCACATGCAGCCTTAAGGATCTAAGACTTTAGCTTCCACAATTAATAGAAAAATCTTAGGAGAAAAAAGCCAAGATTTGGAGGCAACAGACTTTAATGTGGGTCCCAACTTCATTCATTATTAGCTTCATGACTTTAGTCCAAGTGGTTTCATCTTTATGTCTCAGAACCATTAATCTGGAACACGGGGATATACACACAGCCCTTCTTCCCAGACTCAGACTCTGAGCATCAGCAGTGTTATCATGTGACTTTTAACTGGTCAAGGGTTGATTTGAAAAAAAAAAAAAGTTCCCTTTCAAGCCCGTGAGGAAGGGCAGAATGAATGGAAAGATGACAGAAATTCATCAGGATAAAGGATGAATAACATCCAGGTATTGACACAGGAAATCCTAAAAGCTCAGGATCTTAGCACAGTATAGTTGTATAGCACACACCTGCCACAACCCAAAGCAGCCTATAGATTCGGAGTAAGGGAGGTCTTTTTCCTAAATGACATTTGTGGCCCTCAGAACCACAGATGGATTTTCTGCATCTGGCTTGCCAGAGAGTGAAAAGAGATATTAAGCCAAAGAATCTCATAGGGAATTTGGGGCCAGGTCAGGAAGTGGTATATAATCCCTCTTCCCACTTTCTCCTGCCTAGAGCTCATGCTGAAGACCACCTTTCCCAAAATATGTGTTCTTAAAAATGTAGGCTTTCACTGCCCCCATCAAATAATGGGAAAAAAGAATCATGAATATATAGCATCAACTCATCTACAAAAATCTCCTGAAAGGATGAGACTTACTAATGGTATCCAGAAGTATTTCTCAGGACACAAGAGTTATATACAAAGTTTAATGTCTAAATTGTGGATCACAGAAGTTATTCTCATTTTATGATCCCTGGATACCTAGATGTTAATTATGATAGCAATAGGAGGCTTCCAGTTATTATCTAAGGAAAGCATGTGCTTACTAATTAAAATGAAAAAACAAACAAAAAGCCCAGGTTAGCTAAATATCAAGCATCTAATTAAACAAGGCAATTTAATATTATTTGAAAATTACTGCTTTTATTGCATGCTCAGGTTTATTTGTCTTGATTAATGCAAAATTAGAGGTTTACTTATGCTTTTCTTGTACATATTTGTTTGGTTGACAGAATCTCCCAAATACAGAATCCTTTGAAGGAAATACTAAAAGAACTTATAAAATGGTAGTGAATGATCATCCTAGATCTAACCATTAGACATAATAGGAAATCAAATTTGAATTAAATAAGATGTATTTTGTGGATGACCCTTCACCATTTATTCTAATGGTGATCCTCAAAGGTTGATTGAAATTGTTACGTGGATTTTCAGTATTGACCAAATCATTCAGAGAATCAACAGAAACAAACATGAACTTAATCACTATGACCTAAACACTGACCGTTTCTTCGAAATCAGACAAGTAAATGAATTCAATTGGTGGTGAAAATGAGGTACTGAAATTCTTTACCAATTTCATCAGTCATTTTATTCAGTCATGCTGAAATTCAAGTCTTCAGTTTTACATAAGAGAAAATAGAAGTTCATATAAGAAAAGGGACTTCCTGGTTAAGAGAAACAAACAATCAAACAAAAAATGCTTTCTCGTCTTCTAGCCCAAGCTCTTTCCATACTGCTTGAAACATGCTTAAGTCTCAAAAATCTGTTCATCATTCATTGGCCAATGTGATGCCTAAATCCAGACCTAGAGAAGTTATGATCCCTATCACCCTCTCAGAACTATAAAGAGATAAGAAAAATAGCTCAAGGAATGAAATAAGTCAAAGGAAGTGGGCTCAAGGAGAATTACTTTTTATCAGGATGCAAACTTATTTTACTTTTTCTTACTTTTAAAAAGCAATCACTCCTTAGTCAAGTGGGCCAGATATGCCCATGTTCCTTTTTCATGCAAGCATGCCTTTCAGTTTGGAAATGGCAGTAGGTCAGGAGCGTCCTCTAAAGCAGAATTTGAAAAGTAGTGGCTCTATGACCATTAGATAATGGTTTTCATTTAATTTTTGTCTGCATTCAAATTAGTTGCAAAAATTGAAAAACTGGGAGATTTCAGAGAAAAACAAAGGAACAAACAATCCTGGATTTCTGGCTTCTTTTGAGAAAGGGATGGTCTAAGAACTCTGTCAGCATTTCTGGAGCCGAGTGGCAGGGATAATGTTCAGATAGGACGTCCCCTCTCCAGTTCACCTGAGGACCGACTGCTCCCTAATTATTTACCTGCCTTTGGAGCCCAGGATCACCAAGCACTTTCCTCCATCTGGTCTAATCCATGAGTGTGTCACTGATTAGCAAGATGAACAGATTTTTGAGACTTAAACATGTTTCAAGCAGTATGGAAAGAGTGTGTGAGTTTCCTGTCTGAGACACTGCATTGCACCATCAGGACTAATCAGAGGACTGAAAACTGGATGTCTTCCTTTCCATCTCTGCATCTTCATGAAAGTAAATTTATCTCCCAGTGGCATCATCTTTAAAATATATTATTCATTCTGTTTTATAATGCTTCTCTGATTTCCCAATAACAAGTAAAGAAACTTGATTCACAGGACATGTTCTGTAAGTAAACTCCATTCCCTTCCCCAAATTCCCCTATTTCAATCAGCAAATATTCCAAGAAAATTTACTAAGTTACTGCAATTTTCAAAGTACTTAGCAGTGTTTTAGTAATGATTTGTTTCCAGTTGATAGCATTAATCAGATTTAGTAAGTTTAGAAATAATAATAATAGCCAGCATATACCCAGTATGTGTAGCATGTGTGTGCTCAGTTGCTGAGTCCTGTCCAACTCTTGGTGACCCTGTGGACTGTAGCCCACCAGGCTCTTCTGTCCATGGAATTTCCCAGGCAAGAATACTTGAGTAGGGCGTCATTTCCTTCTTCAGGGCATCTTCCTAACCCAGGGATCCAATCCATGTCTCTTGTGTCTCCTGCATTGGCAGGTGAATTCTTCACCACTGAGCCACCTGGGAAGTCCCACTTGTAGCATATCAGAAGCTTTTTTAAACACAGAAACATTTTGTAAATGTTAAATGATATACTTCTTATATTATTAAAAAATGTGGTACATTTGTGATTTTCCTGACATCCTTGCATTGAATAAAACATGGCGGGGGTGGGGGGAGTTTAGTCAATTTAAAGTTCACTTGAAAAAGTATCATAAATAAAAACATGGCAGATCTGCATTTGGATATAATAAAAGTGTGATGATTATCATCTAATAGATAATCATTCAAAAATGCCAGTTTAGGAGGTTGATATCTGAGTAGTCTACCATCACATTTAGAGCTCAAATTTTTAACCTCGACAGATGCTAACACAAAAAGGTGTTGCAGACCCAACACTTACTTGCTAATGGCCAAGCTGTCAGGAATTTAACTTCTCTGTTGTAAATGTATTTCTCTCATGCCCTTTCTTTGGTCAGTGCTTATTTACACTGAGAACATTACCTGCACAGCACACCTGTTTATTCCAGGAGACAGGTGGCTTAAAAAAGCAAATGAGCCTAGCTCCCATGACATTTTGTTAAAAAATAAATAATGCAAAGCAAAGTCTCATATGGCTCATGGAGTCTTGCTAATCAGGCAGATGGCCTCTGTGCAGTTCCTCGGGGCCTAAAATGCAAATACTGATATGCTGATAATCGCTGAACCCTAGTCTCAGTAATTGTTTCTATCCTCATTATCTTCTATTATTCCCCATAAAAAAATCCATTTTTAGCTAAGAAATCTGATGCACATAATACAACTGATATCAAAGGTTTAATGGCCTTGTCATCAATAAATTGAATTAAATCTCTCCTTAGCAGTAACGATGCCTCAGACAGGGCAACAGATAATAAGACCATAGCACTGGAACATTCAGTGGATGGTTCTTACCCATTGAAACTTAACATTATGGCTAATTGGTCATTGCTAGCTATTCTTTTAGATGTATTGGTTATGTCTCCCCATAAATATCTCAATTCCAGCTTACTTGCTTAAGAGGAATGTCTTTATTGGCAGCATGACACATCATTAAACTATACAATAGGGCGCCATCCTTCAACTTAGACAGTGCTAAAGAACATATCATGTCAGATGGTCTAATAAAAAGCAGTACCCACGTTACCACTCAGTAAGACTAATACAAAAAAAAAAACAAGTTATGACTGTGAAAATGTCTTTTGCCAATCTTTACCTCAAGCATTTTTCTATTTCATTTTTCTTTTGCTTCCCTTTAATTTTCCAGTAGTCTCGTAAATTATGTCCCAGGAAAGTCATGAATTTTTCTCTTCATTATACAATTTGTTAGGTTTAGTCTTAGTCACTAAGTCTGACTCTTTTGTGACCCCATGAACTGTGGCCTGGCCTGGCTCCTCTATCCATGGAATTTTCAAGACAAGAATATTGGAATGGGTTGCCATTTCCTTCTCCAGTTATTTGCTATAAATGAGAAAACTAGCAGAACAGAATAACTGGAAGGAGAAATAAGATTAGACTCTGGCAATGGAATGCAAATGTACTGCCATCTATAGGCTGGCAGTAAATTCCTGGTCAGAATGAACCTGGAGGACTAGGCTCACCCACACTGTTCATACAGGAATCAGGTGTTTCCTGACAGTTATTAACTCTGGGGATTTTAGGAGAATATCTGGTCAATATCACCTTGCTTTCTTTCTCCTTACTTAATAGTTAGATTTTTATTTGACTTGAGGACATGTGAGTCAAAAGTGAAAGAAAGATAAGTCAAAATTCCAAGTTTAAAGTAATATTACAATATTCACCTTTTTAAAAATGTTTTTATTGGTTGGCTATCAGCAAATCTTTTAAGCAAGAATAAAAATTAAATATTAAGGTAAATTTATGTCGGTCACTTGAAATAAATTTGGAAGTCGTAAATCATTTACCCTTTGGGTTTCCATATTCTCTAGCCAGTAATAAAATCATCTTCTTTATCTTCATATACCATCTCTCTTTCCTATAAATTGGAATCATGCTTAGTATTTACAACTACTAAGTAAGGAAAGAATATTCAGAACACTCCTTTGAAATGTGTACCTGTATTTATTCACAAATTTTTATTTTGACAGAAATACCCAATCCAGATTTTGACAAGATCTCTGATCTATACAGGTTTTTTGCAAAATATTCTTCCTTCATCAGTCTTCTGACACTGGATTTAAAAATCAGTGTGGGACCCTGTGGAAAGCACCCTGGGGCAATGCCTGGAGGAAAGAAGGCCAAAAGTTGATCATGGCCTAGATAGCATTTCTTAAAACATGCAAAATTCAGTGGACTGGGGCAGGGCAGTACTACAGGTTCTGCCAGAGGCCTGCCAAGGAGACCAGCTGCAGTTGTCACCACAGGTGGCTTCCAGGGACATCCCAGCAGAAAGACACAAAGCAGTTGCTAATCATCCTGTTTCACCCCTGCTGTTAACACATGTTGTCTGAAAGTCTCTCCCAGCACTGACTTACCGCCTTGGATTAAAAGTGCATGTGTTCAGAGCTTATCTCCTTAGCTAGACTGTCAATCATGACTTAAGAATAGTGGCCTTGTGCCCTTGCAGCCAGAAGTACAATGCTTTGAGCCTATTAAGAACAATAAACGGTTATTAGAAACCATAAATAGTGAAAAAGACTGAGAAGCTGAAAACTGTCCCTGTGTATTAAAATCTAGAATACCTACATCACTCATGTTACAGGATTAGAAATGGCTTCTCTCCAGCCATCTACTGCAGAAGTAGAACGCATATCTATCCTTGCCAATTAAGAGCCTATATCTGTCGAATCCTCCTTATTTTTATCTATATGCATCTTCTTTAAATTCATCCCCCAGGCATTTAGAACTTGCTTTATTTATACCTATGGAATTAGAATAGCAATGAATATTGATATTATTTGAGAATTTATTATATTCCTAGGACTGTGACTGGTTTGGAAAACACTAGCGTGGTTTTTCCTTGGAGCATGCTTTACTCTATCCAATTCAGTCTACATGCATTTCACTGTGTGAGCAATGCTGAATCTCAGAGTTATGACTATGACTCGTGCCCAATTTTACCCCATGTGATTCTGTCCTGGAAAGGTCACTGGTTTGTAAGTCAGAGGCCCTAGTGCTAGTACTGGCTCTCCTAGTTACTGAATGTGGGATTACTAAATCACTTAATTCCACTAAGCCTTGATCTGCCTGGTGGCCCAGACAGTAAAGCATCTGCCTACAATGTGGGAGACGTGGGGTCAAGCCCTGGGTCAGGAAGATCCTCTGGAGAAGGAAATGCAACCCACTCCCATACTCTTGCCTGGAAAATCCCATGGATGGAGGAGCCTGGTAGGCTACAGTTCATGGGGTCACAAAGAGTCAGACACGACTGAATGACTTCACCTCACTTCACTTTTTAGTTGCCTTGTATATATAAAGGTGCTAACACTTTTTAAAATGTTCTTAAAGTGCGTTCATGTATCTGAAAGCAATGTGTAAGCTATAAATTCCTATAAACACATAGAGATCAATCATTACTATTGCTACCAGATTAACATTGGAAATCAGCAGAGTGATAAGAATCATTCACCTTCCAGAACGAGCTAAATACCTCCTCTCCAAGAGTCTTCAGTGACTGCTTTAGCCTAAGTCAGGATTTCTGGCACTGGAATTGCCTTTAGCAGTCTCTAACTTCCAGTCATGTATGGATGTGAGAGTTGGACTGTGAAGAAGGCTGAGCGCCACAGAATTGATGCTTTTGAACTGTGGTGTTGGAGAAGACTCTTGAGAGTCCCTTGGACTGCAAGGAGATCCAACCAGTCCATTCTGAAAGAAATCAGCCCTGGGATTTCTTTGGAGGGAATGATGCTGAAGCTGAAACTCCAGTACTTTGGCCACCTCACGCGAAGAGTTGACTCATTGGAAAAGACTGTAATGCTGGGAGGGATTGTGGGCAAGAGGAGAAGGGGATGACAGCGGATGAAATGGCTGGATGGCATCACTGACTCGGTGGACATGAGTCTGAGTGAGCTCCGGAAGTTGGTGATGGACAGGGAGGCCTGGTGTGCTGTGATTCATGGGGTTGCAAAGAGTCACACACGACTGAGTGACTGAACTGAACTGAACTTGCTTCAGATATATCAGTTTTCCCTGACTTGCTCACTGAGGTCAAGGAGTTTTTCCTAAGAAAGCACTCCTACCATGGCATGTCCACATACACTATGCTTAATAGGAAACTTGGTACAAAATAGGGGTAAATGTATATATAGAGTCACATAACGAATCTTCTCTTTGTATCAGAACCCTGTCCTGTGCCATGTCAAAAGCATCTTTCTCTAACTTTACTCCATTCATGGCTGCAGGGGCCAATTTCTCCTAAGCTTCCAATGACTTCTCTTCTGGCAGGTACAACCTCTGCCTGAGGCCAACGAAGTAGCTTTTACTTACTGTTCGGGACTTCTCTTATACCCTGACAGCTAAAATGTGTGTGTGTGTGTGTGTGTGTGTGTGTGTGTGTGTGTGTGTTGTGTATGTGTTTGGGGATGGAGGTCAATGCCCAGGGACCATTTTTTAACCAATGCAGTAAGAAGAAGCAGATAGGTGTTTCCGTCTTTGATTCCTTAGGGAATGTTCTGAACTGCATTTCCGAAGCCTTCTCAGGAGGCTCAGGCGAACCCAAGTGCCTGTGGCCCATGAGATGGATAACATCTCCCTTTTACTTTTGCTCCTTCTTCATTGAACTCTCATTATCCAGTATTTGCTGCCCCTGGGATCATCTTCCCATATAAACTACCCAAATATTAGCTTCTGTTTCAGGCTCTGTTTTCAGGAAATCCAATTAAGAAGCCATCTCTAGGACCTCAGCAAGAATTTGGCATCAGAATGACTTAGACCTTAGTGACCCATCTTTTTCTCACTTAGATGCCTTTAAATTCTAATGCTAAGTCTGTGTCATATTAATGAGTACAAAGTGAAAGTGGAGAGTGAAAAGGTTGGCTTAAAGCTCAACATTCAGAAAATGAAGATCATGGCATCTGGTCCCATCACTACATGGGAGATAGATGGAGAAACAGTGGAAACAGTGTCAGACTTTATTTTTCTGGGCTCCAAAATCACTGCACATGGTGACTGCAGCCATGAAATTAAAAGACGCTTACTCCTTGGAAGGAAAGTTATGACCAACCTAGATAGCATATTCAAAAGCAGAGACATCACTTTGCCAACAAAGGTTCGCCTAGTCAAGGCTATGGTCTTTCCTGTGGTCATGTATAGATGTGAGAGCTGGACTGTGAAGAAGGCTGAGCGCCGAAGAATTGATGCTTTTGAACTGTGGTGTTGGAGAAGACTCTTGAGAGTCCCTTGGACTGCAAGGAGATCCAACCAGTCCATTCTGAAGGAGATCAGCCCTGGGATTTCTTTGGAAGGAATGCTGCTAAAGCTGAAACTCCAGTATTTTGGCCACCTCATGCGAAGAGTTGACTCATTGGAGAAGACTCTGATGCTGGGAGGGATTGGGGGCAGGAGGAGAAGGGGACGACAGAGGATGAGATGGCTGGATGGCACCACTGACTCGATGAATGTGAGTATGAGTGACCTCTGAGAGCTGGTGATGGATAGGGAGGCCTGGCATGCTGCAGTTCATGGGGTCGCAAAGAGTCGGACACGACTGAGCGACTGATCTGATCTGATCTGATGTGGCCATCAGATAATTAAGACCAGGTGTAAACATATAAACAAGTTAGGTACTCTATTCAGGCTTAGTCTGTGCTGAGTCATACAAGCATGATCCTAAGAATGCACAGAGTTGGAAAAATAAATCAGACTCTAGCCCTTCTAAGCATCATCTAAATTTCTGCACTCAGCTCACTGAGACAGAATAAAAGCAGGTACTTCATCCTATAAAGAGTCTGATGCTGGGAGGGATGAGGGAGGAGGAGAAGGGGACGACGAGGAGAGATGGCTGGAGGACACTGACCGATGGATGCGAGCGAGGACCTCCGGGAGCGGTGATGGACAGGGAGGCGGCGGCGCGGTATGGGCGCAAAGAGTCGGACACGACTGAGCGACTGATCTGATCTGATCTGATCATCCTATGTAGGAACACTGTATTTTGCTGTAGCCTTTACAGGAATTGGAATAGTAATCTTTTAAAAAAATTTTTTTGAAAAGTTCAGGAAAACTTAGAAATATCCAAATATTTATATATCTCTACCATTACCACTTCCTTCCCAATAAAATAAAGAACGTCTGTGCCTATCATGGGATGACTTCCCTGAGAATTCTGGCAGAATGAATCAGAGCTCTCATTCAGGTATCCCGTCAATATAGTTTTCTGAAGCAATATTCCCTGTGTTTACTGCAGCCTAAGAGGTATTCCCCAGCAACTGATGGCTTCCTCAGTATAACTGGTAATAATAACAATAACAATAATATTAATAATTGAGATGAGAAATTTTCATGTGCCACAAATGTATATTTTACATAATTTTTAAAAGTTCATTCTGAAAACATTCAGTTCAGTTACTCAGTCATGTGTGACTCTTTGAGACCCCATGAATCGCAGCACGCCAGGCCTCCCTGTCCATCACCAGCTCCTGGAGGTCACTCAGACTCTAATGTCCATTGAGTCAGTGATGCCATCCAGCCATCTCATCCTCTGTTGTCGCCTTCTCCTCCTGCCCCCAATCCTTCCCAGCATCAGGGTCTTTTCCAATGAGTCAAGATCCCGTGGAGTAGGAAATGGCAACCCACTACAGTATTCTTATCTGGAAAATTCCATGGTTAACAGAAGAGCCTGGCAGGCTACAGTCCATGGCATTGCAAAGAGTTGGACTTGGCTGAGAAACGAAGCACACACCCACACACAGAAACTACACTCCAACAAAAGTGATGAAAAGAGGGAACCTTAATGCAAACTATGGACTCTGGGTGACAAAAACGGGCCACTGTAGGTTCCTCAACTGTGACAAATGCACCACCCTGGTGGGTGGGGACTCTTGAAAAAGAGGAAGGCTGTGCATGTGCTGGGGCTCTGAGTACATGGCAGAGCTCTGTACTTCTTTTTCAATTTTGCCTTGAACTTAAGACTGCTTTGAAAAATTAATTCTTAATAAAAAAATTTTAAAGTCAACCTTTATTTACTACAAACCCCTCCACCACCACAACCACCAGTGAAACAATTGGCCCTGCTCCTCAGAATCCGTGAGCAGCGACCCCAAAGTCATCATGATGGGAAATGGTGAGTAGAAATTTTTTTTTTTTTTTTTTTTAACGAATGGCACCAAATTCAACTCTACAGTAGGTATCCAGTAGGTGGGGAGAGAAAGATTCCTTCCTTCTTTAACAGCCCCTTTTACTGTGATTCCTAGACTTGTGAGAAAAGACCAAACTGAAGACAAGCCTAAAGGCACCTTGAACCCAGCCAGTCAGTCTTCCAAACAATCAAGGACCATTTTCCTACCAACCTACATTAAGTCCCTCGAGTCCTGGAAATGGAGACTCGGTTGGCACTGCCTGTTACTGAGTGATCAGTGGAGCTTAAGGGAGGAGGAGTATTTTGATTTCCCTCTAGGCATTCTTCTTTCCCTTGCCTGGTGACACACTATTGGTCAGAAAACTCTCTCATCACCTCTGCAGTGGAGTTCTGCAAAGACTCGATCATCTGACTTATTAGCAAGTCAGGGGGTCTCTACAGATTCCATCCAGCACAGACTCTACTAGGGTCTTAGCTATCCTCTAAGCCCACCTTGTGGGCCTCTCTGGGTTACCATAGCAACAACCCACAGGCGATGGCCTCTCCAAGAAATTGTCAATTAGAATGGAGAGAGGGTTAAGCTTGAGTGACAGTGTGGTCATCCTAGCCATATTTAGACGAGAATATAAATAACTCAGTAACCAAAGAGCAGATGAATCTCTGCCCTGCCCCCACCCTTTGCTCAGACTATAAAGAAAACTCTCATGTTTGATATGAGTTGTTTTCCAGCTCTAAATAATGTACATAAGACTCACCACTGACATTTATTTAAAATAAAGTTTCCCAAGCCATACCTTGAATGATTTATATTCACAGTATCTAGAACGAAGAGGCAGGGGTTTGCGTATTAAAGCGTGATGCAGATGATTTGAAAACTATCCATGGCAACACTGATTTAGGTGTTCGTCGAAAACCCTAATCCTCAAGATGTTCATTTTGGGCTGAATCGTGTCCTTCCCAAATCCATATGCTGAATCCTTAACCCTCAGGACCTCGGAAGATGACAGTTCAGAGATAGGGCCTCTAAAGTGTGAATAGATGGAAAGAAGGCCCTTAGGATGGGCCCTAACCTGATCTGAATGGTGTCCTTGTAAGAAAATGAGATCGGGACACATGGAGCAACACGGAGATGCGCTGGTGCAGAGGAAGGGCTATGTGAGCACCCTGCCAGAAGGTGGCCGTCTGCAAGCAAGCCGCGGAGACAGGGCCCAAAGAAACCAAACTGTCTGCTTAGCCTCCCAGCTTCCAGTACTGTGAGAAAATCAATGTCTATTGGTGAAACCACCCGTGCATGCTAAGTCACTCAGTCGGACTCTTTGTAACTCTATGGACTGTAGCCCACCAGGCTTCTCTGTCCATGGGATTCTCCAGGCAAGAATACTGGAGTGGGTTGCTGTGCCCTCCTCCAGGGGTCTTCTCCATCCAGGGATTGAATCCGCATCTACTTACAGTCTCCTGCATTGGCAGGCAGGTTGTTTACCTCTAGCACCACCTGGGAATCGGAAGCCACCTGGTCTGGGATATTTTGCTGTGGCAGCCCCAGCAAACTAATACAATATTACATATGCAAAGCAAGCTCCCAAAACAATAAATATGGCAAAATACTTCTTAGCTGAGGTTAGAATAGCAGCCAGAAATTATGCTTTGTCCTCATTACGTGGCCAGCACAGTGCTGTTGACCCTGGAGTTTGAGAATGATCTCAAAAGAAGCATGGGACCTGTTAAACAGTTTTGCAACACACACAAAACATTGACTATTGGAGAAATTATATTAATATTTAAATATGAATTAGGTGGTGAATGTCACTGGTTGGAGCTGAAAAGGGATAAGGATCCACGAATCCTCTGGAATATTCATGGAAGGACCCGTGAGGTTGATGGGGCTTCAGGTGAAGGTGGAAGAGGATGCCCAATAGTACAGCAATGTGTGCAAGTGATGGTGTGAACAACCAATCAGGGTTAAATTTGTGGAAATTTTCCAATGTCACGTCACATAATTCTTTCCTCAGTTCCTTTCTGGCCTTGTTGTTGTTGTTGCTCAGTCGATAAGTCATGTCTGACTCTGTCCCCATGAACAGCAGCGCACCAGGCCTCCCTGTCCCTAGGGGCCATCTCCCAGAGTTCACCCAAGTTCATTTCCACTGAATCACTGAGGCTACCCAATTGGTGATGCTATCTGGATTATTCAATATTTTATTCCATGTTGACTCAGAAAGAACCTAAATAAGGTGAGCTGTTCAATAGGATAGATATCAGTTACAAAGTAATCAGAATACAGAAAGATTGGAAAAGGGACTGAATTTCATATAATGAATATAAATTCTTACTCAAGGATTGAGAAATTTTGTTAGAAAATTGCTCATTTCCTAAGTTGCTTTTCTTTGTAAGAAATTTTAGCCGGTAATGTTTTTGTCCCCTTGACAATGGTTAGTATAGTATAAGTAAAATTTGTGAGGCTTGCTTTGGGACCAAGATTTTAATTAATTTAGTACTGAACCTAAAATCATTGAATCTAAAACTGCATGAGAATTAGAAAATTAAAATGGCAGAGAATAATAGTCATCCATTGGTTTTAGTCATCCATCATGTAAAATAAAATGTATTTATTTTAATATGTAAATGTACTCAAACATGACTAACATTTCCAAGTGCATTTAATGGATTACTGTACCACTTAACTGCTGCTGCTGCTCCTAAGTCACTTCAATTGTGTTTGACTCTATGTGACCCCATAGACTCACCAGCTCCCTGGTCCCCGGGATTCTCTAGGCAAGAACACTGGAGTGTGTTGCCATTTCCTTCTCCAATGCATGAAAGTGAAAAGTGAAAGTGAAGTCACTCAGGTGTGTCTGACTCTTTGCAACCCCATGGACCGCAGCCCACGAAGCTCCTCCATCCATGGGATTTTCCAGGCAAGAGTACTGGAGTGGGGTGCCATTGCCTTCTCCATACCAGTTAACTAGCCAAGCATTATAATAGGTTGGGTTGCAATCTAGTATTAAAAATGTTGCATCAAAATGTCCATGGCTAGATGCAATAGAAGTTGTTTCTCTAATATATCTGTGCAGGTATTCTTGGTCAGTGAAGGCTGACCTTCAAGTGCTTTGAAGATGCAAATTATTTCCATTTTGTGCCTTCTTCTTAGTTGACTGTGACCTCAATATCTTTGCATCCTCCAGAGGAAGGGCAAGCAATATGGAGGAATCATACCTAGCTCATTTTCTAACTTGGCATGGAAATGAAATATATCACATTCTCTAATATTCCACAAAAAAGAATTAAACACTTGGCCCCACCTCAGTGCATGGCAGGCTGGGAACATCCCTATAATGTGGCTACTTCCAGCCAAAGCATGAGCACAAGAACACAGATTTTTATGTACAACTGTCTTTGTCACAAATCTCAAGTTATCCCTTCAGCCAGGATAGTGAATTTTTATTTCAGTGATAAATTTCCCATAAGAATAAAAGACAACCAAGAAGAAAATATGAAAAATGCAAATTGTAATCATTTTAGGACTGGAAAGCTATTTTAATTTTGAGCAAATAATCTGAATTTACACAGAGGGTCTTGTCCTTTTTGAAGACAGGCAATTTTTTTTTCTTCCAAAAATGATTTCTCCTGAATATTAAATATAGACTAGGGGTTAATGGTTGTATGAGCGTAGAGTACCTGGAAAAATTTGTTGCCATGACAATGTAATTCACATTATTAATAACTTGTATTTATTTCCTCTTTTTTCAAATAGGTGAAATTTAAGAAAAGCTAAAATAATCTCTAAAATGCCAGAAAACTAAGAGACTTTCATTAGAATCATAAATAGTCATGTTTCTACCACTTGAAAATGATTAGAAAGAAAGGAAATAAAATTTCCCTGTAGTCAGCTTAGATGCATACTGATTTTATTCTAGACAAAATATCTTCTTTTTAACCTTGATCAATATGTTCATACATGCACATGAAATAGCAGTTCATATTCAAGTTGCTCTCTATATATCAAATATATCAAGTGTGAATATTTTACATGTCATTTTGAATAAGGAAAGGTACAATAAAATAAAACAGCAGTAATAATGTTTAGAACACTGAAAGTGGGTATAATTTAACCCAAAATATTGGAAGAAGTACTATTAATTTCATGTTCTTTAGCTTAATAAAATATTCCTACATATACATACTTTCTATGTTCTAAATTGAATTATTTCTGTCCTAACATGTGACTTCAGAATGCTAAGGGGATTACAGTCCTTACTGCTTACTGCACAAAGAAGAGAGAAAAAGAAAAATATTAGATTTTTCAATAACATTTTAATGCTCCCAGACCATGAAATTTCATTTTACTGCCTACCTTTTGCCTCCATATTTAATCTCCCGCTTCCTTTTCCACAGGATATTAAAATATGTACTTTTTTTTTTCATTCAAAGAAAGAGGAAGAAGAGAAAAGGCCATACTGCTCTCCAGCATCTCTCTCATTTTTCTTGCTTCTTTATATGTGGAGCTGTTGGAGGAAATTATGTGCTAGAATGGCATTCTCTAAATTTTGTGAAACACTCACCATTCATAATGTTAATAGGTAGAATATGAAAAAATTCTTATTTCAAATGTTTAAGATTCAGTAGTATAAGCAAAATTAAATAATTTTATTTCTTTTTATTTTCTTAGCTGCAAGATTTCCTATAGCTTTCAATGATCAATATGCCTTCTGCCCCTCGAAAAGAAAATAGGCTATTACAAATATGCCTTCTGATCATCAAAGAAATGGAATATGTAGAGGCCTCCAAAAGTTATTTGTAATGTAACACTTCTTGCCAGACATTTTGCAAGATTATGACTCAGTTGAATGCTCTCTGGGAAACACCAGCTCAAACTCTCACACAGACTGTCAGGAACACCTAAAGCTTTTTTTCTCTATTATTGCCTAATTCAAGCCCTATTTCAAATATCTTGCTGTTCTCTACCCCATCTCCTTTTATCTATGGGTCCAATATTTGTTTCAATGACTTCTTTTGTGAAAAAGAAAAGCTAAAACATTATTAGTTCCTGTATGAAAAGCTATCTTAGCTAGGGTAGGAGAGCAGAAAATATGATTCAGCAAGTTTTTGGTATTGATATTTTGGGGTCCTTTTTTTTGCCTCAATGACTATAAATTTGAAAGGCAAGACATTGTCTTTCCAATAGTAGATGCACAATAATAAGACTAATAGCTTTCTGATATTCAGCCCCAAATAGGGAAGAAAATACATTACAAGACAAATGGAAAATGGCCCCTTTCAGAAAACTTTTATTTTAACCGTTAATTTTTAGACCACTTCAGACTTGCAAGAGAGTTTTCAAAGTAGTATAGAGAACTGCAGAGATTGCACACTCAGGTCCTGTCATGTTAGCATCTTATATAACCATGGAATGTTTTATCAAAACTATGAAATTAACTTGGGAAAACACTATTAATTAATGTACAGAACTCACTTGAATTCTACCACTTTTTCTTTATGTCTTCTTTTTGTTCCCGGATCGAATCCAAGTGCAACACTATATTGAGTTTTCACATTCCCTGTAGTCTGTGACACGTCTTCAGTCTTTCTTGGCCTTTCATGACCGTCACAGTTTTGAAGAGTACCAATCAGTTATTTTGTTTGTGTTCCTTGGTTTGGGTTTGTCTGGTGTTTTCTCACAATTTAATCAAGATGGTGTGGTCCGTCTCGTCAAAGCTATGGTTTTTCCAGTAGTCATTTACAGATGTGAGAGTTGGACCATAAAGAAAGCTGAGCCCCAAAGAATTGGTACATTTGAATTATGGTAATGGAGAAGATTCTTGAGTGTCCTTTGGACTGTGAGGAGATCAAACCAGTCAATCCTAAAGGAAATCAACTCTGAGTATTCATTGGAAGGCCTGATGCTGAGGCTGAAGCTCCAATACTTTGGCCACCTGATGTAAACAATTAATTCATTGGAAAATACCCTGATGCTGGGAAAGATTGAAGGCAGGAGGAGAAGTGGGAGGATGAGATGGTTGGATGGCATCTACGACTCAATGGATATGAGTTTGACTAAACTCCGGGAGATAGCAAAGGACAGGGAAGCCTGGTGTGTTGCAGTCCATGGGGTCACAAAGTGTCAAACACAACTCAGCCATTGAACAACAACAAATGCATTATTGAAAAGGATAGTACAGAAGTGCTATGCACTTTTCAGTACATGACAGCAAGGAGTTAACGCTAATACATAGTAGCAATGATTTTGACTTTGATTACTTTGTTAAGATGATGTGTCCCCTCAATAAGTAAGACAAAATATTGATCATTAATTCCTTCTGTGAACTTTAATTTTTCTTTGTAATTCATGAATATTTGGAAAAAGATACTTATGCAAATCCTCCTTTTTCTGCTTAAATTTTCTTACTCATGTCAGTATCCATTGGTGGCTCCTGTCATTGGAAATTATAACCATGGCATTCCAATGGCGGTTTCCTAACGTCTTCAATTTTTCCATAGTTATTCATTGAAATTCTCCAGTAAGGAAGAGTTGCAGCTTCTCCTTCATTTATTTATTCAGCTAGAAATTTATATCAATATGAATTTGTAGTTCTCTAATTCTTTAAGTTATAATCTCATACTACAGACGTTTATTATGTTGCTCAATTTAGTCCAACCAGAAGCTTTTAGCAAGCACTAATTAAAATGAGTTATTGTCATCTTTACAGAGTGTTTTGGAAACCTGTATGTGTAATGGATCAAGTTCAGTGAAGTGAGAGTTGGGGATAGCAATGATTTGTTCCAGAAACCCTGCATCTGCTTTGTTTGAATTGTGTACATGCTACAGAGACACTTGTGTACATATTGGCCTTGTGCTCTGAGTTGTTTCCTGCCCCTGTTGATCTGTGGCACCAGATGAACTGACCCCTGGCAAAAGTCATTCTCAATAGTTGCTGTTTTATGTGCATAAAGATCCCTTGGCATAGATCTTGGTCATTGCTGAATGCTGGTCATCTAGTAGGCCCATAAAAAAATCTCTTTTCTGGACTCCACTACTGTCCTATCTGCACTTATATACCCAATCTGGCAAATTAAATTGATATGCTTGTAAGGACAAACCGCCTTTACTTGCGATTCCAGATGCCTTCTTCTATTCTTCAAAGAGAAACAGAGTCTCATCTAAACAACAAAGACTGCTCCTTGGGCATGACATAATTGTGTAGTCCACAGCATGCATTCCCAATTAATGTTATATCTAGATAGAATCAATGCAGTCACACATTTACCCAACTTCAGCTTTTAAAGAAGGGGTGGGAACTTGAGTATCATTTTAGGTCTAGGGAGCAAGAATCAATTTATCTTCTTCATTTTCTTCTGCATTATTTATAAATTTCATAATAATGCCCATACCTTTAAATAGAAGAAAGGCAAAATGATGACAAAGGTCCACATAGTCTAGCTATGGGTTTTCCAGTAGTCACATATGGATGTGAGAGTTGGAACATAAAGAAGGATGAGTACCAAAGAATTGATGCTTTTGAACTGTGGTGCTGGATAAGACTCTTGAGAGTCCCTTGGACTGCAAGGAGATCAAACCAATCAATCGGAAATATTCAGAAATCAATTCAGAATATTCATTGGAAAGACTGATGTAGAAGCCAAAGCTCCAATACTTTGGCCACCTGATGCAAAGAGCTGACTCACTGGAAAAGACCCTAATGTTGGGAAAAATTGAGGGCAGGAGGAGAATGGGATGACAGAGGGTGAGATGATTGGATGGCATCACTGACTCAATGGACATGAGTTTGAGTAAGCTCCAGGAGATAGTGAAGGACACATAAGCCTGATATGCTACAGTCCATGGGGTTGAAGAGAGTTGTACATGCCTGAGCAACTGAACAACAACAGGAATTCTGTGTAACTTGATCAAAAGAGCAAGTTGACCAAACGTGCCTTGGATTACCAGAGCAGGAACAACTGTATATGTAGGCTCTACTCTTAACACTTTACATGTATAATTGATTTTAATTAGTGATTGCTAAAAGCTTCTGCTTGGAATAACTTGAACAACACGATAAATAACTATAGTATTAGATTACAACCTAAATAATTAGAAATCTACAAATTCATGTCGGTATTTCTTTTGTTTGTTTGACTTCTCTCTCATCCTAACAGATTAAGCCCATTCATTAAGCTTAGTGTAACTGTTATTATATTAAGAGTAAAAAGAGGAATGAAGTAAAGGAGACAAAAAATTCATTTTCATGCAGAACTTGCCAAATGTCCTTTCTGAGTGAACGTTTATATACGTACTCAATATATATATTCATTTAATCTTTATAAAATTCCTAAGAAATACCATTATTATTGTCAATTTACAGGAAAAGCAACCGAGACTCATAAAAGGCAAGTAATCTAGGAACTTATCACAGGCTAGCTCGTAAGTAGCAGAACTGGACTCTGAACCCAAACACCTGATTCTAAAGTCTGTGCTACTAACAGGAAAAAGGATAGTAAATCTATCATTTGGTCATTTAAGCTCAAACTTTGTATAATCTGCCACTGCGGACATAAGATTTTCTCTATGGCCATTACCAGTTATGGGTTATAAGACTGTCTTAGTCACTGACACTCCATTTTGTCAATAGGATCAGTCGGGTTGCTCATTTTTTCCTGGTTTAACATTTACTGAAACTCTGCCCTGTTTTAGGGTCTGTGCCAAATGCTAGGTAAGGGAAAGATTGGAGAGAGAATACAGAAATAAGTAAGACAAAATATTGATCATTAAGAAAAAACCAAACACTTATTAAAAATTATTTCAACTGCTACTACTAAATAGATGCTTTGAGATATTTATCGAGAATCTTGCAAGGAAGCAACTTACTCTGAAGAAGGAAGTAGGCAGGACTTCCCCTGGGACTCAGCTGGTAAAGAATCTGAAGAAAGAAATGCAATGTGGGAAACCTGGGTTCCATATCTGGGTTGGGAAGATCCCCTGGAGAAGGGCAAGGCTACCCACTCCAGTATTCTGGCCTGGAGAATTCCATGGATTCTATAGTCCATGGGATCACAAAGAGCTGAACATAACTGAGTGACTTTCACCTTCACTTTCAGGAAGCAGGCAAGGTTTTGTGGAGGAGCCAAGATATTAAAAGCTGAACGGAGAGGAATTCCACCTATTGCAGGTGAGAACAACTCACTCACGGTTTATTAAGAGAACCGTGGGAAGTTGGAAGTAGCTCAAAATAAAAGCACTTGGTGAAGGAAGGTGATGGAAGTGGGAAGGTAAAACAGGGGGAAAAAAGTTAGAGAAATAGGCAAGTTTCAGCAGATCCTGAAAAGCCACGTACCAGAATGGATTTTTGTTTTCTTTGGTGAGTAGGAGCCATTGCTGGTTGAAGAAAAGAAACTCAACAGAAACAAGCGTGGACCAGATATCAGTATATGTGTGCTTTGTCCCTGCTGCTGCTGCTGCTGCTGCTAAGTCGCTTCAGTCATGTCTGACTCTGTGCGACCCCATAGACAGCAGCCCACCAGGCTCCACCGTCCCTGGAATTCTCCAGGCAAGAACACTGGAGTGGGTTGCCATTTCCTTCTTCATTGCGTGAAAGTGAAAAGTGAAAGTGAAGTCACTCAGTCGCGACCGACTGGCTTGGCCAAAATCAGGCTCCGTGATGCTGGACTGAGCAATCCTCCTTTCTGGGCTTCAATTACTCGTTTGCAAAGTGAGGACCTAGCTTCCTATTATTTCTAGGATCCCTTCCAGCTCTCAAATCATATCTATTTCCATAATTATCCATTTGCGGTCTTTGTATAGGAAGTGGTCTGAAACACACTGGGAAATAAAAAGCACCGCTGATCCCAACCAGAGATGCCAGGGACTTTGAGAGGTAATTAGTAGCATCCGTCACAGAGCATCAATGTGCACTGCTGCTAGGGCTGAGGCTCTGCGGCTGCAGCTCAGACGTGAGCACCTCAGTTCCACCCAAGATATATCCCTGGCAATTCTGTAAATTGTTATTCTGATGCCTGTGGAGAAGGAGTTTCATAGCTGCAAGCCACTCTATCAGAGGGCTATTTGGCTCATAGCACCTTAACTCTGGGAGCAAGATGTTTTATTTAGCCCTCGAGGTTCTCATGGGAAGAGGGGAAGACAGTTGCTGGGTGTGTGGATGCCGAACAGTTTTTCTAGCTGGAGAGGAAAAGGAAAAAACTGTCACACTTTATTTGCGTATATATTTGTTTAGCAGCTCTATCCATTTCTTCTCTGAAATACCCTTTTGCAATATATATGATCACCAAATATTTGTTTTATAGTCAGCAAATATTTAATGAGTCATTGTGGAGAACATTTGCAATGAAACACACTTCCCCTACCCACCCGCCACACAGACACACACACACAAACACACACACTCAAACATATATGCATAGTTTAGGGGGCAGAGATAAAGCATCCTCTTTCCCAGGAAACGTAAGTTGGCCAAAATATATCCCTTACCTGTGGCTCCCACATTGGAGACTTTTTTTTTCCTCCGAGGTCATGTATAAGTAGACATCTGTAAAATCAAACTGCATGTGAGACTTCCTCTGTTCCTTTCAGTTTCTGTTCGGCTGCTGGAAAAATCTGCCAGAAAGTGAGAAAATATTAGAGAACGCCAAGAAAAATTTCTTCCTGTTCAATTACCATGAATTTGAGAGCAGTCGTTGAGAAGACTTCTCTCCTTGGGACACCAGATTCACAGAGCAGAGGTCAAGGGTGCAGTCCGTTCTGGGTATCCAGGCCCCAGCATCCTGGTGACCGGCTTAGCTCCTCTGACCATCACTTTAGGAAAAGCAGAAGGACTCTGATAGCACCTCTCCTATTTCACCAGCAAAGCACATTATAATGTTCTTTTGTTTATTCTACTGTTTTCATAACTTTGGTCACTTTTTTTTTTTAATGTCCCAGTTTTCCCATTAGTCCTCTGTGACTTCTTACCTTGTGATTGATGGGGACCTATAACCACAGAATTTTTCAGCCACTCACTGCCTGCTTTCTTGATTCCCTTATATCCTGTGGTAGAGCCCTTTTCATTCTGAACTTCATCTTTTCATCTTTATCTCACTTCCAGAGCCCTCTTTTAAGGTGATAGGTGCTTCATAAATTCATTACCAAGGTTCCAGATTACTGTGGCTCTGTGGCCACAAGACTAATATTTACATTGCAGCTGGTTATTAGGAAAAGGAAGGCCAACTTTTTGTTTGTTTGATTTCATCTGAGTATGGCTTTTCTGCAGTAAGTTCTGGCAAAGAAAAGGTATGTGTGGCTGATTCACTTTGCTGTACAACAGAAACTAACACACCACTAAAGCACCTATACTCCAATTTTAAAGAAAAGAACTAGGTAGTGGGCATACTTTATTTAAAATGGATAATCAGCAAGGACCTACTGTATAACACAGGGAACTCTGCTCAATATTATGTAACAACCTGAGTGGGAAAAGAATTTTAAAATGAAAAGATACATGTATATGTATACTGAATCCCTTTGTTGTACAGTGGAAAATAAAACAACATTGTTAATCAACTCCAATATAAAAAGTTTTAAAAAAGTAAATGACAAACTCTCAAAAGTCATCCTTGCAGAAATGACAGAAGTGAAGTGAAGTGAAAGCTGCTCAGTCGTGTCCGACTCTTTGCGACCCCATGGACTATACAGTCCACAGAATTCTCCAGCCCAGAATACTGGAGTGGGTAGCCTTTCCCTTCTCCAGGGGATCTTCCCAACCCAGGGACTGAACCCAGGTCTCCCACATTGTAGACGGATTCTTTACCAGCTGAGCCACAAGGGAAGCAAATGACAGAGATAGTGCCTAAACTGTGTTTCTGCGTGAATAGTCTCTTTATTTCCTGAACAACAAGGAAGGTCTAGTGAACATCTACTTGTATTTCAAGTCCACGTCCCCTTGCAGGACTTTTCCAGGGTGCTGTGCCTGCCTTTGCCCTGGCAGACATGAGCACTTTGCAAGCCCCACAGTGACTTCTGGCTCACACCACGGGGACTTTAGGTGCTTCCCTGTGTCCTTCCCAGACTGAGCATGACTACCTCCAGGGCAGGCATCAGGCTTTATGCCAATTTCCATCCAAAGCATATAGCATGTTACTTGGCAACTAGAAAGCTTTCCAAAGACACTGACTAACTATATAAATAAATGCTTAAAGGGATAGCTGGATCAACGATCAAAATTGAGCAATTTGAATTTTCCCAGTTCTGAAGAAGAAACCTACCTACATTCAAATCAATCCCTTGTGCCTTGGGTTTAACTCTTCTTTTGAAAAGGGACACTTTTGAGCTCCAAAACATATCTTTTTTTTTTTTTTTTTCCTCCCTGTTGGGGAGTTTGTAATTTCCTCAGTTCTGTCTCATCACAACAAAAATTTGAAGCAACAAAGGGACCAGCGTTACAGCCCTTGGACGGACCAGTGTCACAGCTCAGTTTTATTTAGAAAGTAAAGGAAAATACATCCTATAGGCATGAGGGCATGCTGATCCAAAAGACCTGAAGAGAAGGGAGGCCCCCAGCCCAATTTTGGCTCCTCTTTTTATATGTTTTTCCTCCTCCCCCTCGGGCTGCCCTGTGTAAATTGGGCTACTCAGGAGTGCTGTTTGTTTTACCTGAAATCCTCACTCTGGTCCTTGGACCTTACTTTGTTTTATTTTTGCAAGCTTTCCCCTTCCTTGTCTTTTAGCCACTGCCATTCTGGACTCCACTTTCCTATTCTAACCGCCTAACATCCCTAAGGAGAGAGAGGCCACTGAAACGAATCCCTATATGACCATTAAACCCGAGCTGTCCTCAGAATGTTGATTCATAGAGAATTCAGTCATCACCCATCCAATTCTTTGTGTGTGTATGAGTGAGGATATCTTTTTGCACATCTGCTGCTACTGCTGCTAAGTCACTTCAGTCATGTTCAACTCTGTGTGACCCCATAGACGGCAGCCCACCAGGCTCCCCCGTCCCTGGGATTCTCCAGGCAAGAACACTGGAGTGGGTTGCCATTTCCTTTTCCAATGCATGAAAGTGAAAAGTGAAAGTGAAGTCGCTCAGTCGTGTCTGACTCTCTGCGACCCCATGGACTGCAGCCCACCAGGCTCCTCCATCCATGGGATTCTCCAGGCAAGAGTACTGGAGTGGGGTGCCATTGCCTTCTCCTTTGCACATCTAAAGCAGGGCTTTTCTCCTGCACAATTTTAGTAAAGAAAGGTAAAATATGTTGCTTAAAACTAACTCTGAAATTCCCTCTTGTCTTTTCGGTAGGAACCCATTCTCAGCATATGTAAAGCTTTATGTGCGGTCAAAACACATGCAACTATTTGTGACAACTAGACAGATGTGTAAACAGGAGGGGAAGAACAGGCAAATTTCCTCTTGGGAAAGAAGGTTCTGGGACCATCTATCTTAGAATGTCTAAGTTCTCTAGCATCTCAATACTTTTTTTTTTATTTCTTTCTTATTAATCTCCAGCAAGGCTCTTCCAGATACTTCTAACTTTCCTCCATTCTTCACTGGCCCCTTTCACAGAAACTGAACATGACCCATCGATACAGTCCATGGGGTTGCAAAGAGTCGGACACGACTGAATGACTTTCCCTTTCCCTTTCAGGGTTCCAGAAACACCAAATTCATCAAGTTGAAGTCTCTTTCTCCAACACTTCAAATGCATTTGGGGAACAATGACTTCTCTCTCTTTATCTTAGATATCTTTTTACATATGGGCTTTGAAATATCTCTGAAGAAAAGTTGTCTTTCACCCTTAAAAGTTAGTTCTTTGACCTAGAGCTTAAAGAGCCTCACATTGGAAATGTGCCATACACATTTTCTTTCTCCTACATTTTAACTTTTCTATCTCCACTCTATCCTTTCCCTCATTCTTAAAAATATGCACTCCCCACCCCTGTGTGCATGTATGCTAGGTCGATTCAGTCATGTCCAGCTCTGCCACCCTATCACCAGGCTCCTCTGTCCATGAGGATTCTCCAGGCAGGAATCCTGGAGTGGGTGGCCATGCCTTCCTCCAGGGGATCTTTCCAACGCAGGAATCAAACCTGAGTTTCTTATGTCTCCTGCATTGGCAAGCAGGTTCTTTACCACTTCCCACCCTTAAAAAAGAAAGAAAAAAAAATCCTGCTGATTTGTCAAAGCTATATTTCCATTCATTTCCCTTCCTTCAAAGCAATTGTTTTGTTTTGTTTTTAACTATACCTGCTCTCTTCACTTCTCCCCTTCATTCCTTAATCCCTGACCTGAACTCTCAGTCACTACAGTGAAACTCCTTTTATTAGGGTCAGCAATAACTGAAATGTTAAAGTCTCATTGAAGATACAATTTGAACATAAAGCCGTGAATCATGTATCTTGGAACTCTCTTGCCTCTGTGAAAAGACTGGATCTCCTTCTTCCATGCTCACTATCCCCTCTTGTGGCACAGATTTCTGGAACTCCATCATGTCTATGTGCATCTCTTCCTCCTAGGAACACACTTATATCACAGTAATCAGCCTCCCTGCAATTGTATGTGATCATGTAACTGAGTTAATTGAATGTGAGGAAAAGAGGAGTGACCCACAGGAAGAAAGAATGATCTAATTGTGTTAAGCAGAGTCTATTGATGTACACTAAGCTGTATCATACGCAAGAATTTAACATCTATTGTGTTAAGCTACCAATATCTTTAAATAGCATTCAGCCTAACCTGATAATGCAATTCTCTATTCTTTCCTCTGCACTCACCCTGTAAATATGGGTTTTCCTTATGGTCATACTTCCAACTGTTTTTTCAATATCTTTATATATTACTTTTGTAAACGTTCTCTTTTCCTATGGTTCCAGCTTCCCAGTCTTTAGCTCTGGCAAGACCCACTTCCTTCAGATTTGTGTTTACCTCTGGCTACTGAATTTAAACATCTGGGTATTTGATGCCCACCTCAAATTCAATATAATCAAACTTAAACATATTGTCATCTCTACCCACTATATTTCCCTCTAAAAATAAAAAAGTAAATAAAAACTTAGCCGAATAGACTAACACATGGATACAACGAGTGCTATAAAATAAAGATAAATGGATAGCTGTAAATAAAAGATACATGGATAGCTATAAAATGAAGGAAGCATGTTGTTTTTTTATTATTTAGTCACCAAGTCATGTCCAACTATTTGTGACTTCATGGACCATAGCCTTCCAGGCTCCTCTGGCCAAGGAATTTTCCAGACAAGAGTACTGCAGCAGGTTGCCATTCCCTTCTCCAGGATATCTTTCCAATCCATGGATAAAACCACACTCTTGCATCTCCTGCATTGGCAGGTGGCTTCTTTACCAATGAGTCACCTGGGATGCCCTAAAGCAGCATAGAAAAGATTAAGCTGTGTAGTAACACAAATAACATGAATTTAAACAGTTTTGTAGTTTTAAAAACTAATTTCAAATATTTGAAACATTTTATAATAAAATGCTAGAATATTTTTCAAAAACAGAAATCATATATTCTTATTATTTGTGAGTAATTGATCATAGTAAGGTAACCAAATAATATTTCACTTTCCCTGACCCAAGAGAGTCAGTAAATGGCAGATTAGACTCTACTGTCTCCCTGAACTCAGCAGCAGCTATCTTTGAAATGTGCCCCAGGGATACACCACACTAGAGCTTGGGAGTCAAACAAATTGCTGCAGTACCATAGACTTCATATTTTAGAGTCTCAAAATGCATTTAAGATTCTCACTGTGCTCCTGAATTTTTTTAAAATAGTAGATTTATTTGACTTCCCTCTCCTCACTTTCAAAATATATTTGAACATGAAATTCAGTTATGTAATATCCATCAATATCTAGCATAAACTTTGGAAAGTGCCAGTGTAAATGTGTTAGTAAACAAACTCCTTCTCATCCCCTGTGCTTCCTCACTCTCACTGCTGGTTCTGGACAGTGCTGCTTCCTTTCCCTGGAACACACTTGCCTTTATCTCTGCCTGGTTAATGCACTCATGTCTGCAATCATGCCTTCAGACCTTGGTTCTACCCCTTCCCAGCTTTGTATTGATAATTCTAAATAATTATTTAAGCATTCTGAGCTTCCTTCCTCATTGCTGGTAAAAAAAAAAAAAAAAAAGAGAGAGAGAGAATAATATCTACCTAGCAGAGTGACAGTTAAGTTTAATAAGATACTATTATTCCTATAGCCCACAATAAATATGCTTCCATGTTCTCTTATTTTAGAAAGGTAGGGTAGTGAAGCACGCATGAGAGTAACAAAGCACACTGTCCTAGTGCGGGAAACACTTTTTTGGGAGGAAGGGGAGACACTTAAAAAATGCATTTCCCTTTCTGCAGCTAAATGTACCTCTAGTCATACTCTCTTGCAAAACAAACCATAAAAGTTCAAAGCACAAAACCCTTCAATGAGTCTTCATTTTTCTCCTAATATAATTCAAATCATTCAGCAAGGCTTATAAGCCCCTTTGTAATGTGACAAAGGGGTTAGACACGGGCTGAAATACAGATATTTATCCTAACCTGAGAGACCTAAGACTCAGGCTAATGGTTTGAGCTAGAGACAGCCTCTTTTAATTGTTCCAAGATGGCTGGAAGGATTACTTGTATGTATCAACCTGACTGGACTACACGGTGCTGAGATATTTAGTAAAATACAGGTGTTTCTGTAAGGGTTATTTTTGTGGGAGATGAACATTTAAATCAGTGGACTCTGAGTAAACTATATTGCTCTTTGCAATGTAGGTAAGCCTTATTCAATCAGTTGAAGCCTTGAACAGATCACAAAGACTGGCGGAGAATTCTCTAGCAGACTGGTTTTGGACTTCATTGCAATATCGGTTCTTCCTTATTATACAGAAGAGTGCTTTCAGATTCAAGCTAAAACACCAACTCTCCTGGGCCTCCTAACTACCAGCTTTCAGGCTGGAACTTCAGCCTATTGGCTGTCCTCGGTGTCTAGCCTTCCAGCCCACTCTGCAAATGACTTGTCAGCCCTCACAATCTCATGAGCCAGTTCTATATAATAATCTCTTTCTATATCTATGTTGTGCTTAGTTGTGTCTGACTCTTTGCGACCCTAAGGACTGTAGCCTGCCAGGCTCCTCTGTCCATAGGGCTTCTCCAAGCAAGAATACTGGACTGGGTTCCCATGTCCTCCTCCAGGGGATCTTCACAACCAGTGATCAAACCCAAGTTTCCCACAGAACCCAGGTTTCCCATCCAGGAAAAGCAGACAGGTGTTTCACCATCTGAGCCACCAGAGAAGCCCCAAAATACTGGAGTGGGTAGCCTATTCCTTCTCTAGGGGTTCTTTCCTACCCAAGAACTGGGGTCTCCAGCATAGCAGGTGGATTTTTACTAGCTGAGCTACCATGGAAGCCCATCTATATCTATAGATATATCTATATCTATCTATCTATATATCTGTAACTATGTCCTATTGGTTCTAATTTTTCTGAAGAACTCTGAGTGATACAGTGGAATTAAAATGTTAGCATTTTTGTGACTTTCATTAAGTGAAGAAGTTTGGGAAACAGTGCAGGTTCTACTTATCAAATGCACTGTGGCATGCCTTCTTCCACGCCTTTGGGTTTTTGTTCCCCCTGCCTGGAAATAACTTTCCTTTCTGCTAGTTCTCTTATGGTCATCTCACCTCTACTCAGCCAAAGGCTCTCATCTTTGGCACTGTTCCTTCTGGCAGGCTTTTCTCCATGGCGCCGGTGCAGCCCCACAGAGCTGCATCAGGTGCTTCTTCCGTCAGCCTGCTAACATCCTTAACTAACATCTTAGGCTAACATTCTAACAGCCCTATGCTTGGCTCTGTCCTGGTTGTCTCTCCAGGGTTCTAAAACTACTGACCTACTCCCCTCTAGATTCCAAGAGACTGAATGAATAAGTCACAAGATCCACATTTTGCCCAGTACCTATCTTACAGCAGGTCTTCAAACAATATCTGTCAAATGAACAAATAAGTAGAAAATATATCCACAGTTTCAAGAAGAAGAGTTGCAACTCAAAGCAATCTAGAAACACTGCAACTCAAAAAAAAAAAAAAATCAAGTGAAACAGAATGCAGGACAGAAGCAGCAACAAGACTTCTTTTTGCTCAGCAATACAATTAAAACCAAATAGGGTGTTATCCTTAATTTAGCTTCTGGAAGAAAAACCACTCACAGAGATGTGATTTCCATATATTTAATACAGTAATCAACTTGGGAGTCCTTTTACATTGGAGGTCACAATATTTTCTCTACAGGCTGATACAGTAAATGTTTTAGGTTACACAGTCTTTCGACCTTCCTTAGTGACTCAGACACTAAAAAAATCCACATGCAATGCAGGAGACTCCAGTTCCATCCCTGGGTTGGGCAGGTCCCCCGGAGAGGGGCATGGCAACCCACTCCAGTATTCTTGCCTGGAGAATCCCAAGGACAGAGGAGCCTGGCAGGCTGAAGTCCATAGGGTCTCACAGAGTCGGACATGACTGAAGTGACTTAACACACATGCATGCACATGTTCTTTGTTGCAACTATTCAACCGTGGCGTTACAGCACAAAATAATCCATAGACAGCACATAAGAAAATGAGTATGTGTGTATTTGAAAAACCTTTATCCAAAAGTACTGGTTATATTTGGCTCATAGACCATAATTTGCCTACACCTGCTCTGAATGAAAGATTCTCAGCCCATGAATGGGAAGCACTGCTTGTATTGTTTCTCCATAGGCCATTATCATCAGCCCCAAACATTTTCTATAATCACTATTTTCAAGGGCCTTGAGAAACTAATTGATATTACTCTTTATTGTCATACTAGAGCAGGTTGCAAGCAGTAAATGTCATTTGGATAATTCTTTCTTACAGACATACAAGACCAAGCCTTTTCTGCACACACAATGACTCTTAGAGGAAGCAAGTCAGGGATACCACAGTTGGGCTCTAAGACCTGGACCACGCTGAGACACAGGAAGAAGTTCTCTTGATATAAAAATGAGTGGGCAGTGGAAACAGTCCCACCACACTGGGATCCCTCCATGTGATAAAGGATACGAAAGGGATCTGGAAGTTAGGAGAGACATTTATTTGCAGAGAATTATCCTTGTGCTGTGAGCATTTCTCCTTCATAACAAAGGGGAGGCTTTCTACTTTCTAGCCCTAAGCTCAGGGTGTGTGTGTGTGTGTGTGTGTGTGTGTGTGTGTGTGTGTGTGTGTGTGTATTTAGTTGTTTTTCAGTCTCAGTTGACTCTTTGCAACCCCATGGACTGCGGCACACCAGGCTTCCCTGTCCATCATCAACTCCCAGAGCTTGCTTAAACTCATCTCCATTGAGTCAGTGATGTCATTGAACCATCTCATCCTCTGTTGCCCCTTCTCCATCTGCCTTCAATCTTTCCCAACATCAGGGTCTTTTCAAATATGTCACTTCTTTGCATCAGGTGGCCAAAGTATTGGAGTTTCAGCTTCAGCATCAGTTTTTCCAATGAATATTCAGGATTGATTTTCTTTAGGATGGACTGGTTGGATCTTGTTGTAGTCCAAGAGATTCTCAAGAGTCTTCTCCAACACCACAGTTCAAAATCATCAATTCTTCAGTGCTCAGCCTTCTTCATGGTCCAAGTCTCACAACCATATGTGACTACTGGAAAAACCATAGCTTTGATTATATGGACCTTTGTCTCTACTTTCTAATATGCTATCTATGTTTGTCATAGCTTTTCTTCCAATGAGCTGCACTCACCATCTGCAGTGATTTCAGAACCCAAGAAAATAGTCTGTCACTGTTTCCATTTAAAGAGCCTCTTATGAAGGTGAAAGAGGAGAGTGAAAAAGATGGCTTAAAACTCAACATTCAGAAAATGAAGATCATGGCATGCAGTCCTATCACCTCGTGGCAAATAGATGGAGAAACAATGGAAACAGTGGTTTAGCATGGGAAAAGAAAATTTCCAAAGGAACTCAGGAAGCTTCACAAAGTACTTCCTGCACCAAGGAAATGCACAAGTCATGGTGTAGGTTCTATGAGAAAGCTACACCGTATTGTGGACCGGGTTCTGCTTAGAAACTTAGTGGTGCCCTGTAAGGTGAGTTGGAGACCATCCCAGGCAAGAGCTGTGGTCCTGAAACTCCTGTCCCCTGAACAAAATATGCCACCCCGAATATACCACTTTGAACATTATTTTGAGCAGAAAGAAATTTAAAAACTGCAGATGTAGGCTATTTCTCTGTTCTCCTCCTCTCTATCTAAAACCAGGACTTGCATTCCCATGAGACATATCCCTTCCCTGTACCTGGAAGAGAAAAACGCTAAACCAGAGATGGGGAGTGGTTGCTGAGATGAGTCTTTACAAACAAACCTTGCCAGAATAACTTGTATTTTTCCATCACCTTCCCTCACATATTTTCTAGAAATTCTCCTATAACTTACCACACTTAGATCCAAATCTCTTTGTCCTTTGTCTTGTCACGTTACCACAATTCATCACTCTTTGTCAAAATGATATATAAAATCTTGAATCTATCTGCTTACTTTAGGTTTTTACTTCTTCCCATGAAGCCCCTTATGCTGCATAAAAATATTGATCAATAAACTGTGTATGTGATTTTTCTCCTGCTGCTGCTGCTGCTAAATAGCTTCAGTCGTGTCGGACTCTGTGTGACCCCATAGACTGCAGCCCACTAGGCTCCTCTGTCCCTGGGATTCTCCAGGTAAGAACACTGGAGTGGGTTGCCATTTCCTTCTCCAATGCATGAAAGTGAAAAGTGAAAGTGAAGTTACTCAGTCTCGTCCAACTCTTAGCTAATCTGTCTTTATTCCATTTCATTCAAAGACCTCAGTCACAGAACCTGGAAGGGTAGAGGAAGAGTCTTTCTTCTTACACTGTCAAGGCCTACAAGCCAAAGTCCAGTTGAAGTAAGATGAAGGCCCCACTCCTGAAGGAGCTGGTATATAATTCTCTGCAAATTTTGCCCACACACTCGTTGAGCAGTAACGAAGAGTCATCAGGAGTTTTACCACCAAAATTCAAGAATGAGAAAGGGAACAACCAAAGATTCCATGAAGTCACCATGAGAGAAGGCAACAGACCCCATTAGTAATCTATGAGACCCAGAGAGGAGGGAGTATGGCCAGGCAGCATGGGCACCCTCACCTCCCTCCACTGACCCCTGAGCAACACACTCATACTCAGAGAGACCTTGGAAGCAGTAAAAGAAAGAAAGGCAGGAGGTGAGCAAGAACAGGAAGGGGGAGACTACTTCTGTGAACCAGTTCTTAGAGATGGAAATATTTAACCCTACACTGGTTCAGACGGTAAGGTATCTGTCTACAATGCAGGAGACCCGGGTTCCATCCCTGGGTCAGGAAGGTCTCCTGGAGAAGAAAATGGCAACCCAATCCAGTGTTCTTGCCTGGAAGATCCCATGGACGGAGGAGCCTGGTAGGCTACATTCCATGGGGGTCGCAAAGAGTTGGACACGACTGAACAACATCACTTTCTTTCTTTCTATGCCAAGTTCAAGCTTAAATTCTTATCCTTGACTGAAGAAGCTAACTACTGCTTTGAGATTCTATCTATGACCTAGAGTGTTGACAGCATCTAAGAATAATGAGACAAAGCCATGGAATCTACTGGAATAGAAGACTGCCTCCACCAAGTGCCTGGATAAAGTTGTAAAGAAGTGGAAGAGATAACTGGCTTCAGATCATGATCTCTTCTTTATTTCTTATAGTTACACATATCTTTGAAGAAAAAGATATGTGTCCAGTAGACTCATTTCTTTAACACTGTGCTAATCAATATGTGAACCGTGAACTTCCTGATGTTCAAGCTGGTTTTAGAAAAGGCAGAGGAACCAGAGATCAAATTGCCAACATCCGCTGGATCATGGAAAAAGCAAGAGAGTTCCAGAAAAACATCTATTTCTGCTTTATTGACTATGCCAAAGCCTTTGACTGTGTGGATCACAATAAACTGTGGAAAATTCTGAAAGAGATGGGAATACCAGACCACCTGATCTGCCTCTTAAGAAATCTGTATGCAGGTCAGGAAGCAACAGTTAGAACTGGTCATGGAACAACAGACTGGTTCCAAATAGGAAAAGGAGTACGTCAAGGCTGCATATTGTCACCATGTTTATTTAACTTATATGCAGAGTACATCATGAGAAATGCTGGACTGGAAGAAACAGAAGTTGGAATCAAGATTGCTGGGAGAAATATCAATAACCTGAGATATGCAGATGACACCACCCTTATGGCAGAAAGTGAAGAGGGGCTAAAAAGCCTCTTGATGAAAGTGAAAGTGGAGAGTGAAAAGGTTGGCTTAAAGCTCAACATTCAGAAAACAAAGATCATGGCATCTGGTCCCATCACTGCATGGGAAATAGATGGGGAAACAGTGGAAACAGTGTCAGACTTTATTTTTCTGGGCTCCAAAATCACTGCAGATGGTGACTGCAGCCATGAAATTAAAAGACGCTTACTCCTTGGAAGGAAAGTTATGAACAACCTAGAAAGCATATTCAAAAGCAGAGACATTACTTTACCAACAAAGGTTCGCCTAGTCAAGGCTATGGTCTTTCCTGTGGTCATGTATGGATGTGAGAGCTGGACTGTGAAGAAGGCTGAGCGCCGAAGAATTGATGCTTTTGAACTGTGGTGTTGGAGAAGACTCTTGAGAGTCCCTTGGACTGCAAGAAGATCCAACCAGTCCATTCTGAAGGAGATCAATCCTGGAATTTCTTTAGAAGGAATGATGCTAAAGCTGAAACTCCAGTATTTTGGCCACCTCATGCGAAGAGTTGACTCATTGGAGAAGACTCTGATGCTGGGAGGGATTGAGGGCAGGAGGAGAAGGGGACGACAGAGGATGAGATGGCTGGATGGCATCACTGACTCGATGGATGCGAGTCTGAGTGACCTCCGGGAGCTGGTGATGGACAGGGAGGCCTGGCGTGCTGCGGTTCATGGGGTCGCAAAGAGTCGGACACGACTGAGCGACTGATCTGATCTGATCTGAATCAATGTGAGTTGAATATCTATACTTTGCTACCATGGCAGTAGGTACCAGGGAGAATATAAAGAATAGTACCTTAACCTTGCCATCAGTGAGCTAATTAATGATAAAGCAGAGTAAGCTAAGTAGTTAGCAACAACTGTCATAAGCAATCTTTCTTTTCCCTCCAGTCCTGAAACTCTCTAAGGGTCAGGAGCATGTGTTTTTCCAGCTCTAGCTAGGTCATTGACAAGGATCACTTAATAGGCAGTCAAAGAATATTTTAAGAATGAATAGATATGTGTTATGCCATACAAGTGGGGAAGGCAATGGCACCCCACCCCAGTACTTTTGCCTGGAAAATCCCATGGACGGAGGAGCCTGGTAGGCTCCAGTTCGTGGGGTCGCTAAGAGTCGGACACGACTGAGCGACTTCACTTTGACTTTTCACTTTCATGCATTGGAGAAGGAAATGGCAACCCACTCCAGTGTTCTTGCCTGGAGAATCCCAGGGACAGGGGAGCCTGGTGAGATTCCGTCTATGGGGTCGCACAGAGTCGGACATGACTGAAGCGACTTAGCAGCATGCCATACAAGAGATTTTAAGATTGTTTAAAATACAAGGCAATAGCAATTCTGGAGTTTTACAGAGCAGTTCCCTAAAAACAGATGTTTGGTTTCAATGACATGTGATTTTTATTTCTAACTTGTAGATAATGGACCAAAGAAACCTTGGGATTTTGCATGATAAAAGCTCATATTAACAGACGTTTACACAAAATTGGCCGTTTAACAAAGAGATTTTTTTTTAAGTTCTAAAACATAATCTTTCTTATTTTGCTTTTTGAAGAAAAATGGGTGATTATGAATTGCTTTTCGTTAAGGAATTACCATTTATCTTATCACAATATTTACTCTCTTTTCCTATGTTTTCTATTTCCTTATCGTTGAAGAACGAGCTCAAAAATTCAGTTGCATGGAAACAACTGCTGATTTTTATATTCAAACGACTGTATATTTCCTCTACAGTTCTGATGGTTTTCCTAGCTTGCTGTTAGAAGAACGTGCTGATGTCAGGGGTCTTGGTGAAGTTGATTAGCTTAATGCTGCTGTTCCCTAGGTGAGGTCTGCCTGCAGTTCAGCCCTTAACATCTTGCTACTCCTTTGCAACCGCATCTGTACAGCTCCTGAAATTTAACTCAATTTGCCATCTTAGAAGAGGCCCTGGGAAAAGCCATCATCATAAAAAAATTTTTTTTAAAAAAAAGTGGGTCCAGTAAAGAGCAAAAGAAAAACAATCCTTTCCCAAACACCTCTCTGGGAGACAGAGTGAAAAATGTGAGCTTTGGCCCCTCTGCTTCTCTGAGGAAAGGGGGAGAAGGTCTGAAGAAATACACACACACATACACACTGTCATTAGATGCAGCTGGAAAAATGAAGTCAGGTTTAGAAGGCCTGGCTCCAAAGAAAATAGGCTTTTAAAACTTCTCTGGGGGACTCTCTCATCTGTGCTCAGGGCTGACCAAGTATCTGATGCATCCACCCCTCTCTCAATTAACAGATGCCAGGCAGGCACAGGGCAACAGGGAAGAACACTTGCTACTTGCTTCTGTCTCTAGAAAATCCAAGATGGTGTGAACTTCAGATCCTGGCTGACCCAAGCCAAGGCCATCAGTTGCTTTCCTAATAAAAGAACAAATTCATCCAGTAACATAAGGCCCTCTCATTAAGCAGGAATGTGTTCTCAACTGGCCAGTGCTTCTCTGTTGATGATAGATTTAGAGGCATGTTTACCCACAATGGCAATTCTAAGGTGCAATTATTCCTTAAAAAGTTTGTTTTTGTTTATGAAAGATTGCACATACATAAGAATACTAAGAGTTATTAAAGACTTAATCTCTTCCTTGGGACAGTTCTAAGTATTTTTCCTGAGCTTGTTAAGTTCTTGAAATGACTCTGAAGTATAGACTATTATTTCTTCACATTTTGGAGATGAAGGAGCAAAGAGACTAACATACAGCTGAGGTCATAAAGCTAGAAAGTGGTGGAGCCAACACTTTACTCCAGGTGATCAGGTCCCAGAATGCATCCTTTCATTCTCTGTACTTAATATTATTAACCACAAAACTAATGATAGACTCTTATACTTCATGGCAACAAGACTTAAAGACATAATGGCGAACAACGTAACTATTAATAGCATGCCCCACTTTATTGGTCTGGGGTGTGAATTAAATCACAAGTCTTTTAATACTTCATGAGAAATGCTGGACTGGAAGAAGCACAAGCTGGAATCAAGATTGTGGGAGAAATATCAATAACCTCAGATATGCAGATGACACCACCCTTATGGCAGAAAGTGAAGAGGAACTCAAAAGCCTCTTGATGAACGTGAAAGTGGAGAGTGAAAAAGTTGGCTTAAAGCTCAACATTCAGAAAACGAAGATCATGGCATCCGGTCCCATCACTTGATGGGAAATAGATGGGGAAACAGTGGAAACAGTGTCAGACTTTATTTTTCTGGGCTCCAAAATCACTGCATATGGTGATTGCAACCATGAAATTAAAAGACGCTTACTCCTTGGAAGGAAAGTTATGACCAACCTAGATAGCATATTCAAAAGCAGAGACGTTACTTTGCCAACAAAGGTTCATCTAGTTAAGGATATGGTGTTTCCTGTGGTCATGTATGGATGTGAGAGCTGGACTGTGAAGAAGGCTGAGTGCCAAAGAATTGATGCTTTTGAACTGTGGTGTTGGAGAAGACTCTTGAGAGTCCCTTGGACTGCAAGGAGATCCAACCAGTCCATTCTGAAGGAGATCAGCCCTGGGATTTCTTTGGAAGGAATGATGCTAAAGCTGAAAGTCCAGTACTTTGGCCACCTTATGCGAAGAGTTGACTCATTGGAGAAGACTCTGATGCTGGGAGGGATTGGGGGCAGGAGGCAAAGGGGACGACAGAGGATGAGATGTCTGGATGGTATCACTGACTCGATGGACGTGAGTCTGGGTGAACTCCGGGAGTTGGTGATGGACAGGGAGGCCTGCTGCAATTCATGGGGTCGCAAAGAGTCGGACACGACTGAGCGACTGAACTGAACTGATACATTATATAATATATTTATATATTATATATAATTAATGTTCCTACTAGGACACAATTTTTTTTTCTCTAGGTCGGTTGCATTCCTTAAGGTGCATGTTTATACAGTTCAGTCATGATCTGGATTCACCTTTGAGTAGAAATCAGGGTATCTACCTGGAGACTCAACACTAGTAAAACGCCCATCAGAAGCAGATTTCTTTAGACCAAGACTCCTAAATTGTCCTGTCACCACTGTGGAAGAACCTACGTGTTATAACTAATGAACTTTGGCCAATGGCAAGGACTTCACTGTGGAGATACCTAGAGAGAATCAACTGGACCAACCAGGGGTAGAATTGGAAGGTCCTCTTTTTTTGTCATGAGCATCACTGATGAAGCAGGCTGGCCTCAGGTACAGTCATGCTGTACTCACGCCTCTGCTGGAGGCTCTTGGGGAATGGAGTGCTAACAAGAAGACTCTGTCCCTTGCTGATACCACATGGACTACTTCCCATGCTTCTGCTCCCTTTACTATGGTACATTATTTAAACTTTATATCCGCTGACAGTAATGACAAAGTGTATCCTTAATACCAAATGGCTGGGTTAAGAGAATCAGCAATTCCTCGTGATTATCAGGCTTGGATGTACAGCTTGGGTCAACGATTCAAGTGATTCAGTCATTTTGCTATTAAGTTCTCTCATGAGAAAGAGGGCCATGGAGATCAGTGTCTTTTATTGCTCATTAAATTCACTTAAGACTGTGTCAGTCTTGAGATAGGCTCTATTAATCATAGAGCTCAAGAAGGAAAGGAATGGTGGTCTGCAGCCTTTTTGTCTCGAGATATTCCTTGAGTCCCATATGCTTGGATTTCTGCATAACAAAGCATTAGAAGGGAAAGCTTGTCAAAGTAGAATACTCTGTTTTGACCCCAATCCTGTCTATAACACCAGAAAACTACCTTCAGTTCAGTTCAGTTCAGTCTCTCAGTCATGTCCAGCTCTATGCGACACCATGAACGTCAGCACGCCAGGCCTCCCTGTCCATCACCAACTCCCGGAGTTCACACACACTCATGTCCATAGAGTTGGTGATGCCATCCAACCATCTCATCCTCTGTCATCCCCTTCTCTTCCTGTCCTCAATCTTTCCCAGCATCAGGGTCTTTTCAGATGAGTCAGTTCTTCATATCAGGTGGCCAAAGTATTGGAGTTTCAGCTTCAGCATCATTCCTTCCAAAGAAATCCCAGGGCTGATCTCCTTCAGAATGGACTGGTTGGATCTCCTTGCAGTCCAAGGGACTCTCAAGAGTCTTCTCCAACACCACAGTTCAAAAGCATCAATTCTTCCAGTACTCAGCTTTCTTTATAGTCCAGCTCTCACATCCACACATGACTACTGGAAAAACTACCTGAGGGGACATTGATTATTTTTTTTTAAATACAGAGGGGGTTTTGAGTTCTGTTTTAAGAAGAAAATAATAAATATTAGCTACGGCTGATAGGGTAAACATGATGTAAAATCCACTGTTAGTTGAAGAAAGGATCAGGTGGATAGCCTGGGTTTAGACATATCGAACAGCAGACTTTAGTAACTAATGCCTTGGCATGATTTAGTTTTCCCAGTGAATAGAAAAAGATCTCAAAGTGTGCATTGTGCTACACAGATCACTTAAGGCCACCCTCTTCCCCTTCTTCCCCTTTTGTTTGCTTTAGGTTAATACTTAGACATTTAGACTGAAAAACAATTTGAGAAATTGCCTGGTATTTCCTTTGTGAAATCTAAGACCCAGATGAGTTGTTGTGACCTGTGCTCTGGGCCCAGATGGTAAGAAAAGGAGTAAGGGAGAATCTGGATTTTCTGAATAAGCTCATAGGATGCTTCTATACACAAACCCCTGCAGATTCAATTGTACCAGTTTCATTGCTGTGATTCTAAGTAGACTTCAAGAAGGTTTCCAGTTGTTAGCTATGACTGCTTTCTTTCTCTAGCCCAGATGTGGCTTGGGAAGCGTGTTGCATCCAGAGGGTCAGGACGTTCATGGAACACATTCCCGTGATGGCTCATGGAGGACAACTGTGTGGAAAACAGTAACTAAAGTGCCTGATGGCATATTTCATCTACTCAGGTTACACTGTGCATACACCTTATTGCCTATTCAGCTCCTTTCCCTATGAAGCCAGAAGACTTACTCTGATCCTCTTAAGTAGAGACAGGAAGTACCTTTTTGATGATCATGGTGTGACGTGGTAGTTACAATTTGCACATGGTGATTTGATTTCCAGTCCCTGTTTCACCTCTTGAACAAGTTGTACAACCAGCTCCAGCTTCAAGTTCTACAACTGGGGTGCTCAATAATAACATGCTGCTGGCTTGTTATGGGGATTAGGAAGTCTGGCATGGAGTCAGCATAGACTGCTACTATCACGATCTCTGTCTCAGACCTCTGGGGTTTCCAGTCCGACGTGTAGACCTTAGACATCATCCTCCTGTCCTGACAGAAAGATAAAAGGCAAACAAACTAAAATTCAACAATTCTTCTGAAACCTATTGAGGTCACAGGGAAAACTGATATTTTGAAAATGAGAGACAGAGAGGAAGATACAGAAAATCACAGCTTACCAGAAGAATCCCACAGCCATTGCCAATATTCTTGGGAAAAATTTAAACTATAATTGAAAAACTGTTAGATGCTCGGTGTAGTTTATTGAAGAGAAATAAGAATTCTAATGGGATACAGCACCAGGAAAGGGCACACTTGTGAGTTTCATCTCTAGAAAATCCTACCAGATCCTCACAGTATAGAAAACCCTCATTCTTCTAACAAGAAAGAGGGGGAAATAACCATTTTGAAATATACCCAGAGCTTTCTATTTTACTCAACTAGAATTGTACTGAAGGGGATCTATTTTACCAGAGTTTAACTGACCTGGGATTTTACCAAAGCCTCACAAACAGGCGTAGGGGTGTGGTGGGGTGGGGGTGGGGGGCAAGGGGGATATTAACTCCAGGCCCCTCTAACGTTCCACAGGGGGAGTGGGGAAGATCCAGCTGCTGGAGTTGGATGAAGTCTCCTCCAGACTTCAGTATGGAGGAAAGGAATTACCCAACTCAGGTTCACTGAAAGCCTGAAAAGTAATCATAAGACTGTAGAATGCTTCTTCTTCCCTAAAAGCATTCTTATACCATATCAGTAGGAGTCCTGTATAATAACAAATGACTACAGCTCAAAGAGCTGCAAATATCAGATCCTATTTAAGAAATATCTAAAAAAAAAAAAAAAAAAACTCAAAATGAAAAGAGACAAAAGCAAGGACAGTGGAGGAAATTTAGCTTCTGACACAATAGCCACAACAAACAATGAACACAGGGACCTCTTGTCTGACAAACATAAAACCTCACACTACAGGTACACTGCCCTACTCTCCATTTCAGGCTTGAATTTAGTGTACCCTTTTCCTTCTACCTACCTTAATGGTGCTCAGAACCTCAAAATGTGACCTTACCTGGAATAGTCTCTGTTGATATAGTTAGTTAAAATGAAGTCACTTTTTAGAGTGGAGCTTAAAATCAATGACAGGTGTCCTCTCAGAAAGGGGGAAAGAGACACTGAGACATGCACAGAGACAGAGAAGGAAGAAGGCCATGAGACGGTGAAGGCTGAACTCAGAGTCTGTAAGTCAAGAAACATCAGGGCTTATCAAGTTCCACCAGAAGTTAGGAAGAAGCCAGGCAGAATTCGTCCCTAGATTCTTGAGAGAAAGAGAGAGAGACTGATTTTGGATTTCCAGACTTCAGAACTGTAAGAGAATTAATTTCTATTGTTTGAAGTCATCCAGATTGTGGTACTTTGTGACTATATCCCCAGGAAACTAATAAAGTAACAACCAAAAATGTCAGTATAATCATAGTAATGCAATGGCTCACACTCAGAATGAGTTTTCCAGGAGTGGAAATGAGGATTCAGGAGACGCCTGGAAGAACTCGGAAATCCTCGTTCACATACATTATGTATACAATATATTTTTGGTGTTTTTTGTGGGGAAGATTTCTCACTATTTTATTTATCACTGAAAGTGAAAGTCCCTCAGTCGTGTCCGACTCTTTGTGACCCTATGGACTATACAGTCCACGGAATTCTCCAGGCCAGAATACTGGAGTGGGTAGCCTTTCCCTTCTCCAGGGGATCTTCCCAACCCAGGAATCGAACCAGGGTATCCTGCATTGCAGGCAGATCCAAGATAACATGGAATTAGTGAGAAAACGTAAAATTTGGAGAAGTTCTCACAGAACATTCATGAGATTATTTATTTCCCAGTTGAAAAGAACAGAGATGGGAAGATAAAGGAGAAGCAAAAGTTATAGGAACTAGGTTTTGGCCCACTTCTTGACCATGATTTGAGTAAAAGCATGAAAAAATAAACCAAAATAAATAACACAAATTAAGGTGACCCTGTTTGAATATTGGCTTAATTATAATATTGTTAATGACCCTGACTCCCTAAGCAATGTAAAGGAATTGAGCCCAAAATAGACTTATTCCTCCAATTGAGTTCTAGGGGGAATTATGCAATGGCACCCCACCCCAGTACTTTTGCCTGGAAAATCCCATGGATGGAGGATCCTGGTAGGCTCCAGTCCATGGGGTCGCTGAGAGTTGGACAGGACTGAGCGACTTCACTTTCACTTTTCACTTTCATGCATTGGAGAAGGAAATGGCAACCCACTCCAGTGTTCTTGCCTGGAGAATCCCAGGGGCAGGGGAGCCCGGTGAGCTTCCGTCTGTGGGGTTGCACAGAGTCGGACACGACTGAAGTGACTTAGCAGCAGCAGCAGCATGCCAATTAAAATTTACCTCTGCCCTTGTGATAGCCTTAGAAAAGAAACCTTACTGAATGGATGTGGGAGGTGGAAGTCAGAAACATTATTTCCTATCAAGTGGTTGGGATACTATATTGCTCATCTTGCTTGCAAAAATGATACACTGACTTTCATTCAAATTCTGATAACTTTCATTCAGATTCTGATAACTTACTTCATAACAGCAAGGCAAGCTACTGGAAACAAGGTCTCACTGCAGCTAAACTGTGGTCTGAGAGATGTCATTAAGGATGCATCTGTTAGCAAACACATCCATCCTAAGAAAGAAGGTCTTACCTGGGAACATATTTTTTCTTCCTACATGTGCCAGAATCTGAAGTCAACTAACACCAATTTCATTTTTACCTTGACCATGATATCCACTTTTGCTTTTGTGTCTATTTTAACAGCATTCAATTTGGTCAAATCAAAACAATTAAAAAAATAATGTGAGAAGGTTTAGGGAAAGTTAGTCAATTTTCACGGGGAAGGCAATGGCACCCCACCCCAGTACTTTTGCCTAGAAAATCCCATGGACGGAGGAGCCTGGTAGGCTCCAGTCCATGGGGTCGCTAAGAGTCGGACACGACTGAGCGACTTCACTTTCACTTTTCACTTTCATTCATTGGAGAAGGAAATGGCAACCCACTCCAGTGTTCTTGCCTGGAGAATCCCAGGGACTGGGGAGCCTGGTGGGCTTGTGTCTATGGAGTCGCACAGAGTCGGACACGACTGAAGCGACTTAGCAGCAGCAGCAGCAGTCAATTTCCAAGCCCGTGTGTAAATCATTGTGTAAGCAGAACTCTACAGGGTACCTGGCACAGCAATATGCACTAGGGATTCAGAAATGTAAAAAAAAAAAAAAAAAAAAACATTTTAATTGAATGAATGTCCATGAAGAGATGCTTCCTTTTATTTACAGGAGAATATCCCTAAGGCAGACTGCATGATCAAGTCATGGGGAGGCGGTGGTCAGGGGGCATAGGCAGAATGATCCTTGTAGATTCATAGATCCTAAGGAGAAAGACACTAAGATACCTCCCACTATCTCCAAGAGCCTCTTTTCTCCACTAATGTTTGTGGTGGTTCAGCTGGTAAAGAACTTGCCTGCCAGTGCAGGAGATGCAAGAAACACAGGTTCAATCCCTGGGTCAGGAAGATCCCCTGGAGAAGGAAATGGCAATCCGCACCAGTATTCTTGCATGGGAAATCCCTGGACGGAGGAGCCTGGTGGGCTATAGTCCATAAAGTCACAAATGAATGAGTCACAAAAGAATGAGTACGTGACTGACTGATGGAGTTTCTAGGAATCCATATCTGTTTTGAGGGCTTCCCTGGTGGCTCAGATGGTAAAGAACCCACCTGCCAATGCAGGAGACATAAAAGATGTTGGTTCAATCCCTGGGTCAGGAAGATTCCCTGGAAAAGGGCATGGCAACCCACTCCAGTACTCTTGCATGGGAAATCCCTGGACAGAGGAGCCTGGTGGGCTACCATCCATAGGGTCACAGAGTCAAACAATACTGAGTGACCAACACACACATTCGGCTCAGTCTGTCACTGTGCCCTCCACAATCTGTGTGAAGAGTGTGGTGTCTTTGAAGCTAGGCAGCCACTGGCTCTGTTAAACGTGATACTATGGTCCAGTGGTTAAAACTGGAATGTGAACGTCACTGTCCAAATTCACATTCTGGCCCAGTCACTACCAGTTTTGAAAGCCTGGGAATGTTACTGCTGTTACCAGCCATTCATCCCCTCACTGGAAGATGAGAAGAAAGTCAGTGGCTTTCTCAGAATTGCTGGGAAGATTAACATGATTTACATGTAGATTAAGCATCTACATGTAAAAGATGTTTGGCTCATAGCAAGCAATCAATTATGTGAATCATCAGGGTGATGAAGAAGGGGATGATGGGGACAGTGCCTTATAAGCTGAGTCATTAAGGCAAGTCATTAAACTCTTTTAGACTCAGCTCCTTTAGCTATAAAACTGGAGATAACAATATTCACTTTTTAGGATATTTGGTCTTTAGGACACCATGAAACACAATATGTGAAAGTTTTATAAAATACAAATGGCTATGCAAAAGAAAAATTGCTATTGCATCATGTTTTTCTTCTCCCTGGGGCTGTGAACCCCTTTGACAACTTGGAGCCAAGAACCCTCTTTGAAGGTGGGCAACTGCTGTTCATTTACAGCTGAGTGCTGCACAGAGGCTCAAGATTGCAGGTGTGCTGATTTCCGAGAGAAAATGGAAATATGTGTTTTTGTACAACTCTCTTCCACTTCAATCCCCCAGTTTTCAATGTTGGTAAGTAAGTCAATCCAGGGAATAAACAAAACAAATTTTGGTACTGCCAACAGCCATTGGATTCTGGTATCCATTTCTGTTTAAAATAAGTTGGTCCTAGGTGCATAATCAGATACACAGCAGGTACTTCTCTCGTGTATCATATGTGAACAGCGTACAAATAGAACGCAAATACAAGATTCTAGTTCCTAGGTCAAGTGAGCACACGGGTTGGAACTTTGTATATCTGAGGGCCAATACATATCATCCCTTGTACACAGCAGTCACTAAATAAATATTGATTGAAACTATCATAAAACTAAATCTGTCCACTATGATATCAGAAATACCCAAATTAAAGAATAACAGCTGGAAAGATATTGAGGACTAAGAACAAGTGAAATATTCTAAAAGCTTTCCTGATTTCTCTTTGGTTTTTCCTTCATTCATTCACTCAAAATAACGTTTACTAGCCATGTACTAGTAAACCAGATGAGGTGCTAAAAGCTATTTTATTAAGTTGTAGTCAGCATGAGCAAGATATTACAAAGTGGCTGGCATGGTTGAAAAGGAGAGAGGTGGAAGAAATTGGATGATGCAGGGCCTTGTAGAAATTAAAAGAACTTTCGTGTTTTCTCTAGACAATTGGGAAGCCATGGGAACGCTTTGAGCAAAGCCATAACCTCATTAACCATGCTTTAGGGGAAGTATATTGGCTCTTTGTTGAGAAAAGACGGAGGGTGGAAGCAGAGCACCCAGGTAAGATGGTCTGTAGCAACGCACGCAAAAGATGATGGAGGTTTGGGCCAAGGTGGTCACAGTGAAGGTAACGAGATGTTGATGTATTTTCAAATTTACTTTTAAAGTGTAGCCCGTAGCATTTGCTGCTAAATTAAAAGCGCAAAGTGAGGGAAGTGAAAGATGAAAGGAAGCCAAGATTTTTTAATCTGAGTTACTGAAGAGTTAGAGTTCCCATTTACTAAGATGGAAAAGACTGCAGAAAAAAACAAGTTTAAGGGGTGAAACCAGTTTCAACATGTAAATTTGATATGCCTGTTTGTTATCCCAGTGGTGATGTCAAGGAGCAGTGGGATATATGAGTCTGAAGTTCAAGTGAAAGGTCTCGGCTATAGATATTCATTTGAGGGTTGTCATCACATAGATGCCATTGAAAACCGTGAAACCAGATGACATTATCAGGCTGTAAGTAAAGATGCAAAGAGTAGAGGTTCAAGCCTGAGCTCTGTCTCTCTGCCCTCATCATGAGGTTTCATATTAATTCTTATGCTACAGTGTAATAGCAATAAATACGCATTTTATAGCTTGCAGTCTTCTGTGAGTCTGAAGATAATATTTTAAGAAGTAAGCAATTTGGTGACAAAGTGTTCCTTAGTCAAAAGGAAATGTTACAAGACTAAGGCATGAGGAGAAAATATGAAAGTAAGTTTGCTTATTTTAGAATAAATTTATTTTCCTGCCTTCCTTGACACACAAATGGAGCACTGGGAGTAATATTTCTCCTAACCATTCTTAATCTCTGAAGCTATAAGCCATTAGCATTGTACTTGAATACAGAGAGAATGTCTTCTGAGTTATAGCGGTCCTTTAAGAATGAAGGAGAAAAGGATGGCAGTTTTCCATGTCTTTAATCTTCATGTCGCAAAGGTATGTTGGACCTGGATCTTGAAAATGATAACTCTCAAACAGAAAAATTAAATCTCACTATCAGTAAATTAAAAGCTAGGTCCTTGCTTGTGTTAATTTTAATCAAATTAATAACACAATAGCAAAGTTGTCTGAATGAGCTTTATTCCATCTAGTTTCATCTGTCTGAATGACTATAGAGAAAATAATTAAATTTCTTATGGAAAGCAGCAATTTTCCACAGCATACAAAGGGATAGAGTATTGCCTTCTAGCCCCTAAGTCAGCACATTTGACATTTTGTTTGGCCTTTTTCAAATTTTTATTTTTAAGGAGAATGGATACTCACACAGCAGTAAAAATAGGAAATGTGAAATCAAAGCTACAAAGCTAGCCAAGCCACAAAAACTGTGCTTAGCATGTTAAAAATGAAAAGCATTCCTAATTTTGAAACTTTAATGTGGAAGATTTTATGTGATCTGACCAAAGCTGAGCCGTATCTCATTACGATGTAATACCCAGAACATGGAGTCAGAAAGAGAAAAATCTACGGCTCTATCCACTCCCCTTCCATCACTTTCATGGAATAAATGTGACTCTCCATCCACTTGACAAAATCCGCTGGACCGAAAGTGGTGTTGATGAGAAACATTCCCTAAATCATGGATGGGGCTAAAATATACTACAGGAAGGTAATGAGAGAGGGGAAGAGCTAACGAGATGAAATTTTTATAGGCACTGCAATGGGGATCCTTTGAAATATGGTGACTAAGTCCATTTTGAAGTTAGAAATACATTAACTCCTGGCCCTAGGAGCTCATGTGAATGAGAGTGTTTACACTGGGTGTGCACACCATCCCTCATTTCCTTCTGGAACAAGCCACTGCCAAGGCAGGGGTGGGGGTGGGCCTGTCAACAAAGCCATCTTTTCATTTCTTGAGCTTTCGGTAGGGAGGGAGCAGGATTGGGTTTGAGATTTGGGCTTGTCTGCCCCACCTCACCTCTTCCCAAACAGAATAAAAATAGTTGCTTTGTTTGCATTTCATTAGCATTGTACTCCCTTTTGCTCACACTTAATCAAGGTCCTTTCTAGAAGGAGGGATGGAGAAGGACTTGAAAGCCGCCCTTCTGCTGTGTGTGCTGTGCTTGAACCCTAAGTTCTTAGGCCCTGTTGATTTAGTGAACTGTGTTAAGTCAACATTGGTGTGTTGGGGGCCTCCGGGCTCTCCCACCAACCAAGACTGTGACTCGCACGTTTATTGCCATTTCTGGGTACATCAGGAGCTTATTTCTATTAGCCCTTTCTTTTCAAAGACAGGCATTTTTTAAAATCTATGTTTTCACTAAGAATACAATCCATTTCTTCTTCTGCGACTTTACTCATTAGAGAGTGTTTTGTTATTTTTCAGCAAGGTGGTTCAGAATAAAACATAATAATAGTCCTTTTCTTAGGGAGACTCATTTGTGCGTTGCCAGAAGTTCCCTGACAACGGTCATGCTGAAATTGCTCTATTTTCTTAGTATTGCAATAATAGCATACATTTTGAGCTTGCATGAATCTGGGTTCAGATCCCATCTATGTCACATTCTTAATCAGTTATTTCAATTTCAGAAGGCTCAGCTTATTCATAGTAAAACAAGAAAAAGTAAATCTATTGGGGAGAGTCATGATGAGGGTTAGGTCCGATGATCTGTAAAGCAAGCTTGCACGAGTGTTGCCATGTGATAAGCGCTCCCTTCCAGAATTCCCATGTCATTTCCTCAAATGGTGTCTCATTGATTATAGCATAGACATCATGCCTACGAACAAATATTTAATAGAAAATGAGCTAGGCCAGAAATAGAGCTAGCTATGCTATGGACTATACTAAAGATTTTATCTAGATCGTCTCTTTTATTACTAACAAATCCCACCAAAAATAGGAGCAGCCCCACTTTAGGAAAAGAACACTGATGCTGAGAATGTTTAAATAACTTTCCAGATTCATAAAGCTGGCCAGTAGTATGTCTTTGAAGATGTTATAATCAAATACAGAGCAGCTCTACAGACCTTCCAGCTACATCCATGTATTATCAATAGGCGCCATGCATTTGGGAAGGATTTAATTCTACTCTTCACTGTTTTGAAACATGACCCTGATTCCACTGTGCTTAACTTCTATTCACTTTGGCAGTATCTATGATGAAGGTGCAATTGGATCATGAGTTTATATAAATTGAAGCTATTTAGTGATTCCCAACTGCAGTTTCAAGGCATACTTGTGTTAGGTTAGGTCGTGAGGTGTGACTAAATTGATAATCCCTAACAATATTAAGAATTCTGTTTGTTGACATTCACTTACTCTAAAACCATAATAATGAACTTTAACAGAATCTCATTCAAAGAGTTCCCATATGCATTCTCCGGTGGGATAAGAAGGGATCACGACAGCCTGGGTACTTTTTCTGGACCCTCAGTCTTCCTGGGTAAGGGTGATAACTCTGCCCACCCCTCCATGGACAACATCAGCCCTCATCTTGCTTTGGAAGAAAATAAAATTGAAAACTACCATCTGCGATGTAAACTGAAAGAAGGGCTTTCTCTGTTCTTACTGATCCTCCTTCAGACGTCTGTTGGTCACTAATGCTTCTTGGAAGAAATCTAAGACTAACTTAAAAACAAGGTGTGATAGAATTCCTTCTAAAGCTTCTGTGATAGTTAATTGTATGCATCAGCTTGACTGGAATTTATACCACTGGCTTTCTTGGGTCTCCAACTTATAGAACGCAGATCATGGGAATTCTGTACCTTCATAGCTGCTTGAGCCAATTTCTTATAACAAACCTCATTCTCTCTGTCTCTCACCAGGCTTCCCTTATGGCTCAGGCGGTAAAGAATCTGCCTGAAGTGCAGGAGACCCGAGTTCGATCCCTGGGTCAGGAAGATCCCCTGGAGAAGGAAATGGCAATGGCAGCCCAGTCCAGCATTCTTGCCTGGAGAATGCCGTGGACAGAGGAGCCTGGTGGGCTGCAGTCTATGGGGCTGCAAGAGTTGGACACGACTGAGAGACTAACACACACACATCCTGTTAGTTCTTTTTCTCTGGAGAACCATTACTAATATACTCTCAATACATTAGAATAAGACTGAGTGAGAGTGACATGGAAAGAAAAAAAAAAAACTGGGGTGAAATGTCCACTGTGAATGTCCTTGGAAAACTTCAAGGAGTGGGTGAAGAGAAGCGAAAGTCACTCAGTCATTTACGATTCTTTGTAACCCATGGACAGTAGCCCGCTAGGCCCCTCTGTCCATGGAATTCTCCAGGCAAGAATACTGGAGTGGGTTTCCATTCCGTTCTCTGGCAAATCCTGCCAACCCAGGGATCGAACCCAGGTCTCCCACATTGCAGGCGGATTCTTTACCATCTAAGCCACCAGGGAAGCCCTCAAAGAGTGGGTGGTATGCACTAAATTGGGTTTCTTTTCTTCTCCTGACACATACTCAGAGCTGTTCCTAGAGAAAAACCTTCTGGGATATCACTAAATAAATTGCTTTTGCTTCGCATGGCACTGGCCAGCTTGTTACCTACCCCCGGCCAGGAGTGTTTGCCAGGCTTGCTGCAGAGAGGCAAACACAGAGTGATAGGCCAAGGAGAATTGGCACCGGATAGATTCCACAAATTTCTAGCTGGCTTTATGTTTTTTAAATCACCATTAAAATTTCAATAATAATATCTTTAAATGAGTTTTATTGATATTAGTAAACATATTCATAAGCATTCAGAACTAAAATAAGGTGAAACTTGTAAGTCACCCACTAAATAAAAATTGTTTGCCTTTTTCTTCTTCTTCTTCTTTTTTAACAGCTGCAGTTTTTAACTATCCTTCTCTACAGGGGTCAAGAGACCAAAATTTAGAATCTCAGAGAGGAGCAGGCACATAATCACACTGATGACTTTAATGAGGAATATCATCGGCTGGAGAATGACAGAGGGAACACTTAACAAGATCGGACTTTCCTCGACATTCAGCAACCTTTCCTAAATAAAATTATTATGCCATGTCCAATTCATTTCTCATTCCTCACACTTTAAAATACTTGAGACAGAATCATGCTGTTTTCTTCTTGCCAAATCAGCTTTTGGATGGACCCGCTCTGAGCTGCATCCAGATTCATCTGACTGTAAGTGGAACAGTGGCCTCAGACTCCTGGAGCCACCCTGATGCCTGACCCCCCGACTCCCGACATTTAACTCATGCTTTTCAGTCTTTCTAGATATCTTGCTCTTCAAATATGAAGGCATCAGCATCCTGAAATTCTTCCAGATAGCATCATGACAGATGATCGGTGGGCTAGAGAACAATTATTTTGAAATATACTGGGGGCAGGAATTCCTTTGTGGTCCAGTGGTTAGGAAACCACCTTGCAAAACCATGGACATGGGTTCCACCCCTGGGACACTAAGATCCCACGTTCTGCTGGGCAACTGAGCCCATGTACCCCAACTCAGACCAGATGCTGCCTAATAAATAAACATTTAAAAAATAAATAAAATGCACTAGGGATAGACCCAAGTTCTGGCCACAGACTAAGAGTAGGAATTAAAACTTGAGTCTTGTGTTTGGCAAGTTGTGTCTCTAGAACAGCTTGCTTCTGGATATCCTAGTTGGCATGTTTGCAAAAAGGAGACCAGACCACTCTGCACCCACACTGGTTCTGTGGACATACCAAGCCCTCCTCGATGCTGCTGGGTAATATTTTCTGTAGCTAGAAAGCTTATGATATATACATTAAAAAAATGCTGGGCTCAGTGTACAATTGGAAGCAACTGCTGACTTAAGTTCAACTAAACATCCCACAATTATTATTATTTTTTTTAATGTCAGGAATTCCAATTTTACTTGAGCCAAAAACTTGTCTTTCTTTCTTTCTTTTTTTTCTCCTGTGAAGGGTACATCCCTAGGAAATCTTCACTTCATGTAGACATAATACAGGATTTATTAAAGTTCTAAAAGACACCTCAAAAGATTAATCAGGAAGAAAATAGGCTGCAATTTTGAGTTCTTCATTGCTGCACACTGTACTCAATTCTCTTCATTCTTCTCCTTCTCCCCTGCCCTGCTTTTCCCAGCTTCCTTCTCCTCTTGCTGCATCCATTTTCGGTCTCCCCTGGGTGGGAACACCACTGGGAGAGGGCCACCAGCGAACAAAGAAACCAATTACACTTCAGTCACATCTGCAAAGACAGGGTCTTTCTTCTCCCCTTCCTCTGTGTTCTTTGATTCCTCCTTTTCCTTCATTTTGTTTAAAAGTGGAAGAGGAGACATTCAGAAGTGGGGGAGATATATAAAGTGGTGTACATGGATTTCAATGTTTTTATTATTTACCAGTTATACTGTACATAAAAAGGAACAAATAGAGAAGAAAAAACAAGGACTTATATTTTCAATGGATAACCAGCAAGGACTGATTGTAGAGCACAGGGAGCCTGCTCAGGGTCATGTGGCAGCCTGGGTGGGAGGGGAATCTGGGTGAGAATGGATATGTGTGTGTGGCTGAGGCACTTTGCTGTGAGCCTGAAACAGTCACAATGTTGTCAATTGGCTATGCTCCAGGATAAAACAAAAAGCAATAAACCAAAAGCAGCGTTATGAAGCAGACCTCTTTAAGAATTCATATCCTAGATGTCCATCCACAGATGAATGGATAAGAAAACTGTGGTACATATACACAATGGAGTATTACTCAGCCATTAAAAAGAATACATTTGAATCAGTTCTAATGAGGTGGATGGAACTGGAGCCTATTATACAGAGTGAAGTAAGCCAAAAAGAAAAACACAAATATAGTATACTAACGCACATATACTCTTGCCTGGAGAATCCCATGGATGGAGGAGCCTGGTAGGCTGCAGTCCATGGGATCCCTACAAGTTGGACGAGACTGAGCAACTTTACTTTCACTTTTCACTTTCACACAGTGGAGAAGGCAATGGCAACCCACTCCAGTGTTCTTGCCTGGAGAATCCCAGGGACAGCAGAGTCTGGTGGGCTGCCGTCTATGGGGTCGCACAGAGTCGGACACGACTGAAGCAACTTAGCAGCAGCAGCAGCAGCAACGCACATATATGGAATTTAGAAAGATGGTAACAATAACCCTGTTTACGAGACAGCAAAAGAGACACTGATGTATAGAACAGACTTTTGGACTATGGGAACGGGAGAGTGTGGGCTGATTTGGGAGAATAGCATTGGAATATGTATAATATCATATCTGAAATGAGTCGCCAGTCCAGGTACAATGCCTGATAACGGATGCCTGGGGCTGGTGCACTGGGACGACCCAGAGGGATGGTATGGGGAGGGAGGAGGGAGGAGGGTTCAGGATGGGGAACACATGTATACTTGTGGCGGATCCATCTTGATGTATGGCAAAAGCAATACAATATTGTAAAGTTAAGCAAAATAAAATTTAATTAAAAAAAAAAAAAAGAATTCATATCAACTGGCCTAAGAATTCAAATTGGTATTTGAATCCTATCTCTGTTTCTGGCTGAATTAAATCATGTAATCTCTCTGAATCTCAGTTATCTCATTTACAAAATTTAAAAATGCACACCTTCCTTGAGTGTTTTTTATGGAGATTAAGAGAATGTATGCAAAACTTCTGACATTGTACGAAAAAGTGTGCCCATGGCAATTATTTCAGGTATTAATGTTAACATATCTATTAATATAAGAACTCCTTGTCATGTATATATTTAATATATCTTATTATATATACATATATGTTTTTATCATGGTATTAAAGAACCTAAGTACAACTAATAACATATTTCTAATTTCTAACTTTTATATAAACTCTCTGAATTCAATCTACATCTCTGGCTAATGGGGGGAAAACTAGGCTAGGGCACATTTACATTCTAGCAGTGTTCTGTCTATAACTGTAAGTGAAAATTCAGATTGGCTTCTTGATAATAGAGACATTGATATTGAGTATATTTTGATCAGTAAAAAGACTAATTGTTTTCTATAGCATCTTCCTGGCTTTATTACATCCCTCGAACGTGCAGCATAAATTGTACCTGCTTCCATGAAAAGTAAATCAATATTCAAGGATTAAAATGTAAGCATATGTTCAAATTATTCATTCATGAGCTATTCTAAAAATAAGCTGTATTCTGGGCACAAGTGCAGTAAATGAATTAATCAATTTTCAATAAGAATTAAGACCCAGAATCTTGCTTTCAGTAAGTGATAATTTTGTCAGAAAAGTTGGACATTTTACCAACTCCAGGCTAAGCCGTGAGATGGAATGTCAAGTTATATTAGCTTCACATTTGAACTTGTGCCATATGGAATGATGTGAGTCTGCATCCCAGAAACAAAGAAGCAGTGAAGATAATTGGTGTGAAGTATCCCCCAGTCAGGTTGCACTCATTGACAGAGCCACACTCCATCTCACTGCTACAAAATATTTAAGCGTGAGATTTCCCTGGTTTTCTATTAGTGGTCACTTACAAAGCAGTTCTGTAAGAATGGAAATGGCTCAGGGTGCTGAGTGCACACGTGCTCAGTTGTGTCTGACTCTTTGAGATACTACAGACTGTAGCCCGCCAGGCTCCTCTGTCCCTCGGAATTTTCCAGGCAAGGATACTGAAGCAAGTTGCCATTTCCTCTGCTAGCAGATCTTCCTGACCCAGGGATCAAACTTGTGTCTCCTGCGTCTCCTGCACTGGCAGGCAGATTCTTTAACACTTATGCCATCTTGGAAGCCAGGAAATGGCTCACCTAACATCAATGCGCAAGGAGTCAGACACGAATTCTCATTCATTCATTCAACATCAATGCTAGATTCATTTTGCATTCAACAGAAGTTGAATACTGGCTCATCATCTCAGAGTTTTGCCTGTATCTAATACAAATGAGAGACAGATTATAAGAAAGCCTGAACGTGAACGTGAAGTCGCTCAGTCGTGTCCGACTCTTTGCGACCCCATGGACTGTAGCCTACCAGGCTCCTCTGTCCAGGGGATTTTCCAGGCAATAGTACTGGAGTGGATTGCCATTTCCTTCTCCAAGGGATCTTCCTGACCCAGGGATCGAACCCGGGTCCCGCATTGTAGACAGATGCTTTACCATCTGAGCCACCAGGGAAGTCCTTATAAGAAAGCCTACCATATGTTAATTAAACCATTAATATTTTTAATTTTAATTTTTATTTATTTGGCTGCACGAGTTCTTAGTTGTGCCATACATGATCTTTTAGTCACAGCTTGTGAGATATAATTCCCTGACCAGGTACCAAACCTTGGCCCCCTGCACTGGGAGCTTGGCGTCTTAGCCACTGGGCAGCCAAGGAAGTCCCTATTTATTAAGAACTATTAGTACCTACTACATATTAGAAACTTTTCAAATTTTGGGAATCCTAAAATGGACACAACGCAAGCTCTGCCTTCCAGAGTTTCAAAGAACACATAATTATGGTATGGCGTGTGTATTAGCCACTCAGTTGTGTCTGATTCTTTGTGACCGCATGGACTGTAGCCTGCCAGGCTTCTCTTCCATGGAATTCTCCAGGCAAGAATACTGGAGTGGGTTGTCATCCCTTCTCCAAGGGACCTTCAACCCGGGTCTCCTGCATAGCAAACAATTCTTTACCCTCTGAGCCACCAGGGAAGCCCTAATTATGGTATAAACATAATTATAGCACATGCATAATTACATACATAAACATGTTCATGTTAATGTGATAATCCTACAATGTCAGAATAAAGAACTATGAAAATGGTGCAGGAGAGTCATTATTTAACTGCTTGAGGAACTATGGACTGCTTTTATGTGAAGTATGCCAGATGGGAAATGCATGATCACACTCTCTTTAAAGAACATTATTTCTATTCTGCCATTGCAGTGATTGCAATTTTAGTAATGCTATTCCTACTGCCTTTCATTAGGCAATTAATTTGTTATTTGTTCATAGTATTATTTTATGTATTTCAAGTCAATAATTAGCATTACTTGGTCATTTATAGTGAACCAGACATTGCTAACTTTTTTCCATACACCAACTTGTTTAAATCCTTAGCAATCAAAGAGAGCTGACCATGGTTCTATTTAGGCGTGAGGACATTCAGATTTAGAGAGGTTAAGTGTTGTTCTCTGGAGAAGGAAATGGTAAACCGCTCCAGTATTCTTGCTTGAAAATTCCCATGGACAGAAGAGCCTGGCAGGCTACAGTCCACGAGGCTGCAAGAGTCGGACATGACTGAGCCACTATACCACCACCACCACCAAATATTGCTCTCGTGACTGGTTACGTTCAGATGTCTAACCCCCACCCAGAGCTGTTCAGGGGACTAAGAGTTACCTCATTAAAACAAAAGATTCTCCTATCACCTAGGAAAGTGCAAGGGACTTAGGAGCTCTGAGTCAGGAGCTGGGGAGACAAAGACCAAATATTTCTTCCTTATTATGTCTCAGTATCACAATGCAAAAGCAAGAAACTGCTTAGAAAAATAACGTTAAATTTCAAGCAAATGGTGCAAACAGAGACTCTTCAGTACTGAGGGTAATGACACTGACCCTCTGTGCTTTCTACCTCTTCTCAGTGATGACTTCAGCTCTCACACACTCTCCACTCGCAGGTATCATCGCTGCAGTCGTCTGTGCCCTGCCAGCCTCACAGGGCTGCTGCAAGAATTAAAAGAAAATCCTTATTGTGAAGAGCAGGCGAACTATGAAAAATGACATAAAATGTCAAGTTAGCTGTAATTTCCTGTGGTTCCAACAAGCCCCTGTTTATTCACCTTTAAAAATAAACATTTATTTATATTTGAACCTTACTTGACGTTTCCTAAGTAATACTCAGTTTCAGTGGGGGGTTGGTCCCAGATTCTCTTTGGATGCCAAAATCTGAGGATACCCAAGACCTTTATATAAAACAGTGTGCTTTTTCATATAACCTATGCATATCCTCCCATACACTTTAGATCATCTCTAGATACTTATAATACTTAATGATGCAAATGCTATGCAAATGTGTGTGCTTGTGCTCACCTGTGTCTGACTCTTTGTGACCTCATGGACTGTAGTCCTCCAGGCTCCTCTGTCCATGGGATTCTCCAGGCAAGAATACAGGAGTGGGCTGCCATTTCCTTCTCCAGGGACTCTTCCCAACCCAGGGATCAAACACTGGGTCTCCTGCATTATAGGCAGATTCTTCATCCACTATGTAAATAGTAGCCTGCAAATAGTAAATTAAGTTTTATGTTTTGAAGCTTTCTGGAATTTTTGTTTTCAAAATTTTTGTTGAATCCACAAATGTAGAGTATGCAGAAATGGAAAGCAGCTTGTGCTGTGATAAATATAAATCTTACTACGCCATGCCTTTATCTTTCTCCTCATCAATCACCCTCAACCCTCCCTGAATCTAAACGTCCTCACCTATAAGATAGAACCACGATCACATGCTGAATGAGGCCTAAACACCCACTCTCACAAGTACCTTTCCTACTCTCCCAAGAGTTCTGCCAGATTTTAATTTTGAATTAATTTATATTAAAAATATTAAACGTACATCCACACAAAGTTTTAAAAATATAAACAGCAATGACAATTAACAAACAGCAGATCCTCTATTTTATCTCCTCAAATCCATTTCTTGCTCCTAAGAATAATCCTTTTCTATTCTTTCTGATTCTTTGGGATCTACCCCCTATTAAGTGTTTTAATATCATGTTTGATTTTTTTATTATTTATTGATTTTTTTAGTTTCAGTCAACATCTCTTGACTTTCACTATATGCTCAGTTGCTCAATCATGTCTGACTCTGCAGCCTCACGGACTGAAGCCTGCAAGGCTTCTCTGTACATGGAAATTTCCAGGCAAGAACACTGAAGTGGGTTGCCATTTCCTACTATAGGGGATCTTTCCAACCCAGGGATCAAACCCATATCTCTTGTGTTTCCTCCACTGGCAGGCCGATTCTTTACCTCTAGCACCTGAGACTTTTACTAAGGAATATAAAATTTAGTTATCTCCCCTGCACTTCATGGCTCTTTCCACCCACAACACACGTGTATTCTTATTCCGCCAGATTCTCAAAAATCCCATCACATAACTTGTTTGAATTATTGTTATCATTGCTGTTGCTATTATTATATAAATGTTACCCTAAGTGAAGCAAGGCCGTTGATTAAGTTGTCTTTGCTTCTCTACAGTGTTCCTGTTCCTCCTGGAGCTAAGAATGTTTTTGGTTCATAATACGCTTAATGTTTGATGCACTTACAATTAAGCTCTCCCCTATTCACAGGATACTTCTTTCAATGCATTCAACCACATCAAGGATTCCACTACATCTTCCAGAAGCAGACTAAGAAAAAGTTTTCTGACTTCCTCCAATAAGAGCTAGCTGAATAGCTCTCTTGCACTGCAGTCCAGGGGTCACAAACGGTCGGACATGACTGAGCAACTGGACTGAACTGAAATAGCTCTCATGCTGAATCTCCATTCTGCCCTAAGATTCCTTTTGCATTCACATCTCTCTTGCATTATTTCTCCTTTTTCCTGTGTTTCACACCCTTCTCTTTCTAAAGTTATTTTATTATTTTGGTGGACAAATTCCTCTTGTTGCTTGTTAAGAAAAGACACATGGAACGTGATTGACCATGAAAAATGACTGAATACCTTCCTTACGTTATTCAGAAATGGGCTAACTCTAATAGGTTCTAGGTTCATCCACTTCATTAAAACTGACTCAAATGTTTTCCGTTGTGAAGTAAGAAAGAGAAAGACAAACATCGTATATCAATGCACATATATGCAAACTAGTAAGATGGTACTGATGAATCAGGATAGCTAAAGAGACGCAAATATAAAGGACAGACTTTTGGACACAGTGGGGGAAGGGGGCAGGATGATCTCAGAGAGTAGCTTTGAAGCGTATACACATGGTTTGTAAAGCAGATAGCCAGTGGGGATTTGCTGTAAGAAGCAGGGAACTGGAAGCAGGTGCTCTGGGACAGCCTCAAGGGGTGGGATGGGGAGGGAGACGGGACGGAAGTTCAGGGAGGAGCAGCATCCGTGTACCTGTGACTGGTTCATGTTGACGTATGGCAGAAATCATCACAGTACTGTAAAGCAATTATCTTCTAATTAAAAACAAAATAAAATTTTAAAATATGTGCTAGCCTGGATGGGAGGAGCATTTGGGGGAAAAGAGATACACGTGTGTGTCTGGCTGAGTCCCTGCATCGCTCACCTGAAACTATCACAATGCTGTGAATAGACTGTACCTCAATACAAAATGCTTTCGGTGTTTATATATATATGGATTGGGGGCAGGAGGAGAAGGGAACGACAGAGGATGAGGTGGCTGGATGGCATCACTGACTCGGTGGACGTGAGTCTGAGTGAACTCCGAGAGCTGGTAATGGACAGGGAGGCCTGGCGTGCTGTGATTCATGGGGTCACAAAGAGTCGGACATGACTGAGAGACTGAACTGCACTGAACTGATATATATATGTGTGTGTGTGTGTGTGTGTGTGTGTGTGTGTGTGTGTTTATAAAATGGGTGAACTTTCAAAATCTTACACACACACAGCACAGACAAAATGAATTGCTTCTTTTACTTCAAGTGAACATGGATTCCTGCAGCCATAGAATAACAACTTGAAACCCAATAAACCAGGTTTTGAATCTTGCTCAGTCATTGACTAGCGAAGTTTCCACTGCTATAAAACAGTAAAAATAATAATATCAATGTTATTATTAGGTGGCTGCAAGAATTCAATCAGTTAAGCTTTGGTCTGAAATATTTCTCTTTGCTGTACATTCCATGGTGATAAGGATTAAATCCATCTTCTACAATTCTGTGTTCCTAGTTTCTAACAAACTCAATAAATAGCCACTGCATGAATAAATGAGCAGATGAATGAATTAACACATTATATGTGTTATTTAACTCCAAGCATGGTAAAAAGGCAGAATAAATAATTATGCATCTTTGTTTTTCATAACTTCCTTTCCTATCCAAACTTTTTCATTACTTTCTGGCAAATATTTTCCTCCCTAGTTATTTTCCTATCCCTGTCATTTCTTTCTCCCCTTCCTACATTTTTTTTTCTTTCCTTATTGCCAACATTTTCCTTCCTTTCTCTTTCCTTTCTGCCCTCCTCGTCTTTCTCCCTCACCTCCTTATATCCTGTACAAAAATTCCCCTCCTCCAATAAGCCCCACAACATTCCACTGTAAATGAATTAGTCTATAAAAAAGCAGTAAAATAATGAAATATCAGATACACTATCCCAGTATGGAAAACAGAAGACACACTTGATGTGAAAGTTATTTTTGCCATTTGTATATGAGTGCAACTTATTACTTCTAGATTCTAAAGATCATGCCTATCTGTCTCGTGACCAGTTTTATTCCATTGCAAACACACTGTCTATTTTGGACCGATAAAAACCATTTTCATTTTTTAAGACAGAGAAGACAGACATATACTTGAAAGATATGATCACCTGCTTAATTTCTACCTTTCCAGAGTCCTTTTTGAGTACATAATGCATAGCATTTACTAAACCTTCACTACACTCCCACTTATTATATTTATAAGCTGCTTTCCTCCATGCAGCAATCCTACAAGCTAGATCGGATTGTACTTATGCTGAACAAATGCTAAAATGAGGCTCAGCAAGCTTAAAATTTCCTCGTACAATATCTCAGAACAAGTCAGCGGTGGAATCATAACGCAAATTCAGCGTTTTCTACAAAGCTTATGATCTTTCCACCATCCCCGGCTCTCTCTCTCGACAGACTCTCTTGACAAAAAGCAATCTGGTTTTCCTTGACTGAACTTCTCATCTGCTCTTGCTTTGGCATAGTTATGGTCTGAGTTTCTCAAACACCTGGACAGAAATGTGTTGCCAAGCCACGTAAAAAATTACACCCCCCATAATTTTCATAAGACAGCAATGTTGATGCAGCCAGCAGCTGTTGCTTTATATGGGGCATGCAGAATAAAGCCAAGAGTGGGTAAGTTGGGCCAAGCGTGGGCGGCTGTCTGAGATCCCTTGTGAGCTGGATTTGGAGAGTCTAACTGCCAGCTCTTCTCTTGACATACATATGAGGTTACCATATAGATTTTTGAAAAGGAGTAAGCCTTTTAGATATGGACATGAGTTTGGGTAAACTCTTGAGGGAGTTGGTGATGGACAGGGAGGCCTGGCCTCCTGCAGTCCATGGGGTCACAAAGAGTCGGACATGACCGAGTGACTGAACTGAACTGAACTGAAGCCTTTGAGAAAACCTTTGAGAAAAGCCCCTGTCTTGAGGACTTGTGCTCCATCTTTTTGTCTCAGTTCAGTTCAGTCACTCTGTTGTGTTCGACACTTTGCAACCCCATGCACTGCAGCCTCCCTGTCCATCACCAACTGCCAGAGTTGACTCAAACTCATGTCCATTGAGTCACTGATGCCATCCAGCCATCTCATCCTCTGTTCCCTTCTCCTCCTGCCCTCAATCTTTCCCAGCATCAGGCTCTTTTCAAATAAGTCAGCTCTTCCCATCAGGTAGCCAAAGTATTGGAGTTTCAGCTTCAACATCAGTCCTTCCAATGAATACCCAGGACTGATCTCCTTTAGGATGAACTGGTTGAATCTCCTTGCAGTCCAAGGGACTCTCAAGAGTCTTCTCCAACACCACAGTTCAAAAGCATCCATTCTTCAGTGCTCAGCTTTCTTTATAGTTCAACTCTCACATCCATATATGACCACTGGAAAAACCATAGCCTTGACTAGATGGAACTTTGTTGGCAAAGTATTGCCTCTGCTTTTTAATATGCTGTCTAAGTTGATCATAACTTTTCTTCCAAGGAGTAAGCGTCTTTTTATTTCATGGCTGTAGTCACCATCTGCACTGATTTCAGAGCCCCCAAAAATAGTCTCTCACTGTTTCCACTGTTTCTCCATCTATTTGCCATGAAGTGATGGGACCAGATGCCATGATCTTAGTTTTCTGAATGTTGAGCTTTAAGCCAACTTTTTCACTCTCCTCTTTCACTTTCATCAAGAGGCTTTTTAGTTCCTCTTCGCCTTCTGCCATAAGGGTGGTGTCATCTGCATATCTCAGGTTATTGATATTTCTCCCAGCAATCTTGATTCCAGCTTGTGTTTCTTCCAGCCCAACGTTTCTCATGATGTACTCTGCATATAAGTTAAATAAGCAGGGTGACAATATACAGCCTTGACTTACTCCTTTTCCTATTTGGAACCAGTCTGTTGTTCCATGTCCAGTTCTAACTGTTGCTTCCTGACCTGCATACAAATTTCTCAAGAGGCAGGTCAGGTGGTCTGGTATTCCCATCTCTTTCAGAATTTTCCACAGTTTATTATGATCCACACAGTCAAAGGCTTTGGCATAGTCAATAAAGCAGAAATAGATGTTTTTCTGGAACTCTCTTGCTTTTTCCATGATCCAGCAGATGCTGGCAATTTGATCTCTGGTTCCTCTACCTTTTCTAAAACCAGCATGTAATATTAGGTTGAACTACAAAAAAATTGTTCTTTCTACAAATTAAAAAAAAAAAAAATCAGCAATAATGTATAGCTTAACCATGCATTTTTAGATACCGAAAGTTATTTCAAATTCAACATTTTCAAGGGTGCCTCTAAAATAAAGCCAGGTAAGAATTAAACTCTAATTTAGCTTGTTATTGTTGTTGTAGTTATTAAGTCCCTCAGTCATGTCAGATTCTTTGCGACTCCATGAACTGCAGCTCACCAGGCTTTCGTAACCTTCACTATCTCCCGGAGTTTGCTCAAACTCATGTCCATTGAGTCAGTGATGCCATCCAACCATCACATCTTCTATTGACCCCTTCACCTCCTACTCTCAGTTTTTCTCAGGATCTGGGTCTTTTCCTATAAGTCAGATTTTCCCATTTGGTGGCCAAAGTATTAGAGCTTCAGCATCAGTCCTTCCAATGAATATTCAGAATTGACTTATTTTAGGATTGACTGGTTTGATCTCTTTGTAGTCCAAGAGACTCTAAAGAGTCTTCTCCAGCACCACAACTTGAAAACACCAGTTCTTTGATGCTCAGCCTTCAGAACCATCCAACTCTCACATCAACACATGACTACTGTTAAAACGACAGCATTGGCTACATGGACCTTTGTAGGCAAAGGGATGTCTCTGCTTTTCAATATGGTGTCTAGGTTTGTCATAGCTTTTATTCCAAGGAACAGGCATATTTTAATTTCATAGCTGCAATAACTGTCCGCAGTGATTTTGGAGCCCAAGAAAAGAAATCTGACACCATTTCTACTTTTTCCCCATCTATTTGCTATGAAGTGATGGGACCAGCTGCCAGGATCTTAGCTTTATGAATGTAGAGTTTTAAGCCAGCTTTTTCACTCTCCTGTTTGACGTTCATCAAGAGGTTATTTAGTTCCTCTTCACTTTCTGCCATTAGAGTGGCATCATATACATATCTGAGGCTATTGATATTTCTCCAAACAATCTTGATTTCAGCTTGTGATTCATCCAGCCCAGCATTTTGTGTGATGTACTCTGCATATAATTTAAATAAACAGCGTGACAAGATATAGCCTTTACATATTCCTTTACCGATTTTGAACCAGTCCATTGTTCCATGTCCAATTTTAACTGTTGCTTCTTGACCTGCATACAGGTTTCTCAGGAGGCAGGTAAGGTGTTCTGATATTCCCATCTCTTTAAGAATTTTCCAGTTTGTTGTGTTCCACACACTCAAAAGCTTTAGCATAGGCAATGAAGCAGAAGTAGATGCTTTTTCTAGAATTCCCTTGCTTTTTCTACAATCCAATGGATGTTGGAAATTTAATCTCTGGTTCCTCTGCCTTTTCTAAATCCAGCCTGTACATCTAGAAGTTCTCAGTTCACATACTGTTGAAGAATAGCTTGAAGGATTTTGAGCATTACTTGTTAGCATCAGAAATGAGTGCAATTGTGTGGTAGTTTGAACATTGCTTTTTTTGAGCATTTCATATATAGAAATACTGAGAGCAATTTGTAAATCAGAATTTTAAATCTATCTTTTAAAATACACAGATTATCTGTCTATATAACAATAAATTTGTACTGAAGTTGAAACATGTATTTTGTTTTAAACAAGCTGGCCTGCATTTTGGATGTTTGCACATGGAGTTCTTGTTGTCTCATTTTTTTAATTAATAGAAGTATTTAATATTCTTCAAGAGTTCCAGCATAAACTTAGCTCTTTGATTTTAAAGTTATGGATTTGTTGGTCATTTTCGGGGAAAGGGACAACATTTAACAATTTAATGTGACATGTAAGACTCTTAAGTTTTGCATTTGGAGATCTCTATAAAACTTTATTAAGTGTTATATTACATTACCCCCAAATAATTTAAATATACTGCCAGAATTGGGATCCTAGTTAAATAGTTACGTATTGAACATTCCATCAAGTAACTGACACTGCTGCATACCGAGAAAAGCTACTATATGGAAATGCCACGAGCAGAAGGATATTTAATATTGCTAAAGCCCCAGCTTCTAGTACATATCTGACATATACTGCAACGGTGGCAGCTAAGTCACTTCAGTTGTGTCTGACTCTTCACAACCCTATGGACTGCAGCCTACCAGGCCCCTCTGTCCCTGGGATTTTCCAGGCAAGAGTACTGGAGTGGGGTGCCATTGCTTTCTCTAGACATATACTGCTGCTGCTGTTGCTGCTGCTGCTGCTGAGTCGCTTCAGTCGTGTCCAACTCTGTGCGACCCCATAGATGGCAGCCTACCAGGCTTCGCCATCCCTGGGATTTTCCAGGCAAGAACACTGGACTGGGTTGCCATTTCCTTCTCCAATGCATGAAAGTGAAAAGTGAAAGGAAAGTCACTCAGTCATATCTGACTCTTAGCAACCCCATGGACTGCAGCCCACTAGGCTCCTCCGTCCATGGGATTTTCCAGGCAAGAGTACTGGAGTGGGGTGACATTGCCTTCTCCTCCAGACATATACTAGTGCTTAATAAATATTTATGAGTGGAGAGGGTGGGATGATTTGGGAGAATGGCATTGAAATAAGTATAATATCATATATGAAATGAGTCGCCAGTCCAGGTTCGATACCTGATACCGGATGCCTGGGGCTGGTGCACTGGGATGACCCAGAGGGATGGTATGGGGAGGGAGGAGGGAGGAGGGTTCAGGATGGGGAACACATGTATATCTGTGGCAGATTCATTTTGATATATGGCAAAACCAATACAATATTGTAAAGTTAAATAAAATAAAATAAAATTAAAAAATAAATATTTATGAATGGCTGAAATCTTTAATATACCTCATTAAATGGAAAATGATAATCACATACAGCTACAATGTTATATAAACACTTTGGAACTATTAATATAAATTCCTAAAGCACATACATTCATGTTTGTGCATCCTAAAATTACAGAGCAAGGGTCTTAGCCTTGTATGCTATAACAATCCTATTTTCTAGATGAGGCAACAGACTCCGAAAACTGACATTACTTTCTCATTTAATAGCAGTAAGTCAGTGCAAAATAGTAACATAAAATGACTTGTCAACTTTATAGTAAAAGTTAACACTTGTATAACACTGGCCAAGTACCAGATACTGTTCTAGTTGCTTTAAAAATGCTAAGAAATGCCATCCTCACGAGAAACCTTTGAGGTGCATGCCTTTAATACACTAATTTGACAGATGAGGAAAGTGAATTATAGAAAAGTGTGAAGCTCCCTCAAGAAGGCCCAGGTGATACAAAGTTAAAATTTAAACCCTGGAAGTGTGGTTCCAAAAACTTCAATCTTAGCCATTAACCATACTGACTAAATCCTAAACAGTGTGTTAAAAATCAGAAACATCACTTTGCCAACAAAGGTCAACATGGTCAAAGCTATGGTTTTCCAATAGTCATACATGGATTTGAGAGTTGATCCTAATGAAGGTTGAGCATCAAAAAATTGATGCTTTCAAGTTGAAGTGCTGGAGAAGACCCTTGAGGGTCTCCTTGGACCAACAAGGAGATCAAACCACACATTCCCAAAGGAAATCAGCCCTGAATATCCATTTGAAGGACTGATTCTGAAGCTCCAATACTTTGGCACCTGATGGGAAGAGCTGACTCATTGGAACAGACCCTGATGCTGGGGAAGATTGATGGCAGGAAGAAAAGGGGGCAACGGAAGATGTGGTGGTTGGATGGCATCACTGACACAATGCACATGGATTTGAGCAAACTATGGGAGATAATGGAGGACAGGGAAGCCTGGCATGCTGCATTCCATGAGGTCGAAAGGGTTTGGATACGATATAGCAACTGAGCAAAAGCAAATACCGACTAAATAGAAAAGTGCAGCACACAGCATTTTTAGGGAGAGGCATCACTTGTCTTGGAAATGCTTGGCCTTTATTTTGGAAACCTAGCCACAGAGGCTATCAGTGTAGACAAATGTAGGCTGAGCATCCAAGTTGAATGTTGGGGATAAATTTCTCCCCTCCATCAAGTAAGCAGAGTTCTGGAGACACTCCTCCCGACTCCAGAGGGCTGGGCTTGTAGTTGCTTTCATTGAGGATCACGGGACAGAACAGCAACTTTCATTCTGCTTTCTGGCTTTGAGTCCTTTCCCCTGCCTTAAATCAGTAATTTAATTCTCACAGGCACGCCTGTGCACCTGTGGGAGGAAGGGGAATCATCCTTTTTCAGGTGTGGTTTCACTTGACTGCAAAGAAGCATAGAACAGAGCCTCTGACAGCCTCTCTGAACTAAGATCTCCTTGAAGAGCGAAACTAGACTCCCTTTAAAACACAAAACTGTCAACTTCAAAGGCGTAGAGTTAGCAAAGGATCAGACATTTTCCAGGCAAAGCCTTGGTAGATTGCATTTTAAAAATGCACAGTCTTTCTTCTGGGCATGGCAAACATCTTCACTTAAGTTTATTTTCTCATAGAAAATAGAGGAGTGGTTATTGCCACAAGGAAAGGAATGGCCAACAAACGCAAAGGATGATCATTTATTCAAATAAAAGGGTAAATTTTGCTTCTGTTTTCTAAATATTTCCTTCTATAGAGCAGTTGTTCTTTTTCACATGTCAGGAATAAGCACCACATAAGGTTTTCTATATAAAATTGAAGCTCTGAATTTAAGAGAAATCTTACCAAGTTTTCAAAAATGGCATTTGAACAAAAACAAATCTGACACCAATTAAAAACACTTCTTAACTACCGAGACAGTCCCAATTCTTTAGTTTCTTTGATATGTGTAGTTTGAATATAATTCTAATATAATTCTATTTTTCCCTCCTCGTATTATATACCTAAGGCTCACCTTTCCATTTGTTTATGAACAATATGTGGATAATATCTTCTACACATTGTGCCAGACAGCCAAAATACTCAAAACATACTTAATAATTATTAAGAGCTTCTGTAGATATAATAGCTTTTTATACAGATTCAAGACATTAGAGGTCTTTTATCCTCTTCTCTGAGCTTGAGGCTGTGCCCAAGAAAACAGAGACTGTCACAAGTGTGTGCACCAGATAAATAAATTATTACATTGTATCCAATTATGCCAGGGATTATCACGCAGCAAAGAGGTAACACTGGCAGCTGTAGCAACTATAAAACACTTCCTTTTTAAAGTTTACAGAATTCATTGACTTTATTTTTAAAAATTTTATTGGAGTATAATTACCTTAATTGATATAGTCAATTTTATTGATGCTTTTGAACTGTGATGTTGGAGAAGACTCTTGAGAGTCCCTCGGACTGCAAGGAGATCTTGAATATTCATTGGAAGGACTGATGCTGAAGCTGAAACTCCAATACTTTGGCGACCTGTTGTGAAGAACTGACTCACTGGAAAAGACCCTGATGCTGGGAAAGATTGAAGGCAGGAGGAGAAGGGGACGACAGGGTGAGATGATTGGATGGCATCACCGACTCGATAGGCTTAAGTCTGAGTAAACTCAGGGAGTTGGTGATGGACAAGGAGGTCTAGCGTGCTGCAGCCCATGGGATCACAGAGTCGGACACGCCTGAGCGACTGAACTGAACTGATGGTTACTTTATAATGTTGTGTTAGTTTCTATGATACAGCAAAGTGAATCAGCTCTATGTACACATATGTGAAAGTGAAAGTCGCTCAGGCGTGTCCGACTCTTTGCGACCCCAAGGACTATACCGTCCATGGAATTCTCCAGACCAGAATACTGGAGTGAGTAGCCTTTCCCTTCTCCAGGGGATCTTCCCAATCCAAGGGTCGAACCCAGGTCTCCCGCATTACAGGCAGATTCTTTACCAGCTGAGCCACAAGGGACATCCCTGCCTTTGTGGATTTCCTTCCTGTTTGGGTCACCATAGAGCACTGAGTAGAGTCCCCTGAGCTATACAGTACGTTCTCGTTAGTTATCCGTTTTACACATAGTGCATATATATGTGAATCCCAATTTCCCAATTCATCCCACTCCCCCTTTCTCCCCTTGGCATCCGTATGTTTGTTCTCTGTATTTCTATTTCTTCTTTGCAAATAGGTTCATGTGTGCCATTTTTCTTGATTCTACATGTATGTGTTAGGTTAACTCTACTACAACATGTTTTAGTACTGTGCAGTGTAAACAAACATCTGCTTTGTGTAGTTCACAGTGCCACGTACCTGTTACCAAGAGACCATTGTATAACAGTTAACCACAAAAATCTCTGTGGTCCAAAACAACTCTCCTTCATAGTTCACATGTCTGAGTGGCCATCTAGGCAGCTCTGCTGATCTTGGGCTGGGATCACTTGAATGAAATGGATGAGCTGGTAGCTGACTCATTGAAGCTGGTGTTAGCAGGGATGGCATGAACAACTCAGCCCCATCTCAAGTGTTCCTCTTCCTCCAGAAGTTTAGACCCAGCATATGTTCATAATGGAGGCACAAGAGAGGGCAGGTAAGCCCGAGTTATTTAAGTATTTGTGGTACATTGGCTAATATCTCTTTAGCCGAAAAAGGTCACATGGATGAGTACAGAGTCAAAGGGACAGGCACATTGCTCTACCCAAAGTGAGGAAATGCTGCAAAGTCACACGACCTGGTTATGTGTCTAAGGAGGAGTGCAAGTCACACGACCTGGTTATGTGTCTAAGGAGGAGTGCTGAGTGAGAGTCACCTTTAAAATTGACTATACCCATCATTTACAAAGAAAAAAAGTAATATTTTAGTTCCTACCACTAATGAAACTAGAGGACCTCTGCTGCTGCTGCTGCTGAGTCCCTTCAGTCATGTCCAACTCTGTGCCACCCCATAGAGGGCAGCCCACCAGGCTCCCCTGTCCCTGGGATTCTCCAGGCAAGAACACTGGAGTGAGTTGCCATTTCCTTCTCCAATGCATGAAGGTGAAAAGAGACAGTGAAGTCGCTCAGTCAGACTCTTAACGACGCCATGGACTGCAGCCTGCCGGACTCCTCCATCCATGGGATTTTCCAGGCAAGAGTACTGGAGTGGGGCGCCATTGCATTCTCCAGGACAGGTCAAAGATTATGTTTGGGTACTAGATGTATAGGTGAGGTGGTGCTAGTGGTAAAGAACCCACCTGCCAGTTGAGATCAGACAAGAGATGAAGGTTCAATCCTTGGGTGGGAAGATCCCCTGGAGGAGGACATGGCAACCCACTCCAGCACTCTTTTCTGGAGAAGCCCAGGGACAGAGTCATCTGGCAGGGTACGGTCCATAGGATTGCAAAGAATTGGACAAAGCCGAAGCAACATAGCACGCACACACATGTAGGTTAGATGAACAGAAAGACAAGAATGTACACATCACTAGTGGCTTGTGGTTTGAATCGTTGCTAAGCCATGACCAGATATGGGAGAAGATGTCTGAGGCAAAATGGACATAGAAAGAATGCAGTCCATAATTGGGAATATCACATAACATCAATTTCTGCCAAAAATATTCTTATTTCAATTGGTTTAACACTTGTAGAATTTCATTAAAAGCAAATGAAAAAAGTACCTTCCAGACTCCCTGTGTTTCTAGATTAATCTAAACAGGTTCCCACTCAGGTCTTGATTACTTTCCTTTCCCTCAGTTTTTAAGACACTCTGCCTCTCATGGGCACACACTCTCTCATTTAACTGAGGCCTCTGCTGCCTACAATGTCCCGAGAGAGGTTCTGTCTGAGGACCCTACCCAATACAGGCTTGTCCTCCCACATCAGTTCAACCTCTCAGCATTCCTCCGCACCTTTTCCAAGAGATGAGACACACTGCTGTTCATTGCGGTATTCCAACTCACCCCATGTAATATGAACTCCCTCAGATTAAGGATATTATCCAATTGTGTGTGTGTGTGTGTGTGTGTGTGTGTGTGTGTGTGTAGTTGCTAAGTTGTATCTGATTCTTTAGGACCCCATGGACTGTAGCCCACCAGCTTCCTCTGTCCATGGAATTCTCCAGGCAGGAATACTGGAGTGGGCTGCCGTTGCCTTCTCCAGGGCATCTTCCCCACCCAGGAATCAAACCTGTATCTCCTGCACTACAGGATCATTCTTTACCACTGAGCCACCTGGGAAGCCCAATTACTCCTTGTGACATCTCAGAATCTAGAAAAATCCCGGCATGTTGTAGGTTCTCCTGTCATTTTTTAAATGAGTTGATTGGCTGAATAAATGATGTTTACCTGAAAATAACCTCTCCACTTCTCCTCCCTCTCATGTAGTCATGTTGCCCTTGGACATGAGACTTGTTGGGTCTAAGTGGTTAAAACTTTGTGTTTCCACTGTCAAGGGCATGGGATTTATACCTAGACAGGGAACTAAAGTCCTGCAAGTCGTGTTGCCAAAAAAGAAAGAAAGAAAATTAACTGAATAAAAATGAAAATAGAAAACATCAGCTTAAAAAAAAATGAGAAAAGCAATATATTTTTTAAAAAGTTTGCTTCCTTTTTTTTCTATGAAAAAGGCAGACATTTTATCTCTACTTTTGCTCAGTTACTCTTGACTGTGCCACTTTGTTTTTTAATTGTGTCTTTCCCTCCACTCACATGTATCCTGATATGAGGAGGATAGTTCTCTCTTTATGCTGGAAGTTAGGACTGAAGAATCATTACTTAGCTCTGTGTAGGTTCTTGGTCCACGATCAGGTTGGTAATGTAGCTCTAACAAAACTTGGCTGTATTGACATATAGGTAATAGACACTTGGCAAAAATAACTGCTTGCCAAAGAAGCTGATATAGTGACTATGTTTGATATAGCATGTTTTATTTCATCCAAAATTACAAAATGCAAGATAATGCTCTGCTGCTGCTGCTGCTGCTGCTGCTAAGTCGCTTCAGTCGTGTCCAACTCTGTGTGACCCCATAGACAGAAGCCCACCAGGCTCCCCCGCCCCTGGGATTCTCCAGGCAAGAACACTGGAGTGGGTTGCCATTTCCTTCTCCAATTCATGAAAGTGAAAAGTGAAAAGTAAATCGCTCAGTCGTGTCCGACTCTTAGCGACCCCATGGACTACAGCCTACCAGGCTCCTCCATCCATGGGATTTTCCAGGCAAGAGTACTGGAGTGGGGTGCCATTGCCTTCTCCAGATAATGCTCTATATTACTCTAAATGTACAAAGTATATTTTTACAAAGTTCCATTTTTGGTGGAAAAAAATAATTTCAAGACAAATTACACTGGGAGACTTAAGTCTATGTAATGTTGAACCCAGAAATTTCCAAATTCATTTCACCACAAATGTTTTGATTGATTCATTTGCTTCCTTGCTTTATTTGTACCTTTCTTGTTTGCTTGCATTTTACACAGCATTTTAAATATTCAGTGAAATATGTTTGAGGGAATACTATTCTAAACATAGATGTCATTAATTACTTGTATCTCAAATGCTATGCTTAAATTTAACATGATTTTCTCAAGAGTATCAAGCCCTGATTACGTATTTTTTTAGGAGATTCAAAGGATATTAGTGGTTGTGTCTGGTAGTTAGAAGAAAAAAAATTAACAAGGAGTCCAAGATAGCAGAACCACATTGCCGGAGAAAAAGCCCAGAAAAGGGGAGGTTAAGGAGACCTCAGGGAGAACCTCTGGTCCTGGGTATAACAGATCGGGTGAAAAGCTGGTACCAACCAACCCCTATTAGCTTAGGGCCTAACCTGGGAAAACACACCCTCTTCTCTGATTGGTCTGCGTGTAGCCAGTTGGGTACATGCTGGTGCCATCATCTATTTTGCGTAGAGTGCAGCCAATCAGACTCCAGGGGAAGGTGCCAAAAAGGAAGTGCCACGAGGACTTGGGGCCCTTAGAGGGTAGGGCTGCCCTTGTGTCTTGGGAGCTCGGCGCCTGCCACCTGCTTCCCGCTGCCTGCTGCCTGCTTTTGAACTAAGCTGTAACTGACCTCCAACTAGTTTGTCCTAACAAATAGGGCCTGCTTAATAAAATCCTGCCTGTTTGAGATGCAAATGGTCCCTCCTTTAGAACCAAGCATAACAATAAGTCTTGCAATATTTAATTCTGGAGCGACCTTTGAAGTTTTCAAAGAGACAAGTGTTCAGGGTTGAGACGCTGAAAGGAGCACAGAGAGCGCAGGCAGGTGGGGCTCAGAAGGGTTCAGCAAGGAGCTGGAGAGTCTGTCCTTGTAGGTCAGTTCTCCCCCATCGCAGCCCCTGGGGGAGAGCCAGTAAGGATCTCATCTAAAGGCTTCTTTGCCCTCTCTGGCTTCCCACGGGTTTCTCCAATAACAAATGAGTTTGAAATAGGGAGAAGAGTGACGTCTTACTAGAGTCGTGGTGGGACACTACTACAAATTTTGTAGAAACTCCTTCAGAACTCTTTTTGTCTGATTCAGTGACCAATTCTTCGTTTTTCCCATTCAGCCAAGAACTGAAGTGGTCCCAGGCTTTCTAACACTTGGTGCTTACTAACTCGCCTTTCAGTTCAGTTCAATTTAGTTGCTGAGTCATGTCCGACTGTTTGTCTCCCCATTGACTGCAGAACACCAGGCTTCCCTGTCCATCGCCAACTCCCGAAGCTTGCTCAAACTCATATCCATCAAGTAGATGAAGCCATCTAACCATCTCACCCTCTGTAATACCCTTCTCTTTCTGCTTTCAATCTTTCCCAGAATCAGAGTCTTTTTCAATGAAGTCAGTTCTTCAATCAGGCGGCCAAAGTATTGGAGCTTCAGCTTCAGCATCAGTTCTTCCAATGAATATTCAGGACTCATTTCCTTTAGGATTGACTGGTTTTATGTCCTTGCAGTTCAAGGGACTCTCAAATGTCTTCTCCAACACCACAGTTCAAATATTGTAAAGTAATTAGCCTCTAATTAAAAGAAATTAAAATAAAAAGCATCAGTTCTGCATTCAACTTTCTTTACATCCAGCTCTCACATTCACACATGACTAACGGAAAAACAAGTTTTGACTAGATGGACTTTTGCCAGCTAATTAATGTCTCTGTTTTTTAACATTGTGTCTAGGTTGGTCAAAGTTTTCTTCCAAGGAGCAAGTGTCTTTTAATTTCATGGCTGTAGTCACCATCTGCAGTGATTTTGGAGCCCAAGCAAATAAAATCTGTCACTGTTTCCATTATTTCCCCATCTATTTGCCATGAAGTGATGAGATCGGATGCCATGATCTCAGTTTTCTGAATGCTGGGTTTTAAGCCAACTTTTTAACTCTCCTCTTTCACTTTCATCAAGAGGCTCTTTAGTTCCTCTTCACTTTTTGCCATTAGAATGGTGTCATCGGCATGTCTGAGGTTATTGATATTTCTCCTGGCAATCTTGATTTCAGCTTGTGCTTCATCCAGCCCAGCGTTTCTCATGATATATTCTGCATATTAGTTAAATAAGCAGGGGGACAAGACGCAGCCTTGATGTATTCTTATCACAATTTTGAACCAGTTCATTATTTCATGTCCAGTTCTAACTGTTGCTTCCTGACCTGCATATAGATTTCTCAGGAAGCAGGTCAGGTGGTCTGGTATTTCCATCTCTTTAAGAATTTCCCACAATTTATTGTGATCCACACAGACAAAGGCTTTAGGATGGTCAATGAATAGAAATAGATATTTTTCTGGAATTCTCTTGCTTTTTCTATGATCCACTGAATGTTGGCAATTTGAGCTCTGGTTCCTCTGCCTTTTCTACATCTAACTTGAATATCTGTAAGTTCTTGGTTCACTTACTGTTAAAGCCTGTCTTGGAGAATTTTGAGCACTACTTTGCTAATATGTGAAATGAGTGCAATTGTGTGATAGTTTGAACATTGTTTGACATTACCTTTCTTTGGGATTAGAATGAATGCTGACCTTTTCCAGTCCTGTGGCCACTGCTGAGTTTTCCAAATTTGCTGACATATTGAGTGCAACACTTTCACAGCATCATCATGTAGGATTTGAAATAGCTCAACTGGAATCCCATTATCTCCACTAGCTTTGTTCATGGTGATGCTTCCTAAGGCCCACTTGACTTCACATTCCAGGATGTCTGGCTCTAGATGAATGCATGCCATTATACACCATGGGTGATCACACGTATCTGGGTAGTGGATTTTTTTTTTTTTTTTTTTGTATAGTTCTGTATATTCTTGTCACCTCTTCTTAATATCTTCTTCTTCTGTTAAGTTCATACCATTTCTGTCCTTTATTGTGCCCATCTTTGCATGAAATGTTCCCTTGGTATCTCTAATTTTCTTGAAGTGATCTCTAGTCTTTCCCATTCTATTGTTTCCCTCTAATTCTTTGCATTGATCACTTAGGAAGGTTTTCTTATCTCTCCTTGCTCTTCTTTGGAACTCTGCATTCAAATGGGTATATCTTTCCTTTTCTCTTTTGCCTTTTGCTTCTCTTCTTTCCTCAGCTATTTATAAGGCCTCCTCAGACAGCCATTTTGCTTTTTGCATTTTTTCTTCTTGGGGATGGTTTTGATCACCACCTCCAGTACAATGTTATGAACATCCATCCATCCATCAGATCCAATCCTAACTCTCTTGGCTCATGTTAACCCTGATGACATTTTTCAAATGTCTCTTTCTTATACTCTCTTCAGTTCCTAGTGTATGCAGATCATCTCTTTCCTGCTGGGAGTCAATAAAGTGAAGGTACCAGAATCTGAGCCCAAATCTATCTGATTAAAGGTTTGCTCACTTTATCCCTATTGTAAACCATATCCAGGCCAAAGATATTGATGTACTGAGAAATTCTGAGTTTCTGTTTCTGTGTCATGTGAATCATGATCACATCCACAAACATGTTAGTTATAACCATGACCAATTCTAGAATGCTTACTGTATATCAAACAGTAAGTTTGATATGTCTTCTATAACTATAAATTCCTTTAATTCTCACCATAAAGCTATGAGGTAGATGAAGCAATTGACTCTCTTTGCTACAGGAAGGAAATGAGGCAGGATTAGGTTGATTTACTGCTCCAGAGCATCCAGACAGAAGGGGATGTTAACCCAGGCAGGCTGGGCCAAGAGGGTGAATTTCTAATTGACACCATGTAGAGCTCTCAGCTCAGTGGTAACCCGTAGCAATGCCAGGTTATTAATATGCACATTTTCCATTATAATTCCCACTTTCTTCTTCCTCCAAGGTCCACTGTGTCAACATCTCAAGTAATCAACATTTTTAAGTCATTGCTGTGCACCTTTCACTGCGAGAGTTAAACACAGAACAGACAACAGATTTCCTAGTTCATTAAGAAATGCAAACCACATGAGCAGAAATGATAAATACACAAAAACAGTTGGAGAGCAAGAGAAAGCATGCCCATGTTATTTAAAATGTTATGAAACACCTTGAACAGAATTTCATCCCTGATCCTAGGTAAAGATGTCAGAAAGCACTCATTACCAAATGACATTTAGGCACTCGAATATTTTTGCCACCTGTCATCTTGCTTCCTCTCACCTGGATAAATGGCATTTATCTTTGTTGACATGCTGATTATAATGTTATCACTGCTTTTCAGTTATTTCTTCTAACCCATGACAGGTTTCTTTATTCACATGCCATTCGTTTGACATTTATTTGCTTTCCTTAATTTGTGTTTAAATACGAATTTCTAAAATCTGCTTTGATTATACATTTGTGCTTAGCTGATATCATGCACTACCTTTGAGATGAGTCTCAACGGAAAGTACCTCCTGATATTCATTCACCCTCTAATAGGTCTTGTGGAAGTTTCAACAGGAGATAATGTCGTGGGCAATTGACTTTCGAACTTGAAATTCAGTGGAATCAGAATTAGTGGCTAAACTCTTCTCCCCAGGGATACACATAAATCATCAACTTGTCATGGCTTCTGGACTTCTGAAAAGTGGGGGTGGGGGGACTGAAGTTACAAGTTTATCTATGAGCAAAGCACCCCTATAGATAGTTTTGTAGTAGTGGGTAAAGTGGGTAGAAGAGGAAAGGAAGGGCCAAAACCAAGCAAAGACCAGAGCAAGACTGACCTTGAAAATGAAATGACTGTAGGAGATAAAAGGATGCCAAGCCTGGGGTCTGGATGGTGCCGCATGCTCAGTCATGTCTGACTCTCTGTGACCCCATAGACTGTAGCCTGCCAGGCTCCTCTGTCCATGGGATTCCCCAGGCAAGAATACTGAAACGGGTTACCATTTCCTTCTCCAGGGGATCTTCCCGCCCCAGGGACTGAACCCAAACCTCTTGCGTCTCTCGCCGGGCAGGCAGATTCTTTACTGCTGAGCCACGTAGCTGGGGAGAGTGAGACATGGATAGAATATGATACCAACATGGTGAGTACACCAGGGTTTCTTGTTGAATAGGTTCAGTGTATTAAGGAACTTCCCTGGGTTGTGAGAAGTGATAAGTTCTTTCCTGACTATGTAGTTCCCCATGCTAGAATATTCAACATTACAAAGAGTCAAAACAACAACAAAAAAAACCAACTACTGTTGAGAGGAGTAAAGTTAAAATGTTACTGGAGTTCATTGCTGAATGAAATGAGAATATGCATCAACTTTTTCTTGAAAGCAGCCTAACGACCTTTATTAAAAACCTTAGAATGTAAATATCCTTCATCCTAGAAGTCCAAATCCTAGAAATCAACTCATAGGATTATTCTCAAAGCATTAATCTTTAATTATTCTCAAAGGTTAACTCAAAGAACTAGTATATCATTGTTCATATTCAAAGAAGTTTATTACAGCATTGTTGATAGCGACAAAAATGTCTAGAAACAGAACACTTGCTCATTACTAAGGAAATGCAAAAATAAATTATGGGACAACCATGCCATATTATTCATCCATTAAAAAGAAAAGAATTAGAAATTGCATATTAAATGGAAAGGATTTCTAAGAATATTAAGTAATAAATGTAAAATATAGTAATACATTTGTTGTATTGTGATTCATTTTATAAAATATGATAAGGCTTTTCATATATAGGTTAAATGTTATCATCTGGGCACAGAGAAAGATATACAAGGATACATTCAGGATAGTTACATGATAAGAATTTAAAAAAGCTAGAAGAGAAATAGAAAAGGGAAAATCAACAAAGAAAGAATTTTTTAAAAATTAACAAAATGTAAGGTGCAGTCCCAATTAAATTCTTATGCAAAATTCATGATAAAAATCTTTATTTAAAAGTATAAAATTTAAGTACAAAAAAATGCATCATTTCTGATGAGCTGAATCACACTAAGATCCTGCTCTCAAAGGATAATCCTCTTCCTCCAGTGTTGAATTATTGTCCATTCTTAAGTAAGAGTAGAAGAGAACTGTTTTGAAAAAGATAAGCCACAGTCTTGCTTAAATAAATCATTTATATTTGATTTTGATAAACAAATTGTTTTCTTATACTTGCCTCTAAAGACTATGTTGAACATTGAAGACAGTAAACTCACATAGAAAGGGTCATATAATCATGACCCTAATGACCCTTTCATACAATCATTGCAATCAATGCAATCACATAATTGCATTTACTCCAAATTAGTCACCCTATATTTTGTATACCAAATGATTTCTGTTTTCAAAAATAGATTCAACTTTTGCCTGAAAATGCAGACTTAAAGAGGTAAATTTTATATTGTGAAACAGGACTTCGGCTTATAATAAAGGTGTTTAGCATTTTGCAATTTGCCAATGAAACACTTCTGAAATTTTGCCAATAATCAAAGAGAAATGGCCTTTTCCAGAAACATGTGGCATATGCAATATGCATTTAAAGAAAACAAAACAGAAACTACCAGGAGTAATTAGCAAAATCATTTTATACTGTGCTTGACTGAAGTTTCTTTACATTGTAAGATTTTAGCATAATTGCAAAACTCCTACCTCCGCCAGCACATAATAAGTGTTATTACAGTATATAAAAGAACCCTAAGACATGGTATTCAGATATGCAAAAAATGTAAAAAAATAAAAACATCAGATTTGTGATTGCATTTTTGCAAATGATTGTTAGAAAATAGACAAGTTTTATCTCGAGTAAGTTGCATGCATTAGTGGGTGTCCACAGGTGCCTGCGCTGCTAGTAGGTCTGGTTGTTCAAGTTATACTCATTTTAGTGAAAGAACTCATTTCAAGTCTCCTTAATGACAGTTTCTATAAATATGTGTGTCCCTAAATGAAAGAGTGTTGAGTGTTTGCAGCTTGTGGACTGAGTTTACAATTTGGAAAACATCATATATCACAATGATCAAAATGGCTTTTTAAGGGATTTTTAAGGAATATGTTAAAACACTGATTGTTGGGGGGCCGTTCTTCACGGGTTTGTCACGCTTCTCTGTGTCTTTGAAGGGAGGCACCCACTACCCTGCTTTGTGCACTATCTCATCATGAATGTTTGTTTAGTGAAGACCAAGACACACTATGTGCCCCTGGAGCAAAGAGCAGGCAGGGTTAAGTTCAACATAATAAAGACAATGTGCCCCTCAACAACATGGGGAAGTGTGCTTTTGCCCATTATAAAAGTTTGGGGTTCTCTAAGGTTAAGGCTCCTTACATGAAATGCAACCCTCTCTATATACATGTATCATGTGGTTCCTCTTTGTATTACCTAATGGGAAATGAAGTTTGGGAAACTGGTACCAAAATACTCATGTTCTGACTACTGCTGTTGCTATTGAGTAATAAACTGTCTTCTCTACAACCATGAAACTAGCCTATTCACTTGCAAATAGGGTAAAATCTCAGATACTTCCCAGTTCTTGACATAATGTTGTTTTTTCAGAGCATGAAAAGTGAAAAAGTCACAGTGTTAGTCACTCTGTAATGTTCAACTCTTTGCAATCCCATGGATTGTAGCCTGCCAGGCTCCTCTGTCCATGGGGTTCTTCAGGCAAGAGTACTGGAGTGGGTAGCCATTTCTTCCTTCAGGGGATCTTTCCAACCCAGGGATTGAACCTGGGACTCCTGCATTGCAGGCAGATTCTTTATGGTCTGAGCCACCAGGGAAGCCCCTTTTCAGAATATAGTAGAATATATTAAATAGCTAAAATCAAGGTTTATATTTATATATAAGCATATATAAATCTTTTTGTATTTGGAGAATGTAGAGTCTACTCTATGCAGCCTTGTTGATACTGATGATATCCATTTATCATTCTCTGATTCAGGGCTTTCCAAACTCAGAAGTAATTTTTTCTGAAACTATTATTTACTTGATTTTTTAACCAATTTGCATTTTAACTTTAAATACATTTATTTTAAAATAATGTGTTTTTGAAAAGAAATATCATTACTGGTTTAAAAGCCAATATCAATGAACATAAAAAGATAGTAAGCCTCAAAATGCCGGAGGATAAAATCAGGTACTCTAAAACTAAGGGGCTTCTGAGAAACAAGGAACGCCTTTTATAGCCAAGCAGAAAAAGAACCCCACCAGAGATAGGAAGAGTAAAGTTGTTCCCTTTACAAACACTGGTTTGGAAAGGATCAAAGTAGGCAGTTGTAGTTGAGACGGTCTCGTGCAATGCCAGATCCCTTAGAGAATGAAGGACCTTGTTCAGCACTGTGCTCCCAGTGTTGGGCACCAGGGATGAGGAGCTGAATAAATGCAAATTTAATGGATGAAGAAATCAAATGAGAAAGTCAAGTTCCCCAAGGTATGTGCAAGACACGCAGGAGGAAGAGTGACAGACTGTCCTTTTAGACACATGTGGCTGGTGGAGCAGACCGGAGGCTGGCTGAGTTGATGCTGAGGCTGACGTGTGACCCAGAGTAGGCAGGACAGACACCGTCTCCTCCTGGAGGTGAGCTACGTCTGCCTCCGTCTGTCTCTGGGACCCCTGACGTACTGCCTCACTGCTTCTCAGAAAGTCGCTTAACTCGAGGCCTCTGTGACATTATATCAGCTTGCTTCTTCTGCTTTTCTGCCTTCTTGTGTCGCTTTTGGGTTGGTTCCCTTTCCTTTCACTGTCTAAATGCTGGCAAACCAAAGTTCCTCAGTCCTCCTTTCCTCTGATCTCCTTCTCTTTTGAAGGACTCATCCATAACTTGACGTCTACACCTTTACTGATAGAGTCCTTTCTGCTTAGGTTTTCTAAGCAAAGCATGAGTAGACACATAACTAGATATGTCTAAGTAGACATGTCCACCTATTTTCTATGTGTCTCTACCAAGGTCTCTTGATATCAACTCTAACTCAGCATGTACACAATTGAACATTTAATCTAATCCAAACCCCTCAAAATCATTCTTACTTACCTATTCTATAAAATAATAAGCCTATATTCCATGTTCAGGGGCTTCCCTGGTGGCTTAGTTGATAAAGAATCTGCCTGCAATGCTGGAGACTCAGGTTTGATCCCTGGGTTGGGAAGATCCCCTGGAGAAGAATGGCTATCCACAACAGTGTTCTTGCCTGGACAATTCCATGGAGAGGCTACAGTCTGTAGAGTTGCAAAGAGTCATGGGGTGACTGAAGTTCCAATACTTTGGCCATCCAATGCGAAAAGCTGACTCATTAGAAAAGACCCTGATGCTAGAAAGATTGAAAGGAGGAGGAGGGGATGACAGAGGATGAGATGGTTGGATGGTATCACCAACTCAATGGACATGAGTTTGAGCAAGCTCCAGGAGATGGTGATGGACAAGGAAGCCTGGCGTGCTGCAGTCCATGGGATCACAAAGTGTTGGACATGATTGATCAACTGAACAACAATTCCATGTACATATTCACCACCATTTTTTGATAAACTCATCTTATATTTCCTATCTTAGTGACTGTCAAGTCTTAGTCAATCTAACTTGATTCTCCCTACTTCTGGCCATTATTTCCTCACAATGAATATTCTTCTAGACCTTTGCTGTCCAACACCATGGCCACATATAAATACTGAGCACTTAAAATATGCAGAGTCAGGTCCAGGAACTGAACTTTTAAATTCTATTTAATTTTAGTCAACTTAAATACAAAATCATTTCATTTATACTTTTATATCAATTACTTACTGAAACGGTAGTATTGTAGATTTGTTATGCTAAATAAAATGTATTATTAAGATTAATTTTGCTTCTTTTTACTTTTTTAACATGACTATAAACAAATTTAAAATATATGTTTGGTTTATATTAGTTTAGACCATATAGAGGATAAACAGAATGGGATTAACTGTTTCTGAATACCTAAGGTATGCCAGACTGCATGATAGATATTCTGCAATTTAGATCATACAATCTTCAAATTATTTCTAACATAGAAGTCATAATATTCCCCAGTTTTATAGAACAAGGAGAGAAAAAACACTGCACAAGTTCACAAGGTAGTGAGTGAAGTTGCTCAGTCATGTCAGACTCTTTGCGACCTCATGGGCACCAGGCTCCACCGTCCATGGGATTTTCTAGGCAAGAGTACTGGAGTGGGTTGCCATTTCCTTTTCCAGGGAGCTTCCCAACCCAGGGATCGAACCCAGGTCTCCCACATTGTAGACAGACACTTTACCATCTGAGCCACCAGGGAAGTCTCACAAGGTAACTACAAGCAACAAAAACTCAAATTCAGGACTACTAACATGGATTCAATGCTTTTGTACTTGGCCCAGCTATGTGTTGCTGAAAGAGCTTGGGGAGTCCTAAGGATCGTACAGGCTCTAGGGGAGACTGTCACCAGAAACTGTGTCTCCTGGAGTCCCAGTCCTACACCATGTGGCTTGGAGCCCCAGCCAGCAGCAGCTGTCTTGGCATCTGTGTTCATGATACATCCCACGATACTCTCTCTATCTTTGAGACGCTCCCCAGGCCTGTGTGATTCGACTCAGCTGTACAAACCCAGAGCCGTCTACCACCAAGGCTGGGGGAAGTGACTCGACTCTGGATCACGGATGCATGCCCGCTGAGTGCTGGCTGAGACCTCACCCTGACTGTTTCTCAGCGCAGTCACGAGGGCAGCTGTCTGGCCTCATCCATCTTCCGCCTTGGCAAAAACAGGTTGTGGGAGTTGATGGGATTCTCTTAACATAGGGCCTGCTACCTTGGTGCCTTCAGTGAAGAATAAAGTCCAACAAAATCCTTTGATGACTGCTCCAAGGCAGATGCAGTCTGTTTGTGCTTGGGCCAGTCTACAAACCAAGGCCAGTTTACCAAGTGGATGATCCTCCACAACAGGGTGTGTGGAGTTTCACAGAACAGCCTTTTGGAAACTGCTCCTCCTCAAGTTTTCACAGGTTTTGCTAAACTTTTCCACTTAAGATGCAAGCTTTCTGGACTTTCCCATCTGCTATTACAAATTAAAATTCAAGGAGACATTGTAGTCATCTTCAGGCTAGTGATTTAACAAGATTGCTGTGAAAGTACAGTCTGGTAGAAATATGACATTGAATATTCCATTGAGATAATAAATAACTATATATATATTATACATATATTCAAAAGCAGAGACATCACTTTGCCAACAAAGGTTCGCCTAGTCAAGGCTATGGTCTTTCCTGTGGTCATGTATGGATGTGAGAGCTGGACTGTGAAGAAGGCTGAGCGCCGAAGAGTTGATGCTTTTGAACTGTAGTGTTGGAGAAGACTCTTGAGAGTCCCTTGGACTGCAAGGAGATCCAACCAGTCCATTCTGAAGGAGATCAGCCCTGGAATTTCTTTGGAAGGAATGATGCTAAAGCTGAAACTCCAGTACTTTGGCCACCTCATGCGAAGAGTTGACTCATTGGAGAAGACTCTGATGCTGGGAGGGATTGGGGGCAGGAGGAGAAGGGGACACCAGAGGATGAGATGGCTGGCTGGCATCACTGACTCGATGAATGTGAGTCTGAGTGACCTCCGGGAGTTGGTGATGGACAGGGAGGCCTGGCGTGCTGTGATTCATGGGGTCGCAAAGAGTCAGACACGACTGAGCAACTGATCTGATCTGATCTGATATGTATCACTTACATATTCTATATCATGGGCTTCCCAGGTGGCATTAGTGGTAAAGAACTTACCTGCCAATGCAGGATACATAAGAGACGCTAGTTTGATCCCTGAGTCTGGAAGATTCCGTGGAGGAAGGCATGGCAACCCAATCCAATATGGTAACCCATTGCAGCACTCTTGCCTAGAGAATCCTATGGACAGAGGAGCCTGGCCGGCTACAGTGCAGAGGGTCTCGAAGAATAGGATGTGGTGGAGGGACTTAGCTGGCACGCACACATGCTATATCACATAGCATTTACATTTCTCACAACTACCTATGCTGCACTTCATCCTATGCATTTCCTTTGGTCGTCACAGCTATCCCACATTGTGAATATAATTATTATCATGATTTTAAATAGAAGAAAATTATGCCATTAACAAATTTGCCCAAAGTTGCACTTTTCAATGGCACAGCTAGAAGTCAAAGCATGATCTTAAGTCCCATAGCCTTTTATCTACTGTAATAAAATTAGCAGACATGCCATTTTCCTAGGCCATCTAAAAGTACGAGCAGATGGTTTACATATTCAGGTTAATTTGTTGTGTGCTGCTTTACAAGTATTAAGAGAAGGGTCTTAAAATCTCCAGCTATGTATGTGAATTTATCACTCTCTGTAGTTCTACCCATTAAAAAAAGTACTTTAAAGCTCTATATTGTATTACATAATTATGATCATTATACATTCTTGATAAATTCTTTCTCATTATGAAATCTCTTTTCATGTCTAATAATATACTTACCTTGCAATCTACTAACATATCAATGAAGCCACGTAGTTTCCTTATGATTATGTTTTGAATAATATCGTTTTGCATTTTTAAAAAATTTTAGTCTGTCACTAGATTTTTAAATTGCATATGACTGACAACAAATATTTTGCTTTTTTTCTTTTCTTCCCTAGTCTGAAGGTAACTTTTTAATTGAGTAATTTATTTATTTTTAACATACTTATTTGTATAGTAGGATTTTGGAGAAGGAAATGGTAACTGTCTAGTATTCTTGCCTGGGAAATCCCATGGACAGAGGAGAGACTGGCAGCTACAGCCCACGGGATCACCAAAGAGACAGGCATGACTTAGTGACTGAACAAACATAGTGGGTTTAGCTTTAACATGTTGCTATTTGATTCGCATGTATCCATGATGTTATCCCCCACCCTCTTCTGCTTTCTGTGGAGTTAAAGATTTACCCTTTAGTTCTGGCCAACCTGTACTGCACACTCTGGGAAGTGCCCTTGGAAAAAAATCATATACATGATCATCCATGCACTTTCCTTTTTCAGTATCAGATTACCCCTATCTTCTGACTGCTGTAGATTGCTCTCCATTGTCACTGATTTATTTGTTTTTGAGTACTTTTGTTCAGTTTTGTGATTGTTATCAGAAGCAGAGTCTAGCCATTCTTGGAAGCAGAATTTATTAATTACTTTTTTAAAATATGGAACATATCATGCACCACCCCTTCTTAAAACTTACCAGTTTTAAGTTTTGTTGTTTTTTTTTTTTTTTTTTAAGTCATCTTTCATTGGAATAAAATCTTAGCTTTTGGTTTACACCAAATTGTCTCAGTGTTCTTGTGCACATTGGGAACATTACATAGGGAAATTTCTGATGCTTTGGTTATACTCCCAGAAGCTTTATTTTTTTTTCTTTTTAAGTTCTCCAGGTAATTCTAATGCTGCTGCTGCTGCTGCTAAGTCACTTCAGTTGTGTCCGACTCTGTGCTACCCCAGAGACGGCAGCCCACCAGGCTCCCCCGTCCCTGGGATTCTCCAGGCAAAAACACTGGAGTGGGTTGCCATTTCCTTGTCCAATGCACGAAAGTGAAAAGTGAAAGTCAAGTTGCTCAGTCGTGTCCGACTTTTAGCGACCCCATGGACTGCAGCCTACCAGGCTCCTCCATCCATGGGATTTTCCAGGCAACAGTACTGGAGTGGGGTGTCATTGCCTTCTCCAAGGTAATTCTAATAGTCAAGGTTTAAAAATGTCACTGTACATATTCTTTTTTTTTTTTTTTTTGGACCTATTCTTCAAATTTTCTGAAATTCTTTGCCCTTGTCTCTTTTGCATTCATGTTTTAAATTAAATGTTACCTCCTGTGAAGCTTATGTGTCAATTTGGCTGGGTCATTGTGCCCAGACATTATTCTGGATGTTTCTTTGAGGATGTTTTTAAATGAAATTAACATTTAAATCAGTAGACTTTGAGTTAAAGCAGATTGCACTTCATAACATGCGTGAGCTTTAGTTCAATCAGTTGAAGGTCTTAAAAGTCCAAAGACTGAGCTTTCTGCAGGAAGGAAGCAATTCTGTAGCAGATGGCCTTCAAACATGAACTGCAATGTCAGATTTTCTCTGGATATCCTGTCTGATAACCTGTGGGCTTGGACCTCAACATTAGCTCTCAGTCTGTCTTCCTGCACCCACCACATGCATTCTGTGCAGTAGTTTTATTTACCTTGAGAATCCTGACTGATATACTCCCTCGAGCTAGAAATTCCTCTTGTTCTAAATCAGCAAGCACAATTAATTGTGTGATTGTGCTATTACTTTATAGTCTTTGGGGGTTTTTTTAAGCAACACTTTTTAGAATCAGGAATTGTCTTATTCCTTCTCTTTTAACTTACTTATTGCTTCTCACTCACTCCCAACACATACCATTATAGATTCATTATGAAAGAAGAGATCTTCCCAAACATGGTATCTGGGGTGCCAACATTTAGCATTTTATGCAAAATACTCATACAGTAAACTACAAACCATATGAACTACTGAAACAAATAGTTGGTAATATGTACCATGAAATAAGTACCAGAAAAGTGTAATGAGGGATTCTATTCCTAGAGCAAATAGCCATGTCATAATAAAACATCACTTTTTGCGGAAGTCTCTCTAAGAATATCTGTCCTGTTTTTATTCTTGCGTATATACACAAAGCAACCAAGGTCCTGAAATTGACTGAAATTGGTGTCAGTTAGTATCACCTCTGAATACCAAGTTAAAAGCCAGTAAGGCCTCTATCTGATATTTAGGTTCTGAATTCAGTTCAGATTAGCATGATGTCTGTTTCCACTGGATGTCTGAGAAATGTTAAATATTTCTTTACTTATCTAATCATACCAACCTCTTCTCTAAGGAAACTATTATGGAGATTACATCAGACTGCTTCAGAAAGCCTGACTTGGGCTCTAGCACCAGGAAGAGAAATCAGATGTCACAAATTCAAAGAGATGGAAGTAAAACATTCATTCTTCCAATGCATGAAAGCATTAGGTACATCTCTTTCTCAGAGATTTTTTTTCTAGCTTCACAAGTAAAATCAAGAGCAGTGAGTTCATATTCTCATCAACAATTGCATCTTTAGACTGTAAGGAAATTCTTTGTTACATTGATTTAAAAATTGCTTTGCTGCAGCACTCATCCTCTGGTACTAACTCCACTAGTTGAACTAGTACAGTTGCCATCTTTGTTAGCACACGATCATTTCCCAGTTATATGGAGCAAACAAACCTGTCTACTCTTAACCTTCTCTTGCTTCACAGTAACTCTGTAAAGATCCATCAAGAGATCCAAATAGCATGTGGAGTCTCGACACTTCACCTTCCTAGTTGCTCTCTTTCTAGATGCTTTCAATGTGATGATTGACCCTTAAAATGCAACCTCTGAGAAATTTCACATGAGCTCTGACCACAAAATTAAATATGTGTTTACTCTAAGTAATCTCTGAAGCTCCAATCACTCTTACACTGAGGAAAAGGTGGATTTGTGTTACATTAAACTCAAAGGGTCAGGAACCACACAGGTTACTTATTTAACTCATATTCTCTCTATTGTGCCCTGAAACCTGACTTGTTTTTTGTTTGTTTTATAGTCCTTCAGAAAGCAAATATCTCAAGACCAAATGCAAACAAAGAAAAACATCTGTATGGTTGCACTATGGATGTGAGAGCTGGACTGTGAAGAAGGCTGAGCACCGAAGAATTGATGCTTTTGAACTGTGGTGTTGGAGAAGACTCTTGAGAGTCCCTTGGACTGCAAGAAGATCCAGCCAGTCCATTCTGAAGGAGATCAATCCTGGAATTTCTTTGGAGGGAATGATGCTAAAGCTGAAACTCCAGTATTTTGGCCACCTCATGCGAAGAGTTGACTCATTGGAGAAGACTCTGATGCTGGGAGGGATTGAGGGCAGGAGGAGAAGGGGACGACGGAGGATGAGATGGCTGGATGGCATCACTGACTTGATGGGTGTGAGTCTGGGTGACCTCCAGGAGCTGGTGATGGACAGGGAGGCCTGGCGTGCTGCGGTTCATGGGGTCGCGAAGAGTCGGACACGACTGAGCGACTGATCTGATCTGATCTGACCTGATGGTTGCACAGCTAGGTTTTTGATACACTGATATCTAATGATGCATAATTAAAATAGAAAATATAAAGAAAGCAACCAAGGTTGAAACTGACTAGCTGAATAAATAGGAAAACTGCAGTCACTCTTTAAATGTCTGTTAATGTGCATTTATTTTACTATTTTTTAATGGGGACAAATCGATGTTTCCATCAGAGAGAAAGTGCCTTTTAAGTGCCAAACATTTTTCAGAAGCTCTTTCCAACACCAGCATAGCTGACATCACCAGAAGAGGGATTGTTTAACTAAAGGGGATCGTTAACTGTTGTTGGGATTTTTCTTCAGTGAACAAGCAATTAGTCTGTCGAGGGTGGACTAAGTTTCTAAAATGAATGTCTAAAAGATGCTTACAACTTCTGTGTTCCTGACAAATAGAAAGATTGCTTTTCAGGTAGAAGTGAGTTTGGGCTGTTTTTTTTTTTTTTTTTTTCCCCTATGAGAAGCAAGTCTTTAGAAAGTCTTTTATATCTTATTAATTTGTCTCCAGTTTTATTTTGCATATTTTAAGCTAATTCTATGCAACCTTATTTCCCATTATCTGCACGTTTGCTTGCAGGATTGCAATGGTTTCACAATTATTCATCTTTCTCCAAACATATGACAGGTAAAAGGAACTGATAAGCAGTGAAGTTAATATTAGAGAAGGGGATATGACCTATTCCACAGTAGAGGTTCTGGCCATGCTTGCCATTAATTTTAAGATCAGTTACATTTAAGTGATTAAATTTGCTCCTGAACCCATAAAGAATGATTGAGAGAAGATAAGTGGGAAAAGAGAGACACAGTTCTGCCTATTCAGTTGGAAGCAAATGTTGTCTCCACTAAATTGAATCCAACTCTGGATGGAACTAATCAGATTTTTCTCAGATTAGCAGTTCATTGGGTAAACAGCAAAAGGTTACTTTTAAGATAAATGTTCTTAATATCAACTCCATAACATGGTAAACTCGATCTGTTGCATTCATTTCTGCTAAAAGCATCACCAATCACCTATGGATTTTTTAGAAGAAGAAATGAGAAGTTGCATATTTACTACATCAGAACTAAAATTTTAAATGAGTTTTGCAAAACACTTTGGATTAATTTTTCACAATAATGATGTATCTATTGAAAAATGATTTTCTAACATTACAAGTAGATATCAGATCAGATCAGATCAGATCAGTCGCTCAGTCATGTCTGACTCTTTGCGACCCCATGAACCGCAGCACGCCAGGCCTCCCTGTCCATCACCAACTCCCAGAGATCACTCAGACTCACATCCATCAAGTCAGTGATGCCATCCAGCCATCTCATCCTCTGTCGTCCCCTTCTCCTCCTGCCCCCAATCCCTCCCAGCATCAGAGTCTTCTCCAATGACTCAACTCTTCGCATGAGGTGGCCAAAATACTGGAGTTTCAGCTTTAGCATCATTCCTTCCAAAGAAATCCCAGGGCTGATCTCCTTCAGAATGGACTGGTTGGATCTTCTTGCAGTCCAAGGGACTCTCAAGAGTCTTCTCCAACACCACGGTTTAAAAGCATCAATTCTTCAGCGCTCAACCTTCTTCACAGTCCAGCTCTCACATCCATACATGACCACAGGAAAGACCATAGCCTTGACTAGGCGAACCTTTGTTGGCAAAGTAATGTCTCTGCTTTTGAATATGCCATCTAGGTTGATCATAACTTTCCTTCCAAGGAGTAAGCGTCTTTTAATTTCATGGCTGCAGTCACCATCTGCAGTGATTTTGGATCCCAGAAAAATAAAGTCTGACACTGTTTCCACTGTTTCTCCATCTATTTCCCATGTATGTGCCTATATACATTTATAAATGCATACTATATATACTATAGTCTGTTTTGATTTTAAAACTGCATGTGAAAGACAACATATTATAGATATCTGTCTTAGCTTATTCTGGCTGTTATAGCAATATCATAGAAAGGATGGTTTATAAAACACAGAAATTTATTTCTCACAAATCTGGAATTTGGGAAGGTAAAGATGGAAGGGTTGGTAGATTTGATATCTGATGAAAGCTGGAGAGGGCTTGCTTCCTGGTTCAAAAAAGGGTCACCTTCTTGCTATGCCATTACAAGATGAAAGGGATGAGAGAGGTCTCCGTGTTCTTGCTGTGTGTGTGTGTATCCAGCTCCTCAGCTGAATCTGACTCTTTTGTGACCTCATGGATTGTAGCCCACCAGGCTCCTCTGTCCATGGAATTTTCCAGGCAAGAATATTGGAGTGGGTTACTATTTCCTACTCCAGGGGATCTTCCCCATCCAGGAGTCATCAAACCTGCATCTCCTATGTCTTCTACATCGGCAGGCAGATATTTTAACCGCTTGAGCCACCTGGGAAGCCCCTGGGGTCTGTTATAAGGGCACTAATCTCACTCCTGAGGGGTCTACCCTTGTGACTTAATCACTTCCCAAAAGCCCCACCTTTTAATGTCATCATATCAAGAGTTAGAATCTCAACATACGAATTTTGGGGGGAATGATGAGGACAAATATTCAGTCTGTAGTAATAGCGTTCTGTAATTTACATTTTTCAATTTAATATTATACTTTTGAAACTTTTTTTTTCCTCTCTTTTTTTTTTAAATTTTGCTTAACTTTACAATACTGTATTGCTTTTACTATACATCGAGATGGATCCACCACCAGTATACATGTGTTCCCCATCCTGAACCCTCCTCCCTCCCCCCTCCCCACACCATCCCTCCAGGTCGTCCCAGTGCTTCAGCCCCAGGCATCTGTTATCCGGCATCGTACCTGGACTGACGACTCGTTTCAGATATGATATTATACATATTTCAATGCTATTCTCCCCAATCATCCCACCCTCTCCCAGTCCCAGAGTCCAAAAGTCTGTTCTATACATCAGTGTCTCTTTTGCTGTCTCGTAAATAGGGTTATTTTTACCATCTTTCTAAATTCCAAATATATGCGTTAGTATACTGTATTTGTGTTTTTGTTTCTGGCTTACTTCACTCTGTATAATAGGCTCCAGTTCCATCCACCTCCTTAGAACTGATTCAAATGTATTCTTTTTAATGGCTGAGTAATACTCCATTGTGTATATGTATCACAGCTTTCTTATCCATTCATCTGTGGATGGACATCTAGGTTGCTTCCACACCCTGACACGGAAGTATACTTTTGAAACTTTTAAAGTCACTGTATCTTAAGTGTTGCATAAGATTCCAATTTGAAATATACCAAAATCTATTCATTTATTTCCATATTGATGAATATTTTTTTCCCTGAGTTTTCTTAGTTTTTGCTTCTAAAGTTGGGATCAGATGTCTCCTGTGCTCAGGTTCACTCCTCACAAGCATTTCCATCCTTACTTTTCAAGGTCTATGGTTGTCTTGAATTCTGTCTTTTTTTTTTTTTTTAACTTTACAATATTGTATTGGTTTTGCAATATATCAAAATGAATCTGCCACAGGTATACATGTGTTCCCCATCCTGAACCCTCTTCCCTCCTCCCTCCCCATACCATCCCTCTGGGTCGTCCCAGTGCACCAGCCCCAAGCATCCAGTATCATGCATTGAACCTGGACTGGTGACTCATTTAATATATGATATTATACATATTTCAATGCCATTCTCCCAAATCATCCCACCGTCTCCCTCTCCTGCAGAGTCCAAAAGACTGTTCTACACATCAGTGTCTCTTTTGCATTCCCACCACAAAATGAGTTTTCCATGGGAGTTTGGCTACCCCCACAGGGCAGGCTGGATCTGCTGTCAAGGTAGAAACTATGAAAATGTGAAACTCACCAGATCCATCCCCTCCCTCTACATTCAGTTTTCCTCCTTTATCTGTCTGCTCTCTGGAGTCTTTGTCTTTTGGTTTTATTTTCTAATATTCATAAGAATTTATTGTTATCTCCCTAACCCCATCAATACAATGATAGTTGCTTGGTTTTTTACCTGTTTTGTGCTTATTTTTGTTTGTTTGCCCACCTGTGAATTAACAGAAAATATATGCCTTGGTCTTTGCCCCTGGTTTCCAGAACAGAGTTGTTGACACAGGGCTCCTACATCCCCTGGTGTTTCTCAGGTGACAGAAGTGTCTTTTGTTCTAATGAAATGACTCTGGGGTGGGTTTCTAGACGGCTTTTGGATGAGGTTTGGTCACTCCCATCAAGACAGAGCCATAATAGAATCTTGAAAATTTCAGCCCATCCCCTATACTCTAGAGAAGGGAGGAGGAGAACTGGAGTTTAAAAATGAACAGGAGTTTAAAGCGCTAATAGTGTGGGATTTGGGGACTTCTCATGTTGGTGAACAAATCCATGAAAAGGATTTGAGGATGATTTACACACCCCAGTTCCATGAGGGGAGATGCTCCTATGATAAGGACCTTCCCATTCATCACCCTGTGTATCCCTTCATCTGGTGACTTATCTGTATCCTTTATGGATTCTTTAATAAACTTATAAACTAACAGGTGTTTCCTTGAGTTCTGTGAGCAGTTCAAGCACATAATCAAATCCAAAGAGGAGGAAGTCACAGGAACCTCCAACTTGTAGCTGAGTCCTACAGAAGATGCAGGTAACCTGGGAACTTACTTGCAGTTGGCAACTTGGAACTGAGCCCTTTAACTGTGGGATCTGACAGTGTCTCCAGTTAGGTAGTGTCTGCCGCTGCTGCTAAGTCACTTCAGTCATGTCCGACTCTGCAACTCCATAGATGGCAGCCCACCAGGCTCTCCCATCTCTGGGATTCTCCAGGCAAGAACACTGGACTGGGCTGCCATTTCCTTCTCCAATGCATGAAAGTGAAAAGTGAAAGTGAAGTCATTCAATCGTGTCTGACTCTTAACAACCCCATGAACTGAAGCCCACCAGGCTCCTCCGTCCATGGGATTTTCCAGGCAAGAGTACTGGAGTGGAGTGCCATTGCCTTCTCTGGTAGGCAGTGTCAAAATTGACTTAAATTGTAGGACACACAGCTGATGCCCCCGGGTTGCTTGGTGTAGGAGGAAAAAACTCACACTCTATCTCTGTCCCAAACTGTAATCTTCTGGAGAAAAGAAAACATTCTGGTGGTATTTATCTTTGCTTTCTAATAACATCTGAAAAAAGGAAAACTAAACATTAGTAGGAAATTCTTTGTAGAATTGTACTGACACGACAGACACTTAATTGTTGTTGTTCAGCTGCTCAGTCATATCTGACTCTTTGTAACTCATGGACTGCAGCAGCCAGGGCTCCCTGTCCTTCACCAACTCCTGGAGCTTGCTCAAACTCATGTTCATTGAATCAGTGATGCCATCCAACCATCTCATCCTCTGCTGTCCCCATCTCCTCTTGTTTTATTTCCCAGCATCCGGTTCTTTTCCAGTGAGTTGGCTCTTCACATCAGGTGGCCAAAGTATTGGAGCTTCAGCTTCAGTGTCAGTCCTTCCAATGATACATCCTTTAAATTCTTCAACGTTGGGAAAGTTGTTGTGCTATTTTTTTTACTAGTTAAAAATATAAATTCTATATCAATATCATACTTGAAACTCTCCACTAACCATTTGAAAAATATAGATGCTCAATTATCCACAATTTTTAAACTAAAATATGGGCAAATAAATTCTCATTGGGGAAAAAAATGTTGCTGCAAAGCAGGCACAACAAAGATGTTACATTAAACATTTGAACTAGAAGTGCTGAGAATTAAGAAAGAGTTTCCGATTAAATGGGAATCGGCTCCCACTAGTGCCCCTGCATTACTAGGGCCTAAAGGACTGTCCTCTAAGATCCCAAGAGGTTCCTAAAGGCTCCATGCTGTCCACATTTGAATTAACCACTGGCAGCGTAAATTCCTCAAAATGTTTCCTTTTTACATAAATTCTTAGTGGATAAACATGAGATTTTGAATTTCCATACTGTTTCTTCATAGAATTTCCTTGGGAAAAAAAAGTTCACAAGTGTGGGCAGGGAGTGAGGATTCTTTGCAGCTAATACCAGGGAATTGAATATCCTCAGCATTTATCTCAAGAATACCGTGAATAATAAATGTCCCTTAAAGAAATTGCATGCTATACAAAGCACACTTCCTTTACCTTCTGAGGTATCAAACTCTGCCATTTCCACTGCAAACTAAGCATCATAGTGGTGCCCTAAAAGATTAGATTTGGCATTATTAAAATGTATTAACAAAGCTTAAAAATCAGAGGTGAATTCCCTCCTCTCAATATACCAATTCCTTGGTATATTGGGCACTAACTATGGTTCAGGAAAAATGGTGAGCAGTTGAATTATTATATACTATATGCAAGTATATACATTATATTATATATAGTATAATATATATATATATATATATATATATATATATATTATATACTGCTGCTGCTGCTGCTAAGTCGCTTCAGTTGTGTCCGACTCTGTGCGACCCCATAGATGACAGCCCACGAGGCCCCACCGTCCCCGGGATTCTTTAGGCAAGATGGCACCCCACCCTAGTACTTTTGCCTGGAAAATCCCATGGACGGAAGATCCTGGTAGGCTCCAGTCCATGGGGTCGCTAAGAGTCGGACACGACTGAGCGACTTGACTTTCACTTTTCACTTTCATGCACTGGAGAAGGAAATGGCAACCCACTCCAGTGTTCTTGCCTGGAGAATCCCAGGGACAGGGGAGCCTGGTGAGCTTCCGTCTATGGGGTCGCACAGAGTCGGACAAGACTGAAGCGACTTAGCAGCAGCAGTAGCAGTAGCATACTATATTATATATAGTATATATATTATATACTATATGCAAGTATTATATACTATATTATAAAGCTAAAAATTATAAACACACCTAAGAAGGACAAATTCTGATCCAAGGTATTCACAGTTTTATGAGTTCCCTTTTTCTAAGCACACAAAAATCACTTTTTCTCTATTTTCACCCACAATTGGGACATTACCACATTTTTCTTATCACTATTCCACCTTTGAGTAATTTCTCTATTTTTTTCCCCAAAATGTATGTGATAATTTCTTATGAGTAATATGATTTTCTTTCCCAGATTTTCGCCTTCATTCTAACTAACCCCTACTTGTTCTCACATTTTCTTTTTTCTAAGTAGCCTTTTTTCTTTTGTTTTAAATCTTAAATTGCACTTTGAAACTTCCATGGTGACTCAGTGGTAGAAAATCTACCTGCCAGTGAAGGAGACGTGAGCTCAATCCCTGAATCAGGAAGATGCCCTGGAGAAGTAAATGGCAACCCACTCCAGCATTCTTACCTGGAGACTCCCATGGACAGGGGAGTCTGGTGGCTACAGTCCATGGGGATCACAAAAGAGTTGGAAATGACTTAGCAACTAGATGACAGCAACAAATGCTGCACTTCTCTCTGAGGTCTGCAAACAAGTGTGTGAGGCAAAAATTAAGTAGTGCTAGGACTGCATAAGATTAACCTCCGCCTTTATTCTTTTGCCAAGGCAGTTAGCCTACATGACAAAAATTAAATTCATGAGACACGACTGTAAAGTGCAAATCTAGCAGGATGAAATGGTCCTACTTAAATGCAAAATAAACTGTGTAATCACATTCCTATAAATGGTGGAATATATTCCTCTCTACCACATCCTATCTCACACATTTATTTCAGAGAGAAAATATAAATCAAAATAATTCAATTAAGACCAGAGACATTTCCTGGGTAAAAGAGAGAGGCGTCATTAAAAATTATATAGCAGAATAATTTATAGAAGTACTAATTTTTATCCTGTTCTCATTGTTATAGGAATATGAATTATATATATATATATATATATATATATATATATATATATATATATATATATATATATATGTATGTATCTTGCCAATTCTGTAGCTGGAAAGGCAGCCAACCCTTTTAGTTTGAAAATCAAGTTTCTTCACATCAAATTCACCTCTAAATAAGTAGGTCGCAACATTTTTCTGAGGCCAAAAATGAGATTGAGACTTGTGCTCAGCTTAGAAGAGAAGTGATTGGTTTAGAGAAAGATGGTTTTCTGAAGACATGAAAGATAATGCCTTTGAGGGGAGAGGTACTGTAAGTGGTGCAGATCTAGGTACATGCTGAGAAGTAGGTACAGGGAATTGAATTTTTAGTGCTGCAACCTGGAAAACTTGGTCAAAATCTTCGTGTCCAAAGTTGGCATCATTTTTTTTTCCAAAATACGTGGACTTGTCTAGAAATGGTACTCAAATCCAACTAACTTAATTTAGCTTTGCTTTTTGTCTCCTTTACCTATGCATTATAGAGAAAGCTTGGAGGTGATTCTGCCAGCTACAATGTGAAAACAGAAAAGAACGTAAGGCACCCAAAACTGTCATTGTAATGTCATGGCTAAAGTCTGGCTTTTTGGGGCAACTAATTTTTTTTTAATTAAAATGAATGTAGTTTATAAGAGATTAGTGGCTAGCTATTGATGGTTTATGTTGTCAGCATAAGTTCTTTCAAAGCCTCTGAGTCTCTTTGGGTGTTCACCAAGACGTTCCTCTTGGTTTAACTAAATTATCTAGAACTAGGTTTCTTCCTGACAATAGGCCCTTGATCTCCCTTTCTCAGAGCTCTTACTTTAGAAAACTTTCAACTATAAATTCTTTCTCTGCTCTTTGGAGAAGTAAATCTCCTGCCTCTTGCCAGTTTTACAGTCAAGGAATACTTTTCTCAAGACCTGGAAATTACATCTCTTAAATGCAATAATAAGTCCCCTACATATGAACCTTCAAGTTGCAAACTTTCCAAGATGTGAATGAATTGAATCCAGCAAGGAAGCAATACCCATGCCATGAGCACCAGGCATGAGTGACATTGCATCTGCCCAACCCCCCCCTCCACCCCCCAACCGCCGCTCCGACTCCAATCGCGGACCACCCTTCAGCTCTGCCATCTCCCACCCCGCCCCAACTCGTCAGTGATTCTTCTTATCTGTTCACTCGCTGCCAGCCCCCGTGTGCCGGCTGTTGTACTACACTACTATCCTTTTTAATGTACTATCCTGTAAGATTTAAAATGTTTATTTTTTGTGTTTGTTTTTTCTGTATTATTTGTGTGGAAAGAGTTATAAATCTATTATAGTACAGTACTATATAGCCGATTGTATTAGTTGGGTACTTGAGCTAACTTTGTTGGACTTACCAATAAAATGGACTTGCAAACGTGCTCTTGGAATGGAACTTTTTCACCTGTAGGGGGCTTACTGCATAATCATTTCTATCATCAAGAAATACAGAATCTCTGTCTCCCAGTCTCTACGAGAGGGTAAGAACCTAACTTCTTGGTAATTGTCAAGTCAATTAGCAAACACAGATGGTTGGCCAACCTCCCCATTAACCTCCTCCAGTCCCACTAGCACACCCTAGGGCTTAAAAGTCGTCTTACCGTGAGCTTGAGTGAAGTTGACTTCAGACTCTTTCTTCTATCACAAGTCTTGTATAAAGTTGTCCTTACCGGTTTAATTCCATCCAGTACAATTTTTTTGTTTGTTTGTTTGACAACATTTCCCCCACTTTCAATTCACACAGTCAGTGGTGAACCAGTTCAGAAGGGACTGAGGAAGGGAGGGAAAGAATGCAGGTCCCAGAGATACTGTCTAAGCCTTTCCGTCAAGCCACCACTGAAGCAACATGCATTCACAGGCTTCTCATGAGTGAAAGTCAACCTATTTCCTTGTGCTGAATCCAGTGAGAGTTGAGAAGCTTCATGCTGGTCTTCATTTTACTTTTCTTTTACATTTGGTCAATTATAAGACCTTTTAGAACTAACGCCCAAAAAAGATGTCCTTTTCATTGTAGGGGACTGGAATGCAAAAGTAGGAAGTCAAGAAACACCTGGAGTAACAGGCAAATTTGGCCTTGGAATACGGAATGAAGCAGGGCAAAGACTAATAGAGTTTTGCCAAGAAAATGCACTAGTCATAACAAACACCCTCTTCCAACAACACAAGAGAAGACTCTATACATGGACATCACCAGATGGTCAACACCAAAATCAGATTGATTATATTCTTTGCAGCCAAAGATGGAGTAGCTCTATACAATCAGCAAAAACAAGACCAGGAACTGACTGTGGCTCAGACCATGAACTCGTTATTGCCAAATTCAGACTGAAATTGAAGAAAGAAGGGAAAACCACTAGACCATTCAGGTATGACCTAAATCAAATCCCTTATGATTATACAGTGGAAGTGAGAAATAGATTTCAGGGCCTAGATCTGATAGATAGAGTGCCTGATGAACTATGGAATGAGGTTCGTGACATTGTACAGGAGACAGGGATCAAGACCATCCCCATGGAAAAGAAATGAAAAAAAGCAAAATGGCTGTCTTGGGACGCCTTACAAATAGCTGTGAAAAGAAGAGAAGAGAAAAGCAAAGGAGAAAAGGAAAGATATAAACATCTGAATGCAGAGTTCCAAAGAATAGCAAGAAGAGATAGGAAAGCCTTCTTCAGTGATCAATGCAAAGAAATAGAGGAGAACAACAGAATGGGAAAGACTAGGGATCTCTTCAAGAAAATCAGAGATACCAAAGGAACATTTCATGCAAAGATGGGCTCAATAAAGGACAGAGATGGTGTGGACCTAACAGAAGCAGAAGATATTAAGAAGAGGTGGCAAGAACACACAGAATTGTACAAAAAAGATCTTCACGACCCAGATAATCATGATGGTGTGATCACTGACCTAGAGCCAGACATCCTGGAATGTGAAGTCAAGTGGGCCTTAGAAAGCATCACTACGAACAAAGCTAGTGGAGGTGATGGAATTCCAGTGGAGCTATTCCAAATCCTGAAAGATGATGCAGTGAAAGTGCTGCACTCAATATGCCATCAAATTTGGAAAACTCAGCAGTGGTCACAGAACTGGAAAAGGTCAGTTTTCATCCCAATCCGAAAGAAAGGCAATGCCAAAGAATGCTCAAACTACCGCACAATTTAACTTATCTCACACACTAGTAAAGTAATGCTCAAAATTCTCCAAGCCAGGCTTCAGCAATATGTGAACCGTGAACTTCCTGATGTTCAAGCTGGTTTTAGAAAAGGCAGAGGAACCAGAGATCAAATTGCCAACATCTGCTGGATCATGGAAAAAGCAAGAGAGTTCCAGAAAAACATCTATTTCTGCTTTATTGACTATGCCAAAGCCTTTGAATGTGTGGATCACAATAAACTGTGGAAAATTCTGAAAGAGATGGGAATCCCAGACCACCTGATCTGCCTCTTGAGAAATTTGTATGCAGGTCAGGAAGCAACAGTTAGAACTGGACATGGAACAACAGACTGGTTCCAAATAGGAAAAGGAGTTCATCAAGGCTGTATATTGTCACCCTGTTTAGTCAACTTATATACAGAGTTCATCATGATAAACGCTGGACTGGAAGAAACACAAGCTGTAATCAAGATTGCTGGGAGAAATACCAATCACCTCAGATATGCAGATGACACCACCCTTATGGCAGAAAGTGAAGAGGAACTCAAAAGCCTCTTGATGAACGTGAAAGTGGAGAGTGAAAAAGTTGGCTTAAAGCTCAACATTCAGAAAACAAAGATCATGGCATCCAGTCCCATCACTTCATGGGAAATAGATGGGGAAACAGTGGAAACAGTGTCAGACTTTATTTTTCTGGGCTCCAAAATGACTGCAGATGGTGACTGCAGCCATGAAATTAAAAGAGGCTTACTCCTTGGAAGGAAAGTTATGACCAACCTAGATAGCATATTCAAAAGCAGAGACATTACTTTGCCAACAAAGGCCCGTCTAGTCAAGGCTATGGTCTTTCCTGTGGTCATGTATGGATGTGAGAGGTGAACTGTGAAGAAGGCTGAGCGCCGAAGAATTGATGCTTTTGAAGTGTGGTGTTGGAGAAGACTCTTGAGAGTCCCTTGGACTGCAAGAAGATCCAACCGGTCCATTCTGAAGGAGATCAGCCCTGGGATTTCTTTGGAAGGAATGATGCTAAATTGAAACTCCAGTATTTTGGCCACCTCATGCGAAGAGTTGACTCATTGGAGAAGACTCTGATGCTGGGAGGGATTGGGGGCAGGAGGAGAAGGGGACGCCAGAGAATGAGATGGCTGGATGGCATCACTGACTTGATGGATGTGAGTCTGAGTGATCTCCGGGAGTTGGTGATGGACAGGGAGGCCTGGCGTGCTGTGATTCATGGGGTCGCAAAGAGTCGGACACGACTGAGTGGCTGATCTGATCTGATTTGATCTGATAATTTAATAATTGGTCAACTATTGAAAGAACCAGCAGATCTGCAGTTCATGAAGGGAGATGGGAAATCAAAACTTGCACCAAAGAATCAACTTGGATCCTTGTTTATGGAACCACAGTTTCATGGGGTTTCACCATCACCCCATGAAACCTTTTCTAAGTCATGTAGGAAAAGGCAGAAGAAACTCCGTGTGGCTGATGTCCAGAGTACTTCTCAAGACTGGAATGGCCCTAGAGGAAACTAAAGTGAAATCCCTTCCCAAGATAATAGAAGAAATTTTCCCTCAATAGTCAAATGGGTTTCAGCCTGTAAGTCTCAAAAAACAGGGTGCTTGAGAGGTGAGTATATTCATTACAGATCATAAGTCTCTTTTAGAATGTCCTTCTCCTGAGACCCTCAGATTTCAGGTACCTTCTCATGCAATATTCAAAAGGAAAGCCATACTCTCCTTTTCACAATGCCTTTGTGTGGCTGCCCTCTAACTGTGCACCTTATATAGCTTATGCAATCTGGCATTCTTTCTAGAACAGGAGGGAAGGTGGTGACTATTTTTTCCTCATTGGTCCTAGGTGGGGAATGGGGTGGGGGTTAGACCATGAAGGGTTTAAGGCTTATGGTCCCCACTAATAAAACTGGTAACGGAGACCATCCTTTAAGAATTTGGAGAACATTAAAAGATTTGTGATGTTATAAGAATGTTCTGGCAAGTCCAAGGGCCAGTGTGATGGTAACAATAAAATCAAACCTTCTGGTCCTGCCCACCCAATGGTGGGCAAATGATAGACGTGGATAAGGGTGTAGCTCATTTCTGAGTTATACATTTAGGACAGTTTTTTAAAAGATCAGAGCAAATAAACATGGGTCAAAGAAAATCTTTGTGGTTTTAATCTTAATAAGATGGATAACTTGTTCTATATTGTCCTCAACCAATTAATGGATGTCTTCAAGACACAAGAAGAGTGAAGAATTCAGTTAGTTGTCTGTTTCTGCCTGAGGTTTCACAGTATCTCTGTTAAAATGTAACTTGTAAGGCGAGCAATCTCTACTTTCTTGCACCCTAGAAAAACAAACTGAGTGCACTCTCGTTTAATTATTTAATTAATCCTATTCTGGTGATACTCTGAAGGTCTTCACATGACGGTGGAAGTTGTTTTTTTTAATCGATTTTAAAAGAAGCAAAAACAAAAACAGTAACTTAGGTCTGAAAAAATAAAAACCCTGCCCTGCTATGCCCCCTTCAAAAAAAAGCACCTCCTACAGCTCTCTTAAAGATAGTTTTGAATTAGCAGATGGCATAACCTGTCACTGAAGTTTAAACTAAAACTTCAAAAGGCAGGCCGAGGAATGCTCATCTATAATTATGGCTCCACATAATTAAGTGTGGCAATCTGGTGATAAAGCCTTTAAGTAATGACTCATAAAGAGATAAAAATGGAGCATGTGTTTAATCAGTTCACAGCCTTCCGCAGGGGCTGGCATCGCTCAGGTGCTAATGAGACACCTGTTGCTGGGGACACGGGAGAGCCGAGACTCGGCCGGGACGAGTAGAGGAGGGCTGTGTCCCTCAGGCAGGCGGCTCTGCCAAAGCGACTGTCAGGACGCTCAGCTCCGAGAGGATGTTTAAATACAAGCACACAACCAGCTCCAGGTGTTTAAATAGAAAAAAGAGAAATAAAGGAAAAAAGAAAAGAAAAACATTTTTTCCTCCCTTTCAAGGATACATTGTGGAACAACCTTTTAATTTTTAGATCGCTATGAATTTGTCTTCAGTGGCTGATACATTCAAATTCCTTTTCTTTGTTGTTTTTCAAGCAATTGCATTAGGTGCACTCAAGGAACATTGTGCTGTGTATCCATTTTCAATTCTTTCTGAAGTTTTAAAGGGCTGTTTTCTCTGTCTTCAAAAATGAATCGTGAGTTATTTCCATATGATAAAATAAACTTGTATTCTAATCTTTTTCTGGCTAGGTTGTCTGACATCTTGATGTTAAGAGATGTGCCTAGGTACATTTCTTCCATTCCAGGAAGGAGAAATGGGGCGTTAATATCTGGGTTCCTATGGAACCTTAAACATGTATTAGATTTTGACAAGCCTAATGACCCAATAATGAGAAATGAAGACAGAACTGTTCCTCCTGAAAGGTGAAAGGTGCAATTGCTAGCCCTTTCTTCCCTAGAGGGCTTTAGACTTGTCACAGAACAAACTCTTCCACACTTCAAATTATTCTCTGTGGGCTCTTCAACCTTTGGCTCTAGGCAGAAACCACCACCAAGGAGCTATTTGGCACTGAGTTTAAATAAACACATGCTATATTAAAACAGGCTTTAACAGCATCTCAGAAGGATGCCTTGCTATTTCTGGAAATGGAAATTGCTCATGAACTTCACAGAGCATCAGAAGTTTTGGAAGTTTAACCTTAGAGTAAAATATACGGGTTTTTAGTAAATATATGCTCAGAAAAAATGTCAGGAGTGATGAATAATTATTTCTGAGGCAAGATACATAAAGGACAATATTTGTAAAGAAGAATTGTGACTAAAAGATTATACAGGCTAAATGTGAATGAGAGTCCTGACTAAAAATACTGGTGATAATTCCATTTTGAGTATTTGCCAGAAAATTGGGCTAGCACAAACTGGCACATGTCATAGCCCAGAGTAAGGCAACTTCAACATAGAGCGCCCATTCTAAGTGCAGCGTCTCTGTGGGCAAAATAAATTCTAAATGCACTTGAATGTCACATCTCATGCTCCCGTCCCCCAGTCTCTCCAAAAAGAAAGAAGTTATTCAAGCTGGAAAGTGAATTATTATGTAATAGATGGGTGTGCTCAGTCACACATGTTCAACTCTTTGCAACCCCATGGACTGTAGCCCACCAGGCTCCTCTGTCCATGGAACTTTCCAGGCAAGAATACTACAGTGAGTTGCCATTTCCTTCTCCAGGGAGATCTTCCCGACCCAGGGATCGAACCCATAGCGCCTTGTGTCTCTTGCTTTGGCAGGTGGGTTTTATTCCTCTGTGCCACCTGGGAAGCCCATCTCATAGAGTATCTACCATCAGTAGAGCTACCAGACAATTACCCCACTTTCTATTTAATTTTGATTCACTAGGTGTGCATTGCCTTATGAAAATATTTCAAACCCCCGTTATAGAAAAGCAAATGGGTGTTTAAACTTTGAATGAGTCTTAACTATAGACAACATTAACGTCATACTCTTTAAGTAACTAGTTTTCATACTCTTCATAAGAAATGATTCTGGTTAACATACAATTTAGATAATCTCTTGCAAAATTTTGCATTAGGCAGTTTATATAAAATTTTAGGAAAACATTAACTGTGTAAAGTAACATCAACTTGGATAGACATAATTTATTTTTATATTGACTTTTATATCCAGATTTTAACATTCATCTTGTATTTTAGGGTTGTTTATTTTGTTCATAAATTTTATTTCCACAAGAGGATTCCATAGTTTTTCTTAGATACTGACTACTTTCTGCCAATGACATCTTCAGTGAAACAGCAGTACGTATGTAAAACAGAAAGATATGAAACAGTGGCAGGCAGTAGACCTCCTTTGTGATAAGGCACGGGGAAGACGATGACCAAAGGGCATTGAGAATAGAGAAAACATAAAAAGATGGAATATGTGTGTATTCACTTATAAACAGATTCTGCCTCTTTTCAGAATATTTTTAAATGTGCTGTGGTATAGTGGTTTCCCTAGTGGCTAAGAGGTTAAAGTGTCTGTCTGCAATGTGGGAGACCTGGTTTCGATCCCTGGGTTGGGAAGATCCCCTGGAGAAGGCAATGGCACCCCACTCCACTACTCTTGCCTGGAGAATCCCATGGATGGAGGAGCCTGGTAGGCTACAGTCCACGGGGTCACAAAGAGTCGGACACGACTGAAAGACTTAACTTTCACGCTGGCTTTACAATGTTGTATTGATTTCTGCTGTATGACCAAGTAAACCAGCTATTTGTATACATATATCCCTTCCTCTTGGGTATCCATCCTACCATACCCCATCCCACCCCTCTGGGTCATCACAGGACATCAAGCTGACCCTCCCTGAGCTATATTGAAGGTTCCCACCAGCTAGCTATTTTACACATGGTGGTGCATGTATATCAATCCTATTCTCCCAATTCATCCCACCCTCCTTCTGGCCCTGTGCTCACATGGCCATCCTCTACATCTGGGTCTCCATTCCTGCCCTGCCAATAGGTTCATCTGTCCCATTTTTCTAGATTCCACATATGCACATTGCTGCTGCTGCCAAGTCTCGTCAGTTGTGTCCGACTCTGTGCGACCCCATAGACGGCAGCCCACCAGGCTCCCCCGTCCCTGGGATTCTCCAGGCAAGAACATTGGAGTGGATTGCCATTTCCTTCTCTAATGCATGAAAGTGAAAAGTGAAAGTGAAGTCACTCAGTCGTGTCCGACCCTCAGCAACCCCATGGACTGCAGCCTACCAGGCTCCTCCGCTCATGGGATTTTCCAGGCAAGAGCACTGGAGTGGGGAGCCATTGTCTTCTCCAATATACATGCATTAATATACAGTAAATCCTTTTTCTTTTGTAGAAAGGTGGATCTACCTAGAATCTGCCACTCAGAGTGAAGTCAGAAAGAAATACTCAAGATTTTAATTCTGAAATTTCACAGAATTGAGACTTCTGGAGTTCAGAAAAGGAATATAACCCATAATTTGATCTTAAAAAATAATTGATTCACTTCATTGTACAGCAGAAACTAACACAATATTGTAAGGTAACCACCCCAATTAAAAAACAACAAAAATTAAAATAGTTGAATGTGTATACTTTGACCAGTAGATTTTCAGCTAGAAGCCTTGCTTTGGTTATCAAGTGCTAACCTGTTTTTGCTGGAACTTGATCTACACACAGGAAGGAGAAGCCTCCACTCCACGTGCCGGTTAAATGCTGTTAGTGGGGTTGCCACTTTCTGGTATAAGGACATTAGTGGAAAGAGGGATCTCTTAAAGGTGGAAGGCTTTTCTTTGAAATATGTTGAAAGCAGTAGCAGGAAAGACTTGTTTGTACTGTATTCTTCACTGTGCCTCAGATTTTCATGTTACAAATTACAATTTATACGTTTCAAAGTCTGATTTGCATAATATCTTATGTTCTTGTTTGAGTTGCAGAGTCTTGCTCAGAAACCCTTTCTGGATAGGTAAAGTGTATATGTTAATGGGTTTTTTTTGGCTATACTTAGAATAGGAGTTTGTCCTTTCTCATTTAAAAGTATGAACCTTTACTGTTATATGTTCCTTACATTAGTTGTATTGTGTTGTATTCCCAGCTCATAACAGTGGCCAAAAACTACTGAGTTTCTAAATGTAACTAATTGCTTTTACTGCAGATATTTTTCATAGAGTTTTCACTTTTCCACTGCTTCTTATGAAAATCATTCTTGTTCTCCCTTTCAATCACTTATGGTTTATATAAATATAACAAGTGCTTCATTTGTTCTCTCAAAAATAGGCCAAAAAGAAAACAATAAGCTCATTTACTAAGCATAATTGTACTGAAAAACTACAATAAAGGTCCTGAAACATGTTTTTTAAAACTTCTGGAAAATTTTCAAATCTTGCTTATGACACAATATATCTGTGAAACAAGACGGCATCCGTTAATATCTCTTACAATTCCTTTTTTTTAAAAAAATAGGTAACTGATTTGTAAGCATCCAGTAATTAATTCCCAAATGGTTAATCTAATCTAGGACTCTGTGCTAAGCTGTTTAAAGTACTTAATCTATTTCAATTGATGTAAATAATTATAAGCCCATGTAGAAGCTTTACTTTGGAGTCAGCCACAGATGACTGACCCCTACTCAGATTTTAGAATTATTCATGAATTCTGGGGAAATAGAGCCAAGGAAGAGGATACATCATTATTTTTATTATTCAAATCTTTCAAGTTCCTCTTCTGCTTTGTCATTTTACTAAAGTCAGAATCATAAACGTTATCTTTGATAAAGAGTGTAATTGAGAGTAATCTTCCTGTACTTTATGTCACTCTTCCATAATTCAAAGCACTCTGTATTCATGTTTACTCCTTGGAGAGCTTTGGCCTTTTTGTTAGTGAATTATAAATGAAAATCACTGTAGCACTGATACAATCAAGCTTCTTTCTTTCAAGAATCCTGCTTCACAAAATTAAGTGCTTAATCAAGTAATGTTTTGAGTACTCTGCATTTAAACAGTAAACTGAAGAATTGATTTAGAATTTCATTTGGCACATGAATGGATTTCCTTTCTCCAAACAGGAAAATAAAATCACTCTTTAGCGATCATTACCCCTACCTGCCGACTAGGTTTCTATTCCTAGTCAAGCTGCTACCGTGGAAGATTAATTTCTTACAGTATTTGATCAGCAATAGTAATGCTTTGCCTACATGTTTAGACAAAGTTAATTATTGAGTTTTAGGTGATTGCAGTCATAGTTATTCAACTGAAAATCCTGTCTCTTCCTTATTAATAACTATAACAAGCTGTATCACAATCTTTAAATTCTGTAAATAAGATATATAATAAACAAGAATGTATGTGAGAATCTTCATATATATATATATGAATATATATGCATACATATGTACACACACACATATGGGTTTTCCAGGTGTCACTAGTGGTAAAGAACCTATCTGCCAATGCAGGAGATGCACGAGACACGAGTTCAATCCCCGGGTCAGGAAGATTCCGTGGTGGAGGGCATGGGAACCCACTTCAGCATTCTTGCCTGAACAAACTCATGGACAGAGGAGCCTGGTCAGCTACAGTCTATAGGATCACAAAGAGTCAGACATGACTGAAGGGACTGAGCATGCATGCATGCATTCATATATAAATGTATGCATGTGTGTGTGTGTGTATATATATATATATATAATGTATGGATTTACTAAAATTTTGATACTGGAAGGTAGCTAACTTATTTTTACTAGTGAGGTAACATGTAATGTTTTGAATTTTCTGGGACCACAGCTGCACCAACCAAAGCAGAATGGAGAACAGGATTCTAGAAACTATTTTTTTTAAGTAAAAGATCTGCTACCCTTAATATATGTGTGAGGCTGGGGAAAGGATGTACAGTTGTGTATGTGTTTTGTAGGTGTGTACATGTGTGTGCCTTCATGTGTGATGCAGAGAAAGATAAGAGGATTAGGAAAATTACTCTAGGGTTGCATGTTTATAGGAATTCTTGTGGAAGGTATTATACTTGAAAATGTTAACATTTTCATATAATTTCAAAAGCAGTTCTGGGAAGTGGAAGATTGAATATTTGTTCTCAAATAAAAAAAGAATACATAAAATAGATCACTGTTTAATACATTATGGGAAGTGGAAGGAAAGGCATTCCTGGTGAGAAAACAACAAGGTGAGGCCAGTGTGTGCCTGGGGAGAATAAGCCACTGCCTCTGACTGAGATGTGAAGAGCTGGAGACGCTTTGAAGGGAGATGAGCCTGGAAGAGCAGGCAGGTTTAGTCCAGACTCTCGAGCACTTTTGATTTCCGTGTCAGGTGGCTCATCGTTTTCATACCCAGCAAACTACCCGATATCACTGAGGAGGAAGAGATGGCTCTTCCTCCATCACATGGCTCAGCCTTCCATGTGAAAGAGAAGGCTTCTTTCACAGCTTAGAAGACCTCTGTACAGGAAAAGAGCTGGAAAAGGTAAGTGATGAAACACTTAACTGTTAAGTATGTGTGTGTCTTTTCCTCCCGTATTCTAATCTGTTTTCCTGCATAGATCTCCCTCTCTTTCCTCTTTTAGATTTTCTTTTACCTTCTTTCTTACCAAATGAATTTAAAAAAGTTTTACTTTTTCCCTTTGAAGTTACTGATCCCATCAGTCAAGTCTTTGTGTTCAAGTGGGTCTGAAGGAAATCTGAAAGAGAGAGAGAATTCTGGTCAGAATCATCATTCCCAGCTCACTTCTCTCAAATCTCCTTCCCTCCTCCCAAGCCTCTCCCTCTCCCCCATCTCTCAGGCCCTCTCATCTTCAGCATATTCCCCATGTCTTGATCCCTGCAACCTCAGCTGAAAGACCGCTTCTGTTTTCTCCTTTCTGCCACTTACACCAACTTGACCTGTATCTTGCCAAGCACTTATGTCTCATGATACTCAGCTCTTCCATCTGCCCATTCTCCCTTTATCCACCACAAACATCCAGAAACTTCTCTGGCAAGGGTCAGACTCTCCTTAAAGTTCTGGGAAACTGAGGAGAAAGACAATTCTCCAGCTATGAGCTTTGGAAGGAGGTGAACTGAGAACATGTATACCCAAATTAGGGTTGATTTTGTGGTGGTTTAGTTAAATATATATATATATATATATATATATATAAATATATAAATTATATTTATATATAAATAAATTATAATTTATATATAATATAATATAATATCAGATCAGTCGCTCAGTTGTGTCCGACTCTTTGCGACCCCATGAACCGCAGCACACCAGGCCTCCCTGTCCATCACCAGCTCTCGGAGGTCACCCAGACTCACACCCATCAAGTCAGTGATGCCATCCAGCCATCTCATCCTCTGTCGTCCCCTTCTCCTCCTGCCCCCAATCCCTCCCAGCATCAGAGTCTTCTCCAATGAGTCAACTCTTCGCATGAGGTAGCCAAAGTACTGGAGTTTCAGCTTTAGCATCATTCCCTCCAAAGAAATTCCAGGATTGATCTCCTTCAGAATGGACTGGTTGGATCTTCTTGCAGTCCAAGGGACTCTCAAGAGTCTTCTCCAACACCACAGTTCAAAAGCATCAATTCTTCGGCGCTCAGCCTTCTTCACAGTCCAGCTCTCACATCCATACATGACCACAGGAAAGACCATAGCCTTGACTAGGTGAACCTTTGTTGACAAAGTAATGTCTCTGCTTTTGAATATGCCATCTAGGTTGGTCATAACTTTCCTTCCAAGGAGTAAGCGTCTTTTAATTTCATGGCTGCAGTCACCATCTGCAGTGATTTTGGAGCCCAGAAAAACAAAGTCTGACACTGTTTCCACTGTTTCCCCATCTATTTCCCATGAAGTGATGGGACCAGATGCCATGATCTTCGTTTTCTGAATGTTGAGCTTTAAGCCAACCTTTTCACTCTCCACTTTCACTTTCATCAAGAGGCTTTTTAGCCCCTCTTCACTTTCTGCCATAAGAGTCGTGTCATCTGCATATCTGAGGTTATTGATATTTCTCCCAGCAATCTTGATTCCAACTAATATATATATATATATATAATTTCCCCCAAGACTTATTTCTGTGTTTATGACCCTCCTTTCTCATTTGAAATAACATGAGTCTGGCAAAATACTGAGATTTGCCTTTTGCCAAGAGACTGCTAGGATAGAATTAAGTGAGAAAAGAAAATTAGAAACAAACAAAAGCTTCATTGAGTTACAAAACTGTTTATACCATTGTTGCATTTGTATCATTGTCGTATTTTGTATCATTGTCATATTTGTTACATTCAAGATGTGGAAGAATTCTTGGAGACCCTTTGTGGAAACAGAATCACTCAAATTGGTGTTAATAGGCGCATCCAAACCTGTGATTTTGATATTCCTCATAAGCTGAAAAAGGTCGGGCCTTATGAGTGATTGAATGAGCGTCTGGAGGCTTATACGGACGACGGCTTCATAAAGTGGTTTGGATGATGACTCAGGTGGATTGCTGCCTCCAATCTGGGGCCCATTACGGCTCGGGGGCAATGATAATGTGCACATAAAGCTACAGATTGGTCCAGAATGGGTACTATAAAGACAGCCTTTTCCTAATCATGTCACCATTTTGTGTCTGCTGATTTGGATTAGAGCCTAGATATTCAAAGGCGAGACTATAAATGCAAAATATTGAAAAGCATGTCATCATAAGCCAGAGTGATCTTTAAAAAATGGCAATCAGATCACCCCAGTCACCCCATGTAAACACATTCAGTGGCTTCCTAGGTGTTTAAGAAAGTATCTTTCAACCTGGATTAAAAGCCCTGCATGACTTTGCTCCTGTCTTCTCTTCAGGACCAGCTGCTCCAGCCATCATTCTACACCCACCAGGTCTTCACAGACTATAAGGTTTTAATAGCTGCCGACACATTCGTACTTTACGATACTGGACTTCATTCCCTCTGTTTGGAATACTCTCAAATAATCTCCCCATGAGAGACTGGTTTTGACATGAGGATCTCAGCTATTTTTTGTCATCTGCTTAGCAATGAACGTTGTTAAGCAGCTTCTATTTATCAGCATCTCTCTCATTTATGAATCTACCTCTTCCCCCATCACTGAATCTACCTTACTCATGATCTAAAAATAAAGTCTTCCAGGAATACATGCCCTTTCCTCCCTATCTGAATGAGTCTGAGAGAGTAAAAACTGATCAAACATGATATTTTAATTTTTTTAAATGTGTTTTCAACTCTAAATAGGACTTCTGAGCAACATAGTTTTATCTTGTTCTCCCCAGAATACTGCAACAAAGCTGTGTCAACAAATGAATTTCCTGGACCGATCCTGACATTTCTTTTGAAGCCTCTGTTTTCTCAGGGTGTCAAGTGCACACTCACCACTTGTGCTGACCTCAGATAGCCTAAGCAAGGGCCTGAGCCCACCCTGCAGGCTTTCCCCAGAGACAGGTCCATCCTCACATGCCCCTGCAGGTGCTGCGTTAGGTGTTCCTTCCAATCTCTGTGACAACCACCACAGCTCGTTTTCCCCCACTGAGGGAGCATCTGGCTATTTATCTAAGAGAAGATGCTCAGGATACTAGCATCTGGTCTCATTTAAAAATCTTCCTCCATATGAATTTGCAAGGAAGGCCTACATATGGGCAGAGTGAAGCAGAGTTGAGAATCAAGCTCAGGATAAAGATCATGAACACAGCAGAATAAGATACAGTTCGATATTATGACTGGTTTTCATTTTGTTCCATTGATAAATGCATTCGGCATTATGCAATAAATTTGGCAGAGGATATAATACACTTGGGCTTCCCTGGTGGCTAAGATCGTGAAGAACCCACCTGCTGTCCAGGAGACCCAGGTTCAATATCTGGGTAGGGATGATCCCCTGCAGAAGAGAATGGCTACCCACTCCCGTATTGTTGTCTGAGGAGTTCCATGGACAGAGGAGCCTGGTGGGCTACAGTCCCTGGGGTCACAAAGGGCCAGATACAACCTTACAACTAACTCACTATAATACTCATACACTCACAAATACACAAATATGTGAAAAAAATTTAATTGATAGGATCACTATCCAGAAAATTGAGATAATAGGTAAAAAGTTCATTGAAATTGTCCTCCCTAACCCATTCACAATATTTTTATATCAGTGTTTAATTCAGCAACATTTTTAAAAACAGCTTCACATTCCAAATCCCCTATAGTATTTTGCTCTTTATCTGTCCTTGGGCTTGACTTACCGTCTCATTTTTGTAAAAGATTTACTGGCACTCTTGAACACTTTAGTATTTTGTCAGATTAGTTTGCCCCATCGTTCCTCTATTGTTCCTATTGCTCTATATTGTAGTTTGCGGTTTTTTTTTTTTCAATTTTTCTTTGGTCAGCTTCTTTTATAAACTTTATGATTGCTAATTTAATTTAAATGTATAAGAAAATTTAACTTTATGAGTATATATTCATAACATTGATATATGAAATTCTGGAAAAAGGCAGTGATCCATGAAATTTGATTCATGGCCACTCTGCTATTAATATGAAAACATATATCAAAACCGTCTGATATCAAAGTGTCATTTTACAGAAGTATATACATAGGAAGGAAGACAGTTTGAAAGAATGATTGCTACTCCTACTCTTTCAGAAATAGAAAAAAATTTACTTTCAAGCCTCTTCTGATGCTTAAGAAATCTTAAGAAATGTGATGAACTGTACGCTAAGATACAGTTTTATTTAGGAAAAGAAAATGATCAATGGGGCAAATTATTGCTAGTGCTTCCTTAGTCCCAAGAACAAAAAGTTACACTGTAGTGTCTTTCACTTAAAGGTGTTTTTGTTTCTTGATATAATTCATTGTGAACATTTCATGAGAATTTCATTGAAGAAAATCAAGTTTGAGCAGCTCTAGAAATACAGAAGCAATACTGGTTGCAAGCTTTCCCTTTGTAATAATCTCCTGGGGCTTCATGAAGGCAGCCTCTTGGAAGGATTGTTTGCCATAGTCCCCATCTTCATGTATTTCCTTCATGCTCACTCCTGCAATCAAGACCTTTGATAACTTCCACAGTCCCATCTTAACAAAGGGAAGTACTGAGACACGGGAAAGCTGATGATTTGACTGGTCAAGTGGTTAGTCATTGGCAGACACAGGACATTTCAAATTCAAAAATCTCTCATTAGAAATGTTTATTATTTTAAAAAGGTATTGCTCATGAAAACAATTCATTATTTTCAATAAGGATTTGTTGGGCATCAGTTATGTGTCAGGTCATTCTGGGTGCTACAGGGACAAAAGACAGTTGCTCCTTGGAAGGAAATCTATAACAAAACTAGACAGCATATTAAAAAGCAATGGCATCACTTTACCAACAATAGTCATTATAGTCAAAGCTATGGTTTTTCCAGTAGTCATGTACAGATGTGAGAGTTGGACCATAAATAAAGTGGAGCACCAAAGAATTATGCTTTTGAAGTGTGGTGCTGGAGAAGACTCTTGAGAGTCCCTTGGACTCCAAGGAGATCAAACCAGTCCATCTTTAAGGAAATCAGTTCTGAATATTCATTGGAAGGACTGATGCTAAAGCTCTAATATTTTGGTCACCTGATGTGAGGAACCAGCTCATTGGAAAAGACCCTGATGCTGGGAAGGATTGAAGGCAGGAGGAGAAGGGGGTGGCAAAGGATGAGATGGTTAGATAGCATCACCAACCCAAAGGACATTCATTTGAGCAAACTCTGGGAGACAGTGAAGGACAGGGAATCCTGGCATACTGCTGTCCATAGGATTGCAGAGTCAGACACAACTTAGCGGCTGAACAACAACAGGGACAATGATAAACAAGACAGGAATCCTGCTCTGCAGTTTACACTTTAGGGTCTCCTGAATGCACACCAAAGGGGAAATAAATGCACAAGTAATCATTTCTGAAGAGGGCAAGCCAGCATTCCAGAGACCTGAACAATGAATACCTCCCTCATTCCAGGAAAGGTTACCACGTGCAGTGGAAAAGGGCAAGGCATGTCAAGGAGGTGAGGCTAAAAGGAAGAGAGAATAGAAGAGGGTGATACATTGCGATGAAGGATTTATCTCAGGCCATTTGATTGAAAGGAAAGGGGAGATAGAAACTGACATATATACAGTGCTATGTATAAAATAGATAACTAGTGAGGACGTACTGTATAGCACAGGGAACTCTACTAAATGCTCTGTGGTGACCTGATGCAAAGGAAATCCAGTAAAAGAAGGGATGTATGTATTTGTTGTTGTTCAGTCACTCAGTCATGTCAAACTCTTTGTGACCCTGTGGACTGCAGCACGCCTTGCTTCCCTGTCCCTCACCATCTCTTGAAGTTTACTAAAACCTGTGTCCATTGAGTCGGTAATGCCATCCAACCATCTCACCCTCTGTCGTCCCCTTCAATCTTTCCCAGCATCAGGGTCTTTTCCATTGGGTCCGTTCTTCACATCAGGTGGCCAAAGTATTGGATGTACATATACGTATAGCTGATTGACTTTGCTGTACAGCAGAAACTAGCACAACATTGTAAAGCAACTATATTCCAATATAATTCCAATATATTTTTTTAAGAAAACAATGGAAAGGGCTAGTTAAGACAGGTGTCAGAGGACAAAGAAGATTGAAGAAAGATTTTCAGAAGCCTTGTCAGTAAGCAGGTTTGCATGGTTCTGACTGGAGTAGATAATAAGATGATATATTTCTTTCCCAATTTTCAGTCTCTAAGAGGATGGATCCTCCCAGAGGTGTATCACACACAGTGTGTTATTAGAAGTGATATTTTAGTGGTTCAATGCTGCTATTAGACGTGATCTTTCAGCAACCTAATAAAGAGATCAAGGCTCCACACCCACATTACTGGGCTGAATGAAACAAACACAGATTGAACAATTACAGGTAAGAGTTGTCAAAACTAATATATTGTGCTGTTAGAAATGAAGATCGTTGCTACTTTCACCTTAGGGGTAGCTAGGGGAAGGCAATGGCACCCCACTCCAGTACTTTTGCCTGGAAAATCCCATGGACGGAGGAGCCTGGTGGACTCCAGTCCATGGGGTCACTAAGAGTCAGACACGACTGAGCGACTTCACTTTCACTTTTCACTTTCATGCATTGGAGAAGGAAATGGCAACCCACTCCAGTGTTCTTGCCTGGAGAATCCCAGGGATGGGGAGCCTGGTGGGCTGCCGTTTATGGGGTCGCACAGAGTCGGACATGACTGAAGTGACTTAGCAGCAGCAGCAGTGACTAAAACAGAGTGTGGAGGTGTTTCTGGTTGCTGGCAATGTTTTGTTCTTCAATACAATACACTTCCATAGGTATGTTTAGCTTTTTGTAAAAATCCCCTTGAGCTATACAGGGCTTCCCTAGTGCCTCAGAAGATAAACAGTATGCCTGCAGTGTGAAAGACCCAGGTTCGATCCCTGGGTTGGGATGATTCCCTGGAGAAGGAAATGGCAACCCTCTCCAGTATTCTTACCTGAAAAATCCCATGAATGGAAGATCCTGGCAGGCTACATTCGATGGGGTCGCAAAAAGTCAGACACAACTGAGTGACTTCACTTTCTTTCTTTCTTGAGCTATACATGTGAAGTATTGGCACTTTTTGTATGCACACCATTATTCAATTAAAAAAAAAATTTAAATAGTAAATGGAATTAAAACTGGTAAATAAGTTACATCAACATTACTGGTATGAAGGAAAAAATTTCAAAGAAAGGAATCTTTTTAATATTTAAAAATGAGTTGTTGTTCAGTCGCTAAGTCATGTCCAATTTTCACAACCCCATGGAATGCAGCACACCAAGCTTCCCTGTCCTTCACTGTCTCCCAGAGTTTGCTCAGACTTATGTCCATGAGTCAATGATGCCATCCAACCATCTCACCATCTGTTGCCTCCTTCTCCTCTTGGAAAAGGAGTTTGAAATCATTCTATGACTTTGTCTATGCAGAAGCAGCTCTTTCTGCCTAGATGTGTTTTGATTTTTTTTTTAATCCTCAAAATTTATCTTTTGAAATTTCAGTTTTCCTGGTAAATCAAAACTCCTGTGTTATATTATAGGATTATGATTGCTGTTGCTAAGTTGCCTCAGTCGTGTCTGACTCTGTGCTACCCCATAGATGGAAGCCCACCAGGCTCCCCCATCCCTGGGATTCTCCAGGCAAGAATCCTGGAGTGGGTTGCCATTTATTTCTCCAATGCATGAAAGTGAAAAGTGAAAGTGAAGTCATTCAGTCAGGTCTGACTCTTAGCAACCCCCTGGACTGCAGCCTACCAGGCTCCTCCATCCATGGGATTTTCCAGGCAAGAGTACTGGAGTGGGGTGCCATTGCCTTCCCCAAGGATTATGATTACTGAATTGTTAATATCATTTAGCTATCTTCTGTTTTTTACATTGTTTCTGTTCTGTGGGTTTAACTGCATTTTTAGGGAGGGTTCCTCAGCCAGGTCCTCTTCTGCTCAGAACCTCCATTGGCTCCGTTTCACTAGGAGCAAAAGCTAGGGCTTATTTTTGCCCTCTGAACATGGATGATATTTTTCCTTGCTTTTTTGAGCCATCTCCTATTCAGCTTTTCCTTATCTCACTCCTGCCTCAGTAACACGGCACTTACCCTTCCTTCTCCTTGGAAAGTTCTCACCACAAACAAATGTACAGTTTGGTTCCTCATCACCTTGAGGGTCTTAGTTTTAAACTCACCTTCTGAGAAATCCATGCTTCTTCCAATTTTAATTTCTCATTGACATTTTGTTCTCATTGCCTGGTTTCTTTTTTTTTTTTTCTTATTATTATATGAAATGCTTTACATTTCATTTATACTTCTTGTTTATTGCTGGTCTCCTTCATTAAAACATAAGCCTCACAAGGGCAGGAAGTCTATTGTTTCGTTCACTCCCATGACCTCAGAACAGAGCAGGGAACATAGTTAAGTGTCGACTGAAAAAAACAAACAAACAAAACAAAACTGCCCAACTTGAGAGTTATGAGTTAAGTTTTATTTGGCGGAAATATGGGCACTGTTGCCCAGGAGATGGTCTCTCAGACAGCTCTGAGGAACTGCAGGGAACAGCAAGCTCATATGTAATTTTGGTGAAGACAGATACATGCAGCTAAGCACACATTTTGGCAGAAAGCTACTGAGGGTAGTCACAGGAGCACGTTCCCATTAATGGTGGTCCTGCTTTTTTAGATGAGAAGATACATGAAGTTGGGCTCATACAATCTCCTGCAAACATCTATCTGAAGGCCTGGCCTGCCAGTGAGTGCCTCGTTACAGATCTCAGCCCTGAAGCCCTTCCAGAGTGTATTGAGGTTAGTGACTCCACAGGTTAGTGACTTCGTTCTTGTAATGCCCAGTGACAACTTTTAGTTGGCACAGGGACTCAAGAAGTCTCTATCGCATGAGTAAATAATGAGATTAGATAACAAAATGGTGATAATATAATTGATTACTTTCAGTGTACAATTTGGAATATCCAGAATTTTCAATTCCAATTTGGAATTTCCATCTGGAACTACCATTAAGGTGAGTGCCTATCACTGTGGAAATGGAGATGGGCATCTTTTGGATCCAATTCTCTTTTAAATGGTTTTGTGCTTTATTAGCAATTGCTGACACAAGGGACAAAGAATTATGAAAACCATGATGCTAACGGTTGTAGCTCTAATGCTATATGATAAGTAAAACTAATATTCTTTTGTAGAACTATTTCTGGCTCTCCAGCAAGCACTGTGTTTACTTTACAGATGTTTGTTTAATAGCAAACCCCTGAAGCTAACTTCCAAGCAGGATCACTGTTAGTATCCATTCTGATTGACGTTAAATAATTTGAATGCCGTCTCTGCTGAGAGATTTAGAAATCCCTTCATTGTAACTATTTTGAAAAAAATAACTGTTGTTGCAGGTCCGAAATATTTTAGTGCTCCATTTCTTTTATTCTCCATTGAAGTAATTTTTTTTTTAATTTTGATTTTTGGTAAAGCAGTTGAATTTCTTAGAAATTCACAACAATAATATTAAAGTAGAGCACCTCATAAACTTTTTGGCAATTTCACTCTTGTGCTTTTCCTCCATCCTAGAATGGTCTTCTCTGTATTTGCATAGTGGAGTTTCTCTTGACATTTACTTCTTAGATCGAATGTCACCTTTACAGAGAGACAATTTCTGTCCACACCATTTAAAGTAACTCATCACAGTGTTTTCTGCCACTTGATCATTTGTTCTTCTTAGGATATGTCATTACTTTAGTCATGCATTTATTTATGTACTGCTGCTGCTGCTGCCAAGTCACACCAGTCATGTCCGACTTTGTGTGACTCCATAGACGGCAGCCCACCAGGCTCCTCTGTCCCTGGGATTCTCCAGGCAAGAACACTGGAGTTGGTTGCCATTTTCTTCTCCATATTTATGTACACATGCATTTAATCGCCTGTTTGCCTCTTCACTAGATTATAAGTTTCATGATGGCAAGAGTGTGTCCTTTTCCATGCTGTACCCCCAGGACATAAAATAGTGCCTTGCATATATTAGATATTCAGTAGATACTTTTTAATCAAATGAATGAATGCTGATCTCTTAGGACAACTTGACAGTTAGGTTCTCTGGTATTAACAGGTTCTCTGGTATTAACACTGAACCATGAGGCAGGTATTATAAAAGATAATGAAAAGAGCAAATGTGAAGGAATAGCTCTTGGGACACAAGCTAAAATTAAGAGCCACTCAGTTGCCTCACGTGTTATTTTTTGTACGTGGCATCTGGAAGCTGCGCTTACTAGTTCTATTTTCATACTGTCAACAAGCTGCTGCCACATCCGTTGGAAGTGATGCATTTGTGTACCAAGGCAAGAGAGTTACTTTTGATTTTTTTCTCCCTTGTAATGCACTCAAAAATACAATTCTAAAAGACAAAATGCCTGGAGGAGGATAGGTGTGAGAATTATGTGATTCACAGCAGAAACTTACATAAGGATTGCTTCTCGCCTTAACATAAAGTGGTAGTTGATTTTGGAAAATTGAAATAATGTTATTTGACTAAGATGTAGGTGTACGTTCAAGGTTATCATGTGACATGACTTGAATAGATTTTTTGAAAAGAATTTAACTAAATTCTTATTTACCTTAGCACTAGTCTCTAATATTATCTGCAAATTTAGTAAGTATCCTACATACAAAGCCTAGAGTGAACTTTCAAAACTGCAAATCTCTGTTTGCATGTCCTATCACATAAGTTAGTTCATGTGTCTAGTATACATTGTCATGAGTGTAGATCCTCTACAAATGGATGTGCTTTTGTGTACTTTAATCTAGAGTACTGTATCTTCATTTCAAGCTCAAGTGTCCTGAAGAAAGCATAAAAGCAGTAGTGACTCTGTGAATCACAACAAGCTGTATAAAATTCTTACAGAGATGGGAATACCAGACCACCTGACTTGCCTCCTGAGAAACCTGTGTTCAGGTCAAGAAGCAACAGTTAGAACTGGATGTGGAACAACAGACTGGTTCCAAATAGGGAAAGGAGTACATCAAGGCTGTATATTATCACCCTGCTTATTTAACTTATATGCAGAGTACATCATGAGAAACGCTGCGCTGGATGAAGCACAAGCTGGAATCAAGATTGCCGGGAGAAATATCAATAACCTCAGATATGCAGATAACACCACCCTTATGGCATAAAGTGAAGAAGAACTAAAAAGCCTCTTGATGAAAGTGAAAGGATAGAGTGAAAAAGTTGGCTTAAGGATCAACATTCAGAAAGCTAAGATCATGGCATCCAGTCCCATCACTTCATGGCAAATAGATGGGGAACAGTGAAACAGTGACAGACTTTAATTCTGGGGGTCTCCAAAATCACTGCAGGTGGTGACTGCAGCCATGAAATTAAAAGACACTTGCTCCTTGGAAGAAAAGCTATGACCAACCAATACAGCATATTCAAAAGCAGAGACATTACTCTGCCAACAAATGTCCGTCTAGTCAAAGCTATGGATTTTCCAGTAGTCATGTATGGATGTGAGAGTTGGTCTACAAAGAAAGCTGAGCACTGAAGAATCGATGTTTTTGAACTGTGGTGTTGGAAAAGACTCTTGAGAGTCTCTTGGACTGCAAGGAGATCCAACCAGTCCATCCTAAAGGAAATCAGTCCTGAACATTCATTGCAAGGACTGATGTTGAAGCTGAAACTCCAATACTTTGGCCATCTGATCTGAAGAATCGACTCATTGGAAAAGACCGTGATGCTGGGAAAGATTGAAGGTGGGAGGAGAAATGGACAACAGAAGATGAGATGATTGGATGGCATCATTGACTCAATGGTCATGAGTTTGAACAAGCTCTAGGATTTGGTTATGGACAGGGAAGCCTGGCATGCTGCAGTGCATGGGGTTGCAAAGAGTCAGACACAACTGACTGACTGAACTGAACTGAACTGAAGAATATTTTTCTAGGCAATGGTTCTCAACTTGACCACTAACCCTACAGCATCAGCACTACCTGGGATTTGTTAGGAAAGCAGATTCTTAGACACCATTCCATAGCTATGATATCAGAAACTCTATGTAGGACCTACTAATCTATATTTTAACAAATCTTCTGGGTGATTCTGAGACATGCTCAAGCTTTAGAGCCACCATTTAAGGGCATTGGTATCTAAATAATTTTTAAAAAATAAAAAAGTAGCAAAATTCAAGGTCAGCTATGGCTAAGATGTGTGGTTGCTATCAAGTCACCTTCCAAGTGAATCCCAGATAAGGTATTTTTGCAGACTCTTGGTGAGGAGAACCTGAGGTGACCAGGTCACCTGAGCCACTTACACTGACTTCATCTTGATCTGTGCATGTGGCCTGTACTCTTCTTGATCTGTGTACATGGTCTGTACCCTTCTTGATCTGCGCACATGGTCTGTTCTTTTCCTCTTGATCTGCGTACATGGTCTGTACCCTTCTTGATCTGCACACATGGTCTGTACCTTTCTTGATCTGCGCACATGGTCTGTTCTCTTCCTCTTGATCTGTGTACATGGTCTGTACCCTTCTTGATCTGCACACATGGTCTGTACCTTTCTTGATCTGCACACAGGGTCTGTTCTCTTCCTCTTGATCTGTGTACATGGTCTGTACCCTTCTTGATCTGCACACATGGTCTGTTCTTTTCCTCTTGATCTGCGTACATGGTCTATACCATTCTTGATCTGTGCACATGGTCTGTTCTTTTCCTCTTGATCGGTGCACATGGTCTGTACCCTTCTTGATCTGCGCACATGGTTTGTACCCTTCTTGATCTGTGTACATGGTCTGTACCCTTCTTGTTCTGCGCACATGGTCTGTTCTTTTCCTCTTGATCTGCATACATGGTCTGTACCCTTCTTGATCGGTGCACATGGTCTGTTCTCTTCCTCTTGATCTGTGTACACGGTCTGTACTTATCTTCTTGATCCTTGTGTATGGTCTGTACTCTTCCTCTTGATCTGCATACATGGTCTGTACTCTTCTTCTTGTCTGTGTATATGGTCTGTACTTTCTTCTGTGTCTTGCTGTTCTCTCCCTCTGTATACCTTTCCTCTCTGTTCCCATTCATGAAATCTTGGCAAATAGAAGGGTAAACAGAAACAGTGACAGATTTTATTTTCTTGTACACTAAAACAGAGTTTTGTGAAAATAAAACAAAAACCAATGAAGTCATTATTCAGTTCAGTTCAGTCACTCAGTCATGTCTGAATCTTTGAGACCCCATGAACTGCAGCACACCAGGCCTCCCTGTCCACCACCAACACCTGGAGTTCACTCAGATTCACGTCCATCAAGTCAGTGATGCCATCCAGTCATCTCATCCTCTGTCGTGCCCTTCTCCACTTGCCTCCCAATCCCTCCCAGCATCAGAGTCTTTTTCCAAAGAGTCAACTCTTTGCAAGAGGTGGCCAAAGTATTGGAGTTTCAGCTTCAGCATCAGTCCTTCCAATGAACACTCAGGACTGATTTCATTTAGAATGGACTGGTTGGATTTCTTTGCAGTCCAAGGGACTCTCAAGAGTCTTCTCCAACACCACAGTTTAAAGCATCAATTCAGCGCTCAGCTTTCTTCACAGTCCAACTCTCATGTCCATACATGACTACTGGAAAAACCATAGCCTTGACTAGACGGACCTTTGTTGGCAAAGTAATGTCTCTGCTTTTTAACGTGCTATCTAAGTTGGTCATAACTTTCCTTAGGGGGAAGTAAATAAAATGACAAGGAAATGCAGAAAATAGGCCTTACCTGTGACATCCTGGCAAGAGGGATAGAGCAGGCAATGGATTTTAGGAACTCCCTAATAGATGTTTTTCTGGAACTCTCTTGCTTTTTCCATGATCCAGTGGATGTTGGCAATTTGATCTCTGGTTCCTCTGCCTTTTCTAAAACCAGCTTGAACATCAGGAAGTTCACGGTTCACATATTGCTGAAGCCTGGCTTGGAGAATCTTGAGCATTATTTACTAGCATGTGAGATGAGTGCAATTGTGCAATAGTTTGAGCATTCTTTGGCATTGCCTTTCTTTGGGATTGGGATGAAAACTGACCTTTTCCAATCTTGTGGCCACTGCTGAGTTTTCCAAATTCGCTGGCATATTGAGTGCAGCACTTTCATAACATCATCTTACAGGATTTGGAATAGCTCCACTGGAATTCCATCACCTCCACTAGCTTTGTTCATAGTGATGCTTTCTAAGGCCCACTTGACTTCACATTCCAGGATGTCTGGCTCTAGGTCAGTGATCACACCATCGTGATTATCTTGGTCATGAAGATCTTTTTTGTACAGTTCTTCTGTGTATTCTTGCCATCTCTTCTTAATATCGTCTGCTTCTGTTAGGTCCATACCATTTCTGTCCTTTATCGAGCCCATCTTTGCATGAAATGTTCTTTTGGTATCTCTGATTTTCTTGAAGAGATCCCTAGTCTTTCCCATTCTGTTGTTTTCCTCTATTTCTTTGCATTGATCGCTGAAGAAGGCTTTCTTATCTCTTCTTGTTATTCTTTGGAACTCTGCATTCAGATGTTTATATCTTTACTTTTCTCCTTTGCTTTTCGCTTCTCTTCTTTTCACAGCTATTTGTAAAGCCTCCCCAGACAGCCATTTTGCTTTTTTTTCATTTCTTTTCCATGGGGATGGTCTTGATCCCTGTCTCCTGTACAATGTCACAAACCTCATTCCATAGTTTATCAGGCACTCTATCTATCAGATCTAGGCCCTGAAATCTATTTCTCACTTCCACTGTATAATCATAAGGGATTTGATTTAAGTCATACCTGAATGGTCTAGTGGTTTTCCCTACTTTCTTCAATTTAAGTCTGAATTTGGCAATAAGGAGTTCATGGTCTGAGCCACAGTCAGCTCCTGGTCTTGTTTTTGCTGACTGTATAGAGCTTCTTCATCTTTGGCTGCAAAGAATATAATCGATCTGATTTCAGTGTTTACCATCTGGTGAAAGCCTTTGACTGTGTAGATCACAATAAACTGTGGAAAATTCTGAAAGAGATGGGAGTACCAGACCACCTGATCTGACTCTTGAGAAATCTGTATGCAGGTCAGGAAGCAACAGTTAGAACTGGACATGGAACAACAGACTGGTTCCAAATAGGAGAAGGAGTACGTCAAGGCTGTATGTTGTCACCCTGTTTATTTAACTTATATGCAGAGTACATCATGAGAAATGCTGGACTGGAAGAAACACAAGTTGAAATCAAGATTGCCGGGAGAAATATCAATAATCTCAGATATGCAGATGACACCACCCTTATGGCAGAAAGTGAAGAGGAACTCAAAAGCCTCTTGATGAAAGTGAAAGTGGAGAGTGAAAAGGTTGGCTTAAAGCTCAACATTCAGAAAACGAAGATCATGGCATCTGGTCCCATCACTACATGGGAAATAGATGGAGAAACAGTGGAAACAGTGTCAGACTTTATTTTTCTGGGCTCCAAAATCACTGCAGATGGTGACTGCAGCCATGAAATTAAAAGACACTTACTCCTTGGAAAGAAAGTTACGACCAACCTAGATAGCATATTCAAAAGCAGAGACATTACTTTGCCAACAAAGGTTCGCCTAGTCAAGGCTATGGTCTTTCCTGTGGTCACGTACGGATGTAAGAGCTGGACTGTGAAGAAGGCTGAGTGCCGAAGAATTGATGCTTTTGAAGTGTGGTGTTGGAGGAGACTCTTGAGAGTCCCTTGGACTGCAAGGAGATCCAACCAGTCCATTCTGAAGGAGATCAGCCCTGGGATTTCTTTGGAAGGAATGATGCTATAGCTGAAACTCCAGTATTTTGGCCACCTCATGCGAAGAGTTGACTCATTGGAGAAGACTCTGATGCTGGGAGGGATTGGGGGCAGGAGGAGAAGGGGATGACAGAGGATGAGACGGCTGGATGGCATCACTGACTCGATGGACATGAGTCTGAGTGACCTCCGGGAGTTGGTGATGGACCAGGAGGCCTGGCATGCTGCAGTTCATGGGGTTGCAAAGAGTTGGACATGACTGAGCGACTGATCTGATCTGATTAATAAGAGATGAATAAAGCAGCTACTATCCAAGTGCTAGTATAAAATAACCAGTTGTAAGTAATAAAATCAGTTAAGCATAAAATTTAGAAAAATATAGTTATAAAATTTTATACAACATCAAGAAAACAAAATGTGGAAAATATTCCAATTGCTGCTTTTAAACCTCACATAATCCTTTTACCTATACCTAACAAACAAAAATAAAATTACAGAAAACTCTCACATTTGAGTTTAAGTGTGAAATCTAAGTAAAATACCAACAAATCAAATTCAGCATGATACTAAAAAATAATACACTATGCAAACAAGCAGTGTTTATGATGAGAATACAAAGGTTGTTTAATATTAGAATATCTAATAGCATAGGTCTTATATCATTAGATCAAAAATGTTTACATTTTCATTTCATGAGATCCTAAAATGTTTAGTTAAACTCAAAGTCCAATCCCAAGCAAACTGTAAGCGAATGAGTAATATAATGAATTTCTTGTGTGTGTGTTTAGTTCCTTTTCAATTTATTTTATTTTATTTTTATTTTTTTTTAATATTTTATTTTTTCACTTTACAATATTTTATTGGTTTTGCCATATATCAACATAAATCCACGACAGGTATACATGTCTTCCACATCCTGAACCCTCCCTCCCTCCTCCCTCCCTGTACCATCCCTCTGGGTTGGTATAATGGCTTTGCAATGTTGTGTTAGTTTCTGCTGTACAACAACATAAATCAGATTTATGTATGCATATACCCCCTTTCTCTTGGACTTAACTCCCACCCCTCCATTCCACCCATCTATGGAATCTAGAAAAGTGGTACAGATGAATCTACTTGCAGATCTGGCATAAAGATGCATACGACGAATTTATTTAACAAAATAAAAGATAACCGTCTCAAGCAATCAACTAACACTACTCTCAATGACTCACTGATTTTGACTTAATAAATATTTACCCAGTTCCACCTAAGATGTGAGTACATAAAGAATATCCAAGGCAGAAAGTCCCTGTCTTTTATGGAGTTTACACTCTGATGGGGGATGAGCTTTGAATAAAATGAGGTGAAAAATCTAGTGTGCATGTGTGGGAAGAACGTTTCAGGTGTAGGAGGGCAGCGAGGTAGAGTTGACAATTGAATGGAGCACCAACCACGACCAGTACAATAATAGACAAGACTTCCACTACTTCTATCACTTTCTATCATTAATATCTATCAATGTCTGAAGTTCTAGTAACTGTCACAGGAGAAGGAGGAGAAAGAAGAGGGAGGATAGTAGGGGAGGGGGAAAGGGAGGAAGAAGATGAAAAGGAAAAACCCAGTAAGGAAAGAGAATAAGAAAAATGAGATAGAGGAAGAAAAGGAAGAGAAAAGGGGAAAGGAAAAAAATGTAGCAATAAAATTCAAGAATAGAGCAATTATGATTAATTATAGATTATACAAATGTGTAATAAGACAATAACACAATATTAAAGTGTGTTGGAATATTTGGGTAGATAGCAATGAACATTAAAAACTAACATTTTCTGATACCAGCAAGGAAAAAAAAAAAAACACACAAACAAACAGAAAGCTTAATGGAGAATGACTGTCATTGTCAATACTGACCATATCACAAAGTATTTGGGCGTAAGCTCAAGAAGAATGTTTAAGAAAACCATTATGAGAAAATCTACAGAGAATTACTGGAGGAAACAGCAAAAATCCTAATAAACAAATTAATTTGAAAAACCCTTAAGGGAATGATTTCAATTGAATGTTTAATTTAGAAGATAAAGGAATCTAAGGAAAAATTTTAAAGGTGTGTTTTGGAAGGAGGATTGGAAAGCTCTAAACTTAGCCAAAATGATAAAATAAGTGAATATATATCAGACAGTTTGGAAAACAAGACTAATGAGATGGATTTATAGTACTAGCTCTCATCAGTTCAGTTCAGTTCACTTCAGTCACTGAGTCGTGTCCGACTCTTTCTGACCCCATGAATCACAGCACACCAGGCCTCCCTGTCCATCACCAACTCCCGGAGTTCACTCAGACTCACGTCCATCGAATCAGTGATGCCATCCAGCCATCTCATCCTCTGTCATCCCCTTCTCCTCCTGCCCTCAATCCCTCCCAGCATCAGTCTTCTCCAATGAGTCAACTGTTTGCATGAAGTGGCCAAAGTACTGGAGTTTCAGCTTTAGCATCATTCCTTCCAAAGAAATCCCAGGGCTGATCTCCTTCAGAATGGACTGGTTGGATCTCCTTGCAGTCCAAGGGACTCTCAAGAGTCTTCTCCAACATCACAGTTCAAAAGCATCAATTCTTTGGCGCTCAGCCTTCTTCACAGTCCAGCTCTCACATCCATATATGACCACAGGAAAGACCATAGCCTTGACAAGGCGAATCTTTGTTGGCAAAGAAACGTCTCTATTTTGAATATGCTGTCTCAGATCAGATCAGATCAGATCAGTCGCTCAGTCCTGTCCGACTCTTTGCAACCCCATGAATCGCAGCACACCAGGCCTCCCTGTCCATCACCAACTCCCGGAGGTCACTCAGACTCACATCCATCGAGTCAGTGATGCCATCCAGCCATTTCATCCTCTGTTGTCCCCTTCTCCTCCTGCCCCCAATCCCTCCCAGCATCAGAGTCTTCTCCAATGAGTCAACTATTTGCATGAAGTGGCCAAAGTACTGGAGTTTCAGCTTTACCATCATTCTTTCCAAAGAAATCCCAGGGCTGATCTCCTTCAGAATGGACTGGTTGGATCTCCTTGCAGTCCAAGGGACTCTCAAGAGTCTTCTCCAACACCACAGTTCAAAAGCATCAGTTCTTCAGCGCTCAGCTTTCTTCACAGTCCAGCTCTCACATCCATACATGACCACAGGAAAAACCATAGCCTTGACTAGAAGGATCTTTGTTGGCAAAGTAATGTCTCTGCTTTTGAATATGCTATCTAGTTTGGTCATAACTTTCCTTCCAAGGAGTAAGCGTCTTTTAATTTCATGGCTGCAGTCACCATCTGCAGTGATTTTGGAGCCCAGAAAAATAAAGTCTGACACTGTTTCCACTGTTTCTCCATCTATTTCCCATAAAGTGATGGGACCGGATGCCATGATCTTTGTTTTCTGAATGTTGAGCTCTAAGCCAACCTTTTCACTCTCCACTTTCACGTTCATCAAGAGGCTTTTGAGTTCCTCTTCACTTTCTGCCATAAGGGTGGTATCATCTGCATATCTGAGGTTATTGCTGTTTCTCCCAGCAATCTTGATTCCAACTTGTGTTTCTTCCAGTCCAGCATTTCTCATGATGTATTCTGCATATAAGTTAATTAAACATGGTGACAATATACAGCCTTGACATACTCCTTTTCCTATTTAGAACCAGTCTGTTGTTCCATGTCCACTTCTAACTGTTGCTTCCTGACCTGCATACAAATTTCTCAAGAGGCAGATCAGGTGGTCTGGTATTCCCATCTCTTTCAGAATTTTCCACAGTTTATTGTGATCCACACAGTCAAACACTTTGGCATAGTCAATAAAGCAGAAATAGATGTTTCTCTGGAACTCTCTCGCTTTTTCCATGATCCAGCAGATGTTGGCAATTTGATCTCTGGTTCCTCTGCCTTTTCTAAAACCAGCTTGAACATCAGGAGGTTCATGGTTCACTTATTGCTGAAGCCTGGCTTGGAGAATTTTGAGCATTACTTTACTAGCATGTGAGATGAGTGCAATTGTGCGGTAGTTTGAGCATTCTTTGGCATTGCCTTTCTTTGGGATTGAAATGAAAACTGACCTTTTCCAGTCCTCATAGCAATACATTAAAAAAAAAAAGATGGTACTAGCAATACAATAGAAAAAATATATATGTATAATGATAAAAATATCTACCTTGATTTAAGAATATATATGGGTTAGAATACTAAAATATTTTAAAGTGAGTGTTTAGATGTTGTAAGAAAGTAGTAGAGGTAGAGAAATCTATACATCATTAAATAACTTTTATAAAAAGTAAAAATGACTTATTTTTGCAACATATACCAAATCTCAGAGGCAGTAAGAGAGAATAATTGTACAAGTCCCTTTGTAATCATTCTTATTTTGACAAGTTTTACTCTGTATATTGCATTTATATCTTTAATGGGGCAATGCTATTGCCTTGGCTTCCTAGTGGAAATAACATGGTAGAGGGGGATGACCATGGCATTGATCTTCCAAAGTCTGGATTCAAATCTTGACTACAATGTTTGGTATATGTGCTATTTTAGAAAAATTAACCTTTCATAACCAACCTCCTCATTAATATAATTTGCCATTGTACCTACTTTAAGCATCTATAAAATGTGACATTCACTTTAAAATTCGCAAACTTCAATTTGCGCTAGCACCTTGCCATTTGCAATCAAAATATTACCCCCCAAGCTCTGCTTACGTGCTTTTCTCATTATTTTGTGTGTCTGTACAGAGATTCCCAGTACTCTCTGTCCTTTGAGTTATTCCCTTATTATAAGAGCTAAGCACCTCGGCTTCCCTGGTGGCTCAGAGGTTAAAGCATCTGCCTGCAATGCGGGAGTTCTGAGTTCAGTCCCCAGGTGGGGAAGGAAATAGCAACCCACTCAAGTACTCTTGCCTGGAGAATCCTATGGATGGAGGAGCCTGCTGGGCTACAGTCCACAGGGTCGCAAAGAGTCGGACACGACTGAGAACTGGGTGCCGTCGCCTTCTCCGAATGAGAGGCTATGAAATGTTAAAGATGGAAAAGAAGAAACACTTTCCCCTTGCAGCAATAGGTAGACATGCGGGCAATGGTAAGCACAAGCTTGATACTTACTTCTAGTTAAGACACCTTCAATGTTACAAGCTGTTGAGAATAAACAGATATAGCTTCCTGTGGTTCCAATAACTCTTATGTCTTGTTTTTTGCACTTAGAAGCAGTTCTCCCTGACCTTAACCTCCCTGAATTGTGAAAAAATTATTAAACTATAATTAAATTATAATAATACCTATTTTTAGATATTTAATTTAACATGTATACCTATTAAATTATAATAACACCTAAATTTAATATCTAATTAAGCTATAATAATACCATCAATTTTATCATTTCAAGATTTCAAAGATGAAGAAAGTGAAAAATATATGTTTTATAGAAATGATAAAATACATTGCCAAGAAAAAAATTCTGTCTCTGTATGGAACTCTGACTGATACTAATATCCTACCATATTAGATATATCTCTGAATTTCAAGCTGAATCCTTTGCTTCTGTGTCTGGTTCAGAACAATTGTCTACATAATGCTTATTGAGTGAATACATAATGAATTCTCTCCCTCCAATCACAGAAATATAGACCATCACATTCACACAGAAAGAGAGTCATAGAAATCTTACCACTGATCACACAATTACAGCATCAACTGCATTTTTCTTGGTAGGTTTTTTAATGGAATATTATTTAAGAAAAGGAAAGTTACCAACTGGACATCTCAGAGAGAAAAGAAAATGAGAAATGGTTCATAATATTTAATTATCCCAGCATGGCCTGTTTTGCTGATAAATTAACTGCCTACTTAGTGTATCAAGTACATATTGTTTGGATAAATTCCCAGTAGTATATTTCCTTCTATTGAAACTTTATTCCCAGTTATATAATGCTGAGTTGTTTTTTTTTTAAACTATCATTTTTTAAAATATATTCACTTGTATCAGTCTAGGATATTTAAATTCTCTGCCTTTGAAGATAACAATTCTAGACTTCCTTGAACTTCCTTCTCTTTTAATTTCCCTTAGGTTATGGAATTGAACTTCTTTCTGCATGTCTGGCTATAAGTTCTCCATTATCTTCCCTAGTTTATTTATCTTGCCTTTTTTCCTAAAGGTATCATCCACATTTCAGGCTTCTCAGCCTCCTACCAAAAGAGGAACAGTCCTCAGCTTGAACTGCTGCCAAGTCGAGTGAAATCTCCAAACTCGATGATTTTAAGCAATTAAAGAGAGATGGTAAATACCCACAGCTGCCAATCAATTGATTTTTCTATATTCTGGTATATTTTTCAGATTTGATGGGTAGAGGTTTCCTCTCCCCACAGGCTACAGCTGCAAATTTGCAACTTTTGAATTTCTATTCATTTGCCATTTGAAAATTTTGTTTGAAAAAATTAAAAGTTTTTTTACATTGAGGAAAAAAAAACCATTCAGCATTCTCTGTAAGTATCATAGAAAGCAAAGATATGGAGTAAGACCAGGGATTCAGTCGGTAAGAATGGGCTACAAAGAGCTTTAAACCATATTCTACCCAGCAATTTTTAACCTCTGACACCTGCTTGAATGGGTTTGGTCACAAAACTAAAAATTCCTTAAAGCAATGAAATTCTAATGTCATAGAGAAAGCCCTTTTTACCAACCATATTCTCTGATACTTAATTATCTATTTAATAGCAGCTTTATATTCACACCTACATGTCAATACTTTTTAATGTTTAGCAAGTAATTGGGTTTTCTGTGGTCTACCAAACAAAACAGACACCTATAGATTCTTGTTTGGCTCAGATCACTTATCTTCCCCCCCCCCCCCGACCCACTATACAGGTATTCAGAGAAGGCAATGACAACCCACTCCAGTACTCTTGCTTGGAAAATCCCATGGACAGAGGAGCCTGGTAGGCTGCAGTCCATGGGGTCGCTAAGAGTTGGACACGACTGAGCGACTTCATTTTCACTTTTCACTTTCATGCACTAGAGAAGGAAATGGCAATCCACTCCAGTGTTCTTGCCTGGAGAATCCCAGGGACGGTGGAGCCTGGTGGGCTTCCATCTCTGGGGTCGCACAGAGTCGGACACCACTGAAGCGACTTAGCAGCAGCAGCAGCAGCATGAAGGTATTATTTTACTATATATATATATATATATATATATATATATATATATATATATATATATATATATATATATATATATATATATGCCTCCCTAGCAGCTCAGTGGTTAAGAATCTGCCTGCCAGTGCAGGAAATGCAGGTTCAATCCCTGAGGTGGGAAGATTCCCCTGGAAAAGGAAATGGCAACCCCCTCCAGTATATATTGTTCAGCATATCCAATGTGCCAGTATCTAAAGCAAGATATAGTCCTTGACTAAAATTGCTGATATTTCATGTTGCAATTAATCTTATTTTTTTTATTTACCTTTGTGTTGTTCACAATCACCATTTTCTACCTTGAAAGAACCTCTTTGGGGTAATATAATATTCTTAAGGTGGAGAGGGGGCTTCAGCTGGTAAAGAATCCGCACACAAAGCAGGAAACCTGGGTTTCATCCCTGGGTTAGGAAGATCCCCTGGAGAAGGGAATGGCTACCCACTCCAGTATTCTGGTCTGGAGAATTCCATGGACTGCATAGTCCGTGGGGTGGCAAAGAGTCAGACACAACTGAGCAACTTCCACTTTCAAGGTAGAGAAGGGACTTGGAGGATCTTTGATAGGAGTTCTCTAGCATTCTTCAGGTAAAAATGAAGTCTAGAGAGACATGGTCCCTTGGAGGATGAAAAACTGTCAAGTTTATTATAAAAATTCAGGTTTTCCAAATATTGTTGAACAGCTAAGAAATGTAGCTAACAAAAGAGAATCTCAAGCTCTAAAACATGTCAAAGCACAGTAATTAGATTTAACCCAGTAGCTGAAACTGATAGCGCAAGTTCTGTGTCTAATTCTAAAAAACCTTCTCTGTCTTCTCATTTCATTCAATCATGATGTCCTTTTGCAGAAAATTCTGGTCCCAGAAAGAGGTAACTACTCTAGGTATCCCTGTATTGAAGAAAGTTCACTTTACACCTCTTCGCTTTTACAAAAGACCCACTTTTTGCTAAGCATTAAAAATTCGAAGATTTTCACTTTAAAAAAAAAAAAAAAAAAAAGTGAGAAGCAAAAGTAGCGGGCACTGTTGCTTTTGCAAGGAGTCCTCTGAGATGCAGGGAAGCACCCTGAACAATGAATGGAGTGCCGCCAGGCTCTTTCCCTGGGAACTACACTCAGCATCTCAGCATCAAACCACCAGAGCTTTGGACTGCCTGCGAGCATCTGTGCTTTTTCTGAATCTTGTGCCTCCCCTAGCAAAGGACTGGGGCCAGTCCCTGGACTGTTAGAAACAGGCTGACAGCAGGAAGTGAACAGCGGGCAAGCCAGCTCCTTTGTGTTTACAGGTGCTCCCCATGGCTCACATTACCAGTTGGGCTCAGGGAAACAAGCTCAGGGCTCCCAGTGATTTTGCATTATGGTGAGTTGTATAATTATTTCATTTTGGTTGTGTCTCAATGTAATACTAATAGAAATAAAATGCACAATAAATGTAATGCGCTTGAATCACCCTGAAACCATCCACCACTACCCTTCCTTGGGTCCGTGTTTCCACAAAACCAGTCCCCAGTGCCCAAAAGGGTGGTGACCACTCCCTTAGCAAGATGTGTCGTAAAGTAATGTCTTCTGTGCTTTACGGCATCTCAGATTACGACGTTTCCTAGGAGCATTCTGCTTTCGAATAGTAGGGGAAATGCTTTCAGCATCTACTTGACTGTGTGTGAGTGAGGATAGATACCTTGGGGCTGGCAGTGGATACATCCTCATTTGCCTGCTTCCAGGTATATAATCAAAATCCTGCAGAAATGAGGTGCCCCTGACCAGAGAATGCCTTTGGATAGAGAACCAGGGGACTTAGGGAAAAATGAGGTACCTCATCAGTAAAAACAAACACACAGGCAGTAATCCTGACAGAGCAACTGGCAATAATCAGGTTAAACGACACATTTTCAAGAGGCGGAAGAAGGCAATAGAAGAATTAACATCAGGAGGGTAAATGAAACCGGCTCTGACAACACCACCCAGAGTGGAAGCAGCGACACAGGACACAGAAGTGGCCATTAACCTTGATGACTCTGGAGAGAAAGTGATGAGCTTGGAAGTGTGGACACAGAGCTAGGCTTCTGAGCCACAGGAAGAATAAATTCTTTCCCATGCTGGATTGCCTGTTTGATTTGCTTTTGTAGCCTGCAAATCAAACATTCCATATGTTTCTGATTGTGAGTGAAATGGAGGGGAAAATAAAACATCCTACTCTCAAAGAGGGATCCAAATGTTCTCAAACATCTCCTTCCATGGTTGGAGATTCTATTCTGGTCTCCAGAAATATTATGATGGACAAGGTGTCCAAGTCATAAAGAATTTGTGCGGGTGTCAGAGCAAGATGATTCTTTTCTGAAGCCTGTTTAAATTCTTCTGCTTCTTACAAGGGGAAGCACAACTTTAAAATATTTTCAGACATCAATATTGTAAAGTTAAATAAAATTAAATTAAAGAAAAAAATATTTTCAGACATGATCAGTAGCACATAATGTTAAGTTTAAAAATTTTGATGACTTAAGGTTTTAATTTTTTAGGTTCAAAGCCAAGTATCACGGCTTCCCTGGTGGCTCAGTGGTAAAGAATCAGCCTGCCAAGGCAGGAGGTGCTTGTTCGATCCCTGATCCAGGAAGACCCCCCAGGCTGTGGTGGTGCTAAGCCCATGGACCACAATTATCGATCCTGCCCTCTAGAGCCCAGGAGCCACAGCTATGGAACCTGCTGAAGCTGAGTTTCCTAGAGCCTGTGGTTCGCAACAAGAGCAGCCCCCTCAGCGAGAAGCCTATGCACTGCAAATGGACTGGCCCCTGCTCCCCAAAACTAGAGAAAAGCCAGCGCAGCACCAAAGATCCAGCACAGCAAAAACTAAATAAAATTATTTTTTAGGAAGCATATATCAATGACACCAACAAACTTAAGGTTGGAATACAAATGAAATTGAAAAGTACAAGGAAATGCTGCGATGTCAGAAAAATGTCTGTTTCCCTTTTACTGGCCCTTTCACAGGCTTATTTGAGTTAAAAAAAAAAAATCCATTATAGGTAATCTTGGGAGGAATTTATTGTATTTAAATGTGTGTATTTTTATAAGTGTTAGTCGCTTGGTCATGTCCGACTCTTTGCGATCCCATGGATTGTAGCCCACCAGGCTCCTCTGTCCATGGGATTATCCAGGCAACAATATTGGATTGGGTTTCCATGCCCTTCCCCAGGGGCTCTTCCTGACTCAGGGATTTAACCTCGTACAGATGGATGTTTACCATCTGAGCCGCCAGGGGATTTTATAGTTATATTTTAACTAAATATATTGCAGGTCATTTTCTATCCCAAGATGGTCCTAATACTAACCCGTGATATCTTCTCCTTTTTATAGATTGCTACTGCTAAGTTGCTTCAGTCTTGTCCGACACTGTGCGACCCCATAGACGGCAGCCCACCAAGCTCCCCCGTCCCTGGGATTCTCCAGGCAAGAACACTGGAGTGGGCTGCCATTTCCTTCTCCAATGCATGAAGGTGAAAAGAGAAAGTGAAGTCACTCAGTCATGTCTGACTCTTAGCAACCTCATGGACTGCCGCCTACCAGGCTCCACTGTCCATGGGATTTTCCAGGCAAGAGTACTTGAGTGGGGTGCCATTGCCTTCTCCTTTTATAGATTACAATCATATATATATATATATATATATATATATATATATATATATTTACAATCTTATATTTAAGATTAATTCATTGAAAAAAAAAGATACTTTGATGCATAAAGCCTGGGGACACCCTAACTAATTTAGTTTCTGATTAGCAAAATTTCCCAATATAATTTCATGAGGGATCTATCTCTTAACTAGTGGTTTCCAATGGTTCTGTGATGGTATTACTTAGCATATTAATAGCTCAGGGAGTATTTCCAGTCTTACACCAATCTGGATGCTGATTCTTGGATCCTCACTATAGATTCTACACTGTCACTTCATAATGCTTTTTAATAACTCATTGGGGAATTCTTACTACATTGTCCTGTAATTTTATTTACTTTATCATTTATTTCTTTTTATATCCTTTTAATTCTTTTATTTCTTAGTTATATTTTCCTTCAGAAATGTTTTGTTCAATTTAAAATATTACATTGAAATAGGACTAAATTAAAATCTGTAAACTAACTAGAGAGTTTTGCTAAAGTTAAATGCTGTATCTGTGCTGGTATGCTGGTCTGCTAGCTGTTGTTGTTCCGTGACTAAATTGTATCTGACTCTTTGGTGAGCCAATGGACTGTAGCCCTTCAGTCTCCTCTGTCCAAGGGATTTCCCAGGTTAAAATACTAGAGAGTGTTGCCATTTCCTTCTCCAGGAGAGCTTCCCAACCCAGAGATCAAACCCGCATCTCCTGCTTTAGCAGGCCGGTTCTTTACCACCGAGCCACCAGGGAAGCCTGTGCCAGTCTCCTACTGCTCTTCCAAAATCCCCCACTTTGTTTTACTTTACTTTTTCTTTCTCTTTATTATTTTTTAACCATTTATCATTTATTTATTATTATTATTATTTTTGACTTTACAATGTTGTATTGGTTTTGCCATACATCAACATGAATCCACCATGGGTGTACACATGTTCCCCATCCTGAACCCCCCTCCCACGTCCCTCCCCGTACCATCCCTCTGGGTCATCCCAGTGCACCAGCCCCAAGCTTCCTGTATCCTGCATCAAACCTAGACTGGCGATTCGTTTCTTAGATGATATTATACATGTTTCAATGCCTCACTTTAGAATGCCCTTGCCTCACTCTTCCCCAGACATTGACAAGGCTATCACCTCAGTAGGCTCAGATCAGATCAGATCAGTCGCTCAGTCGTGTCCGACTCTTTGCGACCCCATGAATCACAGCACGCCAGGCCTCCCTGTCCATCACCAACTCCCGAAGGTCACTCAAACTCACATCCATGGAGTCAGTGATGCCATCCAGCCATCTCATCCTCTGTCATCCCCTTCTCCTCCTGCCCCCAATCCCTCCCAGCATCAGAGTCTTCTCCAATGAGTCAACTCTTCGCATGAGGTGGCCAAAATACTGGAGTTTCAGCTTTAGCATCATTCCTTCCAAAGAAATCCCAGGGCTGATCTCCTTCAGAATGGACTAGTTGGATCTCCTTGCAGTCCAAGGGACTCTCAAGAGTCTTCTCCAACACCACACTTCAAAAGCATCAATTCTTCAGGGCTCAGCCTTCTTCACAGTCCAGCTCTCACATCCATACATGACCACAGGAAAGACCATAGCCTTGACTAGGCGAACCTTTGTTGGCAAAGTAATGTCTCTGCTTTTGAATATGCTCAGACTTCTGGTTAAATGTCATCTCCCCTGAAATGTATCCCCTGACCACCCTTTATCAAGTAACTGCAGTCCTCACACTCCATCGTCTTGCCCTGCTTCATTTTTCTTTATAGCCGTCATTATTGCATTACATTTACATGACACATGTATTCATTTCATGAGAAGAGGAATTTTGTTACCTGATAACACCTCAACTTGGCACATCAAAAATTCTAATAAGTGTCTTTTGAAGAAATAAATGACTGAAAGCAAATGCTGCGTCCACTGGGTAGCTTGCGATCTCTTGAGGAGGTCACTCTAGTCCTGAGAACCTTAGTCTCCACCTTTCAAAAGCAGTTCTCCAAAAGCTCTACTTTCCCTGGGGGAAATGCATGAAGGGGGAAGTTGCTTCACAGTTAAGTATTTACCACCTGCAACTCAAACATTCTTCCACTGCCCCAAACTCTCTTACACTTCTTAAAAGGTTGTGTCTGAAATGACTCCTCAGTAAAGGATAGAAAAGTGTTAGTCGTTCAGTCATGTCCAACTCTTTGCAAATCCAACTGTAGGCAGCTGGGCTCCTCTGTCCGTGGGATTTCCCAGGCAAGAATACTGGGGTGGGTGGGTAGCCATTCCCTTCTCCAGGGGATCTTCCTGACCCAGGAATCAATTTAGAGTCTCCAGTATTGCAAGCAGATTCTGTACTAGCTGAGTCACCAGGGAAGGCCCTGGTGTTTATGAATGTTTATGAAGCACCTGCCAGGTGTCAGACACGATGCTGGGATTTTCTGTAAACAGGCCCTTTCGATCCTCATAGCAATTCTGCTAGATATGTTGTATCAGCTCCCATATTACTAGATGGACGATTACAGAGTCAAAATAAGTTGTCCACAGTGACATAACTAGTAGAGAGGAGATCCAAGATTCAGATATTATCAAAAAATTTCAAATCTAGATATCAGTTCTGTCTCTCTCTCTCTCTTTATGCTTTTTTCTGTGAATATGCTTTTCAGTTCAGTTCAGTTCAGTCACTCAGTCGTGTCCAACTCTTTGCAACCCCAAGGACTGCAACACATCAGGCTTCCCTGTCCATCACCAACTCCAGAAGATTGCTCAAATTCATGTCCATCAAGTCCATGATGCCATCCAACCATCTTATCCTCTGTCATCCCCTTTTCCTCCTGCCTTCAATCTTTCCTAGCATCAGGGTATTTTCCAATGAGTCAGCTCTTTGTATCAGGGGGCCAAATTATTGGAGTTTCAGTTTCAGCATCAGTCCTTCCAATGAATATTCAGTACTAATTTCCTTTAGGATAGACTGGTTGGATCTCCTTGCAGTCCAAGGGACTCTCAAGAGTCTTCTCCAACATCACAGTTCAAAAATATCCATTCTTTGGCACTCAGCTTTCTTTATACTCTAAATCTCTCATTCATACATGACTACTGGAAAAAGTATAGCCTTGACTAGATGGACCTTTGTTTGCAAAGTAATGTTTCTGCTTTATAATATGCTGTCTAGGTTGGTCATAGCTTTTCTTCCAAAGAGCAAGTGTCTTTTAATATCATGGCTGCTGTCACCATCTGCAGTGATTTTGGAACCCAAAAAAGTCTCTCACTTGTTTCCATTGTTTCCCCATCTACTTTCCATGAAGTGATAGGACCAGATGCCATGATCTTAGTTTTACGAATGTTAAGTTTTAAGCCAACTTTTTCACTCTCCTTTTTCACTTTCAAGAGGCTCTTCAGTTCACTTTCTGCCATCAGGGTGGTATCATCTGCATATCTGAGGTTATTGATATTTCTCCCAGCAATCTTGATTTCAGCTTGTGCTTCTTCCAGCCCAGCGCTTCTCATGATGTACTCTGCATATAAGTTAAATAAGCAGTGTGACAATATACATCCTTGACTTACTCCTTTCCCTATTTGAAACCAGCCTGTTATTCCATGTCCAGTTCTAAGTGTTGATTCTTGACTTGCATACAGTAAAGCAGAAGTAGATGTTTTTCTGGAACTCTTGCTTTTTTGATGATTCAACGGATGTTAGCAATTTGATCTTTGGTTCCTCTGCCTTTTCCACATCCAGCTTGAACATCTGGAATTTCTCCATTCACGTACTATTGAAGCCTGGCTTGGAGAACTTTGAGCATTACTTTGCTAGCATGTGAGATGAGTGCAATTGTGCAGTAGTTTTAGCATTCTTTGGCATTGCCTTTCTACCTACAATTAGCTATATCTACCTACAATTAGCTAAACTTCAAAATTTGAGGTCAAAATGACCAAGACTGCTCTCATTTCTGACACCAACTCCAAGTGAAAGAGTTCTCAGAATGACTCTTACATTTGATAACTCACTACAAGGACTCACAGTTCTGAGTTATTATAGGGAATAGATACAGACTAAAATCAGACAAAGACAGACATAGGGCAGAGTCTGGGAAGATTCTAAACATTATCCCATTATCTTCCCAGCATTGATATGTGAGAATTTTCATATAGCATTTATTACCCACCAGGGAATTTCACTCAAGACTTAGTGTCAGAGTTTATACTGGGGCTTCATTATGTACACATGATTGACTGATTAATTACCTTCATGCTTGGATTCAGTTTCAAGGTCAACTGATACTGAATGACCTAAATCATATGATGGTTCATTCTGTTTTTTTCTGCCTCCACTCTAAGATTATCAGGTATTGTTGACTGCACCCTAAGATCTGGCATAGGCCTCCCCCTTTAGCAAATGCACTTCTATTAGGTATGATATGTGTTACCTCCTAAAGTGGAGGGCAAAAGATACATTTCTCTCTTTTGTTGTTGTTGTTGTTCAGTTGCTAAGTCATGTCCAACTCTTTGTGACCACATGGACTATAGCACACCAGGCTCCCCTGTCCTTCACTGTCTCCCAGAGTTTGCTCAGATTCATGTCCAATGAGTCACTGATGCTATCTAACCAGTTCTCTACTACCCTGTGCCTGGATTGCCCATGCAGCCTTCAGCCTCTCCTAGTGAAGACAACATGGCACATTATCGTGGCCAGGGTGCTTTGCCAAGTTACGTAAAAAACTTACATTTGTGTACCCAGGACAGTTACTGCAACAGAATGGAGACAGGCTGATACACACACAGACCAGATCTGAGATCCTGTCAGCTGTTTCCCCAAGTGCTGTGCTCCATCTCTCAAAGCCTGTTACAGGCTTGGCAGGTTTTCACAGGACTAAGTTGAGGAAAAGCTCAGATGAGAGTGAGAGTGAAACATCAGGGCTGTAAACTGCTAACTGCCAATTCCATATGTTTGCAAGGCAAACAACAGTGAGCAATATTGGTGGTGAGAAAGCGCTAAAGTCTGTACTTACATAGCTAGTAGAAAAAAGCAGTTATGTAAAATCATATCTCTCATTAATTCTGTCTTCATCCACCAATCAAGGATCTTTAATATAAAGAATTAGGATTTTTGGATTTAAGTTCCAGGTCTCCTAAGCATTTTCTCTGTATTTTATGTGATCTGCTTAATCAAATTTTTTCATTTGTTTGTTTGGGGGTACGAGACTGATAAGCAATGTAATACCATACTTTATAAAAATGATTAACTTAAACTCTGAACATAGATTGTGCTGTGACCTATACTCAGTCATGTCCAACTGCGACCCCATGGACTGTAGCCCACCAGGCTTCTCTGTCCATAGGGATTCACCAGGCCAGAATACTGGAGTCAGTAGCCATTCCCTCCTCCAGGGGATCTTCCAAACCCAGGGATCCAACCCAGGTCTCCCACATTGCAGGTGAATTCTTTACCATCTGAGCCACCAGGGAAGCCTGTGAATACTGGAGTAGGCAGCCTCTCTCTTCTCCAGGTGATCTTCCTGACCCAGGAATCGAACTGGGGTCTCCTGCATTGCAGAAGGATTCTTTACCAGCTGAGCTAGCAGGGAAGCCTGAACGTAGATTGCTTGAGTTCAGATCTAACTTCTGATCTTTACCAGCTGAGTAATTCTCAGAATGTTGTTCAGTATTTCTGAGCCTCAGTTTTCTCATCTGTAATAAGCTTAATTTATAAAGTCTTTCCCTGGATTTCCCTGGTGGCTCAGATGGCAAAGCGTCTGCATACAATGCCGGAGACCCAGGTTCGATCCCCGGGTTGGGAAGATCCTCTGGAGAAGGAAATGGCAACCCACTCCAATACTCTTGCCTGGAAAATCCCATGGATGGAGGAGCATGGTAGGTTACAGTCCACGGGGTGGCAAAGAGTCGGACATGACTGAACGACTTCACTTTCACTTTCTAAAGTCTTTACCATAAAAGAAATGTTCCAATGTATGTTATCTACTATTATTATTATTATGAAAGCATTGGGGAGAAGTGGAAATCAGTTTGTTAAAATGATTTAGCCATTAAATATGCCTAGTTTAGGCTTCCCTGGTGTCTCAGAGGTTAAAACGTCTGCCTGCAATGCAGGAGACCTGGGTTCGATCCCTAGGGCAGGAAGATCCCCTGGAGAAGGAAATGGCAACCCACTCCAATACTCTTGCCTGGAGAATCCCATGGATGGAGGAGCCTGGTGGGCTACAGTCCATGGTGTCACAAAGAGTTGGACAGGACTGAGTGACTTCATTTTCACTTTCACTTTTCATGCCTAGTTTAAAATGGTTTGATCTAGGTGATCTTCTAGACCCAGGGATTGGACCTCAGTTTCCCACACAGCAGGCAAATTCTTTACCATCTGAGCCAAAAAAAGAAGCCCCTAATTTAAAATGGCTTGATGTTAGCTAAGTTTAAAATAAGCTTACTACTACAGATTGTGGGAAAACAAAAACTTCTGACTAAAAAATCTGAGTGTCTTTTTCACCAATTAGTATAAACAAACGGGATGGAAGACAAGACCAAACCGATGAAGTTCTTGCTGAATGGATGAATACCATATTTGCAAAGAATATGTCACTATAGAGATGTAAAGTGTGATGGTCAATAATATCATCCTTTCTCTAATATCTCTGATGATTTCCATGGAGGTGGGTCTCAAACAAGAAGAGCAGAATGGTACAGTTCTGCTCCCATGTTAATAACAGAAAAGAGAAGAGTTTGCATTTTTTTTTTTTTTTAATCTACAGGGGAAATAGAATTGAGAATAGAATATAGGTAAAATGGGATGGCTCCCAGAGAGTTAAACTTTTCAGTCTTTTTCTTTCTTTCTTTTTCAATTGGAAGTTGATCCTCATTAATCACTAACTTTTAGTCTCTCTTCTTTACTCCATTTTTGGTAAAAAAAAAAAAAAAACCTGCTACTATAAAGATAATTGCTTTCCCAATTGTTCTGCAGTTTAAAATATGACTAGTAATAGTTTGCTAGCAAAAGTACATGTGTTCATTCATATAGACAATGATGATAATCATATGATATAATATACATGATACATATATTTCATTTATATATTATAGCATATACATACAATAGGTTATATTATGCATATTTCCAAATTATAGATTTATAAGTATGCATTGTTAATAAATATAACTTTCTTTTTTATTGATTTTTAATGTGATTTATACTGTACTCATTCTTTAATATTGCTCCTAGATAATTTTTTATCCTCAAATTTAAGATAAAAGTACAGAGATTCTAAGAGGAAAAGAGATTTTTCTGGAGTCACACATAAAAAATTGCAGTTACTCGTATGTGAATCCTCATGTCTGACAAAGTGGTCCAGCTCCTTGTGAGTATACTATGGTTAGTGATGATGAAGAAAAGCAAATTAAGGATAATTGCTGCCATATCTTCTCTTGACTGTTTGCTGCTGCTGCTGCATCACTTCAGTCATGACCGACTCTGTATGACCCCATAGTCCGCAGCCCACCAGGCTCCCCCATCCCTGGGATTCTCCAGGCAAGAACCACTAGAGTGGTTTTATTTCCTTCTCCCTACTAGCCCTACAAGTGTCAAACATGATGCTTATTTTGCATCTTACATGAGAAGTCTCAGAGAATCAATGATTGATCAAGTCTGAAGTTCAAGCTGTAGAAAAGGCAGAGAACCAGAGAAGCAAGAGAGTTCAGAAAAACATCTTCTGCTTTTGACTATGCCAACTTGACTGTGGATCACAATAAACGGACGAAAGAGATGGGAAGCCGTCTCCTCTTAAGATCCAATGCAGGTGAACAGTTAGAACGGATGGAGCAAGGGTCAAAAAGTAAAAGTGAAGTGTATATGTCACCATGTTTTTTAACTCTATGCGAGTCATGAGTCTGGGCTGGAAGAAACACAAGTTGGAATCAAGATTGCGGGAGAAATATCAATAACCTCAGATATGCAGATCACATGGAGTGTAAGCCTAGAAAGTGAAGGGGGGGGGGACCAGGCTCCTCTGTCCATGGATTTCTGCAGGCAAGAGATGGGAAAGTGGAAACAGTGTAACTTTGTTAGTGGGTTGTTATTTCCTTCTACCTCTTGACTGTTTAGCATATATCCAAAATTCTGACAAGTGTCAAAGATGATGCTTTTAATGTTTTGCATCTGTTACATGAGAAAATTGAAAATAGTTTCAGAGAAATCAAAGATTTGATCAAGTCTGATTGGGAGGGAGGGGCCGAGGAGAGAGGCTGAGACTCTGCTCAGAATATGACATGCCCTAAGACTCCTCTTCAACTTAAATGGTGTTTCTGTTGCTCTGAAGACATTCTGAGCATTTCTGGCACACTCTCTCAGGTGAAAAGTGTCAAAACTCCAGCCACCATGGAAGATCATGGACCAAAAATAAGAAAACTCTAAATTCTACAATTAACAACCCTTGATTGTATTCCTGATCTGACACACTTTTTCACTCTCTCTGGGGCCTGACTCAAGACATTTCATTCCTCTATGCCTGGAATTTGTTACCAATAAGGAAGTAAATCAAATGTGCATTGCAGTGCAACAATAAGCAGCATTAAATATATTGCAACGTGTGGGCTTCCCAGGTGGCTCAGTAGTACAGAACCCGCCCACCACTGCATAAGCTACAAGAAACACAGGCCTGATCCCTGGGTTGGGAAGCTCCCCTGGAGGAGGGCACGGCACCCCCTCCAGTATTCTTGCCAGGATAATCCCATGGAGAGAGGAGCCTGGCGGGCTACAGTCCACAGGCTGACACAAAGTCAGACATGACTGAGCACACGGGAGCATAGTACAGGGAAGCTTAGGAACATGTGTACCATGGATGCTATTATGGCTCGACTGCCTTATTTTCAGAAAGGGTATTGCAGCACAATAGAATGAAAGCAGCATATTATTGAAGAAGAATCCAAAAAACCTGAACCTAAAATCTTTCTGACTTCATTTCTCACAAAATTTTATTTATTCTTATCTGGATGTATAATCTGGACCTCTGTAAAGGCCTTATTAGCATTGATTTCCTATCGATTTGTCATATACCAATGCTGTCTTGTGCTGTACTTGACATTTGGTTGTCATTAAAAAAATGAGGATTGGCAGATTTGTGTCAACTTAACTTTTAACCAAACTGCTATGTAATTGAGCAGGAAAGCAATGTTAACATTACACGTTTGATTCCAGTTCATGTGCTCAATGGGCTAACATTTTAGAGTGCCCAGCCTTAAAATTCGAATGCATGTCAAATCAGTATGTAAATATCAGCAAATCTGAGGAGATTTGCTGTGTCTACATGTGCCATATGCTAATGAGCACTATCCCAGGGAACTGGAGGATTTCTTTGCCCTGTGAAAGGTGAATCAGAGGATGCTTTTGGAAAGCAGATCAATTTAGGAAGTGGTTTGGAGACTCTGAGCTTTTAATAGATGTCAAGTGCCTAGACCAAGGATGATAAATTATACTAAATAAACATTAATTCCTTTTATGGTCAGTTGACTCTCCAATGATAACAAGACAAAATTAAATCAAATCCCCAACAACAACAATACCCACATACAGAGAGTTGATGAAGGCAAAAAGGAAACATACAGACTTTATAATCAACACAGAGAAAGTGTTCTTATTTAGCCTATTTTGGAAACTGGCAAGTTTAGACATAAAAATGTCCTTATCGGGTATTTAAAAAATATGACTGGGCATTGGTTGTTTGTTATATGTGAAGAGGAGAGGGCATGGAGTATCTGTGATTAGAGTCCTGTTTAAAGTTTACTTTCTTGTTCATTGTTCTACAGGCAAAATGTTTTCTTTATGGAATGGCTTATTGTTAGTCCTTCTGAAATATTAGGCAGATAATCAGGGGCAACAGAAAGAACCATTCTGGTCTCCTAGCATGCTAAGTACTGTGTATTTACTTTGGAGTTTATTAAACTCTATGTCCTATAAAATGGAGTAAGACATTACTCATTCTTCTAGACGTTATTGCAAACACTAAAGATAGCGTGCTTTGGCAAATGCAAAGCACTGTGTAGGTACAAGCAGGACTATGGACAGCGTTCTCTACTTGCTGTTTGCTACAGGATAAATAACACCATGGCTCCAAAGTTGGAAAGACATCTTGTCTTCAGTCAATATGTCTCCTATAAAAGGATTCCTCCACCTTTAAATTATATTTTAAAGCAGCCTCTTAAAGTGCCTTTGAAAAGTTTACTACAGTTTCTCTTGCATATATGGATCTTTTCCTCTTGTGAAATCCCAAGGCCTTTCAAAGAAGGAAAGGTCATTTAGCTCACTGGGTCGATTATAGCGGTGATCCATTTCCCCAACGAGAAGCAGGGGAAGCGTTTCTCAATGTGTGTCAGGCAAAAAGCTCTGAGACCATTAGGACTAAAACTCTGCATATGCCACAAGCTCCAGGCACCTGATTCCATCACAGACAATTGATGATTCTGCCATCCGGGCGGAATCAGGCCCCCGACACTGGGACTCTGTACTTCAGTAGGGAGGCAGGTTCACTGCAGCCTTCATCCAGTTTAAAAAATATTTTATTGACACATAGAACATTCAGAGTCATAAAAATATATCATGTTTATCGCTATTTTTATGGCATGCATAGATATGACACAGGGGCATTGAACCATATAGTAAGAGACAAACATTTATTTCACCCTAAGCTTCTACAAATAATGCAGAACTCAGCTTCTAGCCTCTGAGCAGGCTGGACAGATTTCATCCGAAATAAGCATTTAAGGAAAACCAAAAAATCAATGCTGATGCATATATTAGTGAAACGTCATAATTGGGCTTTGTACACGCTCAACAAGTCTGTTAGGAACCCACAAGGTCACATGTCTGCCAAAGGCATCAGAGGGCTAAATTGGAGATTTTGAAAAATGATCATCTTTCATGGGTGTGGGAATCCAGCCAGGAAATTTACCTTTAAGCACTTTGACTAACGCCCAGAGTTTACGATTACGTTATCACCCAAACTCTGATATACATTTTTATGGAGGGCAATTTCCTGAAGAATTATGATCCAGGACATTTGGTTTTTGACTTACAGAGTGGACAAGCAGCTCAGTAAGGATCTGGATGTCACAAATACAGCTCTCCATTATCTAAAGCCAGGTTAGGGCCAAGTCTGTCGGGACAAAGTGTTGCAAAGAGATCAGAGAAAAGATTGACATTTGCATGTTAATGGCAAGTATAAGTGGAAAGGAAACATGAAGACATTTGCAATTTGCATCTGATTTAAGCCTTGTCCTTACTCAGCAGAATGCTCATGTCACAACTCCTTGGGCAGTGTTAGAATGGGAGACAGGGGCAAAGACAATATTGAAAGAAATGATAGGAAGTGACGACTTTATAAACATAGGTGGCATATCTGTCAAATGTTCAGAGAAAGTTCGCAACATCCTCCCAGGGAGTGATTTGTCTTAACCTGGCTAAATGTTTAGTTTACCTGGAGGCATAGACTATCTCCCCTTATTAAACGTCCACTCCTATAGCCTCCAAAAAGGTTTCTTCTGAGACATCATCAGTGTTTCCTTTGTGTTAAAGCATGTGCATATGACTTTTTCATTAGGTGACTTAAATTCCTTCAAGGCAGAAACCATCTCATTAATGTATCTATATTCCACAATTTTCAGGAACTCGAGAGTGCAGAAAATAACATATATTAGACCCTAAAGAAATAAGTGGTGAATGAGTGAATAAAGAAACATACATCGCCATACAGCATAGCAGGGTTATAATACTCTGCTGATGGTCTGCTTCATTCATCGGACTAAGACACTTTGGCATCAGTAAGTGCTATAGAAAATGTAAAGTTTAGAGAAGATATGGTTTCCTTAAGAACACAAACATAAAAAGTAAATACAGCCTTTGTTGCAAAACTTTTTATTCTTTGTTTCCAGTTTTTTTTTTTTTTTTTTTTTTATAGCCCTTGATTTTCTTTGTGTCCATGTCAAGCATACACAAGCAAGTATGGTCTTGAAATCAGATGATGACAAGTGGCAGATATACCTGCAGCATAATATCAAAGAACAAAGCAAGAAAGGATTTTCTTGTCACTAAATATAATGGTATACATTATTTCATTTTATTGTGTTTAAAATCTGGTGTCAGCTGCCATAGAATGAACTAGGCAACAGCAGGTGTCTTCTGTAATAACCTGCTACGACATATTGAATTCTCTTCTGTATTCTAGAAAGAGAATCACTTGCAAGGAGTATTTTGGCTCCTTGGAGCTATGGAGTCATTTACCTGCTCAGGATGGCTTACTGCAGGATTGTGAGAATTTCAGGCAGGCACTTTTCCCATGGTGGAGCAATTGCTCATATGGAGTTTAACTTGTATCTATGGCTTCCAAGATGCTTTTGAAATGTGCTATTTAGAGGAGGAGAAGGGGAAAAAAAAGTTGTTTTCAAGCAAGAGATATATTTTTTTAAAAAAAGGATGTATGTTTTATTCCATCTGATCTTTATTTTTAAGCTGCAGTGTTTAAAGAGATGTGCCCTCGCCACTCACTGCTTCTCATCCTGGGCGGCAAAGTACAAAATTGTGTCATTTGGCAGCTCCATCATTCACCTGCTGTGGAAGTTTAGACCAGGTACTTAATGTCTCTGTTGCTTCAACTCCATCTGTAAAATAAAGGACGCTGTTAGTCGCTCAGTCGTGTCTGACTTTTTGCGACCCCATGGACCACAGCCCACCAGGCTCCTCCGTTCACGGAATTGTCCAGGCAAGAGTCTGGAGTGGGTTGCCATTTCCTTCTCCAGGGGATCTTCCCAACCTAGGGATCGAACCCAGGTCTCCCACATTGCAGGCAGGCTCTTTACCATCTGAGCCACCAAGGAAGGCCCCAAAATAAAGGACGAGAAAGTATTTATTTCTAAGGAATAAATGAATCGACATAGGTAAAACGCTTAGAACAGCAGTCTTTTTCTGTGTTAAATACTGTTTGTGAGGTCCAAAGGTGATTGAACAAAATTTGTTTTTCTTCTGTTGCATCTTGGTTCAAAGTGTGGTGAAAGTTCCTGTTAAAAATGTGAACAGTCAAAATTTACTAAAACATTTATCAAACACTGAGAAAATCACCTGCACCAAGTTTTCATCAGCCACTGAATGATGCTCCAATTCCTTGGGCTCTGGTTCTAGCATTCATACCTTTTAATAACGTGATCTTTACCTTTTCAATGCATCATTTCCCTGCTGTTCTAGCCAAACCATCCTCCCTAAGCTATACCCAGTGCAGACTGCTTACTATTCCTCAAACATATCTGGGCATTTTGACCTCTGTTCTTTCCATCTAGAATGACTTTCCCCTCCAAATCTCACCTTTTCTTTAAGGCTAAATGTATATGCTATTTCCTATGAAAGATGATCCTCCGATTCACAAAGGCAGAAAAAAATAACTTTTCCCTCCAGGTTTTGATGTTTTCTCGTGTCTTCCAAATGGCTCCCTTATTTTGGTTTCTGCCCCACTTCTACCCACAAACCATTTGCCTCCAAAAACGGAAACTGAAGCAACTGACACCATTTTTGCCCATAACAGGCATTTGATAAATGTTTTAAGAATCAACGACTATTCAACTCCACACATAGAAACACAGATTTCACAAAAAGCCTCTATTCCTAATACAGGAAGTAGAGACATCTCCCAATATTTATTCAAGAAAAAATTTTTTTGAAAAGCAAATATTGCCAGCATTTGGGGTTGGTGATAGAAATAAAAATATTAAAGTCTGACCTGGAGGGCTTTGAGACATCTGCCTCCTCTTCTTGAAGACGACATTTAGATAGAAAAAATGGTCCGGTAAGCTGTAGTGTGTGCCATAGATATAAACAACTGCACTTGAGGAGCGTCTGGGTAGGTTTCACAGGAGAGGTAGCACCTGAATTGACTCCTGGAGGAGTTTTCCAGGTGCTGTGGTTTAGAATGGCAACCAAGTTGGGGGAGAAAGCATAATCAGAGCACTAAGTTACGATAAATAATAATTAGAGGAATAACTGGCATGTATTAGTCACTTACTGTATGTCAGGGGCTATGCTAAGTTCCTTATCATCACCATAATCCTAGGAGTTAGGTACACTTAGGATTCCCATTTTAACAAAGAAGAAACTATGATATGTTAGTAAGTGTTCACTAGAGAAGCAACCAATATAAAATCAAGAGTGTGTGTATGTGTGTGCGTGCGCGTGTGTATAGTGTGAGAGACAGAGAGAGAAACAGATAGATGTAGAGATAGTGGGAGAGAGAGACAGAGAGATTTATTTTAAGAAATCCAAACATGTGATTGCAGAGCTGGCAAGCCCCCCAAATGCAGGGTAGACTGGCAAACTAGAGACCCAGGGAAGACTTATGTTTAGAGCTTGAAGACCTTCTGCTGGCAGAATTCTCTCTTCTTTGAAGGAAGACAGTCTTTTCTCTTAATGCCATCAACTGATTGGATAAGGCCCACCCATATTATGAAAGGTAATCTGCTCCACTGATATTTTAATGGTTTAAATAGTACTTGAAGTGAAGTGAAGTCGTGGCAGTCTTGTCCAACTCTTTGCGACCACATGGACTATAGCTCACCAGGCTCCTCCATCCATGGAACATTCTAGGAAAGAGTACTGAGTGGGTTGCCATTCCATTTTCCAGGGGATATTCCCAACTCAGAGGTCAAACCCAGGTATCCCACATTGCAGGCAGACGCTTTACCATCTGAGCCACCAGGGACACCCAGATCAGATCAGAACAGTTGCTCAGTCGTGCCGACTCTTTGCAACCCCATGAATCGCAGCACACCAGGCCTCCCTGTCCATCAACAACTCCTGGAGTTCACTCAAACTCTTGTCCATCGAGTCAGTGATGCCATCCAGCCATCTTGTCCTCTGTCGTCCCCTTCTCCTCCTGCCCCCAATCCCTCCCAGCATCAGAGTCTTCTCCAGTGAGTCAACTCTTCGCATGAGGTGACCAAAGTACTAGAGTTTCAGCTTTAGCATCATTCCTTCTAAAGAAATTCCAGGATTGATCTCCTTCAGAATGGACTGGTTGGATCTTCTTGCAGTCCAAGGGACTCTCAAGAGTCTTCTCCAACACCACACTTCAAAAGCATCAATTCTTCGGCAATCAGCCTTCTTCACAGTCCAGCTCTCACATCCATACATGACCACAGGAAAGACCATAGCCTTGACTAGGCGAACCTTTGTTGGCAAAGTAATGTCTTTGCTTTTGAATATGCTATCTAGGTTGGTCGTAACTTTCCTTCCAAGGAGTAAGCGTCTTTGAATTTCATGGCTGCAGTCACCATCTGCAGTGATTTTGGAGCCCAGAAAAATAAAGTCTGACACTGTTTCCACTGTTTCCCCATCTATTTCCCATGAAGTGATGGGACCGGATGCCATAATCTTCGTTTTCTGAATGTTGAGCTTTAAGCCAACCTTTTCACTCTCCACTTTCACTTTCATCAAGAGGCTTTTGAGTTCCTCTTCACTTTCTGCCATAAGGGTGGTGACATCTGCATATCTGAGGTTATTGATAGTTCTCCCAGCAATCTTGATTCCAGCTTGTATTTCTTCCAGTCCAGCCTTTCTCATGATGTACTCTGCATATAAGTTAAATAAATAGGGTGACAATATACAGCCTTGATATACTCCTTTTCCTATTTGGAACCAGTCTGTTGTTCCATGTCCAGTTCTAATTGTTGCTTCCTGACCTGCATACACATTTCTCAAGAGGCAGATCAGGTGGTCTGGTATTCCCATTTCTTTCAGAATTTTCCACAGTTTATTGTGATCCACACAGTCAAAGGCTTTGGCATAGTCAATAAAGCAGAAATAGATGTTTTTCTGGAACTCTCTTGCTTTTTCCATGATCCAGCGGATGTTGGCAATTTGATCTCTGGTTCCTCTGCCTTTTCTAAAACCAGCTTGAACATCAGGAAGTTCATGGTTCACATATTGCTGAAGCCTGGCTTGGAGAATTTGGAGCATTACTTTGCTAGCGTGTGAGATGAGTGCAATTGTGCGGTAGTTTGAGCATTCTTTGGCATTGCCTTTCTTTAAAATTGGAATGAAAACTGACCTTTTCCAGTCCTGTGGCCACTGCTGAGTTTTCCAAATTTGCTAGCATATTGAGTGCAGCACTTTCACAGCATCATCTTTCAGGATTTGGAATAGCTCAACTGGAATTCCATCACCTCCACTAGCTTTGTTCGTAGTGATGCTTTCTAAGGCCCACTTGACTTCACATTCCATGGTGTCTGACTCTAGGTCAGTGATCACACCATCATGATTATCTGGGTCGTGAACATCTTTTTTGTACAGTTCTTCTGTGTATTCTTGCCATCTCCTCTTAATATCTTCTGCTTCTGTTAGGTCCATATAATTTCTGTCCTTTACCAAGCCCATCTTTGCATGAAATGTTCCTTTAGTATCTCTGATTTTCTTGAAGAGATCCCTAGTCTTTCCCATTCTGTTGTTTTCCTCTATTTGTTTGCATTGATCCCTGAAGAAGGCTTTTTTATCTCTTCTTGCTATTCTTTGGAACTCTGCATTCAGATGTTTATATCTTTCCTTTTCTCCTTTGCTTTTCACTTCTCTTCTTTTCACAGCTATTTGTAAGGCCTCCCCAGACAGCCATTTTGCTTTTTTTGCATTTCTTTTCCATGGGGATGGTCTTGATCCCTGTCTCCTGTACAATGTCATGGACCTCATTCCATAGTTCATCAGGCACTCTATCTATCAGATCTAGGCCCTTAAATCTATTTCTCACTTCCACTGTATAATCTTAAGGGATTTGATTTAAGTCATACCTGAATGGTCTAGTGGTTTTCCCTACTTTCTTAAATTTCAGTCTGAATTTGGCAATAAGGAGTTCATGGTCTGAGCCACAGTCAGCTCCTGGTCTTGTTTTTGCTGACTGTATAGAACTTCTCCATCTTCAGCTGCAAAGAATATAATCGATCTGATTTCGGTGTTGACCATCTGGTGATGTCCGTGTATAGAGTCTTCTCATGTGTTGTTGGAAGAGGGTGTTTGTTATGACCAGTGCATTTTCTTGGCAAAACTCTATTAGTCTTTGCCCTGCTTCATTCCGTATTCCAAGGCCAAATTTGTCTGTTACTCCAGGTGTTTCTTGACTTCCTACTTTTGCATTCCAGTCCCCTATAATGAAAAGGACATCTTTTTTGGGTGCTAGTTCTAAAAGGTCTTGTAGGTCTTCATAGAACCGTTCAGCTTCAGCTTTTTCAGCGTTACTGGTTGGGGCATAGACTTGGATCACTGTGATATTGAATGGTTTGCCTTGGAAACGAAAAGAGATCATTCTGTCATTTTTGAGATTGTATCCAAGTACTGCATTTTTGACTCTTTTGTTGACCATGATGGCCCTCCATTTCTTCTGAGGGATTCCTCCCCACAGTAGTAGATATAATGGTCATCTGAGTTAAATTCACCCATTCCAGTCCATTTCAGTTCTCTGATTCCTAGAATGTCGGCATTCACTCTTGTCATCTCTTGTTTGACCACTTCCAATTTGCCTTGATTCATGGACCTCACATTCCATGTTCCTATGCAATATTGCTCTTTACAACATCAGACCTTGCTTTTATCACCAGTCACATCCACAGCTTGGTATTCTTTTTGCTTTGGCTCCATCCCTTCATTCTTTCTGGAGTTATTTCTCCACTGATCTCCAGTAGCATATTGGGCACCTACTGACCGGGGGAGTTTCTCTTTCAATATCCTATCATTTTTGCCTTTTCATACTGTTCATGGGGTTCTCAGCGCAAGAATACTGAAATTGCCATTCCCTTCTCCAGTGTACCAACTCCAGTATTTTGGCCACCTCATGCGAAGAGTTGACTCATTGGAGAAGACTCTGATGCTGGGAGGGATTGAGGGCAGGAGGAGAAGGGGGCGACAGAGGATGAGATGGCTGGATGGCATCACTGATTTGACGGGTGTGAGTCTCAGTGACCTCCGGGAGCTGGTGATGCACAGGGAGGCCTGGTGTGCTGCGGTTCATGGGGTCGCAAAGAGTCGGACACGACTGAGCGACTGATCTGATCTGATCTGATCTGATCTCCAGTGGACCACATCCTGTCAGATCTCTCCACCATGATCTGCCCATCTTGGGTTGCCCCACGGGCGTGGCTTAATTTCACTGAGTTAGACAAGGCTGTGGTCCTTGTGTGATTAGATTGACTAGTTTTCTGTGAGTATGGTTTCAGTGTGTTCGCCCTCTGATCCCCTCTTGCAACACCTATGGTCTTACTTGGGTTTCTCTTACCTTGGGCATGGGGTATCTCTTCATGGCTGCTCCAGCAAAGCACAGCCATTGCTCCTTACCTTGGACGAGGGGTATCTCCTCACCGCCACCCTTCCTGACCTTCAACGTGGGATAGCTCCTCTAGGCCCTCCTGCGCCCGTGCAGCCACGGCTCCTTGGACGTGCGTTTGGCCAGGGACGCCCAAATGTTACTTAATCCTATCTAAAAAATCCTTTCACAGAAATATCTAGAATAGCGTCTTACCAAATATCTGGGTACTGTGGCCTAGCCAAGTTGATGCACAAAATGAAACATTACATATGGCCGATGAAGTCATTTAGTGATGCTCCTGTAGCAAATTGCAATAGAGCTGGGATTCAAACTCCTATTTTACATTGCCTTGTTTTCAGACTCATGAACTAACTATTTCTGGAAAGAGCTGGTCTCACTCCAGCTAGAACCTCTAAGCTGAAGTCGAGAGTCAGAAATGGGAAGGAAAAAAAAAAAAAAGAAAACTAGTTAAAACTGCCAAATTCAAGTAAGTAGTCCAAGAGTTGGAAGCCAAGCAGAAACAGAATCGATGTGGTAACAGGTGTTGAGCAGGAAGAGGCTTTGCAATGCCTGATCACCTTCTTGAGCAGGAAAGTGCATGTGTTGGTGAACCAACCTGAATTATAGGGAAAGTGGGTTTGAAGGCAGATTGACCAGAATCTGTCCAACAAACCAAAAGATTGCTATGAAAACTCAGGCTCAAAATCATGGAAATCTAAGTTAAGGATAATAACAAAATAGTTAATACAGATGTGAAGCAAGTTGAGTTCAAGTTCCCGTAGGTGGCAAATGGCAGAACTCTTGCCCCTATTCTGCAATTATATTTGTTTAGTTAACACTGGCCAGGTTCACAGAATTATTGAGTAGATGAAGACAAGAAGGGATACACAGAGACATTAAATGCGACCAGCAAAAAGCCCAAGAAAGATAATCAGTGAGAGATGCCAGCAGTAGCTATGGTGTCATGCTAGTAAATTTATAGATTTGCAAAGATATGAAAGGGCATAGAAAAAAATTAGCTATATTATAAAATGATCCAGCCTTTGCTAGAAGTAAAAGTGCTCTAAATATGGAAGTGTAAATAATGAATAAAAGAAAGATGAAAGTAACTTTATTGATTTGCAAAGCACTGTGCTGTGCTCTTTAGATATGTAAGCTAATTCAATCCATTAGATAGTATCAAAAATAAGTGTTTGTATCCTTTTTATTTCAAGAAAATTGTCGGTTGCCCACAATGGCCCATGGCTGGTGATGGCAGACATGGTTTGTGAGCCCAGGAATTTGTTGTTGTTGTTGAGTCACCCAGTTGGGTTCAACTTTTTCTTGACCCCGTGGACTCTACAGCCTGCCAGGCTCATCAGCCCACGGGGTTTCCCTGGCAACAATATTGGAATGGGTTATAATTCCTTCTCCAGAGGATCTTCCCACCCCAGAGATTGAACTATCATCGCCTGCTTGGCAGAAATTTGCCAGATTCTTGCTGAGATTCTTTACCCCTGAACCACCAGGGAAGCCCCCAAGCCCATGGCTGCCTTCAAATCCCATGTGATTTTCCTTTCAGTGGAACTATTCTGACAGAAGCATGAGCCAATGACATCAGTTGTTCCCTGAGTGTCGCGTGTGAGAAGATGCTTACTTAGAACATTTTTCTTTCCATAGTAAAGATCCGGTAAAGGGTTCAATGACCAAAGACACTTGCTTCCAAAACACTGGTCTTACAGACATAACAGTTCACAAATGATTCCACAACTCAGAACACATATTCACCATCCATTCTACACTGTAGAAAACCTGGAATAACCTAAACTTTGTTGTTCCACTAGTGGAGAAATTGAGGCTGTCCTAGGAATCACCTCTTATTCTGACTTCATTATTTCCTGCCCAGATGGTTCTATTGGCAGAAGTCCAACTGGATGTCCTTCCAGTTCCAGGCCAGACGTCTCACATGTTGTGGGTGCAAATGGCAGCATTGTGCTAAATGAATTATTGCTGCCCTTCCAGCTCCTGATGAACCAAGCAGGATCAGAAGGCAACTTTCCATCACATCCAGTAAATCAGTGCACAAAATGCCAGCCTGTTGTGTCTATTGTTCACATCCAAAATCAGCTTTAAAAGCCCAAGTAAACAGTCTAATAAAATTAAGAAAATTGCAACTGCTCATAAATTATAAAGACTCCAGCTCTCTGTACATTTTTCTATCAGCACATAAGCCACATGATGAAAGCTAGAAAACTGATTATTTTATAAGCTACAATATAGTAATATAGTTAGAGAATTTTCGAAAAGTATTTAAACTTCCAAGTTAATCAATAGGCAATGGTTACTGAACAATGGTTACTGAAAATCATCATATATTCATAAACTCTTAAAAAATTTATGTAAAGACTTAACATTGCTTGCTACTTTCAAAAAGCTTTGCTAATTTTTTTGTTTGTGTTGCCTGCTTTTACATAAAAGGTTTGTATGGTATCTACAGGATATCAGTCAAGGAAAAGCTTGTCCTTTTTTAATTTGAATCTTCAGGAAAAGAATAAAGAAATACATGTGATTTTTACTCAATCACATGCCCAGTGACCAGCATCTGAAACATTATTTAGCAAATACATTTATATACAAGACTTTGGGCATTTCAAGTTATCAAGATATAACACCTACTCTGATGAAAGGAAAAACTTAGACAGGAGAAACAGATAATTGATCAGGTAGTTTTATACAAGCAAACCAGTGCATCAAACCTAAGCAGATAACTAGGCAGATAGACGGGAGGACAATGGACAGACAGATACTACAAGATGCTATGGACTGAACAGGGTGCCCCTGGAATTCATATGTCAAATCCCCGATTCCCTAAGTGTGACATATTTGAAGACAGGGTCTTCAAAGAGGCAATTAAGGTTAAGTTAAATTCGAAATATTATGTTCCCTCACTCATAAGAATGAACTAGCTATCTACCAGTATCAAAATTCCAGTATTAAAATATTAATATATGTATGCATGCCTGCATGGTAAGCCCCTTTAGTCGTGTCTGACTCTTTGTGACCTCATGGACTGTGGTCTGCCAGTCTCCTCTGTCCATCAGTCTTCAGGCAAGCATGCTGGAAGGGGTTGTCACGTCCTCCTCCAGGGGACCTTCCCTACGGACCGCCTCTCCTGCGTCTTCTGCATCGCAGGCAGATTCTGTACTGTTGAGCCCCCGGAGAAGCCCCTCAGGTAGATACTAAAAGGGCGCTAGTCTGATAGGATTGGTGTCCTTATCAGAAGAGGAAGAGATCCAGAGAGCTAGCACTCTCTCTCAGAGCACACAGAGGAAAGACCATGTGGGGACACAGTGAGAAGGTGGTTTTCTGAAAGCCAGGAAGAAAGCCCTCACCAGAAACCAGCCTTGCCAGCACCCTGATCTTAGATCTCTGCCCTCCATCACTGTGGAAAAATGAATGCCTCTTCTTTAAGTTACCCAGCCTGTGGCTCCCTCTGTATCTGATATCTGTGGATATCTATGACACTTTGTTATGGCAAGCCAAGTACACTAAGACTGGTGGATATAGGAATAGATAATAACATGGCTTCCTTGGTGACTCAGAGAGTAAAGTGTCTGCCTGCAATGTGGGAGACCTGGGTTTGATCCCTGGGTTGAGATGATCCCCTGGAGAAGTAAATGACAACTCTTGCCTGGAAAATCCCATGGATGGAGAAGCCTGGTAGGCTACAGTCCATGGGGTCTCAAAGAGTTGGACATGATTGAGTGATGGCAGAAAGTGAAGAGGAACTAAAAAGTCTCTTGATGAAAGTGAAAGAGGAGAGTGAAAGAGTTGGCTTAAAGCTCAACATTCAGAAAACGAAGATCATGGCATCTGGTCCCATCACTTCATGGGAAATAAATGGGGAAACAGTGGAAACAGTGTCAGACTTTATTTTGGGGGGCTCCAAAATCATTGCAGATGGTGATTGCAGCCATGAAATTAAAAGATGTTTACTCCTTGGAAGGAAAGTTATGACGAACCTAGATAGCATATTCAAAAGCAGAGACATTACTTTGCCAACAAAGGTCTGTCTAGTCAAGGCTATGGTTTTTCCAGTGGTCATGTATGGATGTGAGAGTTGGACTGTGAAGAAGGCTGAGCGTCAAAGAATTGATGCTTTTGAAGTGTGGTGTGGGAGAAGACTCTTGAGAGTCCCTTGGACTGCAAGGAGATCCAACCAGTCCATTCTGAAGGAGATCAGCCCTAGGATTTCTTTGGAGGGAATGATGCTAAAGCTGAAACTCCAGTACTTTGGCCACCTCATGCCAAGAGTTGACTCATTGGAGAAGACTCGGATGCTGGGAGGGATTAGGGGAAGGAGGAGAAGGGGACCACAGAGGACAAGATGGCTGGATGGCATCACTGACTCGATGGACAAGAGTTTGAGTGAACTCTGGGAGTTGGTGATGGACAGGGAGGCCTGGCGTGCTGCAATTCATAGGACTGCAAAGAGTCGGACATGACTGAGCGACTGAACTGAACTGAACTGAACTGAGTGATCTCACTCTCACTTTCAATAACTTGGAATCAGGATGGGTTATCTAAATCTGTAACTGGGTGATAAGGATGTCTTCAAAAGGAGTTTCAAGAATGTTTCCTCTTTGACTTGCCCATTTTAGGTTATAAATGCAATATATACTTATTTTAAGTTTACGACAATGTAGAAGGCATATAAAATTTAAAATCATGCAAGCTCCACTTGAGTGCAACTCCTTAAAGGCAGGTGCTATTGAAGAGCTCAGCGTGAATGCTTTCAGACCCCTTAAGGGAGCTAATTTGCAAGAGTAAGAGGGCATGCCCCAGGGGGCATCTAGAAGGTAGAGGAGGTGGAACAAAGGGAAAGGTACAGGCTGAAGTGAGAGGCCGAAGAAAAACCTGTCATTCAAGGAACTGCAAGCAGTTTGAGTGGTTCAGGTGGGTGTGCATCAGTCACAGATTACGTGTGGAAGGGCAGGTGCCACACTGTGAGGGTTTTATATAGAAGCATGGCTGAGTTGCTTTGCTGCACACCTGAAACTATCACAGCACTGTTAATTGGATATGCTCCAATATAAAATAAAATGTCAAAAAAAAGAAGAAGAAGTGAGTTAACGATAGGAACATGTGTGTGCACGATAAATCACTGCAGTCGTATCCAACTCTTTGTGACCCCATGGACTGTAGCCCAGCAGGCCCCTCTGTCCGTGGGATTTTCCAGGCAAGAATACTGGAGAGGGTTGCCATGCACTTCTCCAGGGGATCTTCCTGACCCAGGGATTGAACATACATCCCTTATGTCTCCTAATTGGCAGGTGGCTTCTTTACCACCAGTGCCACCTAGAAACACATGATTCTGTTAAAAAATAAAAGAAGAAGAAAAATGAAAAAACAAAACAGTTTGAGAACATAGAAAAAATCCTCAACTTAAATGAAAATTAGAGAAAAGTAAGTTAATACTAAATTCGGGCTTCCCTGTGGCTCAGCAGTAAAGAATCCTCTTGCAGACAGAGGAGACATGGGTTTGATCCCTTGACTGGGAAGATCCCCTGGAGGAGGGCATGGCAACTCACTCCAGTATTTTTTCCTGGAAAATTCCATGGACACAGGAGTCTGGAGGGCTACAGTCCAGGAGGTCTCAAAGAGTTGTACACAACTTAGAGACCAAACAGCAAACAAGTTAAAACTGTACTTAGATAATTCTTCTTATCTTTTTGATTGTCAAAAATCCAAAAGTTTTGCATAATACTTTCTTGTGGAGTCTGTGGGAACTCACATCACTCTTACACATTGCTGTTAGGAAAGGTAGATGGCACAGTCACGTAGAGGGGAATTTGATAATATCTGGAAAAATTGTGCAGACAGTTACCTTTTGATCTAGCACTCCTACTTCTGGTAATACATTGCAGAGACACAGTGGTAAAATATGAAAATATATAAACAAGGAATTCAATGCAGCATTATTTGTAAAGGTAAAATTCTAGAAACAACCTAAATATCTTCCAATAAAGGATCAGTGGAATAAACTAGTCCATCCCCATAATGGAACACCATGCAGCTGCAATTAAGAATAAGGAAAGATTCTATATAATGCTATGAAGTGATCACCAGGATATACCACCAATGGGAATAATACAAAATGAAAAAAAAAAAGTGTGTGTGTGTGTGTGTGTGTGTGTGTGTGTATATATATATATATATATATATATATAGTGAGATACTGTTTATCCCATAAGAGAGTTCAGAGTTTCTAGAGAATATACACAGTGAGATACTGTTTATCCCATAAGAGAGTTCAGAGTTTCTAGAGAATATACATGTTTACTTACTTTAAAAATGAAAGAATAAACCAATAAAAATTAAATAGCTACCAATTAGTGAGACTAGGGAAGAATTTGAAGACAGTTATACAAGCTTAACTCTTCTGAATATAATTTTTGCAAACTTGAATTTGGAAATATTTGACTAGGCAAATATTTGAAATCTATTTTAAAAAGTTCAAAATACATAAAAATAAATTAACAAAAAAGCAATTTGTAAAATTTGAAAGTGAAATGAAAGAAGCTAACCATATAGAAAGTGGTTGTTATAACTGCACAACATTTCAAACCACTTTAAAGCCAATAATTTGATCAAACATTGTGATGGCATTAAATGCAGAAGCAAACAAAACAAAACAAACAAACAAAGAAAAACCCTTCAAACTCATTTTAATAATCCTCTGGCTTTCAAGCTGATGGAGTTGGCAGTGTTAATGTTGGCCTATAACATCTGTACTAGGGTTGAAATAAATGAAGAATTATCTTGATGCACTTGACCACTGTGACTTTGGGAATGAGAGAAACATACACACACACACACACAAAGACTGATGAGGTTAAGTAAAAAACGTATTGAATCGGGTGTCTTGGTATTAAACCACTACAAGTTTTTCCTTTTTAAAAATATACACTTTCTAGAACTATGCATGAAAAAAAGACAAATGGCAGCCCAGTAGCAGGAAGTACTTTTCTTCTCATATTACATCTCTAAAGAGCATATAGCTCATTAAATGGACTCAAGGCTTGTTGGAGAAACACCTAAATCCAGGTCTGAGATAGAAAGGAGCAGCAAAGTGTTTTGCTAACAAGGAAGCTATTAGACTATGGAAAGTGAAAGTCGCTCAGTTGTGTCCAACTCTTTGCGACCCCATGGACTGTACAGCCCACGGAATTCTCCAGGCCAGAATATTGGAGTGGAAAGCCTTTCCCTTCTCCAGGGGATCTTTCCAACCCAGGGATGGAACCCAGATCTCCTGCAGTGCAGGCAGATTCTTAACCAGCTGAGCCACAAGGGAAGACCAAGAATATTGGAGTGTGTAGCCTATCCCTTCTCCAGTGGATCTTCTCAACCGAAGAATCGAATGAGGTCTCTTGTATTGCAGGCGGATTCTTTACCAACTGAGCTATGAGGAAAGCCCAATAGTGGCAAACGACAGAGGAGTCAACTGAAAGAATTCCACATTAGTCACATATGGCATAATTTGAATATCAGTGAAGACAATTGCAATGGATTGAAATACTTAAATAATCTTACCTGTTAGATCTGGGAGTTCTCCATTTAACAGAAAGGAAAAAAAAAAAAAAAAAAAAAAAAAAAAAAACCTAAAAAAAAAAAACTTACTTCTTACCTTTTAAAATAAATCCTTTTAAGTTGCTTTTCAGAAAATTCTAGGAAATTGATTGTTGAGTCAATTTTCCAACTGTTCCTACTGTTGAGTTGGAAAACTGCTAAGTAAAAGGAATTATTCAAAATTTACAAATAATGAGGCATTTATGTTACTTTTTATGAATTCTATCTCAGTGTTACTGAGTATGTGATAACTGGTAATTTCTCTATTTAAATTAGTCGAGATAATAAATAAAGGACTAGAACAATTAGAACAAATTAGAATTTATTCATAAGCAAATGCAGTCAGATCATTCTGTAAACAACAGATTGTATATCCCAGTTCTAACCTCCCTTCCACGTTTATCAGTTCTTGTGGGTCATTACTACATAGATCATTCTGATTCCTCACTCACAAGCCTGCCTGTGAATTTGGTGGTAAAGCACCTCCTCCCTCCAGAGCATCCTGGACACTTCTCCTGGATTAGCATCAGTAAAGTCAGTTCTAATCACACCATCTGCTTCTCAACACCTTGCAGTACTTCTCTATTGCTTTAAACGTCAAATAGCCTTCTTCAGTATTATGCCAGTACAACTTTTCCAGGCTAACCAAATGTCACTTCTATAATTTATCCTACATTTCAGTGGTTGGTAAAGTATTTCTGTAAAGGACTAGGTAGTAAATATTTTAGGGTTGGCAGACCAAAAGTTCAGTCACAGCTATTCAAATATATAAAGGCCGGCATAAATATGATATAAATGAGTGGGTGAGGCTGTGTTCCAATAAAACTTTATTTACAAAAACAAGACTAAGCCCGAGACCACAGATTATTGTTCCTGATAAGCTGAATGAATTTACTCAGTCTTCCATAGCATCCTTCATTCTACCCCTTCCGTTTCTGCAGGTCCAGTCCCACTCAGGATTCATTCCCAAGGATACTCCATTAAACATCTTCCCTAAGCATACCAGTATAATAGTAAAGAATTCCTTCAGTGTCTGTGACACACTGCCTGACAGTCTGACTAGCCTGTTGTTGTTGTGTTTTTTTTTTTTTTTTTTTTCAGTTGTATATGTGATTGATTTTCTAATGTAGGGACAAGGATGCCTCTGTTTGCATCCATAGCATCTGGTTTTCTGGCTTTGTTTATTTGACAAGCATTTTGGTATAAATCTAGACAGCAGATGCTGTGGACATTTATGGCGTTGCCCATCGGCACCTATTATCCATTCAACTAAAGTCCAACCTTCCACTCACTCAGTGCCTGTGCAGCATGTAGAATGGAGCCCACTCAGGAACACAGGGGTTCTCCCCCAATTCTGTCTTGGACAATCACAGCACTGCCTTCTCCCCAGCAGCAGTGACTGACTCAGAGATGGGCACGTGCTCACAGTCAAGGAGGCAGACTCTTGTTGGAACTGCTGACCCACTGCCGTTTCTTCATTTCCGTCTGCTTTGGACATGGGATGGCTTGGGTTGAAAGTGTCCAGCTAGTCTACTAGTGCAAGGAATCTGAGAATAAACCCAACCTGAAAGCAAAAGAGTAAGTTGGCCAGAAAGACTGATTCCCGGAGAAATAATTTTGGCCTTCTGTACCAAGAACTCTATGCACTCTGCGCCCCCAGACATGCCCCTTGCCACCAGCTTTCAACATGAGCCAATTAGTTCCCTTTTATCCTAAACCAGCTCCAGTGTTCTTGCCTGGAGAACCCCAGAGACCGGGGACCCTGGTGGGCTGCCGTCTCTGGGGTCGCACAGAGTCGGACACGACCAAAGCGACTTAGCAGCAGCAGCAGCAGTTTAGATCACGTTTTATTTGCTACTTAAAAAAAATTCCCTTTACTAACGTATGTTACCAATAAACTTCAGAGGAATCAGTGAAATAATGACCCCACTAGAGGGCACAGTGATCAGTATCTAAGAGTTAACAGACTCTCCTTTCCTATAGCCAAAGAGCAACAAAAAAGATAATGCCATGTACAACCCAACCTTTCAACATTTACTTCAAATTCTTTCAAAACTGTGGGAACTTTGAGTAATGGGGGAAAGGGAAGAGATGGCATTTTACAGCTCATTTCAGAGGCCAACAATAGGTGTGACGTGTATCTTCTATAACGAAGTGTCTCGGGTGAATATCATTAGGCAGTACTCTAAAAGTTCTGTCCTGGAGAATGTGACACTTGTTTTAAAGCTTAAAAAAGTCAGAGAAGGGAAGGAAGAAAGCCAAAATCTTCTCTCGGTAGAACCCAGGCAGTGACAAACGGTGAGCAGAGAAGAGCAGCTGCGTCTAGTTTCTGAGCCATGGATTACACAGAACAAAACTGCTTTCTTAAAATGTTGTTTTCAGCTGGATGAAAAATGATGTTTGCTCTCTTTCATTTGAGGATTTTTCATATCTAAGAAATGGTCCCGCCATAAAAATCACCAATGAAATGAAAGAGCTAATATCAACCTGACCATGAGACAATAGATCTAGTTAAAAAGTTATTTATCCACATAAATGATCTTGCATGTCTGACACATTTTTTATGCAGAAAGAGAGTAATAGATACATGCTTTTTATAAGGCAATGCCCTGTAGCTAATGATTTTTTGAAAAATAAGTTTGCGTTCCTAACAATTTTATGAGGAAGCTAATGACTCAAAAGATGAATAGTTACTCTGGAATAAAAGAGAGAGAGAGAGAGTTTGGGAGGCTGACTTTGTGTGGTTAATGGTTTCTCATAGCTAGTAAGAGAGCACCACTCCTCCAATTTTAGGGAGTGTTGCTCTCTAAGTGTTGATGCACCCTAAAGATGCTTAAACCTTTACTCAGTAACTTGTATGTGAAACTTATAAGATGTATTTATTTCCACATATGTTGCATTATTTTGTTGCATGCACATCTAGTGTATGATGACTTCTTAAAACATTAAGAATGCTGAAAGTGGACTATCCAAACAGATTGCTCTTTTTGTTGAATTGGTGCTGATCATCTCTTAGCTTCTAATTATTTCTCTTTGCTCTTTTTTTTTTTCCTGCTTCCTTTTTTTTTAATTTTATTTTGCTTAACTTTACAATATTGTATTGCTTTTGCCATACATCAAAATGAATCCGCCACAAGTATACATGTGTTCCCCATCCTGAACCCTCCTTCCTCCTCCCTCTCCATACCATCCCTCTGGGTCGTCCCAGTGCACCAGCCCCAGGCATCCATTATCAGGCATCGAACCTGGACTGGCGACTCGTTTCAACTATGATATTATACATATTTAAATGCTATTCTCCCAAATCATCTCACCCTCTCCCTCTCCCAGAGTCGAAAAAACTGTTCTATGCATCAGTGTCTCTTTTGCTGTCTCGTAAACAGGGTTATTGTCACCATCTTTCTAAATTCCATATATATGCATTAGTATACTCTCTTTGGAGAATTTTGAGCATTACTAGCATGTGAGATGAGTGCAATTGTGCGGTAGTTTGAGCACTCATTGGCATTGCCTTTCTTTGGGATTGGGATGAAAACTGACCTTTTCCAGTCCTGTGGCCACTGCTGAGTTTTCCAAATTTGCTGGCATATTGAGTGCAGCACTTTCACAGCATCATCTTTCAGGATTTGGAATAGCTCCACTGGAATTCCATCACCTCCACTAGCTTTGTTCGTAGTGATGCTTTCTAAGGCCCACTTGACTTCACATTCCAGGATGTCTGGCTCTAGGTCAGTGATCACACCATCATGATTATCTGGGTCATGAAGCTCTTTTTTGTACAGTTCTTCTGTGTATTCTTGCCACCTCTTCTTAACATCTTCTGCTTCTGTTAGGTCCATACAATTTCTGTCCTTTATCGAGCCCATCTTTGCATGAAATGTTCCTTTGGTATCTCTGATTTTCTTGAAGAGATCCCTAGTCTTTCCCATTCTGTTGTTTTCCTCTATTTCTTTGCATTGATCGCTGAAGAAGGCTTTCTTATCTCTTCTCGCTATTCTTTGGAACTCTGCATTCAGATGTTTATATCTTTCCTTTTCTCCTTTGCTTTTTGCTTCTCTTCTTTTCGCAGCTATTTGCAAGGCCTCCCCAGACAGCCATTTTGCTTTTTTGCATTTCTTTTCCATGGGGATGGTCTTGATCCCTGTCTCCTGTACAATGTCACGAACCTCATTCCACAGTTCATCAGGCACTCTATCTATCAGATCTAGGCCCTTAAATCTATTTCTCACTTCCACTGTATGATCGTAAGGGATGGATCATCAAAAAAGCAAGAGAGTTCCAGAAAAACATCTATTTCTGCTTTATTGACTATGCCAAAGCCTTTGACTGTGTAGATCACAATAAACTGTGGAAAATTCTGAGAGAGATGGGAATACCAGACCACCTGATCTGCCTCTTGAGAAATCTGTATGCAGGTCAGGAAGCAACAGTTAGAACTGGTCATGGAACAACAGACTGGTTCCAAATAGGAAAAGGAGTACGTCAAGGCTGTATATTGTCACCATGTTTATTTAACTTATATGCAGAGTACATCATGAGAAATGCTGGGCTGGAAGAAACACAAGTTGGAATCAAGATTGCTGGGAGAAATATCAATAACCTCAGATATGCAGATGACACCACCCTTATGGCAGAAAGTGAAGAGGAACTCAAAAGCCTCTTGATGAAAGTGAAAGTGGAGAGTGAAAAAGTTGGCTTAAAGCTCAACATTCAGAAAACGAAGATCATGGCATCTGGTCCCATCACTACATGGGAGATAGATGGAGAAACAGTGGAAACAGTGTCAGACTTTATTTTTCTGGGCTCCAAAATCACTGCAGATGGTGACTGCAGCCATGAAATTCAAAGACGCTTACTCCTTGGAAGGAACGTTATGACCAACCTAGATAGCATATTCAAAAGCAGAAACATCACTTTGCCAACAAAGGCCCGCCTAGTCAAGGCTATGGTCTTTCCTGTGGTCATGTATGGACGTGAGAGCTGGACTGTGAGGAAGGCTGAGCGCCAAAGAATTGATGCTTTTGAACTGTGGTGTTGGAGAAGACTCTTGAGAGTCCCTTGGACTGCAAGAAGATCCAACCAGTCCATTCTGAAGGAGATCAGCCCTGGGATTTCTTTGGAAGGAATGATGCTAAAGCTGAAACTCCAGTATTTTGGCCACCTCATGTGAAGAGTTGACTCATTGGAGAAGACTCTGACGCTGGGAGGGATTGGGGGCAGGAGGAGAAGGGGATGACAGAGGACAAGATGGCTGGATGGCATCACTGACTAGATGGATGTTAGTCTGAGTGACCTCCAAGAGCTGGTGATGGATAGGGAGGCCTAGCGTGCTGCAGTTCATGGGGTCGCAAAGAGTCGGACACGACTGAGCGACTGATCTGATCTGATCTGATACTCTCTTTGCTCTTTTAATACCTTATAATTTGTTGGACATAACTGAAGCAGAAAATATAGCAATGGAAATAAACCTTCCTGGGCTCTTTCCCTAGAGAGGGTCTTCTTGTGTTTTGTGCATTCTCAGCGCTCAGTCATGTCTGACTTTTCGCAACCCCAGAGCTTTTGCTTAAGTGGAGCCAATCCCACCACCCCCACTCCCCAACACACACACACATTTTAACAAAGTCTGGAGATATTTTTGTTGCCACAGTCGACAGAGGGGTGCTTCTGTATCTAGTGGGTAGAGGTCAGAGATGCTGTTAAACATCCCAAATGTGCAGGATAGACCCTAACAGGTAATTATCTAATCTAAAAAGTCGATAATGCTGGCCAACTATTCCCCAAAAACAGAATTTAAAGGCTCAACTAAATGAAAATTCTTGGTTTCCTTTTCTCACTTACAGAATATGCAATCTCCCACCAGCAATGAGACAGTTGCTCCCAATTCCCAACTAGTGTTCATCCTGCTTTCTGGCTGTCTCTTTAATTGAAACCAGATTATCAAAGAGTCATGTTCATGTCGTCAGCTTCAGATGAACTTTAGCATCTGAACCAGGATTTAGGTAAGATTGGAGATGCTGAAGAATCTAATGAGGTTTCTTTCCACCTACCTAAGGTATTGAGAGGGCGTCCCTAGTGGCTCAGCTGGTAAGGAATCTGCCTGCAATGCAGGAGACCCGGGTTGGATCCATGGGTTGGATCTCTGGGTTGGGAAGATCCCCTGGAGAAGTGAAAGGCTACCCACTCCAGTATTCTGACTTGGAGAATTCCATGTACTGTAGAGTCCATGGGCCTGCAAAGAGTCAGACACAATTGAGCGAATTTCAAGGTACTGAGAAGATGAATTCATGAGTTGAAACATAGAATAAAAAATTTAAAAGACCACAATTTCATGGATTTAAATTAGTAGTCTCTGCATTGTAATAGTGATTATATGGGGATAAGAGATTTAATTTCCAACTTGTTTCTAAGTATGTTGGTTCTATCTGAGGAGAAAAAAAAAAAAGAGTATTTTTATGGAATCTAATAACAAAATGTCAGTCACTTTAAGATCTAGAGTACGATTTCAGTGCTTGGCTCAAAGAGTTGGTAAATGTGCCATTTTACGTTGGCTGACACCTCTGTGCAGAGTTCCAGAACAGTACCAATCAGTCACAGCTTTGGCAGATTGCTATCACCCAGAGACCTTTTTATAAGACCAAAATTAAGCAGTGCAATGTGAAACCCACCACATTATTGAATCACGTAGATGTACCCAGTGGTCTGGAGCTTTATGAGGTAAAACCTGCTTCCAAGTTTAAATACCTGCCACCCTAAGGTGAGTGGAAAAACATCAAGGAGTTTCTTCCAACCTTAGAATAACCCATTCTTACTGAGCAAGAAAATGCAATTAAATTACCCTGTTCTCAGAATAAGCTACTCATAAGGTTTTGTCTATAACAAACTAAAGAAGCTGTTTATTCTAACATCACTAGGATTGTGGATCTCTATTATATTCTATTTCTGGAAGACTTCACTGATATTTCAAGAGTTATTGGATGAGAAGGGATATCAGCGGATAGTAAATGCAATCCTTCTGAATGTGTGTGCGTCACTTCAATTGTGTCTGACTCTTTGTAACCCCATGGACTGTAGCCCCCGGGCTCCTCTGTCCATGGAGTTCTCCAGGCAAGAATACTGGAGTGGGCAGCCATTCCCCTCTCCAGGGGATCTTCCCAACCCAGGGCTCGAAGCTGTGTCTCCTATGGCTCCTGCAGTGCAGGCAGATTCTTTACTGCTGAGCCACCTGGGAAGCCCCTGGAAGGGACACTTTTGTTTTATTTCAAAGATTTTGGGAGCCTAGATTGCACGTGCTACCACTGGGGTAAAAACATAAAATACTCAGCTCTGAGGTAAGTTAGGCAGCTGACCTCAGTTAGCAAATCATTTAAAATACTATGATTCATTTTTAGAGGGATTGAAAACACTGTTTTCTAACACCCTATTTTGCATAGTTTAGATTGGTGCTGAAGAACAGTTTCCCGTGATACATAAGCCTATTCTCTTTTGAGAACTGCAATTTTAAATCTTCATAAAAATGCAAAAAGTGTTTGAGAGAAAAAGAATATTAACATGAGAAGTCAGCCTGAGAAGCAACTCATTTGAATCATGGTATTATATTTGATCCCTGAAACTTCTCTAAACATAATTTTCATCATTTAATGACTCAGGTAAAACAAAAATATCATTCCACTTTGATCTCTTTGGTGTTTTAGAATGTAATGATAGTTTTGAACATTACTATGTGGTATAAACTCTCCCAAACCACTTCTAGAAAATGAAGATAACCCCTTTCTTAACTAGACATTCTAAGAAGAATGATATTTCTTGGAAATTACATTTCCTGCTCACTCCTGTATTTTCCCTCTCCTTCTTCTAAAAGCTTGAGATTCTAATTATTATCATTTAAAATTCTCTCATCCACTTATTAAAAACCTTGCATTTAGTGCTTCTCAAGTTCAAGACCCTCTATTGGACATAACTGAGAATATGGTAGCTCCTTTGCTTCTTCTTATCTTGAGATTATAGCAACTGTTGGAGAAGAAATTTTAAAAGACGGCAGAGTGGAAAGAAAATGATACGTTTCATAGAAGAGTCTAGTTCATGCTGGTATGGATAATTTATCTGGAGTCCCTGCAGCGTAAAATCCTATACCCAAGTGAAAGTGAAATGAAAAAAATCATTAATTTATTTCTGCTGAAATTTTACTAGTATTTGAAATATTAAAATAATGAAATGCATATGGGAAGCAATTTTGAGTAGTAGCACCAACAGATGTTTGAAACGCAGAGTTGCTCATAACCCACTGCAAACATTATGAATAGGCCATCTTTCTATACAGAAGTAAAATATCTGAATAAAATAAAAGGAAAAAAAAAACTAAATGAAGACTATAAGATGTAAAAGACAGAAAAACAAGTGGAGGAAGGTCATTATGCCAAGGATAAAACAGAAATTTATATTTTTTTACCTGGTTTTAAAAATATTATTTCTATTTAAATATTCCTATAGATCTTCCATCATTCTGAAGATTTCTATTAATCTGAAAAAAAAAACACATGGAATTAAAAAATCTTTACAACTGGAAAGGACTTAAGTATCAGATCAGATCAGATCAGTCGCTCAGTCGTGTCTGACTCTTTGCGACCCCATGAACCACAGCATGCCAGGCCTCCCTGTCCATCACCAGCTCCTGGAGGTCACTCAGACTCACATCCATCGAGTCAGTGATGCCATCCAGCCATCTCATCCTCTCTCGTCCCCTTCTCCTCCTGCCCTCAATCCCTCCCAGCATCAGAGTCTTCTCCAATGAGTCAATTCTTCGCATGAGGTGGCCAAAATACTGGAGTTTCAGCTTTAGCATCATTCCTTCCAAAGAAATTCCAGGATTGATCTCCTTCAGAATGGACTGGTTGGATCTTCTTGCAGTCCAAGGGACTCTCCTTCTCCAAATCTCTTATTTCACATGAAGAACTGGGTTTGGAATTTAATTAAATCTGTCTTTCTCCACCATCAGAGGTTGAAGTAATTCAATTGAATTCAGAATTGGATTTTTTTCCCAAAAAATAAGATATGAAATTTAGGCTAGCACTGAAGAACTGATGCTTTCAAACTATAGTGCTGGAGAAGACTTTAGAGAGTCCCTTGGACAGCAAGGCGATCAAACCAGTCAATCCTAAAGGAGATCAACTCTGAATATTCCAGTCAATCCTAAAGAAAATCAACCCATTGGGAGGACTGATGCTGAAGATGAAGCTCCAGTATTTTAGACAACTGGTATGAAGAGCTGACTTGTTGGAAAAACCCTGATGCCGGGAAGGACTGAAGGCAGGAGAAAGGGACAACAGAGGTGAGATGGTTGGCTGGCATCACTGACTCAATGAACATGAGTTTGAGAAAACTCTGGGAGATGGATGAAGGAAGGGAAGCCTGGTGTGCTGCAGTCCACGGGGTCACAAAGATCCAGACATGACTGAGTGACTGAACTACAACAATGTGAAAAGAAAGGCAAGAGAGGAATTGAGGATGCTGGAAGCAAAGTTACAATACAGAATTTGATGCTTTGGGCAACTGAGGATATTTCCTTTATTTTAATCACATGTTGACATTAAATGAAAGGTAGAGGATGGGATTTTTGCCAATGTGCATGTATTTATTTATAAATGCTCTAGGCACTGGTATCCTAACTTGAATAACGATTAAGTACTTTTCCAGGGTTGGAAGTTTGATGTGGTTGAGTGGAAGTTCATTGAGATGAAAATGGATTACAGTGATCGTCAGGGAGGCCCCTTTTGGCCATTATACAAGCAAGCCAAACACTAGAAAATAGCTCCAGTACATCTGCTTATAATGGTGTTTGACATTTGAAACAAGATTATTTGGATCATCTGTAATATCCTAACAATGATCCAGTCCCCAGCTTGCTAATAGTTCATGCCTTTCAGTATAGAAATACAAAACTTGTTGTTTTTGCAGAAATAAATAATATGTAAGCTTTATTTTACTCTGAAATGAGCATTGTAAATAATTCTAAATGCAGTTCTTTTTTTTTTTTTTTTTCCCCAGCAATACACTCTGAATTTCCTGGGTCCAGCAAATAAAGGAACTTTACTAGGATGCAGATTCTGCCGCAAAGTCAACATTTCATGTGTGGCTAGAAAACACATTATTAGAGATTGAGATGAAGGATCAGGAACCTTTACCTGATCAGAGAGTTAACATCATTTAAACAAACAACTCAGAAGCTAAGATTTTCCAAAAGAAAATAATGAGCAACTGGTTCTGTTCAGTTCAGTTCAGTTCAGTCGCTCAGTCGTGTTCGACTTTTTGCAACCCCATGAATCACAGCAGCTTGCCAGGCCTCCCTGTCCATCACCAACTCCCGGAATTCACTCAGACTCACATCCATTGAGTTGGTGATGCCATCCAGCCATCTCATCCTCTCTCGTCCCCTTCTCCTCCTGCCTTCAAACCCTCCCAGCATCAGAGTCTTTTCCAATGAGTCAACTCTTTGCATGAGGTGGCCAAAGTACTGGAGTTTCAGCTTTAGCATCATTCCTTCCAAAGAACACCCAGGGCTGATCTCCTTCAGAATGGACTGATTGGATCTCCTTGCAGTCCAAGGGACTCTCAAGAGTCTTCTCCAACACCACAGTTCAAAAGCATCGATTCTTCGGCGCTCAGCCTTCTTCACATTCCAACTCTCGCATCCATATATGACCACTGGAAAAACCACAGCCTTGACTAGACGGACCTTTGTTGGCAAAGTAATGTCTCTGCTTTTGAATATGCTATCTAGGTTGGTCATAACTTTTCTTCCAAGGAGTAAGCATTTTTAATTTCATGGCTGCAGTTATCTTGTAAATAATCCAGGCATAAATCCAGTCTTTGACTCCAATCTTGGGCAAGTACGCTATACTCATAACTGACCCCACCTTGATGGTCCCACATCTCTGGCACATCCGGAGAAACCCCTGAGGCCCAACCAGATCTACTATAAACGAATCTCTGGGGAAAGGATCACAGATTTTTTTACTTTTAAAAAAGCTTTCCCTATGCCTTTGACGATCCATAATATGTGGGGATCACTAGAGTGGATGAAACATTTTAATCAAAATAAGATTTAGAAGAACTGAGGTAGGAATCAATTTCTTATAGAATGAAATCTTTCAAATATAATGGAAGCTCATTGTATTAAGGAACCTCAGTATGGAAAAGTGAGTTATTTAATAATTTATTGTCCCAGGAAATTCACCGGGCTGATAGTTTTGGGGTTTTTGTGTAGAATAAAATTTTTCTTACAATAGAGTCTATTTGCTTTGGACTCTAACTTCTAATGAATGAAACTCAGACATCTTAGGAAAGAAATTTTACATAGATTAAATCGAATAATAATTAAGTTTTATCCAGTCCTCCAATCCAGTCCTCCTTGCAAGGTAACTTGATTTGTGTTTGCTTTGGCATGCCATAAATTTTGACCAAAGATAAAAAACTGCATAAGTTGTATCTCTTTTATGCCTGATGTGTTTATATCTAGGAATTTGACAAAACAATGATTGTTCCAGATTCAAGGTAACTTTGAAATGAATTCATTCAATAAACATTTAGTAAATCTATCCCAGGCCCTAATTTGTCTAATAAAATAAAACTTGTATTAGTTCAATATCCATTAAAAATACCATAAATTGGGTATTGATTTTTTATAGACATATAGAAAGTACCAGGTAACAAAATGTATAAGAAATGGGATGATTCAGTTGTTAAGTATGAAGGAACAAGAGTGCACAACTGGCTGCTTACTCTTAGTTCTGTTCAGTTCAAAGCCATTTATTGCACTGTTGTAATGTCCAAGGCATCAATTGAGTGTTAGAAATACAAATGTAGACCCTGCATTCTGTGAGCTCACAATTTAAAGTGAAGTAAAGAGCTGGTATTGGTGTCTTTTCAGTTCAGTTCAGTCGCTCAGCATATCACAAATCATCTGTTGATTTAAAAAAATAAAATAAAAGGGAACATATTCCAATTGAAAAAAGTTTAAGAGATATTTAATGAAAAATATGAAAATGACATATTAAAAATAATGTTGCATGTTGTATAACTGTAGAAGACAAGAAGACCTAAGAATAATATTTTATTCAATGTAGTCGGCATTGTTTTTAAGATAGCTCTGACTTTGGACAGATCTGATAGCTACATTTAAGAATTTAACTTGCACATTTACATATATATTGAGGTCATAACTTCTAGAATTCCTGCATCCTACTGACAAAACCAGTTTTTAATAATGATCTGGTATCACCTCCATAAGTAATTACACTTGATTGAGATTCAATTTAACAAAATCTACTTTTACTGTACAGCTATTGTGCTATACAGTAAGATTCAAGTATTGGTGGATATGTTTTATAATTTATTACTGTTTTACCCAGACTTAATTTTTATGACTTCAAATATCAACTGAGGAAAAAAGAGGAATGATATATGTTCTGAGTTCCTCAAACTAGTTTCACTTGTTCAGAAAATGTATTTTGAGTTTATCAAGTCTCATTCCTCATATTTGTCATATTCCTCATTTGTCAATATAGCTATGACTCAAAATATACGTAAAAATTGCAGTTCAGCTGGGGGACCCCTGACCCCTATCAAGAACCAGAACATTCTATGGCCAGCAGAAATCCAAAGCCTTCCCCCAAAGTTTGGTGCAAATTGTCAAACGATTATGGTCCCAAGCCCTCATCTGACACCCTCTGTCTCTATCTTTAAATACATGTATTCTCATTATTGTCATGTTGTGTCATGTTGCCCTAGATAGGAAATTCAACATCATTTTCATTGCAAAAACATCAATTAAAAAAATGAGTGCATATACACAGTAACATGAACTAGAACAGTCTTTTGGACTCTGCAGGGGAGGGAGAGGGTGGGATGATTTGGGAGAATGGCATTGAAACATGTATAATATCATATATGAAACTAATTGCCAGTCCAGGTTCAACACAGGATACTGGATGCTTGGGGCTGGTGCACTGGGATGACCCAGAGGGATGGTATGGGGAGGGAGGGAGGTTCAGGATGGGGAACATGTATACATCCGTGGTGGATTCATGTTGATGTATGGCAAAACCAATACAATACTGTAAAGTAATTAACCTCCAAGTAAAATAAATAAATTTATATTAAAAAAGAGAAATATTTGGGATTATAGAAAGCTTTACCAAAAATTTAATAAGTAAGAGACACAGAAACGGGTTGCCTTCATCCTAATTTCCTCGTGTCTCATGGGGAGGCTCTCTCTTCTTCTGCCTCATTCCTGAAGTGGAGCCAGAGCATCCCTGCAGAAAGAGCGTCCCCTCCTGAATGGAGTAGTTACAGGGGAGACCAGCATCCAATCAGGCTTCAGTTCAGTCGCTCAGTCGTGTCCGACTCTTTGTGGCCCCATGGAGTGCACCATGCCAGGCTTTCCTGTCCATCACCAACTCCCAGAGCCTGCTCAAACTCGTGCCCATTGAGTCCATGATGCCATCCAACCATCTCATCCTCTGTCATCCCCTTCAGTCTTTCCCAGCATCAGGGTCTTTTCCAATGAGTTAGCTGTTCGCATCAGATGGCCAAAGGATTGGAGTTTCAGCTTTAGCATCAGTAGTTCTAAAGAGTATTCAGGACTGATTTCATTTAGGATGGACTGGTTGGATCTCCCTGCAGTCCAAGGGACTCTCAAGAGTCTTCTCCAGCACTTCCAGCTTAATGATATTAATGAAGATTTTTTACTATAAAGACATTTGGCTCCAGGGTTTCAACCTGGAAATGCTTAGAAGCCATTTGTGATGACAGAGGAATTCAAACAACACAGAGAAGGAAAAGAATGAAGAAATGTATCTTGCTTACCCAGCTCAAGGCACAAATCCTGCCAATCTGCCTTTTGACTTGCAGTTAAGGGAGGCAGGAAATTTTGTTTTGTTTCTTAGCTACTTTTGCCACTTGTACTTGAAAGACTCCTAACTGATAGAAAGACTGAATACATTGTCAATTATGTGATCCATTGCCTCATATAAAATTAATGCAAAAATATCTTTAAAAATTCACAGACAGGGAGAAATTTTTCTTTCACACTGAGCTTATTCTTATTTGGTTAAGGTAATGCCAATTAGATAATATAGCATACTTCAATTTTTTTAGTTACCATAATTAAAGTTATAGCTTAATTTTCTGGCCTGCTGCAATAAAATCTTTGTCTCAATTAGAGTCATCTTTGCACAATCTTATTTATTTCCCCATTATATTTTATTTTTATTTTAATGCACCCTCTGTGCCAATGCCTTTTACTGAAACTTACTTTAATGGAACTTTTTTTGTTTGCTGGCTTGTTACTTTACTTTTTAAAAAAGTTTTATTGATATATAGTTGACTTACAACGTTGTGTTAGTTTCTGCTGTACAGCAAAGTGATTGAGTTTTCAGATCAGATCAGATCAGATCAGTCACTCAGTCGTGTCCGACTCTTTGCGACCCCATGAACCGCAGCATGCCAGGCCTCCCTGTCCATCACCAGCTCCCGGAGGTCACTCAGACTCACACCCATCAAGTCAGTGATGCCATCCAGCCATCTCATCCTCTGTCGTCCCCCTCTCCCCCCCCTCCCTCCCCCCTCCCATCCTTCGACCCCTAGACGGCTCACCGCCTCCCCCGTCCCATTCTCCAGGCAAGAACACTGGAGTGGGTGCCATTTCCTCCCAGGCATCAGAGTGCAAAGTGAAAGTAGCCCCTTCTCCAATGAGTCAACTTCTTCCAGGGCATGAGGTGGCCAAAATACTGGAGTTTCAGCTTTAGCATCATTCCTTCCAAAGAAATTCCAGGATTGAATTTTACATATGTATATATTCCGTTTTGTATGTTTTCCACTATGGTTTATCATAGGATAGTAAACAGTTCCCTATGCTGCACAGTAGGGGCTTGCTGTTTATCCATTCTATAGCATTGCTAACCCCAAGCTCTCAACCCACTCCTCCAAATCCCCCCTCCCCCACCACCCTGCCTTGGCAACAGCAAGTCTGCTTTCTACGTTTGCAAGACCGTTTCTCTTTTGTAGATAGGTTCATTTGTCCCATATTTTAGATTCAACATGTAAGTGCTATCATATGGTATTTGTCTTTCTCTTTCTGATTTTCTTCAGTATGATGATCTCTAAATCCATCCATGTTGCTGCACATGACATCATTTCGTTCTTTTTTATGGCTGTGTACTATTCCATGGTATACATGCAGCACGACGTCTTTATCATAAGGGCAGATTTTTAATTTTTCAGAATAAGATAGAATAAGCCATCTAGATTTCTCCATTATTAGGAAATCTCCCTGGAGAAATGTCATTTGCACTAATGTAAAACCTTTGCATATTGAATAGTGAACATTCTGAACAAAATAACACTGGTAAAATTTAAGAGACAATTTAGTTGTCAAAACTTTCCAGGAAGTTACTCAGAACTATAGGAATGGGACTGAAAGATGACTCTGGAAAAAATGAACTCATTATTTTTAAATGAATAAATCAATTAAAAAAACATGCTTTCTATATTGTTTTATATTGTCATGGGAAACTAGTGAATATATATTATACATATATACTATATTATCTATTATATTATCTATGTAGGATAGAGGATTCATACACTCCTCTATCCTACATAGATAATTGGGTTTTGTTTTTCAAACCAATGAAAGGATAAAAATGTACCACGAGGAATAAAAGGAAAAAAAAAGAATATCTGATTTCTCTTCTAGCCTCTCCTTTAATTGTGTGTACTGAGGAGGTGGACAACAGTGAAAGGCAATCCTGAAATAACAATTTCAATTGCAGATTTGTTCCCAGGATGGTAGAATAATTCCCCAGTCTCTCGCTGTGTTGATAGATAAGCCTACATTGGGTGAGCAGTCTCTAAACCCTGTATTGAAGTGATGAAGTAAGGTAACAGAACCAGCAGAAACACAGTAAGGGTAAACTCAGCCAAAAGAAGAAGTTTACTGAAAGGATAAGATGTGCAGAGGATCGAAGAACATACAGAAGAACTAGAATTTTATAAAACAGGCACCTGTTTTAGTGAAAGTGTTAATCACTCAGTCTTGTCCAACTCTTTGGGACCCCGTGGACTGTAGCCGGCCAGGCTCCTCTGTCCATGGAATTCTCCAGGCCAAAATACTGGAGTGGGTTGCCATTCCTTTCTCCAGGGGATCTTCCCGACCCAGGGATCAAACCCAAGTCTCCTGCATGCAGGCAGATTCTTTACCAACTGAGTCAACCAGGGAAGCCCCCCTGTTTTAAGGACTTATAAGAAATAAGTGGGCCAGTCCTCATTCCTCTTGAGGACAAACTGAAGAGATGAATACATCTATTCATTTATCTACCCTATGCCTCCCAGATGCAGAGCTGATTCCTGGAGAGTCTGATGGCCATATTTCCCTCACTCACCCGCCCTAGGTTACGGAAGGTTGAGACTCTGGCAATGATTTGATGAGCACAGACTCTGGGAGAGTCTCTGATTTTTAAAGGAATATCAGGGAGCTGCTTCTGAAATACGTGGAGATGAATATTAATTAGTCCAAAAACATAATGTCCACTACACAGCCTGGGCTGACATTCAAACTGGTTTATAAAAAGAGAGGTAAAGTAAGAAGCTGGCTGACAAGATAAAGACAGGCAAAGCCATCAACTCAAGTAAAACCACTAAAGGAATGCTAATATACACTTTTCAAAGACAAATCCTAAGTTGTAGCTTATGATGAATAGTTATTTTCTAAGGGGAGAGCAGGTCAATTCTTTCTTTTTTCTTTTTTACTTTCCAAATTTTCGAGATAGAGTAGCAAGCACATTGTAATCTTTTTCAAACATTCAAGCCTAGAATGGGTTTTTTTCCTTCTGACCCAGTCGGTGATACCAATGTTATCCATTTATATGGCTTCTTAAGCCTTCCATCTCTATCTGCTTTGTATAAGACAATTTGCTGCCCTTGTGTGCCTAGTCCCAGGTGTTTATTTTTTTTTATTCTGCCCTGAAATGCACAGATATAACCAAGTATTTCAAGGCTGTAATTGTCACCCTGCTAATTTAACTTCTATGCAGAGTACATCATGAGAAATGCTGGGCTGGAAGAAGCACAGCTGGAATCAAGATTGCTGGGAGAAATATCAATAACCTCAGATACGCAGATGACACCACCCTTATGGCAGAAAGTGAAGAGGAGCTAAAAAGCCTCTTGATGAAAGTGAAAGTGGAGAGTGAAAAGGTTGGCTTAAAGCTCAACATTCAGAAAACGAAGATCATGGCATCTGGTCCCATCACTTCATGGGAAATAGATGGGGAAACAGTGGAAACAGTGTCAGACTTTATTTTTCTGGGCTCCAAAACACTGCAGATGGTGACTGCAGCCATGAAATTAAAAGACGCTTACTCCTTGGAAGGAGAGTTATAACCAACCTAGATAGCATATTCAAAAGCAGACATTGCCAACAAAGGTCTGTCTAGTCAAGGCTATGGTTTTTCCAGTGGTCATGTATGGATGTGAGAGCTGGACTGTGAAGAAAGCTGAGCAGTGAAGAATTGATGCTTTTGAACTGTGGTGTTGGAGAAGACTCTTGAGAGTCCCTTGGACTGCAAGGAGATCCAACCAGTCCATCCTAAAGGAGATCAGTCCTGGGTGTTCATTGGAAGGACTGATGTGAGGCTGAAAGTCCAATACTTTGGCCACCTGATGAGAAGAGCTGACTCATTGTAAAAGACTCTGATGCTGGGAGGGATTGGGGGCAGGAGGAGAAAGGGATGACAGAGGATGAGATAGCTAGATGGCATCACAACTCAATGAACATGAGTTTCGGTAAACTCCAGAAGTTGGTGATGGACAAGGAGGCCTGGCGTGCTTGCGATTCATGGGGTCTCAAAGAGTCAGGCACGACTGAGTGACTGAGCTGAACTAAACTGAACTGAACCAAGTATTTGGTTCAATTCAGTTGTAGTATGTTTATGACTGTTGTAGTATGTTTATGACTATTAATCAGCTGCACATGCATTATAAAAGATTACTTTTAGAAAATGAATGCTAGTCCTACTCACATCTTGGAAACGTAGAAGATGTGATGAACTTACATTTATATGACAAGGCATTATTTCTTGATCATCTATCTGATCTTAATATTTTCAGGAAAAGGCTATGTCACAATTTTATCGGGAAGTAGTTTCTGCTGAGCCGGTTTGTCTTGTTACTGCTTTTTTCCCCTAATCATTAAATAAGTCATAACATATTTTTCTATTGGACACATGAATTCCAATATCTTTTATTTGTAAATTATCAGTGATTTTTATATTCACCAAGTTGTACAACCATTACCAATATCTAATTCCGGAACATTTTCATCACTTTAAGAAGAAACTCTGTATATCTGCATACTCACTACCCCTACCTTCATCCAGCCTCTGGCAAATGCTAATATATTTTCTATTTCTATTAATTTACCTTTTCTGGACATTTCAAAATGTCCAGAACCATAAATGGACTTATAAAATGTGTAACCTTTTGTGTGAGTCCTTTACCATAATGTTTAAAAAGCTTGCCCCTGTTGTATCATATATCAGTACATCACTTCTTTTTGTGTCTAAATAATATTCTATTGTATGCCTGTATTACATTTTGTCCACTTGTTAACTGAATTTAGATCCTGTCCATACTTAAACTCTGATGAATAGTGATACTATGAACATCCATGTACAAGTGGAAATATGTTTCCAATGCTCTGCAGCTGTGTATACAGAAGTGATATTGTTGTGTCCTACGGTAACTCTCAGTTCACTTCAGTTCAGTTCCATCACTCAGTTGTGTCCGACTCTTTGCGACCCCATGAATCACACCACGCCAGGCCTCTATGTCCATCACCAACCCCCAGCGTTTACCCAAACTCATGTTCATCAAGTCGGTGATGCCATCCAGACATCTCATCCTCTGTCATCCCTTTCTCCTCCTGCCCTAATCCCTCCCAGCATCAGAGTCTTTTACAATGAGTCAGCTCTTCTCAGCAGGTGGCTAAACTACTGGAGTTTCAGCTACAGGATCAGTCCTACCAATGAACACCCAGGGCTGATCTCCTTTAGGATGGACTGGTTGGATCTGCTTGCAGTCCATGGGACTCTCAAGAATCTTCTCCAACACCACAGTTCAAAAGCATCAATTCTTTAGCACTCAGCCTTCTTCACAGTCCAACTCTCACATCCATACATGACCATTGGAAAAACCATAGCCTTGACTAGGCGAACCTTTGTTGGCAAAGTAATGTCTCTGCTTTTGAATATGCTGATCTAGGTTGGTCATAACTCTCCTTGCAAGGAGTAACCGTCTTTTAATTTCATGATTGAAATCACCATCTGCAGTGTTTTGGAGCCCACAAAAATAAAATCTGACACTGTTTCCACTGTTTCCCCATCTACTTCCCGTGAAGTGATGGGACCAGATGCCATGATCTTCGTTTTCTGAATGTTGAGCTTTAAGCCAACTTTTTCACTCTCCTTCTTCACTTTCATCAACAGGGTTTTTAGTTCCTCTTCACTTTCTGCCATAAGGGTGGTGTCATCTGCATATCTGAGGTTACTGATATTTCTCCCAGCAATCTTGATTCCAGCTTGTGCTTCTTCCAGCCCAGGATTTCTCATGATGTACTCTGCATAGAAGTTAAATAAGCAGGATGACAGTATACAGCCTTGATGTACTCCTTTTCCTATTTGGAACCAGTCTGTTGTTACATGTCCAGTTCTATCTGTTGCTTCCTGACCTGCATATAGGTTTCTCAAGTGGCAGGTTAGGTGGTCTGGTATTCCCATCTCTTTCAGAATTTTCCAGTTTATTGTGATCCACACAGTCAAAGGCTTTGGCATAGTCAATAAAACAGAAATAGATGTTTTTCTGGAACTCTTTTGCTTTTTCGATGATCCAACAGATGCTGGCAATTCGATCTCTGGTTCCTCTGCCTTTTCTAAATCCAGCTTGAATTCCTGGAAGTTCACGGTTCATGTATTGCCTAAGCCTGGCTTGGAGAATTTTGAGCATTACTTTACTAGTGTGTGAAAGTGAAAGTGAAGTTGCTCAGTCATGTCTGACTCTTTGCGACCCCATGGACAATAGCCCAACAGGCTCAGCCGTCCATGGGATTTTCCAGGAAAGAATACTGGAGTAGGCTGCCACCTCCTTCTGCAGGGCATCTTCCCAACCCAAAGATTAAACCCCAGTCTCCTGCATTGCAGACAGATGCTTTACTATCTGAGCCACCAGGGAAGACTACCGTAGATGAGTGCAATTGTGTGGTAGTTTGAGCATTCTTTGACATTGCCTTTCTTTGGGATTGGGATGAAAACTGATCTTTTCCAGTCCTGTGGCCACTGCTGAGTTTTCCAAATTTGCTAGCATATTGAGTGCAGCACTTTCACAGCATCATCTTTCAGGATTTGGAATAGCTCAACTGGAATTCCATCACCTCCACTAGCTTTGTTTGTAGTGATGCTTTCTAAGGCCCACTTGACTTCACATTCCAGGATGTCTGGCTGTAGGTCAGTGATCACACCATCGTGATTATCTGGGTCGTGAAGCTGTTTTTTGTACAGTTCTTCTGTGTATTCTTGCCACCTCTTCTTAACATCTTCTGCTTCTGTTAGGTCCATACCATTTCTGAGCTTTATTGAGCCCATCTTTGGTAATTTTCCCTTGGTATCTCTCATTTTCTTGAAGAGAACTCTTTGGTTCTTTGGTCTTTAGTCTTTCCCACTCTATATATAACTTTTTGAGGAATTACCAAACCACTTTACCAAGCAGTTTTAGCATTTTACATTCACACCAGCAATGTATAAGTTCTCCATATTCTCTCAAACACTTGCCATTTTGGGTCTTTTTGATTAGCCATCACAGTGGATTTAAAGTGATATCTCACTGTGGTTTGATTTAAATTTTCAATTTCTTAGTGACTAATGACGTTGAACATTTCCCCTGGGCTTAATGATCACTTGCATATAGTCTTTAAAAAGTATTCCCATTTTTTTTTTTTGTTATGTTTTAAGTATGTTATTTTTATTTTGCTCTGGTGATTGTGTCCTTTACATATTGAGTACAAGTACTTTTACCAGACACATAGTTTGTGAATCTATCTTTTTCTACTCTGTGGGTTTTCAGTTCACTTTCTTATTGGCATCCTTTGAAACATGAAAGTTTTAAATTTTGATGAATCCCAGTTTCTTTCTTTCTTTCTTCTTGACTGTACTCTGTCTCCTCCATGGGGGTGGCGGGGCGGGGGTGGGAAATCACTGCCTAATGCAATGCTATGAAAATTTACATCTGTGTTTTCTTTTAAAAGTTCTATGATTTTAGCTTTCACACTTAGATCTTTGAACCATTTCAAAATAATTTTGTATGTGTTGTGAGGATTTCAAATTCTTTGTTTTGCATTTAGAAAATGGTGGGCCAATTCTCTTCCATTTGAATTATCTTGGCACCCTTGTCAAAAATCATTTCATTACTGATTTTAGTCATTTCAGTCTTTGATTTTTCCTCTGGGTCAGATTCGTTAAAAGTTGGTCAATTTCCCCCTCCCCTTCAAAGAGCCAATTTTTAAAAATTAATTTTATCTAATGTTTTTCTGTTCTCTCTTTCATTAATTTCTGCTCTAATATTTATTTCCTTCATTTTGCTCTTTTGAGTTTATTTTTCTTTTTCTAGTTTCTTAAGGCAGAAGGTTATTAACTTGAGATTTCCTATACGGACATTTAAAACTATCATATTCTCATTATTTTTGCTGCATTCTAGAATTTTTTTTTGTCTTTTAATCTACTTTTTATTTTTTTTAATTTATTTATTTTAATTGGAGGCTAACTACTTTACAATATTGTAGAAGTTTTTTTTTTAATATATTGTTTTATCATTTTATTTCATCTTAAAGCATTTTCTAATTTTCCTTTTGATTTTGTTTTTGGATCATTACTTATTTAGAAACATACTGCTTAATTTCCAAATATTTGTGTACTTCTCAAAGTTTCTCAGTACTGATTTGTAATTTTTTTCACTATGGTCTGAAAACATACTTTGTAGAACTTCGTTTTTAATTTCAGACTCTCTTGTGGTGTTAAGTCTTTATTTTTCATGCAAGCTACCATTGCACTACTATGATCACATATGCAGAACTGAACACGCCGCTTTATGTGGGAACTAGCGAATATTTCCAGACACTCGGTCTTGAAAACAAAAATGAGTAAACACCATTTATTGATATTTTTATGAATTACTGAGCTGTCTTATTATTGGCTGTCTTTACCTGAAAGTACAAGTATAGTCATTTCTGCAGCCTTCAGGCAATTTTAAAATGCTTGTTAACATTTGGAATATCAATTTTGGACAATAAATTTTTTGTCCATTTATTAATTTGGTTATTCTATTTTTTATTTGTTGAGTTATACGAGTCTTTTATATATTCTGAATATTTCCTCCTTATCAGATATATGATTTGAAAATATTTTCTCCCAGTCTGCAGGCTGTCTTTTCCTTCTGTTGACTGTGTCTTTTGATGCAGAAAAGTATTTAAATTCTATATAGTTCCATTTGTCTATTTATGCCTTTGTGTGTGTGCTTTTGGTGTCATAGTCAATAAGCCATTGCCAAGTTCAATGTCATGAGTTTTCTCTATTTTCTTCTGTAAGTCTGAGTTTTAGAGTTTGAATTTAGGTCATAGCTACATTTCAAATTGAATTTCTACATATAATATTATAAAATAAGGGTCCAACTTTATTCTTTTTCATTTGCATATTAGATGTGCACTTTTTTAGCTTATCTTACTTAGACTTTCTTAAGCTTATTAAACATACACACACACACACACGTTTGTGCTGTTGTAATTTTCAATCCCAGAATCTGAATTTGATCCTTTATTCTGTGATTCTTATGTCTTTTTCGCTACTCTGTATTTTGTGAGACATCATTCTAATCTTTTCTTTTAATCCTTAGATGTTGCTTTTGTTAGTTCCTAGAACATATTTATAACAGTTGGTTTAAAATCTGTTTAGATAAGTCCAATGTGAAGTCCTCAGGGGCAGTTTTGGTTGACTATTATATTTCGCTCAGTATATAGGTTGTATTTTCTTGTTTTTATCTTTTTTTTATCTCATGTTTTTGATATAGAAGATGGAAATTCAAAATAGTATGAAGTGGTGAATACAAATCTCTGATCAAAATTCTTTGTCATATGTGTTCACTGAAGTGTCTGCCCAATTAGCAAATGATGAGCTAATCATCGAACAGAGATTTCCTCAAATGCTTTAAACCCACACTTTCCAGTCTGCTGAGGGCCTCTATGTACAATAAGCCTTCAAATTCAGGCGTGCACTTCACAACTTTGCCTTTGCTTTTTGTTCCAGCATGTGCAAAGCCTCCAGGTCAGGCAGTGATGAGAAAAATAACATTCCTTCTGCCACTCCAGCATCTGTGAGGTTGTTGCTTACAAGGCTACCATGATTAAAAGCCTTTTGTTTTCAAAACCACTTTAGAAAGGGATGGGAACATGTTAAAATACAGCAAAGCTCACCTTTTTTATTGAGATTCAGTTATATTTCTCAAGTAGATGCTCCTTGGATTTTTTCAAGCCTTTGATTCATTTTCAGAGTTCTGAGAAACTTGATTTGGACAATTTTGCCAGCCAGTATGTTCTCAGGTGGCCTCCGCTTCCAGCGACTTGGAGCAGGACCTGGGTTCCCAGCCAGAGACTGAGGCTGGCAGGAGCGGTAAACGCACTAAGTCCTAACTGCTAGACCAGCGGTCAGTGACAAAGGCTCTGGGCCTTCGGCTTTGCAAAAAGAACTTCCACGAAGATAGAAAGTAGTGAAGTGAGTAAAGAATTCATTAAGAGGAAAAAGAGAACAGTACATGTGGACAGACACACGGGCAGACTCAGAGGCAGAGCCCCTGCGTCGCGTCCGCCTGGCAGCGTAAACCACTTATTGAGGACATTTCTTCTGGGTGTCCTTTGGCCAGTCGTTTTGATTTGCCCAGTTCACAGTCAGATTTATTGTATCTCAGAATCCTCCCAACTGTTCACATACATCTCTTAGGCAAGATGGATTCGACCAAAGAGGCCTGTGAGTAGAGCATCTCTTGACATTACTCACCTTTGACCCCCAAGGAGCTTTTCTGTGCCTGTGTGGCCGGGAAGGTCTCCTGGCTTCAAGAATGAAAAACGTATGGTCTGGGCAGGGACCAGCTTCCTCCCTTAACTGTTCTGCTGTTTTCGACTTGGAGTTTTGGTTCACAGGGAATGAGTCTCCGATTGCTTTACCCTGGGAGTTGGGGGTGGGCTTCTACCTCTGGCCTCAGCTATTCTCACTTTTTTTAATAGAGGGGTAGATTTTTGGAAGATTTTACTCTGTAATTCTCACACATTCACATATTTTAAACAGGGTCAATAGTCCCATATTTAATAATTTAATGTACTTTGTTGGGGAAAGAAATGGCAACTCATCCTTTATTCTTGCCTGGAAAATCCTGCGGATTTTCTCCCGAGGACACTGAAGGACTACACTCCAAAGGATCAAAAGATGCTTATTGATCTTCAAACAATGAATATGTGGAGACTCTGCTCCATATTTTCCAAATTATGAAACACATGTACAACTACATCACTTCAAGGATTCCTCCCTTATTTACAAGTGTAATTGCAATTTCCTAGGCTTGGTTTTCTTCCCAAATGGATTCTAGTGTCAATGGTTTGGGGTTTTTGATTAGGGGAAATTGTTTCCTACATTGACCGGACTCATAAATATTTTACACAACAATTTAAATTGCTTTTTGTAATAAATACTAACTCTGTTTACACTCTGAGTAAAGGAAAAACACTCTGAACTTGATTTTAAAGGCTTTCCATGAGAGGAGTTCAAGTAGATTTTGACAGCTTTTTTTATAAAAGGGGTTTTAACTGTCTCCCAGTTGCAATTATCATAAACCACAGATGTTCTCTTTATAACTTGGGGTTATATGCGTATGGGGGAATCATGCTCAATTACAAAGTCAGGAGTTTAAACCTCAAATTTTTAAATGCAAATTTCCGTTTTATACATATTATCTAAATAATCAGAATTTCACTCTAATAAGGCAAAAAGCACCAGATACACTTCTATCTATTATCTATATTAATGCACTAAACTTAAAATGCTGATTTCCATTGGATGGTCCTCAAAACTGATGAACATTGAATATAATACTCATTATTTAAGCAAATTTAAATAAATATTGAAATAAAAGAAGAAGTGAAGGAATTTGTGTGTTTAAATGTGTTTTCAGTCTGGCTTTCAGAAGAGTTATTCATTTACAAATAAAACAGTTTATTGCTTATCTTGTAAACATATGTCCAAATAGACAAAAAACTTTTAGGAAAATCATTAATGTTACTAATGTTAAAATACACTCACCAGTTCATAAGGTACTTTGTGAAACTCTGGCTACAACCATAGAAAAAGAGCTTCTATAATATAAACATTATCAAGAAAACTTTGTTTTAAGGGAACTTCAAAGAAACAGCAATTTATAGGATTTTGGATTAAATTTATTACTACACTTAACATTCTTTGGCATTGCCTTTCTTTGGGATTGGAATGAAAACTGATGTTTTCCAGTCCTGTGGCCACTGCTGAGTTTTCCAAATTTGCTGGCATATTGAGTGCAGCACTTTCACAGCATCATCTTTCAGGATTTGGAATAGCTCCACTGGAATTCCATCACCTCCACTAGCTTTGTTCGTAGTGATGCTTTCTAAGGTCCACTTGACTTCACATTCCAGGATGTCTGGCTCTAGGTCAGTGATCACACCATCGTGATTATCTGGGTCGTGAAGCTGTTTTTTGTACAGTTCTTCTGTGTATTCTTGCCACCTCTTCTTAACATCTTCTGCTTCTGTTAGGTCCATACCATTTCTGTCCTTTATCATGCCCATCTTTGCATGAAATGTTCCTTTGGTATCTCTGATTTTCTTGAATAGATGCCTAGTCTTTCCCATTCTGTTGTTTTCCTCTATTTCTTTGCATTGATCACTGAAGAAGGCTTTCTTATCTCTTCTTGCTATTCTTTGGAACTCTGCATTCAGATGCTTATATCTTTCCTTTTCTCCTTTGCTTTTTACTTCTCTTCTTTTCACAGCTATTTGCAAGGCCTCCCCAGACAGCCATTTTGCTTTTTTGCATTTCTTTTCCATGGGGATGGTCTTGATCCCTGTCTCCTGTACAATGTCATGAACCTCATTCCATAGTTCATCAAGCACTCTATCTATCAGATCTAGGCCCTTAAATCTCAGACTATCACACAATTGCACTCATCTCACATGCTAGTAAAGTAATGCTCAAAATTCTCCAAGCCAGGCTTCAGCAATATGTGAACCGTGAACTTCCTGATGTTCAAGCTGGTTTTAGAAAGGGCAGAGGAACCAGAGATCAAATTGCCAACATCCTCTGAATCATTGAAAAAGCAAGGGAGTTCCAGAAAAACATCTATTTCTGCTTTATTGACTATGCCAAAGCCTTTGACTGTGTGGATCACAATAAACTGTGGAAAATTCTGAAAGAGATGGGAATACCAGACCACCTGATCTGCCTCTTGAGAAATCTGTATGCAGGTCAGGAAGCAACAGTTAGAACTGGACATGGAACAACAGACTGGTTCCAAATAGGAAAAGGAGTACATCCAAGACTGTATATTGTCACCCTGTTTATTTAATTTATATGCAGAGTACCTCATGAGAAATGCTGGACTGGAAGAAACACAAGTTGGAATCAAGATTGCTGGGAGAAATATCAATAACCTCAGATATGCAGATGACACCACCCAGGAACTAAAAAGTTTCTTGAAGGTAAAAGGGGAGAGTGAAAAAGTTGGCTTAAAGCTCAACATTCAGAAAACGAAGATCATGGCATCCGGTCCCATCACTTCATGGCAAATAGATGGGGAAACAGTGGAAACAGTGTCTGACTTTATTTTTCTGGGCTCCAAATTGACTACTGAATGGTGACTGCAGCCATGAAATTAAAAGACGCTTACTCCTTGGAAGGAAAGTTATGACCAACCTAGATCACATATTCAAAAGCAGAGACATTACTTTGCCAACAAAGGTTCGCCTAGTCAAGGCTATGGTCTTTCCTGTGGTCATGTATGGATGTGAGAGCTGGACTGTGAAGAAGGCTGAACGCCGAAGAATTGATGCTTTTGAACTGTGGTGTTGGAGAAGACTCTTGAGAGTCCCTTGGACTGCAAGGAGATCCGACCAGTCCATTCTGAAGGAGATCAGAACTGGGATTTCTTTGGAAGGAATGATGCTAAAGCTGAAACTCCAATACTTTGGCCACCTCCTGCGAAGAGCTGACTCATTGGAGAAGACTCTGATACTGGGAGGGATTAAAGGCAAGAGGAGAAAGGGACGACAGAGGATGAGATGGCTGGATGGCATCACTGACTCGATGGATGTGAGTCTCAGTGACCTCTGGGAGTTGGTGATGGACAGGGTGGCCTGGCGTGCTGCGATTCATGGGGTCACAAAGAGTTGGACATGCCTGAGTGACTGATCTGATCTGATCTGATCTGACACTTAACATACCTCTATGAATTCTCTGCTTGTTGTAAATATTAAAGAATTACCATCTACTGAAAGTTTATTAAATATTCTGCACATACAACTCAACAGGAAAAGAATAAACAGTCCAAGTAAAGATTAAGCATGAGATCTAAATAGACATTTTTCAAAAAAAAATATACAAATGACCAACAAGTATATAACAATGTGCTCACAACCATTAATCATCAAGGAAATGCAAATCAAAACCACAATAAGCTATCACCTCACACCTATTAAAATTGTTGTCAAAAAGGCAAGAAGTGACAAGTGTCGGCAAGGATGTGAAGAAAAGGGAAGACTTGTGTGCTGTTGGTGAGCACGTAAATTGATGCAGCCATTATGGAAAACAGTATGGAAGTCTCTCAAAAAGTCTAAAAACCACTCTATGATTTCTATGATTCAGTAATTCCACTACTGGGTATTTATGCAAAGGGAACAAAAGTATTAACTTGAAAAGTTATTACAGTCCCTATGTTCATTGCAGCATTACTTACAAAATCCAACACACGGAAACAACCTACATCCATGAATGAAGGTATGGATTAAAAAAAAAAAAATGTGACATTTCACACACGCACACACACACACACACCCCCCAGTGGAATATTATTAATAGGCCTTGCATGCTGTGGTCCATGGGGTCGCAAAGAGTCGGAAATGACTGAGCAACTGAACTGAACTGAACTGCTCCTTTCTCCTGGGTGCTGGGGCACAAAGTTCTGTCTGTGCCCTCTGAGAGTCTATTTCCCAGTCCTGTGAAAGTTCTCTTGTGGGGTTCATGGTGACCTGCTCCAAGAGGCCTTATGCCGTACCCAAACCTGCTGCGCCCAGAGCCCCTGCCCCTGTGGCAGTCCAGTGCTGACCCGTACCTCCACAGGAGACGCTCAGATACAGTTCCGTCTCAGTCACCGTGGGGTCTCTGGGTCCTGTGCACAAGAGCTGTTTGAGCCCGCTGAGCACCTCTGGTGGGAATGGGGTTTGATTCTAAATGCAAATTTGCCCCTCCTACCATCTTGCTGAGGCTTCTCCTTTGCCCTTGGACGTGGGGTATCTCCTCAGGGCTGGTCTACGGGAGTGCAGCCGCTGCTCCTGACCTTAATTCTCCAAGCCAGGCTTCAACAATATGTGAACTGTGAACTTCCAGATGTTCAAGCTGGTTTTAGAAAAGGCAGAAGAACTAGATAGCAAATTGCCAACATCTGCTGAATCATCAAAAAAGAAAGAGCCCTCCAGAAAAACATCTATTTCTGCTTTTGACAATAAAAGACTTTGACTGTGTGGATCACAATAAACTGTGGAAAATTCTTCAAGAGATGGGAATACCAGACCACCTGACCTGCCTCCTGAGAAATCTGTGTGCAGGTCAGGAAGCAACAGTTAGAACTGGACATGGAAAAACAGACTGGTTCCAAATAGAAAAAGGCTGTATATTGTCACCCTGCTTATTTAACTTCTATGCAGAGTACACTGGGCTGGAGGAAGCACAAGCTGGAATCAAGATTGCTGGGAGAAACATCAGTAACCTCAGATATGCAGATGACACCACCCTTATGGCAGAAAGTGAAGAGGAACTAAAAACCCTCTTGATGAAAGTGAAAGAGGAGAGTGAAAATGTTGGCTTAAAGCTCAACATTCAGAAAACTAAGATCACGGCATCCAGTTCCATCACTTCATGGCAAATAGATGGGGAAACAGTAGAAACAGTGGCTGACTTTATTTTGGGAGGCTCCAAAATCACTGCAGATGGTGACTGCAGTCATGAAATTAAAAGACACTTGCTCTTTGGAAAGAGAGTTATGACCAACCTAGACAGCATATTCAAAAGCAGAAACATTACTTTGCCAACAAAGGTTCGCCTAGTCAAGGCTATGGTTTTTCCTGTGGTCATGTATGGATGTGAGAGTTGGATTATAAAGAAACCTGAGTGCAGAAGAGTTGATGCTTTTGAAGTGTGGTGTTGGAGAAGACTCTTGAGAGTCCCTTGGACTGCAAGAAGATCCAACCAGTCCATCCTAAAGGAGATCATTCCTGAATATTCATTGGAAGGACTGATGTTGAAGCTGCAACTCCAATACTTTGGCCACCTGATGCGAACAGCTGACTCATTGGAAAAGACCCTGATGCTGGGAAAGAATGAAGGCAGGAGGAGAATGGGGTTACAGAGGATGAGATGGTTGGATGGCATCACTGACTCAATGGTCATGAGTTTGGGTAAACTCCGGGAGTTGGTGACGGACAAGGAGGCCTAGCATGCTGCAGTCCATGGGGTCCAAAGAGTTGGACATGAGTGAATGAGTGAACTGAATTGACTCCCAGCTGCTTATAGATGAAATAAAACTGTCCTAATTCAAGATATATTTAACTTATTTTCTAGTGATAAAAATGTAAAATATTTTGAAGTATTAATCTATGTATATCACACTTAGATTCCTCCAGTTCCTTTTTCACCCTCATAATCCCTGTTATATTTTTGTCCAAGACACACAAGGCTTTGGTTTGTTCCAAGGAAATCTTATCACGTAGAACTGTTACTAACATCAAATTATTGTGTTTCTTTGGACTACATTCAAGTGTAAGTACAACTTAAAGAATACATAACTGAAATCCTTCACCACCACTCAGGCTAGAAAAAGATGCTTCAACCTAAAAAAGAAAAACAAAGCTCAGAGGAGAATCAAGACTATTAGATGTTGGGGAAGTTGCAGCCAGAGCTCTTTGCTAAGAGGGGGAATAGAACCACAGAGAGATTTGGGTATTAAGAATGGAAGAATGTGTATCCCATCCTGTCTGACTGCCTTGAGTATTGACCAGCCTCCCAGTGTTCCTTCTCATTATGGCATTGATAAGTGGAGTATACATGACGACATGGAGATCTCAGAGAAGTGGCTTGGAATAGCCCGTCTAGTTCTCATACATGTAGTTGAAGGGGCATTAACTGTCACCCATATCATCTCAATCATTGAGTCAGAGTGTTGCAGGCAAGACACTATGAACCAGTCAAGTCACAGTAGTTTTTTTCCTAGTAAATAGAGTAAAGGCCATACTCCAAAAATGAAATGGCAAAGTATTTCTGCAGATATTGTCATAATGTAGTTCAAGTCAATGATCAGATGCAAAGCCTGAGGATAGGATGATATGCACTCTTCCAAACCTCCAATTTAATGCTTCTGCAATGAGAAATGATAGAAGAGTAGAATATATTGCTTGAGTTTTCTTTCGGAAGCAAAAGAAAACATTGGAGTGGCTGTTTTCATCCTAAAAGGAGTAAGAGTTTAAGATGGAGAGGAAATGGATTTATTTCAGACAAATAAAGTTACATTTATCATCTTTCCTCCAAAACTCCCATGAAAAGTGAGCTTTGAAGTTTTATACCTGTCTTTAATAATTATAAAGCCAGTCTACAGCTGCTATTGAAGACCTGCATAACAAATTTATGACAGGATTTAAATGAACACCTGATTAGATACATGAAAATATTTATACAAATTGAGTGCCTACCATGCTGCAGACATTCTTTCTTTTTGTCATACTGGTCCTTTACAAATGTATTCACTTTGTTCTTGGCCATAATCTTAAGAGATTCGAGACTCTACCAATATTAAACCAGAGGCTCAAATACACTGAATAATTTATGCAAGTCTCATACAGCTTGTGACTGGCAAGGTTGGGTTTGAATGTGAGCCATTTACTTCAAAGTAGAAACTCTTTGGGATGTCAGAACACAGTCTTTCCCTGCTAAACATCATTTGTTATCAGTTCCTACTCAAGCGCGACTTAAGTTTACAAGGACCTTTTACCACTCTTGCAGCTTCATTTCAAGAATCCAAAGGCCTTGGCCAATGCCATGTTTCTGCAGAGGGAGCTTCTGCCTTCTTCAGCAGCTTTGGAACTAGGGCAGTTTTGGCATCAATTTTTAGCTCTCCACTGCAAACTGAACACGCAAAACGTAGTTGGGGGGTGGGATGTGTTTTTCACTCCTGATGAAAGGAGAAAGATCTACTGGATTTTTGACAAAAGTCTTGGGTTAGTAAAGACATTAATAGTATAATGCCTCAGGGTAAGTCACCTCAAATCTTGAACACACATGTTTCTCTCATAAAAAGTAGAGATGTTGAAAGTGCATTTGGAATTAGACTTTAGGGCTGACCACAGAGTCCTCCCACTGTCTAGTTCAGGAGACGTCATTCGGGGTACTCTTTTTATCTTTCAACCGAGTCCTGACCAAATAGCGTTCTTTCTGGCATTCTTCATATTTCTTATAAGTATTGTCTCTTAATACTCCTTTACCATGGCTGTAGAAATTTATAGAAAAGTCTAATGGTTGGCATACACTAAATTATTCTTATCAACTGTGGCTGCTGAAGCTTTTTTTTTTTTTCTTTTGTACATGATTTTATGACCACATCATTGGAAACTTTAAAGACAAGGTCTCTGACAATTTAATTCACTCCATCATTTTTTCTAGAAGTTTCTTAGCAATTAATTTGTAACCTCTGCTGCCTGTTTTTGCTGCAAGAGCATTTTCTTAATTAACCTATGGGAATAGACATTTATTAAAAAAAAAAAAAAAAAAAAGCTGCCTTGAGAACATTATTTCAGACTCACCACTGCCTAGCAAAATAAGAAGCTTTCTACAGAATTAAGAGAAAATAATTTCAGGGGCTATTATTCCAATGTTAAGCATGGTCTGACAAAACAGATTAAATTGAATTGCTCACATTAGAGTATTTCTTCTCTTGCTACTGAGACTGAGGAATGCATTGGTAAATACCTTGATGAAATAGTCACAAAATGTAAATCTTATTGTAGAGAATAATTGCTTGTCATAGATTGGAAGCATGGTATAATCAACATTTTACATATTCCCTTTAAGACTTAAAAAAAAAAAAAACTATTTTGATGCCATACTATTATTGATCCAAGAAAATGCTAGCCTGTTTTTTAAATCTTAGATGAAGTAAATATATTTTTCACCTTAAAAAAAAATGAGATTGTGGAGAGTCTTTGCATTATAATATGTGTCCCAGTCACCATACCTTGAGGAAGGACTCTTCTAGCAACCTTTGAAATGTGTGGTCTTGTCAATTCAGAAACTCCGCAAAATGTTCTTAAATCCAAGAAATTTGTTTTTTTTCCTCTTAGGTCTGTTTCTAATGGCTGGAAACACATTTTTCCATTTATGAATAATCTGTTTTTTTCTATAAGGGCTTATTCTAGCCCCTTGAGCAGGATAACTTAAAATATCACTAACTTTTCTTTTGCTCATATTCATATGAGTATTTTGCCTTTCCATTACTGTTCACTGGGTTATCAAGGCAAGCATACTGAAGTGAAGGGAAGAAGCCCTTCCCTTTTCCAGTGGACCACTTTTGTCAGAACTCTCTACTCTGACCCATCCATCTTGGATGGCCCTACACGGCATGGCTCATAGTTGCATTGAGTTAGACAAGGCTGTGGTCCATGTGATCAGATTGGTTAGTTTTCTGTGATTGTGGTGTCCATTCTGTCTGCCCTCTGATGATAAGGATAAAAGGTTTGTGGAAGCTTGCTGATGGGAGGGGCTGGATATGGAGGAATCTGAGTCTTGCTCTGATGGCCAAGGCCATGCTCAGTAAATCTTAAATCTGATTGTTTATTGATACTTGGGGTTGTGTCCCTCCCTGCAATTTTGCCTGAGGACAAACTATGGTAGGGGTCATGGCATTAATGACAGCCTCCTTCAAAAGGGCTTATGTGAGGACTGTTGCATTTAGTGCTCTTGATCCCATGGCAGCCACTGTCGACCCACGTGTCTGCTGGAGACTCCTGGACACTCAGGAATACCAGCTGAGTTATTTTAAATCCTAAAAGATGATCCTGTGAAAGTGTTACACTCAGTCTGACAGCAAATTTGGAAAACACAGTTTTCACTCCAATCCCAAAGAAAGGTGATGCCCAAAAATGTTCAAACTACAGTACAATTGCACTCATCTCACACACTAGCAAAGTAATGCTCAAAATTCTCCAAGCTAGGTTTCAACAGTACATGAACCGAGAACTTCCAAATGTTCAAGCTGGATTTAGAAAAAGCAGAGGTATTAGAGGTCAAGTTGCCAACATCCATTGGAGCAATCATAGAAAAAGCAAGAGAATACAGAAAAAAAAAAAAAAACATCTACTTCTGCTTCAAAACTTTTGACTGTGTGGATCACAACAAACTGTGGAAAATTCTGAAAGAGATGGGAATGCCAGATCACATTACCTGCCTCCTGAGAAATTTGCATGCAGGTCAGGAAGCAACAGTTAGAACTGTACTTCAAACTACTGACTGATTCCAAATTGAGAAAGAAATACATCAAGGCTATATATAGTCACCTTGCTTATTTAACTCATATACAGAGTACATCATGATGGATAAAGCACATGCTGGAATCATGATTTCTGGGAGAAATATCAATAACCTCAGATATGAAGATGACACCACCCTTATGGCAGAAAGTGAAGAGGAACTAAGGAGCCTCTTGATGAAAGTGAAAGAGAAGAGTGAAAAAGCTGGCTTAAAACTCAACATTCAGAAAATGAAAGTCATGTCATCTGGTTCCATCACTTCATGGCAAATAGATGGAAAGCAATGGAAAGAGTGACAGACTTTATTTTCTTGGGCTCCAAAATCACTGCAGATGGTGACAGCAGCCATGAAATTAAAAGACACTTGCTCCTTGGAAGAAAAGCAATGACAAACCTGGACAGTGCATTAAAAGCAGAGACGTTATTTTGCTGACAAAGGTCTGTATAGTCAAAGCTATGGTTTTTCCAGTGGTCATGTATGGATGTGAGAGTTGGACCATAAAGGAGGCTGAGTGCCAAAGAATTGATGTTTTTGAATTGAGGTGTTGGAAAAGATTCTTGAGAGTCCCTTGGACTGCAAAGAGGTCCAACCAGTCCATCCTAAAGGAAAGCAGTCCTAAATATTCATTGGAAGGACTGATGCTGAAGCTGAAGGTCTAATACTTTGGCCACCTGATGTGAAGAACCAGCTCACTGGAAAAGACCCTGAAGTTGGGCAAGATTGAGCACGGGAGGGGAAGGGGACAACAGAGGATGAGATGGTTGGATGGCATCATCGACTCAATGGACAGGAATCTGAGTAAACTCCGGGAGTTAGTGATGGACAGGGAAGCCTGCCATGCTGCATTCCATGGGGTCACAAAGTCAGACATGACTGAGTGACTGAACTGAACTGATATTAGTATTTTAAGAAATTGTGGGAAATTATAAAATTTTATCCAAGATAACAGAATGTGCTAAAAAACCCTGATTTTTTTCCTTTGTGATAATATAATTTGAAAATTAGAATAATTATTTTGTAATAAATATAGTATGTTATAATTTAAGCAATTTAATTTTAACCTCTCCAGTGTTCTTGCCTGGAGAATCCCAGGGACGGTGGAGCCTGGTGGGCTGCCGTCTATGGGGTCACACAGAGTCAGACACGACTGAAGTGACTTAGCATAGCAATCATAGCCTTGACATTCTGATTTATTAATAAAATCTGTGTCAATAAGCTAATGGTCTTTATGTTTCATTTAAAGTCACACTCTGATTTTTAGAAACTTAGAGAAAAATTTTAGGACCTATAAGAAAGGTTTCTCTAATAAACAATTTATCTTAAGTCCAGAACTGAAACACAAGGAGAGTTTTGACATTTTGAATCAGGTCCAAGGAACTGGCAGTGTGAAGCCACATGAAAATGCAAAGAACATTTTAAAGAAAAGGTTACTATAATCTTTTGCAGTAATACTAAAGATATATAGTTCACATTATGCCAGATTTAGATAGAATTACTTGGGGGAAAATGTTCTTATTCTACTGAAACTATCTTTCTTCTCCTCATCAATTAGATAACATATTAGGCATTAGTGATAGAAAGATATTTGAAAGCAATGCCATTTTAGCATAATCCTGATTAATGTCTATAAAGTTCTATAGGCTGAATTAAGAAAAACTCCATATTAAAGGAAAACTATGGATTCACGTCTATAGCACAGGAAGAAATATGGTCAAAATTGTGACCTTGAGATTCTCTATGGTAGCACACAATTGCCTTCCAAATCACCAAAGAATTTTTATAAATTGCAATTTGTAGTGTTAACAGTGAATTTTGCTGCACTTAGTTACTAATTAGTAACTCATGGACAATCTATTGAAATGATATCTTCTATTATTAGGCCAGTGATTCTATTATACTACAAGTTCAAAAGTTGGAGTATAAACGTGAATACTCACGAAGCCAGTATTTGAATCTTCCTATTGTTAAATCAAAAGCCATGAATTGAGGACATCACTATGAAGACAGAACTTGATGGAAATCTGGAGAATTAAACACTCAGTTTCTGGGAAATCTGATCCACCTTAAGATCTTTTTTTTTTTTTTTTAACCAGGTATTAACGTTCCTAAGGTGTGATGAAAAAGTTTAGTGGTGTCTAAAATGGCTTGACTTGGTCTCAGGTGGTCACTGGGCAGTGGAGTCTTTATGGAATGTCCATAATGATGAAGCAAGAGGCAAAGCACATGCTATTCCTGGGACGGCAAAAGCTGAATGTAACGTGCCCTTTCCAGACTAAGTTACCTTAAAATATTCCTATGACAAACAGAAATTATTAGGGATTTAATGAAGAGCAGGGCCACACCTGGGCTTCCCTGGGGGCTCAGTGGTAAAGAACCCGCCTGTCAATGCAAGAGACGCAGGAAACCCAGAATTGATCCCTGGGTTGGGAAGATCCCCTGGAGAAGAAAAGGACAACCCACTCCAGTATTCTTGCCTGGAAAATTTGATGGACAGAGAAGCTCAGTGGGCTCCAGTCCTTGCGGTCGCAAAGAGTGGGATACAACTGAACAACTAAACAAGGCGCAGAACCAGTCTCTCAGCGTGTTCCTCCCCACAGGCTCAAAACATCGAGATTACAAAGTGGTAAATGCTGGGAGGGAATCAAAAGAATGCTCTTTTATCCATGTAACTGACTCTGATAAATACATGGTCTTTACGTTTATATCTCTCTTTTTAATTTTATTTTTATTTTATTTAACTTTACAATATTGTATTGGTTTTGCCATGTATCAAAATGAATCTGCCACAGGTATACCTGTGTTCCCCATCCTGAACCCTCCTCCCTCCCCATACCATCCCTCTAGGTCGTCCCAGTGCACCAGCCCCAGGCATCCAGTATCAGGCATCGAACCTGGGCTGGCGACTCGTTTCATATATGATAGTATACTTATTTCAGTGCCATTCTCCCAAATCATCCAAACTAATCCATTCAGTCTCTCATGTCACACTTCTACATAAGGGTATGAATTTTAACTGGCACTGCTTTGAAAAGAAGGCATCTCTTCATCAAGACAGCAGAGTGAAAATGTTAGTCGCTCAGTTGTGTGTGACTCTGTGACCCCATGGACTGCAGCCTGCCAGGATCCTCTGGCCATACAATTCTCCAGGCAAGAATACTGCAGTGGTTAACTACTCCTTTCTCTGGGGAATCTTCCCAATCCAGGGATCAAACCCTGGTCTCCTGCATCTCTGACACTGCAGGCGGGTTGTTTACCATCTGAGCCCCCAGGGAAGCCCCTCAGGACAGCAAATAAGGTGATCAAGTCCAATCAATTCAAGTGAATTATTAAATTATGCCGGTTCTAAATAAGTTCATTTGCATTTCTTAAAAGATTCCTTATGTAATGTGTCATTCTGTTATTTACAAAACAGAAATAGACTCATAGACATTATGACTTCCAGTGACAGAGGAAAGAAAAATTAGGATGTTGGGATTAAAAGATATATGCAACTATGTATAAAATAGATAAACAGTGAGGACCTACTGTATACCACAGGGAACTATATTCAACCTATAAGGGAAAAGAATCTGAAAAAGAATATACATACATATCTGAAACATCGTGCTATACACTTGCAACTAGCATGGCATTGTAAATCAACTGTACTTCAGTTTTACTACAGCTACCTGAAAATCTTTTAATTTGATCAGCATAGTGTGTGCATGTGCGTGCGCGTGCATGTCAATGGGTGGGTGAATGGTGTGTGGGAGTGGGTGTGTGTGTGTGTGTGTAGTTAGCCTACTACTATATCAAGGAACAAATATGTACTTGATATTTTAAGTATGTAAACACACTTACAGAAAACCAATTCTCTCCCACAAAAATTTTAATCTAGACTACTGCATTAGCTAACTTGGGCCTCCATAACTAAATGTCATCAGCTGAGTGGCTAAGATAACATTGTTTTCTTATAGCTCTGGAGGCTAGACGTATAGGGTTGGCATGCCAGCATTGTCAGGTTCTGGAAAGCGTCCTCTTCCTAGTTTGCAAGTGGACATCTTCTTGCTGTGTCTTCACAACATGAGAGAAAGAGACCTCTCTAGCATCTCTTCTTATAAGGATACTAATCTTAAAGGATCAGGTCCCTATCGTATAATAATTAGGGACAAACAAGATAAACACAAAAGAGGAAAAACAAAAGAATATAAAATAATAGTATGAAAAAAAACATAGTTAAATTTCTGTGGCTGTTTAGATGAGAGTCTGTTTTTAGAAAACTGTTCCTAGAGTATGTAGTATCATATATAGAGGATATATACAGCAACCATGTTATTTATTCTCTAAGGTGAGTCCTTCAGAATGAAAGGGCCACCATTAATCATTGCAGAATTGGCCACCCCAAAGGCAGCCCATGTCATGGTGCCTGGAGCCACTGAGTTTTACTGAAGAATAGAGGCTTCCTTAGTAGCTCAGATGGTAAAGCATCTGCCTGCAATGTGGGATACCGTGGTTCCATCCCTGGGTTGGGAAGGTCCCCTGGAGAAGGAAATAGCAACCCACTCCAGTATTCTTGCCTGGAGAATTCCATGGACAGAGGAACCTGGTGGGCCACAGTCCATGGGGTTGCAAAGAGTCAGACACACACACACAGAGCATAAGAGGAACATGGAAGGGAGGATTTCTTTGCACTGAAATCGGTGGGGAGGTAGCCTCAGATTGGAAGTAAATGGAAGCCATGCAAAGCAGGAGTGCCCTGCTTAGAGCTGGGCTTCACTTTGATAAATTGAGAAGCAGTACAAGTGGACTGTATGGCAGATTTTATTAAAGGTGGTGGCTTTAGAAACAGAAGAGGATGCAGGCGAGAAATGTAAAGACAGACTTGATAGAACACAGGGATGAGGAGGAGGATCAAGGTAGCTCAGGGCTACAGGGAGTCGGTTGTCTTTTGGCCCGCTATCTTCTCCCTGATCTGATGATAAGTCATATCCGACTCTTGCGACCCCATGGACTATAGCCGACCAGGCTCCTCTGTCCACGGGTTTCTCCAGACAAAAATACTGGAGTATGTTGCCATTTCCTTCTCCAACTTTTTCCCTGCATGCTCCTTATTCTCTGCTCTGATCTGCAGGTCTGGCACTAAATATTCACAACCCGCCCTTTACAGTATAGAAGCGGGCTGTAAGTTCCAAACAGCATGAAACGCTGCCGCCCAGTTGAAAATCTGTGTGAGTGAACAGTAAGCCCAGGTGACCTCTCAAAGGTAATATTTTCTATAGCACGAAAGCATACCCAGCATGTTAGAGGAGTAATATATTAAACACTGTTCTGCGTGAGGGATCCTCCAAAATTCTCCAGGTGCCTCCTAGCTGAGATCTTTTCATCCTTTAAAATAAAAAGCAAAAGGCAATGCAGTCTGGGAATTAAAATGTTTCAAGATTTCTTATGCTGCCCTTTAAAAGCAGAGTTAGGTAGGTTTTAAGATAAGAAAAAGTGAAAAGATATTATGTTCTAAATCCTACACCACATGATGAAAAGCATTCTGAATGTGAGTCGAAAAGCAAGCAAGTCACTCTTCTCTGCTCTCCATCCTCTCTACCTACTCCCACTGCCCAGTGGGGGCAAAGTCCATTTTAGAACTTATCAGTTTACCCGAAACATATTTAGGTTTTGCATTTCTGGGTAGAAGGGCAGGAAAACAATGTCACACATAATTTTGTTCACTGATCAGACCAAAGTGTTATCATTTTGTTCTTGGTGACAGCTTTGAATATTTAGTTTTTATGAACTAGGATAGACTAGTTTCTTTCTTCTTTTTTTTTTTTCAAACTTTCTTGCTGCATGTCAAAGATGTGCTGAGGAATGATTTTTTGAGACATTTATCCACAGACTACAAACAGAAATCTCTTCCATAAGAACTGCTGCACCAGACCTTATGAGGCTTTTTAAAAGACTTAGTATTCAGTTGTGATCATCACATGCCTCAGAACAACTCATGGAAACATCACTTAACGATAACAACTTATGGCAGTCATTTACTTCTGAATCCATTGCTAGGCACCGGTCATACTCAGGAGTAATTAATTATCAGCCTGATGAAAGCTGCTACTTCTTCTCTCAGGCAGGGAAAGAAAAGCGTCTCTTTGTTTTGAGCTGTGAATACAGGTTTCAGGCGATGCAAGTGGGAAGTCTAGGCAGAGAAAGAAATAGCACAGGCACACACCAAGAAATCATAAAGACCTTGAAATAAGTAACCAAACATTTGAGAAAATATCAGATCTTGCAGTGAGATGAAATGTGTATGTTTGGAATATTCTGGGAGATCTGAAACCATCCCAGCTTTAATCATAAAGCCATTGATTCCTTCGTAGAATGTGCTCAGGGCAAGCAAGATACCAACCAGAAAGGCAGAGGAATTAAAACGTGATACAAGGGAACAAAAGCAAAGCTGAAAAACACAAGGCTAGCATGTGGCCCAAATATACCAATATTTCAGAGAATTTCATAGAAATAAAGTTTAAAATAATAAAGATGTGCAGACATGCAGTCTTTATAGAATGTAGTCTACTTTCCTCAGGACTTAGACAACTGATGAGAAAAGTAAGAGGCTGCAGAATGGGAATAAATCACACATGGAGCCAAAGTTTAAAAGTCAAGACCGGGCAATGTAAGTCCAGGGACAATGAAAAGAGTTGTGATATTTTTCCTTGGAGGAAACAAGAGATTTCATTCTATCTTAATTTCAAGCTGGAGTTCAGAACCTTGAGAGAGGAAGGAAGTGATGGTAAGAGGGCCATGGAAGGAAACTTCTAGAAAAATAATGATCTTTTTCTCTAATTGCTGAACTCCCAAGGGAAGTTAAAATAAGAAGGAATGTCTGTGCTTCGGTGATCAGACATAGAGGAAAGGAAAGTGAAGTTGCTCAGTCGTGTCTGACTCTTTGCGACCCCATGGACCTTAACCTACCAGGCTCCTCTGTCCATGAGATTTTCCAGGCAAGAGTACTGGAGTGGGTTTCCATTTCCTTCTGTGTGGGATCTTCCCGACCCAGCAGTTGAACCCGAGTCTCCCGCATTGCGGGCAGATGCTTTCCCGTCTGAGCCACCAGACAGAGGAAGACCTACCAAACAAGGTGAGATAAGAGAAGCAGTTCTGTGACGAAGCTGTATGAGTGTTGTTAAATTTGAAGAAAATCACAGTGAACCCTTTTCAGCAATCATGAAGCCCTACCATTCACGTGTACTTGCTTTATAAAGAATTCCTTGAGGTGGGAAGAAGGGTAAGTACTTATTTTGCCAGAGTCCCCCCTTATTTCAGTTCTACAATGCATGAATTTGGATGGCACAGCCATTCTTTCCATGGTTGTCAAGAAAGTGAGTGCTCTGTGAGCAGGATGGTGGGAGAAGAAGTACCCATTGGGTTTGGTGAGCACTGGCCATCTGGATGTCAGGAGAGACTTGGCAGAATGGGAAGACTGGAGCAAAGTAGTTTGAGGACTAAGCCAGTGGTCCTCAAACACCTCCGTGCCCCAAATCCACCTTTAATATTTGCTCAAGTGCAGATTCACAGGCTCCACCTCCCAAGACTCTGATTCAAGTGATTGTGCGACACTGGCTTGAACCTGGTGTTCTTCTCAAGTACTCACTGTTTTATTGATATGGGTATCTCCTCAGTTGAATTTTGAAAGCTTTCTACTCCTAAGTTGACAGTATGCTAGAGAGAACAAAGCTGATCAAACCAGTTAATAAATTACTAAAATGCATAGTAAATGACAGCTTGCCTCACCCCATGCTCTGAGTGCCAGTGCTAAGAAATGACCACCCTGGTTCCCCAAGATCTATGCAAGAATATCCTCCTCTACCCCATATCCAGGAACTAAAATAAAAATTCCTGGGAGAACAGCGGTCTTCAGGACCTGGTACTAGGGCTACAGTTGGCATGTTTTCTCACTGGTCTCTTGACATGCCCCACTAGTTGGTTATCATCTTAGACCCTCGCAAATTTCAAACAGGAGAGCTTTTGAGAGTAAGTATGCCCAGAATCTACTGCTAGCACATCTGATTTAGTTGATCTGGGCATTTTACTGAAAATGTATAAATCCCTCAGAAGTTCCCAGATGACTCTGGAGATCACCTGGGAATTTGGACCTTGCTGCTCCATGTTTGACCTGTAGACCAGCATCGTTAGTGCCATTTTGGAGCTTGTTAGAAATGCAGAATCTCAGGCCCCAGCCAAGACATCCTGAATCAGAATCTGCCTTTTCAAAAAATGTCGAAGTGATTCCTATGTACATTAAAGGTTGAAAAGAGCAGAGTTGTTGGACCCCACAAAATTCCTTGAAATAGGTCAACGATGCCTATGCAAGAATGTTATTGCAGAACAAACAGGGAGCAAGAGTTGAGGAAAAGATTAGCCTATGACTTGATGAGAAGGAAAAGACATAAATCCTGCCATGGCTCCCAAGGGAGCAATATGTTTCAGGAGTAACCATTTCCCCTGAGATGGACCCTGACTCCTTCCAATGAATAATCAGGACTAATTTCCTTTATGATTGACTGGTTTGATCTCCTTGCTGTCCAAGGGACTCTCAAGAGTCTTCTCCAACACCACAGTTCAAAAGCATCAATTCTTCGGCACTCAGCTTTCTTTATAGTCCAACTCTTACCTGCATAGATGACTACTGGAAAAACTATAGCTTTGACAGACCTTTGTTGGTAAAGTAATGTCCCTGCTCTTTAATATGCTGTCTTGGTTGGTCAGAGCTTTTCTTCCAAGGAGAAAGTGTCTTTTGATTTCATGGCTGCAGTTACCATCTGCAGTAATTTTGGAGCCTCCCAAAATAAAGTCTCTCACTGTTTCCATTGTTTCCCCATCTATTTTCCATGAAGTGATGGGACTGGATGCCATGAACTTAGTTTTTGAATGTTGAGTTTTAACATTCAATGCTTTTTCACTCTCCTCTCTCATTTTCATCAAGAGTCTCTTTAGTTCCACTTCACTTTCTTCCATAAGGGTCATATCCTCTGTGTATCTGAAGTTATTGATATTTTTCCAGGCAATCTTTATTCCAACTTGTGCTTCATCTATCCCAGCATTTCTCATGATGTACTCTGTCATAGAAGTTAAATAAACAGGGTGACAATATACAGCTTTGACCTACTCCTTTCCCAATTTGGAACAAGTCAATTGTTCCATGTCCAGTGTAAATTGTTGCTTCTTGACCTGCATACAGATTTCTCAGGAGTCAGGTCAAGTGGTCTGGTATTCTCCTCTGTTTCAGAATTTTCCACAGTTTGTTGTGATCCACACAATCAAAGGCTTTGGCATAGTCAATAAAGCAGAAATAGATGTTTTTATTAAACTGTTTTGCTTTTTTGATGATCCACAAGATGTTGGCAATTTGATCTCTGGTTCCTGTGCCTTTTCTAAATCCAGATTGAACATCTGGAGGTTCTTGGTAAACATACTGTTGAAGCCTGGCTTGGAGAATTTTGAGCATTACTTTGCTAGTTTGTGAGATGAGTGCAACTGTGCAATAGTTTGAACATTCTTTGACATTGTCTTTCTTTGGGATTAGAATGAAAACTGACCTTTTCTAGTCCTGTGGCCAGGGTTGAGTTTTCCAAATTTGCTGGCATATTGTGTGAAGCACTTTCACAGCATCATCTTTTAGGATTTGAAATAGCTCAACTGGAATTCTATCAGCTCCACTAGCTTTGCTCATAGTGATGCTGCCTAAGGCCCATTTGACTTCTCATTCCAGGATGTCTGGCTCTAGGTCAGTGATCACACTATGGTGGTTATTGAGTCATGAAGCTCTTTTTTGTACGGTTCTTCTGTGTATTCTTGCCACCTCTTCTTACTATTGTCTCCCACTGTTAGGTCCATAATGTTTCTGTCCTTTATTGTGCCCATATTTTCATGAAGTATTCCCTTGGTATCTCTGATTTTGTTGAAGAGATCTCTAGTCTGTCCCATTCTGATGTTTTCCTCTGTTTCTTTGCACTGCACTGAGGAAAGCTTTCCTATCTCTCCTTGCTATTGTTTCTAATTCTACAATCAGATGGGTATACCTTTCTTTTTCCTCCTTTGCCTGTAGTTTCTCTTCTTTTCACAGCTATTTGTAAGGCCTCCTCAGACAACCATTTTGCCTTTTTTGCATTTCTTTCTCTTGGAGATGGTCTTGATCCCTGTCTTGATCACTGCCTCCTAAACAATGTCATGAACCTCTGTTCATAGTTTTTCTGGCACTCTGTCTATCAGATCTAGTCCCTTGAATCTATTTCTCACTTCCACTGTATAACTGTAAGGGATTTGGTTTAGGTCAGTCTGAGTTTGGCAATAAGGAGTTCATGATGTGAGCCAGAGTCAGCTCCCAGTCTTGTTTTTGCTGACTGTAAAGAGCTTCTCCTTTTTTGGCTGCAAAGAATAGAATCAATCTGATTTTGGTTTGACCATCTGATGATGTCCTTGTGTAGAGTCATCTCTTGTGTTTTTGTAAAAGAGTGTTTGCTGTGACCAGTGTGTTCTCTTGGCAAAACTCTTAGCCTTTGCCCTGCTTCAGTTTGTACTCCAGGACCAAACTTGTCTGTTACTCCAGATATCTCTTGACATCCTACTTTTCATCCCGGTTTCGTATGATAAAAATGGCATTTTTTTTTTTGTCTTAGTTCTAAATAGTCTTGTATGTCATCATAGGACCTTTCAACTTCAGCTTCTTTGGCATTAGTGGTTGGGGCATAGGCTTGGATTACCATGATATTGAATGGTTTGTCTTGGAAATGAACAGAGATCATTCTGTCATTTTTGAAATTGTGTCCAAGTACTGCATTTTGAACTCTTTTGTTGACTATAGGGCTACTTCATTTCCTCTAAGGGATTCCTGCCCACAGTAGTAGATATAATGGTCATCTGAGTTAAATTCACCCATTCCAGTCCATTTTAGTTCTCTGATTCCTAGAATGTCAATGTTCACTCTTGCCATCTCCTGTTTGACTGCTTACAATTTATCTTGATTTGTGGACCGAACATTCCAGGTTCCTATCCAATATTGTTCTTTCCAGCATCAGACTTTACTTCTATCACCAGTCACATTCACCACTGGGCATTGTCTTTGCTTTGGCTCCGTCTCTTCATTCTTTCTGGAGTTATTTCTCCACTCTTCTCCAGTAGCATATTGAGCACTTTCTGACCTGGGGAGTTCATCTTTCAGTGTCATATATTTTTGCCTTTTCATAATATGTGTGCTCAGGAGTTGCAAATAGTCTTCCTTGAAGTTCTGTTACTCTTAAAAGTACTTACATATGACAGAGTGTTCGTTTACCTGCCTCCCAGATGTTTTCTGTTCTGTAGGGAAACAGAAGTTAATTACACTGGTTAAAAGTTGGCCATTATGTCTGAATAGAACTTGCTTCTTAAATTTGCAATAAATATATGAATAAAAATAAAATGATTATGTTATTGTGGCAGTAGGTAAAAAAGAAAGATAGTAAATAGCATAGTTATGTTGTAGAACATTTTAAGAGTTGTGACATTTATTCACCTTGATTTAAAATACTTGCAAATAATAAGCTTGAAAGAAGCATTACAATGCGTAAAATTTTTGCAAAGTTGGTTCAGTTTTTATGACTTTATTCATAAGATGAAGAACTGGCTTGCTAATACAGTCGAAACAATGTTATAGCAGTTGTAAAAAAAATGGGTAATACTGGAATTCAGTTTACTTTCCATTAAAATGGATTTTTCTTTTTTCTAATTTGTGTCTTCTGTATATTTTCCTTGGATAATAAACATTCTTTATATGATGAGAGCTTTTACAATTTTCATGACTTTTTTTGCATGCTCTTGAACAGTATTTTAACAAGTCATTTCTGGAAAAACTAGAAACCTCAGACAGTAAAGAACTTGCCTGCAATGTAGGAGACCCAGGTTCAATCCCTGGTAAGGAAGATCCTCTGGAGAATGGCAAGGCAGCCCACTCCACTATTCTTGCCTGGAGAATTCCGTGGGCAGAGGAGCCTGGTAGAGTATAGCCATGGGTCACAAAGAGTTGGACAGGACTGAGTCACTAACATTTTCACTTTAGAAACCTTAAAATCCTTTGTTGCTTGGTGGAAAGTAAGAAGTGTTTATCTTAAATAAAACATGTTTATCTTAAATATTACCTTAAACTTGTTCTTTAGACACCTATGACATATCCCATGGTTTTTTTTTTTTTCTGCTTTCATAATCGCTTTGATATTAACTTTTTCAAATTAAGACCCCCAAATCACAGTAATTAGCTATCTTGTACCCTCAACTTAACCTTAGAGTTGCCCAAACTACCTCCAAGCAACGCCAAAGATAAGCATGCTCATCTTAAAAAATGAAAAGGATAGGAATATGTAGATATGTTTGGCATCTTTTCATGTTTTTAATTTACTCAACATTATTGTGAGAGCTGTCCTATTCATCAAACCCACAATGTGAGAAAAGCTAGAAAAACAAAAGAGAAACTCAATCTCTGCAGGTTAATTATATACAAGTGAAATGGTATCAATAGGCATGTATTTACACAAACATGTGCTTTTCAAGTTGGATAGGAGTAAAATCATGTTCAAGTACAAAGACTGGTGGAATAGCTGTCGACAAATTGATTTTTTTAAATATTTTATGTCTAAGTTTAAATAGAATTTTTGTTTATGAACAGTCTCTGGAGAATCGCTTCTACAATGAATAATAATCCAATTAGAAAAAAATGATACAAAAATCTGTTGATTTTAGATGAAGCCATCAATGAAACCACTCCTGAAAGGCATTCAGATCAACTTCAACTCCCTGGTCAATATTGTTATGGGTGACAGGATGAATCTAGACTTCCTCCTGGAGGGTTACAGTGTAGTCTGTGTGTGCTGATTGCTGTTGTGTTTGACTCTTTGTGACCCCATGGACTGTAGCCTGCCAGGCTCCTCTGTCCATGGAATTATCCAGCAAGAATACTGGAAAGGGTTGCCATTCTCTTCTCCAGGGAACTTCCCAAGCCAGGGATCGAACCCAGGTCTCCCATGCTGCAGGTGGATGCTTTACTGTCTGAGCCACCTGTGAAGCCCAAGGTGTAGTCTATGTAATTGCTAATACATCCTGCTGCTGCTGCTGCTGCTAAGTCACTTCAGTCGTGTCTGACTCTTTGCGACCCCATGGACTGCAGCCTACCAGGCTCCTCCACCCATGAGATTTTCCAAACAAGAGTACTGGAGTGGAGTGCCATTGCCTTCTCTGACTAATATATATTATGGTACCTCAATTAATGCCTTGAACCAAGTGGAAAAATCAATAAAAAAAATGTAAGGAAAATTCAACCTGACTTCTCAAGATAGACTGATGATTTTAGGGGTTTGTTTAGCTGGCTGGGTCAGCCCGTGACCCTGATTGGAATAGTTGAGGGCAATACTTCAGACTGGTTTTTCCAAGCAGGGTTCCTTGTGGGAACCCTGTTGATTGTAGTCTTAATTAACACTGTATGAGACAACGTGAATGGATTTGTAGCCAATCTTTGTTAACTACATAACATGTATAATATCATATAAGAAACGAATCGTCAGTCCAGGTTCGATGCAGGATACAGGATGCTTGGAGCTGGTGCACTGGGATGACCCAGAGGGATGGTACAGGGAGGGAGGTGGGAGGGGGGTTCAGGATGGGGAACACGTGTACACCCATGGCAGATTCATGTTGATGTATGGCAAAACCAATACAATATTGTAAAGTAATTAGCCTCCAATTAAAATAAATAAACTTAAATTAAAAAAAATTAAAGTGGCTAACAGAGTAGCATATACTCATGGGAAGGTTTGCTGAGAGCAAAAACAGTCAAGAAGATAGATGTGGATTTCTCAGGGATACAAATTTATATGTGTTTCTTGAAATTCTGTACAGTGTTCAAGCAAAGCACACATTTTTGTTCTTGTTGTTGTAAATGATATTTTCAAAAATGTTTTATAAAAAAGCTTTGGAAGATAGCGACAATGTCTCATTCAAGATTCAGGCAAGAGATTTTTTTAGTGCTCAACATAATAAATACTCTATTTCCCTTTGGTTCAATGGATCGATTTACTTGTAGTCTGTTTAAAAAGGTTTGGTTTCCTTAACTTGGGGGTCCCTCATGTTTTACACAAACATCATTCACCATTGTCTTTTGCACTGCCCCATAAGACTTATGGCCCATTGCCCCACTAGACATATGGACCATTGCCCCACTAGACGTAGGGCCCATCGCCCCACTAGACGTACGGACCATCGCCCCACTAGACACATGGACCATCGCCCCACTAGACGTACGGATCATCGCCCCACTAGACGTACGGCCCATCGCCCCACTAGACGTACGGCCCATCGCCCCACTAGACGTACGGACCATCGCCCCACTAGACACATGGACCATCGCCCCACTAGACGTACGGATCATCGCCCCACTAGACGTACGGCCCATCGCCCCACTAGACGTACGGCCCATCGCCCCACTAGACTTACGGACCATCGCCCCACTAGACACATGGACCATCGCCCCACTAGACACATATGGACCATCGCCCCACTAGACACACATGGACCATCGCCCCACTAGACGTATGGACCAGAGAAATGGACACAAACGTGGAGTCCAGGCTGCCTGCTGTGCTGTCAGTAGTATGGTCTGTGTTCTCTGCTCCGGTCATCTTGTCTCTTCTATTCAAATCCATGAACTGCGGCAATTTAGCTTGCAAGTACAGTAAACTCTCATAATTCTTGATATTCAATTCTTTTAAAATAAATACTAAGATTATGAAAGACAGTCATTTTGAAAACATGTTTCAGATGAAAAGAGACTAAAGAGACCTAACAACTAAATACAGCATACCCTCTTTGTGTCTTGGAACACAGGAAATGTTAGTGAAGCCCTTGGGGAAACTGGGCTAGAGTGAGTCAACTAGATGATAGTATAGTATCAATGGTCATTTTCTGAATGTGATCATTGTTTCATGTTGTATTCAAGTACACAAATGTATTTTGTAGTAAAGAGGAATCATGTCTGCAACTTATTCTCAAAAGTCTCAGAAAAATATGAAGAGAAGGAAAGAGAAAAAGTAAGAGAGAATGAAAGAATAATAATGGCATTGTAAATGTTTACAAGTAGGGAATCTGAGTGAAGGGACTACAGGAATTTCTTAGTTTTACAACTCTCTGGCATGTCTAAAATTATTCTTAAATAAACCATTTTGTTTTAAATAGTGGAAAATCCTAAAGGGAGAATAACAAGATTTCTTTTAAAAATAAATCACAAGGAAAAATGTGATGGTGGGGGAAGCTATTATTTAAAAGTAGTTTAAGTCCTATAACCTTACATCAGTTCAGTTCAGTCGCTCAGTTGTGTCCGACTCTTTTCGACCCCATGAATCGCAGCACACCAGGCCTCCCTGTCCATCACCAACTCCTGGAGTTCACCCAAACTCATGTGCATCGAGTCAGTGATGCCATCCAGCCATCTCATCCCTGTAGTCCCCTTCTCCTCCTGCCCCCAATCCCTCCCAGCATCAGGGTCTTTTCCAATGAGGCAACCCTTCGCATGAGGTGGCCAAAGTGTTGGAGTTTCAGCCTCAGCATCAGTCCTTCCAATGAACACTCAGGACTGGTCTCCTTTAGGATGGACTGGTTGGATCTCCTTGCAGTCCAAGGGACTCTCAAGAGTCTTCTCCAACACCACAGGTCAAAAGCATCAATTCTTCGGTGCTCAGCTTTCTTCACAGTCCAGCTCTCACATCCATATATGACCACTGGGAAAACCTTACATCAACCAATTACAAATAGATCAGTTTTATTAGATCTTAATTCAAGCACACTACAAAATTTTAAAATTAAGGTAAATTTGAACGTTGAGTGAATATTTGATGATGATAAAGAAAATGTTAAGCATAACATGTTGGTGTAGATACATGTCAAAAAAAAAAAAAAAAAAACAAACCTTTCCTTTTCTCTCAGAGGTTCATATGGAAATATTTACAGATGGAATTAGCTTCCAAATAATTCAATGGTGGTAGAGAACAGATGGGGTATAAACAGAACAAGAATGACCAAACATTCATAAAACTAAGGAATTGTTACATAGGAGTTCACTATGCTATTTTTTTTATTTTTGCCTATGCTTAAAAGTTTTCATAATATATACACTTAAATAACTATGGAAATGCAGGAGACAAAACAGCAAAGAAAATCTCTAAGAAAAATGTTTTAGGATTCATTACATTGGGTAGGAAAACTAGTAAATATAACTAATTAAAACAGTGTGATATTAATGTAAAAATAAATGTATCAAGAAACAGTCCCTCTAAATACAAGCAATTATTATATGCAAAAAATAGTTCCATAGAGCAGCCGAGAAAAGACTGATTTGAAATAAATCATGTGTGGTATTGGTTAATTGGATATCCAGATAGAGAAAAATTACATTTACCCCTCCCTCTCAATGAACACAAAAATCAATTCCACTGAATCATAGATAAAAATGAGAAAAAATAAAGCAAAACTAGAAAATAGGAAAATATCTTCATAGCCTTAAGGTGGGGAAGATTTTTAAAATTATGCCACAAATATACTAACAAAAATTAAAATATGGATAGATTGCTTTATGTTAACTTCCAAATATTAAAAAGTAACATTAAGACAGTGAAAAGAGAACTTCAGCATGGTAAAATATATTATGCATTGATAGTGGCAATGGTTTAGTTGCTAAGTCATGTCCAACTCTTGTGACCCCATGGACTGTAGCCTGGCAGGCTCCTCTGTCCATGGGATTTCCCAAGTAAGAATACTGGATTAGTTTTCCATTTCCTTCTCCAGGGGATCTTCCTGACCCAGGGATCAAACCCCGATCTCTTGCATTGCAGGCAGCCTTTTTACCAATTGAGCCACCAAGGAAGCCCCACTATTATGCAATACATAGGCCAAAATAGAATTTGTACCAAGAATATATAAGAAACTGGGGCTTCCCTGATGGCCTAGATTGTCTCATTAAATCCCCCTATGCTAAGTCATATAATGTAGGCATAACTATTTTTCTCATTTCCAGGTGGAGAAGCTGAGTCTTAGGTTGAATAAATCACCAGTTCATAATCACAAACCTAGCAGAGCCATGATTGAAATGTAGACTGCCCTACTCTGTACTCCTTGAGCTTATCCTAATGTTACCCTGACTACCACTAAAACCTATCAGATGTGGGTGCCTGTGACCCACTGCAAGGGGAAAATCAGAAAAACCAATGCAGAGAATTGTCCCAAGGCTAAAATACACTGAGCACTGAGAAGCAATTGCTAGGCAGAGGGGTGTTAGTAAAAACATTTTCATTTTTACAGGAGTGAGGCCACTGCATTTAGTCAGAGCAGGTCATTAAGTTCAAGCAAAAGTTCACTGAAGAAAAGGCACCTATTGTTTATCTCACAAAATAACTGGAGGGTTTTCCAGAGAGAGTGAAGCAAAAGGTAAATTACCTAGTGGAAATGTCAGCAGGACGGGACTGCGCACTAGGATGTTTTTCATGTACGACTGACAACAGCTAAAAATAAAGTGAACGTGACAATGGCCTCCATGCTCCAGTAGACCCTGGATGCTGCTTTCATTTCAATAAATGCTTGAATGAAGCATTTAAATTCTTTCTGCTTTTAGACTGGTATTCATGGGCACGAGAGATATATTATTAAATATTTTGCTTTGCCCTAGCCTCAAATAAAGGACTGTCATTAATAGCTAGTGAGTAAATACTGGGTTTACCATTAAAAGCACAGGACATCTGAGTCATTTGGTTGTTAGAAGTGAAGGCACGTCTTCTGCCATCCACACTCCATTTCTACTTCCCAGGGACAGAGGCAAAGGTAAGACTCCTGGCCAGGGGAAAGGTGTGCAGACTGAAATCATAAAAGGAAATTAAGCAGTGTCTGTGAGAAGTGACTTTGTGATGGTACCAATGGGCCATGAACTGGAAGAGAAATAGGAAGGAAAAAGGAATAAGTTAATGATGAAAAATAATATTGTCCTAGTGAGAAGCTGAAATCAAAATAGTAAAATCAACTGTTTCTGAGGTCTATTTTAAAAAGCAAAATCGTTAGGAAAATATAGAAATAGTTTTGCTTCTAAGTTTCTTAAAGATCCAGGCCACTTTTTTGGTGTTTTTCTTCCCACAGTGCTTTGCACATTTTGTCATATTTATATCAGATTTAATCAGAGCTTATTACTGTTAAGAATTGCATACTTCTTAAAGAAGTCTAACATTAAAGGAAATAAAAAGCTGTTCTTTCTCATGTGTAAGCAAAAATTGTTCTAAGGGTTTTACCGACATCTCAGTTAATCCCACAATAAATTAGGTACCAATATTGCCCACATTTTACAAACAGAAGTCACTAAGACATTATTTAGATTTTTGAGGTTATACAACTAGCAAAGGGAAAAGCTGGGATTTGAGTCAGCGGTCTTTAACTCTGTAGTTGAGAGGGTTATCAAAATATGCTGAGTAGTTTGGAGTTTCTTGTTCATGATGTGAAAAGTTGAGGAGATCACTTAGCAGAATATATTTGCTGATACCTTTAAAACGCATGTCTATTTGCCATTTAATATCTAGCCAACTGATATTATAGGTATTAAATTAATATAGTAGAATATTGATAATCAATAAAAGAGATTCTTGATACCTAAAAAAAATAAAAAAAAAACGCATGTCTAGTCATTTAATATCTAGCCAACTGATATTATAGATATTAAATTAATATAGTAGAATTTGGATGGAATTTAGTGTATCCTTTTTCTACATTTGGGGAAAAAAAAAAAGAATTCACCCAAGAAATAAATATTAATCTGCCTACATAGGAATAGATCTAAAACACTGGAAGAGTCACATGCAACTAACCAACTTACTCATTCTTATTTCCTATAAAATCACCTGCTCTCTCTTCTGTGCGACCCCATAGACGGAGCTCCCAGCTCCCCTCATGGGTTCTCCGGCGAACACTGGAGGGGTTGCCATTCCAAGAGGAAAGGAAAAGTGAAGTGAAGTGCCAGTGCGACGCGACCCCATGGACGGAGCCACCAGGCTCCTCCGTCCATGGGATTTTCCAGGCAAAAGGGGGGGGCACGCAGCTACAATTTAAAAAATGCAAGTAAAAACAGCATACCCACAGTTATCATTAGGTATTTGTTAAATTCGTGCAATATGTATAACCTTTAAAAACATAAATACCAATGACAAATACTGGGAAAACCAGTGTAGAAGAATAAATTCCCTTACAATTTGTGTTTAAATCCCAAGGACATTTGAGTAAAGTCCTAGTAGTCAATGCAGGAGTGTATGTTAATTTGCTTCACTTGTGTCTGACTCTTTGGCCCCCTATGGACTGTAGCCCACCAGACTTCTCTGTCCGTGGTGTTCTCCAGGTGAGAATACTGGAGTGGGTCACCATGCTCTCCTCTGGGCGTCTTCCCAACCCAGGCATCGAACAAGCCTCTCTTACGTCCCGTGTTGGCAATCCACATTTCTCTCCCACTCGTGAAACCTGGGAAGCCCCCAGTTCAAGAGAGGAGACGCAAAAGTGAGTGAACCTGTAAAAACAGATTTGTTAACACCAAAGCCTACATAGCAGATTCTCTGCTCAGAGACATGAGTGTATGTGTGTATGTATGTGTGAATGGTAAGACTCAGAAGAGAAACCGCAAAGGAGTCACAGGAGACATATAAGAGCAGGAACCAAGGACACAGAAATTAGGGGACAAAGGCTTAAAAAAAACAAAATGTGGAAAGAGCATCAACATGAATTGGGAACTATGGAATCTAATCCCAGATACTTGTATCTCTGGGCTGATTACTTTATTTCCCTGGGATACATTTTCTATGAGTAAAATGGGATTGTAAGATTGCATAATTTCTGTGACTTTTTCCAACTCTTTCATAAGTGACATCTTATGAGTAGGAGGGGTCAATAGCACTAAATGTCCTAATGGAGGAAAAGAGAATGAAGTACACTCACTTAAGTAGGAATAAGCTCCTTGTGATTTTTTTTAAAAGTGATCTCCTTGCGTATATAAGCATGGAATGGATGGTAAGTCATCATACCCTAATCATAAACAATTGGAATGCTGCTGCTGACGGCTAAATTGCTTTAGTCATGTCTCACTGTGACCCTAGGAACTGTAGCCCACCAGGCTCCTCTGTCCATGGAATTCTCCAGGCAAGAATACTGGAGTGGGCTGCCATTTCCTCTTTTAGGGCATCTTCCCAAGCCAGGAATTGAACCTGTGTCTCTTATGTCTTCTGCACTGGCAGGCAAGTTCTTTACCTCTAGCGCCACGAGGAGGATCAGCAACTGGAATAAGCTCTTTTAACGTATACTAGAGCCCCAATTTATAAAGACGGCCAGCGAGATTACAGTGTCTGAGTCAAGAAGTCAGTTCAGGAGGCCAAAAATGAATATGACTACAATCTAAAGGAACTTTGGATAAGGAAAACCAAAGGTTGGAGTCTGGGATGGATGGAAAGGGAACCAAGACAAGCGCTTTGGAGAGTTCAACATAAGTAAGATTTCTTGTGTGCACATGTAGGATGGCAAGATGGACAGCTGTGGCCTGAAGCAGACCACTGACAGCAGATGCTTAAGCTCTAACTTTTTAAAGAGCTTTCCTTGCACTCAGAGCCTGTCACATGTATCAGATCGATGTCACTAGTCGTTTGACTTGAACCTCAGAAATACTGCATCATTTATCACAGTTCCTCAGTCTTCAGTGGGTCGTGTGAGATAGTCTGGCTTAAGGTCATGTTGCAGAACTTTCAGTAGGTTCAGTTATATTCTGCAAACTCTAAGAAGATAGGAAGAAGATTAATATAGTTGAGAAGACTGTCTTTTTAAAAAATGCTAATTACTTTAGGGTTTCATACCAAGGGAGTGACCTTCAGCATTCAGAAAATAAAATTATGCAGAACACATCATGGGAGAGAAATAAGATACTAGGTGAATTACATCTTCCATGGCACCAAATGATTGTTTTCATAAATTTCACAAGGAATTGACACCTTTATCTGGATTTCTTCACCTACAATAAACCTGGTGTTGAAAACTTACCTTGTGCCTATTTGGGTGTTTTCTAATTGGTATGCAACTCTCTCTGCCTCCCGTGATGGTTATTCACAGGCTGCTCCATACTGATTTTCATATACTTTCTTCCTGCCTTGGACCAGTGAAGCAATAAATAAACAGGAAAAAAAAAAAAAAAAAGTAGGTCTCTCTAAACAGCATCAGAGCAGTGGTGCAGGAAATAGAAAGCAACTCCCAGAAGAAGCAAATACACTCATAGCAAATTCCACCAGCAAACGAGTAATGTCATCCAGCTAATTATATGTAATTGTCCCCTATATTGAAACAATAAATAATGTAGGAGGCCAGTACTGCTTGTTGGAGATTACAGCTCTATATAAATAGAAGGAAAACAAATGAGGAAAGCTGAAAATAGGTAGTGTATACTAAAATTGTTGTCAAAGGCATTTTATAGTATTGCCCAGTGGCATAAAATTTTCTGTATGCATCCATTAAATGCTACATCTTGGTGTGTCAAAGTCAGAATGGAACTTGTAGTTTTTCCAAACTCTAGGGTGACTCTGAGCATTCCACCTAATATGAATAAGCAACCAAAATCATTGTTAATATTCTAGTCTTATTAACATAGCCACTTGGCCAGGGTTAACAATATCTCAGAATTGCTTAGGCATTCTGAATATATTGTCTTAAAAGGTGAATATATTTTCTTAAAATATGGCATGAAAAAAAATCAGTGAACCTTACTACTATCATGCATGTGACCAAAACATTCATCGGTAACCATCCCCCTGTAACACAGACACACATACGCTGAAAGGGTCTCCACGACTTACAAGAAAAAGTCCAAATGAGAGCAGCAAAGCCACTAGCTCAATGCTATGCCAGCCAATTCTGATGATAAAGCCCACTCATTATTTCCTATAAATCGTCCTGAACTGCCCAAGTCCACACATCTGTGCAAAAAGAGGCAGCTCCTTGCCTGTTCCACAGTTTCAGTTTAAGCATGGACATGTCTTTCTCTGTTCATCTTGAGCCTTTTGTTTAAGGCAAAGACCTAAATCCTTCCTACTCTTCTCTAATCCCAACAGACCAAGGCCAAGATTATAACCAGACATTAAGAGAAACACAGCCCATCATCAATTGCCTGTATTCTAAGCAAAGGAGACAAAATTCAAGTTAAGCGATAGCAGAGTCCTGGAAGGCTAGACCCTCTGTAATTGTCACTGCCATGCATTTATTTTCACCACTGTCTTTGATAATCCGAAATAATATTGTGGAAGGCAATGGCACCCCACCCCAGTACTCTTGCCTGGAAAATCCCATGGACGGAGGAGCCTGGTGGGCTGCAGTCCATGGGGTCGCTAAGAGTCGGACACAGCTGAGCGACTTTACTTTCACTTTTCACTTTCATGCATTGGAGAAGGAAATGGCAACCCACTCCAGTGTTCTTGCCTGGAGAATCCTGGGGAAGGAGGAGCCTGGTGGGCTGCCGTCTATGGGGTCGCACAGAGTCGGACACGACTGAGCGACTTAGCAGCAGCAGCAGACTTATTTATCTTCCCTATGAACATACTTATAGCCACTTGTTTACTTTTTTTCCTTTCATTCAAGGAGTATATGTTGAGTACTTAATATGCAGGAGGTCCATGATAGGTTCTCGAGATAGAAAGATAAATTACATCTTCCCTTAGAGCACTTAGGCTGAAGAAAATGAACTGCAATGCCATTTTTTCCACAATAACAGTTCAAACCAGTTCATAATAACTCAGATATAGAAGGTGGAGAAAGAAGAAGCCATCAAAAGATATATAAATCAAATGCTGTATATTCAATCAGCTTGTCATTCTATCGATAAAATAAGAGTGAAAGAAATACAGCAGTATATGACAAAATCCTGAAATAAAATCTATATGAAAATTCATAGTAATCTATATGAAAATTCAGACTTCTCTTCTGTCATTAGAAAACATTTTGTCTAATTTCTGGGTCCACCTGAAATAACCATTGGCAGCGTGAGAGGGAATGAGATTTCAAGAGTAGCTGGAATGGTGGTCATCTGCTTTAAGCTGGAAACCTGTGACAGTTGGTCTTCTAAGACTCCTTGAGATGTTTACTAGACTGCCTTTGTTGCTGTTCAGTCTCTAAGTAATGTCCAACTACCTGTGACCCCATGGACTGCAGCACAAAGGCTCCCTTGTCCTTCACTATCTCCTGGAGTTTGCTCAAATTCACGGCTATTGCGTCAGTGATGCCATCCAACCATCTCATTCTCTGTCATCCCTTTCTTCTCCTACCCTCATTATTTCCCAGCATCAGGGTCTTTTCCAATGAGTTGACTCTTAGCATCAGGTAGCCAAAGGATTGGAGCCTCAGTTTCAGCATCAGTCCTTCCAATGAATATTCAGGACTGATTTCCTTTAGGACAGACTGGTTTGATCTCTTTGCAGTCCAAGGGACTCTCAAGAGTCTGCCTTAGCCAGGCATTTCAATTCCATACTATATGAACCAGGCAAGGTTCTTGGGAGTCTGCCTAAGTGAGATTATCCCACCAAAAGAATATCAACACTTTGTTGGAAAATACCTTAAAGATATGAGTTTGAAATCTGGGCAGACACTTCTCTCCCACTTAAATTTTCTTTTGTGTTGTTAAATCAGCACAGGATAGCATGCATTCTTTGTTTCTAGATATAATCTTGTCTTGAAGTTACCCTGATAATGTTTTATTCCTTCCCTTCTTATATACGAAGAATTCACTTAAAAGACACTGTGTTTCTTTGTTATCTTGCTTGTTTGCTTGCTTTGAGACTGGATCATTGAAAAAGCAAGACAGTTCCAGAAAAACATCTATTTCTGCTTTATTGACTATGCCAAAGCCTTTGATTGTGTGGATCACAATAAACTATGGAAAATTCTGAAAGAGATGGGAATACCAGACCACCTGACCTGCCTCTTGAGAAACCTATATGCAGGTCAGGAAGCAACAGTTAGAACTGGACATGGAACAACAGACTGGTTCCAAATATTAAAAGGGTACATCAAGGCTGTATATTATTGTCACCCTGCTTATTTAACTTCTATGCAGAGTACATCATGAGAAACACTGGACTGGAAGAAGCACAAGCTGGAATCAAGACTGCCAGGAGAAATATCAATAACCTCAGATATGCAGATGACACCACCCTCAGGGCAGAAAGTGAAGAATAACTAGAAAGCCTCTTGATGAAAGTGAAAGAGGAGAGTGAAAGAGTTGGCTTAAAACTCAACATTCAGAAAACAAAGGTCATGGCATCTGGTCCCATCACTTCATGGCAAATAGATGGGGAAACAGTGGAAACAGTGTCAGACTTTATTTTGGGGGTCTCTAAAATCACTGCAGATGGTGACTGCAGCCATGAAATTAAAAGACGCTTACTCTTTGGAAGGAGAGTTATGACCAACCTAGATAGCATATTCAAAAGCAGAGACATTACTTTGCCAACCAAGCTCTGTCTAGTCAAGGCTGTGGTTTTTCCAGTGGTCATGTATGGATGTGAGAGTTGGACTGTGAAGAAAGCTGAGCATCGAAGAATTGATACTTTTGAAGTCTGGTGTTGGAGAAGACTCTTGAGAGTCCCTTGGACTGCAAGGAGATCCAACTAGTCCATTCTAAAGGAGATCAGTCCTGGGTGTTCTTTGAAAGGAATGGTGCTAGAGCTGAAACTCCAGTACTTTGGCCACCTCATGCAAAGAGTTGACTGATTGGAAAAGGCTCTGATGCTGGGAGGGATTGGGGCAGGAGGAAAAGGGGATGACAGAGGATGAGATGGCTGGATGGCATCACTGACTGGATGGACATGAGTCTGAATGAACTCTGGGAGTTGGTGATGGACAGGGAGGCCTGGCGTGCTGCGATTCATGGGGTCGCAAGAGTTGGACACGACTGAGCGACTGAACTGAACTGAGACTGGGAAATCTGTTAGGAAGAATGTGAAGTCTATCAATGTATTTTTTAATAAAAAAAAAAAAACAGCTGTAGAAAATTGTATAAATCCATGTATATTTGAGAGGTTTTGCATGAGTGACTACTATGAAAAAAAAATGTCCATCAGATGCGTTGAGGAGGACAATGAATAAGAGGAGAAATATAAAGGTCAAACATGAGTGACAGGAAAGCCTATTCATTACATAAATAGATGGCTACAAGTCTGCTGTGATAAATTGGTGAAGGCTCCCCTTTATAAAATGTATACCCCTTCTGCATAAAAAACACTAATATATGACAGCCCACTCTTGAAGGTTTATTTCTTCTGATAAATATTTAGTTATCTGATATAATGTAAATGAAGGTATACAATGAAAATAGGACTGATTTTGAAGCTAGTGGTTGTTTGCTCTGATACCACTTTTACTAAGCCATACCCAGCATATAAGTGTTCATTGAATAATAAATAGTCAAGTGAATAAAGAATCCAAAATTAGGAGAGGAGTAGGAGGAGCAAATAAACATAGCAACAGCAATGAAAAACAAAATAAAGCAGAGCAAACATACCCAGTGGGTCAATACAAATGTCTAAATTGGTTACAGGTAAGAACACAAAATGCCATTGCTAGTAGAAGTTTCTTTAGGGCATGTTTCCATAGAAGATGGATTTGGAGTTTATTTTAAAGGCCTGAGGAAACATGAAATGGTGGAAGGCAACTCATGGGCTCTACCCCATGAGTTTTCTTTTGACACGTGAATACCCTTAAAAATAGCCTGATGGACCACAGGCCCCAGGAACTAGCTGTTCACAGCTAATTATCCAAAGACTTGAAGATTCCAAGCTGTGCAAAGTCAATTCGACTTTGCCTAGTACAGCCTGAAGCTACTTTAGTTAAACCTCAGTCATAGTGTTTCTAATGAAAGGGGCAAAATAGAATAAAAATTGCAAACCCAATTCAATACAAGTGAATAAAACCGTAAGAGGTAAAGGCACACAGCAGCCAATAATTAAGACTACCAGGGCTGTTGTTTCTCTAGAAGCCCAGACTATAAAAAGAGAGTAATTTGCTCTTACACTAAATTCAAAAATAAAACTCATTTGATTGGGACTCAAGTTTACAACTTACTCAAAAAAGATGTTCCTCTGTAGTCACAAAGAAAGCATGTCAAAGAAAAAAGTTAAGTGCTCATTAAAAATAAAATTTTCAATAAATTTTATAGAATTGTGTGTGTTAGTCACGCAGTTGTGTCTGACACTTTGCCACCCCATGGACTGTAGCCTACCAGGTTCCTCTGTCTATGGAATTCTCCAGGCAAGAATATTGGAGTGGGTTGCTATTTCTTTCTCCAGGGGATCTTCCCAACCCAGGGATAAAACCCAGGTCTCCCACATTGCAGGCAGCTTCTTTACCGCCTGAGCCAGCAGGGAAGCCCATTTATAGAATTAAGACACAGAAGGAAAAAAAAAAAATTGTCCACAATATATCAGTAAGTGAATAATGAGGATATAATAGGATCAGAAATCTTGACATATCTTCATCAAGGCTAATTTAGCCACAAGTTTTAGTGAATGACTCAGTAGTAAAGAATCTGCCTACCAATTCAGGAGATGCAGGAGACGTGGGTTCAATCCGAGTCAGGAAGGAGGAGAAAATCCCCTAGAGGAGAAAATAACAACTTGTTTCAGTATTCTTGCCCAGAAAATTCCATGGACAGAGGAGAACAGTGGGCTACAGTCCATGAGGTCACAGAGTTGGGCGTGACTGAAGAGGAAATGGCAACCCACTCCAGTGTTCTTGCCTGGAGAATCCCAGGGATGGCGGGGCCTGGTGGGCTGACATCTATGGGGTCACACAGAGTTGGACACGACTGAAGCGACTTAGCAGCAGCAGAGCACGAACAACATGCTGGCCGCAGCAGAGAAGCCCCCCTGATGAGATCATTCCTCTGCGGGACAAGCCAGCCCCCTGGTGGCACACTGATTGCTGTATTTATTCTTTCTTCATGGAGGCGGCAACAACTCTTTATTAGTAGAATAGACATGCGTTCTGGATAAGCATTTGCTTTCCATGCCTGTAATGTTTCTGCTGTCTTTTACTCATTATCAGGACATTCCCATAACATTACCTCTAGCAAAAGGACTCAGATCAACAAAGATGGATGACAATGGCTTATTCCCAAAGAGCTTACTCTACCTACCAGGTATCTCCTTACACAGAAGCAGCTGGACTGGCACAATAATGAAACAGCCTAGTGAAGATTTAGATGCAGTGCTAATGAGGATAAAAAGCCCTGAAATATTAGCAGAATATTTTAAAGAATGGGTTATGTGTTTGCATAAACCACCACAATAAGGGGTGTTCGTTGGAAGGACTGATGCGGAAGCTGAAGTTCCAATACTTTGCCTGCCTGATGCAAAGAGCTGACCCATTGGAAAAGACCCTGATGTTGGGAAAGATTAAGGGCAGGAGGAGAAGGGGACAACAGAGGATGAGATGGTTGGATGGCATCACCATTCGATGGACATGAGTTTGAGTAATCTCTGGGAGTTGGTGATAGACAGGGAGGCCTGGTGTGCTGCAGTCCATGGGGTCTCAAAGAGTCGGACACAACTGGGTGGCTGAACAACAACAAATTCAATAATGGTGGGATTTCTCCCATAGCCAGAATCCATAAGTAGCGGAAACAAGGAATGGAAATAGGAGTGACTTTTTTCACTCCTTTACTTAATAACTGTGATTTTACAATAAGAAATATGTGTTTTTATCCCTATTCTTGGCACAGAGTTCTTAATATCTTGGGATTTCCCAAGTGATAAGAGCAACACATATGTCTTGATATTCATTCTAAACCCCTTTCAACTACAACTAAGTTTACATAAATGAACTTGATAATATTTAAGGGTGGAAACTGGTTTCCAGGAGAACTAATCATGTGCGTAGAAGGTTGGAATTTTCAGTTCCATCCCGAGAGGGGCTTCAGTTGAATTAATTGCCAATGGTTTAAACGTTAACATCTAAGCAATGAAACCTCCATATTCTGGGCTAGTGAAGCCATGAAGATGAGGTGACAGTTGTCGGCCCAGAGGGAGCAGGAGAGCAAGACCCGCCCTCACTTCCCTTGCCTACGCCTCTCTTTCATCTTGCCATTCCGTGACTACAGCCCTTTAAAATAAGATGGTAATGGAGAAAATGAAATGTTTCCCTAAGTTCTGTGAGACACTCAATCAAATTAATCAAACCCGAGGAGGAGGTCATGGAAATCCCAACTTATAGCCACTTGATCAGAAGCACAGATGACAATCTAGACTTGCAATTGGTGCCTGAATTTGGGTGTGGAGAGTATTCTTGTAAGACTGAACCCTTTACCTGTAGCATCTGACACTATCTCCAGGTCTATCTGTTAAATTATAGGATACCCAGTCAGTTCCTGGAGAAGGCAATGGCAACCCATTCCAGTACTCTTGTCTGGAAAATCCCATGGGCGGAGGAGCCTGGTAGGCTGCAGTTGATGGGGTCTCGAAGAGTTGAACACGACTGAGCGACTTAGCAGCAGCAGCAGCCAGTTCCACCGAGTATTGGAGAATACACACACATACAGCAATAATATACACATACACATACACAAACACACACATACAGCAATAATCCCCTTGCAAATTTCCCTTTTATTTTCTAGAATCTTTGGATTCTATGGGTTGACTTCACTTAGTTCTTAGGGCAGAATGCTGCCAACAGGTGATATAACAGTTCATTTGAGTTTAAAATTGAATTTGACAGTTGATAATTTTATGTTTCTTATGCCACAGCACCAATAAGGTTACAGTATTTGATGAAGGATTGACCCTTTTTAGCAAGAGAAAGCTGGGTTGTTACCACTCTGAGAGGTTGGGAAAATATGTGTCTAGAGTCCAGAGGAAAGGCACCCTTTCCCTAGGGTGCCTCTTAGTATCCCAAAGTCTCCATAGTAAAAGCTAGTGAAAAACTGGAGAAACCCAATAAAAAACTAAAGTAATAAGAATTAGACACTCTGGGACTGATGGTTTGGCCATTTTGCCACATATAATATCAAGAAAAATGGAAGCTAAAGACAAAGGATAAAGGTGATGTGCCTATTTTACTGTATAGTAAAATCCAGGAAATTTACTGGATACAGTACCCAGGAAAAATAGAAATAAACAAATAATATAGCCTTACAATTAGCTACAGAAATGATGAAAATATGACCATTATAGCAATTATATGCATATAATTGTCACAGAAATTGTGGACGGTGCCTTATATTGATTGACATAGATAATATGATTCCTCCCTTTTCAATTTTATATAAGAATAGTTGGTGATACCTTCATAATTGAATATTTGTGATAAAGAATATCCAAATAATTTTGTGACTGAATTAAAAGAAAAATTGACCTCACTTTGTGATTTGGTTCCTACTTTGGTTAGAAATGTGATGAGAGTATCTCCATGTATCCAAAGAGATTTGCATCTTATTTGGCAGAGGAAGTCACTTATTTTGTTGTTCAGTTCAGTTGCTCAGTCACGTCTGACTCTTTGCATCCCCATGGACTACAGCATGCCAAGCCTCCCTGTCCATCACCAACTCGCAGAGTTTGCTCAAACTCATGTCCATTGAGTCGGTGATGCCATCCAACCATCTCATCCTCAGTTTTCCCCTTCTCTTCCCTCCTCCAACCTTTCCCAGCATCAGAGTCTTTTCCAATGAGTTGGCTCTTCATATCAAGTGGCCAAAGTGTTGGAACTTCAACTTAAGCATCAGTCCTTCCAATGAATATTTATGACTGATTTCCTTTAGGAATGACTGGTTTATTTTGTTGTATGAAGAGTCAACTATGTATAGTATGACATGTACGTTTTCTGAGCAGCCAAGAAGGTAGACTGTGCTGGTATACTTACCTATACTACCTTTGATGCCCAAATTCACCGACTCAATGGACATGAGTTTAAGCAAGCTCCAGAAGTTGGTTGTGGACAGGGAAGCTTGGAGAGCTACAGTCCATGGGGTCACAAAGAGTTGGACATGACTGAGGGACTGAACTGAATTGACTCTCCTTTACAAAACTAAAACTAGAATTCTGTAAGCTATGCATGCCAGACATGGTTGCTAACTGGTTTACTTTTAGATTTTTCCAGCAGAAAAACAGAATATAGGAGAAACGTGGGGGGACAGGACATCCTCATTAGTGTATGCACATATACGTGTATTTTGCAATCATCATTTCCATCAGTGATGCTCCATTAGTGGCCATTGACTTCAACTGCCAGCTTCTTCTGGTGCTTCCGTAACCAGCCTCACCATGTCTCAAGTCATACCAAAAGCGTCAGACAGCTCCCTGCTCAAAACTTGATAACATGCTTTGTAAGGACCTCTATTCAGATCCTAAAATACTACATAGAGATAAGTAACACCACCTTCCCAGAGATCTGAAAACTCAAGAAATTTTAGTCTAAACATATAGGTCCTAGTGACTCGCCATTCAGTGGAACAAGTGCCTAGTTGAGGTAATGGGCTCATAAAAGAAGTTACTTAAATCACTCATGAGACATACCTCATAATTGCCAGTACAGAAATGCAGTACTTGGATGCAATCTCAAAAATGGCAGAATAATCTCTGTTCATTTCCAAGGAAAACCATTCAATATCACAGTAATACCAATCTATGCCCTGACCAGTAATGTTGAAGAAGCTGAAGTTCAATGGTTCTATAAAGACCTACAAAAACTTCTAGAACTAACACCCCAGAAAGATATCCTTTTCACAATGGGGACTGGAATACGAAAGTAGGAAGTCGAGATACCTGGAGTAACAGGCAAATTTGGCCTTGGAGTACAGAATGAAGCAGGCCAAAGGCTAACAGAGTTTTGCCAAGAGACGCACTGGCGATAGCAAACACCCACTCCCAACAACACAGGAAAAGACTCTACACATGGACATCACCAGATGGTCAATACTGAAATGAGATTGATTATATTCTTTGCAGCCAAAAATGGAAAACTCTATGCAATCAGAAAACACAAGACCAGGAGCCGACTGTGGCTCAGATCATGAATTCCTTATTGCCAAATTCAGACTTAAATTGAAGAAAGTAGGGAAAAATCACTAGATCTAAAACAAATCCCTTATGATTAAACAGTGGAAGTGACAAACAGATTCAAGGGATTAGATATGATAGACAGAGTGCCTGAAGAAATATGGAAAGAGGTTCATGACATTGTACAAGAGACATTGATCAAGACCATCCCCAAGAAAAAGAAATGCAAAAAGACAAAATGGTTGTCTGAGGAGGCCTTACAATAGCTGAGAAAAGAAGAGAAGTAAACGGCAAAGGGGAAAAGGAAAGATATACCCATCTGAATGCAGAGCTCCAAAGAACAGCAAGGAGAGATAAGAAAGCCTTCCTTGGTAGTCAATGCAAAGAAATACAGGAAAACAATAGAATGGGAAAGACTAGAGATCTCTTCAAGAAAATCAGAGATACCAAGAGAACATTTCATGCAAAGATAGGCTCGATAAAGGACAGAAATGGTATGGACCTAACAGAAGCAGAAGATATTAAGAACAGGTGGCAAGAATACACAAAAGAACTGTACAAAAAAGATCTTCATGACCCAGATATTTACGATGGTGTGATCACTCACCTAGAGGCAGACATCCTGGAATGTGAAGTCAAGTAGGCCTTAGAAAGCATCACTACAAGCAAAGGTAGTGGAGGTGATGGAATTCCATTTGAGCTATTTCAAATCCTAAAAAATGATGTTGTGAAAGTGCTGTACTCAATATGCCAGCAAAATTGGAAAATTCAGCAGTGGCTACAGGACTGGAAAAGGGCAGTTTTCATTCCAATCCCAAAAAAAGCAATGCCAAAGAATGCTCAATGCTATGCTATGCTATGCTAAGTCACCTCAGTCGTGTCCAACTCTGTGTGACCCCATAGACGGTAGCCCACCAGGCTTCCCCATCCCTGGGATTCTCCAGGCAAGAACACTGGAGTGGGTTGCCATTTCCTTCTCCGATGCATGAAAGTGAAAAGAGACAGTGAAGTCGTTCAGTCATGTTCAACTCTTAGCGACCCCATGGACTGAAGCCTACTAGGCTCCTCCATCCATGGATTTTCCAGGCAAGAGTACTGGAGTTGGGTGCCATTGCCACTACCGCACAATTGCACTCATCTCACACGCTAGCAAATAATGCTCAAAATTCTCCAAGCCAGGCTTCAACAGTATATGAACCATGAACTTCGAAATGTTCAAGCTGGATTTAGAAAAGGCAGAGGAACCAGATATCAAATTGCCAACATCTTGTGGATCATTGAAAAAGCAGGAGAGTTCCAGAAAATCATCTATTTCTGCTTTATTGACTATGCCAAAGCCTTTGACTGTGTGGGTCACAACAAACTGTGGAAAATTCTGAAAGAGACGGGAATACCAGACCACCTGACCTGCCTTCTGAGAAATTTGTATGCAGGTCAAAAAGCAACAGCTAGAAATGGACATGGAACAACAGACTGGTTCCAAATTGGGAACACAGTAGGTCAAGGCTGTATATCGTCACCCTGCTTATTTAACTTCTATGCAGAGTACATCATGAGAAACGCTGGGCTGGAAGAAGCACAAGCTGGAATCAAGATTGCCAGGAGAAACATCAATAACCTCAGATATGCAGATGACACCAACTTTATGGCAGATAGCAAAGAAGAATTAAAGAGCCTCATGAGGAAAATGAAAGAGGAGAGTGAAAATATTGGCTTAAAACTCAGCATGTGGAAAACTAAGATCATGGCATCTGGTCCCATCACTTCATGGCAAATAGACAGGGAAATAGTGGAAACAGTGAGAATCTTTATTTTGCGGGGCTCCAAGGTACTGTAGATGGTGACTGCAGCCATGAAATTAAAAGCTGCTTGCTCCTTGGAAGGACAGTTATGACCAATCTAGACAGCATATTTGGAGAAGGCAATGGCACCCACTCCAGTAGTCTTGCCTGGAAAATCCCATGGACAGAGGAGCCTGGAGGGCTGCAGTCCATGGGGTCGCTAAGAGTTGGACACGACTGAGTGACTTCACTTTCACTTTTCACTTTCATGCATTGGAGAAGGAAATGGCAACCCACTCCAGTGTTCTTGCCTGGAGAATCCCAGGGACGGGGGAGCCTGGTGGGCTGCTGTCTATGGGGTCGCACAGAGTCGGACACAACTGAAGTGACTTAGCAGCAGCAGACAGCATATTAAGAAGCAGGGACATTACTTTGCCAATAAAGGTCCATCTAGTCAAAGCTATGGTTTTCCCAGTAGTCATATAAAGATGTGAGAGTTGGTCTAAAGAAAGCTGAGCACCAAAGAATTGATGCTTTTGAACTATGATATTGGAGAAAACTCTTGAGAGTCCCTTGGACTGCAACATCAAACCAGTCCATCCTAAAGGAAATCAGTCCTGAATATACATTGGAAGGGCTGATGCTGAAACTCCAATACTTTGGCCACCTGATGCGAAGAGCTGACTCTCTGGAAAAGCTTCTGATGCTGGGCAAAATTGAAGGCAGGAGCAGAGCATGAAAGAAGATGAGATGATTGGATAGCATCACTGACTCAATGGACATGAGTTTGAGTAAACTCCAGGAGTTGGTGATGGACAGGGAAGACTAGCGTGCTGCATCCCATGGGATGGCAGAATTTAACACAACTGACTGACTTAATTGAACAGAGTTTTCCAGTCTTTTTCCTTGCCACTGTGACATTGAAAATGCTCCATGCAGCAATATGAGAGGTATAAAATTAAAGAAGCATTAAATGTTGAACCCATTCCTAGTGGTCAGTTGGTGTAGAGAGCCGCCTGGAAATTGATGTGAATGAAATACAGTTTTATGTTGCCACTGATATTTTGTTAGTAACTGCAACATGACTGCTGCTACTGCTACTGCTACTGCTAAGTAGCTTCAGTCGTGTCCGACTCTGTGCAACCCCATAGACGGCAGCCCACCAGGCTCCCCCGTCCCTGGGATTCTCCAGGCAAGAACACTGGAGTGGGTTGCCATTTCCTTCTCCAATGCATGAAAGTGAAAAGTGAAAGTGAAGTGGCTTAGTCGTGTCCGACTCTAAGCGACCCCATGGACTACAGCCTACCAGGCTCTTCCGTCCATGGGATTTTCCAGGCAAGAGTACTAGTGTCTCCTAATGACTATAAAAATCATCATAAAGAGAAAGACACGCAACCATAACAAACATTAAAATGTGCAGCGTTGGCATGGTGGACATGGAGAGGAAACTGACAGGAAACGCATGCTGGAATAATGATGATCCATGTAACGCCTTGGCAAAGCATGAAAAAAGTGTGGCCTGCAACAACCTGAGAAGCAAATGCTTCAGGAACCCGCAGTTTCAGGGTAAGAGATTAGGAAACAGAACTTCTCAAGTATGTGTATGTGTTGTTTGCTATGGTGTTCTATTATATCAAATGGAATACATATATATACGTATATATTTTTCCATATGATATGATGTACATATATATATATGTCTGTATACAGCAAGCATTTATTATATGAAAAAATCTAAGAGATAAAAGCTGAGGCTATAAAGATGAATGAGATACAACCGGTGCAATTCACAAGCTTTCATTGGGTCTGTCTATCCAATTACTTGCCTTTAATACAGTCAGCTTCCTTGAGCTCCATACCATAGTAAGAATGTAAGGACCAGCCACAGATAGATAGGTTCTCTCTCATAAATTTTACCAGAATTTTACAAAAGCTTGCTGTCTGCTGCCTACTCTTGTGCCCATAATATTGCCGTGTCTTGGATATACTAGCCTTCTGCCCAGTGCATCTGCCCCTGAGTACTCCATTTGTGTAGGTCACTGGACTGCACTCTGAATTAGCAACTTTGTTTCCCCACTCAGCTCCAAGCTAGGTAGACTTCATTACTTTGGGCAATTTTCAGAGAATCCAGACCTCTGAGTAACATACCTTCTGCCAACTCCCCCAGCCTTCTGTCAGAGAGAAGGTTTTAAAAGAGAATATGAACATGCTTTTCACACAAATATAAAATGAACTGTTGTCAAAGATTTTGCATAACCCACTCACTAATGAGGGCACTGGTAAACATTCGCACCATCCAAATGAGGATCTGACTTAGAGAGTTTTACCTTGTCGACCAGAAAAGATCTTTGTGTGCTTCTATGAGCAGCAATTATTTACAGAGCTATGGGCAGCAAACACTTGCATAGCCATCAGTTTTCAGTAGTTAACTTTGCTCCCTACAGAGAGGTGGAATAACCTGGTCACATAGTCAAAGGCAAAGACAGCTGTAGAATCAGATAAGTCCAGCACTGTCTACTAGACAACACTCAGCATTGAAGCAAAGGGAGACGCAATCATCTCTTTTGCCCACTTCGAAGTCTTCCACATTTATTTCTGATGCACAATTAATTAAACTCTTGCCTCAGTGAGTCACCTCTTTCGCAAAAGGAAATAAAAATTTACATATACAAATAAATATTTGTATGTCTTATGTACAAATAAATATTTGAACATTGGCTACCTAAAAAAGGAATTTTATATTCCGTGCATAAACATATTTTTGAGTTGGATTTACTAATATGTTATCAGGAAACAACTATTTTTTCCACTACTACTTCTTTTAGTTCACTTTTTAAATCTGTCTTTCCTCCTTCCTAACTATGGATGGAGGCTTTACCAATGACTGTCAGGCAATCTGAAGACTCTTTCTTCTCCTGGTAATAAAATCTAGATACAGACATCACTAAACCTCTAAATGTCATCAAAATAAAATGTTTTTCCCTTTCCTGTATCAGGCCTGATTTTTAGTTGGGAATTTCTGGAAGAGAAACAGAAAGTGATCAGTTTTACCTCTGTTTTCTGCTCCTCCTTCTCTTGTTTTCGGTAAGTGATGCTTTAGGTCTTACGTGTTGAAGGCAAGGAAGCTCAAGGAAGGAGAGGTGCGCCTGACTGGTAAGACCTGGAATCAGGGGTTGGAATGCTGTGGGCATGATGTATTGCAGTTCCACATCTTGTGATGGGGGTCTTGTCACTTCCACCTTGCCTCTTTTGTCCTCTCCAGTTCTTGGTTTCCAGAAGTTTCCTTTTATTTTAGAGGCATCCTAATTCCTAGTTGTTATTCTAAGGAAGAGACCCTCTCAGGAGACAAACTCTTTGCTGTGATGGCCATGTCTGCCTTCCCAGAGACCAGTGCAGTATTCAGAATCCTGGTACCATTCTCAACGCAAGACCTTCTCTCTGCTGTTTCCAAACCGGGTTCTTTAGCCACACTTTCCAACCATTAAACTTCTTGGACAAATGTTAGATGCCAGATTGTCTGTCTTTCAAACTCCAGGGAAAGCATGTCAAGCATTCGGTTCTTTTAAAACCCCACTTACTCAACTTGAAGTGGCAAAAATAACAAGCATAATTTTCTGCAAACTTGCAGTAAAGCAGCCTCAGTCTACAATCTCTTCACTCTCTGCCAGTGCATTAGTAACACTTATTTGTGCTGCCAGGTTGTGAATGAGGAGCTAGTTTGCAGCCAACTCCACTACAAGTCCTGAATAGATGATCTAGGTAATCTTATGTTAGGATAAGAGTATACCAACTATTTTGTTCTTGACTATTAAAGTGTTTGTTAAAATACAACATGAAGAGTTACATCTAACAGCTTGTTACATATATTATCCACAAAGACAATGGTGTATGTTAGGAAGCTATGCCTGCTAAGTCACCTCAGTCCTCTCTGACTCTATAGGACCCTGTGGACTACAGAATCCAGACCTCTGAATAACATACCTTCTGCCAACTCCCCCAGCCTTCTGTCAGAGGGAATTTTTTAAAAGAGAATATGAACATGCTTTTCACACAAATATAAAATGAGCTGTTGTCAAAGATTTTGCATAACCTACTCACTAATGAGGGCACTGGTAAACGTTAGATGGAATTTCTCTGGCATGAACACTGCAGTGAGTTCCATTTCCTTCTCCAGGGGATCTTCCCAACCCAGAGATCAAAGTCTTGTCTCTTGTATCTCCTGCATTGGTAGGTGGGTTCTTTACCACTAGTGCCACCTGGGAAGGCAGCTATTTGAGCTCAATATAAGATATGATATTTTAAAGGAAGAAAGCTAACCAAATATGACATAGGCTTCCTCATGAGATGATAGATCTCCTGTAAATTGTAATGTTTAAGCAGAGACAAGATGACTATTTATTCAAATATTATTAAATGTTAATTGAATAAGTTGACTTCCCACCCTATATGTTATGTGGGGTTAGATAGCACAGCCAGCAAAGGTCCATGCAGTCAAGGCTGTGGTCTTCCCAGTGGTACACATGGTTGTAAGACCTGCATCGTAAAGAAGGTGGAGTGCCGAAGCATTGATGTCTTCAAACTGTGGTGGCGGAGAAGACTCGTGAGAGTCCCTTGGACACCAAGGAGGTCAAACCATTAAATCTTGAGGGAAATGAACCCTGAATACTTGTTGGAAGGACTGATGCTGAGGCTGAAGCTGCAGTGTTTTGGTCATCTGGTGAGAACAGCTGATTCATTAGAAAAGTCCCTGATGCTGGGAAAAATTGAAGGCAGAAGGAGAAGAGGGCATCAGAGGATGAAATGGCTGGATGGCATCATCGATGCAATGAATATGAACTTAGGCAAGCTTTGGGAGATGGTGAGGGATAGGGAGGCCTGGCATGCTGCAGTCCATGGGGTCACAAAGAGTCAGACATGACTGGGAGAGTGGACAGCAACAACAAGCACATCCAACTTTGTTCTATTTTGTTTTTACATATTTAGAAACAAAAGTCTTGTGAAATCAAATACCAGTTAATATGTATTGTTCATTCAATTAGACTTCCCTGGTGGCTCAGATGGTAAAGCGTCTGTCTACAATTCGGGAGACCTGGGTTCAGTCCCTGGATCAGGATGATCCCTTGGAGAAGGAAATGACAACCCACTCCAGTACTCTTGCCTGGAAAATCCTGTGGACAGAGGAGCGTGGTAGGCTATATTCCATGGGGTTGCAAAGAGTCAGACACAACTGAGCGTTCATTCAATTACACTCAACAAATATTTTTTGAGGGCCTAGTATGTGTAAGGCACTCTGCTAGGCACTGAAGAAGTTGAGAAGGTAGACGTTGTCTCTGTGGTCATAAAGCTCATAGGGGCAGGATGAGGGAGAGGGCTGAACCTCCCCTGGGTATTTCCACTCCACAATACTATCTTATCTCGCCTACTTAAAGTTTCTCATTTGAAATGGACCATAAACCAAAATAATTTTTTCCATAGATAATTTAAAATGACAAATCACTGGCAATTTAATGTAAATCAATTTAGTAACAGTAATTAATTCACACGTGTCACATTTCATATACTAGAATGTAATTCACTTATTACACGTTGTCACGATTCAAAGAGCTGCCTGCACATGCAGTTTCTACTGAGCTGTACCCCGTCTTAATGGAAGTGCTCTTTTTTCAGTCCTGGGGAAAAACAGAAGGCACAGCAACATAAACTTAGCCTGAACTGCTCAGGACACAGCAGGCTAAACCCTATGCCCCTTCTATTTGCAAAGTATTCAAATGCCTTTACCAGGAAAGTCAGTTAGAAAGGAAGGACTGCCTGCAGAATTAAGAGCAGAGTGTAGCTGTGCATTTTTCTTTCAGTTGGTTAACTGAAAATCAATTTCCTATTTTAAAAGCAGACCCATCAAAGGCAAGTGTCCAATTTTAAGCTAAGCTCTACACTGTGCTTTTCAATAAAATGTCTCTCTGCCTCTTTCCCTTTTCTCATTTCAACATCCTGTTACATATTTCTGAAAGCTCCCCTTTCAAAGTTGGTGTATGCTATGATTGTGTGGAATGAAAAGCTCTGAAAGGCCACAAAGAAAAGTATCACTTGCCTCCATCTCTGAGGAGACGGCCCTTTGAATTAAGACTGATTCCACCTGCGAAGCCTGATTGAGCCTGAATTGATAATGCCTGTGTTGTGGGTTTTCTCGCTTTATTTCCCTTTGCATTCTTTTTCATTCCAGGATGTATTGTGGGCCATTATCCGATTTTCATGGCAGCATGAGTGATTACTAAAATGCTATGAAAGAGAAACTAAATCCTTAAAAAGAGGCATTCATCGAAGGCTCCTAGGAATCATGCGCCAATATTCTTTGCTGATTATTGGGATTCAAAGCGGAACATTGGAAACATCCAAAGGAATTTAACTGCACCTCACAAAGATTTTTATTTTCCTTTCCTTAAATGCTTAGAGTTCTTGAGACTGAGGGGTTTCCATTTAGTTTTATGTCTTCACTGTCATCCGTCTTTACTTTTATGTATTAATACAATGTTGTCTGGCAAAAGAACAACACAAACATAGGTAAAATTCTACTCAAATAACTGCTCTTTCTCCAAAACCCCAAAAAACCCGTATCTATACCTCATCCCTGCAAAGCATGTGGCCTTTGCACTAGGAATTGTAAAGGGTGAGTTTTGAGCAGACTGTCACTTCAACAATCTGCCGGTGGTACGTACAGCATTAAAAAAAAAAAGTGCAAATGGCAAGAATCAGTGCAAAAAATGGAAATGCAGCCTGTTTAGAAGTCTGGTGGCTTCCCAGGTGGTGCACAGGTAAAGAATCCACGTGCCAGTGCAGGAACAGAAAGACACAGGTTCAATTCCTAAGGAGGAAATGGCAACCCACTCAATATTCTTGCCTAAAAATTCCTTGGACAGAGGACCCTGGCGGACTTCAGTCCATGGGGTACAAAGAGTCTGACACGCCTGAGTGACGGAGCGTGCACACACACGCACAGACTATAAATCCTGATGATCTGGAGAATTAGAGGTTGGGTTAGGGAAACAGTGCAAGTCTGCAACTGACGCCCCATGAACAGCTACAGTTTGCCAGATACAAGTGTAGGCTATGGGCATAGAAAAGTGAATCAGACACACAGCTCTCCCTGTTCACGATTCACGACTATGCCACATGCTATAAAGAAGTAGGTATAAATGTTATATATAAAAAATGAATATTTAGTTTAGTTCAGTCGCTCAGTCATGTCCAACTCTTTGCGACCCCATGAATCGCAGCACACCAAGCCTCCCTGTCCATCACCAACACCTGGAGTTCACTCAGAATCACGACCATCGAGTCAGTGATTCCATCCAACCATCTCATCCTCTGTCGTCCCCTTCTCCTCCTGCCCCCAATCCCTCCCAGCATCAGAGTCTTCTCCAATGAGTCAACTCTTCGCATGAGGTGGCCAAAATACTGGAGTTTCAGCTTTAGCATCATTCCTTCCAAAGAAATCCCAGGGCCGATCTCCTTCAGAATGGACTGGTTGGATCTCCTTGCAGTCCAAGGGACTCTCAAGAGTCTTCTCCAACACCACAGTTCAAAAGCATCAATTCTTCGGTGCTCAGCCTTCTTCACAGTCCAGCTCTCACATCCATACATCACCACTGGAAAAACCACAGCCTTGACTAGACAGACTTTTGTTGGCAAAGTAATGTCTCTGCTTTTGAATATGCTATCTAGGTTGGTCATAACTTTCCTTCCAAGGAGTAAGCATCTTTTCATTGTATGGCTGCAGTCACCATCTGCAGTGATTTTGGAGTCCCCAAAAATAAAGTCCGACATTGTTTTCACTGTTTCCCCATCTATTTCCCATGAAGTGATGGGACCAGATGTCATGATCTTCGTTTTCTGAATGTTGAGCTTTAAGCTAACTTTTTCACTCTCCACTTTCACTTTCATCAAGAGGCTTTTGAGTTCCTCTTCACTTTCTGCCATAAGGGTGGTGTCATCTGCATATCTGAGGTGATTGATATTTCTCCCTGCAATCTTGATACCAGCTTGTGCTTCCTCCAGTCCAGCATTTCTCATGATGTACGCTGAATAGAAGTTAAATAAGCAGGGTGACAATATACAGCCTTGACATACTCCTTTTCCTATTTGGAACCAGTCTGTTGTTCCATGTCCAGTTCTAACTGTTGCTTCCTGACCTGTATACAGATTTCTCAGGAGGCAGGTCAGGTGGTCTGGTATTCCCATCTCTTTCAGAATTCTCCACAGTTTATTGTGATCCACACAGTCAAAGGCTTTGGCATAGTCAATAAAGCAGAAATAGATGTTTTTCTGGAACTCTCTTGCTTTTCGATGATCCAGCAGATGTTGGCAATTTGATCTCTGGTTCCTCTGCCTTTTCTAAAATCAGCTTGAACATCTGGAAGTTCATGGTTCATGTATTGCTGAAGCCTGGCTTGGAGAAATTTAAGCATTACTTTACTATCAGGTGAGATGACTGAAATTGTGTGGTATTTTGAGCATTGTTTGGCACTGCCTTTCTTTAAGTTTGGAATGAAAACTGAACTTTTCCAGTCCTGTGGCCACTGCTGAGTTTTCCAAATTTGCTGGCACATTGAGTGCAACACTTTCACAGCATCATCTTTCAGGATTTGAAATAGCTCAACTGGAATTCCATCACCTCCACTAGCTTTGTTCATAGTGATGCTTTCTAAGGCACACTTGACTTTGCATTCCAAGATGTCTGGCTCTAGATGAGTGATCATACCATCATGATTATCTGGGTCATGAAGATCTTTTTGTACAGTTATTCTGTGTATTCTTGCCATCTCTTCTTAATATCTTTTGTTTCTGTTAAGTTATTATGAAAGACAACCCAAATGTCTATACACATTTAATTGCACAAACAAAATGTGACATATCCACCCACTGGGATAATACTCAGTGATAAAAAGGAACAAAGTACTAATACATATCACAGCATGGATGAACCTCAAAAACACTGTGGTAAGTGAAAGAAGACAGACACAGAAGACAATGTAGAATGTGATTTCATGTACATGAAGTGTCCAGAAAAGGCAAACCCACAGGAACAGGAAGTAGACTGCTATTTGTCTGTGCCTGAGGATAGGAGTGAGAATTCCCTGGGAGTGATCAGAATCATCCAAAACTAGTTTACAGTGATATTGCATAACTAGGTAGATTTACTAATAGTCATTTAATTGCACACAAATACTCAATTTTATAATATATAAATTACATGTCAGTAAAGGAGTACGTCAAGGCTGTATATTGTCACCCTGCTTATTTAACTTCTATGCAGAGTACATCATGAGAAACGCTGGGCTGGAAGAAGCACAAGCTGGAATCAAGATTGCAGGGAGAAATATCAATAACCTCAGATATGCAGATGACACCACCCTTATGGCAGAACGTGAAGAGGAACTCAAAAGCCTCTTGATGAAAGTGAAAGAGGAGAGTGAAAAAGTTGGCTTAAAACTTAACATTCAGAAAACGAAAATCATAGCATCTGGTCCCATCACTTCATGGGAAATAGATGGGGAAACAGTGTCAGACTTTATTTTTTTGGGCTCCCAAATCACTGCAGATGGTAATTGCAGCCATGCAATGATAAGACGCTTACTCCTTGGAAGAAAAGTTATGACCAACCTAGATAGCATATTCAAAAGCAGAGACATTACTTTGCCAACAAAAGTCTGTCTAGTCAAGGCTGTGGTTTTTCCAGTGGTGATGTATGGATGTGAGAGCTGGACTGTGAAGAAGGCTGAGCGCTGAAGAATTGATGCTTTTGAACTATGGTGTTAGAGAAGACTCTTGAGAGTCCCTTGGACTGCAAGGAGATCCAACCAGTCCATTCTGAAGGAGATCAGCCCTGGGATTTCTTTGGAAGGAATGATGCTAAAGCTGAAACTCCAGTACTTTGGCCACCTCAGGCGAAGAGTTGACTCATTGGAAAAGACTCTGATGCTGGGAGGGATTGGGGGCAGGGGGAGAAGGGGACGACAGAGGATGAGATGGCTGGATGGCATCACTGACTCGATGGACGTGAGTCTCAGTGAACTCCGGGATATGGACAGAGAGGCCTGGTGTGCTGCGATTCATGGGGTCGCAAAGAGTTGGACATGACTGAGTGACTGAACTGAACTGAACTGAAAGCTGTTGTAGACATTACCTTGCCAACAAAGGTCCATCTACTCAAGGCTATGATTTTTCCAGTAGTCATGTATGGATGTGAGAGTTCGACTAAAAAGAAAGCTGAGCACCAAAGAATTAACGCTTTAAAACTGTGGTGCTGGAGATGACTCTTGAGAGTCCTGTGGACTACAAGAAGATCCAACCAGTCTATCCTAAAGGAGATCAGTCCTGGGTGTTCATTGGAAGGACTAATGCTGGAGCTGAAACTCCAATACTTTGGCCACATCATGCGAAGAGTTGACTCATTGGAAAAGACCCTGATTATGGGAGGGATTGGGGGCAGGAGGAGAAGAGGATGACAGAGGATCAGATGGTTGGATGGCATCACTGAGTCGATGGACATGAGTTTGAGTAAACTCCGGAGTTGATAATGGACAGGGAGGCCTGGCGTGCTGTGGTCCATGGGGTCACAAAGAGTTGAACATGACTTAGAGACTGAACTGAACTGAACTGAAAGCTGTTGCAAAGTAAATTTCCACACGAGGTAGGGGAAGATGAAGAAGCAGAAGGAAGAACTTTTAGAGGGCATCTGCATCATTTTCATAGTGTTGCGGGAACAGATTAACACAAATTTGGTTTCCTAAAACAACGTAAGTGTATTCACTTCCACTGCTGGTGCTCAGAACCTGAAATCAGTGTCATTGGCCTAAAATCAAGATATTGGTAGAGTTGATTCCCTCCAGAGGCTCTGAGGGGAGAACCGACTTCCTTGCCTTTCTCAGCTTCTCGTGACTGACTCTATTCTTTAGTAGGTGGCCCCTACATCCTTCCTCAAGTGGCATCACCAGTATCTGCTTCCTTCATTATATCTCCTTCTCTATGAATCTTTCTGCATCTTTCTTACCAGGACAGCTTCAGTCACATTAGACCCACCTGGGGTAATCTCTCCATCCCAAGATCCTTGACTTCTGCAAAGTCACTGTCATAACATTCCAGGTTCTGGAGATTAAGATGTAAACATATTTGAAGACCCATTTTTCAGAACAACGTCAGACACATTTCTTTTTGGATAGAAATTTTGAATTGGATCTTGAAGGATGGATAATTTTCATGTAGAAAAATAATGAAGAAATTCACTCCAAGTAGATATAATGTTGTCAGGAAAGGAATAAAGACAGAAAGCTGCATATAGTCTGTGAGATCAGACAACAACAGTTGGATTTGGTTATTCATCATCCGTTTCCCAATTAGCTGGTTAGATAGAGATTCAAATGTGCTACAATATTCTCCAGCCTTTAGATATTCTTCTTCGCCTACACAACCTCCTTCAGTTACCACATAAATGCTTTGTTTCCTTATTACAATATTTTCACAAATGTGTCAACAGTGTTTTCAACACTCATTTTTTTTTCTCTTCCTTCCTTACCAATATCTCTGAAATTCATACCATTTTGGATTTGCCCCTACCACTCCACTTTCATTGCACTAAAAGCTCAGCAATGACTTCAACATTCCCAAATCCAGTGGTCCATTTTTATCTTCATCTTATATGGCTCATCAGCTGTGGTTGACTTACCTGATTATCCTCCTTTTAGAGAATACATCTTCTCTCGGACTTCCCTGGTAGCTCAGCTGGTAAAGAATCCACCCGCAAAGCAGAAGACCTAGGTTCGGTTCCTGGGTTGGGAAAATATGATGGAAAAGAGATAAGCTACCCACTCCAGTATACTTGGGCTTCCCTGCTGGCTCTGCTTGTAAAGAATCTGCCTGCATTGCAGGAGACCTGGGTTCAATCCCTGAGTTGAGAAGATCGCCTGGAGAATGGAACGGCTACCCACTCCAGTATTCTGGCTTGGTGAATTCCATGGACTGCATAGTACATGGGGTCACATACAGTCAGACTGAGTGACTTTCACTTTCACTGGCCTTTAGAGCCCTTGCAATTCTTCTATATCGTTGTATCTTTCACTTTTTCCTTATCTCCAAATATAGGAACTTCACTTCTTTGATCTTCATCTTTTTCTCTCTCTACACTCTTGTTCTAGATTATCTCAGCCAACTCACGATTCTAAATGCTGTTTTTACTATGATGACTCCATTTATAATTTTATGACTCCTATTTTTATATCTACAGCCTCAACCCTTCACATAAAACCCACACTTGTAATTCAACAACCTATCTGACTTCTCTGCTTGGATGCATAAACTTTATATATTTCATCCAGAATACGAGATTCCTCTTGCTCCAAATTGGCCCCTCTACCAGTCTTCTCTTTCTTAGTGTTACCACCATCTATTTGGTTTCTTAGGCCAAACTTAAGCCTGTCTTTAATTCCTCTAATTCTCACAGTTCACATCTGATCCATCAGGTTATACCTTCAAAATATGCATATAGCTTGATCACTTATCACTTCCCTGGTGGCTCAGATAGTAAAGCATCTGCCTGCAATGCAGGAGACCTGGTTTTGATCCTGGGGTTGGAAAGATCCCCTGGAGAAGGAAATTGCAACCTATTCCAGTATTCTTGCCTGAAAAATTCCATGGATGGAGAAGCCTGGTAAGCTATAGTCCATGGGGTCACAAAGAGTCAGACATGACTGAGCAACTTCATTTTCTTTGATCACTTATTAACACCATAATTTCTATAGCCCTTGTTCAAGTAATAATTGATTATCTATTTCTTCAATTTCAGCGGCCTTGGATTTGATCTACTTGTTTCCACTCTTGATTGTCTCCATTTTATTTTTTACAAAGCAACCAGTAGAATTATCATGTGTATGTAAGTCAGCTCACCTTATATACTTGCTCAAAATTCTTCCTGTGCACCCCTGCCGTGGTCCCCAATAATTTCACACCCTAGTCTTTGCCCCTTTGTAGGATTCCTTCTCATGTTGCATCAGGATCTGGTTCATGTGACCATTAGAATATGGCTGATGGTACATCACATCCAAAATAAGATTATATTGATAAAAGACTATGGATTCTATTTGATAAAAGACTATGGATTCTCTCTTTCTCCTCCTGCTCCTCGCTTCCCTTCACGTCTCTCACATCACCCATCTGAGGGGAGCCAGGCCATAGACAGAAGTCCTAGGCAGAGGCACAGATATTCAGGAATCATAACCTTCTTTTAACAGCCATGTGAGTTCAGAAATTGATCATCCAGATCCAGTTAAATCTCAGATGACTGCAACCCTGGCTGAAACTTTGATTACTGCTACATGAGAGATCCTGAGAGAACACCATCTAAATAACTGCCCTGATTCATGACTCAACTGTGAGATGACAAAAGAAAAAGTATCTATTGTTTTAAGCTTTTTAAGCTGCTAATGTTTGGAGCAATTTACTATGCATCAGTAGATAACTAATTTCTAGTAGATGGAAAAATAATGGCTTTAGATTTTCTATTTGGAAAATAAAATGGAAAGATGAGATGTATTTGCCATCTGATGTTTTCCCATCTCTGATGGCTTTTTGTGAATTTTGGAGAACTCAAACTCACTTTTGAATTAATTGCTGAAATAAATGCCATTTAGGAGACTTATATCTGAGGACTATTTAAAAAGTAGCCATGGAATAATTGTCTATTCATTTAGTTTGGTGACTCAGTCCAGTAAATTAGGTATGTACTCAATAGAGTTAAGTGGAATAGAGACGTGCAAGAGGCCACTTTTTGTAATTAGAAGCAAGGCAAGAAGAGTGGATTTGTGGCCCCTCATGGACTCATTTATTCCTTCTTTCTGTTAATGGATGAGTATGACGCACTATTTTGGAGCTGACAGTGAGGGTCTGGTAGTTAACAAGGCATAATCATTATCCTCAAGGTAGAGAGATATAGAAAGACAATTTTGAAACACCACAGTAAATACATGTCACAGTGAACTACTCAGTATTAAGACAAGTTTTCATTAGAGTCACAGCAATCAAGGGACATGAATTTTTTAGATTGTGCAGTTGATATTTCAACATAAGCAAGACATAATCATACTAGGAGAAATCAACACTTTTTTAGACTCCCATACACCTACTGTATGATTCAACATCATTTTCATTTTTAAATTATACATGATGAGTTAGCATGGAACTGTATACTTTCTAGTGCTTGAGGCTTCTAAGATCCAAATCCAGAAATAAGTATGCGATAAGAATAAGTACACACCATGGAGCAAAGATGTATAAGAAGTAGAAGTGAGGTCATTCAGTCGTGTCCGACTCTTTGTGACCACATGGACTGTAGCCTACCGGGGTCCTCGGTCCATGGGATTTTCTGGGCAAGGGTACTGGAGTGGGTTGCCATTTCCTCCTCCAGAGGATCTTCCTGACCCAGGGATTGAACCCAGGTCTCCCACATTGCAGGCAGATGCTTTACCCTCTGAGCCAATAGGGAAGCTCGAAGAAGCTGCCAACTTCCTTGTCATGGAATTGAACCCCAGTCTCCCGCATGACAGATGGGGATACTAACCACTATAAAAAGGCCACTGTTAGGAGATAAATAGAAGTTATGTTATTCTAAGGAAAAGAGAGAAAGATAGCAGTCAGTCAAAAATTTGTAAAAGGACATTCTAAGGAGTGCAGCATTAACAAGCAAAAGAAAGATGGGGAAAGTCCTAAGCCTTTAATATCTGGGCAGTAATAAAATAGCAATATTGACATATGAGACCAGAGCGTGCACAAGGGCCAGATAAATAATCAAGGATGTGTGCTATGCTTTGTGCAAGTTTTATTGTATCCTGAGACCAGTGGGAAATATTTGCAGTAAAAGAGCAACATGATTAGATTTGTGATTTTTGGAATATGGCATCTGCTACTCTGTTTGTAGTATGGGGGGGGGGTTACAGATGATGAGAACAATTATGTTATAATAATACAAAAGAATAAATATGATGGCTATCCTGTCTTAAATAGTAATGTGGATGATGGAGAAAAATGAATATATTCAGTGCATATTGAATAGGTTTTAGTGAGAACAGTTTGTGATTTAGTACAAGTGACATAGGGAGGGTGTCTCAAGAGTTATGGATAATATCCATATTCCTCCCTCATGCAACTTGGAAAGTCTTTTCACTCTCTGTTGAGATAGGGAACACAAGAGGCATAAAATTGCGTTATTATATAGACTTCCCAAGTAACCAGTTCAAAGCATACAAGAGCTATCATCACACTAGTGTTAATGGTTCAGTCCTGTCCAACTCTTTGCTACCCCAAGGACTGTAGCAAGGAATTCTCCATGCAATAATACTGGAGTGAGTTGCCTTTCCCTTTTCTGGGGATCTTTTTTAAAGTGTGATGCCCAAAATGTAGAACTGGCTTAGCAGTCTACACTGGGAGGAGGCCAGGAGGATTAGAAAGACACAACCAAAAGGTCATCGTATGCTTCACACGCCCACTTCAGTGTCTTTCGGGAAAGCAATTTTTATTTTTAGTTTTTATTATTATTGAATAATTTGTGCTTCACTGGGATGACCCAGAGGGATGGGATGGGGAAGGAGATGGGAGGGGGGCTCAGGATGCAGAAACCATGCACCCCTCTGGGGACTGTTTTTGGGGTTTTTTTGTTTGTTTGCTTGCTTTTGGTTTTGTATTTTTAATAAAGCATCATTAATGCACATTGCTGGGTTTTGCCAAACCGCCCAAACTGTATACATTACAATCATTCAAAGCTCTTATTTAAAAAAAAAAAAGAATAATAATTTGTTCTTTGTACACTGTGTGTGTGTGTGTATACATCTATATGTCAATATTAAGTCATAGTGACAAAATGAATGCCATATAAGCAACACTCTTCTGTGGAATTAGACTGCTATCAATTACTTTCATGTATACATATTTGCTTCCCTGGTGGCTCAGACGGTAAAGCATCTGCCAGCAATGCGGGAGACCCGGGTTCGATTCCTGGGTCGGGAAGATCCCCTGGAGAAGGAAATGGCAATCCACTCCAGTACTCTTCCTGGAAAATTCCATGGACGGAGGAACCTGATAGGCTATAGTCCATGGGGTTGCAAAGAGTCGGACACGACTAAGCGACTTCATTTTCACTTTCACTTTCACACATACTTGAGTGCTACATCCATATCCCATCACTTTTCATTTTCCTGAGGAGAAAAAACTTAACAAGAATCTGCTATTCACTTGTTTTATGTTCATAGTATTTCCATATATATCTCATGACAGGCTTGTTTTGAGACTTATAATACTGGTACCATATTATATGGAACTTAACAATGGAAACAGTGACAGACTTTATTTTCTTGGGCTTCAATATCACTGCAGATGATGACTGTAGCCACGAAATTAAAAAAAAAAAAAAAACTTGTTCCTTGGAAGAAAAGCTATGACAAATCTAGACATGTATTAAAATGCAAAGACATTACTTTGCCAACAATGATCCATATAGTCAAAGCTATGGTTTTTCCAGTAGTCATGTGTGGATATGAGAGTTGGACCCTAAACAAGACTGAACACTGAAGAACTGATGCTTTTGAGCTGTGGTGTTGGAAAAGACTCTTTAGAGTCTCTTGGACTGCAAAGAGATAAAATCAGTCAGTGCTAAAGGAAATCAATTCTGAATATTCATTAGAAGGATTGATGCTGAAGTTCAAGCTCCAATACTTTGGCCACCTGATGATAAAAGCTGATTTATTTGAAAAGACTCTGATGCTGGGAAAAATTGAAGTCAGGGGGCAACAGAGGATGCCCCTCAGGGGGCAACAGAGGATGAGATGGTTGAATAATATCCCTGACTCAATGGACATGAGTTTGAGCAAGCTCTGGGAGATGGTGAAGGACAGGGAAGACTGGAATGCTACAGTCCATGTGATCCCAAAGAGTCAGACATGACTGAGCAACGGAACAATGACAAAAACCTGCCTATTTGCTTCATTATAGCTTTAGTTGTTGTCTGTGCATTTCCATTATTTTGCTTTCATACAACATTTTCTTCAGAGCAACCTTTGACATGGTTCTAGATGCCCAAGAACAAGTGTTTCTATACCTACACGTGGAGTCAAGCGATACACAAATGGATATGCGAATGTTCAACTTTGCAAGATAGTAGAAAATTATTTTCCAAAGTGGTTACACCAAATAGTAATCCTTCTGGCATTGCGTAAAGGTTCCTATTCGTGCCAGCTCTTGGGACTTTGAGACTTCTTCGTGTTCACCTGAAAATTCTGGGTGGTATCAGCTATTAATACATCAGGGAAGCTGGGACAAATGTTGGCTTGCCCTTACCTCCTGTTTCACTCCAGACAGTGGCGGCTCATAAAGTAATCTTGGTCTTGATCTTGTTAAATGTTTTTACTTCTTCCCTGCCACACTTCTACTATTCCCTTGCCCTTGTTTATCTGGGACTATATCCACTAATAAAACATTAGATCATCAGTTTTTTTAGGAAACTCAGGCTAAGCAATGGGTAATCTTATTTTTCCCTGACAATGGAAACAGAGACAGACTTTATTTTCTTGGGCTCCAAAATCACAACTGATGGTGACTGCAGCCATGAAATTAAAAGACACTTGCTCCTTGCAAGAAAAGCTATGACAAACCTATACAGCAGATTAAAAAGCAGAGACATTACTTTGCCAACAAAGGTCCATCTAGTCAAAGGTATGGTTTTTCCAGTAGTCATGTGCGGATGTGAGAGTTGGACTATAAAGAAAGCTGATTGCCAAAGAATTGATGCTTTTGAACTGTGGTGTTGGAGAAGACTCTTGAGAGTCCCTTGGACTGCAAGAAGATGTAGCCAGTCCATCTTAAAGTAAATCAGTCCTGAATATTCATTGGAAGGAATGATGCTGAAGCTGAAGCTCTGATACTTTGGCCACCTGATGCGAAGAACTAACTCTTTGGAGAAGACATGATGCTGGGCAAGATTGAAGGCAGGAGGAGAAGGGGACGACAAAGGATGAGATGGTTGGATGACATCACTGACTCAGTGGACATGAGTTTGAATAAGCTCTGGGAGTTGGTGATTGACAGAGAAACCTGGCGTGCTGCAGTCCATGGGGTCACAAAGTGTTGGACACAATTGAGCGACTGAACTGAACTGATTCTTGGGGTTTGTTCTTTTCAATATCTTTTATATTCAGCTTATCCTCAAAACCATGATTGATTTCTACTGAAATTGAATGAAATCTATGAAGTTATTGAGGGAGAAAGGACAATTATTAATACATTTTATCAGTCCATGTTTACACATGATCATGATAAAGCTGTCATTTGTTTATCTCATTTTTATGTTTTGCAGTTAATTTGCTGCAAATAAACATATTTTGTTAGCTTTTTTAAGCACTTTAATTGGTTTTATTATATAGCCTATTCTTCATAGATTAGGTCCAGAATCCAGGCATTCTTTTTTTTACTTGATTCAATTTTCATAAGATACATTTTTCTAGGAATTTGAATATTTCCTTTAAATTTTCTGTTTATTGGCCACAAAAAGACATATTCAGATTTCTGACCAATATAATATTAAGGGGAAAAATAGAAAATATTCTGAGCATTGCAGCAATATTTCAACATAATTCTCTGTAATTTCCAATCACATTAATTCGTAAGTAATTATTAACATATTCAGCCAGGCAAATATATCATTGATTATAAGCTCTGTATGTATTATAATGTGATACAGCTAAAGATTCAACCCTAAAGAGATTAGAGTTCAATTAAAAACAGATTAACAAATAATTTCAAATAACTAAAAGTTAGAGTAGAAGATGCCTCATGGTCTCTGAGGGGTACAGAGAAAGTAGCGTGAACATTGGCAGGAAGATGGGTAACTGTCAGATGAGGGTTTGGGGAATTCTTTGATCTGACTTCCTGCAATAGTCACATAGAGTCCAGATCTCACTGTTTCATTAGCTTCGCTTCTAGGCTACAATGAATATTCATGGCCAGAACTGTGACCACAGTGCCATGGAAGGGAAGCGCCAGGACCCCGCCGGGCTAAGGAGGTGTGTTTGGCCAGCAGCGAGTGCAGCCAAACGGCTCCCATAAAACAAGCTGGCTCGAGCCAAACGTGAGCAGGGCTGGTGGAAGCGTTATAAGGAAATGATTAAACAATAAGGAAAATTATCTGCAGACTCCTAAAGGAGCAGGTTGACGCTTAGAAAGTAGCTATTTTGAATAAGGACATGAAAACTGGCAAATAATAACAAAAGTGATTTGTTGTTGTGATGCAGGTGCCTGTTAGGTATTTTATACATAGTATTTCATTTAGATGGAAAGGAGGTAGACGTGATCGTCTCATTTTACTAAATGGATATACAGGCCTGTTTGTCAGTGCCAGCCCAGGAAGCCAAATCTGGTTAACTTAAACAGCAAAGCAGTTGGCAAGAAAGCTTGGAGAACTTACTCTAAAAAGTGGATGGAAATCAAAAAAGTCTAGATGTAAGACCCAAAGCAAAGTTTACCCCACAGGGTAAGCATGCCCCTTTGCTCAACACTCAGGCCCCTATAGACATTTCCAAACTTCCCTGGTGGCTCAGATGGTAAAGCGTCTGCCTACAATGCAGGAGACCCGGGTTCAATCCCTGGGTCGGGAAGATCTGGAGAAGGAAATAGCAACCCACTTCAGTACCCTTGCCTGGAGAATCCCATGGACAGAGGAGCCTAGTAGGCTACAGTCCATGGGATCGCAAAGAGTCAGACACGACTGAGCAATTTCACTTTCTTTCTCTTCTTTCACTTTCATGCCCCTAAGCTCTGGACAATCACCCCAGCTGCCCCTGAACACTATGCAATGAATTCATTATCAACCGTTCCTTCATCTCATTGGCACCCACTGAGGATCCAGAATGATAGGTAAGGGTGTTTGATAATCCATGGGTTGTTGGCCCAGAGTCAGTAGGAAGAGAGTATTAGCTCTTCTTCAGCTCTCCAACAGAAAGAAGCTTCATGCCTCCCACACAGACTCCTAAGAATTGGATATCTAGTCCAATTTAGAAAAGATTTCAGATGCTCATGAGCATGGAAATGGACATCATTGTCAAGATGTCAGGACTAGTGAGCAGAGGTTTTTCAGGCTCAGGTCTTGTCTGAATCAAAGCTACACAGTCTTTACATGGAACTCAGTCAGTGGCAATAAATTCTACAGGAAGTTTCGTTATAGAAAGTGCATAATTTTTAGAGCAACATGGTATGATTAGGTCTCCCGTTGAACATCTATACAGTATAAGAAGATGCTAAGTAAGATAGAATAGGGGATTGCACTCTTATATTCTTAGAATTTATGGTCTATTAGAAATCATGCTTAGAAAAAAAAAAAAAAAAAGAGTTTACTCATTGCCCAGTGACTGTCAGTGCTGAAAGAGCTATGGTCATTAAAGTTTGGGAGATAATTGTGTGAGATGAGATATTCCAGAAAACTTACAGGGAGGATGGCTGGGATCCGGATATACAGGGGATAATATTTTAGGCAAGGGAGGATTTGCTTATGCAACAGTGTTTGTAGGCACAAATCCATCAGATTGTAATGCAGAACTTTCTGGATTAAATGCATGATGCCATTAAGGAAACAAAAGAGCTAATCATTGTAGCTGCTGCTCTTTACCTATAAACCAAAATCCAGTCTTCAGAATAATAGATAGGGTTATAGAAAGTCAGGAGCTAACTGCCAAGTTTTTCAGTTTGAAGGAATCCTCTTTCTGGAGGAAACAACTGAATGCAAGCCTGTGATTATAAATACATGTGAAGAAAATTGGAAGCTGTATCTCCAGCCAAGATATGCTCTTGTTATCGACCCAGAGAGGAGGCTGTTGACTGACGAAAGAGAATGGATGGCTTTGGGTGAAAGTCACTTGTGACAGGTCTGGAATACAGACACGTCCAAACCCTGTGTTCTGTTGCTTCAGGCTAGAGTTCCATTTACACTGGCTTTGACCTTATGAAAACATTGTGAGTGGCCTTGGAGCAAAATGAAGTAAAGCCAAGAATGATGCTTCAATAAAGAGCTGTAACACAAATTCTCAACCAAGGCTGAACTTAGAAACGTGTACAGTAATTCAAATCTAAAAACATCAGGGAGGTCACCCAGTAAAGGACATGCCTTGTTGGACCAATGACTCTGGGAGGAGTATTGGATTCCCTACATCTTCTATAGGGAAAGCTTTCATTCCTTTATAATTAACTAAACATAAATATCCTCACTTATCCGAAGTCCTTTGCTGCTGGGCTGCACAGTTGCAAACCCGTATGAGCTTGTTGAAAGGCAGATAACCAGCAGTAAATTTCAGACAACATTAACTCCTCCTTCCATTTTCACATGTTCTTTGCTCTTGTGTCGTGCGGGTATCCACCGCCCACCACTGCCCTCCACCCCACGGTCTGTACCACCCTTCATCCCCCACCATGTGCAGCTCTCTCAGTAGTCCCCCACAATGCCAGCTTCTTTCTAGCTTTAAAGTCTTGATTTTAATGGCACCTTCTGAGAGACGCTTCCCTGACCTGTCCAGCTAATACAGGTTGGATCTTTCTATCATAGAATCTTATTTCCCCTAGAAAAATTTTGTTGTTGTTGTTTACTATTTAATCGCTCAGCAGTGTCCAGCTCTTTTGTGACCCCGTGGACTGTAGCTTGCCAAGCTCCTCTGTCCATGGGATTTTCCAGGCAAGAATACTAAAGTGGGTTATCATTTCCTTCTTCAGGGGATCTTCCCAACTCAGGGATCAAACCCAAATGTTTCGTACACTGTAGGCAGATTCTTTACCACTGAGCCACCTGGGAAGCCCAGAATGCTTAACAAATATTTATATTCATTTACTTATCGCTTTGTTTATTTCCTGCCTGTCTTTCCATGCTGTTAATTTCCAAAGTCTCCTTCATTCGCCACTGCGTCATCAGAGAACTGACCAATGGAAAACACTTAATAATTGAACAAACAAATGAGGATTTGAAATATTTCCTGGAGGGGGATTCAGGATGGGGAACACGTGTATACCTGTGGCGGATTCATTTTGATGTATGGCCGAACTAATACAATATTGTAAAGTTAAATAAAATAAAATTAAAAAAGAAAAAAAATAAACAAGGAAAAAAAATGAAATATTTCCTGAAGTTTTCTTTTGAAGCCCTCAAACAAATATTACTAGATATCACGTAGGTCTTTTCTTTCCCTCATGCACAAAGAAAAAGTAGACCCAAAGGGATCTTAGGAATCTGATTTTGTGCCAAGTAGTCTGGTTTTCTTCGGATTTTTGCATTACCATGCAAATGAATGGCAGAAGCTTTTTGCTGTTTATATAACTGAATGAGTATTGCTATCCAAGGAACAATTCCATTTTTCAGCATCACACAGTACACTGTTTCAGATATAACAAGCTATTGGTATTATTTATTGCATAGATATTTGAATGATTAGACGATTACATAAATGAATGTAAAATTAAGAGTTATATAATAACGCACAGAATCAAGGGATTTTCTTTGGGCTATGTATCAAATAACCAAAATGCAAGTATGAAAATGATCTTGCTCTGAATATGGCAGGTTTTAATTAATATTTATTAGATAGGGAGTAGAGTCTCTGGCTGGGAATTTAACAAGCAGATGGTTTCTTTAATGTTGAAAGTGGAGGTTGGGATTTTTTAACCCAGTTAACATCAGTCAGCTCCGTAGCTCAATATTCTACCCACATGGTTCATACAAAATTGAGATATTTTTGCTACAAGCAGTACTAGAAGGGGCAGGCTGCTGCTGCTGCTGCTAAGTTGCTTCAGTCATGTCCAACTCTGTGCGACCCCATAGATGGCAGCCCACCAGGCTCCCCCATCCCTGGGATTCTCCAGGCAAGAACATTAGAGTGAGTTGCCATTTCCTTCTCCAATGCATGAAAGTGAAAAGTGAAAGTGAAGTCACTCAGTTGTGTCTGACTCTTCGCGAACCCATGGACTGCAGCCTACCAGGCTCCTCCGTCCGTGGGATTTTCCAGGCAAGAATACTGGAGTGGGTTGCCATTGCCTTCTCTGATGCAAGAAACTGAAAACCAAAAGGGAACATGAAAAGCTTTATCACAGCCTGGGGACAGTTCTTTGTTCATTGTTACCCTGACAAGTAGGAAATCAATGCTGTAAAGATGAATTTAAGGACACCACTGTTTTATTCTGTATGATAAAATAACTGTGGTAAGTTAAAAACTTTCAATGTGTTTTAACCTTCATGAAACTCTGCAAGGAAGCCTACTTCATTTATTTCATTTTCACTCTAGAAAAAAAAGTATCTATTTCTAAAGTCTTATGGAACCTTTACTTTGATTGTTATGCATGTAACATGTCTTGCACATAATGCTTAGACTGTAGTAAACTCTTGATAGAAGTCCATTTCTTTCCTCCCCATAACACTTAAAAATGATAATATGAATTTTATGAACTTATGAATTTTAATAGTTATTTATGAAGCACTCAGTTTATCTCCTACGTTGTCTGAGTGCTTTACAGACATTAATCTGGTTAATCCCCATCCATTCCATGTGAGACAGGGGCTATGAGTCTCCCCATTTTTTAGTTTACAGAAGTAAGTCACTCATCCAGGATGATAACAAGTAATCCATGTCTGTCTTATCTCAAAATCTATGCTACTGTTTTACTACTAGATTAAGCATGTTCACCACTTTAAAAGCATCAGTACTTTAAAAGCCCTGATTACAAGAATTCTATTGTGATTTGTATGAGTTTGTGTAAAGTGCTTTATATTTTTAGTTAGTGACAAACTCCATAAGAATGAGAACTGTTTAATTCATATATCCTAATTTTTTCCCCAATGTTTGAGATAGAAATCCTGTTTGATAGATATTTGGTGAGATAGTGAGTGAATGATTCCAGAAGAAATACATAACAAGAACACACTGCTTGTGAAATCTCAGTCTCTCCCTGTTAGAACTGCTCAGGCTGAAGCTGTGTGGTCATCTGTCATGGATGATTTAGAAAGAATTACTAAATCATGGGAAATTTTGTCCTGGATGACGATGTAAGAAATTAGTGCAAATGAAATTATTGTCAACTTGTTTCTATAAGTGTCAAGAGATTTAGAATTTTATTTATGTTATCCTCAAGTAACTTTTCTTACCCTAAAAAGTATAAATGTGAATCTGAGAGAAAAAAAGATCCATGCTATCGTCCCATTACTCTCAAAATTCAGAGAATCTCTTTCTGTTCCAAAAGCCCTAGTTCAATAAAGCATAATCTCCCACCCTATGGTTTTAGTTTGTTTGAGCTGCGATAACGAAATACCACCGAATGGATGGCTTATAAACAACAGAAGTCCATGATCAGGGTGCCAGAATGCTCAGATTCTGGCGAAGGCTGTCTTCTGGGTTATGAATTCCTAACTTCTCACTTTATTCTCAAGTGATGGGAGGGGCTGGAACTTGGTGAGGCCTCTTACTGGTTCAGTAGTAAAGAATTCACTCGCCAATGCAGGACACACACGAGACGTGAGTTCATTCCCTGGGTCAGGAAGATCCCCTGGAGGAGGACATAGCAACCCACTCCAGTATTCCTGCCTGAAAAATCCCATGGTCAGAGAAGGCTGGTTGGGCTATAGTCCACAGGGTTGCAAAGAGTTGGACATGACTGAGTGACTTAGCACACACTGCTATAAAGCACTAACCCTTTCAAGACTGTCCACACTCATAACTTAATCACCTCCCCAAAGCCCCACCTCCTGATATACCACACTGGGGACTAGGAGTCCAACTTGTTGATTTTGAGAGGACACAAAGATTCAGACCTGTCTTGGGAAGTGACACTCTTATGGCCATTGTTTCTAACTAAATTGTATGAAAGAAATGTATTGGAACAACCTCAGGGTCTTTGATAGGAAGGGCAGAGGCCCCACCTCAGAACTATTAAAGTAGAATCTTTGGATGTGAGGCTCAGAAAACCACTTTGTACCCTACTTCCGTGTTGGGATGATTACTATAGTTTAATAGCTGTGCCCAGACTATCCAGGGACAAGAGTAAAATCCCAGGCCCTATTTTTCCCCCTCCGCCATACAACAGACACAGAAATATATACCAATGTCTGTCCCCCTTTAATGTATTAGTCAGGGTTCTCCACAGAAACAGAACCGATAGGATGCATGCATAGAGAAAAGGGGAAGGGAAAAATAGAGAGAAAGGTTTATTTTAAGGAACTGGCTTATGCCGTTGTGGGGGCTGGCAAGTCAAAAATCTGCTTAGCAGGCCAGGAGGCTGGAGACTGAGGGAAAAGTTAAGTACAAAGGCGTCTGTACACAGAATTTCTTCTTCCTCAGGCAAAGTCAGTCTTTTCTTAAAGACCTGCAACTGATTGGATGAACCCCACCAACATTAGGGAGGATAATCGGCTTTACACAAGGTATACTGATGTAAACATTAATCTCATTCAAAAAATAATCTCACAATGACACCTACACTATGATCAAACATCTGGCTACAGTGACTTGGCCAAGTCAGCGTGTAGTTAACCATAATTCTCGGTAACAGCGTGTGAACCTGCTCATGGAATTGTGCTCATCATAAGATCTCTTCTGAACAGAGAGCTCACAGACCCACAGTTCACACTGGCACTTTACGTGGAAAGTAAGGCCAGAGGTTGGATGTGTGCAGTTCTATTTATCTTCATGGAAAAATTGCCAGATGAATCCAAAGAGTAAATTCCAACAGATTTTCATGATGGTTTTTAATATTATTCACACACATATAAACAGACATATTACCCCCCACACACACACATACACATACACATAGATTTACACATACAGATAGATTTGGTTATTTAATATGTCAAGTCATTACACTGAAGGTTTGGAATCTCTTTGTTGGTGGTGGTGTTCAGCTGCTAAGTCATGTCTGACTCTTCATGACCCCATGGACTGCAGCACACTAGGCTTCCCTCTCCTTTACTTTCTCCCGGATTTTGCCCCGTTTCATGTGCACTGAGTCAGTGATGGCTTCTCACAATGGCATCCTCTCCCACCCTCTCTCCTCCTGCCCTCAATCTTTCCCAACATCAGGGTCTTTATCAATGAGTCAGTTCTTCACATCAGGTGGCCAAAGTATTGGAGTTTCAGCATCAGTCCTTCCGATGAATATTCAGAACTGATTTCCTTTAGGATGGACTGGTTGGATCTCCTGGCTGTCCAGGGGACTCTCAAGAGTCTTAGCACTGAATCTTTTTTTATCCCCTACCAGAACAAAATGGGAAAAAAGAAGAATAGGCAGCAATAGTAACCTATCCCCCTGATCAATGTCAAACTCAAGAGGAGCTGAAATTATTCCCCAGTTCATTTGACCACAGAGTGAGATTTTCTCCCCTCTCAGTCCTGCTTCAGTCAATTTTGCTGACAAGTTGGAATTCTACAAGAAGGAAAAAGATTCCAGGTGAATGTTTCAGTCCTCATTTTTGAGCCAGAGAGCTTATTTCTCTGATTCACTGGAGGAGAGAGAGACTTGGCCACTACTCTCATGGGTCCCCAGGTTTCCGCCTGGGTGTGCCAGTAGGGCTACAGGGGAGCTCGAGTCCAAAAACTGCAACCTCCCTGAGATGGCTGCTTTTGCTCATAAGGGCTGCATAATCCATCTTGCTCTGGAACTTTTCTTCTGGCATTGACTTGGTGGAATAAGTCAGGAGACGTCAAGATTCTACTTGTTATAGCACATGAAGTCTTCTTAATGGACCTTTAGTTGAAAGTCCTCACATTGGTTTCCTTTTACTTATTAATGGCAAAGTGGGAATTTTTAAAGAATATACATGAAAGTCTTCATTAATTTTCTTCTAACTTGGCAAAGGCAACAAATTTAATCATTTTTATAACTTTGCTAAACTAATCTGCAGGAAATAATTTCACAGGATATCATTTCATTCAAAGTATTCTCATGGGATGCTTTTTAGAATAGAGCCCAAGCACACATGCTTTTCAACCTCATGGGGTTAGAAATTTGGCTTCTTTTCTATTGGTTTTACCACGTGGCTTTCACTAGAATTCATCTATGTCTTTTTTGGAGGCTTTTATTTTCACCCAGCTTTCTCTTGGACGTCCTCTGTGACTAAGAATAAATCCTGGGTACAGAAATCTCAGGACTGAATGACTGGCCTTGTAGAAAAAATGACAAATATTTGCCCTCAAGGACACCTTAAAGGCCATTGCCTTCACATTTCCTTCTTAAACCGTTTTCTGTCTGCCATTAGACTTGGATATTAGTGTACTCTTAGATGGGTAGATAAATGATCGATAAAGAGACACACAGAGAAAGAACTTTTCTAAAATATTTTTTCTAAAGTAGGTATATTTTGGAAATGTGTTCCACGGATTTGAATCCCCACTTACCACATGAAGTTACTGCCTCAGATAATCAGTTGCCTAACTACTCCCCCAAATTCTCACTGGCATCCATCTCTGAGTTGGTGAAAGCTACTGATAGCTTTTTCTATGATGTTCTCCATGACAGCCTTTCTCCCCACTATATCCTACTCATCCTTACAAGTCTAAGATCTATTACCAAATTTCCTCCCGCTCCTTAGGCCTAAAGTAATCTCCGCAATCTTCTGATTACCTATTGCTCTTACTGTCTGTACTATAGACTTTGTACTTTTTTTTCTTTTTCTTAATGAAATTAATTTATTTATTTTAATTGGAGGCTAATTACAATATTGTAGTGGTTTAATATAAGGTATTGTCTCTTAATTGTACTGTGTTTATTAATCTTCCCAAGGTGTTTATGACCCTCACAAAGTGTCTAGTTACTCACAGGGTATTCAAATTATAGGTGGATTGAAAAGACAGCAGACTGGTTCCAAATTGGGAAAGGAGCATGTCAAGACTGTATATTGTCACCCTGCTTATTTAACTTATATATGCAGAGTACATTATGCAAAATGCCGGGATACATGAAGCACAAGCTGGAATCAAGATTGCCAGGAGAAATATCAATAACCTCAGATACGTAGATTATACCACCCTTATGGCAAAAAGCAAAGAAGAACTAAACAGCCTCTTGTTGAAAGTGAAAGAGGAGAGTGAAAAAGTTGACTTAAAACTCAGTATTCAGAAAACTAAGATCATGGCATCTGGTCCCATCACTTTACAGCAAATATATGGGGAAACAATGAAAACAGTGAGAGACTTTATTTTACTGGGCTCCAAAATCACTGCAGATGGTGACTGTAGCCATGCAATTAAAAGATGCTTGCTCCTTGGGAGAAAAGCTATGACCGATCTAAACAGCATATTAAAAAGCAGAGACATCACGTTGCCAACAAAGTCCATCTAGTCAAAGCTATGGCTCTTCCAGTGGTCATGTGTGGACATGAGAGCTGGACTATAAAGAAAGCTGAGCACCAAAGGACTGGTGCTTTAAACTGCGATGTTGGAGAAGACTCTTGAGAGTCCCTTGGACTGCAAGGAGATCCAACCAGTCCATCCTAAAGGAAATCAGTCCTGAGTGTTCATTGGAAGGACTGATGTTGAAGCTGAAACTCCAATACTTTGGCCACCTGATGCAAAGAACTGACTCATTAGAAAAGACCCTGATGCTGGGAAAGATTGAAGGCAGGAGAAGGGGACAACAGAGGATTAGATGATTGGATGGCATCACCAAGATGAACATAAGTTTGAGCAAGCCCTGGGAGTTGGTGGACAGGGAAGCTTGGCGTGCTGCTGTCCATGGGGTCACAAAGAGTCAGACATGACTGAGAGACTGAACTGAACTGAAAAGACAATCTTAATCAAATATACTCTCAAATTATGTCTATGTTTGTTGGTAGAAATGACACCTCAATGTCCTGCACATGATAAGGGTAGAGTATAATTTTTTTCTTTTGAAAAAAAAAAAAAAAAAAGATGTATTCTGATGTGTCTAAATAAAGACGGATCCGTACTTTTGTTTCATAATCATTTTCTCCATCTCGTTTTCCCTGGTAGTACACAATTTCCATTCTTTTCATAATTGAAAAGCAAGATAGTTAAATTAGAGGTATATAATTCACTAATCATGTGATTTTGTGTTATAACTATTATTAGTAATAAGTTGCTAACGCTAAGCCTTATATTTTTCTTTCTCTCTATGCAACTTTGGAGGACCTCAGCAGAGACTCAGCATCTATTTTCCTGCCTTTTTTTCCTACTGTCTATACATAAACATAGCATAGGGGTAAGCCAGCAAATGCCACTTTGGAATGGCCGTGGTGGGAGAGGACCATGGTAGCAGACAGAAGATTTTAGATCTTGCATAGTTCATGAATTTGATTCATAATTATGAACATTTAGGAAGAGGTCCCATCAAAGAATTTGAGTTTTAATAGGTACAATGACTGAGAAAAATGTTGAAACTATGGTGTGTGGGGTTTTGTTTTTGTTTTTGTTTTTGATTTGTAAATATCACAAATGCCCGTTCATTCATTTACATATTCATCTGATAGCATTTGTGATCTGTGACTTAGAGTGGCCTTCCCCCAACCGTGAAGGGAGCTGTGGGGATCTACAATATGACACCTGTTCCATGAAGTTTTCTCTCACCAGGATCAGACAGGCATAAGCAGATACTTTCGTGGAATGGGAATCGCAAGTCAAATGCAACATCAGTCTCGCGCTCATGCCTCATTTGCCAGTTACACTGACTGAACAAAACAGACATGCCAAGTTAAACATGGGAGAAATTGATTTGCGACAAGAGTTTCTTTTGGAAATTTTTTTCTTGGCAACTGCTTTTGACATGAGGAATTCCCATTACGAATTAGGAAAATTCATACAACAGAATTCATTTTGTTCCTCCCTAATGTACATACTTTTAGAGCTGTTTCCTTAGAACAGTATATTTCCTTTCCCTTTCCATGATTGGTTGCTAGCTTCTACCTTGTGAGGAAAATGTGTGCCATGTTTTGGGAGAGCTGAGGTATTCCTATAAGAAGCAAACAATGATTGCTTCCCCTCATCTTAAAAAGAATCACGCCTGTTACATCATCATTAAAAATGAAGGCTAACTTCTTATATGCAAGAGTTTCGCAGTTTTTTCTAATTACAATAGCAATGATTTGGCCTTGCAATATCTTGAGAAAATTTATTCTGAAACTATTCAGATTGTTTATAAGAGCTTCCTGATTTCAACTGTGAACATATATCTAGCTGACAAAGATTTGTCATATTTTTAGATACCTTTACTCAAAGTAGGTCAGTAGGCTATTTTCAGACACTTTTATTTCTGGCTTAATGTACATGATAAGAGATCTTCACAGAAAATGCAATGACAGACTCAAAGAATGATTTTTATCTTAATAAATAATATTGATGCCAAAGCACGGATGATTGACAACCATGGCACAGTCTTGCTACACACAGTTTTGAGCTGGAACAGTAAATTAGTCTCTGGAATGAGCCCACACAGTCCTCAAATCTGAGATTATAAACTGTAGAGGAATTCAAGGTAACACTTGAAAACATGCTATTTTAGGAATGTTAGATTTCGTCCCCAAGCAGTGTGAGTCTTTGAAATAATCATCTGAAGAACAAAACGGAAGTTATGGACCCTTTGCCTTTCCGTTAACCTGTTCCCATATGCCAAAAAAAATTGTAGAAAGAGAAATCAATTTTAACAAATTAGAAATTGAAATAAGTTTTGGTTGATTTATACCAAAAAGGACTGTTCTTTTTTGACACTATCAGAAATATTCTTCATTTAAAAAAAGAGAGGGAAGAATTTTTTTAATGAATAATGGATTACACTGTAAACTGAGTATCATTAAGAAATGGATTGAATTTCAAAATATGCTAAGAGGAATCATAGATTGAGGTGTGGTTTAAAACAATCAATATAAATTGTGCCATTATAAATGATGCTCTATCCAAAACTATTTCCCAATACACCTGAATTTCATGTGATGCAAAGGAGTCATAATCTTAAATTTTATTTAGTGGAAACAAATGTTCTACTGCAGAATTTTGTGATGAAAAAACTATATTTTGATGAAATATATTGGAACAGAGGCATGGGGAATGATGATCTATTTTATAGAGAACAAAATAATGTGAATAATATTAAATTGATGCACAGTTTCCCTGATAGCTCAGTTAGTAAATAATCCACCTGCGATGCAGGAATCCCTGGTTCAATTCCTGGGTTGGGAAGATCCACTGGAGAAGGGGTAGGTTACCCCTTCTTGGGCTTCCCTTGTGGCTCAGCTGGTAAAGAATCCACCTGCAATGCCAGAGACCTGGGTTCGATCTCTGAGTTGGGAAGATCCCCTGGAAAAAGGAAAGGCTACACACTCCACTGTTCTGGCTTGTCAGAGTTCCATGGACTATATAGCCCATGAGGTGGCAAAGAGTCAGACAGGACTGAGTGACTTTCACTTTCACTTTCACACCTCCTTAGTAAAGAATAATTTTTAAAATAATGATTAGTGTTACATTTTTTAAATCTCTACCATATGTTATTTGGACCCAATCAAACTATAATTCATGTGAATTTTTAAAGCAGTCTTCTAACTAATGTTCCTATTTCTTCTCTTTTTCTTCCTGAAATCATTCCTTTAAAATGTGATCAGAGTTGCCTATATAAAAAACAAAGCATATCTTGTTTGCCTATTTAAAAGCCTTCAATGTCTAACTGTTTCCCATAGGATGAAGTTTAGAATTTTCAGCAGGAAAAAGAGGTTCATCATAGTGTACTTGCTTCTTTCCTAATTTTATCATCCATAGCTCCCTTCATTTATACAATTTCAGCTTTTTCTTTCAAAATAAAGTTCATGCTACTTATCCTGAAAAGCAGGGATTTCCGTGATGAACTGACTCTCAAATTTCTCTTTAATGTAGTGTTAGTTGCTCAATCATTTCCAACTCTTTGTGACCCCACAGACAGTAGCCCTCCAGTCTCCTCTGTCCATGGGATTCTCCAGGCAAGAACACTGGAGTGGATTTCCTTTCCTTTCTCCTGAGGATCTTCCTGACCCAGGGATCACACCCAGGTCTCCTGCATTGCAGGCAAGTTATTTACCTGCAATTTTAATTTTAATTCATTTCTCTTTAACTTATTTTTATTCTTTGGTCTTTATCCTCCAGCCATGACAAACACCTGCTGGTTTCCCTCGCATCATGCTATTTCATTCCACTGGACTCTTGTTCATGTTCTCCTTCTGCTTGAGTTTCCAATCTACCCCATTCTTCACTTGGCTAACTTACAATCATGTTGACCTCCAGGAAGCTTCTCTCATCTTCTTCTGTGGTCTGACTTATTTTCCCTTCCTGCATTCCCATAATACCTTGTCCAGATGGATAAGAGAAAGATTCCTTCACTATACTGAAATTTCAAGTCTATTTCCCTTATGATAATGAAAACTACGTGAGGGCAGGGCTGACTCATCTTCACCTTCCTGGTTTCTAACAAAATCTTTTAATGCAATAATGCTTAGCTTATTCTAAGCTCTCTGTAGTATATTTTTAAAATGAATTTTATCTTTACAGGGTTCAAATCATCTGAGATCATACATTGGACCGACTCCATGTTTTTAGTAAAAAGACAATCTATCGGAGTTTCATAATGGTTTATGCTGCCTCTACTTTTTATTTCAATACAAAGATGTATCTCCTAGTCAGAGTTTCTGCAAATTGCTAAAATGTTAAAATTATCCAAGCATTTGAGATTCTTGTCAAACAAATAGCCTGATGAATCATGTGAAAACTTGGGTTTGCATTTGAAATATTGTAAAAACTGTCAAAAAACCTGGTGCCCTACAGCAGGTTCCACACCAGTGTTAGAGGTGTAGAGAAGGGAGAGGGGACGCTTGGACGAATCTTTTCATCAAGTTGTAAAGGGAGGCAGTTAACCAGTATTAGAACTGAGGGGAAAGAACATTGTTTCTTAGAAGCACAGAGGAATAGATCTCTATCATGTTACCCATCAGCCCCAATAACAATTCAATTAAAGGAAAAAAATGAAAATTACGCAAAACATGCATTAAAAGAAAATACAGACCAGTCATTCTACTGGTATATGGCTGTGTGCCTGAAGACAGGGGCAACACAGTGACAGTGTACCAATCAGTGTGTACAAGCAGAGTGAAATATCCGACTGCTTCGAGAGTCCACTCATTCAACAAATATTTTTTTTTTTATTCAAAATATTTTTGGTCACTGTGTGGTAGGGACTGTGCCAATCTTTAGGGTTATGAATGTGAAGAGACTCTTCCTGTAGAATTCACTGTGGAGTATGGAGAATTGAGAGCACATAACTGACTATAAATCACCTTTAGGGAAAACTATGCTGTTTTTCTCTTCATTGTATTGACCAACTAATATTCACTGGAGAGATTTCTATAACATAAATTCTGAATTCAGTTTCACAAAGCTGTGTGGAATCTCTTTGAGTCCCAAAGAGTAGGAAATAATATAGAAAAAGAATACTGGAGTGGTTTGACATGTCTTCCTCCAGATTGAAAAAGAGAGCTGATGCAAATCTAACGAGTAAACAGTTCATTGACAGGTGCAAACCCAAGGCAGCCAGAGTGAGGCAAGAAAGAAAAAAGCTGAGGATAGAAACGAGGAAAAGCAAGTAGAGGTGGTACATTATCAAGCTGGTCTCTACCTTTCAACAAAAACAAATACAACACATTATTTGGTTATATGAGATAGACCACCCAGAACTTCCTCCTATACCTGGTAACAAATCTTTCTTTCTTCTTTACCTTCTTTTTTTTTCTCTCTCTCTCTCTCTCTTTTTCTCTCTCTTTCTTTTTCTTCTTCTTCTTCTTCTTTTTTTTTTCCCAGCTGCCTCTTGATATTTAGTCTTTCTCATGGGGTATTAGCTCTCATGGTGTTTTGTGGTGCAGTCAACCCCCTTATGGCAGATTTTGGGGAAGCAGAGCCTCTATCGATCTAGTTAGCTATCTTTGGCCTTCCCTGGTTGCTCAGCTGGTAAAGAATCTGCCTGAAGTGCAGAAGACCCAGGTTCGATCCCTGGGTCAGGAAGATCCCCGGAGGAAGGATAGGCTTCTCATGCCAGTATTCTTGGGCTTCCCTCGTGGCTCAGATGGAAAAGAATCCCTCTGCAATGTGGGAGACATGAGTTCTACTCCTGGGTTGGGAAGGTCCCCTGGAGAAGGAAATGACTACTCACTCCAGTATTCTCTCCTGGAGAATTCCATGGACAGAGGAATCTGGCAGGCTACAGGCCATGGGGTAGCAAAGAGTCAAACACACCGAGAGACTTTCACTTTGGCCTCATAGGGAGCTTCTGCCATTGCTGATCCCTGAACTCAAGGCAAAGGGTGCTGGGGGTTTACTACCATGGGAAGAGAGGGTGTCAGAGTGGCCCTGGGGTGGTGCATAAACTGGATCCAACACATGTGGGATATATACCATTCAAAAAAGGTGGCACTTTGTGATACATGAACAGACATTAGTTAATATTGAACATAGTGAGCACATTTTCCCTTCATAGTCCTTCTCAAGATATTAGAAAGTCTCAGCTGGTGCCATTATAAAAAATAATACCATTATTTTTAGAAGCACTACTTTTCCAACACGTATTAATCTTTTTTTTTTTTTTTTTAATAGACAAGAAAGATTTAATTCAAAACTACTGCAATAGGGGAGAGAGCTTGAACTCAACTTTGAATGTAATAGAGAGAGCTGTTCCTCTTAAGGGGAACTTGGCTACATAAGAGTAAAGGAAGGGAAACTTGACTGGCTATAAAGGGTGGATGAATTCTCTCTAAACTGGCCTAACAGGATTCTTGCTAAAATCAGGCTCAGCTCTGATTTCTTTCTATTAAAAAATGAGAGAGAGAGAGAGAGAGTAGGTAAAGAGGATCTGTCTAGAATTTAATTATATTGCTTTATTTTCATAATATTTCTATATATTTTATATATGAATATATGCATTGTATGTGGACAAGGCGATGGCTCCCCACTCCAGTTCTCTTGCCTGGAAAATCCCATGGAAGGAGGAGCCTGGTGGGCTGCAGTCCATGGGGTCGCTAAGAGTCGGACACGACTGCGCGACTTCACTTTCACTTTTCATTTTCATGCATTGGAGAAGGAAATGGCAACCTACTCCAGTGTTCTTGCCTGGAGAATCCCAGGGATGGCGGAGCCTGGTGGACTGCCGTCTATGGGGTCGCGCAGAGTCGGACACGACTGAAGCGACTTAGCAGCAGCAGCAGCATTGTATGTATTACAACTTTGTTGTAATACAACAACAATGCATTAGGGAAAGTGGCACTGATGTATATTTATTAAAGTGAAGAAAGATTCTCTTCAAAATAAATGTAAGTATAAAAAGACATCTTGTCAAAAGAAATCATGAAACCAATATGATACAGCATATTAGTATGAAGATGAGGAAAAAGGCCAACAGGGAGAATACATATGATAAAAGCTTAGGAAGTGACACACGGTATGATTGACCCTGACGTACATCCTATGAATATACATGGGATAACTTTGTTACAATGCATTTTCTAATTAAACATCTTGTTCTTAAACCTGTATTTAAAGATATCAGGATGTGCAGGCCTGAAAAATGGATTTAATTCCATAAAACAACTAGTATGCTTCCAAACATATAGTTGGCATTCTATAAATGTTTTTGTCATTTTACTTTTACTGGCATAGCAGTGCCCTTAATTTAGGAAACAGGAAAGAAAAGGATGAACAAGCAATCTGGTAGGAGTACAGTGACATTCTTCTTCCATTTGTTTTGAGAAATATACTTTAGATTTGCAGGCTTTTAGAGCCAAGAAGTTGAGAGGTAATTTGACCAACTCCTTCTTTATATAAAGAAAACATAGAGGGATTAATAAACTTCTCAAAGGCCACGTAGCTAGTTACTTAAAAAGACCGAACTAAAATTTGAATCATGAGGGGATCCACTTTTCTAAAACATACGCAGTGACATGATAAACTAAAATAATCCCCAATTAGATTTCTACACCCAGATAACACAGGAAGAAAACCACAGTTAAACCAATCTCCCTATACAAGCAGAAGGTCTCAACTGAGCTGCATTTTCTGAAGCATTTAAAAGTTATCTGCCTAGGACTTCCCTGATTTGGTCCAGTTGTTAAAACCCCATCCTGCTATTGCAGGGTGCATGGGTTCAATCCCTGAGTGGGAAACTAAGATCCTGCATGCTGCTGCACAGGCTGGCCAAAATAAATAAATAAAATTTTGAAAGTAATTAAAGAAATTCTGCCACTTTCAAAAAAAATAAGATAGAATAAAAAAATAAAAATAAATGCATCTACCATTCCCCTCTCTTTTTGACACACTCCTTTCATTCCCTTATATTCTAGGACACCCCTGTCTTCTGGCTTCCGTCTCATCTGTCTGGTCAAATCTGTCAACTTTATTGCCCCCTCATTTTCCTCCTGCCTTTTAGGTTTGTTTTTGGGTATTTTTCTAGCCTTACTCTAAGCACTTGAGGAAAGAAGGCATTATATGCTTCCAAGCATAAGTACAAAATCCTACCAATGAATCTTTATTGCAAGGAATAAAAGCACTAAAATTATATTTGAATCTGATCAAACCTGTAATTCCTACTTGAATTTAATAGGAAATACAGGAGACAAGGTTACATGTTAACCAACACCACAGACATGCAATGACCCATTCAGAGACTATGGAAAACTTTAAAGGACAGCAATCTTGAATCTCCAGCAAGTTAAATGCCAGGACAAAATGTGAAGAAGAAACACATCATGTATTGTAATTTATATAACTTATTTGGATTCTGCTTTTTAAAATATACAGATTATAAACAACTAAGAAGATATAAACAATGTCTAAATATTTGATGATGTTTTAGAATTACTATAAATTTTCTTAGGTATGGTTGTGTTACTGGAGCTTAATCTTGAAGAGAAATACTCATATAAAGTTATATAGTAAAATATTTACAGGTGATTTAAAAAAAGACAATGAAGACATAGACTCCAAAATCCTTATACAAGAAAAATTTTCAGGACAAAAGACTCGGTTTTTGAACAAATAGATTATAAGGGGAAAAAAATAAGAAAAGACTATAAAAAAAGTATACAAACAATAAATGCTGGAGAGGGTGTAGAGAAAAGCAACGCTTACACTGTTGGTGGGAATGCAAACTAGTACAAACACTATGGAGAACAGTGTGGAGATTCCTTAAAAAACTGGAAATAGAACTGCCTTATGACCCAGCAATCCCACTGCTGGGCATACACACTGAGGACACCAGAATTGAAAGAGACACGTGTACCCCAATATTCATTGCAGCACTGTTTATAATAACCAGGACATGGAAGCAACCTAGATGTCCATCAGCAGACGAATAGATAAGAAAACTGTAGTACACATGCACAGTGGAGTATTACTTAGCTGTTAAAAAGAATACATTTGAATCAGTTCTAATGAGGTGGATGAAACTGGAGCCCATTACACAGAGTGAAGTAAGTCAGAAAGAAAAACACCAATACAATATACAAACATGTGGATTTTAGAAAGATGGCAATGATGACCCTATATGTGAGACAGCAAAAGAGACACAGATATAAAGAACAGACTTTTGGACTCTTGTGGGAGAAGGCAAGGGTGGAATGATTTGAGAGAACATCATTGAAACATGTATATTACCATATGTGAAATAGATCTCCCATTCAAGTTCAATACATAAAACAGGGCACGCAAAGCTGGTGCACTGGGACAACCCTGAGGGGTGAGATAGGGATGGAGGTGGGAGGGGGGTTCAGGATAGGGGAGCACATGTACACCCATGGCTGATTCATGTCAATGTATGGCAAAAACCACTACAATATTGTAAAGTAATAAGCCAGCAACTAAAATGAATAAATTAATTTTTTTAAAGTGACAAAAGTAACACAACAATCAAATTGTGTCAATTTTAGTAAGACTCCGGTTAAAACACACTGATATAAGTAAATATTGGGGGAACAATTGGGATAATTTGAATATGCATCAGATATTTTAAAGTTGTGAAATTGTTGATTTTCTTGGGTGTATGCAGATGACATCACCCTTATGGCAGAAAGTGAAGAAGAACTAAAGAACCTCTTGATGAAAGTGAAAGAAGAGAGTGAAAAAGTTGGCTTAAAGCTCAGCATTCAGAAAACTAAGATCATGGCATCTGGTCCCATCACTTCATGGGAAATAGATGGGGAAACCGTGGAAACAATGTCTGACTTTATTTTTCTGGGCTCCAAAATAACTGCAGATGGTGACTGCAGCCATGAAATTAAAAGATGCTTGATCCTTGGAAGGAAAGTTATGACCAACCTAGACAGCATATTAAAAAGCAGAGACATTACTTTGTCAACAAAGGTCTGTCTAGTGAAGGCTATGGTTTTTCCAGTGGTCATGTATGAGTGTGAGAGTTGGACTATAAAGAAAGCTGAGTGCAGAAGAATTGATGCTTTTGAACTGTGGTATTGGAGAAGACTCTTGAGAGTCCCTTGGACTGCAAGGAGATCCAACCAGTCCATTCTAAAGGAGATCAGTCCTGGGTGTTCATTGGAAGGACTAATGCTGAAGCTGAAACTCCAATACTTTGGCCACCTCATGCGAAGAGTTGACTCGTTGGCAAAGACTCTGATGCTGGGAGGGATTGGGGGCAGGAGGAGAAGGGGATGACAGGGGATGAGATGGCTGGATGGCATTACCGACTCAATGGATGTGAGTTTGAGTGAACTCTAGGAGCTGGTAATGGACAGGGAGGCCTGACGTGCTGCAATTCATGGGGTCATAAAGAGTCGGACACAACTGAGCAACCGAACTGAACTGAACTGATGAGACAATTTAGGAAATGTGACACTAATTTAATTATCTGATGTTATTAAAGAACAATAGCTAAATTTTATGTGGGCTAATAATGCTGCAGTTGTATTTTTTGATGGAGGCCTTATCTAATAAAAATATCTGTGGATTAAAATGCTGTGGTCCTTTGAATTGCTGAAATGAAGCAGTGGGGAGGCAGTGAGGATTACAGAAATGACATAAAGTCAAACATGAGTCAACAATTGTAGAAACTAGATTCTGGGCAATGTATATCCTTTATAGTATTCTCTACGTATTTTTTATGTTTAAAACTTTCATGATTAAAGAACAATGATGGCAACAAATTTAAATACATGTGATTTATTAAAACTCATAAATTCATAAAAAAATTTTAAAGAAGAAAAAGAAACAAAACTCTGATTATTGGGAATCACTAGGGTACATAATTAATACTCTGAAAGTTGGTGAATTAAAGGAAAATAATGCAGGTATTTATTTTTACTTTCTGGTTTGGACTGTATTTCAAGGTAAGTAACTAAATATATGTCTGTGCATGTGCTCAGTTGCTCAGTTGTGTCCAGAGTTTTTTGCAACCCCAGGGACTTTAGCCCACCAAGTTTCTCTCTCCATGGAATTTTCCAAGCAAGAATACTGGAGCGGGTTGCCACTTCCTACTCTAAGAGATCTTCAGTGTATTAAAAAACAAACTTCTGTATAGAATTGCAACTAATAACACAACAAAATTTTAGAATTAGAAAAAAAAGAGACAATCCTGCTTTCCTCCTTGGTGAAATAACTAATTCAGTCAACAGTGATAAACAGATGGCAAAGCTGCTAGGTCAAAGTTAACAGGGACCTCTATAATAATAGAGAGTTTGTATTGGCTGTTATCCACCTGGCCCCATTGATATTTACATTTCAGCCATTACGTGCTTCTGAAAGTAATGAATTATGAATATAAAGTCACAGCACCATATTTAACTTTTTTTTTTTTTCTAAAAGCAAGTTTTACATGTAAACACCAGGCTACAAAGTGTATAGCCAAGAGGAACAAGTTAATATCAAGAGCACACTACTTAAAGTAAAGGACAGTTACCCAATTTATTCAACAACAATCGCATGAAAGAAGTTCAAGATGTATAAGAATCAAACTCAGTAAGTGCACAGATTCCTCCTGTCACTGTCTCTGTTTAGTATCTGTTTGCTCTTCAAACTCTGCCAAGATGTTTAATAACATTTCAGCTGCAATTGTTCTCAATGTAGAAATGCGTTGGAACATCTTGAACTGAGGCCACATCTTTGCCCCCAGCAACAATCGGATCTCCACCATCCCAACCATTCAAACAAGATCCTTTTATCCAAGGGCATCAGTGGGTTCTCAGAGGCTGCCTGACAGACAGCTGTGCCACTTGGGAATCCAGAATCCCCATCAATTTTGCAACTAGAGGTCTTCCTTTCTGAAGGTTTCTCTTTGGGTAAAATATTTAGGATATTCTTATTTGGACTTCTTTTTAGCAGTTATTTAAAAGAGGTTTTGAAAAATCCTTTCTGGACCTTCCCTGGGGGTCCAGTGGTTAAGAGCCCACGCTTTCATTTCAGGGAGCGTGCTTTCGATCCTGGTCAGGAAACTTAAGACCTCAAATGTCACACAGTGCAGCCAAAAAATAAAATAAAAGTTACATTTAAAAAGTAAATAAAACTGTTAATTTTATTTTTAAAAAGTCCTTTCAGCATCTTTTCTTTGGAACGTTGGCTACTCAACTTTAAAGCCACTTTAGATCACCTATATCTATTTGATTTATTGATCCTTTTTGTAGTATGAAGATTTTTCTTACATCTCCTAGAAGTTGTGGTAGTGCAGTCAGCCCCTTCCCCTAGCCTCACTTTGCTTTAATAAGTCAGACAAAACCATAATATTCTCCTTTCTCCTTAATAATTCAAGTTCATATCATTTCCACTACATTTTTATATCCTTTTAATCATCCTGTATATCTCTAAGTCTATTGATCTATTTATTCTATTTGCTGCCCTTAAAAAGTTTCCCTAAACCATTTTCCCTCCAACATTATATAAATCAATCTTAAAAGATATATGTAAGGAAAGCAAATGGAGAAATGCTTATGATTCTTAAATTCTAACTTGAGCTTGAATTTCCATTTTTCCATCTAGCTTTCTGAAGATTTATGAAAATGTTTACATTCTTATATGTTTCATTCTTTTTTAAATTTTATTTTATTTAACTTTACAATATTGTATTGGTTTTGCCATATATCACAATGAATCTGCCACAGGTATACATGTGTTCCCCATCCTGAACCTTCCTCCCTCCTCCCTCCCCATACCATCCCTCTGGGTAATCCCAGTGCACCAGCCCCAAGCATTCAGTATTGTGTATCGAACCTGGACTGGCAAACATTGCTTATACCAATGAATGGAGAAGGAAATGGCACCCCACTCCAGTACTCTCGCCTGGAAAATCCATGGACGGAGGAGCCTGGTAGGCTGCAGTCCATGGGGTGGCTAAGAGTCGGACACAACTGAGCGACTTCACTTTCACTTTTCTCTTTCATGCATTGGAGAAGGAAATGGCAACCCACTCCAGTGTTCTTGCCTGGAGAATCCCAGGGATGGTGGAGCCTGGTGGGCCGCCGTCTATGGGGTTGCACAGAGTCGGACACGACTGAAGTGACTTAGCAGCAGCATACCAATGAATATCATTGTGTGGAAGACCTTATCTGGATCACTATCAGTCTCTATTAAGGTGTAAATTTTTTTTGGCCTTGTTAATAGTTCTCAGTAATAGTCCTGATTCATAGAGCATGTGTGAGGTGCAATATTATTATCTGATAGATAAATGAACTGAGATTTCAGTTACATGGTGTGAGCAAAGCACGGACAATATAGATCTCATGTTACTCAGAGTAGCTAAAGTGTCAGGGGAAATTATATTATACTTATTGACAAGTACCAAGCAGAGAGTCAAAAGAGAAGTCACAAGAATGGGAAAACTAGAGTTTTACAGAAAATGAGAAGGATCAAGGAAAATCGTTCTGAGGAAAATCTTAGTCTGTAACTAAAGCTTTACTTTGAGTTTGTGAAAAATTAGGTCATTGACAATGTTTGAGCCAAAAAAAAAAAAAGCAGAGAAAGGAACTCTAATATTACTCTTTTATCCTTGCTTCTAACTGCCTTAATCAAACACTCACCTCTGTTCTGTGTCTGGTCCTGTAGAAATAAAGCTCATTTTATTGGGTCGTTGCTATAGAGCTTTCATTTTGTTTACAACATGGCTTTCAGAGTTTCATTCCGCATTCCAAAGCAACCCCAATACTCCTCTTCTCTCATATCAACCTTTCTCAGGAACAAAGAGACTTGTTTTGCGATACTTGGAAAAGTGTCTTGGAGGATGAACACTTCACCTTCCTCAAGAAAACACCCTGATCCAAAACAGAGCATTGAGATGCTTCAGGAAAAGGCAAACTGATTGATATGCAAACACAAGCACTGCTCTGATCTAGAAGTTGGGAGTGATGTCTCTTGCCTTGAAGTCATTTTTTGAGAAGAAGAGTTGCTGGAAAAGAGAAGGCAACATATGGCAGGTGTGACCAGCAGAGATGTGAGTGTTGCCAACCCAAAGTCCAAAATAGACACCCCTGCTTTTTCTCATCTCTTAAAATATTTGAGCATGTAAATCACCCACAACTATGTCAGATCACAAGACAGTTGAAGTTACATTTAATTATATTTAGATATAATCACAATGAGCAGAATTTAGAAAGATATGTCAGCAGGAAATACATTTTATTCACAACCAAATGTTTTGTTACAGGATGAAGCTCTTAGGAGACATCAAACTAAGTAGAAAAAATAAATTTTTAACTAGGGAGTAATTTTTATTAAAAGCAAGTTATAATATTTGATGTTGGTAATTTTGAAGAAAACACAAAAACTTAATTCTACTGTCAAACAAAATATCCTATCCACTGTTTTTTTTGTTGTTGTTTTTTTGTTTGTTTGTTTTTTGTTTTTTTAAATATTTAATAGAAATGAAGCATCAGGAACCAGGTTCCAATAACATAGTACTAAATCAGTGTCAATATTCACATTTCACTCACTAATATGTATATATAGCATTTAATGCATTCCACATACCATGATAGGAGCTGAAAATTCGATGTGAACAAAAAACACTTGGTCCCTATTGTTTTAATATATGTTTTATTAATATATGGGCATAACAAGGCCAACAGATCTGGAGACAAGTGCGATTGAAAAGACAGATTGTTATACTCGCATATTCCAGGAGAAGGGGGCATGCCATGCTATGCAGGGCCATAGGGGAAAACATCAGAGTCAGTCAGTCAGGAAGCAGAGGAATTGGGAAGAAAACAGACACAAATCTTTGTTTATAGTTTCCATGAAACAGAATGGATGAGGTAGAGTACGTAGGTTTAGGATTGGTTAGTTGAAATAAATTCAGCAGACTATGAGAACAAATCCTAGCTCTCTGGTACCTGGTCTTGGGTGATGAGTGCAGAGGAATAGTTGCCCTGAGTTTGAGAGCCTGATGGAAGCGGTGAGGGACTGACCCTGGAATGGTGGGGTTGCTTATAAAAGGCACACTCACAGGAAGTGTCTACTATCTCTAGGAGCTGCCTAACTCTTAGGAGGAGGAGAAGGGGACAACAGAGGATGAGATGGTTGGATGGCATCACCGACTCAATGGACATGAGTTTGAGCAAGCTCTGGGAGTTGGTGATGGACAGGGAGGCCTGGTATGCTGTAGTCCATGGGGTCGCAAAGAGCCACACACGCCTGACCCACTGAACAACAACAACCCTTAAGAGAAGAAGCCTTCAGTGTTGGCAAAATACTATATGTCAAAGCAGGAAGGAATAAAAAACAAAAAAGACATAGTTTACACACCTATTTGCAAGGATTTTGCTGCATAACAGAGAGTCAGAGGATAGATAAACCAGTAATTGCCATAAAATACAACAGTAGGAATGGTAGGGAATTCTACATGGAATTTATAGAAGAGGACCGAATCTAGACCAGAAAACGGAACGCCTCCTTAAAACACCGTATAAACTGAGTCCCAAGAGTTGTAAGAGGCAAGGGTAGAACAGGGAATGAATAGAGGGGAAGGCAGAGCTCACAGCACATGTCACAACTTAGATTCAAAAACATGTCTGAGAAGCTCACTGTCAAACGGGATTTGTTATGAAGGGGGTGCACAGCATGGAAGGGTTTGAAGAGAAAGACAATTGGACAGACACTAGATATCTACTGATATTTTATTCTAATCCCAAAGAAGGGCAATGCCAAAGAATGTTCATCAGAACAGATGAGATCAGATCAGTCGCTCAGTCGTGTCCGACTCTTTGCGACCCCATGAACTGCAGCATGCCAGGCCTCCCTATCCATCACCAGCTCTCGGAGGTCACTCAGACTCACATCCATCGAGTCAGTGATGTCATCCAGCCATCTCATCCTCTGTCGTCCCCTTTTCCTCCTGCCCCCAATCCCTCCCAGCATCAGAGTCTTCTCCAATGAGTCAACTCTTCGCATGAGGTGGCCAAAATACTGGAGTTTCAGCTTTAGCATCATTCCTTCCAAAGAAATCCCAGGGCTGATCTCCTTCAGAATGGACCGGTTGGATCTCCTTGCAGTCCAAGGGACTCTCAAGAGTCTTCTCCAACACCACAGTTCAAAAGCATCAATTCTTCGGCACTCAGCCTTCTTCACAGTCCAGCTCTCACATCCACACATGACCACAGGAAAGACCATAGCCTTGATTAGGCCAACCTTTGTTGACAAAGTGATGTCTCTGCTTTTGAATATGCTATCTAGGTTGGTCATAACTTTCCTTCCAAGGAGTAAGCGTCTTTTAATTTCATGGCTGCAGTCACCATCTGCAGTGATTTTGGAGCCCAGAAAAATAAAGTCTGATACTGTTTCCACTGTTTCCCCATCTATTTCCCATGTAGTGATGGGACCAGATGCCATGATCTTCATTTTCTGAATGTTGAGCTTTAAGCCAACTTTTTCACTCTCCACTTTCACTTTCATCAAGAGGCTTTTTAGCCCCTCTTCACTTTCTGCCATAAGGGTGGTATCATCTGCATATCTGAGGTTATTGATATTTCTCCCAGCAATCTTGATGCCAGCTTGTGTTTCTTCCAGTCCAGCATTTCTCATGATGTACTCTGCATATAAGTTAAATAAGCAGGGTGACAATATACAGCCTTGACATACTCCTTTTCCTATTTGGAACTAGTCTGTTGTTCTATGACCAGTTCTAACTGTTGCATCCTGACCTGCATACAGATTTCTCAAGAGTGTTCATATTACCACACAATTGCACTCATTTCACATGCCAGTAAAGCTAAGCTCAAAATTCTCCAAACCAGGCTTCAATAGTATGTAAACCATGAACTTCCAGATGTTTGAGCTAGATGTAGAAAAGGCAGAGGAACAAGTGATCAAATTGTCAGCATCCACTGAATCATAGAAAAATCAAGAGAGTTACAGAAAAAGCATCTACTTCTGCTTTGTTGATTACGCCAAAGCCTTTGACTGTGTGGATCACAATTATGGAAAATTCTTCAAGAGATGGGAATAACAGACACCTTACCTGCCTCTTGAGAAATCAGTATGCAGTTCAAGAAACAACGCTTAGAACTGGACATGGAACAGCAGACTGGTTCCTGACTAGGAAAGGAGTATGTCAAGGCTGTATATTGTCACCCTGTTTATTTAACTTATGTGCAGAGTACATCATGAGAAATGCTGGTCTGGGTAAAGCACAAGATGGAATCAAGATTGCCGGGAGAAATATGGGTAACCTCGGATATGCAGATGATACCACCCTTATGGAAAAAAGTGAAGAGGAACTGAGGAGCCTCTTGATGAAAGTGAAAGATGAGAGTGAAAAGCTGGCTTAAAACTCAACTTTCAGAAAACTAAGATCATGGTATCCAGTTCCATCACTCCATGTCAAATAGATGGAGAAACAATGGGAACAGTAACAGACTTTATTTTCTTTGGCTCCAAAATCACTGCAGATGGTGACTACAGCCATGAAATTAAAAGACACTCCTTGGAAAGAAAGTTATAACCAATCTAGATAGCATATTACAAGCAGAGACATTACTTTGCTGACAAAGGTCCATCTTGTCAAAGCTATGGTTTTTCCAGAATCATATATGAATGTGAGAGTTGGACTATAAAGAAAGATGAGCACCAAAGAATTGATGCTTTCAAACTGTGGTGTTTGAGAAGACTCTTGAGAATCCCTTGGACTGCAAGGAGATGTAGCCAGTCCATCCTAAAGGAGATCAATCCTGGGTGTTCACTGGAAGGACTGATGCTGAAGCTGAAACTCCAATACTTTGGCCACCTGATGTGAAGAGCTGACTCATTTGAAAAGACCCTGATAGTGGGAAAAATTGAGGGCAGGAGGAGAAGGGGACGACAGAGGATGAGGTGGTTGAATGGCATCACCGACTCAATGGACATGGGTTTGGGTAAGCTCCAAGATTTGGTGGTGGACAGGGAGGCCTGGCGTGCTGCAGTCCATGGGGTCACAAAGAGTCAGATATGACTGAGTGACTGAATTAAACTGAGATATCTACTGAACACCTCCTAGGTATCAGGTCCTCTGCTGTAGAGGCTGACAAAGTGGGCAGGATGTCACCATGCACAGTCTTGAGATCAGGTAAAGAAGTTCAGATTCCATCCTAGGTGGAGTAGGGATCCACTGAGTGGTTTCAGGATATGTTTGAGGAGGGTGGAGGGGGAATGGCTGTGTTTCAAAATAATTTCATATTTTCATATAAGTGTCATCTAGAATAAAATCTGAGGTTCATTGGGGGGAGGAAAAAATTTGATAGCAGGTGGTAAGGCACAGGTTTACTTTGAAGAATTTTGTATTTCTCAATTTCATATACATATTCTGTAAACTGCAGATTCATAATACATTTTAAAGTATTTTTCAGGAGAGTTGAAGCTGGGATGGAGAACATCATTGTAGTTGCTATTTTCCAAAAAGGAAATGAATTGTTTTACAGGCTTTTTCATTATGTTACACATTCTCAGTCTAAGTGGGAAAAGGTAAATTAAAAATCATCCCTCAGTGTTGTGAAACTGATCATTGCCTATTTGCTATAATGTTGTGTTTTTTTATTATTATTTTTTGTAAGAAGGGAGGAATTGAATCAAAATCTTGAAAACCACTAAAGACGAATTTTGAGGTTTGCTTTTGAGGCATCTAAATAAAGTTGGGAGTTATAACAACCTTATGCTCACAACCACTTGCTGAGGATCACGAAAAACTTTAAATGCATTACCACATTTGCAACTACACGGGTGGATGCGTGCATGTGCGTGCTCAGTAGCTCAGTCATTTATACTCTCTCTGATCCCACGGACTGTAGCCTATCAGGCTCCTCTGTCCACAGGATTTCCCAGACAAGAACACTGGAGTGGATCGCCATTTCCTACTCCAGAGGATATTCCCGACTTGGGATCAACCCCACATTGCCTGTGTCTCCTTCATTGGCTAGGTGGATTCTTTACCACTGAGCAACCTGGGAAGTCCATACAGGTGGATACATTATTTCAAACAACAACTTGTTATAAAGCTTCATGAGAGTTAAATAGGCTGCCCAAGATAAAGAGCTACTAAGTAGGTGAATTTGGAGTACTAACCCAGCTCAGCCTGACACCAAAACCCAGACTCTTAACTACCATGTCATAGAGTCAGACCTTCTCCCCCATTCCCTGGCCCTGCTGTGTACACAACATATTCCATCATTCAGAAAAACAAACAAACAAACAAACAAAAAAACCTCACAGTTGGGAATCATCTAGCACAATTCAGAACACATGGAGAGGGCATCTGTAAGGACATAGCACAGTTTCGGGCCGCCCCACTTTTGCAATATTTAATTTCACTGGTTCTTTCCAGTGTCAAGCATGGCCTGTCATTTGAGCCTTTGAAAGCATCGTCTAGTTTCCTGTAGGAGCTATGGTCCCTTCCACACAGATGAACAGGCTCTGTTTACTGCAGAACAACTCAGTCCTTGCTCCACACCTACTGAGCCTGTGCTCTAGAGCCGGGGGCTGAAGCTACTGAGGCCTGGGTGCCCGAGAGCCTGTGTTCCCAACAAGACACCACCTTCAGTGAGCAGCCCACCTACTCCAGCTACAGAGTACCCCCGCTCACCACACCTAGAAAAAAGCCCATGCAGCAACAAAGACTCAGCACAGCCAAAAATAAAATAATTTTTCCTAAATCTAAACAAAAAAAAACACAAAATATTCATATAAGATAAAATTTGAGTGCAAAAAATTTGATCACTGTTTACATATATTGCATCACGTGTTATTTCACAAAAATTTTTAAATATATTTTATTTCTTGCTGTGATATAAGTCAGAGAGTGTTTCGCCTATGTTTTCCTCTAGGAGTTTTATGGTTTCTGGTCTTATATTTAGCTCTTTAATCCATTTTGAGTTTATTTTTGTGTATGGTGTTAGACAGTGTTCTAGTTTCATTCTTTTACAAGTGTTCAACCAGTTTTCCCAGCACCACTTGTTAAAAATATTGTCTTTAATCCATTGTATATTCTTGCCGCTTTTGTCAAAGATTAGGTGACCATATGTGCGTGGATTTATCTCTGGACTTTCTATTTTGCTCCATTGATCTATATTTCTGTCTTTGTGCCAGTACCATACTGTCTTGATGACTGTAGCTTTATAGTAGAGCCTGAAGTCAGGCAGGTTGGTTCCTCCAGTTCCGTTCTTCTTTCTCAAGATAGCTTTGGCTATTCGAGGTTTTTTGTATTTCCATACAAATTGAGAAATTATTTGTTCTAGCTCTGTGAAGAATACCGTTGGTAGCTTGATGAGGATTGCATTGAATCTATAAATTGCTTTGGGTAGTATACTCATTTTCACTATATTGATTCTACCAATCCACAAACATGGTATATTTCTCCATCTATTAGTGTCCTCTTTAATTTCTTTCAGCAGTGTTTTATAGTTTTCTAAATATAGGTCTTTAGATTCTTTAGGAAGATATATTCCTAAGTATTTTATTGTTTTCATTGCAATGGTGAATGGAATTGTTTCCTTAATTTCTCTTTCTATTTTCTCGTTATTAGTGTACAGGAATGCAAGGGATTTCTGTGTGTTAATTTTATATCCTGCAACTTTACTGTATTCATTGATTAGTTCTAGTAATTTTCTGGTGGAATCTTAAGGGTTTTCTACGTAGAGGATCATGTCATCTGCAAACAGTGAGAGTTTTACTTCTTCTTTTCCAATTTGGATTCCTTTTATTTCTTTTTCTGCTCTGATTGCTGTGGCCAAAACTTCCAGAACAAACACTCTCTGACTTACATCACAGCAGGATCCTCTATGACCCACCTCCCAGAATATCGGAAATAAAATCAAAAATGAACAAATGGGACCTAATCAAACTTAAAAGCTTCTGCACAACAAAGGAAACTATAGGCAAGCTGAAAAGACAGCCTTCAGAATGGGAGAAAATAATAGCAAATGAAGCAACAGACAAACAACTAATCTCAAAAATATACAAGCAACTTCTACAGCTCAATTCCAGAAAAATAAATGACCCAATCAAAAAATGGGCCAAAGAACTTAATAGACACTTCTCCAAAGAAGACATACAGATGGCTAACAAACACATGAAAAGATGCTCAACATCACTCATTATCAGAGAAATGCAAATCAAAACCACTATGAGGTACCATTACACGCCAGACAGAATGGCTGCGATCCAAAAATCCACAAGCAATAAATGCTGGAGAGGGTGCGGAGAGAAGGGAACCCTCTTACACTGTTGGTGGGAATGCAAACTAGTACAGCCACTATGGAGAACAGTATGGAGATTCCTCAAAAAACTGGGAATAGAACTGCCTTATGACCCAGCAATCCCACTGCTGGGCATACACTCTGAGAAAACCAGAATTGAAAGAGGCACGTGTACCCCAATGTTCATAGCAGCACTGTTTACAATAGCCAGGACGTGGAAGCAACCTAGATGCCCATCCACAGATGAATGGATAAGCAAGCTGTGGTACATATACACGATGGAGTATTACTCAGCCATTAAAAAGAATACATTTGAATCAGTTCTAAGGAGGTGGATGGAACTGGAGCCTATTATACAGAGTGAAGTAAGCCAGAAAGAAAAACACAAATACAGTATACTAACGCATATATATGGAATTTAGAAAGATGGTAACAATCACCCTGCTTATGAGACAGCAAAAGAGACACTGATGTATAGAACAGACTTTTGGACTCTGGGAGAGGGTGGGACGATTGGGGAGAATAGCATTGAAATATGTATAATATCATATCTGAAACGAGTCAGTCCAGGTACAATGCCCTATAACAGATGCCTGGGACTGGAGCACTGGGATGACCTGGAGGGATGGTGTGGGAGGGGGGAGGGAGGAGGGTTCAGGATGGGGAACACGTGTATTCTGGTGGCGGATCCATCTCGATGTATGGTAAAAGTAATACAATATTGTAAAGTTAAGAAAAATCAAAAAAAAAAATAATAATAAAATAAAAAAATAAATAAATATATTTTATTTCTTAAATCTTACAGCACTATACAAAAGCACCAACATTCTGTGTAGTGACTATCTTGTTTTGCTTATAGTTCAAAAGTGCTAGAAATAAAAAGGGGCACTCACATGAAGAACACTGAATGAGATATTTTAAAAGATCAGTGTCAAGATGAAAAAACAAAATAATGTGAGCTAACAATCTACAAATTAAAAGGAATAGATATCATAGGTATTCATGAAAGTTTGCATCTTCAATAATATCATTGATATAATGTCACTATTTCTTTGCATTGATCACTGAAGAAGGCTTTCTTATCTCTTCTTGCTATTCTTTGGAACTCTGCATTTAGATGCTTATATCTTTCCTTTTCTCCTTTGCTTTTCGCTTCTCTTCTTTTCACAGCTATTTGTAAGGCCTCCCCAGACAGCCATTTTGCTTTTTTGCGTTTCTTTTCCATGGGGATGGTCTTGATCCCTGTCTCCTGTACAATGTCACGAACCTCATTCCATAGTTCATCAGGCACTCTATCTATCAGATCTAGGCCCTGAAATCTATTTCTCACTTCCACTGTATAATCATAAGGGATTTGATTTAGGGCATACCTGAATGGTCTAGTAGTTTTCCCTACTTTCTTCAATTTCAGTCTGAATTTGGCAATAAAGAGTTCATGGTCTGAGCCACAGTCAGCTCCTGGTCTTGTTTTTGCTGATTGCATAGAGCTTCTCCATCTTTGGCTGCAAAGAATGTAATCGATCTGATTTTGGTGTTGACTATCTGGTGATGTCCATGTATAGAGTCTTCTCTTGTGTTGTTGGTAGAGGGTATTTGCTATGACCAGTGCATTTTCTTGGCAAAACTCTGTTAGTCTTTGCCCTGCTTCATTCCGTATTCCAAGGCCAAATTTGCCTGTTACTCCAGGTGTTTCTTGACTTCCTACTTTTGCATTCCAGTCCCCTATAATGAAAAGGACATCTTTTTTGGGTGTTAGTTCTAAAAGGTCTTGTAGGTCTTCATAGAACCGTTCACCTTCAGCTTCTTTGGCGTTACTGGTTGGGGCATAGATTTGGATTACTGTGACATTGAATGGTTTGCCTTGGAAACGAACAGAGATCATTCTGTCGTTTTTGAGATTGCATCCAAGTACTGCATTTCGGACTCTTTTGTTGACCGTGATGGCCACTCCATTTCTTCTGAGGGATTCCTGCCCACAGTAGTAGATATAATGGTCATCTGAGTTAAATTCACCCATTCCAGTCCATTTGAGTTCGCTAATTCCTAGAATGTCGACATTCACTCTTGCCATCTCTTGTTTGACCACTTCCAATTTGCCTTGATTCATGGACCTGACATTCCAGGTTCCTATGCAATATTGCTCTTTACAGCATCGGACTTTGCTTCTATCACCAGACACATCCACAGCTGGGTATTCTTTTTGCTTTGGCTCCATCCCTTCATTCTTTCTGGAGTTATTTCTCCACTGATCTCCAGTAGCATATTGGGCCCCTACTGACCTGGGGAGTTTCTCTTTCAGTATCCTATCATTTTGTCTTTTCATACTGTTCATGGGGTTCTCAAGGCAAGAATACTGAAGTGGTTTGCCATTCCCTTCTCCAGCGGACCACACCCTGTCATATTTCTCCACCATGACCCGCCCATCCCGGGTTGCCCCTCGGGCATGGCTTAATTTCATTGAGTTAGACAAGGGTGTGGTCCTGGTGTGATTAGATTGACTAGTTTTCTGTGAGAATGGTTTTAGTGTATTTGCCCTCTGATGCCCTCTTTCAAGACCTACTGTCTTACTTGGGTTTCTCTTACCTTGGGCGTGGGGTATCTCGTCCCGGCTGCTTCCGGCTGCTCCCGGCCAGCGAAGCACAGCCATCGCACCTTACCTTGGACAAGGGGTCTCTCCTCACCGCCACCCTTCCTGACCTCGGTCGTGGGGTAGCTCTTCCCGGCCGTGCTTAGTGTGCTGGCCCTCACCGCCGTCCTTCCTCGGTCTGTGAAGAAGGCTGAGCACTGAAGAATTGATGCTTTTGAACTGTGGTGTTGGAGAAGACTCTTGAGAGTCCCTTGGACTGCAAGAAGATCCAACCAGTCCATTCTGAAGGAGATCAATCCTGGAATTTCTTTGGAAGGAATGATGCTAAAGCTGAAACTCCAGTATTTTGGCCACCTCATGCGAAGAGTTGACTCATTGGAGAAGACTCTGATGCTGGGAGGGATTGAGGGCAGGAGGAGAAGGGGACGACAGAGAATGAGATGGCTGGATGGCATCACTGACTTGATGGGTGTGAGTCTGAGCGACTTCCAGGGGCTGGTGATGGACAGGGAGGCCTGGCGTGCTGCAGTTCATGGGGTCGCAAAGAGTCGGACACGACTGAGCGACTGAGCTGATCTGATCTGATAATGTCACTAAAATTCACGTCGTTTCAAAAAGTTGTACGAGTGGTATGTTGTATTTACAATGCCATAAATCCAGGCTTACATAATTTACTTTAGCATCAGAAAAAAATAAATAAATAACAATGTTGGGTCAAAGAAGTCATGGGGAAAAATATCACATAATCAGTCTGAAGAATTTCACTTTGTATACAACAAATATGAACTGGTACCTCCCTATCAGTTCAATTTTTCATTCCCCAATGCAACTGTCTTCCTCTTCTGTTCCCACAAACCTTTATCATCTTATATATAATACTCCCATTCCAGCCTGTAGTATGCAGTTGATGACTATCATTCATATTTTGTTGAGAAAATAGAAGCAGTTAGATGCAATATCCTCCCACCTCATTCTACTACGATGCAGAAATCTATCTCCCTGTTTCCAGCTAAAATAGATTAAATATCTCAGCTATTTAAAGGGGGAAAAAAACCCTCCACTTATGCTGTATCCCATCCCTTCTTGCCTCCCTCAATCATCTCACCCTCTTGAGGCTCATCAAACCTCTAGGTCTTCATTCCCACACTGGCCAACTGTTGCCCAATTTCAGCATTCGCTTCATAGCAGAAGCTCTCAAACAACTTGTCAACGCTCACAGGCTGTACTTAACTCCAATTCATTCTGCAGTTCACTCTCATTCTTCCTTCTGTTCTCACTACTCCAGTGAAACCCCTCCTAACATCTCCCTTCATTTCTTATGATGTACTCCTCTTGCTATGCCAATCAGCAACATGTGACATAATTAACCATTCCCTCTTTCAAGAAATATCCTCTCTTGGCTTGGCTTGGCTTTCCTCCTGTGTTATCTCTGAAGGCTTCTCCTGTGACCTCAAAATGTTTATTCTTCAGGATTCCATCCTGAGCTTGATGTTCTCTATCTGCCCTTTTCTTCCTAGGCAATCTTTCTAATTCTCAAACTTTATAAATCATATATATCTTGTGATAACCACTTTACAAGGAGTATTTCATGCTCACCACAACCAAGTCAGGTAGAAATTATTTTTCCTTGCTGCACAGATAAGGAAAGGTGATCAGAATGATTGCAAACCTAATGCAGTGGTATATACATTGGACTGCCCATCTATATCTGATTCCAAATAGGAGTTGTAATCTCTTAAGAAAATTTTATTAAGAAGTGTATACTTTGATTCTTTAAAATATCTTAGCATTAATAAATTTGATAAATTTTTATTTAGGATTTAATTAAATCCTAATGATTTAATTTTGCTTACATGTAACAAACTTCCCTGGTGGCCCAGATGGTAAAGCATCTGCCTACAATGTGGGAGACCCAGGTTCAATCCCTGGGTCAGGAAGATCTGGAGGAGGACATGGCAACCCACTCCAGTATTCTTGCCTGGAGAATCCCATGGACAGAGGAACCTAGTAGGCTACAGTCCATGGGGTCACAAATAGTCAGACACAACTGAGCGACTTCACTTCTTTTTCTATATATAAAAAAGGGGAGAAAAAAAGGAACTACCCTTAGTAGAGTAATGTACTCCTATTATTATCTATTTATATAATTCTTTTAAAAATCTCTGCAGATGGTGACCGCAGCCATGAAGTTAAAATGCACTTGCTCCTTGGAAGAAAAGCTATTACAAACCTAAACAGCATATTGAAAGCAGAGACATTACTTTGCCCACAAAAGTCAAAGCTATGGTTTTTCCAGTAGTCATGTATGGGTGAGAGATTTGGACTATAAAGAAAGTTGAGCACTGAAGAATTGATGCTTTTGAACTGTGGTGCTGGATAAGACTCTTGAGAGTCCCTTGGACTGCAAAGAGATCCAATCAGTCCATCCTAAAGGAAATCAGTCCTGAATATTCACTGGAAGGACTGATGCTGAAGCTGAAACTCCAATACTTTGACCACCTGATGCAAAGAACTGACTCATTAGAAAAGACCATGATGTTGGGAAAGATTGACAGAAGATGAGATGGTTGGATGGCATCACTGACTCAATGAACATGAGTTTGAGCAAGCTCTGAGAGTTAATGATGGACAGGGAGGCCTGGCATGCTGCAGTCCATGGGGTTGTGAAGAGCTAGACCTCACTGAATGAATGAACTGAACTGAATCAGGACAGCTGGGGAAAGCCAAGCAAAGGGAACCAGTGAAATCCAGGTATGGTAAAGATTGGAAGTGATATCCTAGGGCTCACCATAATTTCTGATTTCTTTTGGAGGAGAAATAAGATGTATTTTAAATATTTACTTTCAGGCATTCAAATGACCCTTGTTCTTTAATTCTGATGCCCTTGATGTGGTGACAAATAGAAAAATCATCATAAAAGAAATTAAGATCCAGAGGAAATAAAATAAGCCCCCTTAAAAAATATAATCTGGTATGTCAGAGTTCTAAAACACAAAGGTACTAATTAGTAGCCATTACTTTGCCAACAAAGGTCCATCTAGTCAAGGCTATGGTTTTTCCAGTGGTCATGTATGGATGTTAAGAGTTGGACTGTGAAGAAGGCTGAGTGCCGAAGAATTGATGCTTTTGAACTGTGGTGTTGGAGAAGACTCTTGAGAGTCCCTTGGACTGCAAGGAGATCCAACCAATCCATTCTAAAGGAGATCAGCCCTGGGTGTTCTTTGGAAGGAATGATGCTGAAGCTGAAACTGTAATACTTTGGCCACCTCATGCGAAGAGTTGACTCATTGGAAAAGACTCTGATGCTGGGAAGGATTGTGGGCAGGAGGAAGAGGGGATGACAGAGGATGAGATGGCTGGATGGCATCACTGACTCGATGGATGTGAGTTTGAGTAAACTCCAGGAGATGGTGATGGACAGGGAGGCCTGGCGTGCTGCGATTCGTGGGGTGGCAAAGAGTTGGACATGACTGAGTGACTGAACTGAACTGAATTATGTGTTTTTTTTATCTTTTCAAAATATAATTTCCTTTGTTTATAACAGTCACTTCATAAATTATAAGGAAACAAAGTTTAAGGGAAAAAAGGAATAGAAAGAATAAAAGATAGATTAACTAATAAAAATCCACCTTTAAAAGCATTTTATTTATAATGTTTATTATAAAAGTTTTATTAGTTCATGTTTGTTTAGGGGAAAATAAAAAAGGTTATTTACCTAAAGTTAAATGTTATATAGAATAAACAGCTACTTATTTGAAAGAGAGAAGGGAATGATTCTGTCTCAAAGTACCTTCCCAGCTGCATTGACAAGTGGCCTAAGTTTGTACCCTGTGTAATTCTGTAGGCCACAGTCTGGAAAGCACCACTTAAAATGCTGCAGTAGCCCATTAAAGCGTGAGTCGCCCCTGTCTCGCACGCCAGCCACTTCAGATGCTGTGTGCCTCTCGTCCACCTGTGGCCCCAGCTCCTGCCGGGCGCCCTGCTCTACATGAGCTCCAACCAGTGTCAGGACTGACCCCGCCCCACTTCCCACTCAAGCTGCATAACCTCCTGCCCTCCTGTTGATTCCAAGGTGTGGCATCAACCAACAAGACCCTGTTGACATCTACACAAACTCAACCTAGAAATGATAGGGACTTGACATCCCAAAGGATAAAAGTTTAACCACCGGAAGTTGGGAACAGATTACTTGTTCACCCACCCACTCCACTAAACTGAGATGTTTGTCCAGAAGACAGTCCTCAAGACCCAGCAATCAACTACCTCCTCTGGCCTCCCTCATTCTTGGCCTCATTCTCTTGGTCCCTCAGGCCTGTTCCCTTGGGTCGTGCTCCCTAACCAAGCAATAGTACATGACACTTACTTCAGGCTCTGTTTTCTGTGAAATCGAGGCTAATTGAGACATTTCCATGTTGTATTAATTATATCTATTTGATGTTTTTATGGTTTTATAATTTATAAAAGTACTTTCAGAATAATATTTCATTGAAACGTTTGATATAAGGTTTTTTGGGGAAAAAAAAAAGAATGGCTAACTCATGCCCTTGATAATGTATAATACAATTATGCAAAACAGAAGACTTCAAGCTTTTCAAAGTTATGTGTGTCTAATCCACACAGCTTTCACTGGGCTTTAACCACTAAGCCTTTCTTTTTTTAGGAATTCAGTTAAGGTCAGCCTTCTGTTCAAAAAAAAAAAAAAAAATCTGCTGTTTCTCATCCTCGTTGTTTTCACATGTGTTCTTCTCATTCTCTTTATTATATATATATATATATATATATATATATATATATATTTTCCAAGAAGCTTTGCATTGATTTGTTTTATGCTTATTGCCCTAGACATAGTCTTGTCTTAAGTGTACTCTGTGAGGGTTATGACCACTGGTATGGAGATCTACCTGGGTTTACAGTTCCAGCTCTCCCAATTTCCAACTCTGTGGCTGGGCACAAGTTGCTTAATTTCTTTGAATTTTTGCTCATCTCTAAAATTCAGATAAAAATACTATCTACATCATAAGACTATAAAGGATCAAATGAATAATTGAAATTAGACAATTGCTAACAAACACTAAACATATAATCAGAGATATGTTGACTTCTTTCTTTTTTGTTACTATAATTCTTGAAGAGAGGGAATTCTCACAAGGCTGGAGACAGAAAGATTTAGATGCAAACCTTGGGTTCCCAGATGAAGAGTTGCTTGACCTGAGCAAGTCTTTTAATCAACTCTCCAAATCTACTTAAAGTCTAGATCCTGCTGTGAACTTCAATATGTCCACAATTCCTTACCTTAAATGGGGTGAGAAAGTGTTTAAAAATTCAAAATCATTTTTATTTTAGAAATACAGTAGGGCACATATATGTACAGTGTATTTTAATAATAATAAGATCCCCAGTTGGGGACTAGGACAGTACTTAGTAGTCAATCCCATAAACATATCTACTGAAAATTTCTGGAATATTTATAAGAGATGGAATAAATTTTAAAATCAATTCAGAGGAATCAGATCAGGTTTTACCACTGAAAAAGCTTGTCCCTATGTCTGCAATCTCTTTGTACTCCTGAATTGCAGAAAATGAACTTTGGAACTGAATTTCCAAGACTTCCAGGACACAAGGCTCTCACTGTGACACAGCTGGCCTTGAAGGAAATGACTTTCCTTCCTAAACCCCTTTTTCCCTTCCTATATTTCTTGAGATGCTCATGAGGCAGAATCAGGTCCTTGCATTTGCATATACTACTGCTCCACCAGAAAATTCCCCTTTCTTTATTCAGATCTTTCATCTAGTCCATACATAAATATTGATTACCTACAGTATACAGTGCAGAATGCAAACCACACGAAGAACACAGAGGCAAACAACATGATTTACTATATAAAGGACAGAAACAAACAAAAGTCTTGAAAGAATTAAAATATTCTATATAGATGGTCTGCTAGAAACAGGTGGATTTATAGATGGTCTGCTAGAAACAGGTGTATTTTTTCACATGTCTCTCTCTCTTTCCCCTCCGCCCCATTATATGCTTAGATAAAGCCATTTTGGAAATAGTATGGTCTTATTCATAAATAAGTACTAAATACTTGTCACAAAACTGCAGACAGTTTTTTCTTTTAAAATTCTATGCTTTCAAAGATTCATTTTATGATGTCTCTAGGCTTCTATGCTTTAACAAATAAAATATATTACCTATTAAATTACTTGCAAACATAAAAATAAGAAAGGATTCCCTTGTGATCCAGTGGTTAAGACTCCACCAGTCCACTTCAGGAGGCACAGGTTCTACTCCTGGCTGGGAAACTAAGATCCTGCATGCTGTGCAGCCTTAACTAAAGATGAATAAACAAGAAAATTATGTTTAAAAATACTTGCAGGAGGAGCTAAGATGGTGGACGAGTAGGACGGGGAGAATACTTTCTCCTCCACAAATCCATTAAAAGAACATTTGAATGCTGAATAAATTCTACAAAACAACTTCTGAATGCCGGCAGAGGTCATCAGGCACTTAGAAAGACAATTCATTGTCTTCAAAAGGAGAAAACGAGCCCTGTGGTAACTCCTTTTGCGGAGAAGCGGCACGGACACCAGCATTTGCTATTGGCAAGCAGGGGCTGGGCTAGGAGGAGCGGTGCGGCCTGCATCACTTTGAGAAAGGATTTGGCCTGGCTATCTTGAGCGCTATCTGAGCAAAATAACCAGACTGTCAGTTATCTACTACATCAAAGAAAGTGAAGTCACTCAGTCGTATCTGACTCTTTTGCAACCCCACGGACTGTAGCCCACCAGGTTCCTCTGTCCATGGGATTTTCCAGGCAATAGTACTGGAGTGGATTGCCATTTCCTTCTCCAGGGGATCTTCTTGGCTCAGGGATCGAACCCGGGTCTCCTGCATTGTAGACAGGCGCTTTACTGTCTGAGCCACCAGGGAAGTCCATCTACTACATCAAAAGCCAGCCCTAACTTAAGACACCACCAGGACTACGTACGGAACAAAGGACTGCACAGAGATAGCCAGCTGAAGGCCATCCCACTCCGGTGACAGGCAGCCAGGGCCGGAGGCGGGCAATTACAGCCCTAGAGAGACACTGTCTAACAGAACTGTGAGTAGGTTTCTGTGCTGACTCATGCTTCTTGGGGCTCTGGATGGTCAACATCTGCCTGAGAAAGTGCGCCCGTTGTATACCCAGAAAACTGAGCCGCAGGGAGGCGATAAGTCACAGCAGCTGCACTCGCTAAACACTTCATCACCTGCGCTACTCGGACCTGGGAAGGGCATAAAATGCAGACTCAATCGAGTCTGTGCTTCTGAGGACTATCCGAGTGCCTGAACCTGGCTGGCTTAAATTTGGGTGTTCATCTCCGCCCCCTCTGTAACAGGGCAGAGATCAGATATTGAAAAGACCAGTAAACCGCCTAAATAAAGAGAATTCAACAAACTACCAGAATATAGTAAGGACACTTTAAACTTGGCAATTTTAACAAAATGAAGAGACAAAAGAATACCCACCAGCTAAAGGAACAGGATAGATGCCCACCAAATCAAACCAAAGAGACAAGGACCTAGAAGAAATAAAAAAGAATCAACACATAATGAATAATGCAATAAATGAGATCCAAAACACCCTGGAGGCAACAAATAGTAGAATAACAGAGGCAGAAGATAGGATTACTGAATTAGAAGATAGAATCCTAGAAATAAATGAATCAGAGGAGAAAAAAGAAAAACGAATAAAAAGAAATGAGGACAATCTCAGAGACCTCCAGGATAACATTAAACGCTAAAACATTCAAATCACAGGAGTTCCAGAACAAGATATAAAGAAAGACCATGAGGAAATACTTGAGGAGATAATAGTTGAAAACTTCCCTAAATTGGAGAAGGAAATTACCACTCAAGTTCAAGAAATCCAGAGAGTCCCTAACAGGATAAACCCAAGGCAAAACACCCCAAGACATATATTAATCAAATTCACAAAGATTAAATATAAAGAACAAATATTAAAAGCAGCAAGGGAAAAACATCAAACAACTCACAAGGGAATTCCCATAAGGATAACAGCTGATTTTTCAATAGAAACTCTCCAAGCCAGGAGGGAATGGCAAGACATAATTAAAGTGATGAAAGAAAATAACTTACAGCCTAGATTATTGTATCCAGCAAGGATCTCATTCAAATATGAAGGAGAAATCAAAAGCTTCACAGATAAGCAAAAGTTGAGAGACTTTAGCACCACTAAACCATTTCTCCAACAAAAACTAAAGGACATTCTCTAGATAGGAATCATTAAAAGGGTGTATAAATTCGAACCCAAAACAATAAAGTAAATCCTATTTATCAATAATTGCTTTAAACATTAATGGGCTGAATGCCCTAATCAACAGACAAAGACTGGCCGAATCGATACAAAAACAAGACCCCTACATACTTTGTCTACAAGAGACAACCAAAAGACTAAAATGTGTCAAATGGATACAAAAACTAGATCCCTATATATGTTGTCTACAAGAGAACCACCTTAAAATAGGGGATATATACTGACTGAAAATGAAGGGCTGGAAAAAGATTTTCAATGCAATTATGGACCAAAAGAAAACAGGAGTAGCAATACTCATATCAGATAAAATTGACTTTAAAGATCCTAAGAGGAGACAATCAAGGTTATACATAACGACTTAAAGGAACAATCCAAAAAGAAGTTATAACAATTATAAATATATATGCACCCAACATTGGAGCACTGATATATCTAAGACAAACATTAATTAGTATGATAGAAGAAATATGCAACAATACAATAATAGTGGGAGACTTTAATACCCCTCTCATACTTATCAATCTGGCTGTAATAGACAAAGTAAAGAGGAAAACATATTCACTTCTGAGTCTCAAAAAATTCGGTTCACTCAGGAGAGTTAAAAAAAAATTGACTTATTTGTTCACTCTGTAAAGCTTTATTGACTATTTTATGGGACTGGTACCACTTTGGGTAGTAGGGAGGAAGAAGTGACAAATGTGATCCTGTCCTAAATAATATATTGTGGTAAAGATAGACCTACCAATACAAAATACCAAGACGTGCCTAAGATGAGAACACCCAAACTAGACTTCTAGTTTCCCGAACTTTTCATTTCCAGATCAAACCTCCTAATATAGGATGAATTCAACATGATTTTTTTTAAGTGTTCTTTGTGATTAAAAACAGAAAGCCATTAGTTAAGAAATTACATATACTCCTCCCCACCATCACTCCCCTTCTTTCTTCCCATTTCCTTCCCACCCTCATTGATCCTTTCCTTTGTTCATTTTCCCCTGCAAAAAATAAATAAATAAATAAAATAAAAATACTTGCATTTTTACGTTTTAATTGGCCTAAGAATCAATGTCCCTGGAAGCATGAGCCTGACACTGAACTTTATTTATTTATTTATTTTTTTACTTTACAATATTGTATTGGTTTTGCCATACATCAACATGCATCTGCCATGGGAGTACACGTGTTCCCCATCCTGAACCCCCCTTCCACCTCCCTCCTCATACCATCCCTCTGGGTCATCCCAATGCACCCCTTTAAATCTCCATACCTTCTAAAAGGAGAGAATGTTCTTATCATTTGGACCTTCATACTGCCACCTGATGCAAAGAGTTGACTCATTGGGAAAGACCCTGATGCTGGGAAAGATTGAAGGCAGGAGGAGAAGGGGATGACAGAGGATGAGATGGTTGGATGGCATCACCAACTCAATGGACATAAACTTGGGCAAACTCCAAGAGACAGTGACGTACAGGGAAGCCTGGTGTGCAGCAGTCCTCGGGATCGGAGGGAGTCGGACATGACTTAGAGACGGAACAACAACATAATAGAGTTGCTGTCTAGGGCTATTCTTTCACTATCCCATGATACGACAAAGTTCACTGATGTCCGCAAAGACAAAACCTCCATACACTCAAACAAAACGTCAGTCAAACGCACTCCTTCATGTCTATTAGAGGTGAGGACCAGCTTGTGAGTCTATAGTACTCAGTCTTCAGCTCTGCACTCAGTTTTCTGTGGTGCTAAAATCCATTCTTTGGATTTTACCTTTTCTTTTTTTTTTGTATCAATAAACATTTACCTCTGTGTGTGGTTCTCCCCTCAGAAGTGTTCAAATATTTGTTCCACCATCGTCGCCCGTAATCATTATTGAACGCACTGCCCCGTCCCTGTGGGGTGCCCGCTGGCACCAGGCCTGCCTCACAGCTGGGTGATGAGTCTGTTTGTCTTCATACCTACTTCCCTCTCCCAACTGTCATACTTCACACAACACAAATAATCTTTGAAAGCCCAGGCCGGTGTCATTATTGAAATAGAAAAGATGTGAATCATTTCAACATTCAGTTATTTTAATTTCTTTCCCCACCCCTTGCAAACCAGTTCAAACCAGTTCACTTTTTAGGTAGATTAAATAGAAATAGAATAAACTCATTTGTAAGAAGCAGCTCAATTCCTTTTTTTTTTTTTTTTCATTGATAAGTCAACCCAGGATTTGCAGCATTTCTTTCAAGACTTACCTTCTGAAATTCCATTAAAAAAAGAAGAAGAAGAAGAAAGAAAACTAGAATTCCTAGACACCTATTGCACTTTTATCCTATTTTAGATCTTTAATATCAAGGTGATGCCTGGAGCAAATATTTAGTCAGGCAAATTATAATCTTATCAAAAGAGGGATTTATAAGAGGAAGATTTATAAGCACAAAGCACAAAGCACTCAGGTGATCATCTCTATTCTTTGTGGGGCTATTTGACAACATCCTACTCAGTGACAGCTGCTTTATCACTGCCTTTAATGACCAGGAACCAGGAAGTCCTGCATAATTCAGCAAGAGTATTCCGAAGGCCTTTCTGTCTGTTTGAGGATGTCTATTTCACTGAACAGTTTTGTGTCCAAGGGATTTCTTGATTAACAGATGCATCACTATACACACCAACAATGAGCAGAGTGAGAAGCTCTGTGATTCAGTGTGCATCACCTTGTGATAACCACATAAAGAAATGAACTTCCCTTAGGAAGGAAACATGGAGAATCGCTTAACTTGTCCAAATTCATTTAAGCTGAGGTTTTAGGGAAGACAATTTGTATACTAAGTGGCCTCCCAGATGACTCAGTGGTAAGGAATCTGCCTGTCAAGCAGGAGACCAGGGTTGTATCCCTGGGAAGATCTCCTGAGGAGGGGAATGGCAGCCCACTTCAGTATTCTTGGCTGGAGAATCCCCATGGACAAAGCAGGCTGGTGGGCTAGTCTACGCGGCCATAAAAGAGTTGGACATGACTTAAGGACTAAACAACAATTACAATTTGAACAACTATTTGTGGTTCAATCTCAATCCCTTTTCCTTGCAGTTATGATTTTTGCTCACAAACAGAACTACTCTGGGCAATGTTGCTTTTCCCTTTGCAGACTTGTACTGTTCCTGAGTTAATGCATATGAGAGTGCTTAAAATACTGATTAAGTTAAAAATCATTCCTTGAGAAACTGTTTATTCAGCCAAAAAGAAAATAACACTAAGATTTTACCTATGAGAAACTCAAAATAGCTATAGTATTAATAAGAAGACACTCATACTTGATTTAAAAATCTAATCTGGGTTAAGGGCCCAGTTCGTGGCATTGGGAATACCTCATCATATCTTTGAATTTTTACCACTGAAACTAGGAGCTGTGATTCCCAAAGACTTCCTCAGATAACGTATCCTCTGAAAATTTGGAGAGACATACAGGAATATAATACTGAAATATTTAATAGTATACAGAATGTAGAATAATATAGTTCACAGATTATTAGCACACAAAATGTGAAAACTTAAGTTGTAAAGTCTTATGACAATCAAGACGTCTAAGCTTCTGAGCCGGGAAAGACTTTAACTTAGCTTCATCCCCTGAATTCAATGGCCATGATAATGGCTATTTTATCTACCATTTATCACAAGGGCTTGTAAGAATCAAACAGAACAATGCAGGATGCCACTTAATAAAGAATAATATGCTATAGAAGAATGGAATACTATTGTTGATGAAGTTATATTGATAATATATTAAGAACTAAAGTTGTCATTGATGATTAAATATCCCTCAAATAAAGTGCCTCTCTGAGCAGCCATTGTGGGTGTTAGACTTCATTATCATTTGCAATGGGGCCTCCAAGGTTCCCTGTCTCCAGTCTTCCAACACTTGAAGTCTGTCTGACCTCTGCCTGGTTGCAATTCTGGTCACAATATTCCCTTTTTTAAAACATGTCTGAAGATTTCCCTCTGCCCAGTCCAACTGCTAGCAAGTTAGAGAGAATGTGACTATTCCATCAACCAAGGGAGAGTGGTCAGGAAGTGATTACCAACAACCCTGGCAAAGCCCTCAGTGGCTTCTCCACCCTCTGCTCATTCCTACCCCTCGAGTACCTTGAAAAACTTGGTGAATCCTCGACCAATCAGTTTATCCTTCTCAAGCAGTGCTGGTGATTCCCTCCTCCAGTTCTCCAGCCAGCAGGATGCCCCTAACATAGCACTTGAATTTTCATTATTTATTTCTAAGACTGCCTTCCATGCAAAGTCGCATAACATAAGATGAGTCTTTTCCCTTTGGGTAGTGCTATTGGTCAGGAACGAACTGGCATGAAATACTTAGTGTTTGCATATGAATAGACACGCTACCCACCATTACCTGCTGCTGCCTGCAGCACAGAGGACATGCTGTGGGTACAGAGGGCACCTGCCATCCAATCGCACTCTTTTCTCATTGACTCCCTCAAACTCCAAACAAAGCTCCAGTGAGTCTTTTCATGAACACATGAACACATGTCTTAGGCTTTCCACAGCTGCATACTGAATTAAGGAATGAGCGAAAATGACAGTGAATCTTTGGCCCTTTCTTCTTTTCCAATTTAGTTAATTTCTAACAACAGCTTATTCTGACCTTACCTTCATAATATTTTATGTTTTTGTAACATTTTAAAACCTTTTTAGAGTACTTTACTTCTGCTCACAATGACCAGGCACGCCCTCTGCCCTGTAGCCTACATTCTCTTGCCTAGATGATCCATTCACCATTAACCTAGTAATCTACTCTGGTCCCACCTAATTTTTTTTTTCCTTTTCCAAGTGGGGTGATATGAGCTGGATGTACAATTTGACAGTATCTCTCTTTGTTGGGAAATTTTATAGCAGGGGATATTGGAAAGAATACTGACCTTGCTTTTAGTTTAGAAGACCTGATTTTTGTTCCTCTTCACAGAATTGGCTACATAATTTCAAGGACCAATGAAAACTGCAAGTGAAATCATTTTACCCTTTGATCAAAACACAGGTGAAAAGCTTTTCCTTTTTTCCCATGTCTCAGCCCACCAAAGGCAGATCTATTTCGTGCTGTACCACCTAAGGTCTAAGGCCATGCTCAGAGTGACTGCAGAGTCTTACAGATGGCACTGGTGGCATACACCCAGCCAGGGTCCCCAGTACCTATGGCCAGACCTCTGCCAGGGACTGAGGGCTGTGGTGGTTATTGGGTAAAATCAGGGAAGGAGAACCTGAGAATCGGTCCTCAAGAGCTGATAAAAAGGCAGGAGATGGGATCATATGTAAGCAGAGGCTCCAAGTGCCCTGCCACACTCCACTGCCCATCAGTCTCCCTCTACTTACAAAGCGCAACTTCCAATATACAATTACGAAGGGCTTCAAGATGGCAACACTGAGCATTTGACCACAAACATGGTGCCCGCTTCTGAACAGAGGGTCCTGCGGGATTGCGCTAGTTTACTTAAGATAACCTTGCCTCTTCGCTATCACTATCCGCACTGCATACCTACTCTTGGGACAAACGTCTACTAAAGATCCATCTTATAAGACATCCCTCACAGTTTTGCTGTAGAGTTAAATTATGTTTGTAATTTTTTATATTTGTTGTGAATTACCGCTCATAATAAGTGCTTGATGTGCCGGCAGTTATGGGTACAACTTCAAATCCCAATTATGGTTCTTGCTAGTTAGGGAAACTTGAGACCATGACACTTGCCATATACTTCAAATTGCTTCATTTATTTTAAATTACAGACTTTGGCCTATATAACAAGATAGCATATGCATATGTTAGTTAAGTTAAACCAATGCCCAGGCGCTATCCAAAGAGGTGCATTTGAGAAATAGTCAGCCAACACATTATTACGAACGCGCAGTCCAGAAGCCAGCTAGCTTTGTTTCAGAAAAAAAAACCTTTTACTATAGTGGCCACTAGAAACTTTCCTCTTATGCCCATCTTCTATTAATAGCCAGTGCTTTGCTGGCTACTGATACTCTGTGCCAATTTAATTATTAAAAATAATGACATGATAATCAACATGATGAAAATTAGACATGGCCACTGTTGGGTGAAATTAAATGCACTCAGGATAGTTGGATTGCCTAAAAAAAAAAATTAGGAATACTCACCACTCTTGATGATCAGGATATAAAAATCCAGTACAACCCACATACTTAGAGATGGTACATTAGGCTACATCCTTTAGCTATATGGCACCCCGCTCCAGTACTCTTGCCTGGAGAACCCCATGGACAGAGGAGCCTGGAAGGCTAAGAGTCGGACATGACTGAGCGACTTCACTTTCATTTTTCTCTTTCCTGCATTGGAGAAGGAAATGGCAACCCACTCCAGTGTTCTTGCCTGGAGAATCCCAGGGACGGGGGAGCCTGGTGGGCTGCCGTCTATGGGGTCGCACAGAGTTGGAGACGACTGAAGTGACTTAGCAGTAGCAGCAGGGCTTCCCTTGTAGCTCAGTTGGTAAAGAATCCACCTCAAATGCAGGAGGCCCAGTTTCCATCTCTAGGTTGGGAAGATCCCCTGGAGAAGGAAATGGCAACCCACTCCAGTCTTCTTGCCTGGAGAAACCCACGGACAGAGGAGCCTCGTGTGCTACAGTCCATGGGGCCGCAAGAGTTGGATGCAATTGAGTGACTAACACCCCCACACCCCCACACCCCCACCCCATGTGGTGGCCAGCTACAAACTCTGGAGTTTGGGACTGTATATGTGATATAGTTTTCCTGTGCTCTTTTGGTGTTTGCTTCAGGAAACCATTCCTGAAAAGTAACAATGGGGAAATGTAAAAGCATTGGGACATACTTGAGTCAATAGGAAAGATCATAGGAATTAATTATTTTAATGTATGTGAAGAAGTATTGAGTTGACTTGTGAAGTTAAAAGACACTTGCTCCTTAGAAGGAAAGTTATGACCAACCTAGACAGCATATTAAAAAGCAGAGACATTACTTTGCCAACAAAGGTCCATCTCAACAAGGCTGTAGTTTTTCCAGTGGTCATGTATGGATGTGAGTGTTGGACTGTGAAGAAAGCTGAGCACCTAAGAATTGATGCTTTTGAACTGTGGTGTTGGAGAAGACTCTTTGAGAGTCCCTTGGACTGCAAGGAGATCCAACCAGTCCATCCTAAAGGAGATCAGTCCTAGGTGTTCATGGGAAGGACTGATGCTAAAGCTGAAACTCCAATACTTTGGCCACTTGATGAGGAGAGCTGACTCATTGGAAAAGACCCTGATGCTGGGAAATATTGAGGGCAGGAGACGGGAACAACAGAGGATGGATGGCATCACTGACTTGATCGACATGGTTTTGGGTGGACTCTGGGAGTTGGTGATGGACAAGGAGGCCTGGCACGCTGTGATTCAAGGGTCACAAAGAGTTGGACATGACTGAGCTACTGAACTGAACTGTGACATATATATAACAAAATATGATCTAAGACTTGTGCATTAGTTTGCCGGAGCTGCTATAACAAAGTCCTACAGATTGGATGGCTTAAGGAACAAAAATTCACTTTTTTATAATTCTGGAGTCTAGGAGTCTGAGATCAAGATATTAACAGGGTTGGTTTCTTCTTGAGTCCTTGCTCCTTGGCTTGAAGGTGGCTGTCACCTACCGCATCCCTATGTTGTCTTCCTTCTGTGCATATCATTTTCCAAATTTCCTCTTCTAATAAGAACACTGGGCTTCCCTTGTGGCTCAGTCAGTAAAGAATCTGCCTTCAATGCAGGAAACCACTGCAATGCAGGATACCTGGGTTCAATCTCTGGGTTGGGAAGGCCGCTTGGAGAAGGAAATAGCAGCCCACTCCAACATTCTTGCCTGAGAAAACCCATGGACAGAGAAGCTTTGTGGGATACAGTACATGGGGTTATAAGAGTCTGACATGACTTAGCAGCTAAACCACCACCACTAATAAGAACACCAGCCACGTTGGGATAGAGTCCACCCTAATGACCTCGTTTTAACTAGCTGACTTATTTGTAGTCCCTATCTCAACATACAGTTGCATTGTGAGGTACTACAGGTAGGAATTTTGAGATGAATTTTCAGAAGACACAGCTCAGCCCACAGCAACCTGTTTTTATGACATACCACTAGGGAGATTAAGAGAATAAGTAACTTTTAGTACCTTCAACTTTTTGGCCAGTACTACAATTTAACAAGAACCTAAGGACTTCCCTGTGGCCCAGATGGTAAAGTATCTGCCTACAATGTGAGAAACCCGGGTTCAGACCCTGGGTTGGGAAGATCTCCTGGAGAAGGAAATGGCAACCCACTCCAGTATTCTTGCCTGGAATATCCCATAACAGAGGAGCCTGGTAGGCTACAGTCCATGGGGTCGCAAAGAGTTGGACATGACTGAGTGAATTCACTTTAAGAGCTGTGCACATTTAAGTTGAGTTGGGCCAGTTCACAGTCCTTGGGAAATACACCTATTGTCTTTATGGTTCAATGTCTTCGTGGGTTACAAAATATCTACTTTATAAGATTCTTTTAACGATGAAATCTATTGATGAATATGAGGTGTGCAAAACAAATGCCTGGTGAGTACTATTTACCATTATTAATGTTATCAGTTACTGAATCAGTGATGAATTGAATAAGAGAAAGAAAGAATCAATCAATCAATCATAGTCAGCTTTACTCTTTCATTAACAAAGGAGAAAATTAAAAATAAGCAATGCTCCCTGCCCAAGTTTTGGGAGATGGAACCTGTATAAAAACTTAGGTATCCAGACTCAAAATTCAATTTTCTTTTCCTTCACTATATCATGTAATTCCTTTTAAGAACCAACTTCACAAATGTCCACTAAAGTTTGAATTCCACCCAGCCACACCAAAAAGATAAAGAGAATGTCTCTGACATTTTGTGAATTGAAAATGAAGACCAGTCTATGTCAGTTACTAAGGTCTCTTTGTATATTTGTGTATTTCTCAGTAATGTCTGACTCTTTGTGGCCACATGGACAGTAGCCTGCCAGGCTCCTCTGTCCATGGAATTTTCCAGGCAAGGATATTGGAGTGGGTTGCCACTTCCTGTTCCAGGGGGTCTTCCTGTATAATGGTTGAACTCAAGTCTCATGTCTCTCCTGCATTGGCAGGCAGATCCTTTACCATCAGCCCCAACTGGGAAGCACATTTGTGTATGGTTTAATTTGAAGTGTTAAATAAATCAAATATTTTAACTGAACAATTAAATGAATAAAGTATTGAATAAATACTATTTGGGCCAAGAGTGTTATTGTTTAAAGAATGTCACATAATCAACACTGAAAAGACTTTTCATGAACCAGTTTGAATCAATTTGACTGCACCCATCTATTAGGTTCTGTTTGGTGAATCTTAGTAGCCACCAATAATTATAGGCTAATTACTTCTTCACAAAGCTTATTACTAGGTTTCCATGAAATACAGCCTTAGACCATAGCCTGCAAAGCATCTCAACATTGTTTTTGTAGTAGGCAGAAATTGTCATATAATCTCTTTTGATAGGTCGATGAAGTTTCACCTCTCTGTTCTCCTTACAGATGTCAAAATACTTTGCATACATGATAAATCACCAGGCCAAACACAGAATTAAGCTAACCATTTTTGGAGTCAGGCAACTATGATCCTCCCACTCCTATGACAGGACTCAGGATCATCCAGGGGACAAGTCAGGGAACAATTCCCACCGACAAAAGTAAAATGTCTGTTAGATTCTGTACCCCATCTGTCCATGAAAAGACATGAAGTTTTTCTAATAGTTTTATCAATCCACATATTTTTGCATGCATGCTCAGTCACTTCAGTCATGCCTGACTCTCTGAGACTTACGGACTGCAGCCCACCAGGCCCTGTGTCCACGGGATTTTCCCAGCAAGAATACTGGAGTGGATTGCCACATCCTTCTCCAGGGGATCTTCCTGACCTAGGGATCGTTCTCACGTCTCCTGTTTCTCCTGCATTAAAGGCAGATTCTTTCCCGCCTGAGCCATCGGGAAGCCCCCGTATATTTTTAACAACACTAATTTTCACTTAGATCACTTATTCCTAACATTCATGTGCTAGTTATTAAAGTCTCTATGAATTAACTGATGTAAAGGATGTAAAGAATGTAAACTGATGTTAGTAGCTACTCCTGGGCATGGGAAATTAATTCTGATTCATGGGAGAGGGTCTTTAGTGGGGTATGAATACTGAATAAAGGTCAACCTGACCCTAGGAGGTAGTTTGAAACTGACACAGAGATTTTTATAGCACTTTTCATGCTAAAGTATTTTAAAGTAGATTACAGACACAACAACTGCCATGCTATCAGCTGGCCTATGCGAAATTCACCAAGATGGTCTTTTTCAAAAAGCAAAAATGAAGTCCAGATGAATAATTTCTCCTTAGAAGATGGTCTCTGAAAATTTATTCCTTTCAGAGTAAGTGAAAGCATATGCTTGAGAGGAAAGATGTTAAATATATACGAATGTATGTATATACAGACAAATAGACACAGTGTGCACGTACACTTCGACTTTCTTGATTAAAATGACTGTCATCTATCTTAATTAATATTTCCTCAGCTTCGTTGGCTTGCAGAATTCTAGGCTTCAAGGTATGTAATCCCTTAGCACAAAATATATTAAGAGATCTACAGAAGGATGATCACTCCCAAAGATCTAAGTGCAATATTTATTAATGGTAGAATTTTAGATACATTATATACTAGATATGAGGTATTATCTAGTACAATACTTAGATGTCCATAACTACTTAAAGACCAAGCAAGGAATTCAAAAAGTATTTGACTTGTGTTAGAAAGAAAATAGCCCATTTAACAACAAAAACTTGCATAATCCTTTCAGTTACATAATAAGCACTTCAAGGCCGCCCACTCTTGTAGGAGGAATTCATTATAGATATATTCTAAGAACAGAAGAGGCACTGTTAAAACATGGCTCCAAGGTACCTTCTTGAAATATCACAAAAACATTGTTATTATTACCAGTAAGGGAGGACAATGACTCAAGTTATACGAAAATATAGCTACTTTAGCAAAAGACCATTTTAGCTAAATGTGTGTATACCCGAAAAAGATCTGGCACATTGCCACCTACATAAGAACTAATGATTCGAACGTGATAACTGAGTGGTGATGGTATTAAATTTTAATGTCAAGCCAGAAAGTTTCTTGATGGGCAGGAAAACCACAAAAGGGAGAAAAGGGAACAGGTGGGACTGTATAGACTGAAGTTTGACTCTAGAAAGAATCCACGATTACATTATACACTATGTTGTCATTTTCTTTATTCCTGGTATGGATTTGCATTTTGGAATCCTGGAATGGAGGATCTAAGAAGAGTGTTTGATTATCCAGCCCAGTGTTCTTTTGTTTTTGCTTGTCTTGTTTAGTTTTGTTTTAGCAGTATCTTCTTTTAAAGCTTCCCTGATGGCCCAGAGGATAAAGCGTCTGCCTGCAATGCAGGAGACCCGGGTTCTATCCCTGGGTTGGGAAGATCCCCTGGAGAAGGACATGACAATCCACTCTAGTATTATTGCCTGAAGAATCCCATGGACCAAGGAACCTTGTAGGCTACAGTCCATGGGGTCACAAAGAGTCGGACACAATTGAGCAACTTCACTTCACTTCACTTCTCTTAAAAAAGCAAAAGGCAAAGGAGAAAAGGAAAGATATACCCATTTGAATGCAGAGTTCCAAAGAATAGCAAGAAGAGATAAGAAAGCCTTCCTCAGTGGTCAGCGCAAAGAAATAGAGGAAAACAATAGAATGGGAAATACTAGAGATATCTTCAAGAAAATTAGAGATACCAAGGGAACATTTCATGCAAAGATGGACTCAATAAAGGACAGAAATGGGATGGACCTAACAGAAGCAGAATATATTAAGAAGAGGTCACAAGAATACACAGAAGAACTATACCAAAAAGATCTTCAGGAACCAGATAACCCCGATGGTATGATCACTCACCTAGAGCCAGACATCCTGGAATGTGAAGTCAAGCGGGCCTTAGGAAGCATCACTACAAACAAAGCTAGTAGAGGAGACGGAATTCCAGTTGAGCTGTTTCAAATCCTAAAAGATGATGCTGTGAAGATATGAAACTCAATATGCCAGCAAATTTGGAAAACTCAGCAGTGGCCACAGGACTGGAAAAGGTCAGTTTTCATTCCAGTCCCAAAGAAAGACAATGCCAAAGAATGCTCAAACTACCGCACAATTGCACTCATCTCACACGCTAGTAAAGTCATGCTCAAAATTCTCCAAGCCAGGCTTCAATAGTACATGAACTGTGAACTTCCAGATCTTCAAGCTGGATTTAGAAAAGGCAAAGGAACCAGAGATCAAGTTGCCAACATCTGCTGGATCATTGAAAAAGCACAAGAGCTCCACAAAAACATCTATTTCTGCTTTATTGACTATGCCAAAGCCTTTGACTATGTGGACCACAAGAAACTCTGGAAAATTCTTGAAGAGATGGGAATACCAGACCATCTGACCTGCCTTCTGAGAAATCTGTATGCAGGTCAAGAAGCAACAGCTAACACTGGACATGGAACAATAGACTGGTTCCAAGTTGGGAAAGGAATACATCAAGGTTGTATATTGTCAGCCTGCTTATTTAACTTACATGCAGAGTACATCATGTGAAATGCCAGGCTGGATGAATCATAAGCTGGAATCCAGGTTGCCAGGAAATATCAGTAACCTCAGATATGCAGATGACACCACCCTTATGGCAGAAAGCAAAGAAGAACTAAAGAGCCTCTTGACGTAAGTTAAAGAGGAGAGTGAGAAAGTTGGCTTAAAGCTCAACAGTCAGAAAACTAAGATCATGGCATCCGGTCCCAGCACTTCATGGCAAATAGATGGGGAAACAGTGGAAACCATGGCAGATTTTACTTTGGGGGGCTCCAAAATCACTGCAGAAGCTGACTGCAGCCATGAAATTAAAAGATGCTTAATTCTTGGAAGAAAAGCTATGACCAACCTAGACAGCACATTATAAAGCAGAGACATTACTTTGCCCACAAATGTCTATCTAGTCAAAGCTATGGTTTGTCCAGTAGTCAAGTGTGGATGTGAGTGTTGGACTATAAAGAAAGCTGAGCATCTAAGAATTGATGCTTTTGAATTGATGCTTTTGAACTGATGCTTTTGAACTATGGTGTTGGAGAAGACTCTTGGACAGCAAGGAGATCCAACTAGTCAATCCTAAAGGAAATCAGTCCTTAACATTCATTGAAAGGACTGCTGTTGAAGCTGAAACTCCAGTATTTTGGCCACCTGATGCGAAGAACTGACTCATGAAAAGATCCTGATGCTGGTAAAGATTGAAGGCAGGAGGAGAAGGGTATGACAGAAGATGAGACGGTTTTATGGCATCACCAATTCGATGGACATGAGTTTGAGCAAGCTCCAGGAGTTGATGATGGACAGGGAAGCCTGGCGAGCTGCAGTCCATGGAGTCACAAAGAGTCAGACACAACTGAGTAACTGAACTGAACTGAACTGATCTTTAAAAAGAAGTAAAATCTCCATGTTGTGCCATGCTATGCTCAGTCACTTCAGGTATGTCTGACTCTTTGCAACCTATGGACTGTGACCCGCCAGGATCCTCTGTCCATGAGAGTTTCCAGGCAAGAATACTGGAGAGGGTTGCCATGCCCTCCTCCAGAGGATCTTCCAGACCAAGGAATTGACCCCATATCTCTGGTGTCTCCTGCCTTGCAGGCAGGTTCTTTACCCACCTAGTCTTCTGGTAAGCCTAAAAATCTCCATAATATTATTTAAATATTTCAATTATAATTCTAGTGGCTCTCAGAGGACTGAATGGATAGGTAGATCTGAAGGAAGACAGTCCACTTCAGAACTATTATGGGAACCATAACTCAGGTAGTAAGAACAAATAAAAGACTATGAGTTCAATAACTATTTAGAACTTAGACCTAGCCCATATGGATAAAGGAAAGAAAGATACTGAGTTTGGACTCCAGGCTTCCTGCCTGAGTATCTGGTTATGACTCACGTGTGCTCAAGCACTCAGTCCTGTCCGACTCTTTGCGACCTCATGGACTGTAGACCACCAAGTTCCTCTGTCCATGGAATTTTCCTGGTTACCATAGAGAAGCAAATTTCCACAGGAAAGAAACCCATCTGGAAGAACAAAATTAGGATGGGAGATAATGAGTTAAATTCACAAGGATAAGGTACAACAGAAAGTATTGTTCATTTCTTGTGGGAATATTAAATGGTACAGCAACTTTGGAAGGCTATGCAGGTTTCTTGCTAAACTAAACATACTCTTACCACACCCTCCAGCAACTGTGCTCCACAGTATTTCTTAGAAGAGTTGAAAACTTATGTCCACACAAAAACAGATGTTTATAGGACTTTTATTCATAAGGTTATATGTTCATTTCAAATGTATAACCTTAACAAAAATTGTATAAATATTTATATTATTGAGTTTTAATCAATTAGATTTTAGGGAATTCTTTTAATACAGTTGACTTAATTTTCAAGCCTGTACATTAGTAGCATTAAGATATATTTGAAATATTTATAACAAAAAGAAAATGTGAGATCATTAGATTTATTCTCTATTATAGATCTAACACACTTTATAAATAAAAAGCACAGATCTCCTCACTAATCAAGAATCATTCATTCTTTGTTAATGCAACACACTTTTGCTCTTTTGGCATTATTATAATGAAGAGCAGTGTTTTACAAAAACAAGTCAAGCAAATACATTAAATCATGACCTTTTACTTTGCACTACTCTAGTCTGAGTGCCCTGAAATGAACTTTTTAGTTAATTAGCATTCCTATGTTTGTCACTTTAAGTAATTACTCTTCTCAATTTAATTGAAGTGTTATATGTGAGACGCTAAGAGCTTGGGAGCAGACCCACCTGATGAATTAAGTGAACTCCATGTTCACTCGGAACAAAGCAGATAGTTGCATTCAGGAGTCAAAGGAGCAGACTGTGGGGAGGCGTGAAGCAAAGTAATGGGAATAATTAACATCTCTTGCTCCAATAATTGTATTGAAAAGATGAATTTCAAATATCCATTAATTTAAGTGCTCTTTATTCCATCATTATGCAAACTGCAGATTTGGCACGACTTTTGCATGTGCTTAGCACAAATAGGCCGTATTGTGCTTGTGTGCCCTTGGGAGTGATTGTTACCAGAAATTTCAGGGGTTCTTCACTTTCGTGCCCCTGGTGCCTGATGCTATAACTGGGGACGGGCTGATAACTGGGCAAGGTCTTAAGGGCACCACTACTTCTCGGAAGGACAAAAATTAGATTTTCACCTCAGGGCTTAAACCTCAAGGTCTGTTTGTTCAAGGATAATTTGTCCCTGAGAAAATTGCCTTTTTTTTTCTTCATGTTCTACTATTTCCAAAATTGGAATGCTTCTTACAGTCTCCATTTCTGCCTCGTCAAAAGATTTGGTTAAAAGATGAAAGTGTGCTAAAATGGATTAGATCTTAGAGATAAAAATTTATATATAATGCTTCCACTCCATGGAGCTTGTATGATAAGCTGGACAGTTTGTTCTTGTCATTATAAACCTTAGTCTACATCAAATGAGGTATCATGTGCTTTCACATGACTGATCTCATATAGTCTTCCCCACAAATGGATGGCTATTATTGTCATCCTCACTTGGCTGAATAGCAAAGGACTGGAAAATGTTAAAGTCTGAATTCATTCATTCATTGACTCATTAATTTGTTGATGTAATCAATCTACATCCGTTTTCAGCCCTTGCAATATAAATAACAGCAATAATGACACTGGTAAAACATGAATGCTCGTGAACATGAGTGTTCGCTCATGAATGAACATTGAGTGTTCATTATGGGCTAACCACGAAACTAAGATGGTAAAGAGAATGGTGAAAAGGAATGGTCACAGATTTAAACCTGTTTCTGGCCGATCCAAAGCACAGGCTCTGAAGCCATGCTATCTTTAGAACCAAGTTTAAATGAGGGTGTATAATTGCTCTAAATGAGACATTCACCAATAAAATAATCAGGAGGATGTATCTGCTGATGTGGTATGGTATGCAATTATCCCCCAAAGAGAAATCTGAAGACAGTCAGTTTTTGAGCCCTGGCCTTGCTTCATTGGTTACCAAATGCTGGGTGTATCCATATACCCTTGTAAGATACTATTCCGATCTATAAATTCGCCTGATGGTCATGCGTTCTAGTTAGGGCCACTGCTTTTCGTAAGAGAGTGTAGGCTCTGCCTTCCTTTTTAGAATGTAATGGTATCACAGAAATAAATTCACTCTCTGTTTTTGCTTCTTTTTTTTTTTCTGTTTATTTCTTTTCTGCAGAAAATATAGCCTGAGTTTCTGGATACCTCGTTTAGTTAGTTCAGTTGCTCAGTTGTGTCCAACTCTTTGCGGCCCCAAGGACTGCAGCACGCCAGTCCATCATCAACCCCCAGAGCTTGCTCAAACTCATGTCCATCGAGTCGGTGATGCCATCCAACCATCTCATCCTCTGTTGTCCCTTTCTCCTCCAGCCTTCAGTCTTTTCCAGCGTCAGGGTCTTTTTCAATGAGTCAGTTCTTCACATCAGATGTCCAAAGCATTGAAGTTTTAGCTTCAGCATCAGTCCTTCCAATGAACACCCAGGACTGATTTCCCTTAGGATGGACTGGTTGAATCTCCTTGCATACAAGGAACTCTCAAGAGTCTTCTCCAACACCACAGTTTAAAAGCATCAGTTCTTTGGCACTCAGCATTTTTTATAGTCCAATGCATATATCCATACATACATCCATACATGACTACTGGAAAAACCATAGCTTTGACCAGACAGACCTTTGTTGGTAAAGTAATGTCTCTGCTTTTTAATATGCTGTCTAGAGGAGAAGGAAATGGCAACCCACTCCAGTGTTCTTGCCTGGAGAATCCCAGGGACAGGGGAGCCTGGTGAGCTTCCGTCTATGGGGTCGCACAGAGTCGGACACGACTGAAGCCACTTAGCAGCAGCAGCAGCAGGTTTGTCATAGCTTTTCTTCTAAGGAGAAAGCATCTTTTAAATTCACGGCTTCAGTCACCATCTGCAGTGATTTTGGAGCCACCCAAAATAGTCTGTAACTGTTTCCACTGTTTCTCCATCTATTTGTCATGAAGCAATGGGACTGGGTGCCATGATCTTAGTTTTTTGAATGTTGAGTTTTAAGCCAACTTTTTCACTCTCCTCTTTCACTTTCATCAAGAGGCTCTTTAGTTCTTCTTCACTTTCTGCCATACCTAATCACCATCAAAAACTCATTTAAAGAATGGCAGTAATGTATATTGTCTGAAACATAAGCAGTTTATTCATTACTAAAACTACAAATTTTGACCTTGAATTAGCCAGATTTAAAGAGCTACATGAATGAACCCAATGTTCTGTATTGCACTCTGCTTAATTATCATGCCTTTAGCTTGCATGAAAATGATATTTAAATAGATGATGGTGATAAATAGTTATATAGATAGGTAGAAATTGTTGCTACTGTTCAGCCACAAAGTCGTGTCTGATTCTTTGCAATCCTAGGCTCCTCTGTCCATTGGATTTCCCAGGCAAGAGTACTGGAGTGAGTTGTCATTTTCTTCTCCAAGGTAGAGATATAGAATGCTAAAATGTTGACTACTTCATCATGTTACCCTTCTGAGGGAACCAATATCAAAAATTTTGGCAGCTGAGCACTAGGACAAACTTATGGACAGTAATTTATGGAAAACATGAATGCCCTAATGCATCATATTTCCACTCTTATGCTTTTGTTCCAAGAGTTAATTTATAATCTAGGTCCAGTGATGGTACAGCTTGCACTGGTGGGCTTGTCTGTGTATTCAATCTGCCGTGCTTCTTCTTACTTTCTTATACTCACTCTCAGATTCTACCTCCTTTTCCCGCCTACTTTATCCTATCATATTGCCAATCTAAGTACCTCAGCTTATTTCAGCAATTTATAAAAGCAACCATTAAAATGTCATATCTGAGTAAAACTGCAGTGGAGAAGCTTGACAAAATCAACCTCAGCCAGGTGACCAGGGTACCATATCAGTGATACATCCTATTGAATGTATGCTGCCGCTGTTGCTGCTGCTAAGTCTCGTCAGTCATATCTGACTCTGTGCAACCCTATAGACGGAAGCCCACTGGGCTGCCCTGTCCCTGGGACTCTCCAGGCAAGAACACTGGAGTGGGTTGCCATTTCCTTCTACAATGCATGAAAGTGAACAGGAAAAGTGAAATCGCTCAGTCATGTCCAACTCTTAGCGAACCCATGGACTACAGCCTCCCAGGCTCCTCCATCCATGAGATTTTCCAGGCAAGAGTACTGGAGTGGGCTGCCATTGCCTTCTCCGAGAGAATGTATATTCCCTCACAATATGATGTGATGAGAATGGCATTTTACTTCTGTGGTCCTTTGCCCCCAGATCCATAACTTCAGTCTATTTATGTAGACATGATAGACTGAGTAGACATAATAGTCACAATAGTCCATTTACACAGACAAAACAAACTGGGACATTCTACAACATGCCTGACGAGTAAGAACATTAAAAGCGAGGGAAGTCTGAGAAAGTGTCATGGCCAAGAGGAGTTTAAAATGACTTGATGACTAAATATAATGTGGTATCCTGGATGAGATCCTGGAAAAGAGAAACAGCAGTAAGTAAAAGCTAGGGAAATCTGAATAAAATATGGGCTTTAGTTAATAAGAATCAATAGTAATGCATCGATTTATAGCAAACGATTGTCATGTAGGATAATAATAATAGGAAAAACTGAGGGTGGGGTATATGTAAACTATTGTCATAACTTTTCTATAAATCTAAAATTATTTTAAATTTGAGTGTGATGCTGTATCTCATAGGGTTTTGTAAGCTATGAAGTGCAACAAAAATGTGCTTTCTGTATCTCAGTGCACGTAGATAACAGGGGGTGTTTCCTAACAGAGCAGACATATTCTATAGCTAAGTTGGTTCAGAAAGTTGTTCTGAAAACCATGAAATCTAAGCTAAAAATAGTGCTCATTGTAGTGCCTTTAGGTCAGGTGTCCTGATGAGAAATTTCTCTTTAAACGAGGCAAGCAACTCCTAGGAAGAGGGAATGGGAAAGTAATAAACAATGAGCAGTATCTTTCTCCAAACCTGTCTAACTTCCGCATCTCTTCTTTTCAGTATGGATAGAGCCACAGAACCCCACTGAGAAAGGGTCCCACAGTCAATATGGGGTGTCTTTATGAACCTCTAAGTGTCTCCTCAGTGTGGGAAATCTGCCCTTTACCTGTCTGTTGACTACAGCCCCTTGACTCTAACGCAGTTTTGATAGCTCTCACTCTGGGAAGCTGTCTAAATATGCTTCTTTACGAATGTGAGTGGTCTTCTGGTCTGTCTTGATTCCATTTGGCCAGTCTCTCTCTTCCAATCTTCAGATTCATTTTGTGTCACCCAAGGGACAAAACCTCTAATAGGTGTTATATTACCTAGGGTGCGGTTTGGTTGTGGTAGAGACCTCAGCCAAGCAACAGCATAAAAGTGATGGAAATTTATTATTTTTCTATTAGAGAACTTCAGAAGTGAACTCTCCATGTTTGGTATGATGCCTTTCTAGTTGTTTGGGATTCAGGATCTTTCAATCATTTCCCCCAACATCCCCATATGTGGTCTTCAAGGGCATGGTCCAAGATGGAGCTTCTTGTTTCAGGAAGAAAGAAGAAATCAGGAAGAAATGAAACAAGGGGTTGGTGTCAGCTACCTTATTAGACAAGTTCTCAGAAGACACTGCAGATGAGGGGAAGCTGGGAGATATTTTCACTGTCCTAGGGGGTCACATACTTTGGCAACAGAGGTTCTAAGAGAAAAGGGGAGAATTGATATTGGGAGACACCTATGTCCCTCTACCACGATAGCAAGTTTTCTACTTAATACTTAATCTCATTCATTTCCAGCATTACAAAATTGTTCTGGGAAGATAAGTTCTATTCTCAGGTCTCCTATGTACTAAGTAAGTATGTGACCTTCGTTAAATCATTTAACCTCTTTGATATGTAGTTTCTCATGTGTAAAATGAGGCTAATAATTTATCCTCTTTCATCCTCAAAGGATTTAATTAAATAAATGTACAGTAAAATGCCCTATGAACTGTCAATATCTGCTGTACAAATATAGGATGATGCCTCATCATCATCTTTGTAGTTGTCTCAAATAGTATGCCCCATCCACCCACCTTCCTTTCAACATGCACATACTAATCTGTAAATATTTTTTTGCAAGCATATACAACCTTGACTCTAAAACATTTTTATATCAATAACATTTTCAAACATGAGAAATATTTGTATTATTTGATAAACTCACTCTAATTAAAAAAAAAAAATGATGTGGTTAATGAGTGTCAGTGTTTTAAATACCAAAGATAATTGATAGAAAATAAGGGGGTAGGTTTATCTGTTGTTGTTGTTCAATCGCTAAGTTGTGTCCGACTCTTTGTGACCCCATGGACTACACCACGCCAGGCTTCCCTGTGCCTCAGTGTCTCCCAGAGTTTGCTCAAATTCATGTCCATCGAGTCAGTGATGCTATCTAGCCATCTCATCCTCTGACACTCCTTTTTCCTTTGGCCTTCAGTCTTTGAAATTGTGGTGCTAAAGAGGACTCTTGGGAGTCCCTTGGACTGCAAGATCAAATGGGTCAATCCCAAAGGAAATCAACCCTGAATATGCTTTGGAAGAACCGATGCTGAAGCTAAAGCTCCAATACGCTAGTCACCTGACACGAAGAAGAGAAAACTCATAGGAAAAGATCCTGATGAAGGAGGCAGGGTTATTTGATAAAAGGCAAACAAACAGGAGGCTATAAATAGTAGTCAGAACATGGTACCTTAATAGAGTTTAAGAATTAGACAAGAGTTCCAATCTCAACTCCTCCATGAAATATCTGTGAAATCTTGAGCAATTCTATAGATTTATCAGACTGAATCTTCCCATTTTTCTTGGTATATCATGTTAAGGATTCTTTAAAAAAAAATCAAGTGCTGTAATCTATTTATAACTCCTAATTACAGTGTCTTGTGCATAGTTGGCACAAAAAAATGGGAGTATAACCCCTACTTTCCTGTATCCCCAGTAATAAGAGGGGAGAGTAGATCATGGTGATCTGATACTTGTATGTGTGTGCTAAGTTGCTTCAGTCATGTCCAACTCTTTGCAGCCTCAAAGACTGTAGCCCACAAGGCTCCTCTGTCCATCCAAGTCTCCAGGCAAGAATAGTAGAGTAGGTTACCATTCCCTTCTCCAGGGTATCTTCTCAACCCAGGGATAGAACCCACATCTCTTATGTCTCCTGCATTAGCAGGCAGATTCTTTACCACTAGCACCACCTGGGAAGCCATACTTGCAAGATAATTATATTTCACAGTACTTTGAGCATGTACTCTGCATTTCACTGTTAAGCCCATTGCATGAGCTACCTCATTGATTCATGCAATTTGTGTGCAGATAATTCCTTCATTCCAGTTTTATGGATGCAAAGATTAAAGGTCATAAAGGTTCACTTGCCAGGGTTACCCAACTGCCAAATAGTGAACCTAAAGAGCAAAACGGAAGCTGAATCCAGCCACAATGGGTTAATGTTCTTAAAACTATGTATTCCAACCTGAAATGGGGCAGGGAGAAACTGTATAATAATGATTCAAAGAAGCTGTGATCAGCTCCTGGACATTCTTCTGAGTAGTTGGTAATGAGGTAAACGGAAGTCAGCATAGTCAACCTTTGGGTCCCAACCAGTCTGGGATCTGTGTCTATGGGCAGCATGCTGTTATTAACCATTAACTTCTCCCACTTGGTGGGTGTTTCAATATCTGCCAAATAGCTCAAAGAAAAGTTATGACCAACCTAGACAGCATATTAAAAAGCAGAGACATTACTTTGCCAACAAAGGTGTGTCTAGTAAAAGCTATGGTTTTTCCAGTAGTCATGTATGGATGTGAGAGTTGGACTATAAAGAAAGTTGAGTGCCACAGAATTTATGCTTTTGAACTGTGGTGTTGTAGAAGACTCTTGAGAGTCCCTTGGACTGCAAGGAGATGCAACCAGTCCATCCTAAAGGAAATCAGTCCTGAATACTCATTGGAAGGACTGATGATGAAGCTGAAGCTCCAATACTTTGGCCACCTCATGTGAAGAACTGAGCCATTTGAAAAGACCCTGATGCTGGGAAAGATTGAAGGCAGGAGGAGAAGGGCATGACAGAGGATGAGATGGTTGGATGGCATGAGTTTGAGTAAACTCTGGGAATTGATGATGGACAGGAAAACTTGGCATGCTGCAGTCCATGGGGCTGCAAAGAGTTGGACATAAACTGAGCGACTGAACTGATCTGATTCCTTGATGGGAAGCCAGGACCTTACCCCAAGGCTGCATTATTGTTTCTCTTGACTATTCCTCCCAGTCTTGCATCCCCTTCCTTCCCTAATTAATAACTGCTTGAACCTGCTTGTTGGACCTCAAAGAAGGTCATGGAAGCTGAATGAAGCCTGTTTCTTATAATTAAAGAAATAGGGGTCAAAGAAAGGCTTTCGTGCTCAGGAGCCCCACAGGGTCCTGCTAGTTATCAAAACCCAGAAGTCAATGTCAAAGGTAAACTCTTGGATCGTCATCAGTTCATCAAAACCTCTTCACTGAGAGTCAATTTGCCAAATATTAATTCAACAATGACTAATTTGCCAAAAACTACGTGGTTAGCACTAGAGCAGATAGCTTTCAGAAAAGGTGTAAATCTGCAGGAGAGCACAGAATCTTTAAGAAAGAGCCCATCCATTCTCAAAAATGAAGGCATTGCAGAAGTCAGCCATGCTGGTTTGAAAAGAGTCTTATCAGCAGCAAAACCTGAGTGAACTCAAACATTGGAGATCATCTCAAATGAGGTTAACTAATCCTACAAATTGATTATTTTCTGAATTAGATTTTAGTTAGTTGGCCAGTATCCCAATCTCTCAACCACCACGCTGTACTTCCAGGTCAGTTTCTCTTTAAATGATAGAAGGCGGTCCACTTTTCCCCTATGCAAATACTTATGCACCTGTGGTTAATGTTCTAGGCATGTCATTTACCCAGAAGACCTATCAAAGCGAAGGAGTAGAATCCAGAACTGACTATATGAGAGCTGTAGAACAACAGTTAATGGGTTGTTGAATGAAAACAAACAAGCCCTTTTCCTCTTCACCCTAAAAAAGATAATAATAATTTAAAAAATCTCTTGTAGAGCTGATTCACTTTGCTGTACAGTAGAAACTAACACAACATTATAAAGCAACAGTACTCCAATAAAAATTCAAACAAAAAAAAAAAAAAACCTCTTCTGGCAGAATCATGAAACTATCAGTCCAGGCTGTGCAGGAGCATGTAAGGCAGAGGGCACTGCCATCCGTCTGTCTAAGAATCAGATTGCGTGCATGCATGAAAGTCACTTCAGTGGTGCCCAACTGACTGTGTGACCCTATGGACGGTAGCTCACCAGGCTCTTCTGTTCATGGGATTCTCCAGGCAAGGATACTGGAATGGGTTGCCACGCCCTCCTCCAGGGGATCTTCCTGACCTAGGGATAGAACTCATGTCTCTGGTGTCTCCTGCATTGACAGGTGGGTTCTTATCACTAGCACCACTTGGGAAGTCTAAGAGTTAGATTAAATAACCCCAGTACGGGGAAGGCAATGGCACCCCACCCCAGTACTTTTGCCTGGAAAATCCCATGGATGGAGGATCCTGGTAGGCTCCAGTCCATGGGGTTGCTAAGAGTCGGACATGACTGAGCGACTTCCCTTTCACTTTTCACTTTCATGCATTGGAGAAGGAAATGGCAACCCACTCCAGTATTCTTGCCTGGAGAATCCCAGGGACGGGGGAGCCTGGTGAGCTTCTGTCTATGGGGTCGCACAGAGTCGGACACGACTGAAGTGACTTAGCAGCAGTTAACAGCTGGAGCAATGGAGGGAATAGGTAGAAGAAAGGAATTAACAGAACATGCCTTCACTGTAACAGAGTAGCATCTGTTTTTCATTGCAACAATACTACTTAAGGGCATTTTTGTTCTCATTTTATAATTGATAAAACCAAAGCCCATATGGTTTGTCCTTTTTGTTAGCATGATGTTTTAACTCATTTATTTCAGGTTCTAGGTTAAATTTGAGAATTTGAGAGACATGAAGTTGTAAAAGCAAATTATGGGAAGAGTTGAGTTTAAAAATAAACTAATGGCTTATTTCATAATTTTGAATGAAATCTATTTATTAGTTTCAAACAAGAAAATCTTCGTCAATATTTTCTTACCCTTTGGTCCCAATTCAAGCAAAATAATCTGACATTTGCCAGGCAAGTGTGTGTTGATAGCGTCCATTCAGAGATGTTTATTTTGTACTTGTGTTCTCCAGTCAAACTTCAGAAGAGCAACCTTCCACATCAAGCCTAATCACTGAATTAGGAAGACCAGGACTCAGCAAGGTCATTGCCAGCTCCAGTGGTGCCCACAGGACAAGGCTGGCATTAGAGATTGGACAGATGGATCCCCAGTGGGAATCAGAAGAATTCTACAGCAGCCCTGGACCAGCTGCCGTAGGCGGGGCAGCCTTCTTGCAATGGGCAGGCTGATCCTATGAGGATAGTCTTCTCACAAGGCTTGCAGACACCAACCCCAGGGCAAGACTGCCAGACTGATAGGCAGACTAAGGGGAGAATGGTGATTTTGTAAAAAGCCCTGGGTGGCATTATATGGCTTTCCTTCCTAAGTGCTTTTCAGTGAATGCTCTTAGCCTATCTGCACTTACAAACCTGCTAAACAATAATTCTGGCTGAAAATCAATTTTTGCTCTTCTCTTATCTTTGCCAATTTCCTCTTCTCCTGAGTCCTTAATGGGCCAGGTACGGATATGTAAATATCATGCCTTGTGTTGGTAATTAATTTCCTTAAGGTCAAGACTGACTGATAAGAATGCTACTTTCACTTTATGAATAATTCATTTTTTCTAAAATCTATATTCGTTCAAACTTCCTGGGAATCGCACAAACTTTTAAGTATACTCTCTGTGATCCTGTCCCAGTTCTGCCCTTATGAACTGAGTGACTCTGGGTAATTTACCTAATCTTTCTGAGCTTCTTTGTCTCTGTTTAAAAGATGAGTTTAAAAATCTGTACTTCACATTCCCTTAGCTTGTAAGAAGTTTTAAAAAATAAATACAATCACACTCCAATTAAAAATAAATAATAATAATACTCTCTGGCTGCGAGGCTCTACCGTTCCTCTGCAGTTCACTTCAGTGCCTGCCTTCCTTCCCTTCAACTTCCTGTCTTCAACATGCCCGGCCCGACCCCCGGTGGCACTAACGTGGGCTCCTCAGGGCGCTCTCCCAGCAAAGCAGTGGCGACCGGGGCGGCGGGATCCACCATCCAGCAGAGGAAGAATGCCAGCTGTGGAACAAGGAGCACAGGCCATACGACCTCAGAGGGCACTGGAGGGATGGGGCGATTCTACACAGAGGGTTTACCAGGGCTCACAGTGGGCCCTGCTCCAGTATTGGTTATGAGTCTTTTGTTCATTGCTTCTATATTTATGTTGCACATTTGCTGCAAGTACAGGAGTTCATAGATTCGGCTACATCCGTCTGTCTGTCACCTGAAGAAGAAAGGAAAGAATCCCAACATATTTTGGACTAAAAACATAGTGATTTTCTGTTCATGAGGAACAAATTTTCTGCAACTTACTGTTTTACAGGGAACTGCAATGGCACCCCACTCCAGTACTCTGCCTGAAAAATCCCACGGACAGAGGAGCCTGATAGGCTACAGTCCATGGGGTCGCTAGGAGTCGGACACGACTGAGCGACTTCACTTTCTCTTTTCACTTTCATGCATTGGAGAAGGAAATGGCAACCCACTCCAGTGTTCTTGCCTGGAGAATCCCAGGGATGGGGAGGCCTGGTGGGCTGCCGTCTATGGGGTCACATAGAGTCGGACACGACTGAAGTGACTTAGCATAGCATAGCATAATGAGAATTAAAGAATCAATTTTTTTCTATGGCTAATAAACTTTTTAATTCATTTAAATAATAATAAAAAGAAAATTAAGCTTCTGCTCTACAATAAACAATAAATTAAAAGAAATACCTATGAAAGATAGGTGTCCAATACGTGTCATTTCTTTCCACCTTCCCAGACTTGAAAACAATAAAAAGTTTATCTAAATCAAGATATTTTAATCTAACATGAATGTTCATTAAAAAAAGAAAAAGATGAACACAAATAAACTTACCACATAAACAAAATAAACAAGCAAGCAGAACCAACGGGACACATTGATTTGTTTAATATTTTAGGAATTTGGCATTATTTGCTGACCACAGTGATAAAAGCTTTATGTGCGTTACCTTGTCTGAACCTTATAACATTCCAATAAAGTAGACAGATTCTTTTATTATCTCCATTTCACAGTTGGGAAAACTTCTTATAGAGGTTAAGTTACCTGGCCAAAGTCATCCAGGTAACAAGAGTCAGGTACAGATGTGCAGTTTACCATGAAGGGAATAAAGCTTAAAATGCCTCACTTTCACGGTGCCCATCCAGAAACTGGCAAAAGCCCCAGCAGAGTTCCCTTGGTGATATGTCCGTTGGGAGAGGGTGGGATGATTTGGGAGAATAGCATTGAAAAATGTATAATATCATATCTGAAACAAGTCGTCAGTCCAGGTACGATGCCTGATAACGGAGGCCTGGGGCTGGTGCACTGGGAGGACCCAGAGGGATGGTATGGGGAGGGAGGAGGGGAGGAGGGTTCAGGATAGGGAACACATGTATACTTGTGGCAGATTCATTTTGATGTATGGCAAAAGCAATACAATATTGTACAGTTAAGCAAAATAAAATTTAAAAAAAATAAAATAAAATTTGCAAAAGTATTACATAAATTCTAGATAACAAAAAATGTGGGTCTTCTCGTAACATCCCGAAACTACTCTAAAATTTAAACCATCCTATGCTTTATTTTTGATATTTTTTTGTCTCCTTAGCACTTGACACAATCTAATATACTATAATCTTATCAATTTGTTTTGATTTTGCAAATTCCTGCATTGAAATGGCAAATTTCAGAGAGCAGTTTTTTTTTTTTTTTTTTTTTTTCTGTTGCATCCAAGCACCTGGAACAGTGCCTAGAACATAGAAGTAATTCAATAAACATTTCTTGGATGAATGAGTAAATGAACAAATTGTTGTTGTTCAGTTGCTAAGTTGTGTCCAACTCTGTAACCCCACAGACTGCTTCACTGTCCTTCACTATCTCCTGGAGTTTGCTGAAACTCATGTCCATTGAGTTGGTGATGCCATCCAACTATCTCATCCTCTGTCACCCTCTTCTCCTCCTGCCCTCAATCTTTCCTAGCATCAGAGTCTTTTCCAATGAGTTGGCTCTTCTTATCAGATGGCCAAAGTATTGGAGCCTCAGCATCAATCCTTCCAATGAATATCCAAGGTTGATTTCCTTTAGGATTAATGAGTTTGATCTTCTTGCTGTCCAAAGCACTCTCTACTTTTTATTTTGGCCATGTCTTATGTCTTGTGGGATCTTAGTTCCCCAGCTGATATCAACTAGGGTTCTTAGCCTTCCCCAATCAATAGAGATTGACTAGAGGCCAGACAATAGCACCCCACTCCAGTACTCTTGCCTGGAAAATCCCATGGATGGAGGAGCCTGGTGGGTTGCAGTCTATGGGGTCGCTAAGAGTCAGACACGACTGAGCGACTTCACTTTCACTTTTCGCTTTCATGCATTGGAGAAGGAAATGGCAACCCACTCCAGTGTTCTTGCCTAGAGAATCCCAGGGACGGGGGAGCCTGGTGGGAGGACGTTCATGGGGTCGCACAGAGTCGGACACGACTGAAGTGACTTAGCAGCAGCAGAGGCCAGACAAGAAATTCAGGCAAGGATTTCCAGGGGCCCCTGCTGCAGCCAGGGTGAGGAGGGGGTGAGAACACACAAGAGGTGTCCTTGCTCATGTGCTCTCCCGGTGGGTGGAGATCTGTCTTTATATGGAGGGAGGGTAGAGGTGTGTCCAGGAGTCAGGTTGGAGGCATGGCTTAGGTGTTTTGCCCAGCCCTCTGTGATGCTGAGGGCTGGGGTACATGCCCAGTCCATTGCTTTTGCTCCTAACACTGCTTTATGCTTCCAGCTCTTCAGAAATGGCAACTGGTTTTGTTAGTTTTTTGTTGTTGTTGTTGTTCTTTGTATCTTTTGGTCCAAAATTTATCCCAACTGCTGCATGCATGTAGTTATTTTTAGTACCATATAGTTTTTTTTTGCATTTTGTAGCTTGAGGAGAGGTGTGTCCAGGTGCAAGCTTTGCTGCACTGCAGCAAAGGGTCCCTGGTTGCAGACCCATCTCATGACCAGGGATTGAGCCTGGACTTTCAGCAATGAGAACACAGAGTCCTTAGCCACTGAACCACCACGGAATTCCCTCCTCCTATTCCAGAGTCTACGCCCTTCACCATAACAATGTACTCCCTTTCTGAGGGAGACATACACCCTCCATCACAGAAACCCCATCCCCAGGTGCACATGAACAAATATCCAACTTGTAAGGCTTTAAATTGCCTCCAAGACAATGATGAATTGGTTACCATTTAACTGGTGTCTAAGAATTATGGGACAGCATTTCAGATCTGACAGATACATAGCAACAGATGAAGCCCAATTAAAAGGGAGGCACCACCATGAAAAAGAAGCTATCAACGGGAAAGAAAAAAAAATGGAAGCAACACAATTCCACGGGCTGAGTGTACTCCCAGAATTCTTAAGAATCACCAGCGTGTGTGGGAGATTCTGTTGAGGACAAATCCTCCCTTTCTATGTCCCACCTAACAATTCTCCACCTATGAGATCATTTAAGATAAAAGATTCTTCTTGTAAGTTACCTCTCTGGTTTCCATTTCTCATGAAATATGTGCACGTGTGCTAAGTCACTTCAATCCTGTCCAACTCTTTGTGACCCTTTGGACTGTAGCCCTCCAGGCTCCTCTGTCCATGGGGATTCTCCAGGCAAAATACTGGAGTGGGTTGCCATTGTGGACTCAAAAAAGATGTACAACTTGAGAGTTGTGAGTTAAGTTTTATTTGGGGCAAAATGAGGACTGCAGCCCGGGAGGCAGCAGCTTAGAGAGCTCTGAGAGACTGCTCCAAAGTGCCAGTGGGGCAAGGTCAGTACATAAGGTTCTGGTGAAGGGGGAGTTCAATACCCTGAAGCACTCATTTTACAAAAGATTTTTTGTTAGTCATGAGGGTCTGATGTCACCCTCAAGAGACTAGGGATCTCTTCAAGAAAATCAGAGATACCAAAGGAACATTTCATGCAAAGATGGGCTCGATAAAGGACAGAAATGGTATGGACCTAACAGAAGCAGAAGATATTAAGAAGAGGTGGCAAGAAGACACAGAAGAACTGTACAAAAAGAGCTTCACGACCCAGATAATCATGATGGTGTGATCACTGACCTAGAGCCAGACATCCTGGAATGTGAAGTTAAGTGGGCCTTAGAAAGCATCACTAGGAACAAAGCTAGTGGAGGTGATGGAATTCCAGTGGAGCTATTCCAAATCCTGAAAGATGATGCTGTGAAAGTGCTGCACTCAATATGCCAGCAAATCTGGAAAACTCAGCAGTGGCCACAAGATTGGAAAAGGTCAGTTTTCATCCCAATCCCAAAGAAAGAGAATGCCAAAGAATGCTCAAACTACCGAACAATTGCACTCATCTCACACGCTAGTAAAGTAATGCTCAAAATTCTCCAAGCCAGGCTTCAGCAATATGTGAACCGTGAACTTCCTGATGTTCAAGCTGGATTTAGAAAAGGCAGAGGAACCAGAGATCAAATTGCCAACATCTGCTGGATCATGGAAAGAGCAAGACAGTTCCAGAAAAACATCTATTTCTGCTTTATTGACTATGCCAAAGCCTTTGACTGTGTAGATCAGATCAGATCAGTCGTCAGTCGTGTCCGACCTTGCGACCCCGAACCGCAGCACGCCAGGCCTCCCTGTCCATCACCAGCTCCCAGAGGTCACCAGACTCGCATCCATCGAGTCAGTGATGCCATCCAGCCATCCATCCTCTGTCGTCCCCTTCTCCTCCTCCCCTCAATCCCTCCCAGCATCAGAGTCTTCTCCAATGAGTCAACTCGTGAGGTGGCCAAATACTGGAGGCTAGCACATCCTAGATCAGCATATCCGAAGACCGGACAAGGACTCTCAGAGTCTTCTCCAACACCACAGTTCAAAGCATCACAGCCAGCAGGAGACTAGTGATGGCGAACGTTGCAAGTTTGCTGATATGCTATCTAGTTGTCATACTTCTCGAGCGCGTTTCATGGTGAGTCACCACTGAGTGATTGGAGAGACGTTGCACTCTTCCCACTTTCCATGTGAGGACAATCAGCCCCCTCTCCACTTCACTTTCATCAAGAGGCTTGCCCCCCATTCTGTAGAGTGTGTACTGCAATAGGTTATTAATCTCCCGCAATCTTGATTCCAACTTTATTTGACTGTGTAGATGACAATAAATTATGGAAAATTCTGAAAGAGATGGGAATACCAGACCACCTGATCTGCCTCTTGAGAAATCTGTATGCAGGACAGGAAGCAACAGTTAGAACTGGTCATGGAACAACAGACTGGTTCCAAATAGGAAAAGGAGTACATCAAGGCTGTATATTGTCACCATGTTTATTTAACTTATATGCAGAGTACATCATGAGAAATGCTGGACTGGAAGAAATACAAGTTGGAATCAAGATTGCTGGGAGAAATATCAATAACCTCAGATATGCAGATGACACCACTCTTATGGCAGAAAGTGAAGAGGGGCTAAAAAGCCTCTTGATGAGAGTGAAAGTGGAAAGTGAAAAGGTTGGCTTAAAGCTCAACATTCAGAAAACGAAGATCATGGCATCTGGTCCCATCACTGCATGGGAAATAGATGGGGAAACAGTGGAAACAGTGTCAGAATTTATTTTTCTGGGCTCCAAAATCACTGCAGATGGTGACTGCAGCCATGAAGTTAAAAGACGCTTACTCCTTGGAAGGAAAGTTATGACCAACCTAGATAGCATATTCAAAAGCAGAGACATTACTTTACTAACAAAGGTTCGCCTAGTCAAGGCTATGGTCTTTCCTGTGGTCATGTATGGATGTGAGAGCTGGACTGTGAAGAAGGCTGAATGCCGAAGAATTGATGCTTTTGAACTGTGGTGTTGGAGAAGACTCTTGAGAGTCCTTTGGACTGCAAGGAGATCCAACCAGTCCATTCTGAAGGAGATCAGCCCTGGGATTTCTTTGGAAGGAATGATGCTCAAGCTGAAACTCCAGTATTTTGGCCACCTCATGTGAAGAGTTGACTCATTGGAGAAGACTCTGATGCTGGGAGGGATTGAGGGCAGGAGGAGAAGGGGACGACAAAGGATGAGATGGCTGGATGGCATCACTGACTTGATGGATGTGAGTCTGAGTGACCTCCAGGAGCTGGTGATGGACAGGGAGGCCTGGCGTGCTGCAGTTCATGGGGTCACAAAGAGTCAGACACAACTGAGTGACTGATCTGATCTGATCTGATGTCACCAGGAAGGGATTTAGTGCTTCTCTAGATATGAGGAGATGCAAGGATTGAGATCATAAAATCTGTTCCTAAAAACATCCAACTTATCTAAAGACCTGTCCCACTGGATTTCCTGGAGCACAGAGTGCCTCCCTCCACCCTGAACTCCCTCAGGGGTTGTTGAAGGTCAACAGCTATAGCAGCATGGGGTTCAATCTACATAGAGGCAGAAGGCAAATGCCTTTGATGTTCAGTCATTAGCAAAGCTCTTAAGTGCCAATTTGTAGTTGACACCAAGCCCTCTTCCAGGGTATTTTCCTGACCCAGGGATCAAACCCATGTCTGCTGTGGTTCCTGCATTGGAGGTGGATTCTTTATCGCTGAGACACCAGGGAACCCCCTTGGGAAATATGTGTCTGATAATATCAAAAGATATGAGCAATCACTTTTGTAAAGATTAGGCACCTCATGCCCAGAGTTCCCTTTGGCATGGATGTATTATGTCAAGCCATGGGGACATTGATTTTTGTCTACATGTCAGATTCCATCCAACAACATATGATTCGATGTACTTCCTCTAAATATTAAAAAATTAATTAACTGACTCAGAGTATTCTAAAGAGCTGAATATTCTATTACATATCTTTCTCCAGAGCCAAAGAAACATCTATGTCCATTGTTTCCAAATCTTCTAAATGTTTTCGTGCTTTTTTTTTTTTCTTTAAATCTTGAAGTTGTGAAAACATCTCATTAATAATTAGAAGGCCAATATTAGGGGTTACATTAAAGATAAATGTCTAATCCAGAAGATTTGAATGGTTGTTTCCACCAGATCCACCCTGGGAACTTTGTTTTTCGATGAGTGATAAATCCCAAATTCAAAGTGTTTCATGGTTGATGTATGCAATCATAGAATTTTGAACCATAAAGATTTCCTTCAGTCTCTCATTTTATAGATAATTCTGAGACTCAGAGAGAATAAATGCCTTTCCCAACATCCCACAGACAGCTCAGGGGAGTAACACACCTTCCAATTCTGCTCCTATCAAGCACAACAGTGCACCTCATCAGATCCTCTCAGCTGTGATCACCTCTTGGATTTAGCCATTTTCCTGCCTGGCTGAGTCTTCCAGGCTGGCCCGGAGAATGCCATCGCCTCCTGCTGGCCCTGGCTGTGTGGCCAAGATGCAGCCAACAGCATGTGTTTGTTCCCTCCCATCACTTCTAGATGCGGATGAAAGCTGCTTTGCAGAATGAAGAGCTCGGGGCTGTCATCTGGACAGCAGCTGCCAGGAAGGCCAGATGGCAGAGTGAGGCATGATCTCTCTGAGTGGCATGCTTTAATCACTGAGAAATAGGAGCTAGGATGCATCTGGGTAAATGCATTCCTACGGTCCTCTCACCCATGGACTGTGTCATGGTTTGTACTTTGAGCATACTTGGAGAAGTCTGGTCGGCCCAGGGAACATATCTGCTGAAGGACTTGCTGTTCCTCATCACAGCTTGCCGTGAAGCGGTGGCCAGCACGACCACGTTTCACTTTACATCACACCCTTCGCGGCTCACTTCCCTTCCTCTTGAACTTGACTGCCCTGTGTTGTGCATTTCCCTAATAAAGCATTACTCTATTCATCCTTGCCTCAGGTTCTGTTTTCTAGACAACCTTGTTAAAGTCACCACCAGTTAGACTTCAAGATATATTCTGAGTCATGTTTTAAATCTAAAAGGGTGTTTAAAAGATAAAAGCTTTTAAATCCTTCAACCAGTTCTGAAAACCTGTTGCTAACACACTCAGATCAGATCAGATCAGTTGCGCAGTCCTGTCCAACTCTTTGCCACCCCATGAATCACAGCACACCAGGCCTCCCTGTCCATCACCAACTCCCAGAGGTCACTCAGACTCACATCCATTGAGAAAGTGATGCCATCCAGCCATCTCATCCTCTGTCGTCCCCTTCTCCTCTTGCCCTCAATCCCTCCCAGCATCAGAGTCTTCTCCAATGAGTCAACTCTTCGCATGAGGTGGCCAAAATACTGGAGTTTCAGCTTTAGCATCATTCCTTCCAAAGGAATCCCAGGGCTGATCTCCTTCAGAATGGATTGGTTGCATCTCCTTGCAGTCCAAGGGACTCTCAAGAGTCTTCTCCAACACCACAGTTCAAAAGCATCAATTCTTTGGTGCTCAGCCTTCTTCATAGTCCAGCTCTCACATCCATACATGACCACTGGAAAGACCATAGCCTTGACTAGGCGGACCTTTGTTGGCAAAGTAATGTCTCTGCTTTTGAATATGCTATCTAGGTTGGTCATAACTTTCCTTCCAAGGAGTAAGCATCTTTTAATTTCATGGCTGCAGTCACCATCTGCAGTGATTTTGGAGCCCAGAAAGATAAAGTCTGACACTGATTCCACTGTTTCCCCATCTATTTCCCATGAAGTGATGGGACCAAATGCCATGATCTTTGTTTTCTGAATGTTAAGCTTTAAGCCAACTTTTTCACTCTCCACTTTCACTTTCATCAAGAGGCTTTTGAGTTCCTCTTCACTTTCTGCCATAAGGGTGGTGTCATCTGCATACCTGAGGTTGTTGATATTTCTCCCAGCACTCTTGATTCCTCCTTGTGTTTCTTCCAGTCCAGCATTTCTCATGATGTACTCTGCATATAAATTAAATAAACAGGGTGACCATATACAGCCTTGATGTATTCCTTTTAATATTTGGAACCAGTCTGTTGTTCCATGACCAGTTCTAACTGTTGCTTCCTGACCTGCATACAAATTTCTCAAGAGGCAGATCAGGTGGTCTGGTATTCCCATCTCTTTCAGAATTTTCTACAGTTTATTGTGATCCACACAGTCAAAGGCTTTGGCATAGTCAATAAAGCAGAAATAGATGTTTTTCTAGAACTCTCTTGCTTTTTCCATGATCCAGAGGATGTTGGCAATTTGATCTCTGGTTCCTCTGCCTTTTCTAAAATTAGCTTGAACATCAGGAAGTTCACAGTTCACATATTGCTGAAGCCTGGCTTGGAGAATTTTGAGCATTACTTTACTAGTGTGTGAGATGAGTGCAATTGTGTGGTAGTTTGAGCATTCTTTGGCATTGCCTTTCTTTGGGATTAGAATGAAAACTGACCTTTTCCAGTCCTGCGGCCACTGCTGAGTTTTCCAGATTTGCTGGCATATTGAGTGCAGCACTTTCACAGCATCATCTTTCAGGATTTGGAATAGCTCCACTGGAATTCCATTACCTCCACTAGCTTTGTTCATAGTGATGCTTTCTAAGGCCCACTTCACATTCCAGGACGTCTGGCTCTAGGTCAGTGATCACACCATCGTGATTATCTGGGTCCTGAAGATCTTTTTGTACAGTTCTTTTGTGTATTCTTGCCACCTCTTCTTAATATCTTCTGCTTCTGTTAGGTCCAAACCATTTCTGTCCTTTATTGAGCCCATATGAGCATGAAGTGTTCCTTTGGTATCTCTGATTTTCTTGAAGAGATCCCTAGTCTTTCCCATTCTGTTTTTTTCCTCTATTTCTTTGCATTGATCACTGAAGAAGGCTTTCTTATCTCTTCTTGCTATTCTTTGGAACTCTGCATTCAGATGTTTATATCTTTCCTTTTCTCCTTTGCTTCTTGCTTCTCTTCTTTTCACAGCTATTTGTAAGGCCTCCCCAGACAGCCATTTTGCTTTTTTGCATTTCTTTTCCATGGGGATGGTCTTGATCCCTGTCTCCTGTACAATGTCACGAACCTCATTCCATAGTTCATCAGGCACTCTATCTATCAGCTCTAGGCCCTGAAATCTATTTCTCACTTCCACTGTATAATCATAAGGGATTTGATTGAGGTCATACCTGAATGGTCTAGTGGTTTTCCCTACTTTCTTCAATTTCAGTCTGAATTTGACAATAAGGAGTTCATGGTCTGAGCCACAGTCAGCTCCTGGTCTTGTTTTTCTGACTGTATAGGCTTCTCCATCTTTGGCTGCAAAGAATATAATCAATCTGATTTTGGTGTTGACTATCTGGTGATATCCATGTATAGAGTCTTCTCTTGTGTTGTTGGAAGAGGGTGTTTGTTATGACCAGTGCATTTTCTTGGCAAAACTCTGTTAGTCTTTGCCCTGCTTCATTCCATATTCCAAGGCCAAATTTTCCTGTTACTCCAGGTGTTTCTTGACTTCCTACTTTTGCATTCCAGTCCCCTATAATGAAAAGGACATCTTTTTTGGGTATTTGTTCTCAAAGGTCTTGTAGGTCTTCAAAGAACCATTCAACTTCAGCTTCTTCACAGTGTTACTTGTTGGGGCATAGACTTGGATTACTGTGATATTGAATGGTTTGCCTTGGAAATGAACAGAGATCATTCTGTTGTTTTTGAGATTGCATCCAAGTACTGCATTTCGGACTCTTTTGTTGACCATGATGGCCACTCCATTTCTTCTGAGGGATTCCTGCCCACAGTAGTAGATATAATGGTCATCTGAGTTAAATTCACCCATTCCAGTCCATTTGAGTTCTCTGATTCCTAGAATGTCAACATTCACTCTTGCCATCTCTTGTTTGACCACTTCCAATTTGCCTTGATTCATGGACCTGACATTCCAGATTCCTATGCAATATTGCTCTTTACAGCATTGGACCTTGCTTCTATCACCAGTCACAGCCACGGCTGGGTTCTTTTTGCTTTGGCTCCATCCCTTCATTCTTTCTGGAGTTATTTCTCCACTGATCTCCAGTAGCATATTGGGCACCTACTGACCGGGGGAGTTTCTCTTTCAGTATCCTATCATTTTGCCTTTTCATACTGTTCATGGGGTTCTCAAGGCAACAATATTGAAGTGCTTTGCCATTCCCTTCTCCAGTGGACCACATCCTGTCAGATCTGTCCACCATGACCTGCCCATCTTAGGTTGCCCCAGGGGCATGGCTTAGTTTCATTGAGTTAGACAAGGCTGTGGTCCTGGTGTGATTAGATTGACTTCTTTTCTGTGAACAAGTTTTACGGTTTCAGTGTGTTTGCCCTCTGGTGCCTTCTTGCAACACCTACGGTCTTACTTGGGTTTCTCTTACCTTGAGCGTGGGGTATCTCTTCCTGGCTGCTCCAGCAAAGCACAGCCATCGCACCTTACCTTGGACGAGGGGTCTCTCCTCACCGCCACCCTCCCTGACCTTCAACGTGGGATAGTTCCTCTAGGTCTTCCTGCGCCCACGCAGCCACGGCTCCCACACACTAGAAAGAATAAATATAAGGCTCTTTTCACATAGTATGTAAGTGCACAGAGGAGGCTTGGTCCCAGTTATCTACTTGGCCAATGGGTTTTCTGCCAGGATCACTAGAACATGGAGATTGAGGTCAAACTGAGACTTGCTGTGGGACTGCCAGAATGAAGGGTGGATTAATTAAAGAAATGGGACTTGGTTTTTGCTTTTAAAAATGTACGTGTATTTGGTACAAAAATCAAATAATTTTCTGAACTATATTGGGAACTAGATGTTTCGATTCTGCTACTAACAAGCAATTTGCAGTTGGCCATGCATTTAATAGTCCTCAGTTCATTTGTCATTGACCCTTGTTTTCCATAACACGCCCCTTTGAGAATATAACTTTTTTAGAACTGTGGATCCTCTCTACAGGAATACGCACACAAAATCTTATCAAATTTTTCTTCCTGGCTTTTTTTAATCCACCCGTGCATTCCAAGCTAAAAACCCCTAATCTAGGTGACATTGATTATAAATGTGTGCAAGAAAGGCAGTGAGATGTTATTCAGAAAGGCTCGGTATGGGATAATATCACAAGCTTTGAATCTAGTTTCTTCTCCTCAATTGATTGAAATAGAGCTTTTAGGGAGAGGATGGAAGAAAAGTTAAGTTCCTAAAGGCAACATAAACCAGATACACAGAAAGACTCTGAGAGGATGACTGATACTCAGGTGGTCTTCTTAGGGATGGATGTAGAGCTTCAGTTCCCAAGGTTGTGATTGCTCCCTCTGTTCTGAGGAGGGGTTGTCTCTTGTTGATAAGAAAATTGAAAATCAAGGAAGGGAAAAATATAATGGGGTGTTGATGTTAAAAAAAAAAAAAACACAACATGAGAGTTGCAAGTTGAGTTTTATTCAGGATAACATGGCGACTGCAGCCCAGGAGACAGCACCTCAGGTAGCTCTGAGAAACTGCTTCAAAGAGGTAGTGGAAGAAGGTCAATATATAAGATTTTGGTGAAGGGGGAGTTCAGTGCAATCAAGTACTCATTTTACTGCTAGTCACAGGAGCTGATGTCATTATGAAGGGATTTAGTGCTCTTCTAGATATGAGGAGAAGCAAGGATGCAGTTCAGTTCCGTTCAGTCGCTCAGTTGTGTCCGACTCTTTGAGACCCCATGCACTGCAACATGTCAGGCTTCTCTGTCCATCACCAACTCCCAGAGCTTACTCAAGCTCACGTCCATTGAGTCAGTGATGCAATCTAGCATCTCATCCTCTGTCATCCCCTTCTCCTCCTACCTTCAATCTTTCTCAACATCAGGGTCTTTTCCAATGAATCAGTTTTCACATCAGGTGGCCAAAGTATTGCAGGTTCGGCTTCAGCATCAGTCCTTCCAATGAACACCCAGGACTGATTGCCTTTAGGATGGACTGGTTGGATCTCCTTGCAGTGCAAGGGATTCTCAAGAGTCTTCTCCAACACCACAGTTCAAAAGCATCAATTATTTGGCACTGAGCTTTCTTTATGGTTCAAATCTCACATCCATAAATGACCACTGGAAAAACCATAGCTTTGACTAGATGGACCTTTGTAGGCAAGGTAATGTCTCTGCTTTTGAATATGCTGTCTAGGTTGGTCATAATTTTTTTTTTTTTTCCCAAGGAACGAGCATCTTTTAATGTCATTGCTGCAGTCACTCTCTGCAGTGATTTTGGAGCCCAAGAAGATAAAGTCTCTAGCCATTTCCATTGTTTCTTCATCTATTTGTCACGACCTGATGGGACTGGATGCCATAATCTTTGTTTTTTGAATGTTGACTTTTAGGCCAGTTTTTTCAGTCTTCTCTTTCACTTTCATCAAGAGACTCCTCAGTTCCTCTTCGCTTTCTGCTGTAAGGGTGGTGTCATCTGCATATCTGAGTTTATTGATATTTCTCCCAGAGATCTTGATTCCATCTTGTGCTTCATCCAGCTGACATTTTGCATGATGTATTCTGCATATAAGTTAAATAAGCAGGGTGACAATATACAGCCTTGACATACTCCTTTCCCAATAGGGACACAGTCCGTTGTTCCATATCTGGTTCTAACAGTTCTTGACCTGCATACAGATGTCTCAGGAGGTAGGTAAGGTGGTCTGGTATTCCCATTTCTTTAAGAATTTCCCACAGTTTATTGTGATCCACATAGTCAAAGGCTTTGGCATAGTCAGTAAAGCAGAAGTGGTTGGTTTTCTAAAACTCTCTCTTCCTATGATCCAATGAATGTAGGCAGTTTGGTTCCTTTGCCTTTCCTAAATCCAACTTGAATATCTGGAAGTTCACAGTTCACGTACTGTTGAAGCCTCACATGAAGAATGTTGAGCGTTTCTTTGCTAGCGTGTGAGATGAGTGCAATTGTGTGGTAGTTTGAGCATTCTTTGGCATTGCTTTTCTTTGGGATTGGAATGAACACCGACCTTTTCCAGTCCTGTGGCCACTGCTAAGTTTTCCAAATTTGCTGGCATATTGAGTGCAGCACTTTCATAGAATCATCAGTCCCTGAAAATATCCAACTATTTTAAAGACCTCTTCCATCAGTTCCTCTAGAGCAAAGAGTGCCTCATTCTCCACTCTGAGCTCCTTTCAATGTGTTTCATTGAAACACATTGGCATTTTGCCAATGTGGCACTTTGGCAAGTCAACAACTACAGTAGCATAGGATTCAACTGAGGATGCGAGCATGCTTGGGTGCTCTGTCACTTCAGTCGTATGCTACCCCATGCACTATAGCCCGCCAGGCTCCTCTGTTCATGAGATTCTCCAGCCAAGAATACTGGAGTGGGCTGCCATGCTCTCCTCCAGGGGATCTTCCAGACCCAGGGATGGAACCCATGTCTCTTACATTACCTGCATTGGCAAGCAGGTTCTTTACCACGAGCACCACCTGGGAAGCTGTCATTTGAGGAGACAGATGGCAAATACCCTTGCTGTGGTTGTTCAGTCTTGACAGAGGCTTTACAGGCTTAGTTGCTGATTTTTTTTTTTTTTTTTTTTTTTGCCACCAAACATTATTTTTCCTCTGCTGATTTCTACTGCAGAACGTTTCCTTTCCCATTGTATATGAGAGATAGAAATTTCAGTTTCAGACACTAAGTTCAGAACTTCACTCCTTTCCAATACAGTTTGACAGTCGGGGCATGACCTAACCTTGGCCTAGCAGGCAGCTTTCTGGGGATATTTGATTCCTGAGTCTCTGATGGAGGGAACAAGGACTGGAGTAATTTATGCTCTGGTGTTCCAGGCAGAGTGTGTATGCTCAGTGGTGCCTGATTCTTTGCCATCCCATGGATTGTAGCCATCCAGGCTCCTCTGTCCATGGAATTTCCCAGGGAAGAATACTGGAGTGATTTGCCATTTCCTCCTCCAGAGTATCTTTGCAACCCAGGGGTTGAACACACATCTCATGGATCTCCTGCACCAACAGGCAGATTCTTTACCAGTGAGCCGCCTGGGGGGCCACTTAGAGTGCAGGCTGATGTCAGATTGGCTATAGTAATTGACCAGGATCTTTCAGATAGAAGAGGTTGCTATGTTTCCCAATTTCCAGTTCTTGTTGAAGAATCATGGTGTGATTTTCACTCTCAAATTTGGTATATCGATTTCATGTATTGCCTGGTAACTTTTTCATAAATCATCTTGTTTTCAAATTAGAGTTGATTTTTGATTGAAACCAAGAATCCTAAATAATACCCTTTTATTTATGAAGTTTGAAGGTGCTTCTGCCACAAGGTTTTCAATTTTTTCCAAGAAAGTCAAGTTTTGATATAGAAGGGTTTGGTATAGATGAAATCTATCACATTTAGAATGCGTAAACAATCCTGCGTGCGAGACAGCAAAAGAGACACAGATGTATAGAACAGTCTTGGACTGTGGGAGAGGGCGAGGGTGGGATGATTTGGGAAAATGGCATTGAAACTCGTATAATATCATTTGTGACACGAATCGCCAATCCAGGTTCAATGCACGATACAGGAAGCTTGGGGCTGGTGCACTGGGATGACCCAGAAGGATGGTATGGGGAAGGGGTTCAGGATGGGGAACACGTGTACACCCATGGTGGATTCATGTTGATGTATGGCAAAACCAATACAACATTGTAAAGTAATTAGCATCCAATTAAAATAAATAAATTTATATTAAAAATAGAATGCATAAACAACCAGATCCTACTGTATAGCATGGAAACTATACCCAATCTCCTAAGATAAACAGTAATGAAAAAGAGTATTTTTAAAATGTATATATATCTAAAATGAAGTCATTTTGCTATACAGCAGAGAGTGGCATAACATTGTAAATTAACTGTAATTAAATTTTATAAAGAAAAATGATCAGAGGAGAGATGAAATAAAGACAAAATAATCATTGTATTATTTTTGCTACTTTTAGATAGCTTTGAAAATTTCTGTAACAAAAAGATTTTTTAGGAAACACTGGAATCATTTCTTCAAATAAATCTCATGTTGAAACAAACTATACATACGTAGTGTGTGCTTAGTTGCTCAGTCATATAAGACTCTTTCAATGCTATGGGCTGTAACCCAGCAGGCACCTCTGTCCATGGGAATTTCCAGGCAAGAATACTGGAATAGGTTGTCAATTCCTCCTCCAGGGCATTTTCCCGACTCAGGAATTGAACCCAAATGTCCTGCATCTCCACCAAAACCAGACAAAGATAACACAGAACGGAACAGGCCAATGTCACACTAATAAATCAGATCAGATCAGATCAATCGCTCAGTCGTGTCTGACTCTTTGCCACCCCATGAATCACAGCACGCCAGGCCTCCCTGTCCATCACCAGCTCTCGGAGGTCACTCAGACTCACATTCATCGAGTCAGTGATGCCATCCAGCCATCTCATCCTCTGTCGTCCCCTTCTCCTCCTGCCCCTAATCCCTCCCAGCATTAGAGTCTTCTCCAATGAGTCAGCTCTTCACATGAGGTGGCCAAAATACGGGAGTTTCAGCTTTAGCATCATTCCCTCCAAAGAAATCCTAGGGCTGATCTCCTTCAGAATGGACTGGTTGGATCTCCTTGCAGTCCAAGGGACTCTCAAGAGTCTTCTCCAACACCGCAGTTCAAAAGCATCAATTCTTTGGCGCTCAACCTTCTTCACAGTCCAACTCTCACATCCATACTTGACCACAGGAAAGACCATAGCCTTGACTAGGCAAACCTTTGTTGGCAAAGTGATGTCTCTGCTTTTGAATATGCTATCTAGGTTGGTCATAACTTTCCTTCCAAGGAATAAGCGTCTTTTAATTTCATGGCTGCAGTCACCATCTGCAGTGATTTTGGAGCCCAGAAAAATAAATTCTGACACTGTTTCCACTGTTTCTCCATCTATTTCCCATGTAGTGATGGGACCAGATGCCATGATCTTCGTTTTCTGAAAGATGCAAAAATTCTCAACACAATATTAGCACACTGAATTCTACTATACCCTACATCATGATCAAATAGGAATTGCCCAACTTTCACAAGGATGATTCAACAGCCACATGTCTATTAACAAGATACGTTATATTAGCAAACTGAAGAACTGAAAGTGTACAATCAATCATCTCAATAGATGCAAAAAAAGCTTTTGACTAAATTCAACATCCTTTTACTATAAAAGCTTTCAACAAAGTGGGTATAGAAGAAGCATATCTCAATAGTAATAAAGAACATATATGTACACACAGCCAACATCGCACTTAATGGGGAAAAGCTAAAAGCATTGTGTCTAATATCAGGAAAAACACTAGGATACACCCTTTCACTTCTATTCAACACAGTGTTGGAAGCCCTACTCACAGGAATCAAATAAGAAAGAGAAATAAAAGGAATTCAAATTGGAAAGGAAGAAATAAAATTGTCCCTATTTGCAGGTGACATGTTATCAAATACTATTACATAGAAAATCCCAAAGACACTACCATAATACTATTGGAAATAAGAGACAAATGAACAAAGTTTCAGGGTACAAAATTAATATACTGAAATCTATGTTGTTTCTATACACTAATAAAAACTATCAGAGAAATTAAGAAAACAGCCTCATCTACAACTACACCAAAAAGAATAAGAGACTTTGGAATACATCAACCACAGAGATAAAGGACTTTTACTCAGACAACTGTTATACAATGATGAAAGATATGTCAGACAGCACAAACAGAGGAAAATATATGCTGTGTTTATGAACTGAAAGCATTAATAAAGTTAAAATGCCATAACTCAAGGCAATCTACAGATTCAATGCAACCCCTAACAAAATATAAGTGTATTTTTCACAGAACTAGAATATATAACTCTAAAATCACAAAAGACCACAAAGAGCCATAACAATCTTTAAAAAGAAGAACAAAGCCAGAGATATCATACTCCCTGATTTGAAACTATACTACAAAGCTACAGTAATCACAAACCCGGACTCCATCAAGAGGTGAATGAATAAAGAGAAGATGCTGTCTCTCTCTTTCTATATATATATATGGCAAATTTTTAAAATGACTGATTAAATATATATATTTATAAATATAATAATATAAAATTATAAATACAGCCATTTAAAACAACTAGCAGCCATTTAAAACAGAATTTGCCATTTGAAGCAAAATGTAAAGATCAAGAGGATATTCTATTTAGTGAAACAGACAGAGAAAGAAAAGCACTGTATGATCTCACTTATATGTGGAATCTAAAGAACAAACAGAAGAGAGAAAAAAAAAGACTCATAGATACAGAGAATGGGTGGTTGCCAAAGGGAAGTGGAACAGGGGGGTTAGGGTAAAATAGTTGAAGAGAATTAAGAGGTACAAATTTCCAGTTATTAAATAAATAAGCAATGCTATATAATATAAAGCATAAAGAATATGATCAATAATACTGTAATACCTTTGGGTAGGGACAGATAGTAACTAGATTCATTGTGGTGATTATTTTAAAATGTATGGAAATGTTAAATCATTACATAGTACACCTGAAACTAACATAATACTGTATGTCAATGATATTTTTAAAAAATAAAAGAAATTGTAGGTAAACTAGGAGAAAACTACATTTTTTGCCTCAGGTAGACAAAATAACCTGAAGAGATAATTAAATTTGCAAGATCCTTGATTAAAATGAAGAAAGTTATAATTAATTCACTATTAAGCTTAATTGGTTCATTTGTAGAAATTATAGAGAGACACAGGAGAGTCCATAATCAAATAGATAATGAGATAGAATGAATTAGAAAAAAAGAATAGAGATAATTGAGTCATATAAACTTAAATTTGCTATAATCAAAATAACTAAATTAATATATGCTCATAAACGTTGTTTTTAAAATAGATATTCTTAAAGGTAAGACTACTGGATCAAATAATTTACACATTTTAATTCTAATAATGATTACCAAATTGCACATTCAAACCTACATATTGAGCTACAATCTAAGAAAATGCCTTTATTTTGTCAACATATGAAAACCAAAAAAGTGATTTTTCATTTTTACCTTGAATTTGCTTTTGACATGTTGGGAAAGTGATGAAGTAGTTTTGTGCTGAGCCTACCATCTTAAAAGAAGTAGACAGGACTCAAGCGTCTATTGAACAGCAGTGTAATCTTCACTGATTCTCCCTAACCTGTGCTTCATTTTGCCCAGGTGTGAAATGTTAGTAATCATAACACTCAATATCTGTTATACAGACTAATAAACACATACATAATGGAAAGTACTGTATCTGAAGCATTTTTAAAAATCTTTGTGTGTGTGTGTGTGTGTGTGTGTGTGTGTGTGTGTGTGTGTGTGTGTACTGTCTTCTCCTTTCTTTTATTTCTCCCCTATCCTAATTGTGGTATACTTCTACCCAACCAAGGAGGTATAGTTTTGGTACTTTTAATAGATAATTCAGTGTTAATATTTTTCTTGCACTGTAAGTGATTCATTTTCAAGAAAATCATTATTTAATTATCCTATAAGATAATAGTATAGTTCTTCTCACTTCTTCATCTCTTTCTTCCCCTTCTCCTTTTTCTTTTTTATTGTTCTTCTTTTAAAGATGAAAAAGAGAGGCCGTGAGGATCTTCAGTATAGTAATTTATAGATGGACACCTCAGGTCAAGGATAATAATACACATAACATAGAAACTCCTTCATCACTCATCGAAAAATCCACTCTCCAATTTCTGCTTGATGCCTGATAATATAAGTAAGGTAAAGGATAGAGACAAAATATTTCTCAAAGTAATCAGGAGCTATTTGGAATTTTAATCATGAAACTTCTTAAGATTCTACTTTCAGTCTTTTGTCAATGGAATATAAGAAAGTGATTGGAATAATTCACAGCTTTAATAAATAACACCTCAAGTAAAATTTTAAAATCTAAGTAGACAAGCCCTAAATATAGTGTTATTAGTAGATAAGAATAACAATGAAATTAGTAACTGTCACAAATGAAATATATGCTAAATGGTGGGATTTCACACCAAGCACTTACATGGACTATTGCATATAACATTTATAATATCCCTGCAAGGTAGGGATTATTTTTCTTCCCATTTTTTTCAGGCCAAAGGCATGAAAAGAGTAAAGAAACATGCCTAGGGTCACATAGCTAATAACAACAAAATCTGGAATTTAACCGTGTTCTGTTTGAACACTGTCTACATAGAGAAATATCATTATGAAATAATTATTTCTTGGAGTATTTCCAGAAACATGAATTAAGACAGAAACATTTACTGAATGCTTGCTGAATGTCACATTACGTTGATGATAATTTTTTTTTTCCTAATTTTACCTTGGACAAGCTCAGTAGTATTTCCAAAATCACACAAGTAGCATGAGGCCAAAGCAAGTCTTAAATGCATGGGTTTCCACATAACTTCATATGTTCCAACTGAATGTAGTTCACGTCACATGAATTTACTCCGAGCTCCCAGTCTTAGTGGAAGCCCAAGTCCAATATCTGCCAAGAAATATGCTTTACATGAAAGCAGCAAGCTTCTCAATCCATGTTTTGATATTTCTATTTCTTGATCCTGGTAAGGCTCCTGGCTTCTCTTTGTATTTTGTTTTGCTTTGGGTTTTGATTTTAAAATGGAAGCACAGGGTGTTTGCAAAGGACAGTGGAAGAGAAGAGTCTTTGATCACTGAGACAGTGTGGATGGAGAAGGGCTTGACTTCTAAACTCAGCACTTAGGAGAGTGTAATGTCTACCTCAAACAGGATTTTTAAAATGAGCCTGCATCCTATCATTGAACTGTATTTGGAGGCTGCAAGCAATGGCATTTGCTTCATCTACGTTAATCTCTCTTTTTTTCTATCTCTGACTCTATATGTGACCTTGATCTAGTCACTTACCATTAGAGGGTATCAATCTTTTTATCATATGAAAAAAAAAAAAACCTACTGTTTTCTATTCTGATTTTTTTTAAGTTGTCCTGCTATGATTTTGGCAGCAGATATCATGCTGACACCATAATTTATTCCTCAAAATTATCTGGCTCTTTTTTAGTGTGGAAAATTTATAAAATTCAAAAAAGAAAAGAATTTGGCTATAATACGGCCCCTTATTATCCTTCCTAAAATACTACTTGCTACAGCCAGCCATCTGAGAAATAAAACAGGCAGAATTTGAGAATATAGCATGCATGCGTGCATATTTGGTACTAAAGAAATGACAGTGAATGGTGAAACCAGTAAAACAGGGAGTTTATCTCTAGACTAGACTTCCTTTCCAAAAGGCAATATGCAAGTGATATAGATTGACCTGCGTCCACTTGAAAATAAATTGGAGTTCTAATTGCCAGTACCTCGGTATGTGACTTTATTTGGAATAATGGACTGTAGAGAGTAGAAATGAGGGTATTAGTGTGAACTCTAATCTAATATGACTCGTGTTATAAAACGAGAAGCTTGGACAGAAAGACAGGCACACACAGGTGAAGACACACAGGGAGGGAACAGCTACATGACTGGCGTGATGAATGTCCACGCCAGTGAGTGCTGAGGGTGGCTGGCAAATGCCTGAAGCTACAGAAAGCAAAGGAAGATTACCGCCTCAAGCAGCCAGACAGTGCACGGGTTTGCTAGCACCTCGATTTCAGAATTCTAGGCTTCAGAACTGCGAGAGAATAAATTTCCATGGTACTTTGTTATGAAGCCCTAACTAAAAGAGCAAGTATCTCCCCATATCACTAACTGCAGTCTACACCCCGCTTGCCATGGTTAAGTGTCTGCATGCTTTCACACACGCAGTATTAAATACAAACAAATTGCTGTTGCGCAGTCGCTCAGTTGTGTCTGACTCTGTGTGGCCCCATGGACTACAGCCCGCCAGGCTCCTATGCTATGCAATTTCCCAGGCAAGAACACTGGAGTGGGTTGCCATTTCCTTCTCCAACAAACACATCAAATGATGCTTAGCAGAAGAAACTGGTCTTCTGCTTTATTTCACTCCATTTGAAATGACCTCTGAGTACTGCCCTCTTCTATGTGTTCATTTCTTTCACAGAAACAACAGCTATAGGGTCTACTCTGGATTATTATAAAACAGCTAATAAAACCTTCAACTTAAATTCATTCATAAAATTGATTATATATAGCACATATTACCCCCTGGAGGAGGTCATGACAACCAGCTCCAGTATTCCTGCCTGGAGAGTCCTCATAGACAGAGGAGCCTGGAGGGTCACAAAGAGTCAAACACAACTGAGTGACTAAGCACAGCACAACAATAGAAACCTCATCATCACACATTTAATATCCTATGGTTTGTGCAGGCGTTGATATGCTGAAGATGGGCCTGGTGGAGATGATAAGGAGGAAAGAGAATCATTGCAAGGGGAGACCTGGCCCCCTTCTTTGATGACACTTCCACTCGCTTGTCTGGAGCATCCTGCTTCTTTGACTGACCAGCTCTCCCCTTTACGGCTCCTAGAACATCTGAGTCTCCTTGTTGTTAACAGTGTTGCTGTGAAGAAAACAGAATATTCTATGGGCCAGGTATCAATGAATATACAGCATGAATAGAAGAAAGTAAAGACACTGGTGACCAAAACACAGTAATGTAATCACCAATAAAATATCTAGATGTTCATCATGAAAAATGAAATGATAAACTGACCCATGAATACATATTTCTTGAATGATTCACAAATTGTTCCACTGTTTGATCTTTCTCCCCACTGCCCAGCTTCCCTCTTCCATTTAGATGATACCTCTTGGACCATCGCCTATTTCTGCATGCTATTTTGTTAAGAAAAATCTTGATATTGAGCTGCATAAGCTGTTAAGGTTGTATATTGTCACCCTGTTTATTTAACTTATATATACAGAGTACATCATGCAAAATGCTGGGCTGGATAAATCTCAAGCTGGAATCAAGATAGCTGGGAAAAATATCAATAACTTCAGATATGCAGAGGTACCACCTTACTTGAAGAAAGCAAAAAGGAACTGAGAGGCCTGTTGAAGAAGGTGAAAGAGGAGAGAGAAAATTCTGGCTTAAAACTCAACATTCAAAAAACAAAGATTATGGCATCTGGTACCATCACTTCATGGCAAATAGATGGAGAAACAATGAAAACAATAATAGACTTTATTTCCTTGGGTTCCAAAATCATGGTGGATGGTGACTGCAGCTGTGAAATTAAGACACTTGCTCCTTGGAAGAAAAGCTATAACAAACCTCAACAGCATGTTAAAAAGCAGAGACATCACTTTGTCAACAAAGTTGGTATAGTCAAAGCTATGGTTTTTCCAGCAGTCATGTATGGATGTGAAAGTTGGATCATATAGAGGTCTGAAGAACTGATGCTTTTGAACTGTGGTATTGGAGAAAATGTTTGAGAGTCCCTTCAACAGCAAAGAGATCAAACCAGTCAATCCTAAAGGAAATCAACCTTGAATATTCATTGGAAGAAATGATACTTAAGTTGAAGCTCCAATACTTTGGCTACTTGATGAGAAGAGCTGATTCAGTGGAAAAGACTCTGATCCTGGGAAAGATTGAGGGCAGGAGGAGAAGGGACGACAGAGGATGAGATGGTTGGATGATGTCACTGACTCAATAGAGATGAGTTTGAACAAACTCTGGGAGATGGTGAAGGACAGGAAACCCTGGCGTGGTGCAGTCCATGGGGTCACAACAAATTGGAACATGACGGAGCACTGAACAATAGCAACCCTTTGTCAGTCGAGTCATTTGCAAATATCCCCTCTCAATCTGTAGGTTATTGTATCATTCTGTTTATGGTTTTCTTTGCTGTAGAAAGCTTTATATTTAATTGTCCCATTTCTAATTTTATTTTCATTACTCTAGGAAGTGGATCCAGAAAGATATTGCTGGGATTTATATCTAAGAAACTTCTGCCTATGTTTTACATTGAGTTTTATTGTATCTGATCTTACATTTAGATTGCTAATCCATTTTCAGTTTATTTTTATGTACAATGTTAGAGATAAATGTCAAAAAAAGAAACCCAATCAGAAAAAAAAAAAAAAAAAAGGCAGAAGAAGATCTAAATAGACCTTTCTCCAATGGAGACACATGGATGGTCAAAAATCACATGAAAATATGTCCAAATCACTAAGGTATCACCTCACATTGGTCAGAAGAGCCATTATCAAAAACTCTGAAAACTATGAATGATGGGGAGGGTGTGGAGAAAAGGTAACCTTTCTGCACTGTTGGTAAGGATGTAAATTGATACAGCCAATATGGAGATTCTTCAAAAATCTAAAAATAAATCTATTATATGATCAAGCAATTCCACTGCTGGGCATATATCTGGAGAAAACCATAATTCAAAAAGATACATACACCCCAATGTTTATTGTAACACTTTACAATAACCAAGACCCGGAAGTAACCTAAATGTCCTTTGACAGAAGAATGGATAAATATGTGGTACATTTACATGATGGAATAACAGCCACATAAAAAGAATGAAATAACGCCATTTGCAGCAATATGAATGGACCTAGAGATGACCAGTCAGACAAAGACAAATATATGATATTGCTTATATATGAATCTAAAAGAATGACACAAATGCTCTTAATTATAAAATAGAAAAAAAAAAAAAAAAAAAGAAACAGACTCATAGACTTAAATACAAACTTATGGTTACCAAAGAGGAAAGGTGAAAGGGGAGTGATAAATTAATGCCGGAGAAGGCAATGGCACCCCACTCCAGTACTCTTGCCTGGTCAACCCTATGGACGGAGGAGCCTGGTAGGCTGCAGTCCATGGGGTAGCTAAGAGTCGGATATGACTGAGCGACTTGACTTTCACTTTTCATTTTCATGCACTGGAGGAGGAAATGGCAACCCACTCCAGTGTTCTTGCCTGGAGAATCCCAGGGATGGGGGAGCCTGGTGGGGTGCCGTCTCTGGGATCGCACAGAGTTGGGCACAACTGAAGTGACTTAGCAGCAGCAGAAATTAACATATGCAAACTACTATATGTAAAATAGATAATCAACAAGGACTTACTGTATAGCACACGGAACTCTACTCAACACTTTGTAATAACCTATATGGGAAAATAATCTGAAAAAATACATACATATATATATATATATATATATATATATGCTGTTGCTGCTGCTAAGTCACTTCAGTCGTGTCCGACTCATAGACAGCAGCCCACCAGGCTCCCCCGTCCCTGGGATTCTCCAGGCAAGAACACTGGAGTGGGTTGCCATTTCCTTCTCCAAAGCATGAAAGTGAAAAGGGAAAGTGAAGTCGCTCAGTCCTGCCCGACCCTCAGCGACCCCATGGACTGCAGCCTACCAGGCTCCTCCGTCCATGAGATTTTCCAGGCAAGAGTACTGGAGTGGGGTGCCATTGCCTTCTCCAATATATATATATATGTATAGATGTGAGAGCTGGACTGTGAAGAAGGCTGAGCGCCGAAGAATTGATGCTTTTGAACTGTGGTGTTGGAGAAGACTCTTGAGAATTCCCTGGACTGCAAGGAGATCCAACCGGTCCATTCTGAAGGAGATCAGCCCTGGGATTTCTTTGGAAGGAATGATGCTAAAGATGAAGCCCCAGTACTTTGTCACCTCATGCGAAGAGTTGACTCATTGGAGAAGACTCTGATGCTGGGAGGGATTGAAGGCAGGAGGAGAAGGGGACGACAGAGGATGAGATGGCTGGATGGCATCACTGACTCGATGAATGTGAGTCTGAGTGACCTCCGAGAGCTGGTGATGGATAGGGAGGCCTGGCGTGCTGCAGTTCATGGGGTCATGAAGAGTTGGACACGACTGAACGACTGATCTGATCTGATATATATGTATAACTAAATCACTTTGTTGTACACCTGGCACATTATAAATCAACTATACTCTGACATAAAATTTAAAAAAGAAAGAAAACCCCCAGAGCAAAGAAAAAGATAATACATGTGAGCTTCACTTGAGTTCAGGGGAAAAAAAAAAACAGTAAATATTTTGCAGGCCAATGTTTATGTCCCTTATTGATTTACACAAGTTAATGGAAAGACCCCTACCATTTTCTTTTCAGCTCAGAATGGCATTTAAGCCCAAACTGCTCAGCTGTCTTGGGCCTCTTTATGGAGCCCTTTTTTCTACCAGGTTTAACTTTTCTTTTTCTTCTGTTAATCTGTTATGTGGTGATTTGATTATTAGACCAGCCAGAAGAAACAGGAAGGATAGGAAAACATTTTTCCTCCCTAACAACAGAACTTTGACAGTTAGACATTAGTTAGACGAGAAGGTGGAAACTGCAACACAAAAATTATCATTAATAAGGAGCACATACAGGAAGGATTCTCACAGTGCATCTGGTTGAAATGATAAATGCAGAATGACAATTCAGGAAATAGCAGGTTTGGGGCCATTTTTAAAATGAAGACAGTGATAGAATCAATGATGTCACACCTCTAAAAAGAGGATGTTGGAAAAGAAGGTGAGGGGCTTTGGATAGGCTCATTCCCTGCTAATCAGGTCATCTAAAGCTGCTATCGCCCCAAACGTGATGACCACTGTGCAGATGTCAACACTGCTGTCTTTCCAGCCCCCAAAGAGTTGGCAGTTCAGGGAATAAGGCATATGACAATAAACTTGCACAGGTTCTATTGCTGAATTTAATGAATGAAGGCAGAGGCGTGTAAATGAGTGTAGAGCGAAAACACAGCTAACCAAATGATTCCCTTAGAGGGAAGAGGCAGATGCATCACATACACAGTTGTTAACTTTGCTCTTCAACTTAAAGCTTTAAAGGAGAAATCCTTGTTTCAGAGTTCTCATTCTGCCTTTTTAGGTTAAAACATTTCAAGCTAACTACCTAGTTACACAAATATACTCTTTCTTAATAATCACATATTTTTGTTCTTTTTCAGGAGTTATATTTTATTTTACTTTTCCTACAAAAAGCCCAAGATGACTGATGTAATTGACAAGCCTAAAACTGGTAGAATTTTAAGTTATGGCCTGAGTGTGTCCTGTTCTTCCATATAAATATCCAAAACAATGGCTGGTTTTGAAGCCAAACACAATCCTTCCTGGAGCTCTCAGTACAAGGCCCTTCCATGTCTACTCTTGTTTATAGAAAATTTGATATTTTCCAAGCCTCCCTAAGTCATGAAAGAGCAGCTCAGGCAGTTAATGATTAGGACAATAGAGTCACAGAATCTTTCAGTAGCTGATGCAAGTCCCTGAGTTGTTTTCCAGACACTTTTAAGAGCCACTAGAGGGGAAAGGCTAACTGCATGATGACCAGACTGCATCCATGACACAAGATGCTCCACCTTGAGTAGTACTGGGTCTATGACCAGCACAATTCCAGGAACCAGCCTCCAGAGAATGGGATTCGCATTATTTCTCATAATAATCTACATCTTTGTGGGCATCAGAATAAGTGTAGCTTGCTCTGTCCCTTTAGGGCTTCCCTAACATCATCGAAAAAGCAAGAGAGTTCCAGAAAAACATCTATTTCTGCTTTATTGACTATGCCAAAGCCTTTGACTGTGTGGATCACAATAAACTGTGGAAAATTCTGAAAGAGATGGGAATACCAGAACACCTGACCTGCCTCTTGAGAAACCTGTATGCAGGTCAGGAAGCAACAGTTAGACCTGGACATGGAAAAACAGACTGGTTCCAAATAGGAAATGGAGTACGTCAAGGCTGTATACTGTCACCCTGCTTATTTAACTTACATGCAGAGTACATCATGAGAAACGCTGGACTGGAAGAAGCACAAGCTGAAATCAAGATTGCTGGGAGAAATGTCAATAACCTCAGATATGCAGATGCCACCACACTTATGACAGAAAGTGAAGAGGAACTAAAAAGCCTCTTGATGAAAGTGAAAGTGGAAAGAGAAAAAGTTGGCTTAAAGCTCAACCTTCAGAAAACTAAGATCATGGCATCTGGTCCCATCACTACATGGGAAATAGATGGAGAAATAGTGGAAACAGTCGTCAGATGTCATTTTTTTGGGCTCCAAAATCACTGCAGATGATGACTGCAACCATGAAATTAAAAGACGCTTACTCCTTGGAAGGAAAGTTATGACCAACCTAGATAGCATATTCAAAAGTAAAGACATTACTTGGCCAACAAAGGTCCGTCTAGTCAAGGCTATGGTTTTTCCAATGGTCATGTATGGATGGGAGAGGTGGACTGTGAGGAAAGTTGAGCGCTGAAGAATTGATGCTTTTGAACTGTGGTGTTGGAGAAGACTCTTGAGAGTCCCTTGGACTGCAAGGAGATGCAACCAGTCCATCCTAACGGAGATCTGTCCTGGGTGTTCTTTGGAAGGAATGACGCTAAAGCTGAAACTCCAGTGCTTTGGCCACCTCATGCGAAGAGTTGACTCATTGGAAAAGACTCTGATGCTGGGAGGGATTGGGGGAAGGAGGAAAAGGGGACGACAGAGGATGAGATGGCTGGATGGCATCACCAACTTGATGGACATGAATTTGAGTGAACTCCTGGAGATGGTGATGGACAGAGTGGCCTAGCGTGCTGTGATTCATGGGGTCGCAAAGAGTTGGACACGACTGAGCAACTGAACTGAACTGAACTGAACAGCTCAATGGTAACGGATCCACCTGCCAAAGCAGGAGATGTGGGTTCCATCCCTGAGTCGGGAAGATCCCCTAGAAAAGGAAATGTAAATCCACTCCTGTACAGTTTCCTGTGAAATCCCACAGACAGAGGAGCCTGGTGGGCTTCAGTCCATGGGGTCGCAAAGAGTCGACATGACTTACCAGATAAGGACTGTCCCTATATATATAATCGAGCAAGCAAAATTATCAGCAAAGAGATCTGACAGACTCATGTTGACATCTTCCTCTCTGAGTAAGGTGCCCTGTGTCAGCATGAAGAAGCTACAGAAGATGGACCTTTTGTTGCCAATCACATAGAAATAGTAGGATGTCTAAGACTAGGGATGTGTAAGCAGCTATTTTGCCTTCCTGTTTGCCTATTTCTGTTCCCCCTGCTGCTACGGCTAAGTCACTTCAGTCGTGTCCGACTCTGTGTGACCCCATAGACAGCAGCCCACCAGGCTCCCCCATCCCTTGGACTCTCCAGGCAAGAACACTGGAGTGGGTTGCCATTTCCTTCTCCAGTGCATGAAAGTGAAAAGTGAAAGGGAAGTCACTCAGTCGTGTCCGACTCTTAGCGACCCCATGGACTGCAGTCCACCAGGCTCCTCCATCCATGGGATTTTCCAGGCAAGAGTACTGGAGTGGGTTGCCATTGCCTTCTCTGCTGTTCCCCCTAGACATTCATTATAAAAATAAGGTCATCAGGGAGCATTTAGCCTAATTCTTGACTTATGTTCTACCAAATGCACATAGCACTTTCTCTAGCCTGTTTATTCTTTCCCTAGACTGTTCATTCTTTCCCTAGATTAAGAGAAGGAATAAAGAATCTAGCAGTTAAAGGGCTGGTACTCTCTACCCCCAGGATCTCCCTCAGCAGTCCCACAGGCAGACAAAGCAGACAGGTCTCACTGGAAGAAAGACTGTGAGGAGTCCTCCAGCCCGCACACAACAGTAAATGACACAGAGTTTGACCTCCTGCCTTAATGACTCACTGCAATGCTCTCCCCTTTTTCCCCTTTGAAAACTGTCATGACTGAGCAGAATCTTCAGAGCTGGTTTTGGTGACATGAGCCTCCCTCCTCCCCAGATTGCTAGCCCTCTGATTAAAGCAAACTTTCCTTTCTACTAACACTTGTCTCTTGAGTATTGGTTTCTGGGCAGTCAGGAACTGAACCTACAGTTTTACAAATATAAACTTTTTTTGTTTTGCAGTGTAATGACTTCCCTAAAGACCTCAAATGTTTATAGATTTGTTGCAATAAGAAAAAAAGCACTACCTCGATAGGGTCAAGAGGGAAAATAAGAGATGTTCATAAAAGGGCTGAGACTGGATGATTTTAAGGCAGAATTTATAGTATAATAGCTTCGGATTGATGGGAGCACTTGCCTTTTTTCCTTTGAAGTCCCAAACCACTACCCCCAAATCCCCTTTTGTCTGTAGTGGAAGATTGTTTTTAAGGTGATATTTTATTTTGGAAAGTTACTCAATTTTCCTAGGTCTCTCTCATGTATACATGATATTTAAATTTTGTTTGATTTTCTTTAATTAATTTGTCTCATATTAATTTAATTCCTTGGCTTTCCTTGTGGCTCAGAGGGTAAAGAATCTGCCAGTGTAAGAGAACCAAGTTCAATCTCTGGGTCAGGAAGATCCTCTGGAGAATGGAATGGCAATCTGGTCCAGTGTTCTTGCCTGGAGAGTTCCATGGACAGAGGAGCCTAGACTAGCCTGAAGAACCTAGGAAGGTAGAGGAAAACTTCTTCCTCCTTGACATCTTATTTTCTAGTTTGGTAATAAACAATTTTAAAGCTTGGTTCAGTCTCATGATCTGATCCGGATCAATGAGTTAGCTGCCTGGCTCATAAACTCAGGCTTCCCTGGTGGCTCAGATGGTAAAGAATCTGCCTGCAGTGCAGGAGACCAGCCTTCGATCCCTGAGGCCAGGAGATACTCTGGAGAAAGGAATGGCTACCCACTCCAGCACTCTTGTCTGGAGAATTCCATGGACAGAGGAGCCTGGCAGACTGCACTTCATAGGGTCACAAAGAGTCAGACACGACTGAAGTGACTTAGGATACACACACAGTATACAGTATTTGAAATGCATTTGTCCATCCAATTTCCCCTGAAGGCTATCAGATCAGATCAGATCAGATCAGTCGCTCAGTCGTGTCCGACTCTTTGCGACCCCATGAACTGCAGCACGCCAGGCCTCCCTATCCATCACCAGCTCTCGGAGGTCACTCAGACTCACATTCATCGAGTCAGTGATGCCATCCAGCCATCTCATCCTCTGTCGTCCCCTTCTCCTCCTGCCCTCAATCCCTCCCAGCATCAGAGTCTTCTCCAATGAGTCAACTCTTTGCATGAGGTGGCCAAAGTACTGGAGTTTCAGCTTTAGCATCATTCCTTCCAAAGAAATCCCAGGGCTGATCTCCTTCAGAATGGACCGGTTGGATCTCCTTGCAGTCCAAGGGACTCTCAAGTCTTCTCCAACACCACAGTTCAAAAGCATCAATTCTTCGGCGCTCAGCCTTCTTCACAGTCCAGCTCTCACATCCATACATGACCACAGGAAAGACCATAGCCTTGACTAGGCGAACCTTTGTTGGCAAAGTGATGTCTCTGCTTTTGAATATGCTATCTAGGTTGGTCATAACTTTCCTTCCAAGGAGTAAGCGTCTTTTAATTTCATGGCTGCAGTCACCATCTGCAGTGATTTTAGAGCCCAGAAAAATAAAGTCTGACACTGTTTCCACTGTTTCTCCATCTATCTCCCATGCAGTGATGGGACCAGATGCCATGATCTTCATTTTCTGAATGTTGAGCTTTAAGCCAACCTTTTCACTCTCCACTTTCACTTTCATCCAGAGGCTTTTTAGTTCCTCTTCACTTTCTGCCATAAGGGTGGTATCATCTGCATATCTGAGGTTATTGATATTTCTCCCAGCAATCTTGATTCCAGCTTGTGTTTCCTCCAGTCCAGCATTTCTCATGATGTACTCTGCATAGAAGTTAAATAAACATGGTGACAATATACAGCCTTGACGTACTCCATTTCCTATTTGGAACCAGTCAGTTGTTCCATGTCCAGTTCTAACTGTTGCTTCCTGACCTGCATACAGATTTCTCAAGAGGCAGATCAGGTGGTCTGGTATTCCCATCTCTCTCAGAATTTTCCACAGTTTGTTGTGATCTATACAGTGAAAGGCTTTGGCATAGTCAATAAAGCAGAAATAGATGTTTTTCTGGAACTCTCTTGCTTTTTCGATGATCCAGCGGATGTTGGCAATTTGATCTCTGGTTCCTCTGCCTTTTCTAAATCCAGCTTGAACATCAGGAAGTTCACGGTTCACATATTGCTGAAGCCTGGCTTGGAGAATTTTGAGCATTACTTTACTAGCGTGTGAGATGAGTGCAATTGTGCGGTAGTTAGAGCACTCTTTGGTATTGTCTTTCTTTGGGATTGGAATGAAAACTGACCTTTTCCAATCTTGTGGCCACTGCTGAGTTTTCCAAATTTGCTGGCATATTGAGTGCAGCACTTTCACAGCATCATTTTTCAGGATTTGGAATAGCTCCACTGGAATTCCATCACCTCCACTAGCTTTGTTCGTAGTGACGCTTTCTAAGGCCCACTTGACTTCACATTCCAGGATGTCTGGCTCTAGGTCAGTGATCACACCATCATGATTATCTGGGTCATGAAGCTCTTTTTTGTACAGGTCTTCTGTGTATTCTTGCCACCTTTTCTTAATATCTTCTGCTTCCGTTAGGTCCATACCTTTTCTGTCCTTTATCGAGACCATTTTTGCATGAAATGTTCCTTTGGTATCTATGATTTTCTTGAAGAGATCCCTAGTCTTTCCCATTCTGTTGTTTTCCTCTATTTCTTTGCATTGATCACTGAAGAAGGCTTTCTTATCTCTTCTTGCTATTCTTTGGAACTCTGCATTCAGATGTTTATATCTTTCTTTTTCTCCTTTGCTTTTCACTTCTCTTCTTTTCACAGCTATTTGCAAGGCCTCCCCAGACAGCCATTTTGCTTTTTTGCATTTCTTTTCCATGGGGATGGTCTTGATCCCTGTCTCCTGTACAATGTCACGAACCTCATTCCATAGTTCATCAGGCATTCTATCTATCAGATCTAGGCCCTGAAATCTATTTCTCACTTCCACTGTATAATCATAAGGGATTTGATTTAGGTCATACCTGAATGGTCTAGTGATTTTCCCTACTTTCTTCAATTTCAGTCTGAATTTGGCAATAAGGAGTTCATGGTCCGAGCCACAGTCAGCTCCTGGTCTTGTTTTTGCTGATTGTATAGAGCTTCTCCATCTTTGGCTGCAAACAATATAATCGATCTGATTTCGGTGTTGACCATCTGGTGATGTCCATGTATAGAGTCTTCTCTTGTGTTGTTGGAAGAGGGTATTTGCTATGACCAGTGCATTTTCTTGGCAAAACTCTGTTAGTCTTTGCCCTGCTTCATTCCGTATTCCAAGGCCAAATTTGCCTGTTACTCCAGGTGTTTCTTGACTTCCTAGTTTTGCATTCCAGTCCCCTATAATGAAAAGGACATTTTTTTGGGTGTTAGTTCTAAAAGGTCTTGTAGGTCTTCATAGAACTGTTCAACTTCAGCTTCTTCAGCATTACTGGTTGGGGCATAGACTTGGATTACTGTGACATTGAATGGTTTGCCTTGGAAACGAACAGAGATCATTCTGTTGTTTTTGAGATTGCATCCAAGTACTGCATTTCGGACTCTTTTGTTGACCATGATGGCCACTCCATTTCTTCTGAGGGATTCCTGCCCACAGTAATAGATATAATGGTCCTCTGAGTTAAATTCACCCATTCCAGTCCATTTTAGTTTGCTAATTCCTAGAATGTCAACATTCACTCTTGCCATCTCTTGTTTGACCACTTCCAATTTGCCTTGATTCATGGACCTGACATTCCAGGTTCCTATGCAATATTGCTCTTTACAGCATCGGACCTTGCTTCTATCACCAGTCACAGCCACGGCTGGGTTCTTTTTGCTTTGGCTCCATCCTTTCATTCTTTCTGGAGTTATTTCTCCACTGATCTCTAGTAGCATATTGGGCACCTACTGACCGGGGGAGTTTCTCTTTCAGTATCCTATCATTTTGCCTTTTCATACTGTTCATGGGGTTCTCAAGGCAAGAATACTGAAGTGGTTTGCCATTCCCTTCTCCAGCGGACCACACCCTGGCAGATCTCTCCACCATGACCCTCCCATCCTGGGTTGCCCCACGGGCATGGCTTAATTTCATTGAGTTAGACAAGGCTGTGGTCCTGGTGTGATTAGATTGACTAGTTTTCTGTGAGTATGGTTTCAGTTTATTTGCCCTCTGATGCCGTCTTGCAATACCTACCGTCTTACTTGGGTTTGTCTTACCTTGAGCGTGGGGTATCTCTTCCCGGCTGCTCCAGCAAAGCACAGCCATCGCACCTTACCTTGGATGAGGGGTCTCTCCTCACCGCCGCCCTTCCTGACCTTGGGGGAGGGGTATCTCCTCACCGCCGCCCTTCCTGACCTCGGTCGTGGGATAGCTCCTCTCGGCTGTGCTTAGTGCGCCGCCGTCCTTCCTCGGTCGATGGGTAGCTCCTCTCAGTGCGCCGCGCAGCCGGCGAGGGGCTCTCAGTGCGCGGCTCGCGGGTAGGCCTATAACCAAGGAGAAAAATGAGTTGAGAAATTGCCCAAATCTGCCGCCAAAGTTTAGGAATATCTACAAACATTCAACACACACACACATTTAGAACACATTTTCTGTCTTAAATGACACCCCTCCAGGATCTCCTTCTCGATGCCTGCAGTGGGGTGAAAAATATTGCATGCCTCGCACCCTGTGCAAGTGAATGTGGAGTAGAGGAGCACAGGGCTGGAATCAACACAGTGGCCACTGGGGGAGTCACTGACTGAGGGAGGTGGCTCCCAGAAGAGAAGAAAGGTACAGTGCTCTTTTTTGCTACTTCTGGGTGGAAAGGAGTTGCTAAAGCTCATTCCGTTTCGTATCCATCTGTCCCAAGTCTCACTAAGGACAGAGATTTAAGACTGGCTCTCCCTTTCCACATCCACCATCGGGAGTTACATCTGCCTTTCCTACCGTCACCAGTCTCTGGAAAGGATGCTTATTTGAATCTGGGTAGGGGAGAGGGTGATCAAGGCTGGAATTTGGCCAGGTGTCTTCTGGTAGCTGTGTTCTGGGATTCAGTCCTCATCTAGGAACATGCCAGGTAATAGTTTTCCACTTGTGCCAAATCTGGTACCCAGTGAAGCAATCGGCTTATCTCCTACCTCTGGCAACATTTATTCCATGCTTTAAAATCTGGATAAGCTTGGCTTTGGCTCATTACTAATAGTCTTGGTTTGTATTTTGATTAATGCTTAAGCTCCTTCAAATTCCTTTGGAAAAAGCTGAAGCTTAAATAAACAACGGGGTATTCTCAGACTTCAAAGAAGTATTACCTTAAGGGGACTAGCCAGGCTGTGGAATGCCAGGCTTCTTTCTGTCTGGTCCTAATTAGCTTTGGATCTGGCAAATCTGTGCAATCCCGAGGCACTCTGCTTCAGCCTCTGGCATGCTTTCTCAGCTACACTCGGATCTGGACTTACCACATCCTTGGATCATCATCTGAAGAAAACATTTCCTTCTGTTCCTGTCAGGTTCTGCCCAGGGAATATCAGCCCTTCTCGCCCCTCCTCCTTATCTTTCCTTTGAGATTTGACAAAAATCAGTTAGGCAACTAAGTCTTTTTCATCATGAGGGTCCAGCCTTGAGGTTAATGATTTTGAACTTTAAGGGAAATAAAAGAGAAACAACACCTTCAAAACTCTGGGGAATAGGAGCTCTGGTTCATCTCCATTGGGAATTCCTCTGTAGCTCTTGAATTAGGCTAAGCATTTCCCAATTCAAATGACGAGCCATGTAAAGTGACTCTCCAGTGCCCTCCCCTGGGCAGCACAAGTTGTGCAGCCCTGAAGCTGAAGTCTGCACAGTTGGAAAAAAGCAACCATGCTGAGGATAGAAAAGGAAGAGCTGGAGAAGGCTGCTCACTCTTCGTGGTCCTCACCAGGTCTTCAGTTGTGCTCTTCCAGGATGCCAACCATTACCAGCCTCGGCTGTGCCTTGCTGAGGCTGTGGAGCCTGTAGATTAGAGGCTCGGTTCAGTTCAGTTGCTCAGTCATGTCCAACTCTTTGTGACCCCATGGACAGCAGCACACCAGGCTTCCCTGTCCATCACCAACTCCTGGAGATTGGAAGTTAGCAAACTACAGCCCATGGACCAAATCCAGCACACTACTTATTTTTATAAATGAAGCTTTATTGGGACATAGCCACACTCATTTGTTTACACCCTGACTATGACTGGTTTCATAGACAGTGGAAAAGACCCTGATGCTGGGAAAGATTAAAGGCAGGAGGAGAAGGGGACGACAGAGGATGAGATGGTTGGATGGCATCACCAACTCCGTGAAAATGAGTTTGGGTAGACTCCAGGAGTTGGTGACAGACAGGGAGGCCTGGCATGCTGCAGTCCATGGGGTCACAGAGAATCAGACACGACTGAGTGACTGAACTGAACTGATGACTGTTTTAAAGCAATGGTGGCAGAGCTGAGTAGTTGAAAACTAGGACTGTGTGGTCTGCCAAGCCACAGCTCTTTGCTAACTGGATCCTTATAGGAAGTCTGCTGATAGAGGAAAGACTAAAGAAAGTCAGAGACAAAGCTGGTTTCAAAGTGCAATATCATTTCAGCTCTCGTTCATCTGGCCAGCCTCCCTACCCCCACCCCTTCTTTCCCGTAGTTTCAGACATGGAACAAAATACCCTCAAGAATTATTCACAGAAGTCAATAAGGGTCCAGCTGATAATATCCCCAACAAAACATGCATTTTTAAAGAAAAATTCTCCATGGAAATTATTTTACAACATGTATAAGGAAGGCTAAAGTACAACATATTTTCCATCATGGTTAAACCCATCTTCTTTTGTTCTTCTAAGCAGATTTTCAGAGCAGACTTACATCTCCAGCTACATACTGCAAAGGACATATGAAAGCAACCTTTATGAAACTGCACACAATGATAGAGGGTTCTTCTAAACCCTTGCAGAGAACGTGCAGCTACAGAGAGGGCTTAGAAAGTACATAAGAATAAAATACAGGGATACAGATCCCCGTATAAGACGCATGTTCATCAGAGAGAATTAAAACCCTGTTGAGTTGCTTGTCCTTACTGTCTGCTTGTAAAGCATATTCAATTATTCATTTTATTCACATGACTGACCACTTAAAAACGATGTAGTCAGTGCTTCAGCAATAATTTCATTTCTAAGTGTTCCACCTGGTTATTTTTGTGTGTGTGCACACAATTAATTAATGACTATAGAGAAGTCCATAAATTTCAGCATTCAGTAGCAGCGGTGCTTGAATCTATTACCCATGAAAACCAGAGCCTACAGTCACTGAGTAGGCACAAAAGAGATAAGTATTGATTTTATTTGGGGATTTTAATTTCTTCTCAGTGAATCTGAATGAGCAGATTGCGTTTAAACACCCTCCACAGAGCAGAAAAGTATGAGATACACGTGGCCGTTTCCTACTGGGTGGGCTCAGCCGACCAGCTGACGTTGTTTCAGAGGCTTTACGTGTGTCACTGATGGAAGATCAATGGTAAACCATTTGAGGCCCTAAAAAAATGCAGCCAAGTCCTCTCTGAGTAATAGCATCTTATAACACAGGAACAAGAGTATTAAGGAGACCCTATGTTCAAAATCTAAGACCTCAATCAGATTCCTGATGTGGTAACATTTTGTTGATTCAATTTCCCAGAGTATCACAAAGCTGGCATTAATAAGACAGCAGAAAAACTTCCAGTGACAGGTGTGGCCCTAGACTTGATCGATGCAAACCACAAGTCCACTGGATGAGGTAGGTATCTGCTGGATCTCTGCACTATGTCTCTTCAATGAAAAACTGAAATGAAATGTTAATCGCTCAGTCGTGTCCAGCTTTTTGCAACCCCATGGCCTGAAGCCCATCAGGCTCCTCTGTCCATGGGATTCTCCAGGCAAGAAGACTGGAGTGGGTTGCCATGCCCTTTTCCAGAGGGTATTACCAACCCAGGGATCGAACCCAGGTCTCCCGCACTGCAGGCAGACTCTTTACCATCTGAGCCAGGAAGGAAGTAGAGACGAGCAATCCCAGGTCACAAATCTGTCCAACCACTATCCAAATATATAAATGAGAGGAATATTCCTACTTCTTTGATAAAAACTAAAGCCTATAGCTAGAATCTCATGGAAAGAGGATCTTAGCAGACTACAGACCATGAGGTCCCAAAGAGTTGGACACGACTAAAGAGATTAAGCACACACGTACACAAAACCTTTAGCTACTGTAAATTCATAGTGTCAGATGAAAGAAAAAAAAATTAAGTGGAAGAGATAGAAAATAATCTATTGCATTCTGAGAGCTGAGACTTAAAAGGCCTGGGATCATTTTGTTTAATAAATGTCACTATGGTGGTGGTGGTTTAGTAGGTAAGTTGTGTCCAACTCTTTGAACCCCATGGACTGAAGCCCACCAGGCTCCTCTGTCCATGGGATTTTCCAGGTAAGATTACTGGAGTGGGTTGCCATTTCCTTCTCCAGAGCATCTTCCCAACCCAGAAATCGAACCTGGGTCTCCTGCATTGCAGGCAGACTCTTTACCAACTGAGCTGCCAGAGAAGGCTCCTAATAAATATCACTGTAGTGTTTATTATATGCTGATAAGCGTTGTAAGTATTTTATAAAAATAAACATGTTTAACCCTCTTAACAATGATTAGACATGGGTATTATTATTACCAGCCCTGCATTACAGATTAGGCAAGTGAAAGTGAAGTTACTTAGTCATGTCCAGCTCTTTGTGACCCCATGAACTGTAGCCTACCAGGATCCTCTGTCCATGAGATTTTCCAGGCAAGAGTACTAGAGTGTGTTGCCATTTCCTTCTCCAGGGGATCCTCCCACCCCAGGGATTGAACCTGGGTTTCCCACATTGTAGGCAGATGCTTTACCATCTAAGCCACCAGGGAAGACAGATGAGGAAACCAAGGCTTCAGGTGTTTAGTCACAGAACTAAAGTCACAGAGCTAAAAGGTGCCCCAGCCCTCCATGCAGACCCCTTACCCTCAAGCTGAGCCAACACTTGTCCTTCAGGCTGCCTCCCATGGAACAGAGTCCAGCGCACTTTTCCACATCAGAAGACTCAGAGGTAAGGACACAGTGGGGAAATGCTGGTCTAGTTGTGACTTTTTAAACTAAGTGGCCACGCTGCCATAGGAAAGTGGTTCATTACCTGGGAAGAACCACAGTCATCTGGAGAGTTGCTTTGGTTTGGTTTATTTTCAAAACTGTTTTCAAGACACCACCCTGAAGTTTCCAGGTGTTGTTTCCTGAAAATCTGCATTTTCCAAAGCTCCCCAGGGGATTTTGAGGCATTTAGAGGAGTGTTTAGTAATCACAGAAGTTGGGCCACCCCAGAGTGGCTGCATAACTTATTGTTACCTTCAAATGAGTCTAGAATCTAGTCTTACTGTTCTCTTCCAATCACAGCCTCAGTTACTCAGCTATAAAATGAGGGTCTCCTGGCTGTATAGAATCTGGAGTTCTCCATCTCTAAGGTGAGGGGGTTTAATAACCTAGCTAACACATTTCCTAGAAGAAGCAGAGAGATTGGGTTTAGCCCTGCATGTGGATTTTGAGGAATAGGATGATAGTGAGGGGACAAGACATAGAGGGGAGACAGTGTTAATGACTCATGCTACCACTCCCAAGTCTTTTAAAAATAAATTCTCACCCTTTTGCCTAAGATGGAGTATAGTGTGGAGGCTTCCCCGGTGGCACAATGGTAAAGAATCCGCCTACCAATGAAGGCGATGCAGGACGCACAGGTTCGATCTCTGGGTTGGGAATATCTCCTGGAGGAGGAAATGGCAACCCACTCCAGTATTCTTCCCTGAAAAACCCCATGGATGGAGGAGCCTGGTAGGCTAGAGTCTACAGGGTCCCCAAGAGTCTGGCACAGACCGAGCGACTGAGCACACACACACCTACCACTCTCAAATCTTTTAAAAATAAATTAAAATGTTCACCTGTGCCACCCACTCTCACAGACAGGGATAAGCTCTGCAGGAGCCACCCTTGTCATTTGGGAATAAACACTGACAGAAAATACCAAGGTATCTATTCTTTCCATACTTTTATCCAGCATCACTCAAAGAGTTCTTTGAGACAAAACTTTCTAAAAGGCATAACATGTATGCTTGAGCAGGGGTAGATTTATTACAAATAAAATTACCACTGGTACAAGCATGGCAATGATCACAAAGGCAGGATTATACAGTGGAGAGAAAGAAGGCTTCGGAGCCTGCTGGCCAGGAAAGCCTGCTGGCATCTGTTAGCTTTACTTTTCACCATAAGCAAAATGAAAATAATACCGGCAGGTTGCAAGCTGCCTCAAAAATAGAAGGGGGTAAATGTGTATCTTTCCCTATTTTGTTTCAGAAACAAAATCTATTCCTTTCCTACTATGAGGATCATAGTCTTTCATCCTCTTCCTTCTTTGGGAGTCACCTTCCCCGTGTCCCATTCCTGCCTGGACCGGAATGGCCCGTCCTTCATTTGTTCACTTAAGAAATATCCTTTAGTCCAAGTAGTTGTCTAAGTTTGCAAATTAATATATCTGCAACATATTTTATGTGCTGAAAAAGTTTTTGTCAACAAATAAATCATGTTTGATATCATCCATTGCTTCTGGGAATTCTTCTGATCTCCAAATAAAGTATTTACCTATGTGTTTTTTTTTTTATTTAAATTTATTTATTTCAATTGGAGGCTAATTACTTTACCTATGTGTTTTTTGTGTTGTTATTTGGTGCTTTTGTTTGGTTTTCTTTTTATTTTCTTTTTTTAAATTAACATGTGTATTCAGTCACTCGGTCATATGACCCCTTGGAGGCTGCAGCCCAAGAGGCTCCTCTGTGTATGGGATATTCCTGGCAAGAATACTGGAGCACGTTGCCATTTCCTCCTCCAGGGGATCTTCCCCACCTAAGGATAGAACCCATGTCTCTTATGTCTCTTGCATTGTAGGCTGGCTCTTTACCACTGACGCCACCTGGGAAGCCCACTGAGACACATGTATACATCAAATACCAATTTTATTACACCATGGAATGTCAGGATATTACTTTATTTTTGTTTTGATATCTGATCCTGCAGATTTAATTACACACTCACAAACACATGCATATCTCAACCTGCTTTAACTTGGAGAGTCTTATTACTCAGTAGTCCAGAGTATCACCAAAAGATTATCTTCCAATTTATTCTTCAAATTTGCATAGCTCATAAAGGTTTATAAAACAATTTACCCCCTCTGTGACAATGAAATATTAATAGCTTGGGATAGAGAGGATTTTAAAGAATAGTGTCTGGTTGTTATTGTCGCTGACCTGAATGGAGGTAATGTTTCCAAAAGAAGAGACAGCAGGAAGAGGAAGTGAGAGGTGATGGAGCATCTCCCTCCAAGACTCTTACTGTGATGGGCACAGAGGGAAGCCATCAGGAATAGGTACAATGAGCAGGTCTGCCTGATAAGTAGAGTCTGAATTCAATGCCAGCTGTGACCAGTGCTCTGGAGTTTGTACAGAGTAAAGAAATTCATAAAAGGTGTTATATTAAAATGTAGGTAAATGTGCGTTTTAATTACAGGCTGAGCGGTGCCTTTCAAAGAGATAATAAAATATTTTTTTTTTTATTGAAAACAATATAAGTGTTACTCTTCTGATGTAATTGTGCTTGAAATACACAGTTTGTATTTTAGGGAAATATTTATTTCTGTTAGACATTTATGTTGCATTTTTATTACCCTGTACTATCTTTTCATAGGAATTTTCAGTTGCTGCATTTAAAATAATTAGGACTTGGTATCATGAACACTGCTGCTGCTGCTGCTGCAGCTAAGTCGCTTCAGTCGTGTCCGACTCTGTGCGACCCCATAGACGGCAGCCCACCGGGCTCCCCCGCCCCTGGGATTCTCCAGGCAAGAACACTGGAGTGGGTTGCCATTTCCTTCTCCAATGCATGCAAGTGAAAAGTGAAAGTGAAGTCGCTCAGTCGTGTCCGACTTTTTGAGACCCCATGGACTGCAGCCCACCAGGCTCCTCCATCCATGGGATTTTCCAGGCAAGAGTCCTGGAGTGGGGTGCCATTGCCTTCTCCGATGAACACTGCTACAACATTTGAAATAGCAGTGAATACACTTTTGCTTTTTCTTTCACTACAAATAGGAAAACAATTACATTCTAGGATTATATTAATAGTTGGTTTGATTTCAGTAAAATAAATGTGCTACTGCAGCATGGATTAAAGCACACATATTTTTGTACCTTTTGCTAACTTTTTCCTCAGCACTGTGGGAGAATGCAGAAGGAATAAGATAAACTTAAGGAGATCAACAAGCATAGAGTTTACCGGAAGGGATGTGACCAAGCCAAAGGAAGAAAGCTGGCTAGAATGAATTTGAATACGCATCTAGGGTGGTCCTGTGTAAACTGTGTGATGTGGAATGAAAGGCCCATGGGTATTTAGAATTGAGAGCTACAGCCCAACGTTTCCAAAACCGTTGACATTACGAAAATCATCCAACTGAGGCTAGGTTTAAATGTGACAAAACTACCGAGCATTTTATACACTGTGAAGCAGGATTCACTTTAAACGGGGAAAACAGCAAGGATGTGAGGAATCAGAGGCCCACGTGAGGTCATTTGAGACCCATCTCTGTCTCTTCCCTACTGCATGTCCTTGATAACTTTTTTTATGAAAAATCTGTCTCCTTGTCTGAAAAATTGGCATGTTACTACTACTAATTAAAACTTATTGAAAAATCAATGTATTTCACATTCCTTTTATAGTTGGGGGGGGGAAGAAAACCTCTCTGTAGATAGTAATGTAATCATCAACCTCATGAAGATATTGGAAGGATTCATATAAAAATGGGATAAAATACACAGAAGTCCTTCATAAATTGGAAAGTACTCTCTCTTCTTTGTTAGCTGGAATTTGATCTTCCTTTTCCTTCTTTTTTTGTCAAAATGCTACTTGGGAAAATATTGCTTTTGTGCTACTTTTACTGGACTTTATTAATTAAGTAAGCAGTTGCTCAAAGGCTAGAAAATTAGGAGATGCAATGATTGCATAGTCATGAGCTATATAATGATAGTTGTTTGAGGAAATATGAAAATCACCTCAGTATTCTCTTATTAAGAATATATCTCAAACAGGTGTCCCTGAAGCACCTGGGACAATTGCAAGATGCAAATAACACAGGCTCAAAACGGGCGCCCTGGTGTCCACACATCTCCCAGAACCAAGCAGTGTGAATGCAAATCCATTTATGAACCAGAGGATGCATTTGATTTCAGTCCTCTCTCCCTTGATTCTCTAAATTAGAAATCGAAATAAATGCTGAAGCAATTTTAACAATTCCAGAAATAGTAGCATTTGAGCAGCAACTTTCTTGTCATTTTCCTATTAATGCCAATTTCTGAAGTAAACCAACCTATAATATTTTTGACAGGTCAATGGCTAGAGTAATAGAGAAATTTCAATACATCAGTTTTCATTTCATATTTAGGGGGAAGAAGGCCGAACGTCATTCCAGCAATTCAAATTTTCTAACAAAACCCAGTGACACATGAAACTCTCATTTAATGGGTCTCCATTCTCAGGGAAAAATACATTTTAATCTTTTAATTCCATTTATTTATAGTTGTAGTTTCATGTCCTAAAAAATTCTGTTCAATGAACTTTTATATTTTTTTTCTTCATAGTCTACATAACTAGTTTTCAGTTGCAGACTATGTGATATTATTCAGGTGTTAAGACAACTACTTAATTGTAGAAACTCATGAAGCTCAGGGAGAAGTGGAATATGCAGCTTTTAATTTTATACAAATCTTCTCAGCTAAGTGAGAAAAATCTTGGTAGAGAAAATTAACCAATAGTCTGGGACAAACTCTTTTTCAGATCCTTGGATTAAAGCAAACTAGTGCTTATTCCTATGCCTGAAAGTAAAATAGAAGTTATTATAAGATCCCAGAAATCAAAGTAAGTCAATGAAAAAGATATTTCATAGTAACTAAATGTTAAGTTATACTTTTGGTTTCTAGTGATCTTGGAAAAATATTTTTTGAAAGATAAAGAGGAACAAATAGCAGGATCCAGATGAATGGTCTTCGGAATAACTCACGATTCAGAAGAAAGTGGAAAAAAAAAATTCCAGATATACATTTGAAATTAAAAACTCAAGCAATTTTGTATAGCATAGACCTTCATCTGGGCTCAGGAACAAAAGAGACATAAAAATCAATTTCCAATTCTTCTACTTAGTAACTTAAGTTTCTTAACCCCACTTAGCTTCCAGTCCCTTATTTGCAAAATGGAAATATTAGCAATAATAATGATAATATCAATCATGTTTGCAGTGTTGGGGACCTTGTGAAATAATGCACATCAAGGGTATATTACAGTGTTTATCCTGAATCAAGTAAAGGCTTAGTAGTAATTTATTGGCTGCATTGTTACTATTCTTTCTGTAACACAACCTCTCTTTGGGGCAACTTTTCTCATCGATGATCTTGAGGATCAGCAAGAAAGGATGATTTCACCTCCTGAGTCATCATCCCTACTGAAATCTGGGGGCCCATGGGTGCATGTTTGAACCAAGTCTAGCCAATCAGCCAGTTACTAATCTATTGTTTGAGCAGTCAGTAAAGAGGCCCTTTCTCCTTCTAGGTCCTGGATGCAAAAGCCATTAGTCCTGAGTTTCCAGAGGCTGCTTTGCTACATCCTAGGGAAAGCATTCCTACCCAGCCCACCTAGAACAAAGAAGAGCAAAGGAAAGAGTAAACTCAGAACTCCAGTTCTATTGGAAGACAACTTTGCATATTTGGAACCATGAATTCTTTTGTTCGGCTTTATCTTACTGCTAGTCACTCCTTGGGCTTTCTTGGTGGGTCAGACAGGAAAGAATTCTTCTGCAAATGCGAGAGACCCAGGTTCAATCCCTGAATCAAAAAGAACCCCTGGTGAAGGGAATGGCAACCCACTCCAATATTCTTGCCTGGGGAATTTCATGGACAGAGCCTGGAAGGCTACAGTCTATGGGATCGCAAAGTCTCAGACACAACTCAGACACTAACACTTTCACTCTAGTGCTTAGTTGAGGCAAGACTACTGGAGTGGGTTGCCATTCCCTTCTCCAGTGGATCTTTTGGAGCCAGACACAGATCAAACTCAGGTCTCCTGCATTGAAGGCAGATTCTTTACTGTCTGAGCCACCAGGAAAGCCTTTGGTTTAAGCTAGCCTCCCTCAGGAGAAGGCAATGGCACCCTACTCCGGTACTCCTGCCTGGAGAATCCCGTGGACGGAGGAGCCTGGAAGGCTGCGATCGATGGGGTCACTGAGGGTCGGACACGACAGAGCGACTTTACTTTCACTTTTCAGTTTCATGCATTGGAGAAGGAAATAGCAACCCACTCCAGTGTTCTTGCCTGGAGAATCCCAGGGATGGGGAGCCTGGTGGGCTGCCGTCTATGGGGTCGCACAGTCTGACACAACTGAAGTGACTTAGCAGCAGCAGCAGCCTCCCTCAGGCATTTGTCACTAGCAGTCTCTGCTGCTGCTGCTGCTGCTGCTGCGGCTAAGTTGCTTCAGTCGTGTCCAACTCTGTGGGACCCCATAGACGACAGCCCACCAGGCTCCCCCATCCCTGGGATTCTCCAAGCACGAACACTGGAATGGGTTGCCATTTCCTTCTCCAATGCATGAAAGTGAAAAGTGAAAGTGAAGTCGCTCAGTCGTGTCTGACTCTTCATGACCCCATGGACTGCAGCCTACCAGGCTCTTCCATCCATAGGATTTTCCAGGCAAGAGTACTGGAGTGGGGTGCCATTGCCTTCTCCGAGCAGTCTCTACTCAGTCCTTAACAGTTTTTACTATTAGACTAATGGCAAGATTCATGTCGGTAAGGATTTCAGAATGGAAGTAATATTTCAAATCTCTAAGCTACTATTAACATGTGATAGCAGATTGATTGAGTCATCTTGGAAAGACACTTGGATCTGTGATATATTGAAAATCCTACACTGAAAATAGATTTCTTGACATGCCACAATCCTGAAAGGATTGATGTAGCTTAAGAAGGAAACTGTACAGATAGAAAGATGTTGGCTTTAGGATAAGACTACACTGTGTCCTTACTGTCTTAGACTAGTGCACTACAGGGTGAGACCCCCCACATTACACCTCATTTTATTTCTTCAGTTCAGTTTAGTTGCTCAGTCATGTCTGACTCTGGACCCCTTGGACTGCAGCGTGCCAGGATTCCCTGTCCATCACCAACTCCCAGAGCTTACTCAAGCTCATGTCCATTGAGTCAGTGATGCCATCCAACCAGCTTATCCTCTGTCATCCCCTTCTCCTCCTGCCTTCAATCTTTCCCAGCATCAGGATCTTTTCCAATGAGTCAGTTCTTCACATCAGGTGGCCAAAGTATTGCAGGTTCGGCTTCAGCATCAGTCCTTCCAGTGAATATTCAGGACTGATTTCCTTCAGAATGGACTGGTTGGATCTGCTTGCAGTCCAAGGGACTCTCAAGTTCTTCTCCAACACCACAGTTCAAAATCATCAATTCTTCGGAGCTCAGCTTTCTTTAGAGTCCAACTCTCACATCTGTACTGACTACTGGAAAAACATAGCTTTGACAAGACGGACCTTTGTTGGCAAAGTAATCTCTCTGCTTTTCGATACACTATCTAGGTTGGTCATAGCTTTTCTTTCAAGGAATAAGCATCTTTTTATTTCATGGCTGCAGTCACCATCTGCAGTGATTTTGGAGCCCCCCCCCCAATAAAGTCTCTCCATGTTTATATTTTTACCCCATCTATTTGCCATGAAATGATGAAACTGGATGCCACGATATTAGTTTTCTGAATGTTGAGTTTTAGGCCAGTTTTTTCACTCTCCTCTTTCTTTTTCATCAAGAGGCTCTTTGGTTCTTTGCTTTCTGCCATAACGGTGATGTCATCTGCAAATCTAAGATTATTGATATTTCTCCCATAAGCCTTGATTCCAGCTTGTGCTTCATTCAATCCAGCATTTCACATGATATACTCTGCATATAAGTTTAAAAAACAGGGTGACAATATACAGCCTTGACATGCTACTTTCCCAATTTGAAACCAGTCTGCTGTTCCATGTTTAGTTCTAACTGTTGCTTCTTGACCTGCATACAGATTTCTCAGGAGGCAGGTCAGGTGGTCTGGTATTCCCATCTATTGAAGAATTTTCCAGAGTTTGTTGTAAGCCACACAAATTTAATTCTTTTCTTGCCCCTTTAAGAGCAATGATAGCACACGAACTTTTTCTAGTGTACTTTGTGTTTCATTATTTTTTAATTGTGTATCATTTTTCAAAATTATCATTCTTCCCTAAAGGGAAGAATATCAGCCTTCCCTAAAGGCTCTAAAGTAGGAGATTCTCTACATATCTGATAAAATTAAGGAACCAATGAAAATTTTACAGGATAAAGTTTTTGCTATCCAGACTCACTTAGTTCTCTGAAAAAATGCCATTTGTTTCTTGTTTAAAATATGTCCCAAGTTCACAGAGGGGCAAACACGTGTTTCCAAGTTCCAAACACATTTTTCTTTTTCTAAAAAAAAATGTCAAAAAGAAAAAATATGAGAGAGACCCAATCCTCAAATGCCCAAAACACAAATATAAGAGGGTCTTTTGAATGAGGAAACAGAAACATCTTGAATGTTTCTTGAAAGGCATCTTGAATCAGATAGTTGTTACTCAAGTGTTATTTGAACAAAACAAGGGTAGGTGTGTGTGTGTGTGTGTGTGTGTGTGTGTGTGTTAGTCGCTCAGTCATGTCCCACTCTTTGTGAGCCCATTGACTGTAGCTCACCAGGTCCCACTGTACACGGGATTCTTCAAACAAGAATACTGGAGCAGGTAGTTATTTCCTTCTCCAGGGGATCTTCCCTACCCCAGGATCAAACCCAGGTCTCCAGCATTGCAGGCACAGATTCTCTACATCTGAGTCACTAGGGAAGCACAACAAGGTTCAGTTCAATTCAGTTCAGTTGCTCAGTCGTTACCAACTCTTTGCGACCCCATGAACCACAGCACGCCAGGTCTCCCTGTCCATCATCAATTCCCAGAGTTTACCCAAACCCGTCCATTGAGTCGGTGATGACATCCAATCATGTCATCCTCTGTCGTCCCCTTCTTCTCCTGCCCTCAATCTTTCCCAGCATCAGGGTCTTTTCAAATGAGTCAGCTCTCTGCATCAGGTGGCCAAAGTATTAGTTTCAGCTTCAACATCAGTCCTTCCAATGAACACCCAGGACTGATCTCCTTTAGGATGGACTGGTTGGATCTCCTTGCAGTCCAAGGGACTCTCAAGAGTCTTCTCCAACACCACAGTTCAAAAGCATCAATTCTTTGGCACTCAGCCTTCTTCACAGTCCAATTCTCACATCCACACATGACTACTGGAGAAGCCATAGCCTTGACTAGACAGACCTTTGTTGGCAAAGTAATGTCTCTGCTTTTGAATATGCTCTCTAGGTTGGCCCACTCTAGTATCTTTGCCTGGAGAATCCCAGGGGCAGAGGAACCTGGTGGGCTGCTGTCTATGGGGTTGCCCAGAGTCGAACACGACTGATGCAACTTAACAGCAGCAGCAGCAGCTAAGTTGGTCATAACTTTCCTTCCAAGGAATAAGCGTCTTTTAATTTCATGTCTGCAATCACCATCTGCAGCGATGTTGGAGCCCTCCCAAAATAAAGTCAGCCAGTGTTTCCATTGTTTTCCCATCTATTTGCCATGAAATGATAGAACTGGATGCCATGATCTTAGTTTTCTGAATGTTAAGTTTTAACATTAAACTTAATTTAATTTAATTTAAACATTAAATCCAACAAGGCTACTGGAGTCTAATAAATCCTATGTGATACTCTTTGGGCTGCTCAGCAGGTCATGTGTGGTTCCTTATGGTGTTTCTGATGGCCAAGGAAGGAAAACTCTGAGAGGTTTGGGGATGCCCCAAACCCTTGAGAGTTATAAGTGCCAGGGCTGTGAGCAGATCTGACGCTGCTGCCTCTCCCTCCCCACCATGGCTTCCCCAGGAAGGTCATTCCCAAGTGGATTTACGTGTATTGTCATCTTTGTGGAGTGACTACATCTAACCCCACCATCTCAGAGATGTCCTGCTGCTATATTCATGTATATCCTTCCCAGACTGTCCAAACTTCTTTATGTCTATTTTTCTGAAGGAGAGGGTAAAAAAGACTTCCCTGGTGGTCCAATGGTTAACAATCTGCCTTCCAATGAAAGGAACGTGGGTTCCACCCCTGATCAGGGAGCTAAGATCCCACGTGTAGCAGGACAACTAAGCCTATGCACCGTGACTACTGAGCCCACGCTCTCTAGAGTCTGCACACCACAACCAGAGAAGCTCACACCACAGTGAAGATCCCGAGGGCCACATCCATGACCTAACGCAGCCAAATAAATAATTAAATAGTTTTTAAAAAGACACGGAGTTCATTGTCTCCCACAAGCACACCAAGCACAACTATTTACAGAGCAACTATTGATAAGACCTGAAGACTAGTGAAAAATGTGTTTCCATCAATAAAAATATAAAGCAGGAACCACAGTGAGATCAGTACAAAGGATGGAGGCACATATAGTCAAGACCCATATTCCTTGGTAACATGCATGCAGTCATATCTGACTCTTTACAACCCCATGGACTGTAACCCGCCAGGCTCCTCTATCTGTGGAATTTTCCAGGCAAGAATACTCGAGTGGGTGCTATTTTCTGCTTGGTAGATCACCCACAAACAGAAGGATAATCACAATTGTCGAGATTCTGTACAAGGACTGAGTGGTCCAAGCCCCACATCGGGCTCCCCAGCCCAAGGATCTTGTACCTGGAAGATAAGCGCCCAGAACATATGGCTTCAAAGATCAGTGGGGCTTGTGTATGGGAGAGCTTAGAGGGCCATAGGAAACAGGGACTCTGCACATAAAGGACAAACACAGAATTTCATTCATCAAGACCCAACCCATTGCAGAGACAGTAATTTGAGAGAAGCCTGAATCAGACCAACTTGCTGAACTTGGAGAGCCTCCCAGAGAGGCAGGAGGCAACTTGGACTCTTCCTGGGGGCATAGATGACCGCAGGAACCATTGTCGGAATTTTATTCTACAATGAGGACAAGGGTGCCAACAAGAAACCTTTTGGAGTCCGCCCTTGAGCCTGCTATTGCTATGGGCTAACCCACACACCGGCTCATTGGCACCAGTCCTATAGGACTCCCACCTCCAGACCAAGCATCTAGCCACATAGAGACTCACCCACACCCACCAATGGGCCCAAACCAGCCCCAGCACCCCAGAACCCCAGAGCCAACCATTCCAGGACCTGGCTTTGTATACCAAATGGGTGGTACCAGCCACGGAACTCCTAGGACTCACTTCTAGCTGTGCTGTGACCCAGGCCCCTGTGTTAGAAGATAAGAACCAGCCTTGGGAGCCCTGGGCTTGTAGAGCCAATTACTTCAGGGCCTGGGCCCACCCACCCATGGCTGGCACCATCATCACACGGCAGGGTCTGGCAGACAACAAGGCCAGAGTCAGGGGAAGACCTGCCTACCAATGCACCCCCAGAAGTCAGCCCTGCCGCAGCAGAAAGGTCCACAGAGCCCACCCAGGCGGCACCCAGAGAGCATACAGCTCTAGAGACCAGAGGCTAGTGTATACAACTCTTTTGCAACCCTATGGTCTATAGCCTCCAGGCTCCTCTGTCCACGGAATTTCCCAGGCAAGAATACTGGAGTGGGTTGCCATTTCCTTCTCCAGGGGATCTTCCTGACCCTGGGATCGAACCCACATTTCTTCCACTTGCAGGTAGATTTCCTTTATCACTGAGCCACGTGATGAAATATATCTAATCCCTATGTTGTTCATCGAGAACTAGCATAGTATCATAGGTCAATTACACTCTAACTAGAAAAAAAAAAGTCCCAAGTTCCCATGTTACTTAATCATGAAAAGAGGTTCTCCTTCTTTCTTTAATTACTTTTAAGATTAGGTAATTACATTTACCAAAATAGCCTTTAAAATAATTGAAAGATTTAAGTTTGTGGAAATATAACTTGGTAAATAAGCATATTATTTTTATAGAATATTGCTTAATTTTTAAGTAAGAAAAGAAAGGTGTAAAATGTGACAATAGAGAAGGGTAAGCAGATTTTTATGACCTTAAATGAATAAAGAATAGTCAAGTTATTGGAATATAAAAGAAGTAACATATGTTCGGCATATTGCTGTTTATGGAATGACTTAGCATCTAGCACCATCAGTGTCTATTTTTTATAATCAGTATTTTCAAAATGCAAGATTAAAATTGAAAGTTTATGTCTTTTCCCTTGAGTTATTTTCTTTTGCAGGGCTGGTAGTGGGAGAATTATGGCAGCATTTTGTTTCCAGTCTGCTTTTAAATGGTTGTAGTTTTTATAACAATAACAAAACTTTGAAGCATCAGTACCTTCAAAAGCTATCATCTCCTCAAGAGCTGACAAGCTCAAATTGGAGTTTTCATGACCCCACCTGGAGCAGGCAATAGCTGAAACAACATGCAAACTGTTTCTAGTAGGAATATGAATTACTTATGCATTTTCATGCTAATCTTTTAAAGACAGAATTTCTGAGATTAGATAGGAATAGGCCCTTATTCCGTGAGGGAAAGTGTGTGAAAGTGCTAGTCACTCAGTTGTGTTCGACTCTGCAACACCATGGACTGTAACCTGTCAGGCTCCTCTGTCCACGGAATTTTCCAGGCAAGAATACTTAAGGAGGTTGCCGTTTCCTCCTCCAAGGGACCTTCTCGACCCAGAGATTGAACCTGGGCAGATTCTTTACCATCTGAGCCACTGGAAAAGCCTTCCTTACTGCGTATTGGACATTTCTAAACCAGGGCTGAAGGAATGTTTGAAGCTTAAGCTCATCTTAGTGTAATGCAGGTTTGACACCAAGAATGGAATCACACACAGTGTCATAGATGAAAGAGACAGTTCCTAATTATCTGCTTTAAACTTTTCTTTCCCAGATAAGCTGATTTTCACAAATGGTGGCAGTCAAGAGCATGGACTCTGGAAGGAAAATCTGGAGACAGATCTGATCTTTGCTAACCCTAGTGATGTGATCCTGGCAAAAGAGTCTACTTTTCATTTCGCTTTCCAGTTACATGAAGATACTGAAGTCACAGTAATGATTGTATAGGGATTAAACAAGGAAATTTGTAAAATGGGTAGCAAAAGTAATTGATGTGACTGCTGCTAGTATTGAGGGCTTCCCAGATGGTGCTGGGGTAAAGAACTCACCTGCCAATGAAGGAGAGGTAAAGGATGTGGGCTTGATACCTGGGTTGAGAAGATCCCCTGGAGAAGGACACAGCAACCCACTCCAGTATTCATGCTTGGAGAATCTCATGGACAGAGGAACCTGGTGGGCTACAGTCCATGGGGTTGCAGAAGTGTCAGACGCTACTTAGCAACTAAACACTAACAACAGAGTTATCTGCCCTAACAAGTACAATGCCAGAGTAAAGACTAGTAGAAGTCATAGTCAAGTGCTGGTCCAAGTGACTCCAGTGAAATGTTTTGTCCACTAATCAACTCAAGGCTGGATTTCTGAACAAACATACACCTGGTTTAATGGATTCCTTGAAACTTTATGTTTAATGCTGTAGCATAGTAAGGTGGGCTGTATTAAAGTTAAGGAAATAGTTGTTAGAACAGTCAGCTCTCCCCTAAACCCACTCAGTTGGCATAGTAGTCTATATCTGTTGTGATAGGCAAATATGAGTTCTTGTGGTTTCTGAGGGTAGGGTTGCCTGTGTTTACTCTGTGAGGTTGGGGAGTTATTCAGGAGCCCAGGGCATGGCAACCCACTTCTTGCCTGGAGAATCCCAAGGACAGAGCAGTCTGGTGGGCTATAGTCCATGGGCTCACAAAGAGTCAGACACGACTGAAGTGACTTTGCACACACAGCACACACTTAGGAACCCAGGCCAGAGAAGGAGCCTCCGTCGTCTTAAGCATGTGGCTTCCCAGGACATCCTGATGTCTGAAACTCATCAGCTGGGTCCTTCTTACTCTCTCCTCCTAGAAGTGAACACATCATTTGCACTGGAATTCTGCTGGCGTGAGCCAATTACATGGCCCCACCGCTAGGAATAGAAAACCTGTCTTCCAACTCTGCCCTGTGAAACAGAGCACGCCTCTTTCTTGCAGAGCTAGTCTTTCTGTGCCACAGGCGAGCAATGTGTTTGGAATGAAAAGAAGAAAATAAGTTTCAAGCGGTCATTCAACGGGCCTGCTCTCACTTTATCTCCAGTCAAGAGAGGGCAGAGAAGATGGGCAGAACCCGCCGTGTGGGCTCACAGGAGTTAGCCAGGCATCGGCAAGTGTTTTCCTTTCTGCTAAAGTTATGGGACTGGCTGTTTGCTGCCTTCCAGCTGACGCTGAGGGAATGCTGCATCATCACAGGCCAGTTAACCGCTGAGTTTATCCCAGAGTGTCTAAGTTTGATGAAACTCACAATAAGAGTCTAGGAACAAAGGCTGGAGCAAGCCCTATTACCAGAAGTTTTCAGAGTAATGAACAGGCTTGAACAGAAACTGCAGGGTGGCTGCAATGAAAACCCCTCTGAAAACTGTGTTCCAGGAACTGTAAGAGAAAATAGTGAATTTCACATCTTTTATGAACAACTCACAACCATGTGGGATTGATCAAAACTGTCCCCTAGTTGCTTTTCCTAGGAAAATGCTAGAATTGGCCATTAAGTCTGTCTTTGCTTTGCTTCCCTCCCTAGATGGTATCCTATTTTTTTTTTTCATGTTTTAAATTAATTATTGTTTTTTTCTGATAAGGGAGCCTAAAACATAACCCTCTGGGGTGGGGGGGGTAGAATAGCTAGAGTTAGGTAAACACATTCATTTATGAACTCATTCATTCATTCATTCCTATATTCATCACATGTTTACTGAATATCTACTGTATGCCAGGTTTGTTGTTGTTTAGTTATTTAGTCATTTAGTAGTGTCCAATTCTTTGAGACTGCATGGACTATAGCCCGCCAGGATCCTCTGTCCATGGGATCTCCCAGGCAAGAATTCTGGAGTGGGTTGCAATTTTCTTCTCCAGGGGATCTTCTCAACCCAGGGACTGAATCCGTGTTTCCTCCATGGGCAGGCAAATTATTTACCACTGAGCCCCAGGAAAGCCCACTGTGTGTGAGGTACTACATTAATATTGGGAAAATAAAGATGATAATAGTGATAAAACAATACTAGCATCAGCAGTGTCTAATATTTATGGAGGACCTACTATTTGTCAGGCATTATGTTAAAAGTGTTATAAGCATTTGATCCTTACATGCAGTATGAATCCTTTACATAACTAAGAAATCCAAGTTTTAATGAGGTTAAGATCCAGATAATGGTCAGAAGAGCAGGATTTAAAATCATATTTGCTTGACTCTGAGTATTGGTACTAACCAATATTCAGTAAAACACTGTTGAGAAAAGCAAGCTTAAGGGGCTATATGGCTTTTGTCTAGCACTATCTTATAGGCTAGAAGGCATGGGGGATAAATGTAATTAAAATAAATATTACAAGAGCTCAAATATTACTGCTCATCAGATCAGATCAGTCGCTCAGTCGTGTCCGACTCTTTGCGACCCCATGAACTGCAGCACACCAGGCCTCCCTATCGATCACCAGCTCTCGGAGGTCACTCAGACTCACATTCATCGAGTCAGTGATGCCATCCAGCCATCTCATCCTCTGTCGTCCCCTTCTCCTTCCACCCCCAATCCCTCCCAGCATCAGAGTCTTCTCCAATGAGTCAACTCTTGGCATGAGGTGGCCAAAGTACTGGAGTTTCAGCTTTAGCATCATTCCTTCCAAAGAAATCCCAGGGCTGATCGCCTTCAGAATGGACTGGTTGGATCTCCTTGCAGTCCAAGGGACTCTCAAGAGTCTTCTCCAACACCACAGTTCAAAAGCATCAATTCTTCGGCACTCAGCCTTCTTCACAGTCCAGCTCTCACATCCATACATGACCACAGGAAAGACCATAGCCTTGACTAGGCAAACCTTTGTTGGCAAAGTGATGTCTCTGCTTTTGAATATGCTGTCTAGGTTGGTCATAACTTTCCTTCCAAGGCGCAAGCGTCTTTTAATTTCATGGCTGCAGTCACCATCTGCAGTGATTTTGGAGCCCAGAAAAATAAAGTCTGACACTGTTTCCACTGTTTCTCCATCTATTTCCCATGTAGTGATGGGACCAGACGCCATGATCTTCATTTTCTGAATGTTGAGCTTTAAGCCAACTTTTTCACTCTCCACTTTCACTTTCATCAAGAGGCTTTTTAGTTCCTCTTCACTTTCTGCCATAAGGGTGGTATCATCTGCATATCTGAGGTTATTGATGTTTCTCCCGGCAATCTTGATTCCAGCTTGTATTTCTTCCAGTCCAGCATTTCTCATGATGTACTCTGCATATAAGTTAAATAAACAGGGTGACAATATACAGCCTTGACGTACTCCTTTTCCTATTAGGAACCAGTCTGTTGTTCCATGTCCAGTTCTAACTGTTGCTTCCTGACCTGCATACAGATTTCTCAAGAGGCAGATCAGGTGGTCTGGTATTCCCATCTCTCTCAGAATTTTCCACAGTTTATTGTGATCTACACAGTCAAAGGCTTTGGCATAGTCAATAAAGCAGAAATAGATGTTTTTCTGGAACTCTCTTGCTTTTTCCATGATCCAGCGGATGTTGGCAATTTGATCTCTGGTTCCTCTGCCTTTTCTAAATCCAGCTTGAACATCAGGAAGTTCACGGTTCACATACTGCTGAAGCCTGGCTTGGAGAATTTTGAGCATTACTTTACTAGCGTGTGAGATGAGTGCAATTGTGCAGTAGTTTGGGCACTCTTTGGCACTGCCTTTCTTTGGGATTGGGATGAAAACTGACCTTTTCCAATCTTGTGGCCACTGCTGAGTTTTCCAGATTTGCTGGCATATTGAGTGCAGCACTTTCACAGCATCATCTTTCAGGACTTGGATTAGCTCCACTGGAATTCCATCACCTCCACTAGCTTTGTTCGTAGTGATGCTTTCTAAGGCCCATTTGACTTCACATTCCAGGATGTCTGGCTCTAGGTCAGTGATCACACCATCATGATTATCTGGGTCATGAAGCTCTTTTTTGTACAGTTCTTCTGTGTATTCTTGCCACCTCTTCTTAATATCTTCTGCTTCCGTTAGGTCCATACCATTTCTGTCCTTTATCGAGCCCATCTTTGCATGAAATGTTCCTTTGGTATCTCTGATTTTCTTGAATAGATCCTTAGTCTTTCCCATTCTGTTGTTTTCCTCTATTTCTTTGCATTGATCGCTGAAGAAGGCTTTCTTATCTCTTATTGCTATTCTTTGGAACTCTGCATTCAGATGTTTATATCTTTCCTTTCTCCTTTGCTTTTCGCTTCTCTTCTTTTCACAGCTGTTTGTAAGGCCTCCCCAGACAGCCATTTTGCTTTTTTGCATTTCTTTTCATTGGGGATGGTCTTGATCCCTGTCTCCTGTACAATGTCACGAACCTCATTCCATAGTTCATCAGGCACTCTATCTATCAGATCTAGGCCCTTAAATCTATTTCTCACTTCCACTGTATATGCTCATTTTTACTGCTCATGACTACCCATAAAAGTTTACATCTGGAATCTGATCCAAAACATAACTTGGATGATTGTGTTGTGTTGTTAGTATGTGTCTAGCTTCCCAAATAAGCCCACATATCTTTACCATCTTGTACAGTGATAGGCACATAGTAGGGAGTCAGTAGATGCTGAGTAACTGAATGAAAGGAGAAATTGGGAAAACAAAGACTGAAGTTATTAATTCTACTTGGGGGAATCAGAGAAAGCTTCATGGTGACATTTGAGCATATTTTTCAAGGATGAGTAGTTGTGAATCAAACTATTTGTATTGTGGGAGGCTGGTGGATGTTACTGAACCTTTAAAAGAGAAGACCAACAGCTCATGGAAAGCATAGAACTATGCCAATGCTTTGCATCCTTAGGAGACAGTAAGAATGCCCATTTGGCTTGCTATTATAGGAGTATCAGAATATGATACAGGAATTATGTAAAACGATGATGAGAATGAAGCCATAATGGGAGAAACTGGGCAGAGGACAAAGGTGGGAAGAGTGTTCTTGAGGAAGCCGGGAGGAGTGGGATTGAGGAAGCCGGGAGGAGTGGGATTTAGTGCACAACGCAGGTTAGCTTGCCAGTTCATGATGACAGAAAACGCGGCGGTCAAATATGTGCAAAGAGGCTAGTGACAAACAAAGCTGATGATGGAAGTCTGTGTGCCTTGTTGTTAATTTCTTCAAATTTTCTTAGTTAAGTGGAATTAACTTCAGGGGAAGCCAAAGTGTCTAAAGTGTTAGAATGAGGTGATTTATCTGACACAAGCTATTGCTGATCACTCTTCGTGTCTTCTGCTCTTCCAGGCCTTTCACGTATTCCAGGTTTATTCATTCCCAAGTTTCACTGTCCATTTCCAGCGAGCTGGTTTTGCAAGACTTTTTCTACTGATGACTAGCCATCAGGCCTGTCTGATAAAGTTTGCTGAGTCAATAGGCCGTGCAGTGGACTAAAAGTCTCAGTGCCTAAGAACAACAGTTTACTTCTCATTCATGTCACAGATCCATCGGGCGTTGTGGGGGAATCTCTGCTCCTCCTGGTCATGACGCACCCAGGCAGACAGAAACGCCTCCTCGTCACATACTTGCACACTTGTAGAGGAGAGAAAACAGAACATGTCATGTGAGGCATGCCCTGGCTCCGGAAGTTTCCCTGTAGATATGACACACGCACCTCCGGTTCACTTTATCTGCTGTAACAAGCCATCACACCCTGCCTGAGTTCTACTAGCTGAGCAAGTGTGATTTTCCCACCAGAAGAGAAAGTCATACATGGGGCAAATAGTGACACAGACATTCACAGCTGGTAGCCTCCAGGAATGCTAGAGCAAGGTGGGAACCATATGTTCCCTCCTCTGAAACCTGGATATGGCATGATTTTTAACAATGAAAGCAAGTTTTCAACTAAATTCTGACAAATGATATGTATTGGCAAATAGGTTCTCAAACTGGCAAAATAGACTTTGCTTGGTAAGTTTGGGAAATTTCTGTTCTCTGGCTTTGGACATCCTGACAGGTGAGTGCCTAGAATGGAAATTTCACTTCAAGACAGATGTTGTGATGAGTCCACTGACCCAACAGTCACTGCTATTGTTGGGTCAGGTTATTGAGACCATTGGCACCCTGGAGCTCTGGACCAGAGGGGCTGCCGTCAGCGTGTGCGTCTGCCAGAATACCTGAACACTTACACTTCATTTTCACACAAGAGTGGTAAAGTGAAGTGAAATGAAAGTTGCTCAGTGGTATACAACTCCTTGTGACCCCATGGACCCCATGGAATTCTCCAGGCCAGAACACTAGAGTGGGCAGCCTTTCCCTTTTCCAGGGCATCTTCCCAACCCAGGGATCAAACCCAGGTCTCCCACATTGCAGGCAGATTCTCTCAGTAGCTGAGCCACCAGGGAAGCCCCAAGGGTGGTGAACAACATTTAATTATCCTAATCAAAGCCAAGTCTTTCACATCACTTATACTTTATGAATCAAATTGTTTTAAGAATGCTTTAAGCTAACTATGTCTTCTTCTGTTGATTTCTATAAATCACCATGTGTTGATTTCTATAAATCACCATATATACATCACCATGTATAAAACCAATAACCAGTGGGAGCCTACAACAGTATCCTGACTATTAACAACACAATTAATAATTCCTCAGTATATTGCAATGCCCAATCCTTATTCACATTCTTCTATCCCAAGAATGTCTTTGTTTCTATTCTGTGAAAATCAAGATACAAAGCAAAACTCTGTCACATCTCACGTTTTTTCCAGTGTTCAACAGTCCCTTTGGCAATGGCATCTGCCTTGATGAAGAATGCATGATCATTGTTTTGTAGAATGCTACACCTTTTAAACTTACCTGAATGTATCTTCATGATGCTATTTGGTTTATGTAATAATTATCTGCTGCTGTGTAACAAATTATCCTGAAACTCAGCCTCTTCAATGACAAACATGTATTACTTCACGGGTTCTTTGCTTCTGACTCAGAGTCTCACACTGGACTACAATTAAGTTATCAACTGAGACTGCAGTCACTTCAAGCCTGGACTAGGGGAGGAATCCCTTCCAAGTTCACACACTTGAATGCTGACGGGATTCAGTTCCTCCTGGGCTATTCAGGCTTAGAGTCTCCGGTCCTGGGTGGCTGCTGGCAGGAGAAATGCCTCAGTTCCTCGTTGTGTAGTCTTCCTTGCATGACAACTCGCACCTTGGCATCTGTTTCCATGAGAGCAAGAAAGTGAGAGAGCAAGCAATAGAGGACAAGCAAAAAGGAAGGTAGATTTTTAAAAATTTTCATTTGTTTATTTAATTTCGGCTGTTCTGGGTCTTCATTGCCACGTGCAGGCTTTCTTTAGTTGCAGTGGGGACTGCTCTTCCTTGCGGTTCTCAGGTTTCTCTTCTTTCTGGGCACAGGCCCTAGAACACGGACTCAATAGCTGCAACGCACAGCTTTGTTGCTCCGAGGCTTGTGGGATCTTCCCAGACCAGGAGCTGAATCCACGTCCCCAGCATTGGCAGGTGGCTTCCTAACTACTGGGCCAACAGGGAAGTCTTAGATGCTTTTCTTTTTTAGATATATTTGATTCACAATATTGGGTTCGTTCTGTGGGTATAGTACAGTGATGCAATTATTTATTTGAACATTTGTTTCTTCTTCTTTAGATCATCTTGCTTTATAAGTTATCATAAAGTACTGAGTATATTTCCCTACGCTATACAGTAGGTCCTTGAGAAAGAAAGAGAAGTCTCTCAGTCGTGTCTGACTCTTTGCGGCCCCATGGACTGTAGCCCACCAGGCTCCTCTGTCCATGGGATTCTCCAGGCCAGAATACTGGAGTGGGTTGCCATTTCCTTCTCCAGGGGATCTTCCCAACCCAGGGATCAAACCCAGGTCTCCTGCACTGCAGGCAGACGCTTTGTCCTCTGAGCCACCAGGGAAGGGTTAGGTCCTTGAGAAGCTAGATGCTTTTTGTAACCTAGTCTCAGAAATGACAACCCTTTGTTGAGTTCCATTCAACAGAAGTGTGTCACTGAATCCAGGCCATACTCAAGGGAAGGGAATGAAGATATGGACACCAGGAAGTGCAAATATTGAGAGCAGACTACTTTATCATTGGTAATCCTTGTAAAATGAAAGTTAAATGTAGAAACTTAATTAGATTGATGATGAATATTTTTAACACAAAAATAGGAAGGATAATGGTTTATACTTTGTATTGTATGACACCTGGAATAAATATATAATCATCCCACTATGACCAAAACTAAAATTGATCCCTGAATAGAGGTAACGGCAGCTTGATTCCTCCATGGTAAAATTATATTTCTCTTTTTCGACCAGAATGTGATTGGTGGATTTTATCTTGGTATCACATAACTGTCCATCCACAAAGGGTTTAACACTGTATGCCCATGATTGCAAAGCATGTTTTTGCTTTTCAACTCATAATAGTCATTCTGTATTTCTATCTGAACCTCGGTCAAATAGATCTTTCCCTTTTGACAAAGACTATTCAGTTATCCTGAAGCATAGCACTTATCAGATGGACAAGAAAAATGTTCATTTTTTTTTCTTCCCTCTAAACTTAGTTTTCAGTACCCAGAGTTGACTGATGTCTAAATGCACATCTCTAATCAACTCTGTCCCATCAATATTCCTCATTCAATGTGGTCTGTAATAGTTCTCTGGGAAAAATGATTAAGTTTTACCACCTTTTTTATTTGTTTCACGCTTTTACTGAAATTCCCTTCAGTGTCTGTGTTCCACAGGGCACTTTCCTTAACAAGTCTTATGTAGCCCATATAAGTATGTACTCAACCCATTTAATGCCACCTTTCTGCTGTGGCATTCCCAAGATGTATCTGAAACAGTTTGATTGTATCATTTATTGGATGCTGGATTGACTCCTGCAATTTTATAATGTTCTAATCCTAATATTCGGTTCCAGCTTGCTCCATCACCCCAGTCCCATTTATGTACATCTGGCCTGGCCAACTCATGTTCTTTTATATGGCCTCAACAATTATTTAGATGACCAATATTCACTAAAGCATGCATGCCAGAGGTATGGTACGCCTGCCAAGAAATCATCCCTGCAAAACTGCAGGACGGTCTGTTGTAAAATTGCCCTAAAATTGATATCTTTATGTTTATTGTTATGAGATTTTGTCTTTTTTTTTTTTTTTTTTTTGGAGCTTTGTTGAAAATCTAAATATGAGGTTCCCTCTCTAGACCAATCTAACACTTGAAACAGACTAGAATATGACAAGCAGAATCCATGTGTGAGAAGATTCTTACAAATTCTCTGCAACTTGGTAAATCTCTATTGGTGGTACCCTGGGTCACAAGGAAAGGACTTCACAGAGAGCTGAGATTTCCAAGAAATCCTGATTCCATCACAGTCCCACTCTACCATGCCACATGTCACGGTACCTTTAAATGACAACTATAAAATATGGGTTAAATATCTAAGTAATCTGAGACTGTTAGAGACCTGTAAATGAAATGATGTGAATACTATATACCTTGTTTCTACACTAAAATTATTTAACTTCATGAATTTTAGCTGTAACAATCCTATTCTCAAAAGTATTTTAATACAGAATATGGCCTTTTTGTCTAGTCAGTCCTGAAAGTCGTATGTTCCTGAAATAAACTAGTATAAATTTTGTCCTGTGAATAAACGGGTATCAGATCAGATCAGATCAGTCACTCAGTCGTGTCCAACTCTTTGCGACCCCATGAACCGCAGCACGCCAGGCCTCCCTGTCCATCACCAGCTCTCGGAGGTCACTCAGACTCACATCCATCAAGTCAATGAGGCCATCCAGCCATCTCATCCTCTGTCGTCCCCTTCTCCTCCTGCCCCCAATCCCTCCCAGCATCAGAGTCTTCTCCAATGAGTCAACTCTTCGCATGAGGTGGCCAATAAAGGGGTATACTTGGGGTTTAATACTCCTTCTACATTTAAGAATGGCTTTCACACCCATGATAATGCCACAAAAATAATAGTGGTTTACACCAATCTTAATTTTTTTTCTCATTATAAGTGCCATGATCAAAGTGGGGAGTGGAGGCCAATTGTCTTTCAAAGATCCTCACCTACTGATCTGTTAGCCAAATTTCTGTCACAGGCATCATCATTAACACAATCCCTAGAGGAATTTTCCATTTATTTCCATTATATATGTTAAGATTAGATTCCTATGATCTATTTACTAATTAGAAGGATCTGGATGAAGCATTCGGAGAAGGCAATGGCAACCCACTCCAGTACTCTTGCCTGAAAACTCCCATGGACGGAGGAGCCTGGTGCTGCAGTCCATGGGGTTGCGAAGAGTCAGACACGACTGAGCGACTTCACTTTGACTTTTCACTTTCATGCATTGGAGAAGGCAATGGCAGCCCACTCCAGCGTTCTTGCCTGGAGAATCCCAAGGACGGAGGAGCCTGGGAAGCTGCCGTCTACGGGGTCGCACAGAGTCGGACACGACTGAAGCGACTTAGCAGCAGCAGCAGATGAAGCATTTCTGCATCTGAATATGATTTTTTCTTTTTAAAATAACACCACCTTCTTCAGCATGCTGTGTGTGTGCTCATTGGTTCAGTTGTGCCTAACTCGTTGAGAAAAAATGGACTGTATTCCATGAGGTTCTTCTGTCCGTGGGATTCTCCAGGCAAGAATACTGGGGTAGGATGTCATTTCCTCCTCCAGGGGATCTTACCAACCCAGAGACTGAGCCTGTCTCCTGTGTCTCTGCTTTGGCAGGCGATTCTTCACCACTGCCACCTTCTTCAGGCCCCTGCTCAATCTTCTCTTCAATATTTCCATTCACAAGCCATCATCCCATATATTTCACATCAGTGTGTATATGTGTATTGTCCATCTCCTACTCACTAGAATATGACTTCCACCAGGCAGGGATTTTTGTCTTTTCCTCCATGTTTAGCTCCCAGTGCCTAGAAAAGTTCCTGGCTCATAGATCAGCATGCAGTATACTTTTTAGGTAAAAGAAAGTGTTGAATAAGTAAATAGGAATATATAATACTGTTTTTATCAAAATGGAGTGAGATTTTAACATAGCAGGCTCTGAAATCCCCTATTTCTAACATAAGGTGGTTTCTGGTTTAATGTCTATTTACATAATAAAATCACTTTTGAAAATAGTACTCAGAGTTGCTGAATTTCTTTAGCATTTGTCTTAAATCATTTCTTTTTAACTTTTGACTTGCTAATGATCCTGACCTTTCCATTTCTAATACAAAAGTTACCTCTGGATTACTCTATGACTTGAAGGAGACCTAACATCCCAAACAGTACAAACCTTAAGATTACAAAAGGTATGAAATTCGGCTAGCAAATTAGAATCAGCAGCAAATAATATTTTGCTCCCTGACTGAAAAGCACAGAATTTTTACACTGGTTCATGGGATGAGACTTATTTTTGATAAAGAACTAATCAGTAGAGTGTTCTTGACAAATTTTTATAACATATGAAGTTTGTTTTCTTCAACATGTAGGATTTGTTCACAAAGAATAGATAACAAAACTAGTTGCTGTGCTTATACAAACACCTGTATTATTGGTGGTGTTTGTGATGAAGATAGAACTGGGGCATTGATGTCAGTAACACTGCATCCGGGTCATCATATTACCAAGGGAATATTTGTATATACAGCTTTAGCAATTGTTACATAAGTCACCACAGAAAAAGTAATCCAGTTTAAGTACCCACAAACATAGGAATATAGTAACTTTGGGGTTAGAGTCATTCATCAAAAATGAAGAATTTCTCAATGAGTCGCAAATGTTGCTAAGAGATACTGTTACTATCACAACCATTCTCAAAAGTCAGCATCCCATTTATCCCAAAACGACAGTGTCAAATTTTACCACTCTACCTTATCCATGTTTTCCTTAGGGTGTTAATCTTCACTGTGCGGAAACTGTCTGGTCTCAGTTGAATATTATTTCTGCTTCTGCCTCTAGCACTAGTATTTCAGTTGTATTGTCATTTCCTTGGCAAACCTCTGTGTGCCTGTGTGTTTGAGTTTGTACACGATGTAACAGTAGAATTAGAGAGTACCTCTCATTGGGCGGTGGCACCCCACGCCAGTACTCTTGCCTGGCAAATCCCCATGGATGGAGGAGCCTGGTGGGCTGCAGTCCATGGGGTCGCTAAGAGTCGGACACGACTGAACGACTTCCCTTTCACTTTTCACTTTCATGCATTGGAGAAGGAAATGGAAATCCACTCCAGTGTTCTTGCCTTGAGAATCCCAGGGACGGGGGAGCCTGGTGGGCTGCTGTCTATAGGGTCACACAGAGTCAGACATGACTGAAGCGACTTAACAGCAGCAGCAGCTGGTTGGTCTTGCTCTAATGGACAGGATTTAATGCAATCTAAATAATTCTTCTACTTTCTTGAGCCAGTTAGTTTTATTGTGAAAAGATTAATTCTTCAAAATACCTAGTCATTAACTGGGGAAAATGCCACTGAAGCATATTGACTAGAAACAAAATCACTTTTACCGGCAGACTTATAGATCTTTTGGTGGTGGTGATTTGCTTACTAAGTTGTGTCTAATTCTTGCGATAATGCCATACTCCTCTCTCCATGGGATTCTCCAGGCAAGAATACTGGAGTGGGTTGCCATTTCCTTCTCCAGGGGATCTTCCCAACCCAGGGATAAAACTCACATCTCCTGCACGACAGGCAAGTACTTTCTTTACTCCATAGATCTTTTGGACATTAGTAAAAAATGTTATTTGTGAGAGCAAATAGTATCCCTCTGAGGGCCTTTCACTTGAATCCCTAACACAGAGTTGAAACACATGCCCATTTCCTGTTAAACTCAGGACCCAAGTGTTTTCTTAAGTTTCTTTCAATAGAAATTCCACCTCTATAACATCAAGGTTACTTCATAAGGGTGTGAAAAACCCATTGACTATCCGTGTCACTCACCCATTCCAGCCTGGTTTTTGTCCTACAAGGAGTTGTCATGGCTGGATTCCAATATCAGAGCCTCTATATCTTGCACAGAGCTTTTCCAACTCTCTTGATTTTGTTTCAATCGTAACTGAGGAACAAATGCAGCACCCTCACCCCCACCCCCCCAATTAGGAGCCAGTGACAAGTGAGAAGACATGGACTTTGCTGCATTTAACAAAGGTCCTGTTTAACCCACTTAGCAGTGGTTTCTGGGAATCAACCCTCTGGCACTTTGCCTTCAGGTTTATCTTAAACTTTGACACAAATTTATTGCACTGAGTTATTCACTACTGCCTTTTTTAAACTTCATATATAAGTTCATATATGAACTTCATATAAAGTTCATATAATCCCATTTCTTGCCCGGTACTCACTTAAAAAATGACTGAAAAATTAAATATATCATTGTCCTTACATATCTGTGAAAATGTCTTAGGATGGCTCTATCTCAAATGGTGATAGGCAATTTTAAATAGTTTTTATTCAGTCCTATCACTTCATGGCAAATAGATGGGGAAGAAATGGAAAAAGTGACAGACTTCATTTTCTTGGACTCCAAAATCACTGCAGATGGTGACTGCAGCCATGAAGTTAAAAGACACTCGCTCCTTGGAAGAAAAGCTATGACCAACCTAGACAACATATTAAAAAGCAGAGATATCACTTTGCCAACAAAGGTCTCTAAAAGTCAAAGTTATGTTTTTTTCCAGTAGCCAGGTAAAAATGTGAGAGTTGTCACTGTTTCCATTGTTTCCCCATCTATTTGCCAGGAACTGATGCCATGATCTTAGTTTTCTGAATGTTGAGTTTTAAGCCAACTTTTTCACTCTCCTCTTTCACTTTTATCAAGAGGCTCTTTAGTTCTTCTTCACTTTATGCCATAAGGGTGGTGTCATCTGCATAGCTGAGGTTATTGATATTTCTCCCGGAAATCTTGATTCAGCTTGTGCTTCACCCAGTCCAGCATTTTTCATGATGTACTCTGCATATAAGTTAAATAAGCAGGTTGTACTCTGAATATAAGTTAAGCAGATTTCTCAGGAGGCAGGTCAGGTGGTTTGGTACTCCCATCTCTTTAAGAATTTTCCAGAGTTTGTTGTGATCCACACAAAGGCTTTGGCATAGTCAATAAAGCAAAAGTAGATGTTTTTTTGGAACTCTCTTGTTTGTTAGATGATCCAGCAGATGTTGGCAATTTGATCTTTGGTTCCTCTGCCTTTTCTAAACCCAGCCTGAACATCTGGAAGTTCATGGTTCATGTATTGTTGAAGCCTGGCTTGGAGAATTTTGAGCATTACTTTGCTAGCGTGTGAGATGAATGCAGTTGTGTGGTAGTTTGAACATTCTTTGTCATTGCTCTTCTTTGGGATTGGAATGAAAACTGACCTTTGCCAGTCGTGTGGCCACTGCTGAGTTTTCCAAATTTGCTGGCATATTGAGTGCAGCACTTTCCTGGCATCATCTTTTAGGATTTGAAATAGCTCAACTATTTGAGTCCATCACCTCACTCGCTTTGTTCGTAGTAATGCTTCCTAAGGCCCACTTGATTTCACATTCCAGAATGTCTGGCTTTAGGTGAGTGATCACACCATCGTGATTATCTGGGTCATGAAGATCTTTTTTGTACAGTTCTTCTGTGTATGCTTGCCACCTCTTCTTAATGTCTTCTGCTTCTGTTGCTGCTTCTGCTGCTGCCAAGTCGCTTCAGTCATGTCCAACTCTGTGCGACCCCAATAGACGGCAGCCCACCAGGCTCCCCTGTCCCTGGGATTCTCCAGGCAAGAACACTGGAGTGGGTTGCCATTTCCTTCTCCAATGCATGAAAGTGAAAAGTCAAAGTGAAGTCGCTCAGTCATGTCCGACTCTTAGCGACCCCATGGACTGCAGCCTACCAGGCTCCTCCATCCATGGGATTTTCCAGGCAAGAGTACTGGAGTGGGGTGCCATTGCCTTCTCCGTCTGCTTCTGTTAGGTCCATACAATTTCTCTCCTTTATTGTACCCTTATTTGTTTGAAATGTTCCCTTGGTATCTCTAATTTTCTTTTTTTTTTTTTTTCATTTTTTTTTTATTTTGCTTAACTTTACAATATTGTATTGTTTTTACAATACATCAAGATGGTTCCACCGCCAGTATACACGTGTTCCCCATCCTGAACCCTCCTCCCTCTCCCCTCCCCACACCATCCCTCCAGGTTGTCCCAGTGCTCCAGCCCCAGGCATTTGTAATTGGGCATCGTACCTGGACTGACGACTCGTTTCAGATATGATATTATACATATTTCAATGCTATTCTCCCCAGTCATCCCACCCTCTCTCGGCCCCAGAGTTCAAAAGTCTGTTCTATACATCAGTGTCTCTTTTGCTGTCTCGTAAATAGGGTTATTTTTACCATCTTTCTAAATTCCATATATATGCGTTAGTATACTATATTTGTGTTTTTGTTTCTGGCTTACTTCACTCTGTATAATAGGCTCCAGTTCCATCCACCTCCTTAGAACTGATCCCTCTTCTTTCCCATTTTATTGTTTTCCTCTATTTCTTTTCACTGATCAGTGAGGAAGGCTTTCTTGTGTCTCCTTGTTATTCTTTGGAACTCTGCATCCAAATGGGTATCTCTTTCCTTTTCCCCTTTGCATATAGCTTCTCTTCTTTCCTCAGCTATTTGTAAGGTTTCCTCAGGCAACTGTTTTGCCTTTTTGCATTTCTTCTTCATGGGGATGGTCTTGATCACTGCCTCCTGTACAATGTCATGAACCCCCTCCATCCATAGTTCATCAGGTATGCTATTAGATCAAATCCCTTAAATCTATGTGTCATTTCCACTGTATAATCATAAGGGGTTTGATTTAGGTCATACCTGAATGGTCTAGTGGTTTTCCCTACTTTCTTCAATTTAAATCTGAATTTGGCAATAAGGAGTTCATGGTCTGAGCCACAGTCAGCTCCTGGTCTTGTTTTTGCTGACTGTATAGAGCTTCTCCATCTTTGGCTGCAAAGAATATAATCGATCTGATTTCAGTGTTGACCATCTAGTGATGTCCATGTATAGAGTCTTCTCTTGTGTTGTTGGAAGAGAGTGTTTGCTATGATCAGTGAATTCTCTTGGCAAAACTCTGTTAGCCTTTGCCCTGCTTCATTCTGTACTCCAAGGCCAAATTTGCCTATTACTCCAGGTGTTTCTTGAGTTCCTACTTTTGCATTCCAGTCCCCTGTAATGAAGAGGATATCTTTCTTGGGTGTTAGTTCTAGAAGGTCTTGTAGGTCTTCATAGAACTGTTCAGCTTCTTCAGCATTGCTGGTCGGTGCATAGACTAGATTACTGTGACACTGAATAATTTGCCTTGGAAACGAACAGAGATCATTCTGTCATTTTTGAGATTCATCCAAGTACTGCATTTCGGACTCTTTTGTTGGCTCTGATGGCTACTCCTTTTCTTCTAAGGGATCCTGCCCATAGTAGTAGACATAATGGTCATCTGAGTTAAATTCACCCATTCCAGTTCATTTTAGTTTGCTGATTCCTAAAATGTCAATGCTCACTCTTGCCATCTCCTGTTTGACCACTTCCAATTTGCCTTGATTTATGGACCTAACATTCCAGGTTCCTATGCAGTATTGCTGTTCACACTATTGGATTTAACTTCTGTTACCAGTCGCACCCACAACTGGGTATTGTTTTTGCTTTGGCTCCATCTCTTCATTCTTTCTGGAGTTATTTCTCCACTGATCTCCAGTAGCATATTGGGGACCTACCAATCTAGGGAGTTCATCTTTCAGTGTCTTATCTTTTTGCCTTTTCATACAATTCACGAATATTATACTTATTGGCTTAATTATTTCCTTATTCAGATTTTTTTTAGTACTAGTGTAAAAGCAGAAACCTAATTAACCTTATCATTGCAAGGATACTGCTTTCTCTAAACTAGAGTGTTTATGTTCTTTTAAATTATTTCAAAGAATTCTAAATTAACAAAGAACTTTCCTTAAATCTTTAATTTACTAATGTAGAAAGCATTGTTTAAATAGAGGGCCCATTTTACTTACTGTCCTTGAGTATAAAGTGGACATTTAAGTATAATGTGGGCATTTCCTTGGTTTATCCCCTTCCCAGAGATACAATCTATTTCATTTGATTAAGAAAAACTCTGAACAACTTCTTTAAACAAAGTTTGAATAACACCGTATTGTTCTGGAATTTTTATTCATATGGCCATAGGTACACATTTTATTAGGCCTTGGTTTCAGAGAGACTCAATTATCTTGGAAGCAGTTGGTTGGGTAGGAGTTTTGAGGTGGCTGGTTTCATCTGGAATTTCTTGTATCCAGATTCTATTGGTTGTCATTGATTGTCACACTTGACTGCATAGAAACCATCTATGACCTTAATTGCAAAGTCCCAAATGACCATCACTTCTAGAGTGAATTTGTGGTCCGTTGAAACTGGTACAAAAGCATAGTCTGTTGTATTGTTATTTTTGTTTAATTGGGCTCATTTAGGTTCCTATGTAAAATACTTGTCTGTTTTTGGTATTACCTTATAAAGTGATGTAAGTGATATGCCTAAAGGTTCAATAATGTACCTCTTCTAATAACTGAATAATTTTGTAATCATTCCACTTATTTTTATTCTCCTCTTCCTCCTCATTTTCTTCTTCACCTTCCTCCACATTCTCATCTCAAAACTTATTGGCTGAAAATAAAAAGAACAGTGTGTGTGTGTGTGTGTGCGTGCGCTGGTCATTATTGTCCAACTTTTGCGACCCCACTGACTGTAGCCCTCCAGGCTGCTCTGTCCATGGGATTTTTCAGGCAAGACTACTTGAATGGGTTGTCATTTCCTCCTCCAGGGGATCTTTCTGACCCAGGCACAATAATCATTTATTATCTCTTATAATCTCTATGACTCAAGAATTTAGGAATGGCTTGGTTGGACAGTTCTGGCCTCTATTATCCACAAAGTTGCAGTCACATGTTGGCTGCACTCATTTGAAGACTTGACTGGGACTGGAGGGTTCATTTCCAATATGCTCACTCTTATGGCTAGAACATTGATGTTGACAAATGGGTTTCACTTCATTTGCACCTCTCCTCAGGCTTGAGTATTCTCGTAACATGGCAGCTGACTTCCCTCAGAGTAAGCAATTCCAGAGATCTAGGAGAAGGTTGCAATGCCTTTATGACCTATTTCTGGAAGTCACACAATTGTGCTCCTTTTGTATTCTATCGGTCACATAGGCAAGAACTGATTCAATATGGAAAAGAGCCAGACAGGAATCTAAATATAAGGAGATCATCAGGAGGTTGGCTATCATACTTTTTCATTTATTTTCACTTTAAATGGAATATTATCCATATCAAATGGTTACATAAATGTCCTGGAAGACCATAATGAGCTTTTCATCTTATCAACACATTTGAATAGTTGAGGTAATTCAGAGTATCTAGGCAGAAGTATATTTTGCTTCTTGCCAAGTAAAAGAAAATTGTCTCCTATATGCTTATCGATGAAAAACAAAACAGTAGAATTCCTCTGGGGGTAGTAGATTATGCAAGTCTCACCAACCTAGCCACTGAAAAACAAGTAGAAAACCTGCACATGACTAAAATAAAATAAACATAAATATACAAATCTATGTATATATGTATATTATGTATCAAGCTTCAAATTATATCTCTAATGTTTTATATATAAAATACCAGGTGATCAATCAAATATAGTTAGACATACAAGGAGATCAAACAAAACAACCAAAGAAAGAAATGACAGAAAATATAAGCAGAAACACTGATGAAGGAGATAATAATGTCCCAATTGTGAACTTTGTACTCACAACTATAGATTTTTATCCTGAATATTTAAGTTTCCATTTGCATCATTTTAAATAAATGATATGTTCAAAGTAACAATGATATCATATTAGTAACACTAAGACTGTTGAAGACATTTTATGCTTCCTTTGAGCTCTCTTTGCTTGAATATATCCCACAGGTATGTGTAATCTTTCTATAAAGTCACTTACAGTAGTTCTTTCTCTGCCATACCTACTGCGAGAACAAAAACAACTTTCAAAAATATCTAAATGGACGTGCAATTGTTGTGACAGTCTCTAGAAAACCTGCAGAGAGAATTCAGTCACTCAGTGGAGAACTAAATCTCTTTGGAAATAGAAAGATGAGACTCTGGGTTTACAAATGCTGTGGGAAATATAAATAAAGAACTGGTGAGAAGACTCTGATGCTGGGAGGGATTGAGGGCAGGAGGAGAAGGGGACGACAGAGGATGAGATGGCTGGATGGCATCACTGACTCGATGGATGCGAGTCTGAGTGACCTCCGGGAGCTGGTGATGGACAGGGAGGCCTGGCATGCTGCGGTTCATGGGGTCGCAAAGAGTCGGACACGACTGAGTGACTGATCTAATCTGATCTGATCTGATAGTTTGCATGATCTGTTTTCATGTACTAAACACGATCATGGGTATTATACTGGACTTCGGGCGAGACATGTGTGATCAGTTTCTTATTAATGCAATTACGTTGGAGACAAAGAACTTTAAAAGTCAGTGTCTTGAATGGAAAATTTATCTACAGAGTTCATATAAAGCCAGGTATTGTTTTTTCAATATCGCAATCCCAGAAAATTAATTCTTTAAGGACATAACATAAATGTGAATCAAATTCATCTTCCTTGATTCAGAAAGCCATTACAGTTGAAAACAAACTCGTAATACTCCTTCAAAAATCTTCAAAAATTTTCCAGCTGCTAAAACAGCAAGATGCTGGATGATACTCAATACCAATTTGTTATAGAATAAACTGCATCTGTTCTTGGAAAAATGTCTGTCTTTCTGATTGAATAGCCAAATCTATACATAATTAGATTTCCTTTTGAATTCAATTTTTAGAAGAAGACATTTTCTTCAATTTGAATTTTCTGTATTTCATAATTATATAAAATACTTACATTGCAATCGTTGGCCTGGTCATTTCTCTACTTAGGACTTTTCAACCTTATACCAAAAAGGATGATTCTCCCAATTAACCTCGTTACTGGCTGTAAGGACATTGTCTTTTGTAAGTCACAGTTTTCATGTTCTTTTTTCAGATATATTCACACACACACACATAAGTACATATACACAATATATACAATCTTCATATCTCTCTACAATGTATGGCAATTCAATTTCTCTTAGTTAACATTAAATCCTGGGGTTCTTTTCATATCATACATAGAGATCATCCTCATTCTTGTTTAAATTTTAAAATCAAATTTATTGGAGTATAGATTGTTGTTATTGCTGTTGTTCAGTTGTTAAGTAGTGTCCAACTCTTTGCAACCTCATGGATTGTAGCACACCAGGTTCCTCTGTCCATGGGAATTTCTAAGCCAGAATACTGGAGTGGGTTGAATACTGGAGTGGGTTGAATACTGGAATGGGTTGCTGTTTCCTTCTGCAAGGGACCCTCCCAGACCAAGGACTGAACCTGTGCCTCCTGTGTTGGCAGACAGATTCCTTACCACTGAGCCTGACCAGGGAAGCCCATTTTCCCTCTTTAGTAAGCCCCATAAATAAATTATCTGTTCTTATGCTTCTCTTTTATCCTGCAGAATAATGAATATTAGTCTAATGAATGTTAGAGCCTACCATCGTGTTTGGTATATATTCTGAACAAGGAACTCTTTCCTTTTCTTTTTCCCCGAAGGTATTCTTTCCTTGTGTTTTGTTACTCCAGTTTGTGCAAGACTTTTCTTCTTCACTCTGTGGTTTCACTTTTCTGTATCATGTGGCATCTCCTGACCAATTTCTGTATTCTCCATGGGCGGTGTTCTCTCAGCCAGTTGACACCGTTAAAAGCCCTGGGCAGTGGGCCCACTGATTGGGGATTAAAAGGATGCCATTCTTCCAACTGCTTTCACCTCGATTTTTGTAGAAGCTATTTTCTCCTCTTATCTTTTTTCCCACTTGTCTGTACTTGCAAACATAAGAGTATTCTCTTTCTATCATCTTTGCTTCACATTTTAAACAAAGACACACCCCTTAGATGTTATATCAGATCGCTGCTTCCAACTATTCTTTTAACTTGTCTGCAAAGAAATACAGTGGATTTGCTTTTAAATAGCCCATTCTTTTCCTTCATACAACATACAAACTTAAGCAGAATTGGGGTGACAAGCACAGGGCATCCTAATCTCAATACCCAGTCCTGTTCCCCAGAGACTCAGATTTAACTGTGCTGGAGGATACCTGAAAGTGAAAGCCGCTCAGTGGTGTCTGACTCTCTGTGACTCAATGGACTGTACAGTCCATGGAATTCTCCAGGCCAGAATACTGGAGTGGGAAGCCTTTCCCTTCTCCAGGGGATCTTCCCAACCCAGCGATCGAACCCAGGTCTCTGGCATTGCCGGCAGATTCTTTACCAGTTGAGCCATAGGGAAGCCCAGAGGATACTTAACCATTAACATATTTTGAAAACCCCATGGGTGATTCCAACTGTAAATCTGAATGAGGGACTTCAATAACATCTGAGTTTATGGTATATTAGATCTTCTTTTGACATATCTCTCTTCTGTGAGCCCAGAAATATTGGCAGACAACTATAAACATGGCAGAAAGTGAAGAGGAACAAAAAAGCCTCTTGATCAAAGTGAAAGTGGAGAGTGAAAAAGTTGGCTTAGAGCTCAACATTCAGAAAACGAAGATCATGGCATCTGGTCTCATCACTTCATGGGAAATAGATGGGGAAACAGTAGAAATAGTGTCAGATTTTATTTTTCTGGGTTCCAAAATCACTGCAGATGGTGACTGCAGCCATGAAATTAAAAGATGCTTACTCCTTGGAAGGAAAGTTATGACCAACCTAGATAGCATATTCAAAAGCAGAGACATCACTTTGCCAACAAAGTTTCGTCTAGTCAAGGTTATGGTTTTTCCTGTGGTTATGTATGGATGTGAGAGCTGGACTGTGAAGAAGGCTGAGCGCAGAAGAATTGATGCTTTTGAACTGTGGTGTTGGAGAAGACTCTTGAGAGTCCCTTGGACTGCAAGGAGATCCATCCAGTCCATTCTGAAGGAGATCAGCCCTGGGATTTCTTTGGAAGGAATGATGCTAAAGCTGAAACTCCAGTACTTTGGCCACCTCATGCGAAGATTTGACTCATTGGAAAAGACTCTGATGTTGGGAGGGATTGGGGGCAGGAGGAGAAGGGGATGACAGAGGATGAGATGGCTGGATGGCATCACTGACTCGATGGACGTGAGTTTCAGTGAACTCCTGGGGTTGGTGATGGACAGGGAGGCCTGGTGTGCTGCGATTCATGGGGTTGAAAAGAGTCGGAAATGACTGAGCGATTGATCTGATCTGATCTGATCTGATTATTTCTCATAATTCTTATACTGATGTAAAATCATTTTGCGTAGGTTTTGATGACAATATTTAAAGAACCTTATCAACTTCTATTGTTGTTCAACCTCTAAGTCATATCTGACTCTTTGTGACCTCATGGACTGTAATACCTCAGGCTTCTCTGTCCTTCCTGGAGTTTGCTCAAACTCATGTCCATTGAGTCAGTGATGCCATCTATCATCTCATTCTCTGCTGCTCTCTTCTCTTTCTTCTGTTTTCAATCTTTCCTAGCATCAGAGTTTTTGCAGATGACTCAGTTCTTCACAAAGTATTGGAGTTTCAGCTTCAGTATCCCGCCTTCCAATGAATATTCAGTGTGGTTTAGTTTTCTCCAACTGATAATGGCATGGACCTAACAGAAGCAGAAGATATTAGGAAGAGGTGGCAAGAATACACAGAAGAACTGTACAAAAAAAGTTCTTCATGACCCAGATAATCACGATGGTGTGATCACTCACCTAGAACCAGACATCCTGGAATGTGAAGTCAAGTGGGCCTTAGAAAGCATCAAGCATCACTATGAACAAAGCGAGTGGCAGTGATGTAATTCCAGTTGAGCTATTTCAGTTCTTAAAAGATGATACTGTGAAAGGGCTACACTCAATATGCCAGCAAATTTGAAAACTCAGCAGTGACCAGAGGACTGGAAAATGTCAGTTTTCATTCCAATCCCAAAGAAAGGCAATGCCAAAGAATGCTCAAACTACCACACAATTGCACTGATCTCACACATTAGCAAAGTAATGCTCAAAATTCCCCAAGACAAGCTTCAGTAATACATGAATTGTGAACTTCCAGATGTTCAAGATGGTTTTAGAAAAGGCAGAGGAACCAGAGATCAAATTACCAACATCTGCTGGATCATCTAAAAAGCAAGAGAGTTCCAGAAAAACATCTATTTTTGCTTTATTGACTATGCCAAAGCCTTTGACTGACTGCGTGGATCAAAATACACTCTGGAAAATTTTTTTCAAGAGATGAGAATACCACACCACCTGATCTGCCTCTTGAGAAATCTGTATGCAGGTCAGGAAGCAGCAGTTAGAACTGGACATGGAACAACAGACTGGTTCTGAATAGGAAAAAGAGTACCTCAAGGCTGTATACTGTCACCCTGCTTATTTAACTTCTATGCAGAGTACATTATGAGAAACACTGGACTGGATGAAGCTCAAGCTGGAATCAAGATTGCCGGGAGAAATATCAATAACCTCAGATATGCAGATGACACCAACCTTATGGCAGAAAATGAAGAAGAACTAAAGAGCCTCCTGATGAAAGTGAAAGAGGAGAGTGAAAATGTTAGCTTAAAGCTCAACATTCAGAAAACTAAGATCATAGCATCCAGTCCTATCACTTCATGGCAAATAGATGGGGAAACATTGGCTGACTTTATTTCTTTTGGGGGGGAAGGGGCCTCCAAATCAGTGCAGATGGTGACTGTAGCCATGAAATTAAAAGACACTTGTCCCTTGGAAGAAAAGTTTTGACCAACCTAGACAGCATATTAAAAAGCATAGACATTACTTTGCTGACAAAGGTCCATCTAGTCAAGGCTATGGTTTTTCCAGTAGTCATGTATCGATGTGAGAGTTGGACTATAAAGAAACCTGAGCACTGAAGAATTGATGCCTTTGAAGTGCGGTGTTAGTGAAAATTCTTGAAAGCCCCTTGGACTGCAAGGAGATAGAACCAGTCCATCCTAAAGGAAATGAGTCCCAAATAGCCACTGGAAGGACTGATGCTGAAGCTGAAGCTCCAATTCTTTGGCAACCTGATGCAAAGAACTGACTTATTGGAAAAGACCCTGATGCTGGAAAGAATTGAAAGCGGGAGAAGGGGGTGAGATGTTTGGATGGCATCACCAACTCAGCGGACATGAATTTGAGTAAACTCCGGGAGTTGGTGATGGACGGGGAGGCCCAGCAGGCTGCAGACCATGGGTCACAAAGAGCTGGACACGACTGAGCAACTGAACTGAACTGCACTGGTAATGATGTTAAAGCATAGATTAAGGTGTATACACACATATATTCTTGACATTATTTTTCCTTAAATAGTTCTGTTCATGGGGTTCTCAAGGCAAGAATACTGAAGTGGTTTGCCATTCCCTTCTCCAGTGGTATGAAAAGACAAAATGATAGGATACTGAAAGAGAAACTCCCCAGGTCAGTAGGGGCCCAAAATGCTACTGGAGATCAGTGGAGAAATAACTCCAGAAAGAATGAAGGGATGGAGCCAAAGCAAAAAGAATACCCAGCTGTGGATGTGTCTGGTGATAGAAGCAAAGTCCGATGCTGTAAAGAGCAATATTGCATAGGAACCTGGAATGTCAGGTCCATGAATCAAGGCAAATTGGAAGTGGTCAAACAAGAGATGGCAAGAGTGAATGTCGACATTCTAGGAATTAGTGAATTAAAATGGACTGGAATGGGTGAATTTAACTCAGAGGACCATTATATCTACTACTGCGGGCAGGAATCCCTCAGAAGAAATGGAGTGGCCATCATGGTCAACAAAAGAGTCCGAAGTGCAGTACTTGGATGCAATCTCAAAAACGATAGAATGATCTCTGTTCGTTTCCAAGGCAAACCATTCAATGTCACAGTAATCCAAGTCTATGCCCCAACCAGTAATGCTGAAGAAGCTGAAGTTGAGCTGTTCTATGAAGACCTACAAGACCTTTTAGAACTAACACCCAAAAAAGATGTCCTTTTCATTATAGGGGACTGGAATGCAAAAGTAGGAAGTCAAGAAACACTTGGAGTAACAGGCAAATTTGGCCTTGGAATATGGAATGAAGCAGGGCAAAGACTAATAGAGTTTTGCCAAGAAAATGCACTGGTCATAGCAAATACCCTCTTCCAACAACACAAGAGAAGACTCTATACGTGGACATCAACAGATGGTCAACACCGAAATCAGATCGATTATATTCTTTGCAGCCAAAGATGGAGAAGCTCTATACAATGAGCAAAAACAAGACCAGGAGCTGACTGTGGCTCAGACCATGAACTCCTTATTGTCAAATTCAGACTGAAATTGAAGAAACTGGGAAAACCACTAGACCATTCAGGTATGACTTAAATCAAATCCCTTATGATTATACAGTGGAAGTGAGAAATAGATTTCAGGGCCTAGATCTGATAGATAGCGTGCCTGATGAACTATGGAATGAGGTTCGTGACATTGTACAGGAGACAGGGATCAAGACCATCCCCATGGAAAAGAAATGCAAAAAAGCAAAATGGCTGTCTGGGAGGCCTTACAAATAGCTGCCAAAAGAAGAGAAGTGAAAAGCAAAGGAGAAAAAGAAAGACATAAACATCTGAATGCAGAGTTCCAAAGAATAGCAAGAAGAGATAAGAAAGCCTTCTTCAGTGATCAATGCAAAGAAATAGAGGAAAACAACAGAATGCGAAAGACTAGGGATCTCTTCAAGAAAATCAGAGATACCAAAGGAACATTTCATGCAAAGATGGGCTCGATAAAGGACAGAAATGGTATGGACCTAACGGAAGCAGAAGATATTAAGAAGAGGTGGCAAGAATACACAGAAGAACTGTACAAAAAAGAGCTTCACGACCCAGATAATCATGATGGTGTGATCACTGACCTAGAGCCAGACATCCTGGAATGTGAAGTCAAATGGGCCTTAGAAAGCATCACTATGAACAAAGCTAGTGGAGGTGATAGAATTCCAGTGGAACTATTCCAAATCCTGAAAGATGATGCTGTGAAAGTGCTGCACTCAATATGCCAGCAAATTTGGAAAACTCAGCAGTGGCCACAAGATTGGAAAAGGTCAGTTTTCATCCCAATCCCAAAGAAAGGCAATGCCAAAGAATGCTCAAACTACCGCACAATTGCACTCATCTCACACGCTAGTAAGGTAATGCTCAAAATTCTCCAAGCCAGGCTTCAGCAATATGTGAACCGTGAACTTCCTGATGTTCAAGCTGGTTTTAGAAAAGGCAGAGGAACCAGAGATCAAATTGCCAACATCCGCTGGATCATGGAAAAAGCAAGAGAGTTCCAGAAAAACATCTATTTCTGCTTTATTGACTATGCCAAAGCCTTTGACTGTGTAGATCACAATAAACTATGGAAAATTCTGAAAGAGATGGGAATACCAGACCACCTTATTTGCCTCTTGAGAAATCTGTATGCAGGTCAGGAAGCAACAGTTAGAACTGGTCATGGAACAACAGACTGGTTCCAAATAGGAAAAGGAGTACGTCAAGGCTGTATATTGTCACCATGTTTATTTAACTTATATGCAGAGTACATCATGAGAAATGCTGGACTGGAAGAAACACAAGTTGGAATCAAGATTGCTGGGAGAAACATCAATGACCTCAGATATGCAGATGACACCACCCTCATGGCAGAAAGTGAAGAGGAATTAAAAAGCCTCTTGATGAAAGTGAAAGTGGAGAGTGAAAAGGTTGGCTTAAAGCTCAACATTCAGAAAATGAAGATCATGGCATCTGGTCCCATCACTACATGGGAAATAGATGGAGAAACAGTGGAAACAGTGTCAGACTTTATTTTGGGGGCTCCAGAATCACTGCAGATGGTGACTGCAGCCATGAAATTAAAAGACGTTTACTCCTTGGAAGGAAAGTTATGACCAACCTAGATAGCATATTCAAAAGCAGAGACATCACTTTGCCAAGAAAGGTCCATCTAGTCAAGGCTATGGTCTTTCCTGTGGTCATGTATGGATGTGAGAGCTGGACTGTGAAGAAGGCTGAGCGCCGAAGAATTGATGCTTTTGAACTGTGGTGTTGGAGAAGACTCTTGAGAGTCCCTTGGACTGCAAGGAGATCCAACCAGTCCATTCTGAAGGAGATCAGCCCTGGGATTTTTTTGGAAGGAATGATGAAACTGGAGCTGAAACTCCAGTACTTCGGCCACCTCATGCGAAGAGTTGACTCATTGGAAAAGACTCTGATGCTGTGAGGGATTGGGGGCAGGAGGAGAAGGGGACGACAGAGGATGAGATGGCTGGATGGCATCACTGACTCGATGGATGTGAATCTTATTTACCTCCGGGAGCTGGTGATGGACAGGGAGGCCTGGCGTGCTGCAGCTCATGGGGTCGCAGAGTCGGACACGACTGAGCGACTGATGTGATCTGATCTGAATTAGTTCTGAGGTAAATGGCTGCAACAGTGGGGCAAATCACCACCATTCCCATAACCAAAGGAAAGCTGAGAAGATAGCTATGACACCGCTATAATGATTCATCTTCTTATGCAAGGACTAAGAGCACTTCCTTTTCTGGTCCATGCCAAAATTTACTGCGTATCGCTTTCAGTCTACTACTGTACTGCATGGCCGATTGAACTTAATTTCTGTCAAGGCTGTTCTTTTGAAGTGTTTTTAATCTCTGCTACTTTCATATTAATGCAGTGTTTCTGTTTAGAAACATCTATACCCATATCTTTTCTTCAAATATATTTCTATAATTGAATTTAACATATACACTTAAAGGGATTTCTAGTTTGCAAAAGCCTTTACTGAGAGGTCACTTTTTTAAGAAAAAAAACCACAGGTACCAGAAATAATGTACAACTTCATACAAAATGGCATTTAGAATGACGACCTCTGCTCCTTATCCAAGGCAATACATTTGGAAAAGATAAGCTTTAGTTTTCAGAATAAGCTTTAAAAAGTTTAATAGTTTTTACTTTTGATCTTTGTGTGTACCTAATAGCAGAGAACCAGGACAATTCTTTGTCACTCTCTAAAGGAATAAAATGCCTTCAAATGTGTTGTAATTGCACATAAATAGCAAAGACTATTTTTATGATAACCTGTAGTGACCCATGGAAAGCAGTGACTCAGATCCCTCAGTGATTATGTTTTAGGGCAAAAGAAAATTTAGAGCAATTGAAATTCCAAGGTCTAGTAGCAGATGAATAAGACAAGATGCACAAGGGAGTGTCCGTGCCCACTAGCCAGAGACTACCAGGAACCCACTCGTGTCACACAAAGCTGGCTTTATTATTTGCAGCAATGGAGACCTTATCACCAGGGAAACCATGGGACATGCCATTAAAAAAGAGGTTAGGAAGTGTTTCTTATAGAATTTCAGCTTAGGGTACATGGCTTTGGTGGGGAGTTGGGGAGGTTCAAGGAAACATTTTACTCTAGGTACTAATCCCTGGAAATTGTAGTGTTGCTGCTGCTACTGCTGCTAAGTCGCTTCAGTCGTGTCCAATTCTGTGTGACCCCATAGACAGCAGCCCACCAGGCTCCCCCGTCCTTGGGATTCTCCAGGCAAGAACACTGGAGTGGGTTGCCATTTCCTTCTCCAATGCAGGAAAGTGAAAAGTGAAAGTGAAGTCGCTCAGTCGTGTCCAACTCTTTGCGACCCCATGAACTGCAGCCTACCAGGCTCCTCCATCCATGGGATTTTCCAGGCAAGAGTACTGGAGTGGGGTGCCACTGCGTTCTCTGAACCTTACATTTTAAAAAGCGTCTTTTAAAGATGTAATTAAGTTAAGGACCTTGAGATGGGGAGATAATCCTGGGAGATTCATATGGGGCCTGAAAGCAATCATGAGTGTCCAGAAGGAGTGAGAGAGAGGGAGATTTGAGTCTAGATCTAAGAGAAGGCAATGTGAATAGGAAGGCAGTGATTAATGTGATGCAGCCACAGACCGTGAATGCCAGCTGCCACCAGAAGCTGGGAGAAGTGATCAAACCAGTCCGTCCTAAAGGAAATCAACCCTGAATATCCACTGGAAGGACTGATGCTGAAGTGAAACTGATACTCTGGTCACCTGATACGAAGAGCCAACTCACTGGAAAAGACCCTGATGCTGGGAAAGATTGAAGGCGGGAGGAGAAGGGGCCGACAGAGGATGAGATGGTTGAATGGCATGATTGACTCAATGGACATGAGTTTGAACAAACTCTAGGAGATAGTAAAGGACAGGGAATCCTGGCGTGCCGCCGTCCATGGGGTCGCAGAGAGTCGAACACGACTGAGCAACTGAACCACCTCCAGAAGCTGAGAAGGAATATGGCGGCAATGTTCTTCAGAGCCTTCGGATGGAACGCAGCTCTGCTCATCCTGAATTTCAGACTTCCAGCTTCAACATCTGTGAAAGAATACGGTTTTCTTATTTTAGGCCACCAAGTTTGTGGAAATTTGTAAGCACAACTACAGGAAATTCATGATTTAAGCATCTTGATGAGTTACACATAGGAAGCAATTGTAAGATGTAGCAAAACAACTGTATTTCACTGGGAGAGATGTTTGAGCATCTCTCTGATCTTCTGGGTGTTTATGTTTTTCCTGTGCTTAGACATAATCATGGAAGGGGTCTGGTTTTCACCTCCCTCCATCAGTCTCAGAGTGACGTCGTCTGATGTTGTGTTTGGTAAAACTGCTTATATTCAACAGGAGAACACCAAGACCTAGTTTTTCATGCCCGGTCAGTTCCCAACTGACAGCTAGCAAGACTATGATTTTCTTTCTCATTTCCAATTGGATGAGTGATATCGGTCAAGCTATTCATCCCCTTTGGACATTTCTATTCACTTCAGCCAAGCAACCATTCATCAAGAATATTTGATCCTATGTACGGGGAACTTTTATAGATTTAGGGGATAAATCCATAAAGAAAAATTCTAATCCTCACTGAGTTGTAAACAGGGAAAGAATTAAGTAAAAGTATGTACCACGTCAGTTGGTGGTAAATGTTATGGAGAAAAGTGAAGTGAGAGGGTGTTAGAGCAGGGATCCCCAGTCCCAGGCTTCTGTCTGCCCTGGCCTGTTAGGATCCAAGCCGCACTGCAGGGGTGAGTGGCCAAAGACAGAGCCAGATTTTGTCTGCCTCTCCCCGTGGCTCCTGTCACCACCTGAACCACCCCTCACCCTCCACCCCAGGTCCATGGAAACACTGTCTTTCACAAAACTGGTTTCTGCGGCCGAAAAGGTTGAAGACTGCTATGTTAGAGGATATTGGATGGATCACTGCTTTAAGGAAGGCAGCAAGGGAAAGGCTCATTGGTAAGGTAATATTTGAGAAGAATCCTGAACTAATTGTTGAAGGGAGCTAGGGGAAATCCTTCCAAAGAGAGGGGACAGCGAGGCATCAGGAGATGCTTCTGATCCACCAGCAAGGGGGCTGCAGAAGTGAGGGTCAGGAAGGGAGTAGCTGGAGATGAAGTCAGGGAAGAAGTGGGCTGTGGGGGGAGGCATGTTGGAGGTCTTCAAAGGAGAACTCACCAGGGAAGAAGGTTAACCAGAAGGGTGATATGCTCTTACTCTTCTTTACAGGAGAAACAGAGATAATATTTTAGAAAGAATAATCGAATTTTACCATTTTATAACCAACCCCTAATAAAATAATGGGGCTTCCCAGGTGGCGCTGGGGTAAGGAATCCACCTGCCAACGCAGGAAACACAAGAGTCGAGGGTCGATCCCTGGGTCAGGAAGATCCCCTGGAGTAGGAAATGGCCACTTGCTCCAGCATTCTTGTCCAGAAAATTCCATGGGTAGAAGAACCTGGTGGGCTACAGTCCACGGGGCCCCAAAGAGTCAGACACGACTGAGCAACTGGACACAATAAAATAATGCATCAGTGGATGCAAAATGCCCAGGTGAGAGGCTGACGGGAAACTGGATATACAGGTGGTGTCAAAGTGGCATCACTCCCTGATCATGAAGGGGCAAACTTGATTTTACGACAGGCAGCCACCACCTTCACCCTGGGATCAAAAACAACACTGCTAATAACAGGAAGGTTAGACAGGATGTGCTTACTGATACTATGTAACATGATCTATAAAAAACCAACTCTCAGACGTGCTTGCCCAAAACGTTTAACCTGAACATAAATAAGCCTATAGACCTGGTTTCTAGTTTACAGGGAATTCAGTGAAAGTGACACCACAAAGAAACAGTCAAATTCTAAGGATGGAACTTTCTACAAGACAGCTAGTCTGATAGTTTCAGTAAATCAATGGTATCTTTTTTTTTTTTTTTCCCCCAAAGTAGTTGATTTACAACGCTGTTAATTTCTGCTGTACAGCAAAGTGATTCGGTTACATGTATACATACTCATTGCGTATTCATTTCCACTATGGTTTTTCACGGGATATTGAATGCAGTTCCTTGTGTTGTACAGTAGGAACTTTTTTATTCATCCTCAGGGTACTAGTTTGCGTCTGCTGATTCCAAACCCTGAACCCTCTCCTCCTCCACTTCTCTCCCATTTGTCAGCAACCACAAGACGTTTCTCATGTCTGGGAGTCTGTTTCCATTTTTTTTTTTAGATTATATATATGAGTGATAGCACATGAAATTTGTATTTTTCTGATTTACTTAGTATGATACTCTCTAGTTCCATCCAACTTGCTGCAAATGGCATATCTCATTCTTTTAAAGGCTGAGTAGTATCTCACTGTGTGTGTGTGTGTGTGTGTGTGTGTGTAGGTGTGTGTGAATGGCATTTATAAAGAGACAGGAGCTTCTCTAGATTAGAAAGCACTTGGGCTTCCCTGGTGGCTCAGATGGTAAAGAATCTGCCTGCAACGCAAGAGACCCAGGTTCGATCCCTGGGTTGGGAAGGTCCCCGGCAGAAAGGAATGGCAACCCACTCCAGAACACTTGCCTGGAGAATTCCAAGGGTACAGGAGCCTGGCAGACTACAGTCCATGGGGTCGTAAAGAGTCGGACATGGCTGAGTGAGTAACACGGTGAAACATTAAAAACACCAAGAGTCCTTTTGGATGTAGATGTGTGGTCTAGATGAGTAGTTCTCATATTTTAATGTAAATTGGAATCACTGATTCTGATAATAAAAATGTGATGATTCAAGCTCTAACTGTAGATACTCCAATCGAGTAACAATAGAGTTGATGCTACAAAAGCATGCCTTTGGTCTTCACTTTGAGAAACATAGGGAAGCACATTTCAATGTGAACTAATGCTCTCCTGACTATTCTCACAGAAAGGCTCAGACCCATGGAGAGGGCGTGCTGGAGTTCTGACACTCACAGCAGAGACAGACCCCTGTGTGTGAGAGGTCTGCTGCACACCCGCGTTCATCAACATCACCATCCTGACTCCCAATCAGAATCGCCTGTGGGGCTTTCAAACACATAAAGGGGCTGGCTTCTCTCCAGACCAGTTAACTCTGAATCTCTGGGAAAGACAGACAGCTGGGAATGGTGATTTTAAACAAATCTCCTTGAGTGATTAAAATATGTGTTTAGGGTTGAGAGCTAGCTAAAATTTCTTTAACATGTAGAGCTATTTTGTATGTATTCGAATAGTAAAAGAGCTCATCTTGAGTTTTAATGAAAAGCCACAATTTCACTAGTTATACCATTTCAATAAGCATGACTCACATTCCTAAAGGAAAATCAAAGAAGACTCTTCTAAAAAGTTGTTGCTACTGACCAGAATAATGAGGAAAGAAATGGAAAATATTAAAAGTTAATGCAATTTTGCATTTCAGTTGATGAAAAACTAACTGGTACCACAGTAACTAGCATCGACCGGTTCTCTTCACAAAAGATGACGTGGGTTGTCCCAACGCCAGGAGAGCACTGATGTGTGCTTAGCAGCGAAGGTGATACAGAGCCAGAACCATCCTATCATTCGTTCCCAGGACTAGTTGGTTTTAGAGGAACAGCATATGTAGAAAGGAAGATTCAACAGCAAGGGATTTATACAACCAAGTAGTAACAAGGCGAGGAGAAAAGTTATTAAAAACTAGGAAGTCAAAGGGGAAAATCTGAGACAAGTGGTAGGGTGGAAAACGGGGTCATCAGGCAAGTGAAATTTAAGGAAAAAAAGGAAAACTGGCATCTTCTAACAGGGACAGGGAGAACCAAGCATCTTTACCTTGAGATGACTTGTCTACACATAGAAAGAGCAAACAGTCCTTTTTATCAATAAAATTCTAATGGAAAAGACACACAACATGCGTGTCTTGACAAGCAGTGTGTTCTCTAGAAAAGTGCTGGTTACATTGATTTAATTCTAAGTCTTGCTGTCTCATCCATGGTAAGACAATGTGGCCTAGAGAAAATAGCCCGGGATTTAGAGTCAGACAGACTTTCTGCATTCAAGTCCTAGCCTGAGTCACTGACTCTTCAGTGGCCCTAAACAAGTTACTCAACTCTCATCCTCTTTTAAAAAGTTGCCAGATTAAATTAACAAAATCTATGTAAAGATTTTTTATTAGAAATTAAAATGTGGTTAAAGGAATTCTGTAAGCTGTAAAATTTTAGTGGTGATTATTATGGCTGCCTAAAAGGATATTTCACCAGCTCTTAGGATTATAGCAAATGGAGAGATAATGGAACCACAGGGATGTTCAACAAATACTTACTGAATGCACAAAGCATGAATGATTGAATACTTGGGGAAAAGAGGAAGGAAACAAGAAGAAATAAAAGGAAGGAAGAAGGAAGGAAGGGAGGTGGGAAGGTGTTTAAAAACACTTAAAATATTTTATTTGAATAAAGAATCATCCATCAAGAGTTATTGAGATCTTTGCTGTGCACGGGGTTTGGGATTATGATGAAAAAGAAAAGAGAGAAAGACAGAAGAAGAGGATTCAAAAGGACCATAAACACCATCCACTGAAATCCCAGTTTTATATATTGGGAGAGGGAAATAGGTAATTTGGTTTCCCAATGTCATAGTATGAGATTATAGGGCCATTCTAATCTCTTTCAACAAGTACAGTGAAATTAAAGTATGCAGAGATGGGATGGTGATGCCAGGACTTTAATTCTTCAACATTTCCCAGATAAATCACCCTTAAAAATCAGAATTCTACTTCTGCTTTCCACTAGGATTGCACCAAGTGGTCCACCTCAAAAGTCACAAAAAAAGTGGTCAGAGATTACACACCATAAATTTCCAAACAACCTGATAAAAATTCTTAATCTCTCAGGGCAGACAAAATAAAGTCCATAAAATACCCATTCTGCCAGAAGGAAAGCACATATAGTTTTGTTACTACAAAGGAGATGTTCAGACAAGTCTCAAGGGTGAAATGCACAGTCAAACAATTTAGCGAATCTAGAAGAGCAACCCACTGAGGTATAAGCAGGCAGACCTCTGTTTTCATCTGTCATGGAGCGTTTTCTCTTTCCTGGAGTCCTTTCTCTATGAGGCTAACTCTTCTATGACCCACACTGTTAGATATCTTCCAGGCATACTGTTCTATAACAAGGTTCTGTTTGAACTTCAATAACGAGACACCTTGGATGAGGAGCAAAGATGACCCACTTTATATTAAACTCAATTCTATAAGAAATAATAAGGTCATCTCATGGGGTTGTGAAATATTTAAACTGATTGATAGACTCAAAAACCCTCCTTTGGCCCAGCAGGCAGGAAATGTATATTGGAAAGGACAAAGGATATGAAATCAGAAAGCCCAAATTTAGATAGTTGTGTCTCTGCTGATGAATGCTATTATCATTGTTGAAGCAATAACCTCTTCTTATCTCAACTTTTTCACCTATTAATGGAGTATGACACTGCTATCCCTTAATCATATTGTGGAACTGATGTAATTCTAAGAAAAATAAAATAAAGTAGGTAATGAATCTTGCATGTGTGCTCAGTCATGTCCCACTCTTTTGCAACCCCGTGGACTGTAACCCGCCAGGATCCTCTGTTCATGGGGTTCTCCAGGCAAGAACACTGGAGTGGGTTGCTATTTCCTCCTACAGGGGATTTTTCCTGACCCAGGAACTGAACCGCATCTCCTGGGCCTCCTACACTGGCAGGCAGCTCCTTTACCACAGCTCCACCTGGGAATTTTAAGTTAATATAAAGATAGTTAATTTCTTTTTTTATAATTTATTTATTTTAATTGGAGGCTAATTACTTTACAGTATTGTAGTGGGTTTTGCCATACATTGACATGATAGTTCAGAGAAGGCAATGACACCCCACTCCAGTACCGTTGGGCTTTTTTCTTGCCTGGAGAATCCCAGGGATGGGGGAGCCTGTTGGGCTGCCATTTATGGGGTCGCACAGAGCTGGACACAACTGAAGCAACTTAGCAGCAGCAGACATGATAGTTAATTTCTTATTGGGCTTCCCAGGGAGATCAGCTGGTAAAGAATCCATCTGCAATTCAGGAGACCCCGGTTGGATTCCTGGGTCGGGAAGATCTACTGGAGAAGAGATAGGCTACCCACTCCTGTATTGCCAGGCTTTCCTGGCAGCTCAGATGGTAAAGAATCCACCTCCAATGCAAGAGACTTGGGTTCAATCCCTGGGTTGGAAAGACCCCCTGGAACACGGAATTCTTGCCTGGAGAATCCCCATGGACAGAGGACCCTGGCAGGCTACAGTCCACGGGGTCACAAGGAGTCAGGCATGACTGAGTGACTAAACATACAGCACAATTTTTTTATTAATTATTATGAATTGTACATGTGATACTTTTTGTCGGTGCCCGTCACTCCTCTCAGGTTCTTGGAAACAGCATGAAAATTGTTCCTGGTCACCAGAAATCTTGATGAACCTACACTGAGTCAGCTGCGTGCTATCCCTCTTGCCCATCACTAGTTTAAAGTTGTCAAGTGAATTATGTCACATGCACTTGTGTTGAAGGACGTCTATTTAACTTCACTTTTCTGGTCTGTTTCACACATCCTGGTTTTCTTATTCAACTGTTACTCTATTTCCCAATTTTTATATTTGCTACATAAAGACTGGGTAATTTTCAAATACTCTCTTTAAAAAGGGTGGGAAAATTAAAATAAAAGTATATTAGAGTCATGTTTTTTAAATAGTAAAGCTTATTATAAAGTAAGCAGAAGAAAATAGTACGTTAGCGCATAGAGTCTTCATTTCACAAAGTATTATTTTATCAATAACAATGCATATCCTAAACCAACATTGTAAATACTTTTGGGAAAAAAGTTATTATTACGTTTTTACAATATTCATTTAGCTCAAAAAAGTCAACATTCCAATTATAGTATCTTTTGGTAACAAATACACAAACACATGTTCACAGAATATCAATAATATTCAACTCCTCCTTGGTCCTGAGCTCTACTGGTAGAATTGGTTAAGTCATATCTGACTCTTGAAACCCTATGGGCTGTAGCCCACCAGGGTCCTCTGTCCATGGGATTCTCCAGGCAAGAACACTGGAGTGGGCTGCCATTTCCTTCTGCAGTAGAATTAGAGACTGGTAAATTCTCTTAAGGAGCTAGTTTGGAGTATATATCATAATTACTACTATATTTAGCTTGTGACCTAGCGATTCTGTTTTACATCTGCCCAAAGATGCATATATAAAATCATTCTTTGTATCATTAGTTGAAGTAGCAAAAGGTGGAGGAAAATAGATCAGATCAGATCAGATCAGATCAGTTGCTCAGTCGTGTCAGACTCTTTGCGACCCCATGAACCGCAGCACGCCAGGCCTCCCTGTCCATCATCAACTCCCAGAGGTTATAGCACAAAGATTATACGGCATACTCAGAAGTCTAAGTATATGGACATGGCAAGATCTTCAAGACATATCATTAAATTATCAAAGTTCCTTAATAATATATATAACATAATCTTATTTAAGTTGTATATATCTATGAACATACACACCAAGCACTGGAAAATTGATTGTACACAGAATCACTGACAGTAACCGGGATAGAAGAAATAGGAATAGATAAAGAGACAAGGGAAAATTTTGTTTTTTTCTAAAGATTTTTATATATTGTGAATTGTGTATTATGAGAAAACATGTCTATATCATGTGCTTAATATGCTTAATCATGTGCTCCAATACTATGGCCACCTGATGTGAAGAAGTGACTCAACTGGAAAAGACCCTGATGCCGGGAACAATTGAAATTGGGAGGAGAAGGGAATGACAGAGGATGAGATGGTTGGATGGAATCACCCACTCTATGGATTTGAGTTTGAGTCAACTCTGGGAGTTGGTGATGGACAGGGAGGCCTGCCGTGCTGCAGTCCACGGGGTCACAAGGAGTCGAACACGACTGAGAGACTAAACCGATGTGCTTAATAAAAAACTGATAATTTAAAATGTGTCCCACCATTCTGAAATAGGAGTAAGTAAGTAAAAGAAATACTAAGAATATGTTAGATTTTCCTATATGATTTCCTTTATATGCCTTTTGGTTTATTTTAGTTCTTGAATATACTAATATATACATGATGTATATACACAATGTAGAACTCTGCTTGCTTGTAGAAAAAAATGAAAGTGTTAGTCACTCCGTGATGTCCACCTCTTTGCAACACCATGGACTGTAGCCTGCCAGGCTCCTCTGTCCCTGGGATTCTCCAGGCAAGAATACTGGAGTGGGTAGCCATTCCCTTCTCCAGGGGATCTTCTTGACCCAGGGGCGGAACCCAGGTCTCTCGCATTGCATGCCAATTCTTTACTGTCTGAGTCATCAAGGAAGCCCACTTGTATGTAGAACTGTAATGCAAATGTCTGAGGCAAGGTCATATTTGCTTTATTCAATACTTATTTTTATAGTAAACATCCAAATAAATGAAGGAATTGATGGATGAAACTCAGGAGTAACTCAAAGTGTCAACCAGGTTACCAACAAGTCTACATCCTGGCAATGTTCATCCACAATATCAAATTCCAAAATTTCTCGCGCTCTCTAAGGGGTAGGATAGTTCAACATTGTGAATAGCCACAGGACTACATTTTGCGGATTTTTGATGCAATCTCCTTGAGTCTCATTGATGCTGTCCCACGTTCTATTTCTGCCTCGCCGGTAGACCAACAGGAACCAGAGGGCCATCATCCGTGTTGCACATTGCCCAGCTTCTGCTGACCTCACATGGCCGGATGAGTCCCCCGTGGGCCCTCCTGGGCCACCGTGTAATTCTGCCCCGCCCTCAGCTCCCTCTAGATTTCCAAGACCCATTGATTTGCAGATTTATCCCAACCTTCTGAACTTTGTCAAGGGATGAAGCATCTGTTTTTTCAACTGCCACTGCCAAAAGTTTTTGTCTAGCTACTTCTGGACTTTGAACTTTCCACATACTCAAGAAACACATTCCCTTCTTCCTCCCAGAACTTTCTATAAAATGAAATGGAGCTTCCGTTGAGTTTTTTAGCTCTACGCTTACTTTACCTGGCATCAGGTCTTTGTGTTCTTTCTAAACTCTAGAACTCTGCAATTCTATTATGATTATAGCTGAACCAATTCTTACAGAATCAAGCAAAATCAGGATGAACTGCATGGATTCCAATTAATCTCAGGTTCATATGATTACTGTCTCTCTAAACAATCTTATTTTCTGTTCTAATTATAATATTGTCAGATGATGACAATGATGGTGAAGACGGTCCCTAATATCTGTTGAGCCATTCCATGGACCCACCACTGTATTCCCACTTTAAACACATGACATCATGAATTTCCATAACAACCAACTTAGGCAGGTATCATCAATGTTCCCATTTCACTGTTGAGAAACTGAGTCTTGAGAGATTGAAGAATTTGTGAAGCAATCTGGTACCAGAATTTGCACTCTCAATCACCACCCTTTGCATCTTAGGAAGGCTTTCAGCTGAAATGTAAGAACATAAATGAGAACTGATATTGTACCTTAAAGTTTTTAAGAACAAAGCCATTGAAGAAAACAGTTTATTTGTGCCATGCCAACATTTGCAAACCAACTGTACTTCAGTTGCAGAACGTATGTTCACATGACTCTTTTGAATAGAAAGAGGCATGTTTTTTGTTGTTGTTTTTTTTTGTTTTGTCCCCCCCCCCCAGAAACAAGTGTACAGCAGAAAATGGAGCAAACGATACATATGTTAAAAATCTTCCCTGAGGCTGGAACAGGTAGGTAGGGACTCTCTATGCTCCTGAGGAAATAATAAGAAAAGAAATAAATACACTCCTAGCTTTTGAAAGTTTCCATCTCGGAAGCTTGCCAAATACACGCAGTATGCAGTCTTCCACCAGGCCTTGGTGAGGGTTTAATTACGTGGCTGCGAAGCATCATTACTGCTAGCCAGGAGAACTTGCTAACTGAAAGAGACCTGGCAGTTCACTTCCTCTACAGATTTCAGATTTTTCTTTTTCATTTTTTCTTTATTAAGTTGGAACTCTAATGGAACCTTCCCAGGCACTCATCTCCTAGTAACTCTTTGAACTTACACCACCAGACAGAGGTGGCATTGACTGAACTTTCACAATGGCGAACACGAGCACCGATTAATCAGTTCCCTTGAAAAGAAAATTGGAACAGGTAGAGCTGGAGACTGGCTTACAGACACAGGAGTTGGAATCATTATTCTGAAATAATCTCCTGTTTGATATACCAGCAAAGATTTTCTTTTTCCTCTCCCCAACAGAATGCGAAGATAATAATGCTTATTAATCTATTTAATGGGGATGTAGAAAGGTTTATATACTTGCTGTTTGTAAAGTGTTTGGGAAATGAAAACTGCTATATAAGTGCTAAAGATGATTATTATCCAACCTACAACTTTTATGTGAACATTCTGTTCTGGTTTCTTCCTCTATTTCAGGATGGCTTAGGACCTCCACACAAAGCTTTCAGAAAAGCTTCCATGCTGAGCCTCTTGAGAAGTCAAAAATCTCTGATCACCACGGACAAGACAAAAATTAAGCCACAGATATAATTCACAGCTGTTTGAAGCCATCCTCAACACATTTCATAATTCATAACAGAGGTCTCACTAATCTGAAAAACATCACAGTAAAATCAATGGAAGAGTCAAACAGAAAAATGACAAATGTCATGACTTTGTCAAAAGAATCATGCACTCCCGCATTAACCGTGCCATGTGACCCCAGGAGGAAGGCCCCTCCTAGGAAGGAAGATGAAAAAGTAAAGTCATTTGAGTATGCAACTCTTCATCCGGAAGTCTTCCCTCTGTAGTTTCTAAAGGTCCCTCTATAGTTTCTAAAGGTCTTCAGGTTGGTCTCAAAGTCTTCTAATTCACCCTTCTTTCAAACTTTCAGTGAGACGTAAAACCATGTCAGAGGCTGAAATGTATTTTAAAAGCATGCAACATTATGAGAAAGAAAATTTCTTTGGAAATCTTTTGTACCGGATATGCAACCTGTCTCACAAATCTCAACATTTCACCTTTTTAAACTGTGTGACCTAGGAGCAATGTATTCATGGGGAAAATGGGAGACAGTTGAGTGGCTCAGTTGATCTTGCTCTACTCTAATTTTTACATGTTAGTTACAAATTCTGAGAAAAAAAAAAAAAGTAGCAGAGCTCCCATGGCAATCAACATCAGCTGCCATGCAATCAAGCTCAAACAGTTTGCAGGTGTTTTAGGGACTTTGCTGGGGAATAGTTGACATTTCTGTATAACATGTCAAACCAGGGCGGGAGTTGAAAGAGATCAAAGTGAAATGGAGAGTAAACTCCTAGCAGTTGGCTAACATCGCGACCAATTAAACAAATGACAGATGTTCACTGGAAACTCTGGGGGTAGGGAGCTATAGACAACTAAAGAAAACAAAAATAGCCATCATAACTTTTATTTTATTTATTTATTTATTTTTTTTTACAAAGGAGAGGATCATTGAGGGTGGGAGGGAAATGGGAAGGAAGAAGGGGAGTGATGGTGGGGAGGAGTATATGTAATTTCTTAACTAATGACTTTCTGTTTTTAATCACAAAGAACATTTTTTTAAAAATCATATTAAATTCATCTTATATTAGGAGGTTTGATCTGGAAATGAGAAGTTCAGGAAACTAAAAGTCCAGTTTGGGTGTCCTCATCTTAGGCACATCTTGGTGTTTTGTATTGGTAGGTCTATCTTTACCACAATATATTATTTAGGACAGGATCACATTTGTCACTTCTTCCTCCCTATTACCCAAAGTGGTACCAGACCCATAAAATAGTCAATAAACATTTACAGAATGAACAAATAATTCTATTTTTTTAATTTTTTTTTAAACTCTCCTGAGTGAACTGAATTTTTTGAGGCTCATAAGTGAATATGTTTTCCTCTTTACTTTGTCTATTACAGCCAGATTGTATGAGTGAGGTATTAAAGTCTCCCACTATTATTGTGTTGTTGTATATGTCTTCTATCATACTAATTAGTGTTCGTCTTAGATATATCAATGCTCCAATGTTGGATGCATATATATTTATAATTGTTATAACTTCTTTTTGGATTGTTTCTTTAAGTCGTTATGTGTAACCTTGATTGTCTCCTTTTCAGGACCTTTATTTTAAAGTCAATTTTAACTGATATGAGTATTTCTACTCCTGTTTTCTTTTGGTCCGTATTTGCATAGAAAATCTTTTTCCAGCCCTTCATTTTCAGTCAGTATATATCCCCTATTTTAAGGTGGTTCTCTTGTAGACAACATATATAGGGGTCTAGTTTTTGTATCCATTCGACCCATTTTAATCTTTTGGTTATCTCTTGTAGACAAGGTATGTAGGGGTCTTGTTTTTATATCGATTCAGCCAGTCTTTGTCTGTTGATTAGGGCATTCAGCCCATTAACGTTTAAAGTAATTATTAATAAGTAAGATTTACTTTATTGTTTTGGGTTCAAATTTATACACCCTTTTAGTGATTCCTATCTAGAGAATGTCCTTTAGTTTTTGTTGGAGAAATGGTTTAGTGGTGCAAAATTCTCTCAACTTTTGCTTATCTGTGAGTGAAGCTTTTGATTTCTCCTTCATATTTGAATGAGATCCTTGCTGGATACAATAATCTGGGCTGTAAGTTATTTTCTTTCATCACTTTAATTATGTCTAGCCATTCCCTCCTGGCTTGGAGAGTTTCTATTGAAAGATCAGCTGTTATCCTTATGGGAATTCCCTTGTGAGTTGTTTGATGTTTTTTCCCTTGCGGCTTTTAATATTTGTTCTTTATATTTAATCTTTGCTAATTTGATTAATATGTGTCTTGGGGTGTTTCGCCTTGGGTTTATCCTGTTAGGGACTCTCTGGATTTCTTGAACTTGAGTGGTTATTTCCTTCTCCATTTTAGGGAAGTTTTCAACAATTATCTCCTCAAGTATTTTCTCATGGTCTTTCTTTTTATCTTCTTCTTCTGGAACTCCTATGATTCAAATGTTGTAGCGTTTGATGTTATCCTGGAGGTCTCTGAGATTGTCCTCATTTCTTTTGATTCGTTTTTCTTTTTTCTTGTCTGATTCATTTATTTCTAGGATTCTATCTTCTAATTCACTAATCCTATCTTCTGTCTCTGTTATTCTACTATTTGTTGCCTCCAGAGTGTTTTGGATCTCATTTATTGCATTATTCATTATGTGTTGACTCTTTTTTATTTCTTCCAGGTCCTTGTTAAACCTTTCTTGCATCTTCTCAATCCTTGTCTCCAGACTATTTAACTGTGACTCCATTTTGATTTCAAGATTTTCGATTAATTTCACTATCATTATTCGGAATTCTTTATCAGGTAGATTCCCTATCTCTTCCTCTTTGGTTTGGTTTGGTGAGCATTTATCCTGTTCCTTTAGCTGCTGGGTATTCCTCTGTCTCCTCATCTTGTTAAAACTGCCAAGTTTAGAGTGTCCTTCCTATATTCTGGTAGTTTGTTGAATTCTCTTTATTGAGGCAGTTTACTGGTCTTTTCAATATCTGATCTCTGCCCTGTTACAGAGGGGGCGGAGATGAACACCCAAATCTAAGCCGGCCAGGTTCAGGCACTCGGATAATCCTCAGGAGCACAGACTCGGTTGAGTCTGCGTTTTGTGCTCTTCCCAGGTCTGAGTAGCGCAGGTGATGAAGTGTTTAGCGAGCACAGCTACTGCAAATTATTGCCTCCCCGTGGCTCAGTTTTCTGGGTATACAACTGGCGCACCTTCTCAGGTGGATGTTGACCATCCAGAGCCCCAAGAAGCGTTAGTTAACACAGAAACCTGCTTAGAGTTTTGTAGATAATGTCTCTCTAGAGCTGTGATTGCCCGCTTCTGGCTCTGGCTGCCTGTCACCGGAGCGGGATGGTCTGCAGCCGGCTATCTCTGTGTAGTCCTTTGTTCCATACGTAGTCCTAGTGGTGTCTTAGGTTAGGGCTGGCTTTTGACGTAGTAGATATCCAACAGTCTGGTTATTTCGCTCAGGTAGCGCTGGGGATAGCCAGGCCAAATACTTACTCAAAGCGATGCAGGCTGCGCGGCTCCTCCTAGCCCAGCCCCCACTTGCAAATAGCAAATGCTGGTGTCCACGCGGCTTCTCCACACAAGGAGTTACTGCAGGGCTCGTAATCTCCTTTTGAACACAATGAATTGTCTTTCTAAGTGCCTGATGTCCTCTACCAGCATTCAGAAGTTGTTTGTAGAATTTACTCAGTGTTCAAATGTTCTTTTAACGAATTTGTGGAGGAGAAAGTATTCTCCCCGTCCTACTCGTCAGCCATCTTAGATCCTCCCCATCATAACTTTTAAAAGAAATCTGAGTTGGCTTGAGTGGGTGAATGTACATGTATGCTGGTACATGAGTGTATGAGTGTGAGGTTTAACGAGGTTTCTAATAAGATCTTTTCAAGTTGTTTTTGAAGAAATTACTATTCTATTACATCTCTATTAAAAGTATCTGTGTAGCAGTAGCTTTATTTTCTGTAGCTAAATGCACTTTGGCCAGATTTATTACAGCAAAGTAATGAGTATTTTAGCACAGAATTTAAGTCGGCATGAAAATTCCAGAGGGGGTTAATTAGAAACAGATCCTATGGCAAAAGGGAAACTGAAGCCAAGGTTATTTGCCCTGGACAAGTTCCAGTCACTCTCTGGAGTTCTTGCTATAAAAAGATAAGATACTCCAATTAAAATAAATAAATTTATATTTAAAAAATTTTAAAAATAAGATAGTGTTGAAGATGAAATTATTCCCACTCCCAGGTCTTCATCCAATTTTCTAAAGTGTACAATAAAAATGTCCATTTTCTTCACAACATTTACTACTGACAGTAAGTAAAATATGAAGTCTGTGGCAACCCTAACTTCCTATTGTCAACAGTCAAAAGATTAGTCTTACTTAGAAAAATTTTGCTCAAACTGATTTCCTGTTAGTCGTTCAGTAGTAAGAAAAATTATCCAAATCTTGGAAATAGGTAAAAGGATGATTGCATGTCTCTTAATATAGTGCTGGAATATGCTTTAAGAACACATTCAAGGATTATTTATGTCTCTAAGGGATTTGCTTTTCTGATTTGCTATTTACTATTAAGAAACCCAAGTAAGACGGTAGGTATTGCAAGAGAGCATCAGAGGGCAAACACTGAAACCATACTCACAGAAAACTAGTCAATCTAATCACATAACCACAGCCTTATCTAACTCAATGAAACTAAGCCATGCCCGTGGGGCAACCGAGGATGGGCGGGTCATGGTGGAGAGATCTGACAGGATGTGGTCCTCCGGAGAAGGGAATGGCAAACCACTTCAGTATTCTTGCCTTGAGAACCCCATGAACAGTATGAAAAGGCAAAATGATAAGATACTGAAAGAGAAACTCCCCAGGTCAGTAGGGGCCCAATATGCTACTGGAGATCAGTGGAGAAATAACTCCAGAAAGAATGAAGGGATGGAGCCAAAGCAAAAAGAATACCTAGCTGTGGATGTGTCTGGTGACAGAAGCAAGGTCTGATGCTATAAAGAGCAATATTGCATAAGAACCTGGAATGTCAGGTCCATGAATCAAGGCAAACTGGAAGTGGTCAAACAAGAGATGGCTAGAGTGAATGTCGACATTCTAGGAATCAGAGAACTCAAACGGACTGGAATGGGTGAATTTAACTCAGAGGACCATTATATCTACTACTGCGGGCAGGAATCCCTCAGAAGAAATGGAGTGGCCATCATGGTCAACAAGAGAGTCTGAAATGCAGTACTTGGATGCAATCTCAAAAACGACAGAATGATCTCTGTTCGTTTCCAAGGCAAACCATTCAATGTCACAGTAATCCAAGTCTATGCCTCAACGAGTAATGCTGCAGAAGCTGAAGTTGAACGGTTCTATTAAGACCTACAAGACCTTTTAGAACTAACACCCAAAAAAGATGTCCTTTTCATTATAGGAGACTGGAATGCAAAAGTAGGAAGTCAAGAAACACATGGAGTAACAGGAAAATTTGGCCTTGGAATATGGAATGACGCAGGGCAAAGACTAATAGAGTTTTGGCAAGAAAATGCACTAGTCACAACAAACACCCTCTTCCAACAACACAAGAGAAGACTCTATATATGGACATCACCAGATGATCAACACCAAAATCAGATTGATTATATACTTTGCAGCCAAAGATGGAGAAGCTCTGTACAGTCAGCAAAACAAGACCAGGAGCTGTCTGTGGCTCAAACCATGAAATCCTTATTTTCAAATTCAGACTTAAATTGAAGAAAGAAGGGAAAACCACTAGACCATTCAGGTATGACCTAAATCAAATCCCTTATGATTATACAGTGGAAGTGAGAAATAGATTTCAGGGCCTAGATCTGATACATAGAGTGCCTGATGAACTATGGAATGAGGTTCGTGACATTGTACAGGAGACAGGGATCAAGACCACCACCATGGAAAAGAAAGGCAAAAAAGCAAAATGGCTGTCTGAGGAGGCCTTACAAATAGCTGTGAAAAGAAGAGAAGCGAAAAGCAAAGGAGAAAAAGAAAGATAGAAACATCTGAATGCAGAGTTCCAAAGAATAGCAAGAAGAGCTAAGAAAGCCTTCTTCAGCGATCAATGCAAAGAAACAGAGGAAAATAACAGAATGGGAAAGACTAGGGATCTCTTCAAGAAAATCAGAGATACCAAAGGAACATTTCATGCAAAGATGGGCTCGATAAAGGACAGAAATGATATGGACCTAACAGAAGCAGAAGATATTAAGAAGAGGTGGCAAGAATACACAGAAGAACTACAAAAATGAGCTTCATGACCCAGATAATCATGATGGTGTGATCACTGACCTAGAGCCAGACATCCTGGAATGTGAAGTCAAGTGGGCCTTAGAAAGCATCACTATGAACAAAGCTGGTGGAGGTGATGGAATTCCAGTTGAGCTATTCCAAATCCTGAAAGATAATGCTGTGAAAGTGCTGCACTCAATATGCCAGCAAATTTGAGAACTCAGCAGTGGCCACAGGACTGGAAAAGGTCAGTTTTCATTCCAATCCCAAAGAAAGGCAATGCCAAAGAATGCTCAAACTACCGCACAATTGCACTCATTTCACACGCTAGTAAAGTCATGCTCAAAATTCTCCAAGCCAGGCTTCAGCAATATGTGAACCGTGAACTTCCTGATGTTCAAGCTGGTTTTAGAAAAGGCAGAGGAACCAGAGATCAAGTTGCCAACATCTGCTGAATCATGGAAAAAGCAAGAGAGTTCCAGAAAAACATCTATTTCTGCTTTATTGACTATGCCAAAGCCTTTGACTGTGTAGATCACAATAAACTATGGAAAATTCTGAAAGGGATGGGAATACCAGACCACCTGATCTGCCTCTTGAGAAATTTGTATGCAGATCAGGAAGCAACAGTTAGAACTGGTCATGGAACAACAGACTGGTTCCAAATAGGAAAAGGAGTACGTCAAGGCTGTATATTGTCACCATGTTTATTTAACTTCTATGCAGAGTACATAATGAGAAATGCTGGACTGGAAGAAACAACAGTTGGAATCAAGATAGCTGGGAGAAACATCAATAACCTCAGATATGCAGATGACATCACCTTTATGGCAGAATGTGAAGAGGAACTCTAAAGCCTCTTGATGAAGGTGAAAGGGGAGAGTGAAAAAGTTAGCTTAAAGCTCAACAGTCAGAAAATGAAGATCATGGCATCCGGTCCCATCACTTCATGGGAAATAGATGGGGAAACAGTGGAAACAGTGTCAGACTTTATTTTTCTGGGCTCCAATATCACTGCAGATGGTGACTGCAGCCATGAAATTAAAAGACGCTTACTCCTTGGAAGCAAAGTTATGACCAACCTAGATCACATATTCAAAAGCAGAGACATTACTTTGCCAACAAAGGTTCGCCTAGTCAAGGCTATGGTTTTTCCTGTGGTCATTTATGGATGTGAGACGTGGAGTGTGAAGAAGGCTGAGCTCCGAAGAATGGATGCTTTTGAACTGTGGTGTTGGAGAAGACTCTTGAGAGTCCCTTGGACTGCAAGGAGATCCAACCAGTCCATTCTGAAGGAGATCAGCCCTGGGATTTCTTTGGAAGGAATGATGCTAAAGCTGAAACTCCAGTACTTTGGCCACCTCATGCGAAGAGTTGACTCATTGGAGAAGACTCTGATGCTGGGAGGGATTGGGGGCAGGAGGAGAAGGGGAAGACAGAGGATGAGATGGCTGGATGGCATTACTGACTAGATGGATGTGAGTCTCAGTGAACTCTGGGAGTTGGTGATGGACAGAGAGGCCTGGCGTGCTGCAATTCATGGGGTCACAAAGAGTTGAACACGACTGAGCGACTGATCTGATCTGATTGATTAGCATCTAGAGTTTGCAAAGTGCATGCTAATTCATAGATTTTTGTCTGTTGAGATGCAAATAGTTTGGTCAGATAAAAAAAAATAATCCCAAATAATATAGTTTTATTGCTGTGCCTGCATGCACGTGTGCATTCTAAGTTGCTTCAGTCGTGTCCAACTCTTTGCTACCCTATGGACTGTATAGGACGTTAACTAGCTTTGGGGCTTCCCATGATGTGGTGTCAGTGGGTAAAAATGAAACAGTCTGCCACTGCAGGAGATATAAGAGACCCAGGTTCAATCCCTGGGTCAGGAAGATCACTTGGAGGAGGGCGTGACAATCAGTTCCATTATTCTTACCTGGAGAATCGCAGGGACAGAGGAGCCTGGTGAGTTACACTCCATAGGGTCACAAGGAGTTGAAACAACGGAAGCAACGGAGCACGCACGCACGCACACAAGCACTCCTTTAACTGAGCCAACACTTTCAGTATGCTCTTCCTTGCTGACTCATGTCTACCCCGATTCTCAAAGCTTTTGTGAATCAGTTTTTCTTGCTCTGGTTTACTCACAGTTTTATTCAATAGTTACATGAGATTCATGTTTTTAGTTTTTTGAAAATTGCACATTGACAGCTTTAGAGGACATCCCACTGAAATGCCCAAGCAGACTCAAATGCCAAGGTCAATCAAAGGACATTTTCTGAGAAATGAACCTCTTGGGTTGTATAAACATAGGGAGACACTTCCTTGCTTGCAGGAGTGAATCCCAGGTGACACTTGGGTTTTATTTTTGTTGATTCTAACATGCTTTTTTGTTGTTTTTTTTTTTGTTGTTGTTGTTGTTGTTTGGCTAGTAGTCACCTCTCTCCTCCCACTTCTATTTCTATTGGGTTTCTTCTGATTCTTGGTCAGTTTTGCTGGTCCGTCCCCACCTAACTCAAGTTATTAATCACTTTCATTTGTTTATTTGTTTATCTGTGAACTGAGAGAAAATACTTTTAAAAGTATGTCATATGCACCAAAACACAGAACTGCTCTTTGAGATCTGAATTGATAGACTGGGGTTTCTACAGTTACCTCTGGGCTCCTGCTCACCTCGTTCAATGGAAGCTGCATGCTTCTGTGTGTCTGAAATTGAGAGAGATTCCATAATTCCATAAAAATTCCTCATGTAAATGGGAAGTGTTTCTTAACTTCTAAACAGCATTAATAAATTAAATTATAAATTCTCCCAAAATAAGGAGGTCTGAATAGATGCTTGTGTGAATCTAATACTCACCAAGAAATGCCAAGAAAATAAGGAAACTGAAGTTATAATGCTTTAAATGTGCCATACATTTAAGGAAAAAAATCCTTCTTATAATAACAGAGTATCTTTCAAAAGAATTTAAGTTCACCTAATCAAGATGAATCTCTGGACTAGTTTGTAACATTGGTTTATAAACAGCTAACTGTGTTATCTCTTATCAGTATGGTAAATAATATAATTTTGTTTTCCACAAAATTTTACAATTTTATAAGATTGGGTTTATTTTAAGACTATAAATATGAATGTCTCAAAGTTCTCATATTTATTTATTGCTCAGATAAATTAGTAGTATTTCCACTACATATTTAAAATTAAGAAAATATAAAAGTATCCACTTAATTCTAGTCTTGACAAACATGTTTACATTACATTACATGTATTTATGTTCTAAAGCATTTTCTGATTATGATTCTCATAATCCATAGTTAATTTAAACTCTTGATCTATTGTTCAGTTCAGTTCAGTCGCTCAGTCATGTCCGACTCTTTGCGACCCTGTAGACTGCAGCACTCCAGGCCTTCCTGTCCATCACCAACTTCTAGAACTTACTCAAACTCATGTCTTTGGAGTCAGTGATGCCATCCAACCATCTCATCCTCTGTTGTCCCCTTTTCCTCCTGCCCTCAATCTTTCCCAGCATCACGGTCTTTTCAAATAAGTCAGTTCTTGTCATCAGGTGGCCAAAGTATTGAGATTTCAGCTTCAGCATCTATTTTAGCTTCAGCATCTATTTCAGCCTCAGCATCTATTCAGCTTCAGCGTCTATTCAGCTTCTAATCTATTGTTAAACTAAGTTAATTAATGGATAATCTTTGGATAAATGGATAATGAGTGTAAGATAGAATACTGAGACATTGTCACTAACACAACTGTATATACAGTATGTGGAGTATATTTTTGTTTTTGAAGAAATAGAGAAGTTTATCAGATTGTTCCAATATGATATTATCATAAAGGACAAATGAGTAAATTTACAGCTGTTTACAGAAGGTTTGAGTGTAGTGAATATTATTCTTCTTGGTTTCTAATAATTGCAAATGATCATGAACAAAGGAATGAAATACATCAAAATCTTGCAAAGTTGGCTTATTTTTTAAAAAATTATTTATAGCTTACTAATCTTTTATTGCCAAATATCATATTAATGCAGACTAGAATATTTTCTCAGTGATAAAATAACATGATCTTGTGGCATTTAATAGTCTCTAAAATAGAGTAAATACTAAATTTTGCTAAAGCAGAATTACTTTCTTTATAATTTACCCAGGTAGCAGATTCTCTCTCTCATTAGAATCATTTTCTGTGCTGTGGTCAAATTTTATGTCTATGATCTGAAAAAAAAACAGAAGAACCAGAAAAGTTCTTCATTCCTGAAAGAGATAAGTTTCCTTGTAGTTGTTTTATATTCTATGTTTATTTAAAATATTGCACCATTACTTTGATGAACTAGTAATCAAGCCAACATTATCAGGACTCAAGAACTGGCCTTAATCAAGAGACCAAATATTTTTTGATAAATCTGTTGATTTTGCCTCCTTAAGATCAGGCTTTTTATTTATTCACTGTGTGAAATGAAAACATCTCCTGCCATATCCATAAACGAGAAGTGTCATAGCCATCAGCGATTTCTGGCCTCCAATGTGAATGAGGGTTCCCCAAACTGATCCACCGGTGCATGCCTCCACCTCCAGGGTCATTGCTAAGGAATTAGAGGGATGCAAGAACCAAGGTGAAAAAGGAAACAGATTGGTCCCAGATAGCTGAGGTGTATATGAAAGGAATGAATTCAGTGAACCCAGAGGTTTGCATCCACCCACACACAGAATGCTAAATTTCTTAACTTGATACCTGATCTTTGATATTCAGACAGCCTGCTCCCTTTGTTGCAAAGGTAAATAGCCTGACTTTCCCCTCCCTCCTTGGAGCAGTCTTCTCAGAGCTACTGAGATGCTGGGCTCCTGGGCTCAGAGTCCTAAACATACTCACCAAATAAAATAACTACTTTCAGGTTGTGACTATATTTTTTTTAGTCAACAACTATATGTATTAAATATCTTACATGTAAAACTAGATTTCAGTGGATACACACACAAATTTCTTCTTGCACTCTATGCAAAGAGAGATGGTAAAAGTAACTTGGTTTGATTGATATATCCATAGGTTTTATTACTCCAAAAATTATCATAAGAGCTACATGGAAAGGTTTTCTCCAATCAAAGAAGTTTCACATATCAGATTTAATTTTATGTAGGTAAGAATAATAATTACAAGTATTTCACAGATTCGTCCTTTGTCTTGCCAACTTTGACACGTTTTTACCTTCAGGAGAAATACTGATCAGATTCTTACTACTTGATGTCATTGGTTATCATAATAAATTAACCATGAGCACTTCATCAGCAGATACTTGAAAGTTTGTTATAAGCTATAGACTGGAAATTGAACTTTTAACAAAAAAGGATTGTCTCAGAGCCTCGGTAAAAAGGACTTGATCAGGTGCTTTAAACTAATGATATTTCAAGAAATAAACTCAAAGAACCAGGCCTGGAAGCTTGAACAAGCATCAGTTGCCAAGTCTGAGAATTTCCAAGTTAACTCTGAACTGAGTGAGGATTTCCAGGAGCCATTTTCATTCAGAAGCAGACAACTTTCATGAAAGCCAACTATTGACCCCAAATTCAAAAGGTCCAAATGTAACTCACACAGCAGAGAATAAGCAAGGAAGAGAAATCTAATCGTAGTTGTTTGGGAATGTTTTTGTATTAGTTTTAATTTCTATTTTTCCAATGGTAAAAGAAGCTCTTTCTCTTCTTTTGAATATCTCTTTATTCCTTAATTTGTAAATGGCATCTTGTCCCTGACACCTAAATTTAAACCCAAATGAACAGACACGCATACTCACAAAAACTATTCTGAGTCTCACTACTTTTCTTGGAAGTGCGGTTATTTGCCAGACTTTGGCTTCCTTATGTCCACGACATAATTGGATTAATTGATTTTACAATCAAAGCTGTAATTGTAATAACATAGTTGAGAATAAATCTCATTGTGATTAGACAATGAAGATTGTCTAATGAATTAACCCACCATTAAGGCCTTAGGAATTGTACTTCACATATAAAACTGTTGCCACAAAGTCTTTCCAGGAATCTGGGACAATACCTGTTCTGTGTTTTACAGGGTCTTAGACACTCGGGGTCTCATATAGGCAGAACCTAAACACATTTGGCAGACTTTGAACAGAGATTTTCCCAAATTTATGGGAACTTCAGACACAACCTGTAAGTATGAATGTTTCAGGTTTGGATTTGCTTTCCAAACCATGGTATAGGAGATTAAGCAGAAGCAATTTTTTTAAAGAAAGAAAAACTTTCAAGAATTATCATGCATCCACACATACTCAGTCTCATCTACCTCTTTGGGATCCCGTGAAAGGCAGCCTACCAGGCTCCTCTGTTCATGGAATTTTCCAGGCAAGAATACTAGAGAAGGTTGGCATTTCCTACTCTGGGAAATCTCCCTGACACCGGGATTGAACTTGCATCCTTGCATCGCCTGCATTGGCAAGCAGATTCTTGATCACTGCACCACCTGGTAATCAAAAATAATAGATATCATTGAAAATGCAATCTGAGATTCTTCATACATTTTTCAATCAGAAGTTAATTATCTGGCCATGGTACTTTTGCAACCCTTAGAGCCTCTGGATTTGCTGAGTGGCAAAGAGGCTTATATGGTTAATTAACACTTTTTGATGCACCTCTGAAAATTAATCCATCAAAAGCAAAATGAGATCAGCATTTTCATAATCAAGAATAATCTTTCAAGATCTATTATTTATGATCACCAGAAAAAAGGCTAAAACATCCCAAATTTGAATTAGGCAAAAAAAATATAATAATGACTGCATATTCTTTTAATGTCATACTTCATCATTGTTTAATAGGCACTTTCAAGAAATATCTAATTCTTCAGGAATTTTGCCTAACACACTTTGACTTAAGCCAATCTCGATTAATTGAGGAACAACTGAACAAACTAAGTGTCACATCTCCTTACATTTCATTGAACTTCTCACTTCCTGGAGATATCGCAAAGCATTTGGTTCTAGCTTACCTGAAAGATTTGGTTGGTTTAAATCATGATTTATTTCCAATGTCCTGATTATGTTTCTTAATTCACTAAAATTTGTGTATTCTTGTTTATTCAGAGCAAAAATAAGCTGGTTGAGATGAGTAAGAAAATAAGAGGGCAAGTCATTGTCTTAGGTGCTCTATCAATGAATTTTATAGAATTATTATCTGAACCCTGGTGACTCAGATGGTAAAGAATATGCCTGCAAAACAGGAGACCCAGGTTCAATCCCTGAGTCAGGGAGATCCCCTGGAGAAGGAAATGGTTACCCACTCCAGTATTCTTGCCTAGAGAATTCCATGGACAGAGGAGCCGGACAGCCTACAGTCCATGGGGTTGCAAAGAGTCAGACACAACCGAGCAACTAATACACTTGGAGATTTACTCAATAAAATGTATTACAAAGCCCAGTTCTCTTGCCAAGATACAAGATCAAGTCTTCATCATCCCTCAGAAGGAGGTATGATAACTTAAATACCAAATTGAGACAAGTCGTTGCTTTGACTACACTTTTATGGCTTTCTTGACCCACTATTTCATTTCTATCCTGTCCATCCCACAGGTTTATATGAAAGGAACTCCAGTTGAGATATATCAGCACTATGTTGATTCAGCTCAAGTTTGAAATAAAATATGTTCTAACAACAAAGCAAAGACAGGACAAACAAATCCAGTCTATTCAACTGCATGGGATAACGCCATTCAGCAGGCAATATAAGTGCAGTGGACTGGCTTGGCGAACATAACATTTGGCTTACGAGTGGCCTTTTAGAGTATTCATGTAAGAATATGATTGAAAGAAAATCTTGATTTACAATCAGATGTTATCTCAGATGTAGATGGGATGATAGACCTGACATTTTTATATAATTATCTTTATATTCTCATCTTCAAAGGAATCTCATATCAACTCCTTTGCTTATACATTTAAAGAGAACAAAAGCAATATTAGATGGAAAAGGGCTCCAGGGAGAGCACAGTATGGGTGACAGAGAGGAAGGGACTTCTGCAGGCAGGTCTCTGCCACTCCAGATCTGGCCATCTTTCCTTCCTCAGTTATCAGTTACTTGTCTCATTGCAGCAGAACTCTCAGCAAGAATAAGCCAGGGTACAACTCCAGGTGGTCCTCGGGCGTGCTCTGTAGCTTTGTTTGTGTCCTAGTCTTTGCAACCCAGTGGACTGTAGCCTGTCGGGCTCCTCTGTCCATGGGATTCTCCAGGGAAGAAGGGTGGAATGGGTTGCCATTTCCTCCTCCAGGGGATCTTTCTGACCCAGGGATCGGGCTCACGTCTCTTGTGTCTCCTGCACTGCAGGTGGATACTTAACCCACTGAGTCACCTCCTTTCAGTCCAAGAAATAAAGCTCACTCCCCTTTGGTCCTGCAGCATTCACCATTTCCTCATCATAGTTCAGAGCTTCAAGAACAAAGGACTTCAAAGGTCGTAGAATAAACATACTAAACCTCCAGCTACAAGGCAAGTAGAAATGTATGGAAGATGACTATATGTCAGGCCAGAAAAGTTTAGATTCACATAAAAAACAATCATTAACTGTCACTGGGTTATATTTGACATTCATCTCTTCATGGGTCTGACCTTGGACTGAAGAGCTTTATTTCCTAATTAGTAATGGAAAATTATGAATTAGAACCAAGTTACCAAGCATGTCAATAAGACATCCCTGTTTAATCAATGCATGATTGAGTATTTACTGCAAAATATAGACTGTACCACAATGCAGAAAATAATATTTGTCTAGAGCTTAATACAAACAGAACTACTTGTGCATCATCACATTTTAAATATTAGAGGTAGTTAAAAGCAATTCAATAGCGATAAAAGAAAATCAGATCAGATCAGATCAGATCAGTCCATCAGTCCTGTCTGACTCTTTGCGACCCCATGAATCGCAGCACGCCAGACCTCCCTGTCCATCACCAACTCCCGGAGGTCACTCAGACTCACATCCATCGAGTCAGTGATGCCATCCAGCCATCTCATTCTCTGTCATTCCCTTCTCCTCCTGCCCCCAATCCCTCCCAGCATCAGAGTCTTCTCCAATGAGTCAACTTTTCGCATGAGGTGGCCAAAATACTGGAGTTTCAACTTTAGCATCATTCCTTCCAAAGAAATCCCACGGCTGATCTCCTTCAGAATGGACTGGTTGGATCTCCTTGCAATCCAAGGGACTCTCAAGAGTCTTCTCCAACACCACAGTTCAAAAGTATCCATTCTTCGGTGCTCAGCCTTCTTCACAGTCCAGTTCTCACATCCATACATGACCACAGGAAAAACCATAGCCTTGACTAGGCGAACCTTTGTTGGCAAAGTAATGTCTCTGCTTTTGAATATGCTATCTAGGTTGGTCATAACTTTCCTTCCAAGGAGTAAGCGTCTTTCAATTTCATGGCTGCAGTTACCATCTGTAGTGATTTTGGAGCCCAGAAAAATAAAGTCTGACACTGTCTCCACTGTTTCCCCATCTATTTCCCATGACAGGATGGGACCAGATGCCATGATCTTCGTTTTCTGAATGTTGAACTTTAAGCCAACTTTTTCACTCTCCACTTTCACCTTCATCAAGAGGCTTTTTAGTTCCTCTTCACTTTCTGCCACAAGGGTGGTGTCATCTGCATATCTGAGGTTATTGATAGTTCTCCCAGCAATCTTGATTCCAACTTGTGTTTCTTCCAGTCCAGCATTTCTCATGATGTACTCTGCATAGAAGTTAAATAAACAGGGTGACAATATACAGCCTTGACGTACTCCTTTTCCTATTTGGAACCAGTCTGTTGTTCCATGTCCTGTTCTAACTGTTGCTTCCTGACCTGCATACAAATTTCTCAAGAGGCAGGTCAGGTGGTCTGGTATTCCCATCTCTTTCAGAATTTTCCACAGTTTATTGTGATCTACACAGTCAAAGGCTTTGGCATAGTCAATAAAGCAGAAATAGATGTTTTTCTGGAACTCTCTTGCTTTTTCCATGATCCAGTGGATGTTGGCAATTTGATCTCTGGTTCCTCTGCCTTTTCTAAAATCAGTTTGAACATCAGGAAGTTCACGGTTCACATATTGCTGAAGCCTGGCTTGGAGAATTTTGAGCATTACTTTACTAGCGTGTGAGATGAGTGCAATTGTGTGGTAGTTTGAGCATTCTTTGGCATTGCCTTTCTTTGGGATTGGAATGAAAACTGACCTTTTCCAGTCCTGTGGCCACTGCTGAGTTCTCAAATTTGCTGGCATATTGAGTGTAGCACTTTCACAGCATCATCTTTCAGGACTTGGAATAGCTCCACTGGAATTCCATCACCTACACTAGCTTTGTTCGTAGTGATGCTTTCTAAGGCCCATTTGACTTCACATTCCAGGATGTCTGGCTCTAGGTCAGTGATCACACCATCATGATTATCTGGGTCATGAAGCTGTTTTTTGTACAGTTCTTCTGTGTATTCTTGCCACCTCTTCTTAATATCTTCTGCTTCTGTTAGGTCCTTACCATTTCTGTCCTTTATCAAGCCCATCTTTGCATGAAATGTTCCCTTGGTATCTTTGATTTTCTTGAAGAGATCCCTAGTCTTTCCTATTCTGTTGTTTTCCTCTGTTTCTTTGCATTGATCGCTAAAGAAGGCTTTCTTATCTCTTCTTGCTATTCTTTGGATCTGATTTTCTTTTATCGCTATTGAATTGCTTTTAACTACCTCTAACACTAGAACTGCTACTACTACTAAACTTTTTACTATGATTGTGACTATAAGTACAGAAATTCCTGTATCTTAACACTATAATATTCTAGAACTTGTCAGATAATAGAAATGGAAGTTATAGGAAGAAAATTAATTTATTCCAAGAGAATATGAACCTGCAATGCAAACATGACTCATTTTGTAGATATAACCATGATGTTGTTTATCTGTCACTGATACACAGTATTTACTTCTGTCATTTTGCCCCCAGTCTATATTAGCACCACACACCTTAAGTCTGGGGTGTGTCCAAGTGAAGTCAGAGAGTCACCTTTTCAGCCCAGCTATACTTTCACCTGTGTCTCAGTTACATTGCTTGAGACCAATTCTCATTTTCAAAAATGAGAATTAGCACTTTCTTATGGCACCCCACTCCAGTACTCTTGCCTGGAGAATCCCACAGACAGAGGAGCCTGGTAGGCTGCAGTCCATGGGGTCGCTAGGGGTCAGACATAACTGAGCGACTCACTTTCTCTTTTCACTTTCATGCATTGGAGAAGGAAATGGCAACCCACTCCAGTGTTCTTGCCTGGAGAATCCCAGGGATGGCGGAGCCTGGTGGGCTGCCGTCTATGGGGTCGCACAGAGTCGGACACGACTGAATCGACTTAGCATAGCATAGCATAGCATATTTTTAAAAAAAATCAAATTTAAAACCCAGTAAAATGTTAACATAATTTCACAAACTTCCGTGCGTTAAAAGATGACAACGTGCCCCAGCTGACACCAAGAAGACAGGCAGTATCTCTGGAATAGTTTCAAGTACAGTTTGATCTTCTGGGCTTGAGAGTTTGATTTAGGTTTTATATAGAAAAGGAGTTTGGACTAGTCCAATACTTAACAGTAACACACACACACACACACACACACAACTGTCTTCTTTTTTCTAATTCTGCCACAGTCAGGATTGCGTCCGGGTGCTGAGAGTCGCTGTTCGAATCTGAGTTTGTTTATCTCAAACCTGGTCTCAAACCTCGTAACCTTCCACGTTCCTCACTTGAGCCTATAAAATATTCCGGCAAAAAAGAGTGAAATAACTTGCATATTGCAAAAGCTGTTGTTGACATTTGCCAGCAGATCGTGTGTGGATAAAGGTGAAGCCCCCTGCACCTTGCTTGAGGGGGGCACGGCACTTGAGAGTGCTCTGGTTGGTTTATCCCAGATTGTGTGGGAGGAAAATCAGCTTTTCTCTGTTCCCAGAGATGCTGTTTCTCCATCACTGTTGTGAACAACTTTATGACTGTTTTAGAACCTTGTTAAAAGTTAAATGTATTTGTAAAACTTATGATAGAGTAAACATGTGTTATATAACTTCAAGCCTTTTAACAGAAAGTAGCTGTATTAGGAAGCGGCTCTGAATTTTGGTCCTGTACAAGTTTATGGCAGCTGAGGGACTATTTGATGTAGATTAAGGATAACAAAAGACAAGGCCTCAAAAGGCAATGAGCTAGGGCTAGCAGAGGCAGTGCCTCGGCTGTGAAACCCCTTCTGATTGGAAAAGGACAACCGCTGGGAGATGTCATGCTAGCCCGCATGCAGATTAGAGCCCCCTTCCCATCCATCTGTCTTTATCTGCCTCTTCTTGGCCCAGTGCGTATTCATTTCTTCCTCTTTCTACATTTCAGATGTCTATTCGGCTCAGTTCAGTCGCTCAGTAGTGTCTGACTCCTTGCTACCCCATGGACTGCAGGACGCCAGGCCTTCCTGTCCATCACCAACTCCTGGAGTTTACCCAAACTCATGTCCATTGAGTCAGTGATGCCATCCAACCATTTCATCCTTTGTCGTCCCCTTCTCCTCTTGCCCTCAATCTTTCCCAGAATCGGGGTCTTTTCCAATGAGTTGGCTTTTCACATCAGGTGGCCAAAGTACTGGAGGGTGAGCTTCAGCATCAGTCCTTCCAAAGAACACCCAGGACTGATCTCCTTTAGGATGGACTGGTTGGATCTCCTTGCAGTCCAAGTGACTCTCAAGAGTCTTCTCCAGCACCACAGTTCAAAAGCATCAATTCTTCAGTGCTCAGCTTTCTTTATAGTCCAACTCTCACATCCATAGACTACTGGAAAAAAATCACAGCTTTGACTAGATGGTCCTTTTTTGGGCTCCAAATTCACTACTGCAGCCATAAAATTAAAAGACGCTTACTCCTTGGAAGGAAAATTATGACCAACCTAGACAGCACATTAAAAAGCAGAGACATTACTTTGCCAACAATGGCTCATCTTTTCAGCTACTTTAATAGAAATATGGAGGAGGCAGGCTTTTTTTTTTCTCTTTTTTGATGATGACACAAAGAAAGCAACTAATGAGTGTTGCCTCTCTAACAAATTTCTAAATAAATGGAAGGGTCTATGAGCCAAGCAAGGGTTTTTAACAACATATTGTCCAGAGATTCTGAGTCTAGAGGTATCAATTTTAAAATAGAATATTCCAAGTGGGAAAATGCTAGGACAGCATACTTTGGAGCTAACTTGCCGGGTTTCAATCTACACTCTGCAGTCTTGTCCAGCTGTGTGATCTTTAGCAAGTCACATAACTCCCTTTGAGCCTAAATTGTGGTAACAACCTATAAAGTTGATGTAAGCATTAAATCAGTTATTACTATTAAGCTTAGGATGGTGCAAGCCACATCATAAGTGCTCAATGAATATTACCTACTTCCCAGATCTGGATAGAGCCTCAGGATTTCGTTCATCAGTGATTATTAACAGTTTAGATTTATTAATAGAGAATAAACTTCCAATTGAACCAGAAGGTTTATACTTTTAGAAACCAGGTATAGTTGGGTACGTTCTTTAATGAGGTTTGTAGGATTTATTAACCCACAGATACCAAGGGAACATTTAATGCAAAGAAGGGCACAATGAAGGACAGAAATGGTATGGACCTAACAGAAGCAGAAAATATCAAGAAGAGGTGGCAAGAATACACAGAAGAGCTATACAGAAAAGATCTTCATGACCCAGATAATCACAGTGGTGTGATCACTCACCTAGAGCCAGACATACTGGAATGTGAAGTCAAGTGGGCCTTGGGAAGCATCGCTACAAACAAAGCTTGAGGAGGTGATGGAATTCCAGTTGAGCTATTTCAAATCCGAAAAGATGATGTTGTGAAATGGCTGCACTCAATATGCCAGCAAATTTGGAAACCTCAACAGTGGCCACAGGACTGGAAAAAGTCAGTTTTCATTCCAATCCCAAAGAAAGGCAATGCCAAAGAATGTTCAAACTACCACACAATTACATTCATTTCACATGCTAGCAAGGTAATACCCAAAATTCTACAAGCTAAGCTTCAATGGTATGTGAAGCAAGAACTTCCAGATATTCAAGCTGGATTTATAAAAGGCAGAGGAACCCAGAAATCAAATTGCCAACATCTGTTGAATCATAGAAAAAACAAGAGAATTCCAGAAAGATGTCTACATCTGCTTCATTGACTACACTAAAGCCTTTGACTGTGTGGATCACAACAAACTGTGGGAAATTCTTCAAGAGATGGGAATACCAGACCACCTTACCTGCCTCCTGATAAATCTATATGCAGGTCAAGAAGCAACAGTTAGAACAGGTCTGGAACCATGGACAGTTCCAAGTTGGGAAAGGAGTATGTAAAGCCTGTATATTGTCACGCTGCTTATATAACTTATATGCAGAGTACATCATGAGAAATTCTGGGCTGTATGAAGCACAAGCTAGAATCAAGATTGCTGGGAGAAATATCAATAACATCAGATATGCAGATAACACCACCCTAATGGCAGAAAGTAAAGAAGAACTAAAGAGCCTCTTGAAGAAAGTGGAAGAGGAGAATGAAAAAGCTGGCCTAAAACTCAACATTCAAAAAACTAAGATCGTCCATCTGGTCCCATCACTTCATGGCAAATAGATGGGGAAACAATGGAAACAGTGTCAGGCTTTATTTTCTTGGACTCCAAAATCACTGCAGATGGTGATTGCAGCCATGAAATTAAAAGACGCTTGGTCCCTGGAAGGGAAGTTATGACCAACCTGCTGCTGCTGCTAAGGTGCATTGGGTGTATCTGACTCTGTGTGACCCAATAGACGGCAGTCCACCATGCTCCCCTGTCCCTGGGATTCTCCAGGCAAGATCACTGGAGTGGGTTCCCATTTCCTTCTCCAATGCATGAAAGTGAAAAGTGAAAGTGAAGTCATTCAGTCGTGTCTGACTCTTTGCAACCCCATGGACTGCAGCCTACCAGGCTCTTCCATCCATGGGATTTTCCAGGCTAGAGTATGGAGTGAGGTGCAGTCACCTTCTCCAATGACCAACCTAGATAGCATATTAAAAAGCAGAGACATTACTTTGCCAACAAAGGTCCATCTAGTCAAAGCTATGGTTTTTTCAGTAGTCATATATGGATGTGAGAGTTGGACCATAAAGAAAGCTGAGTGCTAAAGAATTGATGCTTTTGAACCGTGGTGTTGGGAGAAGACTCTTGAGAGTCCCTTGGACTGAAACCAGTCAATCCTAAAGGAAATCAGTCCTGAATATTCATTGGAAGGACTGATACTACAGCTGAAGCTCCAATAATTTGGCCCCCTGATGCGAAGAGCCAAATCATTAGAAAAGACCCTGATTCTGAGAAAGACTGAAGTAGATGAAGGGGACGACAGAGGATGAGATTGTTGGATAGCATCACCAACTCAATAGACATGAGTTTGAGCAAGCTCCAAGAGACAATGAAGGACAGGAAGCCTGGTGTGCTGCAATCCATGGGGTAGCAAAGAGTAGGACATGACTGAGCTAATGAGCAACAAAAACAAATATTTGTACAAACAAGCTGCAAAACAAAAAAATAATACATAGCCTCTCTTTTTCTTCTCTTTCTTGTTAGCCTGCTCCAGCAGAACTCGATATTACCAAAATGCTAGTGTAGATACATATCTTGGAGAGAATAAGTCATGTCTTTTAACCAATAAAAACCCCAAGGTGTGATGGGGAAAAATTTGTAATAATAGATTATAATTTTCCCATTTGGATATGTGGCTAAGAAATAGATCAAGATTTTATCAATACTCATTCTTTTGCCAACCGTATCAATGGCACCCCACTCCAGTCACTCTTGCCTGGAAAATCCCATGGACGGAGGAGCCTGGTAGGCTCCAGACCATGGGGTCGCTAAGAGTCGGACACGACTGAGCGACTTCACTTTTACTTTTCACTTCCATGCATTGGAGAAGGAAACGTCAATCCACTCCAGTGTTCTTGCCTGGAGAATCCCAGGGACAGAGGAGCCTGGTGGGCTGCCGTCTATGGGGTCGCACAGAGTTGGACACGACTGAAGCGACTTAGCAGCAGCAGCAGCAGCATAGAGTATTTCTGGTCATCACCCCAAGAGTCTGAGCTTGTCTGCAGCTCAGCTTCCTTGTCTTGAAGTTGGATGAAAGTCCTGATTTGGGTAACCTACCGGCCTGATCAGCGAATTACAGATGACTTTCCCCAGGCCCAGTTGTGATGGGACATCTGGCACAATTCCAATCAATGTTTAAAGATCCTTTTGGGTCACAGTCATCTCTGTCATGGTTCTGCTGTTATTTTTATCAGAAGCTCTCATCTTTTGTGCTTAGAATTTAAACGAACCAATCAAAAAATGGGCCAAAGAACTAAACAGACGTTTCTCCAAAGAAGACATACAGGTGGCTAACAAACAAATGAAAAGATGCTCAACATTATCAGAGAAAATCAAATCAAAACCACAGTGAGGTACCATCTCACGCCAGTCAGAATGGCTGCTATCAAAAAGTTTACAAACAATAAATGCTGGAGAGGGTGTGGCGAAAAAGGAATGTTCTTATATTATTGATGGGAATGCAAACTAGTACAGCCATTATGGAGAAAGGTGTGGAAATTCCTTTAAAAACTGGAAATAGAACTGCCACATGACCCAGCAATCCCTTTGCTGGGCATACACACCAAGGAAATCGGAATTGAAAGAGTCACATGTACCCCAATGTTCATTGCAGGGCTGTTTACAATAGCCAGGACATGGAAGCAACCTAGACATCCATCAGCAGATGAATGGATAAGAAAGCTGTGGTACATATACACAATGGAATATTACTCAGCTATTAAAAAGAATGCATTTGAATCAGTTCTAATGAGGTGGATGAAACCCGGGCCTATTATACAGAGTGAAGTAAGTCAGAAAGTAAAACACCAATACAGTATATTAACACATAAAGATGGTAATGCATAGAAAGATGGTAACAACGACCCTATATGCAAGACAGCAAAAGAGACACAGATGTAAAGAACAGACTTTTGGACTCTGTGGGAGAAGGCAAGAGTGGGATGATTTGAGAGAATAGCATCAAAACATCTATATTATCATATGTGAAATAGATTGCCAGTCCAGGTTCGATGAATGTGACGGGGTGATCAGGGCTAGTGCACTGGGACGACCCTGAGGGGTGGGATGGGGAGGTAGGTGGGTTCAGGAGGGGGGACTCATGTACACCCATGGCTGATTCATGTCGATGTATGGCAAAAACCATCACAATATTGTAATGTAATTAGCCTCCAACTAAAATAAATACATTTTTTAAAAATTTCCCATTTCAGCTTCGTATAGATAGCAGGCCTTTTATGGAGCTGTGACCCAATTGTAGTTGGTGATTTATGTTACAGTAAGCATAACCCCAGTTGGTGGATGGGGATTCCCTCCAGGTCTTCCTTATAAATGACCTTTGCCTGTCCCTAGGCTTTAAGTAGGTGTCTGGGATGGCAGTGATGAAACCACGTGCAAGCTGAAGTGGATGTTGACAAGATCCTGAGGTGTGACCTCAGCAACAACTGTTGAGTGAATATCACTGATCTGTGTTACTTTTAGTCTGACTTGGAACTTTACACAACTTTTACTACCTTTGCCAAAGTCTGTTTAAATATATTTCATCTAGTTGAGCCCTATTAACATGGATTCTGGCACAAAGCCTTTTGAAGAGCATCAGAACATGATGCAATTTCTATCTAATATCATATCCTTTCTTATCTCCCAGGGGGCATTGCAGGGGGACATTGCAGGCTCTTTTATTTGGGGCTGTTTATTTTGGAAATCGCTGACTAATGGGCTCTAGGCTGTCTGTGTAACAAACATTAGTGCTAGTTCTAACTTGCACTGATTTCTCTGGAAATACTTGTCTATGATTCCACTTGTCATCAGACCTGTTAGCAGTCTATAGTTGTGGTCAGTCTGTAAACTAGAATTCAACAGTTAAATCCAGCCTATTGCTTTTTTTCTTTCTTTCTTTCTTTTTTGGTAAAAATGTTTTATGAAACACAGCCATGACTTTTCATTTACAAGCCACCTATGACTGCTTTTGAATTACAATTGAGTGGTTGCAACAGAAACTTTGGTTCACAAAGTCTAAAATATGTACTCTCTGGCTCTTAACAAAAATAAAATTTAAAAAGCTTATCCAATCCCTGATCTAGAGCAAAATGCTTTGGAAATAGGGCAGGCAAAGATTTGCCAAAGTGTGCAAGTGTTCACTAAGTTCTCAAATTTCGTTTTCCAGATTCTCATGGACTTTCCTAAAGGCCATCCTGAGAAAGCCTCGGAAGAGCCTACCTCTTTCTTGGAAGGGAAGGAGAGAAAAGAAAAAGAAAAGAAAGACAGAAGGAAGAGTGGGAGAAGGAAAGAAGGAAGGAAGGAAGTGTCATGTTTCCCCAAAAGGAGCAAAAGAAGTGAAAGTTCATTTTAATGACTGATCAAGACAGTACATTTCTGCTTTGTAAATAAGTTCAGTGAATTTATTGAAGGGGAGAAAGGGGATTGGGGAAAACTGACAGATTGGGATTGAAACATGTACACTATTGTGTATAAAATAGATAAGAAATGAGGACCTTCAGAATGGACTGGCTGGATCTCCTTGCAGTCCAAGGGACTCTCAGGAGTCTTCTCCAACACCACAGTTCAAAAGCATCAATTCTTTGGTGCTCAGCTTTCTTCACCCACTCCAGTGTTCTTGCCTGGAGAATCCCAGGGACGGGGGAGCCTGGTGGGCTGCCGTCTCTGGGGTCGCACAGAGTCGGACACGACTGAAGTGACTTAGCAGCAGCAGCTTTCTTCATAGTCCAACTCTCACATCCATACATGACCACAGGAAAAACCATAGCCTTGACTAGACAGAACTTTGTTGGCAAAGTAATGTCTCTGCTTTTGAATATGCTATCTAGGTTGGTCATAACTTTTCTTCCAAGGAGTAGAAGGAGATCAGGCCTGGGATTTCTTTGGAGGGAATGATGCTGAAGCTGAAACTCCAGTACTTTGGCCACCTCATGCGAAGAGTTGACTCATTGGAGAAGACTCTGATGCTGGGAGAGATTGAGGGCAAGAGGAGAAGGGGACGACAGAAGATGAGATGGCTGGATAGCATCACCGACTCAATGTATGTGAGTCTGAGTGACCTCTGGGAGTTGGTGATGGACAGGGAGGCCTGGCGTGCTGCGATTCATGGGGTTGCAAAGAGTCGGACACGACTGAGCAACTGAACTGAACTGAATGAGGACCTGCTGTATAGCACAGGGAACTCGGCTTAATGCTCTGTGGTGGCTTAAATGGGAAGAAAATCTAAAAAAGAGTGGGTACATGTTTATAGATAACTGATTCACAGCAGAAACTAACAAAACATTGTAAAGCAACTTTACTCCAATTTAAAAAAAAGATGAACTTAAAAACAAAATCAAGACATAACAAAATGTCCTTCAGTAATTTTCTGCCTTGTAACATTACTGTCGGATGCAAAACTCCTTTTCACATGGACACTTTGGACTCAGAATATTCTGAACTGAGATGAAGAGATAGTAGAATGAGATTGTGGGTGCAATGACAAACTGTACTTAATTGCTTTAATTAGGCAATCTCCTTTGCCTCTCAGGACAAAAACAAAGCCCACCAAAATCGCTATGGTGAAAGAATGCATTTCTCTTGAGGAAAATCTTTTGAGAGTAAAGCACAACTCATCAATAAGAGATATTGAACTCTAAATATCTTCATTTATTTGAATAAAAACAGATGTGGATTTACTTTGAAGCTACTGAACCTTAAGCTTCAAGGAACTTTGCTGGCCTGGGGCCCTTCCAAGGCCCTGTGCAGGGGGAAGGCACAAGCAGAGTTCACAGAGTCAAGTAAACCATTTTAACTGCACATTGTTAAAAACTGTTCTTTGTGTCCATACTAGCTTGCCTGTTCTATTATGTAGATGTTTTTGAAACATTTAGAAAATATGGTCTGTTGGAGAAGGGAATGACAACCCACTCTAGTATCCCCACCTGGGAAATCCCATGGACAGAGGAGCCTGGCCGTCTCCAGTCCATAGGGTCACAAAGAGTCAGACATAACTTGGCAGGTAACACTAACACTTTCACACTCGGGATGGATTTTCTAGCTCCAAGTAACTCTTTGGGGAACCGTCTAATTTTGCACTGCTTTGCAAAACTAAAGATTATTGTTTAAGATCAAAAAAAGTACCATCAGAGTAATTTTTTTTTTTAACTTCTAAAATATATCCATTGGAAGCTAACTATAATTACTATAGACATGCAGTGATCTATTTAAAAATAAATGAGCAAGTTTTAGCTTAACATTTAATTTTATATCTTAGGGACTTCCTCGGTAGTCTAGGGGTTAAGACTCCATGCTCCCAATGCAGGGGGCCCGGATTCTGTCCCTGATCAGAAAATTAGACTCTGAATGCTGAAACTAAAAAGATCCCACATGCTACAATGAAGCCCCAGAAGAGCCAAATAAATAAATAAATATCCAAAAATATGTATCTTAGCTATGTCTAATTTGATCCATATCTCCATTACCATCGTCAGTGGGAATTTTATCCTAAATGTATTTCAATGCTTAAGTGTTTACTCAAACCACTAGGAGTGAATAACCTAGTATTTTTGGAGAAGGGAATGGCAACCCACTCCAGTATTCTTGCCCAGAGAATCCCATGGACAGAGGAGCAGGGCAGGCTACAGTTCATACTAAGTTGGACACGACTTAACGTCTAAACCACCAACAACAACCTAATATTTTAGAAGGTGAAAGTGAAAGCTTAATGACCACTGACCACGTCCATCACTTCCCAGGTCAGGTATGAATTCGCAATGGCCAGAGAGGGTTTCACCTCCCATCCCCAGTTCTTTGGCCTTTTTGCTGAATTTTCACTCCCAGAGTCACAGTATGGAGGCTACAAACTGTAACTTGATCAATCATCAGATTTCATTTAATTCATAGTAAAGAAAGAATCATCTTCTACATGAATTTCAAATGTGGCTCAGGTGATATATCGCTATCCTGTGTAAGTACTTTCAGTGGTCTTTAACTTTGAGTGAAATGTGAGGTAGGCAGAATGACTCCCAGATATGCCCATAACCAAGTCCGTGAACTCTGACTCTATTACGGGGCAAAGAGATTTTGCAGATATAATTAGGATTATGAATTTTAAAATAGGGAGATGACCCTGCATTATCCAGAATCCCTCAATCTGTTCACAAGAGCTCTGAAAAGCCTAGAAGATTCTCCGGCTCAAAGCAGAAAGAGATGGATCAGAAGGGGAAGTCAGAGAGATTACACTTGTGTGGTCCTAAGATATGGTCCCAGATGTGAACACCAGAGAGACGCTTCTAGGAGCCAAGGGCTCCCTCCAGCTGACAGCCAGGAAGGAAATGGGACCTCACTCCACCATTTGCAAGGAACTGAAGTCTGCAGTCAACCAGAATGAGCGTGGAAGCCCATTCTTCCTTAGGACTTCTCATAAGAGGACACCGTTGGGCACTTTGACATTGGTCTTAGAAGATCTGGGCCGAAAATCCAGCTGAGATATGCTGTGCTTATTTCTGACACACAGATATGGTGCGATAATAAATGGGTTTCTTGTAAGCTGCTGAATCAGTGCTGACTTGTTTCATGATGATGGGAAACTAATACAAAGTCCAAATTTTCTGCAGAGCCCTACAGTCCTGAACCCTCATCTCCCTCTCTGATTTCAGCTCCCGCCAGTGTCCCCTTGCAGATTTGGGTTGCTCCTGTTTCCACTTTCTGAAAATTGCCTTCTGACAGTTTCCCTGAACCCCCCACCATGTTCCCTCAACCCACATCTTCCACTGGCTCTCTGGGACACCCTTGCCAGCATGCTTCCCCTTCCTCCCCATCCAGAAGGGCATGCCACTCTGCCTTGCTTAAATAAAATAGGACATTTATTCTTCACTAGGTTATAAATTTCTACAAGAAGGGATGGGACTTTTTGTCATAAGTGTTTAAGAGAATAATGGGCAGTCATCAGCAATCAATAAATATTTGCTCAATAAGCAGGTAAATAAAACACTAAACTATACTATCAGTGAGCCTCCTGGGGGCTTTATGAACACAATTGAGAAGAGGAGTATGTCAGCCCAAGGTCCATGTCTCAGGACAGCTGCCCCTCCCCGAGGACCGTGTCCAGCCCACTTTCCCCAGGTTCATTGACTAGGGAAACGGCCCATGTCACCTACTTTATCTTCACTAAGTCTCCCCATTAAATCCTCCTGCAATCATGCAATGCAAGCATGCCTTTTGTATCATTCATTATTAAAAATGAAACATTTGTATAGCACTGCATAATTTACACAGCATTTTGAGCAGAGGCTCTTAAACAGTTGACAGCGCATCACAACATGGAGAAGAGCCGATGCAAACACATCCCCTGACTCTCTGACGTCTGTGCGCCTTATCCTCAGCACCGCCAAGGGCACTCCAAGGCCTTATTCACCACCTGATCCACACATGCTTATCTCCTATCTAGACCTTCCTCTGAGGCTTCGGTCACAGTCCCAGATGTCTCCTTGATGCTGTTCCCAACACAGTGGTCACCCCCACCAAACCTGTTCCCCTCCAGCTTTCCTTCATGGGAGAATGATAGGAATGGGACTTGTTATCACTCTGGTCCTGCAGGAAGGGTGGGGCCAGGCATGTTCTGTGCGTGATGCCTCTGTGAGAGCTGTGAAGGACTGAGATACAGCTAAATGCAATGGGCTTGAGTATGGTCCTTTCAGCGGCTTCGAGTTTACAATTCTCACCCATCACGCTCCTTTCTATTCTGCCCCAAACCCACTTTTTCAGGTGCTGGTCTCCAAAATTAACCAGCTGAAATCCACTCCTTTGAGGATTTCCTACCTGTTAGAGAATAAATAAGTTAGGAGGAGATGGTTATTTAGTTATTATTTATAATTCATTTTTTTTTAGAATCTGTATGCATGTGTGTGTGTGCTAAGTCGCTTCAGGCGTGTCGGACTCTGTGCGACCCTATGGACTATAGTCTGCCAGGCTCCTCTATCTATGGGATTCTCCAGGCAAGAACACTGGAGTGGGTTGCCAGGCCCTCCTCCAGGGGACTGTCCCGACTCAGGGATCAAACCTGCGTCTCTTAAGTCTCCTGCATTGGCAGGCTGGTTCTTTACCAGTGAGCCACCTGGGAAGCCCCTTTTAGAATTTAGTTAATCATAATTTGTCCTATGGATTGAAATCACCTTGCTCCCACTCTCAGATCAGATCAGAGATCAGATCAGTCGCTCAGTAATGTCCGAATCTTTGCGACCCCATGAACTGCAGCACGCCAGGCCTCCCTGTCCATCACCAACTCCCGGAGTTCACTCAGACTCACATCCATCGAGTCAGTGATGCCATCCAGCCATCTCATCCTCTGTCGTCCCCTTCTCCTCCTGCCCCCAATCCCTCCCAGCATCAGAGTCTTCTCCAATGAGTCAACTCTTCTCATGAGGTGGCCAAAATACTGGAGTTGCAGCTTTAGCATCATTCCTTCCAAAGAAATCCCAGGGCTGATCTCCTTCAGAATGGACTGGTTTGATCTCCTTGCAGTCCAAGGGACTCTCAAGAGTCTTCTCCAACACCACACTTCAAAAGCATCAATTCTTCGGTGCTCAGCCTTCTTCACAATCCAGCTCTCACATCCATACATGACCACAGGAAAGACCATAGCCTTGACTAGGTGAACCTTTGTTGGCAAAGTAATGTCTCTGCTTTTGAATACGCTATCTAGGTGGGTCATAACTTTCCTTCCAAGGAGTAAGCGTCTTTTAATTTCATGGCTGTAGTCACCATCTGCAGTGATTTTGGAGCCCAGAAAAATAAAGTCTGACACTGTTTCCACTGTTTCTCCATCTATTTCCCATGTAGTGATGGGACCAGATGCCAAGATCTTCGTTTTCTGAATGTTGAGCTTTAAGCCAAATTTTTCACTCTCCACTTTCACTTTCATCAAGAGGCTTGTTAGTCCCTCTTCACTTTCTGCCATAAGGCTGGTGTCATCTGCATATCTGAGCGGATTGATATTTCTCCCAGGATTCTCACCCATCACGCTCCTTTCATTCTGCCCCAAACCCATTCAGGTGCTGGTCCAAAATTAACAGCTGAAATCCACTCCTTTGAGGTCACCGAGAGAAAAATAAGGGAGGAGATGGATAGAATAATTCAAGAATCTGTATGCATGTGTGTGTGTGCTAAGTGCCAGGCGTGTCGGACTCTGTGCGACCATGGACATAGTCGCCAGGCTCCCACTATGGGACCCAGGCAAGAACACTGGAGTGGGTTGCAATCTTGATTCCAGCTTGTGTTTCTTCCAGTCCAGCATTTCTCATGATGTACTCTGCATAGAAGTTAAATAAACATGGTGACAATATACAGCCTTGACGTACTCCTTTTCCTATTTGGAACCAGTCTGTTGTTCCATGACCAGTTCTAACTGTTGCTTCCTGACCTGCATACAGATTTCTCAAGAGGCAGATCAGGTGGTCTGGTATTCCCATCTCTTTTAGAATTTTCCATAGTCTATTGTGATCTACACAGTCAAAGACTTTGGCATAGTCAATAAAGCAGAAATAGATGTTTTTCTGGAACTCTCTTGCTTTTTCGTGATCCAGCGGATGTTGGCAATTTGATCTCTGGTTCCTCTGCCTTTTCTAAAACGAGCCAGCTTGAACATCAGGAAGTTCACGGTTCACATATTGCTGAAGCCTGAGAGCATGACTTTACTAGCGTGTGAGATGAGTGCAATTGTGCAGTAGTTTGAGCATTGTTTGGCATTGCCTTTCATTGGGATTGGGATGAAAACTGACCTTTTCCAATCTTGTGGCCACTGCTGAGTTTTCCAAATTTGCTGGCATATTGAGTGCAGCACTTTCACAGCATCATCTTTCAGGATTTGGAATAGCTCCACTGGAATTCCATCACCTCCACTAGCTGTGTTCGTAGTGATGCTTTCTAAGGCCCACTTGACTTCACATTCCAGGATGTCTGGCTCTAGGTCAGTGATCACACCATCATGATTATCTGGGTCTTGAAGCTCTTTTTTGTACAGTTCTTCTTTGTATTCTTGCCACCTCTTCTTAATCTTCTGCTTTTGTTAGGTCCATATCATTTCTGTCCTTTATCGAGCCCATTTTTGCATGAAATGTTCCTTTGGTATCTCTGATTTTCTTGAAGAGATCCCTAGTCTTTCCCATTCTGCTGTTTTCTTCTATTTCTTTGCATTGATCGCTGAAGAAGGTTTCTTAAATCTTCTTGCTATTCTTTGGAACTCTGCATTGAGATGTTTATATCTTTCTTTTTCTCCTTTGCTTTTCACTTCTCTTCTTTTCACAGCTATTTGTAAGGCCTCCCCAGACAGCCATTTTGCTTTTTTGCATTTCTTTTCCATGGGATTGGTCTTGATCCCTGTCTCCTGTACAATGTCACGAACCTCATTCCACAGTTCATCAGGCACTCTATCTATCAGATCTAGGCCCTTAAATCTATTTCTCACTTCCACTGTATAATCATAAGGGATTTGATTTAGGGCATACCTGAATGGTCTAGTGGTTTTCCCTACTTTCTTCAATTTCAGTCTGAATTTGGCAATAAGGAGTTCATGGTCTGAGCCACAGTCAGCTCCTGGTCTTGTTTTTGCTGATTGTATACACCTTTTTTCTCCATCTTTGGCTGCAAAGAATATAATCGATCTGATTTCGGTGTTGACCATCTGGTGATGTCCATGTATAGAGTCTTTTCTTGTGTTGTTGGAAGAGGGTATTTGCTATGACCAGTGCATTTTCTTGGCAAAGCTCTATTAGTCTTTGCCCTGCTTCATTCCGTATTCCAAGGCCAAATTTGCCTGTTACTCCAGGTGTTTCTTGACTTCCTACTTTTGCATTCCAGTCTCCTATAATGAAAAGGACATCTTTTTTGGGTGTTAGTTCTAAAAGGTCTTGTAGGTCTTCATAGAATCGTTCAACTTCAGCTTCTTCAGCGTTACTGGTTGGGGCATAGACTTGCATTACTGTGACATTGAATGGTTTGCCTTGGAAATGAACAGAGATCATTCTGTCATTTTTGAGATTGCATCCAAGTACTGCATTTCAGACTCTTTTGTTGACCATGATGGCCACTCCATTTCTTCTGAGGGACTCCTGCCCGCAGTAGTAGATATAATGGTCCTCTGAGTTAAATTCACCCATTCCAGTCCGTTTGAGTTCGCTAATTCCTAGAATGTCAACATTCACTCTTGCCATCTCTTGTTTGACCACTTCCAATTTGCCTTGATTCATGGACCTGACATTCCAGGTTCCTATGCAATATTGCTCTTTACAGCATCGGACCTTGCTTCTATCACCAGACACATCCACAGCTGGGTATTCTTTTTGCTTTGGCTCCATCGCTTCATTCTTTCTGGAGTTATTTCTCCACTGATCTCCAGTAGCATATTGGGCCCCTACTGACCTGGGGAGTTTCTCTTTCAGTATCCTATCATTTTGCCTTTTCATACTGTTCATGGGGTTCTCAAGGCAAGAATACTGAAGTGGTTTGCCATTCCCTTCTCCAGGAGACCACACCCTGTCAGATCTCTGCACCATGACCCGCCCATCCTGGGTTGCCCCACGGGCATGGCTTAATTTCATTGAGTTAGACAAGGCTGTGGTTCTGGTGTGATTAGATTGACTAGTTTTCTGTGAGTATGGTTTCAGTGTATTTGCCCTCTGATGCCCTCTTGTAAGACCTACTGTCTTACTTGGGTTTCTCTTACCTTGGCTGTGGGGTATCTTTTCCCGGCTGCTCCAGCAAAGCACAGCCATGGCACCTTACCTTGGATGAGGGGTCTCTCCTCACCGCCGCCCTTCCTGACCTTGGGGGAGGGGTATCTCCTCACCGCCGCCCTTCCTGACCTCGGTCGTGGGGTAGTTCCTCTCGGCCGCGCTCTTAGTGCACCGTGCCCCAGGGTAGCCCTAAGCTAATGATAGCCTGAGGTAGGGAAGGTACACTCTAGCTCTCCCATTTGGCTACATGATCACAGTCAAGTCCCATAGCCTCAGTTTCCTGAACTGGGAATTGGAGGTAATGTTAGAATCTACGTCTTAGATTGTTGATAACTTAAACATAAGAAAACACATTTTAAAACACTAAACAGAGGACCCAGTACATAGTCTATGTCTAGTTAACTCCATATTTGGAAACATTTTTGTCTGCTTTATTTACTATTGTTTTTCAACAAGGAACATTGTGGCATACAGACATGGCATGTCTGGCATACAGAGGGCACTCAGGAAAATCCAAGAATGGGTGAATGACTGAATTGCTGCTGACAAGTGTTCAGTCATGTCTGACTCTGCAACCTCATGGACTGTATAGCCTGCCAGGCTCCTTTGTCCATGGCAAGAATACTGGAGTAGGTTGCCATTTCTTTTTCCAGGGGATCTTCCCAACCCAGGGATCAAACCTGGGTCTCTTGCATCTGTTGCATTGGGAGGAGGATTATTTACCACTAGCTGCCACCTGGAATTTTTGACTGAATTATAGGATTATAACATATTCAGAAATGGTTTTGCAAAAGAAAAAAATAACAAGGAAAACGGTGAACATGCTTGCAACTGGAGAGTGTGCTAGAGGAGCAAAGAATAGAACCAGTAGGAGGAGGCCACACACTGCCTCCATTAGTACCAAGCATCTCTCGATGCTTCCAAAGACTGTCTCTAGAAATGTGATTAGAAATGCAGCTTCCTGTGTTTGCTCTGGTTGGGATCTGTTCCCCTCATTTTCTTCTGTGCTGGATCCTTCCTTGTTGTTTATTTGTTTTGACACAAACAGAAGTAATTCTGTAAGATAAACATTGTGCTGTGCAGCCAGAAGGCTGTCAGAAAAGAAAGACGGCCCGAGAGAACCGGGAGCCACCAGCTCTACGGCTCCACGGAACAGGCAGCTTGATCAACATGCTTCTCTCTCATCACTCCGTGCATGTCTCTCCAATTTAGTCACACTGTTTACCTGAAGGGAAGCTAAAAGGAAGACCATACTGTGAACTACAGGGAGCGACCAATACACGGAGCCAACAGTAACAGTCATGCAGTGATCTACTGGACACGTGGTCTCAGACAGGGGTGACAGGTCAGTATCAGGGGGCTGGGTTCTTAAACTCAGGAACAGAAATGATGCAAATGGCTTTTCACTGCCGTGACTGGAAGGCAAACACACGGGATATTTTCACACAGTATATTCAGATCAACAAGGTTTGATGTTCCCCACTTTATGGGAGAACAGGAAAAACGAAAGAGCAGGAGAGCAAGTACATCTTAAAATACAAAACTGGGGTTAAGCAGTTTTAAACTCTAGAAAGGGAAAAACTTCCCTGGTCGTCCTGTGGTTAAGGATCCACCTTCCAATGCAGGGGACGTGGTTTTGATCCCTTGTAGGGGAAATAAGATCCCACATGCCATAGGGCTGGCATGCCATGCCACAGCTTAGACCCAACACAGCCAAAAATAAATAAATAATTTTTTTTAAATGTTCTAGAAATATCAACATGTAGAAATTGTTTATCTGAATTGCTAGTTTGCAAAAATACAGACTCCTGAGTCCCCACAGCAGAAGTGTTGCATTAGTACCAATCAGGTTGAACCTAGGAAGGTATATTCTAACCCTCTCCCCAGAGGATTCAAAAGCAATACAAAAGTATTCTAAAACTAAAGGACCACAGTTATAGGATATCTCTGACTTCACTTCAGTTCAGTTCAGTTGCTCAGTTGTGTCCAACTCTTTGCAACCCCATGAATTGCAGCACGCCAGGCCTCCCTGTCCATCACCAACTCCCAGAGTTCACTCAAACTCATGTCTATTGAGTCAGCGATGCCATCCAGCCATCTCATCTTCTGTCGTCCCCTTCTCCTCTGTCCCCAATCCCTCCCAGCATCAGGGTCTTTGCCAATGAGTCAACTCTTTGCATGAGGTGGCCAAAGTTTTGCAGTTTCAGCTTTAACAGTCCTTCCAAAGAACACCCAGGTCTGATCTCCTTTAGAATGGACTGGTTGGATCTCCTTGCAGTCCGAGGGACTCTCAGGAGTCTTCTCCAACACCACAGTTCAAAAGCATCAATTTTTCCGTGCTCAGCTTTCTTCACAGTCCAACTCTCACATCCATACATGACCACTGGAAAAACCATAGCCTTGACTAGATGGACCTTTGTTGGCAAAGTAATGTCTCTGCTTTTGAATATGCTATCTAGGTTGGTCATAACTTTCCTTCCAAGAAAAGGGAATAAGGGGAGAAAAACTATAGAACAGACCCCAATATTCTCAATCTGTGATGTTTTTAGTATACCAGTTCATTTTCATGACCAAAAGAAATACCTAAAAGTTATACTTATTAAGTAGTTAGGTACAAACAACCTTATAAGTTTAACAACTTAGTAACTATTCAAATAATAGTAAAATTAAAAAAAAACAGTATTTAATACTTATCCACAATTACCAATTACAACTACTAAATACTGAAAGTAAAAGTGTTAGTCACTCAATTGTGTCCAACTCTTTGAGACCCATGGACTAGCCTGTCAGGCTCCTCTGTCCATGGAATTCTCCAGGCAAGAATACTGGAGTGAGCAGCCATTCTTTTCTCCAAGGGATCTTCTTGATCCAGGGGTCAAACCCAGGTCTCCTGCATAGCAGGCAGATTCTGAACCATCTGAGCCATCAGGGAAGCCCTTAATTAATTACTAATGGGCTGAAAATACAATACCTATTGTTTACTGTTAAATCAAAGAAGTGAGAAAGAACAAGAAATCAAACAAGAGAAAATAATACTTTAGTCATTAAATGAAATCAAAGACCTTTGTTTTCCCTTCAAGAGTTGTAGATCATTTTCTGAGCCATATTCCTTGGAGCTGTTGTGTAGATACTGAAATCCCCACTAGGTGGAAAAGTTACCATAATGACCAGAATGTAGCCCTGGTTTAGGCTGCCACAATTCTGAGAACTGGCCTCAGAGAAAATGGAAACAGACCCTGGACCTAAAGATGAATTGTACTTAGAACAATCCATATGACACTGATCAGACCACCACAGACCCATTGCACAATGATTGCCAGAGTTGACTGTGCTGTTCTGCACATAGCCCCCTGCCTCTGCCTATATATCCCTGAAACTCTTTAAAAGCTTTACCCTCGTATCAGCAAAGTGGAGTTGGTTCTTTGGGACCTAGTTCCACCCTCTCCCCAGGATTGCCAGTTTCCTCAATAAAGCTGTGTTTCCTTTTGGCCAATATCTGTTTCTCAGTATTAGATTCTTGAGCAACAAGTAGCCAAACTTGAGTTTGGCAGCATTCACCTCTTGAGAAGGTAGTGTTCCAGGCCTAAGGAGCATCCATGAGTGGCTGAATGGGACTAGAAAGACTGAGACCACGAGACTGTCTTTCCCAACACATCTCTGTTCACTGAGAAATGTTTGCACACACATGAGGAATGCTTTCACCTGTGGAGCATGATAAAGAATCTGCCCAGTTGGAAGCTGGTTATTCTGGCATCCCTCTAGCTGCACTGACTGTCCACCGCCCACAAGGACCGTGAAGGAAATCTGCTGCTATGATTTGAAAGCTTGTGTCCTTTCATAGTTCACCAGGGATCTTGACTCCTGATGTAATGGCATCGGGATGTGTGAGCCTTAAGGAAATGATTAGATCATGACGGTGGAACCCTCAGGAATGGGATTAGTGTACTTATGAAAGAGACCCCACAGAGTTCCCTAGCCTCCTCCAGCTATGTGGAAACATAAGGAGTCTCTGGTCAGAAGAGGTCCCTCAACTGGCCATGCTGGTACCTTGATCTCAGACTTCCATCCTCTAGAACTGTGAGAAACAAATTTCTATTGTTTGTAACAGTTCATACCCAGTCTATGGGATTTTGTGCCAGAAACTAACTTTGATGACACCTTGATCTTGTACTCCAAGCTTCCATAACTTCAAGACACTTACAAGACACCTTGATGTTGTACTCCAAGCTTCCATAATCTGACCTGTGATATTCTGTTTGACAGTCCAAGGTAATTAATATACCTTGAGTACCAAAGGCAGATCACCTTGCCACTTTGAAAAGGAAATAGGAGTATGAAAAGAACAGGCATGAACTCTTGTTATAATAAAGCCTTTATTAAAACTCAGTGAAAATTAATACCACCTAGACAAGACCACCATGAATTGAGAGAATATGTGGATTTCCCAGCTAGGTAAGTCTCCTAACAGCTGAATATCTCATCAAGAATAAGAAGGAAAAAAAGAAAGAAAGAAAAGAAAAAAAGGTTGAAGACGAAGGAAGCCAATCATAGGCTGCATGAATAAGAATTGTATTCTATATTATTTCCTTGTTATCCTATACACTCTGGTAAGTCTTTGAAAAAACTCCCCTTATCTTAATGGTCTTATTGTGTTAATAATGTTTAACCATAGATTCCACTCCCATTGCATTGAGAGCTAAGACGCATGACATACATCTTCTGGAAATGCTTAGAAGTCTTCAGATGAATAAAAACTTTATGTGTCAAAATTTCTGAATATTCCTCTGGGTTTCCTGAAATGTTGTGGCATCTTGCATGGCAATTGCCATGAGTTTTGCATGTCACCTTGTAATAATCTTCACCAAATGACTGGAGACTTGACTCCAAACAGCACTCTCCTTCAGCCTCTTCTGAATATTTCACCCAGAGTTGTCAGCCATAACAACAATAATAAAAGTAAACTGACTTATCCCTATGGTGCATATTTTTAGTAATTCCAGTAATATAATAACAAGAACATTCTTAAACTCTAAGGTCCTGTCTTTTCATGCTTTTATGGGTTCTGTTATTGATTTGTTTATATTCCATTTTCTTGTTAATGGTTTAGAAATACGATGTATAATACCTAACACACTATCATCGTATTCAACTGCTTTTTTTTTTTTTTTTTTGTAGCAATATCTGTAGGGATTTCCTAAGAGCAAGATGGGAATGCAAGTAGTTTATCTTCAGGAGTGGTAAAGATGGATATTTACTAGAGTAAATAAGTGGACAGACAAGGAAACTAAAATGTTAAGATAAACTAGGGTTTAAGCCATTGCTTCAGACAGGCTATAAACGTGTTATTATGGATTTGCTACAGAAACAAAAGCAAACTGCTGCTTCTACTTTTTTCTTGACTTATTCACGCACAAGTTTAGTAAGCTGTGTACCTAAGTGGGAGGCAGATTTTACAATTTTGGGATAACAGTTTATATATCCCTTTGTATGTCTTTTGCAACTGAAGATATAGATCTGTCATTTTAATTGGGCTTCAGGCAGATGCAAATTCTCACTCTCTTTACAAATTGATTTTTTTTAAGAACCAGGTGGAATAGTCACCATCATTGCATGGATGCATTTTCAATTACTCAAGGCTTTATAATATTAAAGGGCTGCAATATGTCTTATTTATCTTTTCATCCTTCACTGGTCCAACCATAGTGTCTTAACCAAAGTTCAGGGAATTTAATTGAATGCTCAAAGATGATTTTCCCTGTTTGCTCAGTTCTAAGATGCATGTATTTTATATTTCAACACTGAATTAACTATAATTATGATAAGTTTTTCATCAAAGTGTGTTAATAAATCAATTGTATTTTCAGATTGATAATATCTCAGAATTGGAGAAGTATGACATCTGGAAGGATAAAAATTCTCTCAGTTTATTCTTTCAGACATCACTCTACAACCTCAGGACCAAGTTAAGACATTTCTCCTTTACAGTCAATAGCATTAATATTTAGTGAGCCCTTTCCACCTGCCAGACACTGGACCACATTTGTTCTTGGTTGAGAATTTTCTTCTCTGCAATTGGAATATTGGGATGCCTAGGGATTTGGGGTTTTGGTTGCTGTTTTTTTGCTTTTTTTTTTTTCTTTAAATTACAAAAAAAATTACCTCTCATGGGACCAGATTTGGTGTATTTCTCTGTGGTTTTGTTTTGTTTTGTTTTGTTTTAAGAAAAAGAACATTCTCCAGAATTAGCATGCACTGAACCATTTGATGGTAGACCTCTCTGACCCTTGATTTTTGATAGTCATTCTGGATTCTCTAGGGTTTCCCAGGTGTCACTAGTGGTCCAGAGCACAGCTGCCAAAGCAGGAGACCTAGGAGACATAAGAGATGCGGTTTAGTCCCTGGATCAGCAAGATTCCCTGCAGGAGGGCATGGTAACCCATTCCAATATATTTGCCTGGAGAACTCATGGACAGAGGAGACCAGCGGGCTACCATCCATAGCGTCACAAAGAATCAGACAAGACTCAAGCGACTTAGCACACATGCACACTGGATTCTTCGGTGATTTACCCCAGTGGTTCTCCAAAATGTGTGCCAAGCTCAGCCAGATAGCACTCACTCTGAGGCTGCAGTGAGAAGGGCAGGTCTCACTGCACAGCTGAGAGTCAAGCACTCCTGGAGCTGGATAAGGGAAGGCTCCTGCATTTTAGGTTCAGAGGACTGCCCATCTACAGCTCTGAGTCCTGGGCTTTGTGGTGTCCTGTGCTGCCTCAGATAGGAAGCAACCAACAGCCTTGAAAGTGTTGCTTAAAGTATCTGCTTAGATACATTGGTACTTATCTTTCCTTACCTGCCACCTTTATATTATCAATATTCTCTTAGTTCCTAGAAAACCTATATTCAGTGTTAAAAAAAGCAAGAAGTAGAGGTAAAATGATACGCACCTATCAAAAGGATGGACCTGATTCCTCACCAAGTAGTGATTCCACCATGATGACGCACTTGTAAGTTACTTCTCTCCAATCAAGCGGCTGTGGGTGGAACTACAGCTCTATGATTTACCAGCTGTGACCACAGCAAGTTGCTCCATTGCTCAACATCCTTGCACCTCAGTTTTAACATAGAATACTGAGCAATGCTTTTTTTCAGAGTCATTGTAAAGACCATAGAAGATGAAGAAGAGGACGCAGAGTGTTTCACAAGACTGATGCATAGCACATGCTTGGTAAATAAACCACATGCAGTTCCTATTTTTATTGTTGTGTTTTAGCTGATTGATCTCTTTCTACTAAGTGTCTTGTCAGTAAGTTGCTGTCCAAAAAGAGCTCTAATTAAAAACAACTCAGCCAACAGGAGAGTAATTTTCTTTAGCTGATTGCAAGAATTAAGTTGTCACAAATCTCTCTATATTCACACAGAGATAATGAGAGTATGTAAATTAAGCATTCAATTTATAATTTAATACAATTTATCAAAAAAACCACCCTGGCACAAATACTAAGTGATATTCAAATGATTAGTTTACAGCCTAATTAGAGATTTTATAAGTCGTTAACCTGTTTTTGAGTTTTGCCTCTGCCTGAAATTCTCTTACTTCTATCTCTATTCCTCCATCCATTATTATGCACAATCACTCATTTATACACAAATCACACATAATTAATTTACTCATTCATTCATATATCCATTTAAATATCATTGGATTATGTGACTGTAATGCTTTTATTTATTCTTTAATTTTATAAAGGAATGTCCTAATTTTCAGTTTGTGGTCTGATGTCTAGCCTTTTATATTTACTACCAAACTTTGTTTATGCAGTGTTTGCATTGCAATGTTGCTTGCATTCAAGGAAATTAAAATTGCAAAGATATTTACATGTCGTAAGAGCAGTACTACTTAACAGATACCTTAACTGCAGTGTAACTGAAATCTAAGGTTTGCAGGGTTCCCCCTCCTACCTATTCTTGTTACCTTTTAAGTGCTCTTTATTTTTCCTCTGTATGAAACATCCTTTTGAGGACATGCTACTTCACTCTCCTTTGGTATAACTTGAGATAGCAGGAAGTCTGAGCAGCTGATCAATGGATCTACAGTATGTTCTTTTTGAGAATATTTCACAAATAAATTAAAAGATAAATTTTGGCTTAATATTAGGAAAATAGCATAAAATGCTAAATTTAACTAGAATATATTTTTTTAAGGTGGTAAAAGTTCCTTTTAATCAATAGGTCTAAGTAGGGCTTGGAGTATTGTTCTTCAGGGGTACTGAAGGTAAATTTGAGAGAATGATTAAATTGACAACAGCTGTAGCTAAATAAAGCTGAGCAAAGGACCGTAAAGAAGGCTGAGCACTGAAGAATTGATGCTTCTGAACTGTGGTGTTGGAGAAGAGTCCTGAGAGTCCCTTGGACTGCAAGGAGATCCAACCAGTCCATCCTAAAGGAGGTCAGTCCTGGGTGTTCATTGGAAGGACTGATGCTGAAGCTCAAACTCCAATACTTTGGTCACCTGATGCAAAGAGCTGACTCATTAGAAAAGACCCTGATACTGGGAAAGATTGAGGGCAGGAGGAAAAGGGGACGACAGAATGACATGGTTGGGTGGCATCACTGATTTAATGAACATGAGTTTGAGCAGGCTTCAGGAGATGGTGAAGGACAGGGAAGCCTGGTATGCTGCAGTCCATGGGGTCGCAAAGAGTCGGACATGACTGAGTGACTGAACAGCAACAGCAACAGCTAAGGCACCTGCTTTCTCAGATATTTTGTTGTTTCAAATATGCCCATTATGGAAAACTAGTCAGTATAGAATCTGATTAGAAAAAGATCTAGATCTCCAGATATATATTAAGTTGTGATCAGAAATAAGAAAACATTTTAAGTTGGAAGTAGCAAGGAGCTTGACCTTTGTCCAAGCTGGGAGGCAAGTAGTGAATAAAGAAGATGACATCCCCAGGTCAAGATCAGGACTGCTCAAGACAGGGGAAGCTAATGATCTAGTTTATGTCAACTGCACTCACTGCCCCAAGGAAACAACAGCAGGCGTACCAACCTAAGACACTACAAAGAGCTGCCTTAGAGTTTGTTTTACCCTGAAGTACAAATCAGAGACGAAATGACTGAAATATTTTGACCTGAAAATGAACGAATCTTTGTTTTTCTTTCTTTTCGTTTAAGAGAAATATTATGGATTTCCTCATGCTCATCAAATAATCTGCTTCATTATTCTTTTCCTGAGTGCAATGTACTTTTAGATTTTCTTGCATTTGATCATCACCCTTTAAGGTGAAATTTGATCATTCATTCATTGGGACGATGTTCGTTGCTCTCCGACAATGTGCCAAGCACACCTCTAGATGGTGGGGATAAAAAGATAAATTGGACATGGTCTCTGACTTCCACAACCAACCTCTCAGACTGATGAGTTAGCCATGTAAAAAAAAAAAAAAAATGAACAGCATAGCAATACAGCATGCTATGCTATACTAAGTCACTTCAGTCATGTCCGACTCTGTGTGACCCCATAGATGGCAGCCCACCAGGCTCCCCTACCCCTGGGATTCTCCAGGCAAGAACACCAGAGTGGGTTGCCATTTCCTTCTCCAATGCATGAAAGTGAAAAGAGAAAGTGAAGTCACTCAGTCATGTCCGACTCTTAGCGACCCCATGGACTGCAGCCTACCAGGCTCCTCCATCCGTGGGATTTTCCAGGCAAGAGTACTGGAGTGGGGTGCCATTGCCTTCTCCGAATACAGCATGATACGTGCTATAATTGAACTATAAAGAAAAATAGAACTTCTAAGGAACCATTTCTTCACCAATGAGGTATTTCTTAAGAAAAAATGTTACTTAAAATAGATATTTAAATTACCTGACTTGCTGAAGAAGTTCTGAGGCCAGGGAATATAAAACCATCTTATATTGCTGGAAGCCCAAACTGTTTATTGTTAAGATGCTTTTATAGAATCACCTTCCCATTACAGTAGTGACTTCATTAGAGTAAGAGAAATCAAACCTATTTGAGGTTAAATTGAGTTTGTTTTCTGTAATAATTCATAATTATTAGTTACTATTTTTCCAGCTACATGAAATGAACCTAACTTGTATGTGATTCTTAAGCACTCTCTATTGGATGTGTTTCTTTAATAACTTGCTAAAGATGCTGTAAAACTGTTTTCAAGTGGAAAGACCTCTTCCAAAATTCAAGCGCTATAATTTCAAAATTTCTAAAATTGAGGATAGTAAGAAATAAGAAAAGTCTTGGCAGTGTTATTGAAGCAATACAAGCAGAAAAAAAGAAACTTAAAAATAAAAATCAGTTAAGGATATTTTTAGAATCCATAGATCTAGTAACTTTAAATGAATCACTAACATTTAATATTTTAAAAGCAAATTAAGAACTGATATCTCAAATAGTCAGCTTCTGGGTACATGACCACAGGTTGAACTGACAAAACACTGCTTTGATTTCTAATTAAGAGTACATAGTTGGTTGTCTTTTTTGGTTCCTTTTGTTAATTTAAAACATGCAGACTCAACTCATGACAGTTAGGACTCAATTTATGACAGTTGTCACTGATTTTGAGTTTTCATATTAAAAGTTTCAGTATCCACTTAACTTACTTTGAAAGCTTTCTGAATGATGTTGATGTTTCTGCAGCCTGTTTGAGTCATTAAAACTCAGAGTAAACACCAAGATGATTTACGCAAACAAAGGAAAACATTTTCTTAATGACACCCTCAAACTTATCCAGTTGAAATTGTGTTTAAGATTAAATAATGGGTGCTTTATTTAGATTAATTAGTAAGAAGGTCACAGTAGTCAATAGGTAACTGAAAGACACCATCTGCTCCCTTTTCCAACTGTGTCTGTGAGCTTTGCATTGGTGTACCAGGGAACATGGGAGAATTAATTAGGCAGCAAATGAAATCTTCTCACAGATGGCACCCATTTGCTTCTTGCAAACACACACAAGCAAATGTGTGTGCTTTTGCTTTGATCTTGTTTTCCTCCTTGAAAGTTTTGAAGGACCAGTGGAATCTGACCATGAGTTGCTAATTTGGAAAAAGTTAAAAAAAGAAGAAATGTAGAAAAAGAACATGGAGCTCAGCATTGACAAAAAATGCCTGATTGGAAACAACAGCATGAGATCTTCACAAAGGCTTGAAGAGTTTAGATCAAGCACCTTGTCTTCAATCTCAAGATTGCTGTTGTTTGCCTTTCGTTTTGACTGGATGGCTTTTAGTACAGTAAGAATTGTGAACATTAAATTCTCTGATCTCTTTGCATATCAATACAGAGACCTGATTTGCTTCATAAAAGTTGTCTTCAAAGATTGTGGTGATTTAATTTAGAAAACACATCTTTAAATGTAGGTCTAGATCTTTGTGAATCACTGAAGAAAATAATAAGACCTGAACTTAGTTTTATTTTAGAAGATGCTGCTTCAAAGGTACAAGCCTGTGGATTAAAGAAAAATGTGTTTTTCTATCAATTATCCCCATTGGGAAAACACTGTCCCCTGATCATCTTTGTCTTTCTCTCATTTCCCCATCAATCTTCTGGAAATAGTTCTCTAAACTCTCCTGTTCAATTCACACTATCTCAGTTATTCCTTAACCTACTAAAACTGGGCTTGGGGCCACCCTACTCTATTGAACTACTGTTTCAAAGTCATGAAAGATTTCTTAAATTTTAAATGCCACAATTTCCACCAGTAGCATTTTACCATGGTTCTCTTAGTCTTTCGCTAACTTGAAAACATTACTGTCTTCTACTGTGTATTTCGACCAACCCCGCTGGCCTTTCTGCATTTCCATTGGTTCTACATCTTCCAAAAGGTCCTTTGATGTACATACTTCATAGAAATGTTATCACTTACCCCATAAAAGGCAGAATTTTAAAGATGTCCTCCAATTCCTGTCTTCCGATAATTCAATCAAATATTTTTCTACATACTGCTGTAAAGAGAGTTTGTAGATGTAAGGTCACTAAATATAATAAAATAGATCCTCCTGGACTATCTGGGTGAGACTGATATAATTGCATAAACTCTTAAAAACAGAAGAGGAAGATGGAAGATTTATTTAGAGAGACATGATGCAACATTCAGAAAATGAAGATCATGGCATCTGGCCCCATCACTACATGGGAAATAGATGGAGAAACAGTGGAAACAGTGTCAGAATTTCTTTTTCTGGGCTCCAAAATCACTGCAGATGGTGACTGCAGCCATGAAATTAAAAGACGCTTACTCCTTGGAAGGAAAGTTATGACCAACCTAGATAGCATATTCAAAAGCAGAGACATTACTTTGCCAACAAAGGTTCACCTAGTCAAGGCTATGGTCTTTCCTGTGGTCATGTATAGATGTGAGAGCTGGACTGTGAAGAAGGCTGAGCGCCGAAGAATTGATGCTTTTGAACTGCGGTGTTGGAGAAGACTCTTGAGAGTCCCTTGGACTGCAAGAAGATCCAACCAGTCCATTCTGAAGGAGATCAATCCTGGAATTTCTTTGGAAGGAATAATGCTAAAGCTGAAACTCCAGTATGTTGGCCACCTCATGCGAAGAGTTGACTCATTGGAGAAGACTCTGATGCTGGGAGGGATTGAGGGCAGGAGGAGAAGGGGACGACAGAGAATGAGATGGCTGGATGGCATCACTGACTTGATGGATGTGAGTCTGAGTGACCTCCGGGAGCTGGTGATGGACAGCGAGGCCTGGCATGCTGCGGTTCATGGGGTCGCAAAGAGTCGGACATGACTGAGCAACTGATCTGATCTGATCTGATCTGATGCAAGGGAGATGCAGTGCTTCAGGGGAAGTCAGACAGATGCCAACCAAAATTCCACATGTCATCTCTTGCCTTGAGATTTGGGGGTCCAAGACCTTTAGGAGTTAGAGAATCCCCTGACTCTCAGACAAAAAGAAAGAGAGAGACCTCAGTCTTACAATGGTTAGGAATTGGATTCTACTAACAATGAATGAGCTGACAAATGGATTATTTCCAGAATCTCTCTCTCAATAAAAACCCAGAGCATCAACAAACCAATTTTCACCTTGTACAAACCAGAACCCATCCAGACTTCTGATCTTTGGTGCTGCTGCTGCTGCTGCTGCTAAGTCGCTTCAGTCATGTCCGACTCTGTGCGATCCCATAGACGGCAGTCCACTAGGCTCCGTCGCTGGGATTCTCCAGGCAAGAATACTGGAGTGGGTTGCCATTTCCTTCTCCAATGCATGAAAGTGAAAAGTGAAAGTGAAGTTGCTCAGTCGTGTCCAACTCTTAGCGACCTCATGGACTGGAGCCTACCAGGCTCCTCTGTCCATGGGATTTTCCAGGCAAAAGTACTGGGGTGGGGTGCCATTGCCTTCCCCCGATCTTTGGTGCTATAAGGTAATAAATCTGTGTTGTTTTGAGTCACTAATTTGGTGGTTACTTGTTATGGCAGCAATAGAAATGTAAGAGTTCTGCTTGACTTGAGATGTGTACTCCCTGACTTTATTTCCTTATATTAATACCAATGATCCCACATCTGCATCTCCATCTTCTCTGCTCTAGTGAGTTTCACAAATACATGTGCAATCTCTACTTGAATGTCCTTCAGACACCTCAAACTCACTGCATTCTAAAATAACAAATATCTTTTTTGTTCCACAATTTATGCTTCATCTGATATCTCCTCTCTAGATCAAGGTATCACCATCCACCATCTTGTGGGGCATTCTCTATCCCAAACTATTTATCACAACCCTCATCCAGCTGAGGGGTCACCATTCAGACACCCCTCAACATGTATTTAGGTGCTGTGGTTACAGATAGACCAGATCCTTGCTTTAATAGGTCTTTTGTCTAATGGCGAATGAAGTCACAAAAATATATCAAGTACTTTCAAATATTATAATTGCTAAAAATATTTTTTTCATGATGTAATTTAACTAAAGGAGTAAACTTTTATTGCTAAACAAAAGTTTTATTTTATTCTGACCAAAAATAAGAAAGAGACAATCATTCAAAAATAAGGTGGTGAGGGGAAGGGAAGGGGGAAATAAGGAGGCAAACTTATTTCGGTCAGGAAAATCCAAAAGTCCAAAGCCATTGAAGCAGAAAGAGCTTAGAAAGTTCGAGGGAAGGAAGAAATCTATGTATTTGAGAGAGAAGAAAGCAAGAAAGATGGCATGAGATGATGTGAACTTGGAAAGATAACTTGAAGTGAAATATTCAGAGCTACGTAAGTCACAGCCTTCAGAAAATTGTATCCCCAGAGCTAAATAGGAAGCAAGTAAATATTTTTAGCAGAGTAGTAACATTGCCTGGAAAAATCCCATGGACAGAGGAGTCTGGTAGGCTGCAGTCCATGGGGTCGCTAGAGACAGACACAACTGAGTGACTTCACTTTCACTTTTCACTTTCATGCATTGGAGAAGGCAATGGCAACCCACTCCAGTGTTCTTGCCTGGAGAATCCCAGGGACGGGCGAGCCTGGTGGGCTGCTGTCTATGGGGTTGCACAGAGTCAGACACGACTGAAGTGACTTAGCAGCAGCAACATAATCTGATCTACCTTTTCAGAAAGGTGGAGAATAGATCACAGAAGATAAAAAAGGGGAGGGGCTAATCCAAGTACAACAGCATTCATTCATTCAGTAAATGAACTTGTGAGGGAGGGCCTGTTGTATTCTAGCCACCTTTTCCAGGCTTTTTGGCCCTAGAATGGTGATAGTGATGCTAGGGGGAACTGTAAGGACATAAGATGTGTTTTGAAGCTTGAACAGTCAGAATTGTAAGAAGAATCAAAATGAAAAGGAGAGAAAGGAAGGAACGACGGGAGGAAAAAAAGGAGTAAGTGACTCCTGGGTTCTTGTCTTGAGCAACTGAATAAATGGTGCTGTCTTTCTATTGACTAAAGACACAGAATTAAGCTAGAGGCTGTAACAAGGAATTAAGGACTCTGTTCTGTATATAACAAATGTGAGATGCATATCCAGCAGCTAAATTCAAATTTTAGCAGTCTAATCCTTAACCAGGAAGTCAAAGTCGATGAAGTAAAATGGGAATATTCAGCATAAAATGGGTTTTAAAGCACTGAATTAGAGGCTCCTATCCAAATACGCCATGCCTTAATTCTACTTCTGAAATATTCATGACATCGTCTTCTTCTACATTTTCCTCACCACCTGAGCCTACCTTACTTTAGGCCCTCAGCAAAGCTTCCAAGACTGCCTCCATTACTATCAAACTTCATTGAATTTATTTTTTTTCCTTAAAAGCATGAGATAGATTGTGGTTGCCAGTAGCCAGACAGGAAAACTCATGAAAATAATGTGAATGTGTATGATCACTGAGGAGGGCAAGGCAACCCACTCCAGTACTCTTGCCTGGAGACTCCCATAGAGAGAGCAGCCTGGTGGGCTACAGTCCATGGGGTCACAAAGAGTCGGACAGGACTGAGCGACTAAGCACACACATCCCTCTGCCATGAGAACGTCATGACCCAGATGGATTCTCTTCCAGCCCTGATTCCACAGTGAAGGGGATTGATGGAATAGACCAGCGTCTATCCCACAGAAACCCAGCTCATATGCAAGGTTTAAAGCTTAATTAGAACTTAGATTTGTTGCTGCAGCATAATTTAGCAAACCTACTTTTCCCAAAAAACTTTCCTGTTTGGTTGAGATAAAACAAATTTCAATTTAAATTTTAATACATAATAAAAACACAAAACAAATTTCAAGAATTTGGCAGTAATCAGTGGCACGTTGATCTTAATTAATGGAAATGAACTGTGGTGGTTTAGTTGCTAAGTCATGTCTGACTCTTGGGACCCCATGGACTGTAGACCTGTAGGCTCCTCTGACCATGGGATTCTCTGGGCAAGAATACAAGAGTGGGTTGCTATTATCTTCTCCAGGGTATTTTCCTGACCAAGGAACTGAACCCAGGTCTCCTGCGTTGCAGGCAGATTCTTTACCAACTGAGCTACAAGGGAAGTTTTGTTCAATTCTTGGCTTAGATCTCCTGACACTTTCCTGAGTTGAGTGGATGTGACTTTTGCACTGACCTTTAGCAAACGTAACGTAACGTAACGTGAAGTTGCTCAGTCGTGTTCGACTCTTTGCGACCCCATGGACTGTAGCCTACCAGGCTTCTCTGTCCGTGGGATTTTCCAGGCAATAGTACTGGAGTGGATTGCCATTTCATTCTCCAAGGGATCTTCCCAACCCAGGGATCAAACCCAGGTCTCCCGCATCGTAGACAGACGCTTTACGGTCTGAGCCACCAGGGAAGTGATCTTTAGCAAACCACCACTCAAAAGAGTATATGGGAAGGCACTACATAAAGCAAAATCCAACAAATCAGATAATTAAAAAATGAAAATGATTCTAAATTCTGATGATTAGATTAAATATTTCTTGAAATTTACTGATTGGGTCAAGATGCAAATATTTTTGAAACATTGTGGTATATCCAGGAAATTTTAATCATTTATGTATGAAATGTGCAAAGCTTACTTATTTCATTTAGTAGAAGCTTTGTGGACAGTTTTATGATTTTGACCATCCTGTAGGCCTATTGATTGTTCATATAGTCAGGTCACTATTTTTGATATGGTGAAGTCTTCCACTAAGACTAGCGTCTTCATTATTGAATAATATTAGTTCAGTTGATTTCATGATTGTATTTTTAAAATTAGCATCAGATTACCAAAGCACCATTCTCACAATATTTTTTTACTAAGGTAAGCATACATTTTCCACAGTTGAGGTCACTTGACTTTTATTTTAAATTATACAGAGCATTTATTCCTTACATAGCTGTATTGGCTGAACTTTAATCCATAAAATTCTTGCTGCTGCTGCTGCTAAGTCGCTTCAGTCGTGTCCGACTCTGTGCGACCCCATAGACGGCAGCCCACCAGGCCTCCCCGTCCCTGGGATTCTCCAGGCAAGAACACTGGAGTGGGTTGCCATTTCCTTCTCCATTGTGTGAAAGTGAAGTCGCTCAGTCGCAACCGACTGATAGTGACCCCATGGAATGCAGCCCACCAGGCTCCTCCATCCATGGGATTTTCTAGGCAAGAGTACTGGAGTGGCTTGCCATTGCCTTCTCCAAAAATTCTTGCAGACTATTACATATCCAGACTACATCTAATAAAATTGTCTTTGGTAAAATTTTTCTCTATGCATTTTCAAAAATTAAATATTACTGTTTAAAAGGTCTCAAGAAAAAGAGCACATACATGGCTTCCCTGGTGGTTCAGTGATACAGAACACACCTGCTAATGCAGAAGACATGGGTTTGATCCCTGGGTCAGGAAGATCCCCTGGAGAAGGAAGTGGCAGCCCACTCCAGTATTCTTGCCTAGGAAAACCTGGTGGGCTACGGTCCATGTGGTCAAAAAGAGTTGGGCACAACTTAGTGACCGAACAATATACACACATGTGTGCTCACGTTCAGTCGTGTCTCTTTGTAGCTATAGTCCATAGGGTTGCAGAGACTTGGATACAACTGAGTGACTAAGCACAGCACAGGTATATACATATATGTGCACATATATGCACATATGTGTGTGTTGTATCTTTATCATTTCTTCATGTGTTCAGGACCTGAATTCAGCAGTGCATCTGAAGCAAGGTCACTCAGGAAGGGATGTTCCCATCCCTTCCAGAGTTGGGCTTGCTGGTGTCTTGTAGCTGGAACACTGGGAACAAGCCATGGACCCAAGGGCACTAGTCTACCACCTAAGATTTCTCCACCATCTGCCCCATTTCCCCAGAACACTGAAGAGCACTTCAAGTTCAATTTTGGTCAGCAGTTGGGTTCCCTTCTAAAAAATCTAACACTTCTGAAAACTTGGGCCATCTTAGCTCAAGTCCTGCCTAGTCAACGGCAAAGCCCTCTCCCTGGAGCCAAGTCCTGCTCTATTCCTATTGGATCAGCTACTGTTCAAAATCTTGCTGATAAGCCTCTTTTGTATATGCTGACTTCAAGAGATGTGAAAGTCGAAACAGATGAAAATGTGATACCACCCATCGCATTCCTGAAAGATTTTTAACTTTTGCAACAAGCTTATCGATGTGTGTCATTTTCTTCTCTCCCATTTCTTCTGTGTCTGGTGAAGTAGTAAGTATTGTGGACAAAATATGAAAAGGTGTAAATAATGTTCATATTTTTTAACTGCAGGAACTAATTTTTATGAGAGGAGCACTATAAATAAAATAGCCTTTAATAATTCCACCAAAGGCAGAAACACATCCCTTATAATTTCTTAGTGATATTGCATCCCAACATCATTAACACTCTCTCAAATGAGGCATACACCAAATCGTGTTTTCAATATTCTTCTTCAATACCATCCTAAGATGCAATGGTTTAAAAAAAAAAACAAACTAAAATTCCTAGAGCAATGCTTTGAAACACTGTAGATAGTAATGTGACTATTTAATTAAGGTCATTGACCAGTTAATTATCAAGAATATTTTTTCCATTTGCTCTAATGGTTGCTCAATATTCTTTCTCATTTCATCACTGAACTTGTCTCATCAATTAATCCCTGTTATTGGAGTATGAAGAATAAATCTGATTAATTCCAGTTAGGTTTTGCAAACTAAAGAACATGTCAATCCACTTTTTAAAATCACACTCATGTAAAGTACTGTAGCAATTTACAAAGTCCAGTAAAGAATATCTAATAAATTAGAATTTGGTAAATTGCATCAGAGTTTACCAAGAAAAATAAAGGTTTTCTGAGTATCATGTTTTAAAATACATGCCTTTTAATGGAGCTGCCTAGAGGGGACTGAGTGACATATATTTAAAAAATAAATAGTTGTAAGTTTTAAAATACCATAAGTAGTGCAAAACAGTAATAGACACTTATCCCATAATGCCATTAAAACATGTTCTCTAGTGCCCTCCTTGATATCTGGGGTCAATTTGTAGACACACACAGCTCCATGGGAAATCTGCAGTATCGTTTGCCTTGGATTATTGCCCAAACAATGTCTCATGTAATAATCCATTCTTTTGATGCTTCTGTCTCTTTCTCCCTCTTTCTCTGCTACATTCTCTCTCCTTCTTTCTTTTCAACTCAGAAAAAAAAAAAAAAAAAAAGGATAGCCAAAATTGTATGGTATACTTTTAAAAACTTGCAACCAGTTGTATAATTTCAATGTTATTTTTTAAATTTTATAGTTAGGGAAAGAATACTAATTCCCTCTTTATCACCAGATTAAGAAAAAGTAAAAAATAACCCTGACAATACCACTTCTTCCATTTTCTTTATATTAGCATTTTAAGGCGATGGCACCCCACTCCAGTACTCTTGCCTGGAAAATCCCACGGGCGGAGGAGCCCGGTAGGCTGCAGTCCATGGGGTCACTCAGAGTCAGACAGGACTGAGCTACTTCACTTTCACTTTTCACCTTCATGCATTGGAGAAGGAAATGACAACCTACTCCAGTATTCTTGCCTGGAGAATCCCAGGGACCAGGGAGCCTGGTGGGCTGCTGTCTATGGGGTCGCACAGAGTCGGACACAACTGAAGCGACTTAGCAGCAGCAGCATTTTAAAGCTCATTTATCTACATTTTCATATTCCAATTTGAAATACCATCACAACAGGGCAGACACTGAGTACCCATATTAGAAACAAATAAACAGATTAAATTATATTCCTTAAATCTACTGGGAATTCTTTCCAAACCATATTAATAAAAAGACAATATGCAGCTGCTTACATTGATATTCTTATCTTTTCCTCCATGATGGTAACATGTATAGTTTGATTATTTACTATTGTATTGAACGCAGAGCTTGGCATATATAAGCGCTCAATAAATAAGTTGCTTGGATGATGACTAAGTAAATATAATCTACTGATCAGTTTTTATATTATATTAATGCATCACATGTGTTGAGATTATATAAGCTTCTAGCCATTGTCTCCTTCAATAGACTTTAAGGAGGGTCCTGGAATGTAAGAAGCACATTTTATTTATCATTTTTAAAAGATATTTTGATGAGGACCATTTTGAAAGTCTTAACGAATTTGTTACAGCATTACTTTTGCTTTAGGTTCTGGTTTTTTGGCCTAGAGACAGGTCAAATCTTAGCTCCCGACCAGAGGTGGAACTTGCAGTCCTTGCATTGGAAAGCAAAATCTCAACCACCCAATCACCAGGGAAGTCCCAGGAAGCACATTTTATTTTCCTTTGTATTCCAAATGCCTTGTACATAGGAAATACACAATAACCACTGGTTAAATAAATGGTGATTTTCAACAAACATTACTGACCCAGTGATAACAGACATTCATACAGCAGCAGACATCACAGTAGAAAGTGAGACAAACAAGCTTGCGGCATCTTGAGGCTTCACGTGCTATCTGAACGCATGTCTGTGTGTTATGCGTGTGTACTGATACACCCTCATACATTGATATTTTAATGGATGAGCACACGAGCCAACATATGTACTACTTTGTTCCCTCATTTGTTTGATAAATGAGCAAGTTAAAATCAGAAATACTTACTTGAATAGGTTTCATCATGATCCTGAAAAATGAAATAAATGAAACATTTTACCACACTGTGACATTGTACACCCAGAAAACAAACAAAACCCACAAAACTGTTATGTACCTGTCCCCTTGCAACAGCCTTCTTTAAGGAGAAGTGATGTCAACTTATCTTTGAAATTCCAGTTCCAGGTTTTCTGTAACCATGTATTTTACAAATAAACAGTAGAGATATAAAACGTGTTGTGATAGAGGAAGGCTTTTCATAGGTAGCCAATTTAATGATGATTGAGCACTGGGAAGTACACCCTTATGTTTTCATGTTGACAAAATGTGAGACCTATTTGGTAAAGAACAAAACTGGCATTCAGTGATTTGTGAATGGGTTTAGCTAATGCCACGGTAGCATTATCATAATAGTAAATATTTGTAAGCAACTGGAGTAATCAACATCATATCTTGATTACAAATAAGCTATATAATCCATATAATTAAATATAATTTTATATAAGTGAAAATATTGTTATAAATATATGTTTTGATATGTTGATTAGTATAAAAATGCCACCTATAAAACTATACCGTATAATCTTTTTGAGTCCAAGTACATAGCAACAAAAATATATATAAGAACATACACAAAATTATTAAATAGTAATTGTGCTCAGTCCTATCTGACTCTTTGTGACCCCATGATCTGGGACAGCCAGGGTCCTCTGTCTTTGGGATTTTACAGGCAAGAATGTTGGAGTAGGGTGCTGCTCCAGGGGATCTTTCCGACCTAGTGATTGAATTTGCACCTCTTAAGTCTTCTACACTGCCAGGTGATTCTTCACCACTGGCTCCACTTGGGAAGCCCTTAAGTAGTAATTACCTCTGATTGATTATCTATATTTTTAATATTTCCAAAATTAGCATGTTTTTGTATGTGATTAAATGCAAATATTTTAGAGATAAAATGCAATTTTTTTATAGCAGATTTGAAGTATCCTGAAAAAGACATGGAGTAAAATTAAAAACCATCCCTAATGTAACTACCCAAAATAACCATAATGTGTCATACACATACCTCCAATCTTTCTACTGTTAAGTATATATATAAACATAGTGAAATAATACATTAGCCCAGATTATATCTACTTTATAAATATTTGTCTCAAATAATGTCCCAAAGTATAAGACTTATTGAAAACATGATTTTTACTGGCTACATAGTATTTTTACATCATTTTATAAATCCTTAAGTAACTCTGCTGCTAAGTCGTTTCAGTCGTGTTCAACTTTATGCGACCCCATAGGCGGCAGCCCACCAGGCTCTGGCATCCCTGGGATTCTCCAGGCAAGAACATTGGAGTGGGCTGCCATTTCCTTCTCCAATGCATGAAAGTGAAAAGTGAAAGTGAAGTCGCTCAGTCATGTCTGACCCTCAGCGACCCCATGGACTGCAGCCCACCAGGCTCCTCCGTCCATCACCTAAAAGAAAACATGGATTTAGTGGGCCTTTCTCCTACTTCATAATCGCAATCTGCAACCACCATTAGAACTTTCTTAAGCATTTAGAATTTTTCTTAAGCCATGAAATTAAAAGATGCTTACTCCTTGGAAGAAAAGTTATGACCAACCTAGACAGCATCTTAAAATTACTTTGCCAACAAAGATACAATACCTTGGCCACCTGATGCGAAGAGCTGACTCATTTGAAAAGACCCTGATGCTGGGAAAGATTGAAGGCAGGAGAAGGGGACAACAGAGGATGAGATGGTTGGATGGCATCACCGACTCGATGGACATAAGTTTGAGTAAACTCCAGGAGTTGGTGATGGACAGGGAGGCCTAGCGTGCTGCGGTTCACGGGGTCACAAAGAGTCAGACATAATTCCGCAACTCGACTGAACTGAAGCATTTATCAAATAATTTTCCACGTAAATGATGCCATTGTTTATATTATGTAGATGTGAATGTGCACATGTATGTATATATGTATGTGTGCATATATGTTTAGACACACAGACCCACACAAACATATGTACTGTTACATATGTCTGTGTGCATGTCTGTCTCTTTTACAGAGGAAAACATGTTTCCTCTTACTCTGAACTTTCCTCTCAGTTAATAATAGTATTGCCTCTCTTTCTATATCAGCATGGAATCTACCTCATTCTGTGAATGACTTTTAAATGTCACTTAGCATTTTAATCTTTTTTATGCTACAAAGTATTTCATAGTATGGATGTATGTTATTTAATACTTTCTTATTTATGAACATTTAGGATTCTTCTAGAAATTATTTTTAATACATATAAGAAAATACACAAAAAAGGAAGCAAATTTTATCTTGCTTGAATTGGCGATGGAATATGTTCAGCTTTATTAGTCATTGAATTCTTTCATGTGTGCATTAATTGCCTCTTCTTGTATATTTCTACTTTTATTAGGCTATTAATCTTATCCTTGATTTTATGAGTTCTGCCTATACTTGGAATAACTTTTTGACACATAGCTAAAATATATCTTGTCATTCTTTGTTTTTGTTTTTTAATGTCTAATTTTTTTCCCAACAATATTAATCTTTTCCATTAAGATTTTTGGGTTTTATTGCACATATAATACTTTCTCTACCCAAATTATGTTGTCTATATTTTCTTGAAGTTCTATTATAAATGATTTAAATAGTTAATTAAAATTTGTTTGGAAAGCCACTTTTTTAAGTTTCCATATCATAATATGGCAAAAATTTAAATGGAAACAAATGATAGATTTCATGTTATAAAAGATGACACAGAAATAAGGCCATTTCTCTGTTGTGTGTTGGGAAGAGTTGCTTTAATCTGCTCTTCATTACTGATGTCAAAAAAAAGGTAGCTGTAGTCATTGAAAGGGTCATGTAATTTTTAACGGGGTAGCCTATAGTCATATCCAAATGCCAGCTGAAGTAATTACATTTCGCTTATAAGCAGTTGCCAGTATAATTTCAATTAGAATGGCACAAATGGATGGATAAAAACCAGAGGGTTTGAAACCTATTCAGGTCACTAGAAGATAAATGAGACATGTGACTGGAGATAAGCTCAGAGGTAGAATTAATTTTTAGGCTGTTTCTAATGACCAAAAGCCAATGACTTGTTACCAAGACAGATAGATATGAGAAATAAATAAGTAAGGGAAGGTGAGGAGAAGAAAAATGATATATTATACAAAATATAATGGGGGCTTCCCCAGTGGCTCAGAGGTAAAGAATCCACATGCAATACAGGGTCCCTGGGTTCAATCCCTGGATCAGGAAGATCCCCTGGAGCAGGGCATGGCAACCCACTCCAGGAACCTTGCCTGGACAATGTCATGGACAGAGGAGCTTAGCAGGCTGCAGTCTAGAGTCCCAAAGAGTCAGACATGACTGAAGCGACTTAGCATGCACACACATGCACAGAATACAATAGCATGATTCATAAGGTCTTTTTCATGCCAAACTCTATTCCAAGTTCTTTACACAGAAAGCCCATAAGAGCCCATGTTATTATTCTCATGTAACAGATGAGGAAAAGTGATACAATAACTGATCAGGAAGATGAAATGGTCACCCAGCTCACACAGTCATTTAGGGGCAGGGGTGGCATCGGATTCCAGATATTCGGACTTTAAGCTCTGTCACCCTCCACTGAAATATACTTTCTTGAAAGTCTCATTTCTCCCCATTCTGAACAGCCTTCTCAGAAAGAAGCTCTTGACAGTTTGTTTTTAATTTCCCAATCTCCTCCTTGTTTACTGTTTTCCTTATTCAATAATTAAATGAGTTAATATTTATAAAGTACTTAAAACAATGCTTGGCAGATAGTAAGCAGCATATAAATTTTATTAATGGATAAAACAAATAAGCTCAATTATATTTATTGAATGCTTATTGTGTTGCAGGCATTCTGCCAGACACTGGAAATACCAAGTTGAACAAGGGATATAAAATCCCTCTTCCCTTTGACCAACAGTCAAATGGGGGGGACAAATTACAATTTTACAAATAATTTCATGAGTCTTGTGGAAAGTGCATATACAGAACTATGATGTATCGTGAGAGCACCCAGGTTAAGAAGATCCTGAGGTTCTAACCATTGATCTGAGAACCAAGTGATGATAAGAAGGTAGGCAAAAGAAAGCTGGGGAGAGAGGCTTCTATAAAAAGGGAAACTGAGGTGCAAAAGCCCTGAGGTGGAAAGGAGACCATCCAAGAAAGTTCAGTGCACATTGAACAAAAACAAGGGGGGACATTTCAGGGGAGACCTCAGCTTCCCACAGGGTTTGCCTCGCACACACCTCAGCTTTTATTTCAGCTCACCTCTCTGCAGTACCCACTGCCTGGGACCGCTCACTCCTGCTTCTCACCAGCCCGCCTTGCTCCGGCTCCTTCCTGGTGCACTAGGTTCTGACCACGCCTTCTCTCCCTCTACGTGTGGGACTTCCCAAGGTTCCGTCTCAGCCCCTTTCCCTTACACAGTAGATGTGACCCAGGTGAGCTTAACTGGTGTTAATCCTTCACTTCCATCTGTTTCCTGGTGACTCCCAAATCTGCACATACTTAATTTTCTGCACAAATTTCAGAAACTTTATATATCCAACTCCCTAATGCGTGGTGTCACCTGTGTGTCTCCTGAACATGTGCAAATCAGTGTGTTCAAACCTGAGCTCCTTCAGCCCCTGCCAGGCTTTCTCCTCTCCGTTTTGGTTTTCAGTAAGTGGCACCACTGTTTATCAATTGCATAAGCCAAGCCAGGAGGAGAAGGGGGCAACAGGGGATGAGATGGCTGGATGGCATCACCTACTCAACAGACATGAGTTTGAGAAAGATCTGGGAGATAGTGGAGAACAGGGAGGGCTGGCATGCTGCAGTCCATGGGGTCGCAAAGAGTCAAACACGACTTAATTACTGAACAACAACAATAAAACCAAACACCTAGAAACCATCTCTCACTTTCTTCCTCTCCTGTATGGGTTATCAGTCACCAAACACCATCGCCTCTACTTTCTTCATGTTCTCGGAACCTCCTAACTTCTATCTATGCCCCTCAGTTCAAGTTCTCCTTTTTTTTTTTTTTTGGCCAGTATTGTGTATTGGCCATCTACATTCTTTCCCTCTCACCTGCTTTGTCTCAATCTATCTCTCACATCGTTGCCAGTATGAACTTTCAGACCTGTGATAAGTTCACATATTCCCTCCTCTTTAGAGTCCATCTGTGACTCTGTTGACTGTAAAAGTCAATCAGGACATAAGACCCCATAATGAGGTTCCATATGAGGCTCCGTTTTCCTCTCTGGCCACTCTTCCTCTTTGTCGATTCTCATCTGGCACAAAATTTCACCTTGGTTCTAACCCAATCGTGGCTTTCCTCCTAAAGCCTTTTGTAAGTGTTTCCCTCTGTCCTTCCTCTGAATGCTGCCTAGACTCACCTCTTCTGTCTCAGCAAAGCTGCTGCGATCCCGTCCTGGAGCAGGGCTTCATTCTCCGCTGAAGCCTTTTCTAAGTGTTTCCCTCCGTCCTTCCTCTGAATACTGTCTAGACTCACCTCCTCTGTCTCAGCAAAGCTGCTGCGATCCCGTCCTAGAGCAGGGCTTCATTCTCCGCTGAAGCCTTTTCTAAGTGTTTCCCTCTGTCCTTCCTCTGAATACTGCCTAGACTCACCTCCTCTGTCTCAGCAAAGCTCCGCGTCCCGCCCGAGGGGCTTCATTCTCCGCTGAAGACTTTTGTAAGTGTTTCCCTCTGTCCTTCCTCTGAATACTGCCTAGACTCACCTCTTCGTCTCAGCAAAGCTGCTGCGATCCCATCCTGGAGCAGGGCTTCATTCTCTGCTTGAGGTGCTGCATCTTTACTCTAGCAGGGCTGCTGTGATGATGCTTTGGGTCCTCAAGTGTTGATGACAACTCTGACCCAGATCCAGCAGTCCTGAAGTGACTCTACATTTCCCTTCCACTGTGGACCAATGTAGGTGTTAAGAGTTGTCCTTGGGGAACGACTGAGAAATTGTATTCACTTGCCATTGTGTTGCAAGATCAAAGATCCTTCTGGATACTCCTCCAGCACCAACTCCTCAGTGGGTTCTGAGTTGGAAACTATCTCATATACAGAAACTGGAAAATGTGAAATATATGGAGCTAGCGGGGAAGGCAATGGCACCCCACCCCAGACCTGCCTGGAAAATCCCAGGACGGAGGACCCTGGTGGGCCGCAGTCCATGGGGTCGCAAGAGCGACACGACTGAGCGACTTCACTCACTTATGTATTGGAGAAGGAAAGGCAACCCACTCCAGTGTTCTTGCCTGGAGAATCCCAGGGAGGGGGGCCGGGGGCCCGGGGCGCACAGCGGACACGACTGAAGCGACAGCAGCAGCAGCAGCAGCATTTCTAATATTAAAAAAAAAATCAGGCTCATTATTCACATTTTACAAATAAGAGAAGCAAGACTCAGTGAGCTTATGTAATCTGTCCATGTAATAAAGCAAACAGGCAGCGGCACTGCTAGAAATAAGATCTGCCTTAAGGGACAGTTCATTCTCCTTCCGCCATTCAATTTAGGCCCCATACAAGCAACGTAATCTGACTCAAAAATACCTTCACCTTTGGTACTTCATCCATATTCCCTAGAGATCTAAACCTGTCCCCTTGTATTAGTATATAAAGACTGTTTTGGTTCAAACTCCTGCTTTATTCCTAATTAGTTTTCTATCTTATAGTAAATCATCTTTCTATAGATGTTTTAAAATACCAATATCAACAGTGCCTATATAATAGAGTTGGTATGAAGACTCAGTGAGCTAAAGTATATAAAGGACTTAACAGGATATGGGGCATGTAATAGCCTCATTAAATGTTAGCTGGCATCAATGTCACCAAGTTATTATTGAATTATTACTTGTTATTACTAATTAGATAATATATATAAAGCAATTAACACAATATCTGGAACAAAAGTATTATCCATTGCTATATGATTTTAATATTAGATCAGATCAGTTGCTCAGTCGTGTCCGACTTTTTGCCCCCCCCTACCCGCCCCCCCCGCCCTCCTATCATACCAGCTCTAGGAGGTATAATGTACTTGTTTTTCCTGTTTGAGAAATATATAATGCATGAAGATAGCTCCAGTCCTACCAAGAGTTTTCAAACAATGTTCATATTTGACAGTTCTCTAAGGTGGACAGCCGCTGGAGAAGGGAATGGCAACCCACTCTGGTATTCTTGCCTGGAGAATTCCGTGGACACAGGAGCCTGGTGGGCTACAGCCCACAGAGTGGCAAAGAGTTGGACACAACTGAGCGGCAAACACACACACACAAGGTATACGGCAGTTGTACATACATGGCCGAAACTTGAATATGTTTCTAAATATATGTGTATATTTCACACTTTCCAGGGTCTTAGCTGTTAGAAGATCATCACTGCACTGCTGTGAAAATCCTTAACATTCCTCTCAGGGGTGGTCTTGAGTTTAGTGTCTGTGCACATTTAACTCAATCACCTTTGAGCTCATGCACTGTCCTTCAAGTCCCCCAGTTGGTAATAGCCCAACCCATCACCCCAGTTCACCTATGGGAAAGCAAAATGATGCATCCACTCTAGAAGACTGATTGGTAATTTTTACAGTAGTAGTAAACACACACTTACCCAGGGTTGACCTAGCAAAGCCCCTGCTACATATCCACTCAAGAGAAATTAAAACATATATCCACACAAGGCTGAACATTTACAACAGCTCTGCTCATACCTGCCAAACACTGGAAATGACCACAATGCCCATCAGGTGGTAAATGGATACGTAATTGTCATATCTCTGTCCAGTGGAAAACTACTCAGCAAAGAAGGAAAAACTACTGAGATATGGGACAAAAAGGATGCATCTCAAAGCATTATCTTCAGTAAAAGGATAACGACTGAATGAGTCCCTTCGTATATCATTTAGAAAAGACAAAACTACAGTGACAAAACTCAGATGTGTGGTTGCCGGGGGCTGGGTGTTGAGGCAGGGGTTTTCTGACAAAGAGGCACAGGAAAATCTTGAAGGGGATGGATTTTGAGAATGGTTATGTCTGTACACATTTGTCAAAATGCATTGGACTTCATACTTCAAATAGATGGATTTTAATAAACCATAAACCTGGCATTTAAAAAGCACAACAAAAGCATCCTTCTTTGAATCACAGTTAGAAAAAAAAAGGCATATAAAACACTTTTTAACTGCAATTTGCATATGATGTTGGCATAGTACTAATTAATTACACCATCTTTTTGTGCTTCAACAGTTTCATTCATTTGATACTATTGAGTTTATGTACGTATTATGGGTATAAAAATCTACATAATTAGAAAGGAAACAAGACACTATAAAGACTCATGACTTAGACATATTGGTCTAGCAGGCTGTCTCTTGACAGTGTCTTGCTTGGATACCTGTGCCTTGTGAAGGATGAGACAGAGAAAGAAAAACCAGAGAAAAGAAGATGGAACTGAACTATTGACCATTCCTGACTCTCAGGATGTTTTCAAAATGAAAATCCCTTTGGTCTCTTTCTCTTCTTTCAAGTTGTCTTCCCATGCTAAGTTTTACTGCCTACGGATAGAAATTCAGGGAGGCCTATGATTTTTTTTGATTATGCTAGCAAAACATTTTATGATCACTCTAAGTTGAAAAGTGTAATAAAAATTTATAATACCCAGTGTAATACACAAACCAATGCTTCAGTTTTAATCCAGAGGCAAAGTTTCAGATTGCAGCCATCTGTAGATTTGCCTCCTGCCCATCGGAGCTTCTCATCCACCTTCAGGGAAGGGATTCTCACTGACTTCTTTTTATCCACATCCACTTTCTTCCCCATTTACCATTCAACACACATCTAAATGTTATAGCTAATCCCTCCCTGGTGGGATCCTGTAGGGAAAATGAGGAAGAAGATGCAATGCAAGTTTATTTGAGTCTCATCAGTGAATCAAAATGAAGCCAAACAAACACAAGAATAAAATCCTCCTGTTAGTTGAGAACTCTCAGGTAGCTGGCCTGGCAACTAACTTGGTGCTGATTCTAAATCATTTCACATATTGTCAATTTCAGAAACATGTACCCTCTGACTACAATGGAAGGAGGCACTAGGCAACCACAGAAAAGATCAAACATCTTTGTTTCCTGGCTAACACGAAGGACCATTGTTTTTTTCTATCAAAGACAATTCTGTCTAATTTTATTACCCCTACCTCCTTTGCAAGGGCCTTCTCTGGTGGCTCAAATGGTTAAGAATCTGTATGCAACACAAGAAACCCTTGTTCAATCCCCGTGTCAGGAAGATCCCCTGGAGAAAGGAATGGCTACCCACACCAGTATTCTTGCCTGGAAAATTCCATGGACAGAGGAGCCTGGTGGGCTACAGTCCATGGGGTCACAGAGAGTCGGACACAACTGAGTGACTAACACACCTCCTTTGCAAAAGCTACTCAGAGGCCCAACACAAAACTATGCCTTGCTTTCTGATAACTTCTAATACAGAACAAGCCCTTACTTTCGTAAACCTTCCCAGAGCCACTCATACAAACACAAACCCGATCACATTCTCCGTCCCTTATCTGATTGGCTCCGCAGTTCTTCATGGTATAATATTTTGCTTGCTCTAGCAAGTTAATAACTTTAACATCATTTGATTACATTCTTTCTTGACTGAGTTTTAGTACTTGTAAGATGGCTTTACAGTCTCTGAGCTTGCCAAATGTTCAATAGCTGATTCTTTCTCTTATGACCATGTCCATGAGGTCCTTAGATTTCATGTGGGGTCCCTCCAACCACAACACTTATTGCATGGGAGATGTATTGTTTCTCCATTGCCCCTACACATAGCCCCTGTTTATTTCAGAGTTCTATGTCATATAAACTCACCACTGGGCTCCCTGAAGTCTTCCTAGGAAGAAGTTGACTCTAAGATGATGAAAGGCCAGCTCACTCACATCTCCTATGTGTCTCAACTCTGATCCAAGGAAAAGAGTCATGCATGCTTGTTGCCAGATACACTTGGGCAGAGAAAGCCAGTTCCAAGGAACCCACAGCTCTTCCTTACCCTTCCAGCAAGGTTGCCTACCTGCCCGAATATCTTGCAATCTGGATCTCTTAGGTAAGAGTCAGGCATCAATTCTTTGTGCATCCCAACTTCAGGAGACTCAAAGAATAGCTTATGCTGAAGAAAAATATCTCACTCTCTAAAATCTCACTCTTTTGTGCAGTTTTAGGCTGTCTACCAACTCTTAGGAATCTTGACATTTCTGATTGTCAGCCAGTCATGTCTCTTTTAGGATGTCCACATTTATTGTACATAATGGCTGGTGTCTTGGTCAAGACTACTAATGTAAAGTGCTGTCTCTTCCTCTAATATTGTGACCATTCTGATAGCTTCGCTTTCCAGAAGTTCTCTGGCCGTCCAGCGGTTAGGAATCTATGCTTCCACACAGGGAGCACAGGTTCCATTCCTGGTCAGGGAACTAAGATCCCACATGCAGTGCACCACAGCCAAAGAAGAAAATTTAGGAAACATTTATATTCATATTAAAAAATGGTTTCACTTTTCTACAACTTATAGAAGTCAGAAATTCAAAAATAGCATTGAAATAGGTATAATATCATATCTGAAACGAGTCGCCAGTCCAGGTACGATGCCTGATAACGGATGCCTGGGGCTGGTGCACTGGGACGACCCAGAGGGATGGTATGGGGAGGGAGGAGGGAGGAGGGTTCAGGATGGGGAACACACGTATACTTGTGGCAGATTCATTTTGATGAATGGCAAAGGCAATACAATATTGTAAGTTAAGCAAAATAAAATTAAAAAAAAAAATAGAACTTTTCTTATTCTTTACTCCCAATTCCTATTTCCAATGGTGGTAGAACCTTTATAACCTATAGGGTTTAGTTTAGTGCCATACAGCTATTATTTTCAGTCAGATCAAGGTTATTGGCTCTGCCTGAATCAGATCCGTGGATGCCACATAGGCTGTCCTTCCCGCCTCATCACACCTCTCTCCCCAGTTCTACACAACTCTTTGCCCACTGCCTCTCCATGCCAGGCTGGGAGTAATTTGCTTACGTGACAGTCTGCCCATTGATAGAGTTCTTACCACCCTTTCCTTCTCGATTTTTCTTCCTCATTTTTGGCAAATGTCAGGGTGCCTTTTAAAAGCAGAAAAGGCTATGTAGATGTTTCTTTTTTGTTTTAAAAATTAATGTTTGATTTATTAAACTCAGTTCAAGCTTTTAGCTCCTTATCAAGCTTTTAAGTCCAATTTGTAAATTCCACTCTGCTAGGGATTCCAGCTGATTTTGGACATCATTTTAAAGGAAATTTTGAATAACTTTTGGTTCCACTTGGGACCTTTTAAAACAAAGCACTTTCAAGTATTTTAGTTTTCTTATTTTAATGTTTTAAATCCCTTTAAACATGTTACTTGACTTAATAGTTGCAAAGCTTGTTTGACAACTTACAGAGCCTAGTAATTAACAGCACTGATATATTAAAAGGTGCATCATTGTATATATTTAGTGATATAAGAAACAATGCATTATTTTATATTCACCTTCATTATTCATGGATTTAATATATGCAAATTCACCTATTTGTTAAAATTTAATTATAATTCCAAAGTCAATATTTGTGGCATGTTCAAAGTCATTCACAGGCATGTGAATGCATAGAGCAGAGAAAAATTTTGATTGTCTGCCCAGTGAAGTCAAGGAAGGTGGTGTTCTTTTTTCTTATTTCAACTCATAATAGTAAACAAGTATCTTTTCTACAGTTTATTCAGTGCTACTTTTTTTCTGCATTTTTGTGTTTTGTTGGTTATTTCTCTATTCATAAATGGATCCTAAACACGGTGCTAAAGTGCTGGTTATTGTCTCTAGGTAAATAGGACTGTGATGTGTCTTACAAAGAAAATAGGTATATTGGGTAGACTTTATTCAGCTTGTTCATTCATGGCTATTGGCCATGCATGAGTTCAATGTTCATGAATCAACAATATGTATTAAATAAGGTGTCTTATCTATAAAACACACATAAAACAAGGATAGGTATTGATTTGTTAATGAAAATGTTATGATCAGGCGCTCATAACCTAATTCTATTTTCCCCTTGAAATCAGAATTCTGTATTCTTTAATTTGGGTTTCCCAGTGGCTCAGTGGTAAAAAATTAAAAAAAATAAAAATAATCTGCCTACAATGCAGGAGACAACGAGACAGGAATGTAATCCCTGTGTCCGGAAGATCCCCTGGAGGAGGAAATGGCCACCCACTGCAGTATGCTTGCCTGGAGAAGCCCATGCACAGAGGAGCCTGGTGGGCTACAGTCCATGGGGTCGCAAAAGTGAGATAGGACTGAGCGACTAAGCACAGCGGAGGACTGCACTTCAAAGTGTGTCCCCGGGGGTTCCAGAGGGTTCCAGAGACCGTCCAGCAAATCCCACAGAGGGAAAATATGTGGAGTGACCAGCACTCCAAACAAAGGGGCTCTACTTTGACAGACATTGTTTGTTTAGGCTTCAACGTCAGTATTGCATTTGAACAAATAGTTCCATGACCAAAATCTTAGGAATACAAATGTTAACAGCATAAATTATTATACACGTTCACTCTTAACAATAATTAAGGTCTTTTTAAAATTCTATATTGGATTATAGCCGATTAACAATGTTGTGATAGTTTTAGATGAACAGCAAAGGGACTCAAGCATACATATACATGTATCCATTCTCCCCCAAACTCACCTCCCAACCAGACTGCCACATAACATTGAGCAGAGTTCCCTATACTATACAGCAGGTCGTTGCTGATTTTCTACTTTAAATATGCTGCTGCTAAGTCACTTCAGTCGTGTCCGACTCTGTGTGACCCCATGGACGGCAGCCCACCAGGCTCCCCCATCCCTGGGATTCTCCAGGCAAGAACACTGGAGTGGGTTGCCATTTCCTTCTCCAATGCATGAAAGTGAAAAGTGAAAGTGAAGTTGGTTAGTCGTGTCCGACTCTTAGCGATCCCATGGACTGGAGCCTACCAGGATCCTCCGTCCATGGGATTTTCCAGGCAAAAGTAGTGGGGTGGGGTGCCATTGCCTTCCCCAACTTTAAATATAGCTGTGTGCATATGTCCATCCCACACTCCCTAACTATCCTTTCTGCCCATCCCTCCTCTCTCGGTAACCATAAGTTGGTTCCCTAAGTCTGTAGGTCTGCTTCTGTTTTGTAAATAAGTTCATTTGTATCATTTATTTTTAGAAAAGCTGGGTTTTTAATATAGGAAATAATAATGACAAATATCCTCAAGTTTAGATTTGATTACAGCTGGTCTATGGTGATTACTCAATACACATTCAAAAACTATGTAAGTCCTACAAAGCCGAAGGGATTTCTATGACTGCAGTGATTGATATGGATAGATCTTAGAATGCTAGAAAAAGAACTGGGTTAATAGAAGGAAGGTAAGATATATTCAAAAACTATGTAAGTCCCACAAAGCTGAAAGGATTTCTATGACTGCAGTGATTGATATGGATAGATTTTAGAATGCTAGGAAAAGAACTGGGTTAGTAGAAGGAAGGTAAGAATTATTTCAAAAACATAGAAAAACAAAACAACTGTGGAGTACTCTTATCTTTTTACAGCTTCAAATCATAAGATTAAAAAAAAAATAGAAACTGATATCTGTTTTCTTCTGAGCCCTCATCCATTAATACAACCAGCTACATATGGACATCAAATAGTTTAGAGTGAGGGGGAAAAGACTCATACTACATCTGTAGAGAAAAAAGAGAGAGAGAACAACCCTACATGTTAAATTTTAATTTAAAAAGTAGATAGAGGTTTAAAAGTGCTTTAAAAATAGTTCCCAGTAAGTTAAGTTGTTAAATTTAATAATGACCCATCCTACCTCTCGCCTTCCCAGAGCTGCCATCCACTCTCACTCTCCTATGCCTCTGATTAATGCAACATTTATAATACATGGCGCTAGAGTGGGCCTACAGCACTATGATGAGCTGAGATGCCTAAGTCTTGTAAAGATTCTATAACCAGCAGCTGGAAACTAAAATTAGGATCAAATCATTTAAGTTCAAATCATGTAAGTTCCCCTAACATCTGTCAAAGACCAGGCCTTTAATCTTATGATTAGGAATGGGTATTACCACATGAACAGAATTGTCCTGCTTAATCCAGTCATCAAAGTGAAGCTTAAGGTGATTTTGATTCTCTGAAGAGTCCACCACACAGGGACAGAGACGACACTTGAAAAGCAAGATTTGTTGTTGTTTTGTTTGCTTTGTTTTGTGTTGCTGTGTATTAACTCAGTGAGTTCTCTAAAGGGGGGAAGTATTTCTCAGTTTCCGTATGGAATGATCAAGATTTTCGCTCTGAAGAGGCCACAGAGGGTCAAGGAAAGGTTCTCCGAGACCAGCAAGTGTTGTCATGGAGATGTTTACCTTTCTTGAATGATATCTTTACACTTTATCTTTTTTCTCTTCCTTCTACATCTCCTAAAAATCTAAAACATTGGTGAAGATCAGTAAGATGGAGACACATTAAGACGTCTTCCTAAGGTTAGGGGATTAAATATAAGATGCATATTTAAGATTTCAGGTAAGCAAAGAATAATTTTTAGCATAAGCATGTCATATGTAATAACTATTGGAGATAATTGAAAACTATATATTATCCAGGGTTCTCCAGAGAAATAGAGCCAATAGAAGATAGATTTGTAAATATATATGAGATTTATTATATGGCATTTATTCATGTGATTATGTAGTGTGAGAAGTTCCATGATGTGCCGTCTTCAGGGTGGACACTCAGCAAAGCAGGTGATGTAAATATGAAGGCTTGAGAACCAGGAAGTCAGTGTAGATTCCGGTCCAGATCCGAAGGCCCAGGACCAGAAACACCAAGGGCACGACCGACGGCTCAGCGCAAACAGTCAAACAGCGAATATGAATCCTTCCTTTCTCCACTTTTTATTCTATCCAGGCCCTCAACAGAGTGAGTGATGTCCTCCCACATCGTGGAGGTCAATTTGTATTACTTCATACCTGCGGATATGCTCAGTCATGTCTGACTCTTTGTGACTCTCTGGACTGTAGCCCACCAGGTTGCTCTGTCCCTGGGATTTTTCAGGCAAGATACTGGAGTGTGCAGCCATTTACTCCTCCAGGTGATTTCCTCCTCCAGAGGATCTTCCTGACCCAGGGTTGGAAACCACATCTCCCCCATTGCAGGTGGATTCTTCACTACTGTGTCATCAGGGAAGGCTGTGTTACCTCATCTGCCAACCCAAATGCTAATCTCTTCTAGAACCACCTAGAAATTCTGCTCAACCAGATACCTGGCCATCCCATGATCCAATTAAGTTCAAACATAAAATTAACTATCATCTTATATTAAAAACTTTGTTATTTTTCTGAAACTCAGATTTAAATGGGTATCTGTTTTGTTTTTTTTTTTTCTTTTGGATAAATCTGATAGCCTTACTAGACACATAGACAGTAAAGTATGTTTGTACATCTGGGGACACATTCATTTATGAAGTTCAATTACAGCATATCTGATTCTGTCTCTGTAAGAAAGATTTTGCTTTTCCTAAAAAAAGAGTGAATTTAGAAATAAACTATGATTTTTAATTATTGTTGGTTTTTCATATTAATATAATTTCTCCCTCTACTAGTTCAAAAAGCAAGCGGTTTGATGCCACTTGACTTCTTTGGATGATACAACTTGGGAAGATTAGAAATAAAACACTGGCAATGGTTCATTGAAATTATAACTAATATTTGTAAATGACTTCAAGTTCATAGTAAAAAATATGTCCAAAACCTCCAACACTTTCATTGTATTTTTTTCTCCACTTCCATATAAATATCATTATACCTTAGCTCAGAGAAAAAGATTAGGTTCTCAAGCTTGGGGGCTGCAAAACTTTCTTTTTCCAATAGAGAATGCATTTATAAATCATTCATTAAACCTTAATAAATCTCTTTTCTAATACACTCTGCTCCATTAGGTATCAAAATCTTGTAACAGCTAATTATAGAATGTGAAGGTTACATATTTTTCAGACCAATAACTTTAAGATGCTAAAGAAAAGATCAAAAGATTATTTTTAATAAAGCTCAGTAAACCAAAAAGTGTAAATAGCATGGATGAAGAAGTTTGGAAATGTCAATATGGTTTCTATATGAAATTGTACTTCTGTTGTAAGTAAACAAGAAAAGAATTTGCAAACCAATTTTTGCTAACATTCACTTCAGTTTAAACAGTGACATATGTCTTATTAACACAGGTTAAAAAATAGAAACTAATTAAGAAAATGTTTCATAATTTTTTTTGTTTTTAAATGATTTTCCTTATTTAAAATTGCAATAAAATGTTTCAAATATACAACAGCAAATATGTAAAATGTCTATCTCCCCCATATTAACTGATCAAGAAAAATCAAAAAGTAAATTAGAATATTTTTCACAATAAATGTTGTTGTTGTTTAGTCGCTAAATTGTGTCTGACTCTTTGCTACCCCATGGACTATACAAAGCCCACCAGGCTCCTGTTATGCAGAATCTTCCATGGGATTTCCCAGGCCAGAGTACTGGAATGGATTGCCATTTCCTTCTCCGAGTCTCTTCCCTACCCAGGGACTGAACCCCCGTCTCCTGAATTGGCACATGGGTTCTTTATCACTGAGCCATCAGGGAAAGATAAGAAAAAAAAAGTCTTAGTTGCTTAGTCATGTCCAACTCTTTATAACCCTATGGCCTGTAGCCTGCCTGGCTCCTCTGTCCACAGAATTTTCCAGGCAAGCATATTGGGTGAAAGTCACTCAGTCGTGTCCAACTGTTTGAGGACACGACTGTATAGTCCATGGAATTAGAGCCCACTGGGTTTCCCTGGTGGCTCAGAGAGTAAAGTGTCTGCCTGAAATATGGGAGACCCAAGTTCAATCGCCGGGTCAGGAAGATCCCCTGGAGAAGGAAATGGCAACCCACTCCAGTACTCTTGCCTGGAAAATTCCATGGACAGAGGTGCCTCGTGGGCTACAGTCCATGGAATCGTAGAGTCCCACATGACTGAGCAACTCCATGGAATTCTCCAGGCCAGAATACCGGAGTGGGTAGCCTTTCCCTTCTTCAGTTCTCCTGCATTGCAGGAGGATTCTTTACCAGCTGAGCCACAAGGAAAGCCCAAGAATACTGGAATGGGTTGCCATTTCCTACTCCAGGGGATCTTCCCCATCCAGGGACTGAACTTGGGTCTCCTGCACTAGTGGCAGATTCTTTACCATCTAAGCCCCCAGGGAAGCTTGAGCCACCAGGGAAGCCCTTAATAGTCATTGCTGCTGCTGCTAAGTTGCTTCAGTCATGTCTGACTCTGTGTGACCCCATAGATGGCAGCCCACCAGGCTCCCCCATCCCTGGGATTCTCCAGGCAAGAACACTGGAGTGGGTTGCCATTTCCTTCTCCAGTGCATGAAAGTGAAAAGTGAAAGCAAAGTCGCTCAGTCGTGTCCGACTCCCTGCAACCCCATGGACTGCAGCCCACCAGGCTCCTCCATCCATGGGATTTTCCAGGCAAGAGTACTGGAGTGAGGTAGGAGCAGGTAAATCTACTTATTAAAAAACCTAGCTGAATTTTGCTAATTACAGAACCAGAATTTAAAGAGAAAATATTTCAAATTTGAGCTTAAACAGACCAGTCACAAATAACCATAATTCTCTTTAAGTGGACTAGCATGCTGAGTACAGCTTTCTGCCATGTTGATCCTAGCTCCATGACAGAGGGCTAAGCTATACTTATCCAGTGACGGGTCACACTTCAGAGTCTGCTGGATTTCTGTTGACACAATACACATACCTCCAGCTGGGGCCAAGAATGCACTGAAGGCAGGCAGAGTACAGATGACAGAGAAGAATCATCACTATCCTAACCACAGAGAATTCGTGGAAAATAAAGCCAGGTGGAAGGAATGACTTCCTTCCTGTTACACCCTGAATGGATCTCCTTGTCTCTCTGTTGTTTGGTGGGGGAACTCATAACTTGGGAGCCCTCAGCACTGTCTCGGCTCTTAGCAGGTGGCCGGCACACATGTGCAAGCCTACTGCAGAGAGTAAATTGAGTGTAACTGTCACACGAGGAATGTATGCAGGCTGGCTGGCGGACACTCAGTGTGAAGCAGGCACAGTTACATGGTACATATACACAATGGAGTATTACTCCGCCATTAAAAAGAATACATTTAAATCAGTTCTAATGAGGTGGATGAAACTGGAGCCGATTATACAGAGTGAAGTAAGCCAGAAATAAAAACATCAATACAGTATACTAACGCATATATATGGAATTTAGAAAGATGGTAACAATAACCCTGTATACGAGACAGCAAAAGAGACACTGATGTATAGAACAGTCTTTTGGACTCTGTGGGAGAGGGAGAGGTTGGGATGATTTGGGAGAATGGCATTGAAACATGTGTAAAACGGGCCCTACTCTTTTAAACTCTCTTTTTCTCCTAATGTTCTTCTAAGTAAACTGCGTCCTCTGTATTATACAAAGCAAAAATGGCAAGATGGCTGTAAAAACACTTTTTAGCCACTACAATTACTGTTAAAAAATCTTTTAAAATGTATCTTGCATTTTGAAATGAATATGGTATTGTGATATTTTATTAAAATTGTATTTTTAATTTTCTAAAACCATGAAGTGACAACAAAGGTCAATACACTTTTCCTCTTTGAATAAAATTGCATTGAGCTTTAATAACGTTTTTGCTTGTTCTTTATTTCTCTTCTTATAGAATCTGTAGAAATAAATAGTAAAATAAAATCTTTTGGGGTTTAACCAAAACTTTTTTCCTTAATTAAATTTCCTTAAAACTTTTTTCCTTAATTAAAATGTAAAATTTACCATATATATAAGGCTTTGTGAAATTTAACCTTCTTAAAGCTTAAAAAATAAAGATCAAAATAATTCAGTGTAAACATGTAAAAATAATACAACAATGCTGCATTGCATATTTAAAGTTTGATAAGAAAGTAGGTCTCACATTACATGCTCTTATCAGAAAATAATAATAATATAGCCTTGATGGTAATATCAATTTCATAGGTATGTACTTATTCCCAAACTCACTGAATTATGTACATTAAATATGAACAGCTTTTTATATGTCAATATTTCAGCAATATGGGTTTTAAAAATAATATCAATTACAGTTTAAATTTGTATTATTGTTTTATTACTGATGTTAAGTTATTAATTTAAAAAAAGCCTTTCAAAATAAATCCCCATGGTTTGAGATTAACCATTAGTACCAGGTGGTACAGTGGTAAAGAATCCATCTGCCAATACAGGAGATGTAAGAGACATGGGTTAGATCCCTGGATCAGGAAGATCCCCTGTAGTAAGGAACGACAATCAATTCCAATATTTGCCTGGAAAATTTCGTGGAGAGAGGAGCCTGGAAGGCTACAGTTCATGGGGTAGCAAAGAGCTGGACACAACTGAGCACATACAAGCACATAGATCAGTGCATTCAGAGGTGTCATACATTATATAACATAAATAGGAGGGCTAAGCAACTCTAAATACTTTAGGAAAAGACAAGGGGAGTGTCAGAGGGAAACAAGGGCAGTCGTCTAGGTAGAAAATGAATTTGGGTGTGAAATGGCTTGAGAAGACCTTGCCTCATAGCTACAAAGGATGATTGATTAATCAGGGACTTAAGGGCTTCTGGAGATACTGCTGATTTAGAAAAAGGTAAGACAGTTACAATATAAGTGACTCAGAATGAATCAAAACTAGAAGAGGCTGAAAGGCATGCAAACCTGGTTTTCATTCTCAGCCATCCCTTTCATCTTAGATTAATTCCTAACCCACCTTTTAATATTCTGCTCATCCTTACTGGGCTTCCCAGGCAGCACAATGGTAAAGAATCCACCTGCCAACGCAGGAGATGCAGGTTCGACCCCTGGATCAGGAAGATCCCCTGGAGAAGGAAATGACAACCCACTCCAGTATTCTTGCCTGAAAAATCCCATGCATAGTGGAGCCTGGTGGGCTCCTGGGGTTGAAAGTCCCTGGGGTTGCAAAAGAGTCAATCACTCATGACTCAGGGACTAAACACCTTTGATTACCCAATTCTTTTGTTTCCAGGAAGCCTTTCACTTTATTTACTTCCAGACAGAGTCAACAGTTTTTCCTCAGAGCAACTTACTTATACCCCATTTAAACCTATAGTATCAGTGTTCATATTTTACTCAATTTTTGTGGAACTGTGGTCCCATTTCACAATACCCTGTACAGAGTATAGGCTAAAATGGTAAACCTTTGGAATCCTTGAATTTAAAATTTGTTATTTAATTTACTTGTGAGTTATCACAAAACAGTATGGTTCATAATAATATACTATTTTAATGGTGTCCAAAAGATGATGTGTGAGAAATTTACTTAGCCAATGATGCAGTTTTCATGTTATAACAGCTCCTAACATTTAGATATATTATCATGCAGCTTATAGAAAATTATAAAAATTGACAAATTATGCAAAATCCCTAGGATGTACCCTTCAAAAAACTCCAGAACCCTCTGTAAAGACACTTCATGTTGAACTGACGGGATGTTTACTAAGTGGATCAGAAACCGATACTGAAAATAGCTGACTCCAAAGTGACACTGAAGGTGCATATCTGGAGCGATCAGAAAGCACGCGTTATGTTTTCTTTGCTAATACTACCCCTTAAAGTGGAAATGGAAAACATTTTTTTTCTGGACCTAAAAAAATATCTACATTTCAATGTATAAAAGAATATCACATTTCAATGTATGCTAAGTCCGTTCAGACTGTTTGGATATTATTTTTTGACGTATCATTGAACCAGGATTGAAAACCACTTGATTTCAACATATAATTCAACCATAATAATGATCAAATACCTTAATAAATTTCCTCAGTGCATCCAAGAAAGTTAATACATTTGATTTAATATGAAGATCTAATTAAATTCAATAAAATTTGAGCACCTGTGGAAGGAAGTATACTTAACAATATATCATGTCAGATTAAAAAACTACATGAATGAATGAGGCACAGTCTTTTTTTTCCCCCCAAGGGTTTGACAATTTAACAAGGGGAAATGAGGCAATCATAAGAAGAAATAACCAAAATAAAATATTTTAAATAGTAAGTATCCTAAGAAGTGAAAACATTTAATTCAGTTTTCAATAAGAGCTTAGGGGGAAAGTTTTGAGAAAGAAGGTGGATTTGTAGGATGAGCAAAAATGTGGCTGCTTTTGAGGGAAAGATAGAAACAAAGGCGGAGAGTCAGGGATAACTAAACAGACTAGAGAAGGAGTCTTCTTGCATGGTTCCGTCAGGTGAGTATTAACTAGTGAGGCAGTCGGTCCCTTCCCAACCAGGTCTCTCCCCAGTGAAGACAGGAACACGCTAAGTGTCAATCAGTGATGCTGTAAAGCACCAGTCTTATCTAAACTGCAGTCAAACCTCACTCCAAGGATCTGATATGAGCCACGTAGTCCTTTCAGACATGCAGGTCAGTATCCTTCTTCCCTCGTTGAATATTTTTATTTTATTACCATTTGTAGAAAGACGGTCTTAGTTAGCTCTGAATAATTATCAAGCAGGTGAAACTGGAGCAAGGTTCTGGGCAGGAGCAGTTTCCCCTTAGGATATCTGAAATTACAAAATTATATCTTCTAGTTAAGTGCCCTATTTGTTTCTAATTCAACAAAACAAGGGATGGAAAAGGAAGAGCTTGACACAGAGAGTTATTGTCAAATGAAAAAAGACACACTATGTGTTTGAAGAGAAATGATGGCACATGTTTTCTCTGTTTTTTGACTGGCCTTGAGAGAAAATGTCCTCAGACAGCATATCTCCAAAGAAAGAGTCACTGAAGTTTGCGCTTCACCCCAGTGGAGAGTATCGGGGCATACTTCTGCAGCTCAGTGGGATGGACATGCCAGCAGTGAAGTCTGATTCCTCACCCCAAGTGGACATGGGCCTCCCTGGCGGGGCTAGTGGCAAAGAAGCTGCCTGCCAGAGCAGGAGACGCAAGAGATTCAGGTTCATATCCCTCAGTCGGGAAGGTCTCCTGGAGGAGGTCATGACAACCCGCTCCAGTACTCTTGCCTGGAGAGGCCCGTGGACAGAGGAGCCCGATGGTCTACAGTCCACAGGGTCGCAGTCAGATGTGACTGAAGTGACTTAGCATGCACAGCGGATATGGGACTATGTCCTACCAGGCTTCTTCACAGCAAACTGTAATGTTTATCAGACAATCCTTCCCATGAAATGAAAGCAATTTCCTAAAAAGATGGATAGGGAAGAAATTTCACAACCCAGAGAATATGTTTTTAGGAATCAAAATGTCTTTAAGGTCAATGTAGAGTCATCACAATATATCAATGCTACCCACTATTTGGCTATAAAAACGATTTTTCAAAATCTAAAATTGAATTGCAATATCATCTTTGGTTGGGAAGAGGCATTGGTGCAAAATATGACCTTTCAAGTTAGAAAGATCTGAGTCCCGATGCTCAATATATGACCATGGATAAATTTGATAGCCTTACTGAGCCTGTTTTGTCCTCTGCAGAATGGAGGGAAAAAATACCTACATCATAGGCTCATGGTTATTAAGCTATGTAATTAAAATTACATAGTCTAAATTAAATGTTATCTCCTTTTCACTGATTTCCAAATTGGAAAACATACTTGGAAATGCTTAGTAATGCAACCCATGTCAAAGGCTTTTTAAAAAGTAGATACAGAAAGTCACCTGGATTTCATAAGTCAGAACAATGTTGTGATGCTATAAAGTACAATGATACTAGTCTTTAATTCCACAAGATGTGAAACTTTTCTTGAGAAAGAGTATGAGAGAGAAAAAGAAGCAGGTAACAGGAAATCACAGTCAGAAAAAAATATATATATATGCAAAAAAGAAAGTGAAAAGAATTTCCGGAGGTATCAATCAGTACTAAACTGAGTCACACCATTCATTCATTCACCTATTCATCCACTCACTCATTCTTGCCACCAATAAATGTCCAATGCCTCCTTATGACAGACACTTTCCTAGTCCCTGAGGATACATGATGACTAAGAGAAGATTCCAGCATTGGGAGAAAGCATGGCCAAGGGACCCAGCAAAAGAATGAACACTGAGTCTGCAAATTCATAGCAGGGTGACATTTGCTTGGAGGAGCCAGAAGTTTTAAATCAGTTTATGTAAAAACTCAGGTTGACATCTAACCCCCTTCCATATTATACAGCTATTTATTTTATAAGAACATCCAACAATGATTAAAGCTTTTCCAATAGCCACATTTTCTCATTATGCCCTGTTACAAAAGTTGAGGAGATGGATGACCAAGATTATACCATCAAATCCATGACAACCACCCCACTTAACCCATCAAGGATGGGTTCCTAGTGTGCTTTCTAATCTGTTGTTCATGGAGCCATAATGGCTCAGAGTATGAGGTCCCCACTGCTTCCTTTGCATAAGTCCAAGAAGTAGACTTGGACTCTACTTCAGAGTCAAGAAGTAGATCTTGATGTAAATCTTCACTAGTCTTTCTTTGCTGTGCATGAACTTGTAAGTGAGTGCATTCATTTGCCTAAGGATACATAAGCCACTGTTCATTCTTTTCCTGAACAGAACAGTACTAGTCTACTTTCTTGCCAAGATTAAGGAGAGTCAAGTAACAAACACTAAAAGAACTGTTAGTCTCACCTGTGGATATTTAAGTTAAACCTCACCTCTTCTGGAGATTCTAAATATGCAAGATTGGCTAATTCCATAGGAGTTCACCTAGACAACTTAAAATGGGGCCTACAGGGTGTAGAGTCTGACAACCATAAGCCTTCAGACCGAAGAGAATGTGACCTTTTGAATCATTTGTATGATTATATTATTATATAATATCTTTTTATTGAATAAAAAGATTTTTTAAAACCCTGTTTTATTAACTTATATGCAGAGTACATCATGTGAAATGACCATGTGGATGAAGCACAAGCTGGAATTAAGATTGCTGGAAGAAATATCAACGACCTCAGATATGCAGATGACACCACCCTTATGGTAGAAAGTGAAGAAAAACTAAAGGACCTCTTGATGAAAGTGAAAGATGGCTTAAAACTCAACACTCAAAAAACAAAGATCATGGCATCTGGTCCCATCACTTACTGGCAAATAGATGGGGAAATAATGGAAGCAGTGAGAAAATTTATTTTCCTGGACTCCAAAATCACTGTTGATTGTGACTGCAGCCATGAAATTAAAAGACACTTCCTCCTTGGAAGAAAAGCTATGACAAACCTAGACAGCATATTAAAAAAGAGAGACATTACTTTGCCAACTAAGGTCTGTCTAGTGAAAACTATGGTTTTTCCAGTAGTCGTGTATGGATGTGAGAGTTGGACCATAAAGAAAGCTGAGAGCTGAAGAATTGATGCTTTTGAACTGTGATATTGGAGAAGACTCTTGAGAATCCCTTGGACTACAAGGAGATCCAATCAGTCATTCCTAAAGGAAATCAACCCTGAATATTTATTGGAAAGACTGATGTTAAAGCTCCAATAATTTTGCCACCTGATGTGAAGAACTGGCTCATTGGAAATCACCCTGATGCTGGAGAAAATTGAAGGCAGGAGGGGAAGGGGATGACAGACGATGAGAAGGTTGGATGGCATCACTGACTGAATGGATATGAGTTTGAGCAACCTCTGGGTGATAGTGAAGGACAGGAAAGCCTAGCACGCTGCGGTCCATGGGGTCACAAAGAATCAGAAGCAACTTAACAACAGAACAACAAAACTCATGGATTAGAGAAAGGTTAAAAATATGGTTAATATTAATGGGAATTTGGAAAGTCCTGAATGACAGCTGCCCAGAAATTCCACCTCATATCACCACCAGTCTCTCTTTCAGTTCACCAAACATAGTGAGACTTTGATGCTGATTAACAAATCTCTGGATCTTTTTATTAGTATTTTTAAGAACATATTTTTTTTGTGATATTAAGGATCACTATCATGTAGGTGGATGGAATGCCCATCAGAGGAGGTCCTAGTACATTAAACAGCATCATCATTCTTGCTATTGCTCAGTCTCTCAGTCATGTCCGACTGTTTACCACCCCGTGAGGTGCAGTTTGCCAGGCTTCCCTGTCCATCACCATCTCCTGGAGCTTGCTCAAACCCATTGAGTCAGTGATGCCATCCAACCATCTCATCCCCTTCTCCTCCCACTTTCAATCTTTCTCAGCATCAGAGTCTTTTCTGATGAGTCAGCTCTTGGCATCAGGTGGTCAAAATATTGGAGCTTCCAGCCTCAATATCAGTCCTTCCAATGAATATTCAGGACTGATTTCCTTTGGGATGGACTGGTTTGATCTCCTTGCAGTCCAAGGGATCAAGCACCACAGTTGGAAAGCATCGATTCTTCAAGGCTCAGCTTTCTTTATGGTCTAACTATCACATCCATACATGACTACTGGAAAAACCATAGCTTTGACTATACAGATATTTTTTGGCAAAGTGATGTCTCTGCTTTTTAATATGTTGTCTAGATTGGTCATAGCTTATCTTCCAAGGAGCAAGTATCTTTTAATTTCATGGCTGCAGTCACAGTCCTCAGTGATTTTGGAGTCCAAGGAAATAAAATCTGCCATATATCTTTATATAAGATAAACTTCTTATCATGTGCTATCCACAAGGCAGATATTATTTTAATTTCTGAAAGTAAAAATGAATGTTGCTCAGTCATGTCTGACTCTTTGTGACAGCGTGGACTATACAGACCATGGAATTCTCCAGGCCAGAATATTGGAGTGGATAGCCTTTCCCTTCTCCAGGGAATCTTCCCAATCCAGGGCTCGAACCCAGGTCTCCCGCATTGCACGCATATTCTTTACAAACTGACCCATAAGGGAAGTCCATTTTAAGCTCTAGGCAAGTGTTTTTGAGAACTTATAAGTGTGGGAACTTAAAAATTCTCTCTGGGTGAGAACAAGTAAACCATGCTTCTTCCCATGTGCAGCTGCCGTGCAAAGTGCATATGCTACTCCAAGTTCTATGCCAAGTCCAGGGGAACGAGGCAATGACAGTCCAAACTGGCCTGCTCTCTTCCCCAGTTACGTAGATAGTGTTCGTGGAGATTAGAAAGAGCATCCGCAGAGGAATCAGATGGCCCTAGATAGAAATCTGTGTGTCAATAGGACAGTGATGTCAAGGATTCCCCACCTATGAAATGGGAATGGTAGGAGCCACTATTAAAAAATAGAAACCCTATTTCTCAGGACTGTTGTGAAGATGCCTGCAAAAAATAATGCACAATGCTCAAGACAGCATTGAGCCAAAAATGTAAGTTGTTGTCATTCTGATGTAAACACCAGACAGTAAGTGATTAAGGAGTAAGAAAGAGTGGATGAGGGGATGTATTTGCCACCCAGAAGATTTTGAGCAGGTTGAGAAAGAAAGCATGTCTTATCTGTAACTATCTCTAGAATCCAACATTATGGTACCTTTTCCAGAGAAGATACAAAACAACTACTTATTAAATTGAAATCACCTACATCAATGTGTTGCAGATTTTCATATTAAAAACTGCAAAATGAGCACTATTTTGTCCTTGCAGTTAGACGGTCTGGAAAATATAACCTGTACATAGCAGTGAAGCAAGGGAAACTCTTATTCTGACTCTTCTTGAAAAAGAACACTCTAGAAACATCGGGGCTGACTTAGTATTTATCCATCACCTGTTACTGAAGTCCAGTTTCCACCCTTTTCAAAATATACGCAGTCCCTAATGAGTCCAAATTCACTCTCCTCACCACCACATGACAGGCCAGAAAGTCAAGAGACAAGTTGCTGGGAAAGGAATAACTACTTTATTCAGAAACTCAATAGATGGAGAAGAGCCAGACCACTGTCCTAGAGAACCATCTTATCAAGTTAGAATGTAGGCTTCATGTAAAATAAAAGAGGAGGGGATGTGGTTGTTACAAACTTCTTGCTGCCAGAATCCTTTGTTCTAGAAGCTGTCCACATAAGTCTTGTCAGATAAACCTACAACAAGACAAATGTTACTCTATAATCTGCAATTTTTTATTGCTATATGACTCAAATTTCTGCACAATTGCACTCATCTTACATGCTAGTAAAGTAAAAATGCTCAAGATTTTCCAAGGCAGGCTTCAGCAACACGTAAACCATGAACTTCCAGATGTTCAAGCTGGTTTTAGAAAAGGCAGAGGAACCAGAGACCAAATTGCCAACATCCACTGGATCATCGAAAAAGCAAAAGAGTTCCAGAAAAATATCTATTTCTGCTTTATTGACTATGCCAAAACCTTTGACTGTGTGGATCAGAATAAACTGTGGACAATTCTGAAGGAGATGGAAATACCAGACCACCAGACCTGCCTCTTGAGAAACCTGTATGCAGGTCAGGAAGCAATGGTTAGAATTGGACATGGAACAATAGACTGGTTCCAAATAGGAAAAGGAGTACATCAAGGCGGTATATTGTCACTCTGCTTATTTAACTTATATGCAGAGTACATCATGAGAAATGCTGGGCTGGAAGAAGCACAAGCTAGAATCAAGTTTGCCAGGAGAAATCTCAATAACCTCAGATATGCAGATGACACCACCCTTATGGCAGAAAGTGAAGAGGAACTAAAAAGCCTCTTTATGAAAGTGAAAGAAGAGAGTGAAAAAGCTGGCTTAAAGCTCAACATTCAGGAAACTAATATCATGACATCTGGTCCCATCACTTCATGGCAAATAGATGGGGGAAACAGTAGCTGACTTTATTTTGGGGGGCTCCAAAATCACTGCAGATGGTGACTGCAGCCATGAAATTAAAAGATGCTTACTCCTTGGAAGGAAAGTTATGACCAACCTAGATAGCATATTCAAAAACAGAGACATCACTTTGCCAACAAAGGTCCATCTAGTCAAGGCTATTGTTTTTCCAGTGGTCATGTATGGTTGTGAGAGTTGGACTATAAAGAAAGCTGAGCACCCAAGAATTGATGCTTTTGAACTGTGGTGTTGGAGAAAATTCTTGAGAGTCCCTTGGACTGCAAGGAGATCCAACCAGTCCATCCTAAAGGAAATCAGTCCTTAATACTCATTGAAAGGACTGGTGATGAAGCTGAAACTCCAATACTTTGGCTACCTGATGTGAAGAGCTGACTCATTTGAAAAGACCCTGATGCTGGGAAAGATTGAGGGCAGGAGGAGAAGAGGACAACAGAGCATGAGATGGTTGGATGGCATCACCAACTCGATGGACATGGGTTTGGGTGAACTCTGGGAGTTGGTGATGGACAGGGAGGCCTGGTGTGCTGCAGTCCATGGGGTCTCAAAGAGTAAGACACAACTGAGTGACTGAACTCAACTGAACTGATCTGAATGAATAGAAGAGTGTTACACTTTTAAAGATATAGCCTTGGGAACGGGCTGTCCTATATACTTCAGTCTATAAGCAACATTCTTTCACAGAAGGTGTAGAGCCAGCATGACTAAGAACCCTCAACAGAGCCCAGAGTTTAAAGTAAAAGAAGCAAATTCAACATGGAGTCAGATTTGTTCTTCCCTATTCCATCGCCAGTGTTCCTCAGATATCACCCGGCCTGTCTCACTCACCCTGTCCCCTGCCTGACTGCTATGGACATTTTAGATTGAGATTGCTGACTCAGAGATCAATGATGTGGATTCCACGCACCGTGAGGATGAAGAGAAGTAATATAGAAAGAGTAATGTTTCCTTATGGAGCTCGCAAAATGCCAGCCGCAAAGATAAACAGTTTGAGATATAAGCTAATAGGTTAGGCACTAAAATACAATGTGAACTTGATGATCTAAGATTTTTTTTTCTCTAGCTTTAAAAGTCTATAATTTTACACTGTGTGAGAAGGAGAATAGTTTCTATTTAATGAGGTAAGTTTTAAAAATTATTAAAACATGTTTTCTTAAATATATGCCATCTTCCCTTTATTATGTCATAAACAGTCTATATTACCTAGTCAATGTTATGAGACTAACTTATGGGCTTGAAATGCAGAAAATGTGCACACAATGATTTTTTGAAATTTTTATGCTTCTTTTAAAGTGATAAAGTAGACTAATACGTGTATCTCCATTTTCACTTACCTAATAGGATCTTCCTCATAACCATTTCTTTATATACAGAACAAAAGATACAATAGGGTAGAAACTGCCAATGAATTTGCAAATGACATTGTTGAGCTCTGCTAGGGAGAGCAATACAATCCAATGGGTATATTTAGAAAATATTTATTCAGGACCTGATACTTTCCACAGTGAAATGACAGTGTTGGCAAATAATCATCCAAAGACATTCTTAGGTTGTGTTATACAAGGTATCACCTTGAACTTTAAAGCCATTGCTCAACCAAGGCCATTTTGTAAAGAAATCTTTCACGTGGCTACTCTGTAGAGAGACGTTTGAGTCTTGATCTTTTAAAATGCTACTTTTAAAAATTCAATAAAAGGACAAGTGCTGTGTGATTTCACTTATCTGAAATACTTAAGAGTAGTCAGACTCATAGAGACAGGGAGTAGAATGATGATTGGAAGGTCAGAAAAGGGATTGGATGGGGGAACAGCTACTGTTTAATGGGTACAGAGCTTCAGTCTTACAAGATGAACATTATGAACAAATTTAATACCATTGAACTGGATAGTTAAAATGGTTAAGACAGTAAGCTTTATATTTACATATATTTGCCACAATAAAGTTTTTTTAAAAAAAGAAAAGAACCAAATATATCTGAATCATTGGAGCTAGGATACTTAAATGGTGAATACTATAACACTGAATTTAAGACACAACTATAAATCATCATGCATACTCTAAAAAATAAACTGGTACCAGTTAAAATATTATATAATAAGTTCATTACTTTAAGATTGTATTTCACATGCACTGAGATAATTTTTCTAGATTTACTCAGAAATGGATTCTGATAATATAGCATAATAATGCATACTTAAAATGAAAATGATGTTGAAGGTGAAACCCCAATACTTTGGCCACCTGATGAGAAGAATTGACTCATTTGAAAAGACCCTGATGCTGGGAAAGATTGAAAGCAGGAGGAGAAGGGGACGACAGAGGATAAGATGGTTGGATGGCATCACGGACTCAATGGACATGAGTTTGAGTAAACTTTGGGACTTGGTGATAGACAGGGAGGCCTGGCGTGCTGCAGTCCATGGGGTCAAAAAGAGTCAGACACGACTGAGCAACTGAACTGAACTGAACTGAAAATGAAAATTCAAGTGACATAAATTCTTGTAAGTTTTCCTAAACTTTCCCTCAGGCTCAAAATCTACCTCTTCAAATCACTTTTGGACTAACAGTCATGACTGTATTTTACTATACAAGGCAGTCCTTGGTGAGTTCAAGAGCATTTGTAATAAAACATTCTAAGAATGCATTAAAAGCATTGTGTTTCATTGGTTCCCTAGCTCCTGAGGCAGGCAAACAATTATTAGAGTTAGGCTTAATTTGGCCTCTGGCTTTGGGACTGTTCTGAACTTGTCAAATCCATCCTTTCTCCTACCTTTCCCCCAACACTTTGTTTCCTAGTAATTAAAAAAACAGGTCCTTAAGTGCATCCTAAAAACTGCCGACATCCATTTCTGCCAAGCTCAGGAGCTTGGATGTACCTTGCTGGCAGCCATGCTACCTTTCTCTAGACGTGTCTTGATTTCTGAGATGTTGAAAATGCTGGGTGGGAAGAAGCACTCGCATTCCTTTTCTAGGGCTGCTATAACAACCTATCACACACCGGGAGACTTGAAGGAACAGAAATTTACTCTCTCTCAGTTCCAGGGGCTAGAAATCTGAAATCAAGATGTTGGCAGGGCCATGCTCCTCTGAAGGCTCTGGAGAAGAATCTTCCCCTTCCTCTTACCCAGCTTTTAGTGATGGCTAGTGTTCTCAGGTAGAATATAGCCATTGGTGTGTATGCGGATCTAGCTCATCTAATAACCATAATACTGCAGAGTTATTGTTGTTCAGTTCCTAAGTCGTGTCTGGCTCTCTGTGACCCCATAGACTGCAGGACACCAGGCTTCCCTGTTCTTCAGTATCTCCAGGAGTTTGTTCAAACTCATGTCCCCTGAGTTGGTGACGCTATCTCCTTTTGCCTTCAATCTTTCCCAGCATCAGTGACTTTTCCAATGAGTTGGCTCTTTATATCAGGTGGCCAAAGTATCAGAGCTTCAGTATCAGTCCTTCCAATGAATAGTCGGGGTTGGTTTGCTTTATGATTGACTGATTTGATCTCCTTGCTCTCCAAGGTCCTATCAAGAGTCTGCTCTAGTGCCATAATTCGAATAGTAGGTTGTCCCAAATTTAAATACCTGATAGAAAGGAAGCCATTACTCAGCCATTAAAAAGAAAACATTTGAATCAGTTCTAATGAGGTGGATGAAACTGGAGCCTATTATACAGAGTGAAGTAAGCCAGAAAGAAAAACACCAATACAGTATACTAACACATATATATGGAATTTAGAAAGATGGTAACAATAACCCTGTATCAGATCAGATCAGATCAGATCAGACCAGTTGCTCAGTCGTGTCCGACTCTTTGCGACCCCATGAACCGCAGCACGCCAGGCCTCCCTGTCCATCACCAGCTCCCGGAGGTCACCCAGACTCACACCCATGGAGTCAGTGATGTATATGAGACAGCAAAAGAGACACTGATGTATAGAACAGTTTTTGGACTCTTTGGGAGAGGGAGAGTGTGGGATGATTTGGGAGAATAGCATTGAAACATGTATAATATCATGTATGAAACGAGTCACCAGTCCAGGTTCGATGCAGGATACTGGATGCTTGGGGCTGGTGCAGTGGGACGACCCAGAGGAATGGTACTGGGAGGGAGGAGGGTTCAGGATGTGCAACACGTATATACCTGTGGCGGATCATGTTGATATATGGCAAAACCAATACAATATTGTAAAGTTAAAAAATAAATAAAAATAAAAAAGCTGAAATAAAAAAAAAAAAAAAAGAAAGGAAGCCATTAACTTGCCCAGAGTCACAAAGTTAATCACTAGAGAACCCTAGACTTCAACGTGTATTTGTTCGATAAAACAGTCCATACCTTACAGTTTCCTTGTGCTGTGTGTGGTACAGCTGAGAATGGTGCTCTTATTTTCCATTTTCTGCCCACCTCCACACTTTAGGGACCCAGCCAGGCTTCCAGAGCTAAACTCTGTAATCTGCATTATCCAGGCAACCCTTCCCTCACCTCCAGTTGGGTACTGCCAGTGGGAGGTAGCAGCAGGAAAGAAGAGGGTGGGAGCAAGAGAGGGAAGTACAGGGGCGCAAGCACCTGCTCTGCTGCCGTGGGCCCGCAGTGGCCGCGTATTCCCGCAGAAGGCTCTGATTGAGTGCTCCATCTCCAAGCACCACGGGTCTACTTGGGTTGCAGTGATGCTTCTTTCAGGTAGAGGCTGGCTCTTGAGTCCTTTACAATCCATCTTTGATCTTCAACCCTGCTTTTAGCTTTGTAAAAAATTGACTAAACTTTCTTCAATCGCCCATGAGTGTGCCATCTGTTTCCAAACAAAAGAAACAGACGGAATTTGCTTTCACAAACTAGCAGGATAGGTCAAGACTCTTTCAGGTAGAGGGAGCCCCCTCACTATTTTACTTTTCAAGAAAGAAGAGAGATTATTTTCTGGGGAGACTAGAGGCAGAAATGCTAAAGTGAATTGTCTAAATAGTAGTACTTAGAATCATTAGTGAGAGATTGAATACAAGTCAAAGACAGGCTATTTCTTTCGAGAACAGTGGTTTCTTATCTTTACACCTTTTACTATGTATAATTCCCATGCTAGAGAGCCCAAGATTTTGAAGATCTGTTTCAATAATGATGATAAAATAACTACTTTTTCCATTAGCCAATCTGGAATACCAAGCTCAAGTTCTATAATGTGACCAAAAGCAAGAAAATTTTTTAAAAAGTAAATATTTTTAAAGACTCCATGGATTAGTGGAAAGAAAAGCATTATAGTTTTATTATTCCCCCCAAACCACCATTTTTTCCTACTTCTGTCCTAAATCTACTTTATTAGACTTTATGAGAGGCTGCAGATACCTGACTGAGGACCACTTTTAGACAACTACAGATGTATTGAATGTTTAGACAAGTACCTTCAGAGGACACTAGAAATTAGTTTTTAAATTACACTTTATATATTAAAGTCATCTTTCTAAGATGTATTAAATTGATCTCATTGTGACAGTCACTAAGAAATGGAAATGGATCTTGAATGTTTTCGATATTCAACCTTATTGCAAAACTATTGATTCCTTCTGTGTCAGTAGATTAAAGACAATCATTTAGACTAAGGCCAATTATACATTCAAGCAAATTATCTACCTTGGACAGATAATAGGATTCTATGGACAGTGAGATGCTGTCAAATAAAAATAATTTTATGGCTACGTTTTCATGATAATAATTCTAAAAGTTCTCCAATGTAACTCCAGTTTCCTAAATCACCAAATAGTCTACTTACTTTACCCTAAATTTGTTCTCATAATTCACTACATTCGTTGCTAATGTTTTTTAAGCAACATCGCTAAAACATACTTGAATTGTACAAAAGAGATTCAGGGGAAATTTACTTTCTATTGCTTATTTTTGGGTAAAATTCTACTTTGATCCTCAGCTGGCAAGAAGTTTAATTAATTAGATGTCCCTTGAAACTAATATATGACTTTCACACATCTGCTTGGGGCTGGTGCACTGGGATGACCCAGAGGGATGGTATGGGAAGGGAGGAGGGAGGAAGGTTCAGGATGGGGAACACATGTATACTTGTGGCGGATTCATTTTGATATATGGCAAAACCAATACAATATTGTAAAGTTAAGAAATAAAATTTAAAAAAAAAAGATCAACTCAAGATACAAATAGAATAAAACAAGCTGTACAAAAACAAATAAGCACTTTTTGCAGGTGTTAGCCAAGTGTCTAGATTCACTTATACATAGTTTCTCAGGAGGAAGAGATGTTAAATTCCTAAAATCATTATCCTTTCTGAAATGATTTGATGTTTACAAGACAGACAAGGACATTTTTTCTAATGCTTCATCACAGAGCCAAGTATCTGATCAGTTCTGTTCAGTTCAGTCTCTCAGTCGTGTCCAAATCTTTGTGACCTCATGAATCGCAGCACGCCAGGCCTACCTGTCCATCACCAACTCCCGGAGTTTACTCAAACTCATGTCCATGGAGTCGGTGATACCATCCTACCATCTTATCCTCTGTCATCCCCTTCTCTATATATACTTCTATGTCAGTAAATATATTTCAAGTATATATGCTGAATTTCAAGTATATATATATATATATATATATATATACACCTATAAATACTTCTCCTATTTCAGCCTAAATGTGATTTTAGGAACATTCATCTTTGAAATTTTTTCCCTTTGTATATTTCTTGGCTTGTTCCAGCACTATTTATGCTGTGTTTCTGCTGGTGTTAGTGTTCTGACTACAAAGGAAATTGTTGTCTATCTCACTAAACACTGAAACAGGAGAAATGTGTCACAGTAAACAAAACATGAGCAGAAGATAGCAACCTGTTAAGGTTGTTTTTTAATGTTTACTTGACAACCACAGCATGCAAAACTACAAATAAAATTTATGTAGAATACACTTTTAGTTAAGAAATACACTTCTGGAGAAAGGATTGCTCTCTAGTGCATAAATAAATTACACCATCTGCTTATGAGAAGTTATACCTTCAGCAAGACACATCTTAATTGGAGCATTCAGTAGTGAGTAATATGAAAGGTATACAGCAGCCTTGACATAGCACCAGGTTGGGTGAAGAGCTAGGTCAGTCCCTTCTCAAAACCTGGGGCCAGTAGTGCTTCCGCTTTTGTTTCTTTATTTTGTTTCCTTTTTAATGTTGTTTTGAAATTAAACAACAACTACTACATATTATCTACACAGCATATTGCATAATACTTGCAACAGAGATTGGAGCAAAACTCCTTGGTGAAATATCACTATTTCTGCAGGTTTAAGTGTCAATATTCACAGCAAATAGTACAAACACAACCTATAAATACAGGTTTCTGTCAGTCTGCAGACAAATTAGTTAATGAAAAATTATATTGTTTTTTGAAGATTGGGGAACTTTGGAACTATGGATAAGGAAAGATTTGGGGTTTGTAATATTAGCAACTGCAGAAATAGTAGGAGCAATAGGGTAGCTGTCATTCTTTCCTTTTTTTTTTAATTTCCTCCATGTCAGGTAGTTATGGCAAACAGTTGTGTCCATGATCAATAATTCTTATAAAATGTTGCAAGATTGGTATTATTTCCATTTTACAAATAAGAAAACTGAGAATCAAGCTGGTCCGGTTATTTGCCCAAAGTCAGCTAGACTGTGATTCAGACTGAACCTGGCTTCTCACTGCTGTGCCTCTCCTTACCGCAGCAATTTGTACCTCTCACAGTGATTTATGTGTCTTACTAGACATAGCTGTCTCAGGCACTGAACGTGCGATAAGCCACCAAGGAGTAGTCTTATATTGATTCCTCCCCCAAAACCCCCAAATATTCAGCCATATGTATCAAATGAATGAATAAATGAGTTGATCATCATTATTTTAAAATTTTAATGATGATCGTCATCATTATTTTAAAATTTGATATCAATTCATGATGCTACTATTAGGTGGTTTGGTTTTCATTTGTTAATTCACTTATCACCAGAACTGCCTATTCAATCAAACAAAGCCTCCAGCCTAGGTTCCACGTCTCGGGGGACCTCACGCTTCAGACTGTCTGCCTCAAAACTTTCTAAGCCTTCCTGCTCTGCCTGGCCCAGCAAGGGCAACCAGCTACAAAGGTGGCCCTTGCCTTTATGCAATTTAAGTTATTTTTATTCAAAGTCATATCCATTTGTTTCAATTATGGGTATTTGGACAAAGGACAAGAAGTAGGAGGAATATCGATGTGGAAAAACAAGTTAATGAAAACTAATAGTGAAAAAATTGTTTTGCAAATATGCTGCAATATCATCTTCATCATATCTGTATTCAGAAGACTGGAATTCTTTCAAAGCAAAGCAAGATGTTTCTGGAGGTTCACGTATTACTTTTTTTTAAGAGAAAAATGGTAAGAGCACAGCTTTTTCATCTTTTGGATAAAAACTAACAAAATCTGCAATGAGTTGATAAAAACTTCTACAATACAAAGGTTTCTGTCTTCAATTTCATGACTTAAAAACAAATACACAAATAGAACTAATATGACTGGGTATCTAAAGAGGAAAATGGAAGCCCTCCCAAAAGAAGGTAATGAAACAGATTTTTATTTAAAAAGCTGTGATAAGCATTTAACTTCATATATATATGAAGGTATATGGATATACCTTAGGTTTTTTTCAATAATGTAATTTTAAAAATTTACTTGTTGACAAGTCATGCTTTTGGTGTGCCAGAATCGAAGAGAGAAAACAAATGAGTGTTTTCTCATTTCTCAGGATGAATACTATCAAATATTGCATTAAAGGAGATTTTATAAAATTACTTTTAAACTGTGCTAACATCTAAGACAACATTTTAAAGATAATTAACTAAAATCTATACCAAAATGTAAAAATTATACTAAAGGCACTCATGAGATTATGTGTTGCATACAAATAGATCTTAAAGTTTGTGCAATCTTGGCTCAAAAACAAATGATAACAGATGGGAACCTTCTGCTCTTCTCAACGTGTTCAACATAGTGGCTCGTTAAGGTGAAAGAGCTGAACGTTGTACAGTAAAGGGTTTTACTATTTCAGAAAAGGAAGCAAACAGAGATTAGTGTAAACATTTTCTTGACACCTCTTTAAAGTGTTTTTTTAATGGAACACCCTATTGTTTTAATAGATCCCACTTACTTGTGATTATTTCTATTGCCTTTGGGTTAAGGTTTATATGTTCAAGCCTGGGGTTTCGTATGCAAATGAATGCCATTTTTGATGAACGTCAGTCAAAGGGACATAAGAAGATGACGTATATTTTTCCATGCAAGTACCAGCCAGCATTTGCATCTCTTTAAAATCATGCCAGAGAGGCTTCGCCTTTCTGAGAAAGGACAAAACTCAGTGGAACAGACTGCACCAGCCATGCTAAGGAGCCATGCTAAGACTGTGTATCTCCGGGGTGGGTTTATGGGACACAATGATCCGTGTATGATGTTCACAGACTGATACTTCCTCTGTCTGTGTGCTGTTGAAACTTTAGTTAGCCTCCTTTGTTGTTGTTCAGTCATTAAGTCATGTCCAACTTTTTGCAACCCCAAAGACTGCAGCACATCAGGCTTACCTGGCCTTCACTGTCTCCAGGAGCTTGCTCAAACTCATGTCCATTGAATCAGTATTGCCATCCAGCCATCTCATCCTCTGTCACCTCCTTCTCCTCCTGCCTTCAATCATTCCCAGCATCAGGGTCTTTTCCAACGAGTCAGCTCTTTGCATCATGTGGCCAAAGTATTGGAGCTTCAGCTTCAGCATCAGTCCTTCCAATGAATGAATATTCAGGGTTGATTTCCTTTAAGACAGACTGGTTGGATCTCCTTGCAGTCCAAGGGACTCTCAAGAATCTTCTCCAGCACTGCAGTTTGAAAGCATCAGTTCTGCGGCACTCAGCCTTCTCTATGGTCCCACTCTCACATTTGTTCATGACTACTGGAAAAGCCATAGCTTTGACTATATGCATGTTTGTTGGCTGCTTTTTAATGTATTGTCTAGGTTTGTCATAGTTTCTTCCCAGAAGCAAGCATCTTTTAATTTTGTGGCTGCAGTCATCATCTGCCTCATTATCTAGGGATAATAACAATATTTTTTCGTAGAACTGTTGTGATAAGTAAGATAGTGTGTATAAAGCTCATGGCACAGTTTCTGATACATGGCATGTGTTAATAAATGCTAAATATTACTACTTTCAATGTATCATTGGGATTAATAGTTGTTGTTGCTCATTTCCTTTTTCTCAAAATAATCTGCCTACTTTAGCCCAAAACTACCTCAACCAACCAGTTCTTCTCAGTATATGTGCTGCATTTAATCTTATGCACCTCCATTCAAATATTTCATGATTAATAGTTTCCAAGAATAAGAAGAAATACGTTTATGACATCCAATGCCAGCCAATCCTTGAACAGTTGACAAGGTTAAAAATGTAAGTAAACAAATAGATAAGAAGTGTGAATTATTAGAGGAGAAATTTGGAAGCCAGAAATAAATCTCTCAACAAAGGCCATTTGACAAGGTAGTAAAGGAGCCAGAGTTGGAATAATCATATCTGCCTACTTGGGTTTTCTCACACTGACATTTTAGGTCAGAGTGTAAAAGCAGTCATATAACAAGCAAAGTAACTGCAGACACATCAGAACGATCTCATTATAAGGCGTAGCTCTACCAAAGAGGAAACCAAGGCTCAGAGACACTAATACAGTTGCTAAAGTCACATTAGCAGTTAGTGAAATTCAGAACACTTAAAAGAACATAACCCAGGAGGATTTAATTTTCTAAAGTGACATACACTGTTCTTCAGATTCTCACTATTGAAAAATTAGGAAACCAACACTGAGAACAAGCAAATTACCAGCAAAACCTCTCATTTGTTAGTTTGACTTTTGTTTTAATTATACTGAATTATTAATTATCCCAAACATATAGACAAAAGCAGAGAATAATATGAATGCCAATGCATTCATAAACCTGCTTAATTAGATCTTAATGTTTTGCCATATTTGCTTTCTATTTCTCCCTTCTGAGTAATACAGCAACATGGATAGGATTGAAGCCACTATGTGAATCATCTCTAATACCACCCTCTCATTTCTTTTCTCCCTCCCCAAGGGAAATATCTAAGCAGCTTCTAAGTGGAGATTTGAGGAAACGCAAGAAGAATGCTGATAGGATGCCCTACACCTCTCTTTATGCCCACAGCCCCTCGGTCCCTGGAGTGTGAGCACATGTTACCTGTCGGTTTCCTATGAAAGTGTCTTCAGTTGGATCTTCTGCTTGCTTTTTTTTTTTTTTTTTCCCAAAGCAATCCGGTGCTTATTTCATTTTAGTTAGTGAGTTAAATCTGTTTCTATTTATTGTGGTTTCTGATGTATTTTTCTTAAACTTTTTTTTTTGTTGTTTACTCTTTTTCCTATTGCTTAAATTAATTTTTATCCACGTGTAGTTACTTTAGTACATTGTGTTAGCTTCTGCGGTACACCAAAGTGAATTAGTGAATCAATAATTTTTTACATACACCTGTCTCATCTTTTCCACAGTTTATTGTGATCCACACAGTCAAAGGCTTTGGCATAGTCAATAAAGCAGAAATAGATGTTTCTCTGGAACTCTCTTGCTTTTTCCATGATCCAACGGATGTTGGCAATTTGATCTCTGGTTCCTCTGCCTTTTCTAAAGCCAGCTTGAACATGTGGAAGTTCACGGTTCACATGTTGCTGAGACCTGGCTTTTACTTTACTAGTGTGTGAGATGAGTGCAATTGTGAGGTAGTTTGAGCATTCTTTGGCACTGCCTTTTTTTGGGATTGGAATGAAAACGGACCTTTTCTAGTCCTGTGGCCACTGCTGAGTTTTCCAAATTTGCTGGCATGTTGAGTGCAGCACTTTCACAGCATCATCTTTCAGGATTTGAAATAGCTCAGCTGGAACTCCATCACCTCCACTAGCTTTGTTCACAGTGATGTTTTCTAAGGCCCACTTGACTTCACATTCCAGGATGTCTGGCTCTAGGTCAGTGATCACACCATCGTGATTATCTGGGTTGTGAAGATCTTTTTTGTATAGTTCTTCTGTGTATTCTTGCCACTTCTTAATATTATTTTTTTCTGTTAGGTCCATACCATTTCTGTCCTTTATTGTGCTCATCTTTACATGAAATGCTCCCTTGTTATCTCTAATTTTCTTGAAATGATCTCTAGTCTTTGCCATTCTGTTGTTTTCCTCTATTTCTTTGCACTGATCACTGAGGAAGGCTTTCTTATCTCTCCTTTCTATTCTTTGGAACTCTGCATTCAAATGGGAATATCTTTCCTTTTCTCCTTTGCTTTTCACTTCTGTTCTTTTCACAGCTATTTGTAAGGCCTCTTCAGACAGTTATTTTGCTTTTTGGCGTTTCTTTTCCATGACCAGACCACCTGACCTGCCTCTTGAGAAACCTATATGCAGGTCAGGAAGCAACAGTTAGAACTGGACATGGAACAACAGACTGGTTCCAAATAGGAAAAGGAGTACGTCAAGGCTGTTTACTGACACCCTGCTTATTTAACTTATATGCAGAGTACATCATGAGAAACGCTGGGCTGGAAGAAGCACAAGCTGGAATTAAGATTGCTGGGAGAAATATCAGTAATCTCAGATAAGCAGATGACACCACCCTTATGGCAGAAACTGAAGAGGAACTAAAAAGCCTCTTGATGAAAGTGAAAAAGGAGAGTGAAAAAGTTGGCTTAAGGCTCAACATTCAGAAAATGAAGGTCATGGCATCTGGTCCCATCACTTCATAGGAAATAGATTGGGAAACAGTGGAAACAGTGTCAGACTTTACCTTTTTGGGCTCCAAGGCAATGGCACCCCACTCCAGTACTCTTGCCTGGAAAATCGCATGGACGGAGGAGCCTGGTAGGCTGCAGTCCATGGGGTAGCCAAGAGTTGGACATAACTGAGGGACTTCACTTTCACTTTTCACTTTCATGCATTGGAGAAGGAAATGGCAACCCACTCCAGTGTTCTTGCCTGGAGAATCCCAGGGACGGGACAGCCTGGTGGGCTGCCGTCTATGGGATCACACAGAGTAGGACACGACTGAGGTGACTTAGCAGCAGCAGCAATATCATTGCAGATGGTGACTGCAGCCATGAAATTAAAAGACACTTACTCCTTGGAAAGGAAAATTATGATCAACCTAGACAGCGTATTAAAAAGCAGAGACATTACTTTGCCAACAAAGGTCCATCTAGTCAAGGCTATGGTTTTTCCAGTGGTCATGTATGGATGTTAGATTTGGACTGTGAAGAATGGTGAGCGCCAAAGAATTGATGCTTTTGAACTGTGGTGTTGGAGAAGACTCTTGAGAGTCCCTTGGACTGCGAGATCCAACCAGTCCATCCTAAAGGAATCCAGTCCTGGGTGTTCATTGGAAGGACTGATGCTGAGGCCGAAACTGCAGTATTTTGGCCACCTCATGCGAAGAGTTGACTCATTTGAAAATACCCTGATGCTGGGAGGGATTGGGGGCAGGAGGGGAAGGGGATGACAGAGGATAAGATGGCTGGATGGCATCACTGACTCAATGCACATGAGTTTGGGTGAACTCCAGGAGTTGGTGGTGGACAGGGAGGCCTGGCGTGCTGTGATTCATGGTGTTGCAGAGTCAGACATGACTGAATGACTGAACTGAACTGAACTAATTGGTAAAGAACTTGCCCGACCATGCAGGAGATGCAAGAGACGGGTTAGATTCCTGGGTCAGTTAGATCCCCAGAGGAGGGCATGGCAACCCACTCCGGTATTCTTGCCTGATAATCTCATGGACAGAGGAGACTGATGGGCTACAGTCCGTAAGTCACCAAGAGTTGGGTAAGTCAGAAGCAGCCTAGCCCACAGCAGAGCTTCTGCCTCACAGAAACACCCAGGGCATCAAGGATGCAGCAGGCAAGCCACGTGGGGCCTGATCCAAGTCCCAGCTATGGCTATGTGTTTGCTTTCCCCAAATCCTGGGCCAGAACTTCCTGTAAAACTGTCGCCCTAGCAACAGGAACCCCACATCTCTCTGTTCTATTTCACAGTGAAACGTGTCTCACATCATTTGTAGGTTCCAATGCCAAGCCTGGCTGTGGCCCCAACTCAAGAGGAGCATTTTAAATTTCCAGTAACACTCAGGCCTCCTGCTAGCATTAGTTGTGGTTGTTCAGTCGCTCAGTTGTGTCTGACTCTTTGCAACCCATGGACCGCCCACCAGGCTCCTCTGTCCATGAGATTGTCCAAGCAAGAATACTGGAGTGGGTTGCCCTGTCCTCTATCTCACAGAATTTGCCCAAATTCATGTCACCAATGACTTCCCTGGTGGCTCAGATGGTAAAGCGTCTGTCTACGATGCGGGAGACCCAGGTTCGATCCCTGGGTTGGGAAGATCCCTTGGAGAAGGAAATGGCAATCCACTCCAGTACTATTGCCTGGAAAATCCCATGGACAGAGGAGCCTGGTAGGCTACAGTCCATGGGGTCGCAAAGAGTCGGACATGACTGAGCGACTTCACGTTCACATTCACGTTCATGTCACCAATACCAGCTTCCAACCCGAGGAAACAGTTTGCCTCAGACTCCCATTCCCAATCAGGTTACATTTGCCTAAACCAGAGAGTGCTTATCACATTTTCAAGTCTTCCTCTGTATTTTAATATCTCTCTTTGCTTCCTGTTGGTTCTCTATGTTTGGAGCAAAAAGACATTATCTAATTGTGAACTAACTTCACCAACTTGACCTGAAGTTGATTTTCTAAATGAGCTGCACAGTTATCAGAACAGAAGAGTGATGGAAAAAGCAAGCCCTTATCAGATTTTTTTTTTTAAAACAAAAGACAGCTTCAGGAAAATACATTTAGGCCAACTCCTACACCTGTCAGATTCAACAGCCTTTGCTGATTTTGCCAATCCATGCAGCTTGTCAATGATGTTATTCACTTATCCATTCATTTATTCATGAAAAAAGTAATTACAGATATCTCATTACATGTGCTTGGCTAGGTGCTCATGATATGGCTGTGCACAAAGGAACAGCAGCCTGGCACTCAGATCGAATGGATGCACAGCCAAACAGGGTCAGGACACAGAGGAACAACATGAACACTATCCCAGTAATATTATAAATACATTAGCATCTATGCGTTGACTACTATATTCTAGGCTTATACACATGTTTATGCACAAGTAACTTAATCCTTACAACAACATTATGGTTAAAGTAGTATTATAATCCTCATCTTATGAATTAAGAATTAGTCAAAGAGATTAAGGACGGTGGCTAAGGTCACACAGCTAAAAACCGTAGAGCAGGGATATGATTCCAGACAGACAGGCTTCAGACTCCATGGTGCTAACCCCTCCTCACAGAGACAGAGCTTCCCAACCTGGGATCAAACCCATGTCTCTTGTGTTTCTTGCACTGGCAGGTGGATTCTTTAACACTAGAAGAACCTTATTTTACTGTAAACGTGCCTGTGGCGTGAATGTCTGCCAGGAAGCGTGCTGGCTGTTGAGCTTTCAGAGTTAAGAAAATACTGAGTTTGCCCTCAAGGAACTGTTGATCTACTGCCTGGCCCTATGAATTAGTTTTCTATCATTACTGTACAAACTACCACTTAACAGCTTAAAATAATGCAAATGCATTATTTTCAGCCCTGCAGTTCAGAAATCCAGTGGGCTTGGTTGGTTTCTATGATCCAAGTCTTTCAAGGTATTGAAACACTGAGATCCTATCAGAAACCTCTAGGAGGAATCTGCATCTAAGAACGTTCAGATCGTTGGCAGAATTCAGTTTCACGTGGTTGTGGGACTGAGATTCCTGTTTCCTTGCTGCCTATCGATCAGGAGTCATCCTCAGTCATCCTCAGAGACCATCCGCATACCCTGGGTATGGTCCCTTCCCTCCATTTTCAAAACCAGTAATAGTGGGAAAAGCCTTCTCACTCTTCAACTGTCTCCCCTTCATCCTCATCTTTCCTCTGCCTCCTTCTTCTGCCACCTACTTTCTTTCTTCCCCCTTCCTTTTCCCTGATTACCTTGAGACCGTCTTGATAAACCTGGATAACCTTCCCATTTTAAGGTCCATCAATTAGTAATCAGTACCTTAATTCCATCTGCAAAGACCTTCAGAGTACTTAAACTAGGGTTGCCTGATTACAATCTGGGGACAGGCATTTCAGGACATCTTTACAATTCTGCCCTCCACACCCTCACTTGGAGAGCTGTCAGTGTACCAGTATCTTTCCTGGTGATACTGCCTCACACCCAGCAAGAGAACACCTTCTACAGGGGCAGGAATAGGGGAGTCGTTGGGTACAACTCCCAAGCATGAAGCACTGAATATGTAGGGCAGAACTGTAGGCAGCTAAGAAACAAGGAGGAGTCAGAGATGTTCCATGAAACTGGGAAGCAACGTCAGTGTAACTGAGGCAGAACTGGGGGAGGGAGGACGATATATGAACTTTTAAAGCAGAGAAGTCAAAAACACGACTCAAAGGAATTCACTATTTTGCCCCAGGTTGATCAAAATCAGGACTTTTCTGTCAACCACTGTCAGACTTTCTGAGAAACTGGATTGTGCCACCTGTACTTCCTGCACCCTGCATTGTTCTTCAGAAATTTAAAGGTTGAGGAATGTACATACAGATTTGTGTGTGTGTGTGTGTGTGTGTGTGTGTGTGTGTGTGTGTGTGCATGTGCCCTAAGTTGCTTCAGTCATGTCTGATTTTTTGTGACCCTATGGACCGTAGCCTGCCAGGCTCCTCTGTCCATGGGATTCTCCAGGCAAGAGTACTGGAGTAGGTTTCTGTGCAATCCTCCAGGGGATCCTCCCAACCCAGGGAGTGAACCATGCCTCTTACATCTCTTGTACTGGCAGGCAGGTTCTTTACTGCTAGTAGAAGCCCCCAGGGAGCTATAGAAGATGTATATTTGACTAGAACAGTTTTGTTTGGCTTTAAATTAACTTTATATTGCAATGCAATCAATTTTGCCCCCCTTTCCAGCATTCCCTATTACTTAGAGCAGCCCAGTTTCCCTTATTCCTATTACAAGCCCAAGTCCTATAGGCACTTGTGTTGTTTCCTCCACAGCTGCACACCCCACCTTCCAGGGTAAAGATGAATCTACCAACCAAGGTCACATGAGGAGGGGGTACTCCATGCCCCCGAGCTTTGGCCTGCCATACCACTGGCTATCCTCACACTTGAGACATCATCTTTCTCCTAATTTGTTCTCACTTTTCCTTTGCCTCCAGCCCTGTTCGTTCTTGCAAGCATTAGCCGTTGATACCTAGCTTTTGTCTTCCTCATCACCACGGCAACTTGCTGGACCACAGGTATTACTTGGTCCGACTGACTAGTTGCTCTGGCATAAAAAGAGTAAGCATCCTGTTCCCATGATCCAGGGAAGGCTGAGCCTTTGTGTTGATTTGTGTTGATGCCATTTGCATTCAATGAGCTAGAAGAGAAAAGCAGGACGGAACAGATCCAAACATGTGTTTGTTTCCATTTTTTTTGACTCACACTTGCAAACACTCTTGTCTGTGTTCCATATTAACCTTCCTCATAGTAACTGTTCTCCTGTATACTTCTCCATGTTAAGTGTAATAACCAGACATCCCAACTGCATAGGATCATTTCTGTTTATGCTTGTTGGCCCGTGTAACTATTTATAGCAGTCTCTTCCCTGGTGGCTCAAATGGTAAAACATCTGCCTGCAATGCAGGAGACCTGGGCTCGATCCCTGGATTAGGAAGATTCTTTGGAGGAGGAAATGGCAACCCACTCCAGTATTCTTGCCTGGAGAATCCCATGGACAAAGGAGCCTGGCGGGCTATAGTCCACGGGGTCGCAAAGAGTCGGACACGACTGAGCGACTTCACTTTCTTTCTTTCTTCTTTCTTTTACTCTCACAAATGTCCCTATTGGGGTAACAAATTGTATGGTTACTATAAGCATTAGCCAAGTCAGAGCAGCGTCCCTGGAAAAATATCAGAATGTCAGATCCCTCCTCACTTGTTGTAATTTGCTGCAAAAAAAGAAAAAGAAATTATACTTTTCTAGATCTCACTTCCCATGCACCACAATTTATTTTGTTCTTTTTTGTGAAACTCTCAGGCATAACCCCCTTACCACCTGCTCTTGGTGTGTTATTTGCTCCCTTATAATTTTTCCTGATATATCTTGACGTCCTGTTCTGGTTTGGTCTCTTATATTCTCTTGCCACTCACATATTGATATTTCATTCTTTTCCCTACACCTTGGGATTATGGGTTTCTTTTTCATCTCAGTTTTGAATTAATATACCCTTCAGATGGCTTCACGGAGGCTGAGTTCCCGTTAGCCTTCATTTCTGAGTCCATTAGGACTTATCCACCGAACCTTTGTGCTGGTTTGACTCCACTTTCATAGTTATTTTCTCCTTTTGGTTCTGGCCCTCCCCTCTCCATTCTCAGTCCAATAAACTCCATCATTTTATGATCAATAGTACTTCAATTACCTCAGCTTTTAGTGCAGACTTTAAATGGCCCAAACGCACGCCTTTTCTCTCTCTTTAGCAAAAATTTGACCTCTGCTTGGCTTTTTGTTTATCTCATCTGTTCTAATCCCACCCAGTTTTATTTCCAAGGGACACCTCCCTAATCCTTTAATTTGCATAAACAGACCTATGACCTTCTGAACATTGTGTTGGAGCAGACGAATAGCGCGCAGATGGTTGTTCCTTCAACGGGGTTCTGTGTGGGGGTGATTGGAAAAGGGATCCACTTTGGGTGAGCCCAGTTCTAAGTCACTGTGTGGGCAAGCACCTTCATTCAAACAGGAAATAAGCCACCACAGTTTTCCCAGCACACGGAACATTCCCCTTTTCCTTGTCCTCACATAAACAATCCAATGACCAGACAGGGAAATCTATTTCTGAAACTGTCCTTATATGTGAATGGTGTCTAGATCAGCAATTGTACTAGAGAAATTCTCTCTGACCAGTATAGACGTGGACACCTGTACATCTAACCACATGAGTCCCTCTCAGGACTTATGAACCATCACAAGAGGAGCAGCCACTTTAGAAAAAAAGAGCCTTTCTATCATCCCCAGTGCCCAGGGCACCAGCCCTTGTCTTTCAGTTCAGTTCAGTCACTCAGTCATGTCCAACTCATTGCGACCCCATGAATTGCAGCACGCCAGGCCTCCCTGTCCATCACCAACTCCCGGAGTTCACCCAGACTCACATCCATCAAGTCAGTGATGCCATCCAGCCATCTCATCCTCTGTCATCCCCTTTTCCCCTTGCCCGCAATCCCTCCCAGCATCAGCCCTTATCTTAACCCATTTCTTAAAACAGATTTAAAAGCCTAATTAATAACCACTATTCTGCAGTAGTTATTTTCAGTTCCTCATTTCCTTTGCATTTGTTTCAGCAATCAACACCCATACGTATTCCATTTGGATCTCTCAGAATCCAAATAGAAAGTGAAAATGTTCGCAGGTATTTCACACAGAGAGGAAAAAATACAAGTATTGGTTACATCTATGGGCTGGAGGAACAAAAAGAGAAGACCTGTTAATAAAAGCCCAGGGTCAGTTTCCACCAGAGGCTTTGGCAGAAGGACATCAGCTCTTGAGCCTCTGCAATCACACCACTGCTACTGCCACCAGTACCATCACCCTCTCTGTGGCTGCCGTCACAACCACTGCAGCTGGAGACCAAGAAAGACCAAGAAAGGAGAGATGGGCTCCCTCCCTGGGAGAGCCAGCCTTGGGCCAGGTGGCAAAGGAATCCAGGAATTTAATACGTGGAGCCCCGACCCTTGCAATGACTCAGAAGCATCCCAGTGTAGCTATAAATAGTGACTTGCACAGATTCTGTGTCATCCCCAAGTCCATTTTTCCTGTCTTCTTTTGTTTAAGAAATTTGATGTGGAATTCTAAAACATAGTCAAAGCTATGACTTTTCCAATCCTCATGTATGGCTATGAGAGTTGGACCATAGAGAAGGCAGGTTGCCGAAGAATTGATGCTTTTGAACTGTGGTGTTGGTGAAGACTTTTGAAGTCTGCTTGGACTGCAAGGAGATCCACCTGGTCAATCCTAAAGGATGTTAACCCTGAATATCCATTGGAAGGATTGATGTTGAAGCTGAAACTCCAATACTTCAGCTACCTGATGCGAAGAATTGACTCACTTGAAAAGACCCTGATGCTGGGAAAGACTAAAGGCAGGAGGAGAAGGGGACGACAGAGGATGAGATGGTTGGATGGTATCACTGACTTGATGGACATGAGTTTGAGTAAGCTCTGGGAGTTGGTGATGGACAGGGAAGCCTGGCATGCTGCAGTCCATGGGGTTACAAAGAATCAGATATGACTGACTGAACAATAACAAATCCATACATAATTCCAGTAAAAACAGAGTACCCTGGCAGAATGGGCTCAGGGGTGATCTGGAGCCGCATTCACTTAGTCTGCCCCTCCCCTTCTGCCATGGTCTGTAGGAAGCTGTCTGAGCTGCAGGTTCACCACAGCCCAGACGAAAAGTCCACCATTAGTGATTCTTCATGTTATGAGCAGAGTATTTTGGAGTTGGTTCTACAGAAGCTAAGAAGAGATAGGGGTGGCTTTCCTTCTATGAGTGAAGACTTACTGTAAGGATATAAGGGATTAGGAGAAGCTCCTTGGCTTCTAGTATGGTGCACGGAGTGTAGCAGATAATCAATATGTGTATTTAAAAGAAGGTACATCAGGTCACCATTCCTTCCTAAGATGTATGGTCACATTGAGTCTCAGATGTTCTAATACTAGACTGCACAGCTTATCAAAGCCTCAGGGAGGAGAACCAACGACAGCTCCATGCAGTCTGCTGTGCAGGTTGGCCCAAGAACCTCTTCACTTCTCAAAGGGAGGCTGCAGAAGGTTGAACCGTCTCTACATTTTATTCTTCTCTTGCAGCTCAGAGGATACCAAACCTGGAAGAGGTCATTCTTTGTCTACTCCAGGTCATTTCTGGATTCTCCTGCCTCTGACAATGACCTCAGGGTCAATCAGTAAAGCTCAAGATCAAGTGAGTCAGTTTTTCTTGCACTGTAGGCAAAAGATTATAGCAACCTCAAGCATTAATATCCACTTAGGCCATATTCCATCAGGTAATAGGCGCTTGGCAGGACTTTATATTATCATGGGCTCATCTCCATGTAAAGATGGGTGACTTTGTACAGGTGGTTGCCTTGGTGACAAGACAACAGTTTGTGCTTACGATCTCAAAGTGAAAAATGAAAGTGAAAGTCACTCAGTGGTGTCTGACTCTTTGCAACCCCCTGGACTGTCACCCACCAGGCTCCTCTGTCCATGGAATTCTCCAGGCAAGAATACTGGAGTGGGTTGCTAGTCCCTTCTCCAGGAGATCTTCTCGAGTCAGGGATCAAGCCCAAGTTTCTTGCAATGCAGATAGATTCTTTACGATCTGAGCCACCAGGGAAGCCCTCATGACGTCAAGCCACAGTTCAACTCCGTCCTTCCTTATGCCTTTTTGCAGCTATAAACCAGGGCTAACTACCCCTCATGCTCCTACAGCACCCGTGCCAGACTTTCCTTACATCCCATGTACTGTGTTGAAACTATCTGTCTTAGCTCCTGTTTCTCTCGCTAAGCCATCAGTTCATAGACAGGAGGAAATACCTTACAATATTCTATGCTTGGGGTATACTCAGTGTCTGGTTGGCTCCTCTTGAACTAAAATGAACCTCTGGCTTTAAATTAGTCACCTACCAATGACAATTTTTCTCTACTTCCATCGTAATAGAAAGTCAGGGGGGTACATTACTGCCCAAAGAAAAATTAAACTTCCCAGCACTTCTGTCACCTAACTGCAGCCATGAGAGGTAATGTCTATGCAATGTGAAAAGTAATGTGCTTCATTCTGGAATCTTTCTCTTAAAAGGCTAAGGCATGAGACTTCCCTGTCTCGTGAGACTCCAATGATTAAGAATCTGCCTTATAATACAGGGCATGTGGATTCGATCCCTGATCAGGGAGCTAAGATACCATGTCTAGGAGCAACTAAGCCCGTACACTTTCCCTGAAGTGAAGTGAAGTGAAGTCGCTCAGTTGTGTCTGACTCTGTGACCCCATGGACTGTAGCCTACCAGGCTCCTCAGTCCATGGGATTTTCTAGGCAAGAGTCCTGGAGTGGGTTGCCATTTCCTTCTCCAGGGAATCTTCCCGACCCAGGGATCGAATCTGGGTCACTCGCACTGTAGGCAAATGCTTTATTGTCTGAGCTACCAGGGAAGCCCTGCTGCTGCTGCTGCTGCTAAGTCGCTTCAGTTGTGTCCGACTCTGTGCAACCCCATAGACGGCAGTCCACTAGGCTCCATCGTCCCTGGGGTTCTCCAGGCAAGAACAGTGGAGTGGGTTGCCATTTCCTTCTCCAATGCATGAAAGTGAAAAGTGAAAGTGAAGTCACTCAGGCATGTCCAACTCTAGAGACCCCATGGACTGCAGCCCACCAGGCTCCCCCATCCATGGGACTTTCCAGGCAAGAGTACTGGAGTGGGGTGCCACTGAGTCCAAATGCCACAGCTAGAGACTTCACAGGCTACAGTGAAGATTCCGCATGAGGCAATGGAGATTTAAGACAAGACGCAGCCAAATGAATAAATAAACAAAAGATAGGGCATGAACTCCCTTGGGTGTTTTCCTCTGTAATGCTTGCTGGAGACCATGGACCACGGCAGCTAACTAGCATCCATCTACCCCTTGGAAGATGTCTGTCAGGGAGGGGCAGAGCTGCTACCAGCCCTGCGATCCCCATTTCTCTCTGATGGAGAATTTCTCCTTACAAAGGAGAAATACAATCCAATATTTTTAAGTCCCTGGACACTGAGTTTTTTCATTAGTTTATATATTAGCTAATACAGCTCTCTAGTTCCAAATTCTGAACATAAAAAATGTCAGCCAGAGGTTCAACAGGAAACAAGAGACACACACAGAAGATGCCTCGAGAAGGTTTGTTTAGGAAATGACTATCATATATGCGGGCTTGTAGAGGAATCAGAGGGACAATGCAGTGCCCTGGCTCTAATAGGACCTGAGCTTTTACCACTTCTGGGACCTAAGAGCTGAGCTAAGGGAACAGTTTGTCAGCTCTTGAGAGAGAGATGGTTGTAAAGAATTAGAATTTTTAATCGGAGTATTTTTTTTTTCTTCAGTCAAGGAACCACCCAGTTCAACACTCTGACATCACTATTTTCCTCAACTTTTCCATCTCTGAAGGCTGCCCTTCCAAAAGATGGAAATTCAATAGGAAACTGAGCACCCAGGAGTCCTACTGATGTTGCCCCTGAGGCCAGCCTCTTAGGGCAGAGAAGGGCAAAGAATGCCTGGAAAGAAGCACATGGTATAATAGGTTCAGCTCAGAGAGGAGCTCTGCCAAAGAAAGGAGGAAAGTACAGGCGCAGAGAGAAGAGTGTTGTGTTCTGCTTTGGTCCTTATATATGTTTAAGTATGGTTTTCAGTGAATTTTTAAGAAGTTGCCTAATTAGAATTTCAGTGGACATAGTCCTTCCTGTTGCTGGTAATGTAATGACATAGTCAACAAATAGTTCAACACACATTCCTTAGACATCAGCTATGAATCAGTCCTAGGCAGTAGAGACTAAATGACATAGTCAACAAATAGTTCAACACACATTCCTTAGACATCAGCTATGAATCAGTCCTAGGCAGTAGAGACTAGAGTCTTGGGACTGGTCCTGGAAGAGCTGATGGACTAAGCATATTTTCCTCCTGATCTTTTCTAGATGTATGACTCAAGATATCGTCAGTGGTCTGTGCCATCTTTTAACAATTTTCTTGAATGATGAAGCAAGGTGATGACAGCTATCTGGATCTAAACTCATATTTAGTAAACGGGGGTCCATTAAGAGAAAAATTAGTGCCTGGCAGTCACTAAATAAATCAGCAAAAACAAACAAAAAATGTGATTACTATGGCAGAAGCTTCAAGACAAACTAAAAACACTTTAAATAATGTAATGAAGAAGACCATACCAGTCAAAATTCTTAGTGGCAAGCAATAAAACCCAAATCTGACTATCTTAATCAAAATATAATTTATTGGAGGCAAATCAGGAGTACACAGAATTGAAGGAGACTGAAGGATCTGGTAAAAAAAAAAAAAAAAAAAAACTGGGAAGATTCTAAATATATAGAGACTCCATGTCTATAATAAGGAGATGCCCCAGCATTACAAATTACGCATGCTGGACATTTTTCTCACATAAGAGTCATGCTAGTCTGTATAAGTGGTTCTGCCCTTTCCATGGAGTCCATCAGGGATCCAGTTCCCTCCGTTTTGTTGTGCTGCCATTTCCTAAACCATTGTCCTCTTTCGCAAGATCAGGACTTCATTGCCGCAACAGCCTCATTGAAGCCTGCAGAAATAGAGACAGAAAAGAGCATCAGGGCAAGAAAACCAGTGTTTGAACTGCTTACATCCCACTATCTGAAACGTAGTCAATTAGCCATACCTAGCTACAAGGAGGGGTGGAATGTGTCAGTCACTCTCCCTGCTTAAAATCTACCAAAATGAGTAAAAGAAGAATGTGAAGTGGACATTGTCTCAGCCACATTAAGAGAACCCCAAAGAATTAGCCAAGCAGGAGCCACAGCAAACCATCCTGCAGAAATAGTCTGGCCCATGTGCCTCCATGGCCCCTGCAGTGATTCAGACTTGTTCCTGCCTCCTATATTTACATCGTCCAATAAAGTCTCAGAATATCAGGAAAGAGTGACTTGCGGGCTTAGCCAAAATCAACAAGTGCCACCTGTGGATACTCTGAGGCAGGAGGAGAGGGGATCCAGCCTCTTTGAACTCCACAGCAGGACCCAGCATTGACACCATCAAGAGTTAGCATGATATGGAATTCCCCGAATTGGAAAACCAGAAGAAAGTGCTTGATATTAGAAAGCTGGAATAGACTATAAAATATATTATGATAAAGAAGCTCTCACCTTAAAATCATTCTACAATCTATTTTCTTTCACTTGCTTCATTTGTCCATTCTGGTTCTATGTATTATAAACTCTGCAAATTGTTGGTGGCGCAGTACTCAGAATATCATTGTAAATACCTGACCAAAATTTTTGGTCACTCTCAAAAGAAAAAATGTAATGATTTTAGAGAGTTAGGGAGTATTCTCATTAATTGATAGTTCCTAGCTAGCTATGGAAATAACCCTCAGGTTCGGTTTCAGGGTAGTAGAAAATCTGTGAGTTGGGAGTCAGGTCAATGTGGGTTTAACCCATGTCATGTAGTTTGGCCAAATAAGTTTTCCTCTTTGAATTTCATTTTCCCATCTGTACAGTAGGGACAATAATCTTACTATATGGAGCTATTTAAAAGGCTAAATTAGAGCATGAACAACAACTGCTTCACATATGGTAAGCACTCAGAATTACCAGTTTCACTCTCGACCACTTGCATCCCCCAAATACACTTCATTGAGTCACCAAGATAATGCGATGCCTGCTTTAGGGATGGAAACACATATACTCCAGTTAAAAGGCATCATTTCTGGCCAGAAAACATATGGCCAACACACATGAATAGCTTGAATTGCCTAAGCAGTTTTTCTAATGAGTACTTCTTCCTCATCCAAATTATAATTTAGGCCGGTCTGGAATTCTAAGCAGTTAATAGTGTGAGATCTGATTGCTTTAAAGAGGCAGATCAGAGAACGTGGCAAAGATTATCCATCTGATTGGTACCCCAATGTAATTTTCAAAAAAGATTAAAACATGACTCTCATACAAACATAGAATAACCACGTGCCTAATGTTTTATTCAACCCATTAACTAACAAGAATGTCAGTAAGATGATAAAGGCAGTTCGAAGCCTGTTAAGAATGGTGATGTGTACTGTGAGTCAATCCAAGAAATACTGGAATTTATTTGGTAATAGATACAAAAGCAATTGATGCTCTACAGAGCAATAAAACTGCACCCTTTGAAATTATCTCTCTTATTGGAAGATATCTTCATGTTAGCATGTAACTTCTTGATGTCTGGACTCTAACCAAATAGTAAATAGCTAAGTCAAATAAATGTGCATTCTGCTAGATAATTAAGTAAAGTGTGTGTGAGTCTATTTACAAAACCCCAAAATAACATTGAAAAGGCATTGAATCATGCTTTTGGCTTTATTTTCAAATTTTAGATAATTTTTCTTAAAAACACTAAGCCCATTGTTGACTGGCTATAGCTCCTAAATGTAAGTACTGATTAACAGCCTTATTTGGGTTATTAAAAATGATCAATTAAGCACCTCAGCATTTCCAACTTTGAAATGAATTAATGCAAATATAATCAAAGCATCACCGTTCCTCTCAAATCTTGTTTCTCAGAGAGGCAACAGCTCCCTATTTTCCCTTCCCTTTCTTGACCATAATTTCACAATTTGCTAAAAAACACAAATGATAAAGAAGATGACATATGGGCAACAGATTTCTTTGAACAGCAACAAAAATTATTACATTTCTACAAAGTTATTAATCTTGGATGACCTTAAGAAGTCATGTGTGAGAAAAACCCTCACTTGCCCTATTGCCAATGGAAGTAAAGAGACATTTTAAGGTTCACATTCTCTTAAATAAACTAAGAATTCAGATTTTAAATGACAATCAAACTGCCTGGTAGCTCCAGGCTGGCCTGAGGCGAAAACTGTAAAATCTGCGAAGTGTGATTTCTATTTCTCTCGTCCTCTTCCAGGAACCTCTCTACCCTTTTCTACCCATCTGTCCATGACAATATTCACTCATCTTGGCTATTCCATCTAATCTCCCATGATACTGCCCATCTCAGAGACTAAGAAATTCCTATGCCCCTGTATATTCGATCTATTGTGCATGTACAAAACCTTTTGGAGAGAATTTCTGCCCCGTGTAAGAAGCTGCTGGCTGCTGACCTACCCGTTTGTCCCCTGTCTCGTGTAATAGTGTGAGTGAGCATTTTGTGTAATTTACCCAGCATCTGATGGGAAAGGGCAATCAATACAATTCCGCAGAGGCAAGCTTCTCGGGATTCTTTTAAAACCAAACTTGTAGAGCTTTATTGCATGGCCCGTATTGACTGATGCTGACTGTTCATGTTCAGGCTGACGCTGTCTCCACCTTCTTTAATAAAATTTTTATAGTCCATGAGTCAGATGTTAGGTCAAATACCTTTTTTTTTTTTCCCCTTCACCTTGTCAGACATTGAAGCATCTGGATATGTAAGAGAAGTGATATGAAAAGGTAATTTAAGAATGACATATATCGTGGGGACTATATAAGGCAATAGACTTGCACCGCATGAACAGTGTAGCTAGCATAGAACCATGGATGTGTAAATATCCGATGCTTGCTGTTTTTTTCATTTTGAAATCTTTCAAATATTTTATTTATGTGAAAGAGAAGCAAATTCTAAGTAAACTCACCATTATACCATGAGCATAGGTTATTTCAAATAAAAAAAGTATTGATTGAATATACACTGAGTAGAGCACTCTGGGTGCTTGCAAAGAATACAAATATCATACAACATCACAAAGGCTCCCAAACTTTCTGGATTCACAGCACCCTCAGTGTCTCAGTCATTTTTGTCACGGCACTCACTTAGTAAAAGTAAACACTTATCATGTCATTTATTAAGTAATTAGGCTCCATTAACATTAACTATTCTATCATAACAAGTTACTAGCCATTTGAAAATAAGGCACTAAAATTGAGAAAATATATAAATATTTTATTTGTATTTCCTAACAGGATGCATGTGCCTGTTGAACACAGTACAAATTCTCAAATATCGGGATCAGACTGGACTTGACTGCCTTCATTTACTGCCTCACGTTCGTTTTTTGCATTTTTAAAAATCAAAGCAAAACCCAGCTTTGCAGATCCCGAAAAGGAATATAAAGTGATCCAATATTGAAGCTACCAACTACCTCAAGCTTGTAGTTCAAGCAGTGACCAACAGATGTCAGCTGTCAGTGTTTCCCTGAAAAATGTAAAACACCCCGCAGCACCCTGATAAATTCACTGTGAGTCCCCCGAGTGCAACGGCATGTGCTTTGGGAACCATGGCCATATGTGTTACTATTTCTATCCTCAAAAAAGTTATAAGTTATTAAGCATTTTAATATCCTTAAAAACTATCATGAAAATAGAAAACACATTTCTTAAAACCACATTTGGAAAGATGAAGCCTGGATCAAAAAAAAAAAAGAAAAGGAAGGGAATAGAAACAAAGAAAGAGGAAGAAAGAAAGAGAAAATGAAAGAAAGATTAATTTCAAGAAGAACCTTTGAAATTCGGGTAACATTTTCACAGGTAAAAATGGAGACCAGAGGAGCTGTGATGTCAGAGCCGCAGATAATTCTGAATGTTTTGGTGCAGGTTTTGAGCAAGAGACTGTGGATGAAAAGGGAAGTAAAACACAGCCAGAACCCGTACAGATGTTCACTCATCCTCCAGTAAAGGGAGCAGAGCAAACTACCTTTTCTGATGCAGAATTCACAGCATGAGGAATGGAGTGGGAAACAGTTGTCAAAACTGAGGCTTGCATATGACTTTAGTCATATTTAGAATAGCTTCAATGCCAGTACAAAAATAATCTAGATCTCTCTTACTATCACTACTAAGAAACTAATGGAAAACATCATCTACTTCTCTTATTATATATATGACCATCAAAACTTATCCAAAGCAATATTCATTTCTTTTAATATGGACCTATCAGACTAATGAGCAAAAGTTACAAACCAGATGAGCAAAACATCCTGAAATTGAACAGAAAAATCCCTACTTCATTTTTATTCATTTCTCAAATGAATCAAATTTCCCAAACTATTGCTTTCTACTTTTTTGCCAAACCAGGAAAAATGTATAAGTTCTGGCATAAAAAAAAATGTTAATAATTTTACCCAGGCCTTTCAAAAGTGCTTATGTAACAATACTCGTGTTCATGCTAAGTCTCTTCAGTCATCTCCAACTCTTTGCGACCCCACGGACTGTAGCCCACCAGGCTCTTCTGTCTATGGGAGTCTCCAGGCAAGAACACTGGACTGTGTTGCCATGCCCTTCTCCAGGGAATCTTCCCAACCCAGGAATCAAACCAGCATCTCTTACATCTTCTGCATTGGCAGACAGGTTCTTTACCACTAGGCCCCCTGGGAAGCACTTATGTAACAGTAGCACCATTTATAATTTGGCAGCTACTGGCTGAGATGATTTTGAGTTTAAATAGAAATTATTATACTCATATATCTAAACTTTTACTAAGACTGTCAGACACCCACACAACCTAGAAACATACACATACTGAGCAAGAAATTAAAGTTGTGCACAAGATATACTAGCACTTCACTGAAAGTAGTCCTTTTTAAGGTAATTATCATCTGTTCATGAAGTAAATGTTAATCCATAATAAACATGGCAAATATTGTCTTAAGTTTGTCTTAAATTAGAACGAAGTTCTTAAACAATTAAAGACTTCCAAACATTGTATTGAAAAAATATCCATGGGAATCCCAAAGTGACCTTGGTTTTTCTGGTTTGAAAAACTTACAGGAGACTTATTAGCAACAAACATCAGTATAACTAATATATATATAATTTTAAATTACATAATTTTAAATTACAAATAGACTTCTATGCTGGCTCATATTGTAAAGAACCAGCCTGTAGTGCAGGAGACAAAGTTTCCATCCCTGGGTTGGGAAGATCCCCTGAAGAAGGGAATGGCAACCCACACCAGTATTCTTGCCTGGAGAATCCCATTGACAGAGGAGCATTTGGGCTACAGTCCATGGGGTCACAAAGAGTCAGACGTGACTGAGCAACTAAGCTGCTGCTGCTGCTACTGCTGCTAAGTCGCTTCAGTCGTGTCCGACTCTGTGCGACCCCATAGACGGCAGCTCACCAGGCTCCCCCATCCCTGGGATTCTCCAGGCAAGAACACTGGAGTGGGTTGCCATTTCCTTCTCCAATGCATGAAAGTGAAAAGTGAAAGTGAAGTCGCTCAGTCATGTCTGACTCTCAGAGACCCCATGGACTACAGCCTACTAGGCTCCTCCATCCGTGGGATTTTCCAGGCAAGAGTACTGGAGTGGGGTGCCATTGCCTTCTCCATTTGACCTCCTAACCAACCGCAATTAAGAGTTTCCTCACTCACACATAAATCACAAACTGATAGTGAGATCTAATCTCCACCATCACCCATAAAGGTCTTATTGATTATATTGCTTTTATTGATAAGGAAACTAAAATTCAGGGAAATCAGTGATGGCTAAAGATCACAGTGTATAAAAGATGCTCATCTCTAATTTAGGGCTTCTGACTAAAGTTCAGAGAATTTCAGTGATGGCTAAATATCACTGTCTATAAAAGATGCTCATCTCTAATTTAGGGTTCCTGACTCACATTTTATATGCTTTATAATAAATGCCTTTCCAAGGATAAAATGGATGATAAACCACCAGATGTGATTTGAGAATCTCCATGTTTTGTAGCCAATAAAGACACCCTCTCTCCCCTGCTGGGAGCTTAAAGTTCTGACATTTGGGCCATTTTCTTGGGTTAAATCATTAGCTAGCTTTCAAAATGAAGATGCTAACTTGGTTGGAAGTAATACATGGGAATACTTTTAATACATTTCCTGACATATAGAAAGCATTCAATGAATGCTTGTTATTACTTTTTAATGAATGTATTAACACTCAATCTATGAGTAAGGAGTCATTTGTCAAACTTACTGTCACTTGGCAGAGTAGACCTGAAGAAAACAAGACAAGGAGAGATAAATCTAACTGGGGCTGGGGAAGGAAAAAAAAAGGGGGGGGGGGTCATTTTCCACCTGAACCCTGAGTCCGAGGCACTGGCAGATGGGTTCCTATGATTTTTATTTTGATGTTAAAAAGAAGAGGAAGATTCTGCAGACAGGCATCCTCAGATGTTTTCTTCGGGGCAGCCATACGTTAACTGTCATCCTTCCAGGCTCTCTTCTTTTCTGCATTCTCGCCCTGGCAATCTGCTCTTCGCTGCTGGCTAAATTTCCAGTGAGTGGCAATTGGAAGACATTGTTAGAATTGAGAAAACAAATGATATAAGAGTCACACTAGTGAGGGCTGAGTTTCTCTCCTCCATTGGATCACCCACGGTTAGTTTTAGGGTTTCAAAGTGTCACCTTGAGACACTGGCTGCGAAGTTTTGTGTGTATTTTTCATGTAGTAGAGTTGCCTAAACTTCCACTACTTCTTGCTCAGGCAGTATTTTCCAGGGAAAATTCATAATCCGTCTTCAGCTGCGATCTCGTCCGTGGTTTGTGGTTCCTCGTTCCCAGCTGTCAGGACCATCTGCGCTCTCTCTTTGCAAGGAAGGGCCCTGGGTGCCAAGTCTTCCTCCTCATCCCATGCCTCACTCCCTGGAAAGAACAGACAGATATAACTCTGAATTGGCAGGCAACTTTTAAACACTAGGGTTTATAATAACTCGAGATGAGATGCTCTAAATCTGGTTTATTTCAAATAGCAGAGAGCCAGAAGAGCTACTGATGAGTCACATAACCCAGAACCACAGGTTTCACTTGGACAAATCTCCCGCAGATACAACCTGACAGAGGCAAACTTTATATTAACAGATGATGTTGTCATCTTGGAGAATATTACTGTTTTATTTCTATTAAGTTCAAGTGAGCAAACCCTTTTGCAAAGGGCTCAGTTCCCTAAATTTAGGATTTTAATATTCACGGGGGATATATCTTCTTATTCTCTATGAAGAATAATGGAAAGATGCTCTGCCGTCCAGAAACATCATCTTCCCTCCTCTTCCTCCTCAGATCTGTCTCACCCTCGAGTGCTTCAAACCGTCGGAGTGTATCCAGGTGAGTGCATGCACAGGAGACATCCAGCTTGGCTACTTTCTGTAGAAACTGAGCATTTCACCCAGGAGTTTCATTCTGTTCATTGATGACCCAGAGTTACTGAGCTATAAAGGAATAGAAGTAATTTTCAAGTCAAGCACCTCATTCAGAGATTCTCTATATTGACTACACGTTGAAATCCCATGAGACATTTTTAAAAGTGCAATTGCTCTGATCCCTCCCACAGAAATTCCTGTGAAACTGCACCAGGGTTGGGCCCACACAAATGCATCTTCCTCAGTGATTTATTACATGGCCAGGGTTGCGAGCCACTGTGTCAGAGGGAAGCACCTCTGCTACGTGCCTTATTTTCAGTGGTGGACACTGGCACATACCAGACTGTGGTTGACATGTTACATGCTTGAAAACTAGGGCAGATGGCATGCATACCTACTGGGGCCAGTGGTTGTACCAAGGATGTTGCTTTGCCTCATTTCATTCTCAAGACCTTCCCATAAAGACTATATGTTAAATTGCTATTTTTCAGATGCTTGTTGTCAATCGCTAAGTGGTGTCCAACTCTTTGTGACTCCATGGACATGCCAAGCTTCCCTGTCCTTAACTATCTCCCAGAGTTTGCTCAGAGTCGTGTCCATTGAGTCCGTGATGCCATCCAATCATCTCATCCTCTATCGCCCCCTTCACCTCCCTTCAATCTTTCCCAGCAGCAGGGTCTTTTTCAGTCAGTTATTTGCATCAGGTGGCCTAAGTATTGGAGCCTCAGCTTCATCATCAGTCTTTCCAATGAATATTCAGGAATGATTTATTTTAGGATTGACTGGTTGGATCTCCTTGCAGTCCAAAGGACTCTCAAGAGTATTCTCCAACACCACAGTTCAAAAGCATCAATTCTTTGGCGCTCAGCCTTCTTTATGGTCCAACTTTCACATCTGTACATGACTACTGGAAAATATTTTTCAGATAGTGAAGCTGATATATTCCTGTCAAGAGGACAAACTAGCAAGAACTATGGATTGCTTCCCTTCAGAATAAACCCCAAGGAAACAACTGGAGCAAGAGAGGATTATGGTTCTAAAGGGAGAACAAAGCAAACTTCTAGAAACTCTGGGGGAATTTGAAGATTCTTGTGAGCTGGAGGGTGTCTGATAGAGACAAGACAGGAGGGGCTATGCCGAGGTCTAGAGTGGAGGGTGGAGAGAGGGAGCAGAGAGGGGTGAGTTCAAAGCATGTTCAGTTCTGCTCTTGCTTCTTCTGTAAATGTTCACCTACACACGCTGTCAACAGAACACTCTTTGGCTGCACTTTGGTCTCAAAGGATGACCATCGGAGTCCACAGGGTAACAGCAGAGCAAGACAAAGGCCCTGCCGGGCTGGCATGTTGACGGAACAAATACTGGTGGCCATTGTCCCTTGAGCTTGTGTTTCTCCACCTTCAGGCCTCCAGGGTTATAGAAAGCATGTGTCCTCCAAGGCTGACTCTTTTTCAGAAGTTAAATCTGTGATCCTGACCCAAGCAGACGTCCAGTGATCTGACTGCAAATAGGTGTTGGCAGGAGAGGTCGGTGATGACCAAAGTTCAGACAATTTTCTTTCCTTAAACCGAGGACTCTTAACCTAGAGTTCAGGACATGTCCTTCAGTGATGAATATCAAAACCACAGTAGCGTCAGTGGTGTCCGTGATTTCCATCACCAGCTTAATCACAGTTATTTTCTTATCACATTACAGTTGTTGCAGATAGTTATTTGTTAGACATGATGCTAGAGTGTGCTATTTACTGCATTAACAAAGCATAGATAGTTTTAACACAGCACATTTTAATATTTTTATAACTTAATTTCAGTATGATTGGTTTATTTTGTAATCATGTAAATTTTATTTTATATGTTTAAAAATGACATCCTGAGAAGAGTTTCATGGGTCTTCCCAGTTTGCCAAAGGGCTCCATGGCCCAAGAGGATTAGGAAATTTGCCTTATTCTCACCAGAAAGAATACAGAAGGAACTCTGTGTCTTCTCTAACACACATTATCAGACCATGACAGAATGGTGAATTGAGATCCAGCACTTCTTTCATACCTCCTCCTATCTTGCCTTTCTATGCTGCAGACTAAAATGCCATGAACCTACATTGTTCAGACTTCAAGAGAGCACTTTCTAGATCATAAGACGTGTGTGTGTGTTTATCAGTATATTTCTATATCCTCTATAATCTAGATCTATGTCCTTCTGCTAATGTATGCATGCATGTGCACACACATGCATACACACACGTATACTCAGACAGTATGCACACCTAACCTCCTGCCAGTAGCACATGACCATTCTGTAGCCCTATCACTTGGAAATGTTCAGTTTCTCAATTTCTACCAACCCAATAGAATTGGAGATAATTCAGCTGCCCACAGCTGAGAGAAGAGAGAGGCAAATACAGCAGAGGTAGACAACGCAATAAAATGTAGATATACAAGCACACAACTTGGACAGAACTTTAAAAAGCAATGTATTGAGTGAAAAATTAAAAAATGAGATCTGTAACACAATATAATTTATGTAAATTAAAACTACACACAAACAAATCAATAATACTTGTTTTCTGAGAATATATACAAATAAAAGGATACACATCAACACCACGAAACATTCACCTATGAGAAGCAAGCATAACAGGGTAAGAATAGATATAAAAATGAAACGAACAAATACAATGGGAGGACATTTGCATGGACCAATGACGATGGTATCCAATGGATTGAGGGAGATGATTAACTCAACTCTGTACCTGAGTGCCTTTTGTCCTTAAAAAAATAAAGAAGAAGAAAGAAAGAAAGAAAGAAAAGAAAAACCTAACTCAAAGTGTTGTTTGTTTCCCAAAATGTATACAGACAGCCCAGGATGGAGATAAGTTGCCAAGACAAATCTTGCTTCTCAAATCATGGCTAGTAAGGAAGCAAAGAAACACAGAAGCCCTAATGTATTTACATGTATGCTCTTAATTTCCTCTCATAGGAGAACTGAGAGGCATTAAAACTAATGTCTGAGATATATGTAAGTATTCCTGTTTTCTAGAAGAGAATCCTGAGACTCGTAGACATCACATAACAGGTCACAGAGCCAGAAACTCAAGTGAGGTTTTCTGACTTCAAAGCTCATGGTACAGCATAGCCTCAACAAATTCCCCTGCTGCCCCAGCACTGTGTAGTTTCACTGGCATTTTACATCAGGTGTGACATTCCATGCAGCTACACTGATAATTAAGTCTCTATAGGCCTATGGAGTTCATAGCAGACAATGGTTCCTTGTTCTCTGTTCCCAAAACTTTCACCAATGGCAAGATTTTACTATATTCCATCTTAGAAGTGAACTGCCAAAAGCAGTCAGAGAAATATTCCTTTTAACTGCTGTGGTCTGTCCATACGTTTTGTACGGATATGAATGTTAAAGAGGGTGTGCTCTTAGGAGAGTACTCAGAGAAGGGCTTGGGGTTGCTGGTACAGAATCACTCATTTCTATAAATGTGAAGGAAAAATCAGAACTTTCATTACACAAAAAGTGAACGATCAGAAGCAACTCAAAGACCAGAGACTTCGGATGAGTTACAAAAATGGAGAAAAAAAGAACAACAGAAAATGAGACAGAAGAAAAAAATTAGTTTAGTAGATCTTTTTAAAATTAAAAATTCTTATCAGAGAATTGTTATTATAGCGTCCTAATGGCAAAAATCTCATAATTAACAAGTGAACTTTTGAGCAAATTGGTCTATATAAGCAACTTTACACTCTGAGAGTTCTTTTTAAATTCAGACTTAAATTGAAGAAAGTAAGGAAAGCCACTAGACCATTCATGTAAGACCTAAATCAAATCCCTTATGATTATACAGTTGAAGTGACAGATTCAAGGGGTTAGATCTAATAGATAGAGTGCCTGAAGAACTATGGAGGGAGATTCATGGCATTGTACAGGAGGCAGTGATCAAGACTTTCCCCAAGAAAAAGAAATGCAAAAAGGCAAAATGACTGACTGAGGAGGCCTTACAAATAGCTGAGAAAATAAGAGAAGCCAAAGGCAAAGAAGAAAAGGAAAGATATACCCATCTGAATGCAGAGTTCCAAAGAATAGCAAGGAGAGATAAGAAAGCCTTCTTCAGTGATCAGTGCAAAGAAATAGAGGAAAACAATAAGATGGGAAAGACTAGAGATCTCTTCAAGAAAATTAGAGATGCCAAGGGAACATTTCATGCAAAGATGGGCTCAATAAAGGACAGAAATGATAGGGATCTAACACAAGAGACGATATTAAGAAGAGGAGGCAAGAATACACAGATGAACTATACAAAAAAGATCTTCACGACCCAGATAATCACAATGGTGTGATCACTGACCTAGAGCCAGACATCCTGGAATGTGAAGTCAAGTGGGCCTTAGAAAGCATCACTATGAACAAAGCTAGTGGAGGTGATGGAATTTCAGTTGAGCTATTTCAAATTCTCCAAGATGATGCTGTGAATGTGCTGCACTCAATATGCCAGCAAATTTAGAAAACTCAGCAGTGACCATAGGACTGGAAAAGGTAGTTTTCATTCCAATCCCCGAGAAAGGCAATGTCAAAGAGTGTTCAAACTACCACACAATTGTACTCGTCTCACACGCTAGCAAGATGATGCTCAAAATTCTCCAAGCCAGGCTTCAAAAGTACATGAACCGAGGGCTTCCACATGTTCTAGCTGGATTTAGAAAAGGCAGAGGAACCAGAGATCAAATTGCCAACATCCTTTGGATCATCAAAAAAGCAAGAGAGTTCCAGAAAAACAACTACTTCTGCTTTATTGACTACGCCAAAATCTTTGACTGTGTGGATCACAACAAACTGGAAAACTCTTAAAGTGATGGGAATATCAGACCACCTGATCTGCCTTCTGAGAAATCTGTATGCAGGTCAAGAAGCAATAGTTTGAACTGGTCATGGAACAAAGGTGAAAGTGAAAGTCTCTCAGTCATGCCTAACTCTCTGAGACCCCATGAACTATACAGTGCATGGAATTCTCCAGGTCAGAATACTGGACTGGTTCCAAATTGGGAAAGAAGTACCTCAAGGCTACACTTAAATTTAACTTATATGCAGAGTACATTGTGTGAAATGCCAGACTGGTTGAAGCACAAGCTGGAATAAAGATTGCCATGAGAAATATCAATAACCTCAGATATGTAGATGATACCACCCATATGGCAGAAAGTGAAGAAGAATTAGAGAGCCTCTTGACGAAAGTGAAAAAGGAAAGTGAAAAAGTTGGCTTAAAACTCAATATTCAAAAATCGAAGATCATGGCATCTGGTCCCATCACTTCATGGTGAATAGATGGGGAAACAATAGAAACACAGAAAGACTTTATTTTCTTAGGCTCCAAAATCACTGCAGATGGTGACTGAAGCCATGAAATTAAAAGATGCTTGCTCCTTAGAAGAAAAGCTATGACAAACCTAGGCAGCATATTAAAAAGCAGAGACATTACTTTGCCGACAAAGGTCTGTCTTCTCGAGGCTATGGTTTTTCCAGTAGTCATATATACATGTGAGAGTTGTACCATAAAGAAAGCTGAGCACCCAAGAATTGATGCTTTTGAACTGTAGTGTTGGAGAAGATTCTTGAGAGTCCCTTGGACTTCAAGGAGATCTACCCAGTCCATCCTAAAGTAAATCAGTCCTGAGTGTTCATTGGAAGGACTGATACTGAAGCTGAAGCTCCAATACTTTGGCCACCTGATGCAAAGCACTGAGTCCTTAGAAAAGACCCTGGTGCTAGAAAAGATTGAAGGCAGAAGGAGAAGGGGACAACAGAGAATGAGATGGTTGGATGACATCACCGCCTCAACGGACATGAGTTTGAGTAAGCTGTGGGAGTTGGTGATGGACAGGGAGGCCTGGTATGCTGCAGTCCTTGGGGTCCAAAGAGTCAGACACGACTGAGCTACTGAACTGAACTGATAGAACACACACATATAAACACACATTTCTATTCATGGAAAGGTTGAGAGATTTCTTGGAAGGGACTTAATCACTTATGAAAGTTAATGTCATCTCTTCTCTGATTAGTGTGAAAGATGGAGTTGATTTCCAAATCTTGAAGGAATAAAAACAATTTCACTCATGCCAGAAACAGCTGTCCTCATCTAACATCTAAGAAGATAGATCCAGAAAGATTTGACTCTGTTGTGGCTTTGCAAGGCATCCCGAAAGAAACCAGAATGATGTGATTTTTCCAAGTTTGTGTTTCTTTATCCTTCCTGGTATCTTTTGACTACCACTGTTCCAGCCTTCCTCCTCCAGTAAAAGGTCCAGTGTTTCACTGTAAATACAGAACAGGTTGAATTATTCCACTTCTAGGAGGAAGATTATATTTGCAATTCCCAGGTGATACTTCTTTCCTTCTTGGAAAAAGAGAATCTTTGTATTAACAGATGGAATGGTTCAAGTAGCCAGTTTCGAGGCTTTGGAGGCTCATGGCTGGCTTCTGCAATGCATCCCTCAGTGTTAACCCCACAGTCCCACACTTTAGTTAAACTGCCAAGAGAATAGGAGCTAAAATTATTGAAATAATTCAGTCCATAAATAATAGCTAATCAATTATTTTATCCAAGGCACAGCGCTAGAGTCTTAGAATAACAAAAAGAAGACTACATATATAGTCTTATCCTGAGACTATTTTCTATCCAAAAAAAAAAAAATTATGCAATTAATTTCTTAATGAAAAATTGAATATGTCTAGTTTGTGCCAGACATTGTGCTAGTTAACCAAAATTATCTCCTTTCATTCTCAAAGCAGCCCTTTGAAATACATACTGTTTACCCACTTTAAAAATAAAAAAAAAAAACTAAGACTCAGGAAAAATAAATTATTTCTCCAATATTGCAAAATCAGTAAAGAGCTATCTGATTCTAAATCCCATTTTTCTCAAGCGGAGCCAGTTCTTTCCACAGATAGGGCTTTTTATTCATTCTCTCACCAATATTTTTGTTTGCTGAATTTAAGTCAGTAAGGATTATCCTGTAGTATTAGTTGCTCGGTCATGTCCAACTCTTTCCAACCCCATGGACTCTAGCCCGGCAGCCTCCTCTATCCTTGAGATTCTCCAGGCAAGAATACTGTAGTAGGTAGCCATTCTCTTCTCCAGGGGAACTTCCTGTAGAATTCCCATTTATTTTTAACACTTCTATATATTCCTATGGAGAAGGAAGTGGCAACCCACTTCAGTGTTCTTGCCTGGAGAATCCCTGGGACGGAGCAGCCTAGCGGGCTGCTGTCTGTGGGGTTGCACAGAATCGGACACAACTGAAGCGACTTAGCAGCGGCAGCATATATTCCTAATACTGTCTTAATAATATCTGAAAGATTAATATCTGAAACTCCAAAGCTTTTTAATAGGCTTCCCAGGTGGCGCTAGGGGAAAGCATCTGCCTGCCAAAGCAGGCGATGCAAGAGAGGTGGGTGCGATCCCTAGGTCAGGAAGATCCCCTGGAGGAGGAAATGGCAACCTACTCTAGTACTCTTGCCTGGAGAATTCCATGGCACAGAGGAGTCTGGGGGTTTACAGTCCACACGGTCGCAAAAAGTTGGACAGGACTGAGCATCTGAGCATAGCAGTATCCCTTAGGTTGTGTTTTCATGGTCCACCTATAGGAACTGTTCGAGTAACATTTGCACCTCTGCAATGGAGTAAAAGATCCTCTTCCCTCATCTTACAGACTGAAACAAGACTAATTGAAGTGTTACATTGTATGTTTAAATGCTATCCCATTTCCTAAAGAAAAATGATGATTTATGAAATGAAGACATTTTCAAGAATTTATCCTAATCTATAGTTATTACAGTTCATTTATAAATTAACTGTTAATATGTGCAGAATATCCAGACAAGTCTAAGGATGGTCTACCATGATCTCATCTAAAGTCATTCCACTGAGTAAAGAAAAAATACTGGTCCTTTTTCATCCAGTATGGGCAACATAAGCTTGAAAAAGAATAATATGCCAAGGACTCAAATAAAAACACCTTCTTATATCTGCCCTAGAAATGCTAAGTTCTCTCCAGGCTTTGATCTTAATCCAGCAGTGGGCAGGCTCACCCACTGATTTCTTTCTTTGTTGACCTATGAGAGATGATTTATGCATTGATCAAGAAAGAAACAACCATCCATCAAGTTAAGAGTCCTTGGCCGCACGAAACATCAGCAAACCCAGCCAGTGTGCTCCCTGTGTCCCAGTGCTCTTACACATTAATTCCAAACCTGCACCCTGTAGATATATTTGGAGCAGTCTCGAGCTACTGTTATACAGACAAATAAATCACATTTAATCAGGACTGTGTAGCACCTGATACTATCCACTTATATAATCCATAAAAATCATCAGCTTGGGGTGAATATTTTAGAAGCCTTGAACCTTAGGGGTTCACATACAAACACACACACACAAATATACACATATTAAACATAATATTATTCCAGAAGTAGTATTCATTAATACTGTAGTATTGGTACAGTAAATTATACAACTGGGAGCATTACTTTAGTATTTAATAATAAAAAAAAATCATAGACTATTAATGTTGGAAAAGACCTTACAGCTTATTTTTTCTTGCTTCCTACCCAATTCAGAAACCCTTTCTGCAGTTTTGAAAGGCAAGCATCACTTGCCCTCTGGTTTAACTTCCCAGCGATGGCAATTACACTGTGTTATAAGGCAGTCTACTTCATTTTTAAGTAACTGTCAGAAGTGTTTTTTACATAATAACTTCCAAATCATCTTTTATATCTTTTATCCATTGACCTTAATTAACCTACTAAGTTCATAGAGAAGAAAATCTAATCCCTCTCTCATGTGACAGCATGCCAAAATGTGACCACAATCATTACTTTGGCAATTTCTATGTTTTTTAACAAGGTCTTCCTCAATGTCACACTCTTCTCAACAACTCTAATAGCTTTGCTCCAAAATCTGTCATCTCAAACAGTCTACCTGTTTCCCCAAAAACATAGCCTATTTCCACATTGTCATCTAATTTACATTGGTTTAGATTTAATTTTAGGATTCTCATCTCCACAATTTCATGAATTTGAAAAAAAGTAAGGAAACTACTTTTTAACTATTTATTTCAAAAATTTTTCATACTCTGGGCTGGGATGGGGGTCTGGGAGGGAGGCTCAGGAGGAAAGGGATATATGTATTCACGTGGCTGATTCACGTTGTACAGCAGAAACCAACACAACCTAGTAAAGCAATTACCCTCCAATTAAAAATAAATTTTAAAAAGTTTTACAGAAATAATGCAAAGAATTCTCTTACACTTTTCAACCGAATTCTCCAACTGTTAACATCTCATATAACTTTCAAAAGCAGAGAATTATTAGTGATATCACATTGCTATCTAATCTGCATGCATGCTAAATCAAATCATTTCATTTGTACCCGACTCTGTGCGACCTTGTAGACTTCCCTGGTGGCTCAGAGGGTAAAGTGTCTGCCTACAATGCGGGAGAACTGGATTTGATCCATGGGTTGGGAAGATCCCCTGGAGAAGGAAATGGCAACCACTCCAGTATTCTTGTCTGGAAAATCCCATGGACAGAAAAGTCTGGTAGGCTATAGTCCATGGGGTCGCAAAGGGTCAGACATGACTGAGCGACTTCACTTTCACTTTCTGTGTGACCCTGTGGACTGTAGCCCACCAGGCTCCTCTGTCCATGGGATTCTCCAGGCAAGAATACTGGAGTGGGTTGCTGTGTCCTCCTCCAGGGGATCTTCTCAACCCAGGGATCTAACTCTTGTCTTTGAAGTCCACCTGCACTGACAGGTGGGTTCTTTACTACTAGCGCCACCTGGGAAGCCCACTATCTAACCTAGAAGCTTCTTTTTCAAATTTCATCTATTTTCCTGCTATTTCTGATTCCAAATTCAAATCCAGGATCATCCATTAAGTGAGGAATTTCAAAGTTCACAAAAGGCCCATAACATGTAAAAATAATTTTAGGCATCCTTCTCCACAATTTTTCTTTCTTCCTTGCCCCAAAACAAAAAGAATTCTTTAGTAGAAGTTTCATTTAAATAAAACATCACTCTGAGAATAGGAATGAGAAATTAGTTCAGAGCAACTGGCAAAGCCAAGGTGGCAACCATGATAAGCAACTTTTATATAAGAAGAAATCAAAGGCCATTTCATGAGAATAAACTCAGTGTCTCCCACTGCTCTTGGAACTAATTCACAAAAAGACTGTGATATTATCACGGTTGTACAGAAGGGCACAGAAATTTCAAAGAAACCCCAGGCATTAATTAAAGCGATTAAAACGTCCTTCTACTACCATAATTAAAGGGGAAAGGGCACCTTCCCTCTTAGTGTGAGCCTGTCCTTGAGCAAGTCTCCCACCAAAGCCGGCTGAAGGACCAGTGCTCTCATCATATGGATAAGCCAGGGGTATGTACAGGTATTTAAGTCAATGCATGCGCTCCGAAAGGAAATACAGAATATTGATCTTCATGCAGTTTTCAATAATATGGTGTCCCTACTCTCCTTTGAAAATATTTCTAGTTAAAAATTCAGCACAGTAGGAGCGAGTGTCAAGAGGGAAGGGATATATATACACATATAGCTGATTCACTTCATTGTGCAGCAGAAACTATGACAACATTGTAAAGCAACTATACTCCAATTTAAGTAATAATAATAAAATAAAAACTAAAAAAATAAAGTTAGATAAAATGGATAACCAACAAGAGCCTCCTGTACAGCACTGAGAACTCTGCCTAATGTTAGTTAACAACATAAATGGGAAAAGATCTGAAAAAGAATAGATATATGTCAACGCACAACTGAATCACTTCGCTGAACACCCAAAGTGAACACAACATTGCTAATCAATTTATACTCCAATAAAAAACAAAGCTCTACATATACCAACACATATAATTGACTTTGCACATACACAAACACATATAATTGACTTTGCACATACACACACGTTTGAATTTTCACACTCCCGTATTCTAAGGATGCCACATGGACCTTGTGGACTAAGTTTCATTCCACAAAAAAGGGGACAAAAGTAGGAAACAGCAGCAGAGCTAGTGACTTCACTGATGAAATGGGAAAATATTTCTATTCCACACACTATTGTTTTGTTTTGTTTTTTTTACATCCTTGTGGCTTATTTATTTTGTGACTGGAAGTTTGTATTTCTAAATCCCCTTCGCCTATTTCACCCAATCCCCTCTGACAACCAGTTTTTTTTCTCTGTATCTATGTATCTGGTCTTGTTCTGTTTCATTTGTTTTCTCTTTCGATTCCACATATAAGTGAGAGCATTTAGTATTTGTCTTTCTCTGTCTGACTTACTTCATTTAGTATCATATCCTCTAGATCCATCCACGTTACTGCAAATAAGATTTCTGTTGATGTTTTTTTAAAGGGGTTGTACTTTACTTTTTTCCTTTCTTTTTTTTTTTTTTTTTAAATTGAAGTATAGTTGATTTACAAGGCTGTGCCTGTCTCTGCTGTACGGCAAAGTGACTCAATTATACACATGTATTCTTTTTCTATATTCTTTTCCGTGACTGTTTATTACAGAACATTGAACACAGTTCCCGGTGCTATACATTCAGATCAGATCAGATCAGATCAGTCACTCAGTCATGTTCGACTCTTTGTGACCCCATGAATCGCAACATGCCAGGCCTCCCTGTCCATCACCAATGCCCGGAGTTCACTCAGACTCATGTCCATCGAGTCAGTGATGGCATCCAGCCATCTCATCCTCTGTCCTCCCGTTCTCCTCTTGCCCCCAATCCCTCCCAGCATCAGAGTCTTTTCCAGGAAGTCAACTCTTCGCATGAGGTGGCCAAAGTACTGGAGTTTCAGCTTTAGCATCATTCCTTCCAAAGAAATCCCAGGGCTGATCTCCTTTAGAATGGACTGGTTGGATCTCCTTGCAGTCCAAGGGACTCTCAAGAGTCTTCTCCAACACCACAGTTCAAAAGCATCAACTCTTCCGTGCTCAGCCTTCTTCACAGTCCAGCTCTCACATCCATACATGACCACAGGAAAGACCATAGCCTTGACTAGACGAACCTTTGTTGGCAAAGTAATGTCTCTGCTTTTGAATATGTGATCTAGGTTGGTCATAACTTTCCTTCCAAGGAGTAAGTGTCTTTTAATTTCATGGCTGCAGTCACCATCTGCAGTGATTTTGGAGCCCAGAAAAAGAAAGTCTCTGTTTCCACTGTTTCCCCATCTTACATTAGGGGCCTGTTTATCCATTCGAACGTAATAGTGCTCCCTTGATGAACCACCATACTGTCTTCCGTAGTGGCTGCAGCAATTTACAATCCCTCCAACAGAGCACGAGGGTTCCCTTTTTTCCATATCCTTGACAACACTTGTTATTTGTTGCAGCTTTGATGGTAGCCATTCTGAATGGTGTGAAATCATATTTTACTGTGGTTTTGATAAGTATTTCCCCAGTGATTAAGACTTGAGCATCTTTTCATGTGTCTGTTGGCTGTCTTTCTTCTTTGGGGAAAAAAAAATTTATTCGGGTTCACTATTCATTTTTTTTTAAGGCAGAGCACCAAAGAATTGATGCCTTTGAACTATAGTGATGGAGAAGATTCTTGAGAATCCGTTGGACTGTAAAGAGATCTAACCAGTCCATTCTAAAGGAAATCAACTCTGAATAGTCATTGGAAGGGCTGATGCTAAAGCTGAAACTCCAATACTTAGGCCACCTGACGCGAAGAACTGACTCACTGGAAAAGACCCTGATGCTGGGCAAGATTGAAGGTGGGAGGAGAAGGGGACGACAGAGGATGAGGTGGTTGGATGGCATCACCGACTCGATGGACATGAACTTGGGCAAATGTCAAGAGATGGTGGGGTCACAGAGTCAGGCGTGACTTGGAGACTGAACAAAAGCAACCCTGTTTTTTAGTCAGGCTGTTTGCTTTATTGGTATTGAGATGTGTGAGTTATTTGTATGTTTTGGATATTAATCCTTTATCAGATGTGTTGCTTGCCCCCTTCTGCATGGCCTCAGGAACCGAAGTGCTAGCACCAGCCCTGGTTGGGGGAGCCCCTGGCTTGCTCTAATAGAAAACAGAGAAGATTCCAAAGTGCCTCTTGCCAGCTCCAAGGTCCACTTAGTAGCATGAACTCCCCAGACTGGCCACTGCCAGCACCTTCGTCCCTGGTGAGTCCCATTTACGTCCTATCTCTCTGGGAGGCTCTTCAACATACACAGGTAGATCTGACTCAGGCTCCTTTCAAACTCTTGTCTCTGAGCTGGGACTTGGAGCATCTGAGATTTTGTGTGCAGCCTTTGAGAGTGTGGGCTATTTCCTACAGCCCCTCAACTCTCCCCATATGCAGTCCCCACCGACCTTCAAAACCAGACGTTCTAGGGTCTCCTCTCCCGGGTGTAGGACTAATGTTAGAGGGAAACATAACTAAGCACGGTTTAGGTAATGATGGATATTGATGACCAATGAAGGTTGTGTCCAACCTAGACAGCATATTCAAAAGCAGGGACATCATTTTGCCAACAAAAGTCCATCTAGTCAAGGCCATGGTTTTTCCTGTGGTCATGTGTGGATGTGCGAGTTGGACTGTGAAGAAGGCTGAGCACCAAAGAATTGATCCTTTTGAATTGTGATGTTGGAGAAGACTCTTGAGAGTCCCTTGGACTGCAAGGAGTTCCAAACAGTCCATTCTGAAGGAGATCAGCTCTGGGATTTCTTTGGAAGGAATGATGCTAAGGTTGAAACTCAAGTACTTTGGCCACCTCATGCGAAGAGTTGACTCATTGGAAAAGATCCTGATGCTGGGAGGGATTGGGGGCAGGAGGAGAAGGGGACAACAGAGGATGAGATGGCTGGATGGCATCACTGACTCGATGGACGTGAGTCTGGATGAACTCCGGGCATTGGTGATGGACAGGGAGGCCTGGCGTGTTGTGATTCATGGGGTTGCAAAGAGTTGGACACGACTGAGCGACTGAACTGAACTGATTCAGTTCTTTCTATTTTGCTGTGAATGGACTCTCTTTCCCTATCAAAGGCCAGCATTTGTCTTAGCTACACATTCGGTAGCATTTCATTTCTTCAAGGACACTGCTTCAGCTACTTCCTCTTTCCTAAATCAACAATATGGGATCAATCTCATTAGCATACAAACAAGCTATCATTTTTCCATCTCTCAATAATAACAGCAACAATAATAACTTCTCTTGATTGTGCAGTTTTGTTTTGCTTTTTTCTTCATTTGGTTCCCAACCTTTTGTTCTTCTCTGAAAAACTTCTTGAAAGAGTCATCTACTCTTGCTTCATTACTCTTCTTCTGTTTTTCTACTCCTGCTCACCCTCTAGTCGGCCTATTATCTATCAAGATTACCAATGAACCTCTCTGTTGTTAAATCCATGGTCAGCTTTAACTGCATAATAGTACCTAGGGCAATGCCTGGTGCACAGCTGGTACACAAGCATTTTCTGTTAAGTACATGAATGAATGAATGAATGAATGCAGCTAACATATAGTCAAGAAGATATTTTTAATCTAAACAATATAATTTGTATAAACATACCTCAGAGATATTGTGGGTTCAGTTGTAGACCACCACAGTAAAGCAATCATCATAATAAAGCAAGGTACACAAAATTTTTTGGTTCCCAAGTGCATATAAAATTGTTTATATTTTACTGTAATAGTTGGACATGACTTTGCTACTAAACCACCACCACCATTGTGTGCAGTAGCATCAGGTCTAAACAATTTGCACACTTAAATTAAAGATTGTTGTTGTTCTTTATTGCTAAAAACAGCTACCAGTCATCTGAGCCTTCAGTGAGTCACAGTAGTAGCATCAAAGGTCACTGATCACAGATTATCATAACAAATATGATAATGAGAAAAATGAAATGTTCTGAAAATTACTGAAATGTGACACAAAGACACAAAGTGAGCAAATGCCATCAGAAAAAAGGTAGATGTGCTAGACACAGGGCCAGGAACTTTCCACATGTAAAAATCACAGTATCTGTGAAGTGTGATAAAGCAAGGTATGCCTATACACTCAGAGTAAAGAACAAGGATAATACTTGCAATAAGTACCTTCTAAAATGATTAATGCATGAATCAAAAATTTAACTAACCAATCAACTTTTAGACATGTTGGCATAAAAAATGAGTCATGCAACAAGCAATAGTAAAGAGGAAATTAAACGCCTTTCACATTTAAAGAAAAATCCATTTAAACACCATAAGGATAAAATGCTATTTTAGACACCGAAATTATTGCAAACTCATTGCAATGGCACCCCACTCCGGTACTCTCGCCTGGAAAATCCCATGGAGGGAGGAGCCTGTTAGGCTGCAGTCCATGGGGCCACTAGGGGTCAGACATGACTGAGCAACTTCACTTTCATTTTTCACTTTCATGCATTGGAGAAGGAAATGGCAACCCACTCCAGTGTTCTTGTCTGGAGAATCCCAGACTCTGGGACTCTGGTGGGCTGCCATCTATGGGGTCGCACAGAGTCGGACACGACTGAAGCGACTTAGCAGCAGCAGCAGCAACGTTAGTATTTTTAGGTTGATGTTGAAAATGATTCAAGAATACAAGACTCATGAAGTGAAGAAAGAAGAGAGAATTGAAGGATAAGAAAGGAGATTCTAATAAGGTTGGTCAATAACCATAAAAACAACAACAGTAATAATAGTACAGCTCACTTTTGAGCATTTAACTACATGTCAGGGAATTGCTTCATGCATTTTGTATTTTTTATTTTATTTAACCTTTCACCAACCATTTTGAAATAAATACCATTATTCTCCCTAATTTTGTGATGAGCAAGCCGAAGCCTAGAAGTTGAAGTAACGTTTTCAAGATCCTGCAGGTTACGTGCAGCTAGTATGAGGTTGAGCCAGAACTCAATCCCAAAGAGACCGAATACAGTCAGATGACAGAGCTACTCCAGAGCTCAGAGTCACCAAACGCGCAGAGGATTTCATAAAACCCTCTCCAAGGCAGGTCTCAGGAAAGCTCCTCAGTCTTCTCTCTGTGATGAGGCTCATTTCCTCTGAGTCCGCTGATTAAGTTAGTATCCGAACATACGAGTGCCACCTAAAACATGATGTGATTCACATTATTTATGGCTCTCATCTAAGCTACAACCTGGTCTTCATAAATGGAAGCCTATGCCATTAGCTTGTATCACCACCATAAAAGACTCCTCTAACAATTCATCCAAAAACAATTAATTAGAGAAAACCAGCTAGTGCTTTCACCCTCCCCAAATTAAATTAATTTGTAATAAGGTAACAGCAATCCACTATGCTATAATCACTTAAACTAGTAAATCATGGTAATAATGGTCAATTTTCATCTCTCATAGCAAAGAGGTCTTAACATATCATTTATTTATGTGAAAGAAGCATGGTCACCCACCTGTAAGGAGTGGATGTAAGAAATGAATTAATCAAAGGGATCCTGAGGCCATAAATTCTCTTGTTGCAAAATCAAAACAGGTCTCTCCTTAGATGGGATTGGCATCCCTGTCCTTTGATAGGTTAATATAGATCGATGGTGCATAACCTACCACTCACAATCTCCATCTCTTTATAGGAAAAGATCATAAAATATACATAGTGTGGGATTTAGTGGAAGTACAATCTGTATTGCTGTGAAAGTGTAAATTTTGGAAGATATAATATTACACAAAGAAAGAATTATTTAGTTACTTCTGGACTTGGATTTAAGAGTTACAAGCAAGGAAGTAGGGACCGTGAAAAAGCCAAATTTGTAGAAACAGAGTTAGAATGATGGTTACTAAAGTCTGAAGTGTGGGGGGAGCAGGCAAATGTTGGTCAGAAAGTATAAAATTCCAGTTAGAAGATGACGAAGTTCTGGGCTCTTATGCACAGCATTGGGATTGTAGATAAAAGTACTGCTCTACACACTTAAAAGTTGCTTAGAGAATAGATAGTAAATGTTTTCACTACCAAAAAAAAAAAAAAAAAAAGATAAATATTTGACATGATGGCGGTGTTAGCTAGATTATTATGCTAACTATATTGAAATATTTAAGTATGTGAAACCCACAATTTGTAAACTTTAAAGTTACACAATGTCATTTGTCAATTATATCTCAATAAAGTTGAAAAACAGGAGTCCATGGAAGAAGCAATTTTAGATGTAAAAACTAATATATGCCTTAAGCATGGAAATAGCTGTGCCAGATTCGACAGAAAGATAAGGCAGTTCAATAAAGGGTCACACACCACCTCATGCTCTGAAACTTCTGTTCTTTAGGAAGTTGAAAGCAGATGTCACTCTAAGGATAAATTCATCAGGAAGAAATCGAGAAAAATCTTAATGAAAGATGATGTCATGGGGAGAAATCGGCTAAGATGTCAGACCCGGTGTCCACAGTGCATCTCGCTAAGCACAGCTCAGCGTTAGGTGTGCACCGCTCCAGAGACAGGCAGCGCTTCCTTTCTTCCATTGCAGATCCTTTGTCTAGTCTAGTACTTAAGTCAACATCAGACAAGGTCAGGAGAAAGACAGACCTAAGTTCGTACACATGGAAGTCCATAAAAAATATGAGACTCAAAGAAGTGACCACAGCAGGCAGCTTTTGTACTTTTTATACAAGAAGACAGTAAACTTGTGAAGAACTGAAAAGACAAAGAGGTAGATACCTAGAGGCTGACTCGGGTTTCATGGTAAATATATGTTTAACTTTTTAAGAAACTGACAAACTGTAATCCAAAGTGATCGCACCTTTTTTTTTTTTTTTTTTTTAGTTGTTTGTTTGTTTTTGCCAGCAGAAATGTAGGAGGGTTCAAATTTCTCCAAATAATTACCAAAACATGACACTTTCAGTTTTTTAAAGAAATCATTATGCCCGTTATAAAGAGCATGTAAGTGTATCCCTCAGTAGTTTTAATGTGCATTTCCCCAATGTCTAACGATATTTGACATGTGTATTAGAAAATTTTATATTTTTATATCATCTTTTGCAAAGTGTCTATTCAAATATTTTGCCCAATTTTTAATTGATTTTAATTGTTACTCTTCTTCTTAGTAACTTGTAAGCAGTTTTTCTATATTCTAAATACAATTATTTTTCAAATATACAATTCTCAAATATCTTCTGCCTCTCTGTGGCTTCTTTTTTCATTTTATTAGTGGTGTCTTTTCCAGACAAAAGGCTTTAATTCTGGTCAAAAAGTCAAATTTATCAAATTCTATTTCATGGGCATTTCATGTAAGAATTTTTACTGAAATAAGGTCAGAAATATTTTGTTCTATGTTTTATTCTAGGCAATTTATAGTTGTGGCTCTTACATATAGATTTGTGTTCCATTCTGAGTTAATTTTAATCAGGTGTGATTTACAAACTGAGATTCATGTTTTTGCATATGAATTTCTAATCGTTCCAGCACTATTTTTTAGAAAGACTTTTATTTCCCCACTGAAAATGTCTTTGCACATTTGTTGAAAATCAAGTGACGGTGTGTGGTGTCTCTGTACCCGTGTATCTCTGGGTTCCCTGCTGTGTGCCACTGATCTATGTGCCTGTGCTTTCTCCATGTATAGGTCTGGAATCCAAGTTAGATGCCTTCAGGTTTTTATTGCTCATGAATAGGAACTTCCCATCATTCAAAGCGGTGTAGGGAGCTTGTCTAATCCTTCTATGGCTCTCTCAGCTCCTGGATCTCTGTTACGTTTGTAGCTGAACCAGGCCCCTAACTGGATTTGCAACTTCAATCTAAACAGAGCTGTGTGTATTCTCTATTTGTTTTCTGGTTTTCACTATTCTTTTCTTTTTTACTATTGTTCCATCAAGGGCAGTGGCCATGAGTTTTCATGCTCTGATCCATATAAAATTTGGCCCAATTGGAGCAAAATGTCTTGTTTTCACAGCCAACCCCATCCTGATAAAACTCCTTTGCAAACTGAATCAAGGAGGAGAGGAATAGGAGCCATCTAGGAGCCATCTCAGGCAACAGCTATAGATTCCCACTTTCTATGAATAAACATTTCTGAATTGGTTGTTTGCCTAAGCTGATTTCCAGAGTGGTAACATAGTGATTTTTCACACTTTTGCCCAGTTTTATATTTATATTTTGCAGAGAAAATTTACCAAACTCTTTATATTACTATGGCTGGAAATTCTACCCTCAAAAATGAATGTTTATTATATACATTTTTTTAATTGAGCCTCTGTCTAAAGGAGCCTCTATCTTAAGGTTGCTGAATAGTGTTCCCAGAGTCCATTCTTATTTTGTATTTGAGGGATAAGCTTCCTTCATACCAATCATTTCAGCAATGTAAAGTGTAGCTTTATGGTGTAGCAGAGGTAAGAGTCCTCTATGAAACCAACTTAAGTTTTTTCTTTCTTCTTAAATATGAACAAAGGAACAAATATCACCAGACATTTGACTTTTTTAAGAAAGCATCATTGCAATGGAAAGGACAAGGTTGTTTGAAAAACTAACCAAGTGAATTACTTGCCTCAATAAAAAAGAAAGGGTTTAGATGTGTTTTATTATATATTCATAGAGATGTGTGAAGATATTACATCCACGAAGTAGGCTGGTATGAAAAATGAGAAAATACATATCAAGATGTCTTATTGGTGAAATTAAAACTAGATAAGACAGACAAAGATCAGGACTGGAGGAAGAGTAAAGAGAAGAATAACATGACAAAAAAGCAAGAGCTATGGAGGACTGATGTATACACAACTGAACTTCAAAAAGAGAGAATGGAAGAAATGGATGAGAGGTAAATAATAAAAGAACTAGAAGACCGTTTTTCAGAGTTGGAGAAATAGGTGGGCCCATTGGAAGGGCCCACAGAGAGTAAGTAGAATAAATGAAAACAGTGGAATAAATTAAGATGTCCCCAAATTATAGGACACTGGTAAAATTAAAGAATACCATAGAAGTTTCCTTAGGATTTCCAAAGTTAGCAAATGGAAAGTTACCTATTCATACAAGTTCAGTTCAGTCACTCAGTCATGTCCGACTCTTTGCTACCCCATGGACTGCAGCACACCAGGCCTCCCTGTCCATCACCTACTCCTGGAGTTTACTCAAACTCATGTTCCCTGAGTCGGTGATGCCATCCAATCATCTCATCCTCTGTTGTCCCCTTCTCCTCCCGCCTTCAATCTTTCCCAGCATCAGGGTCATTTCCAATGAGTCAGCTCTTTGCATCAGGTGGCCAAAGTACTGGAGTTTCAGCTTTAGCAAGCATCAGTCCTCCCAGTGAATATTCAGGACTGATCTCCTTCAGAATGGACTGGTTGGATCTCCTTGCAGTCCAAGGGACTCTCAAGAGTCTTCTCCAACACCACAGTTCAAAAGCATCAATTCTTTGGTGCTCAGCTTTCTTTAGTCATACAAGAAGAAAAAGAAGAAGTGAATTAATATCTACTTTCTTAGCAGTAATCAGCAGATGGAAGACCTTGTGCTGTCTTTAAATTTTTAAGGGAAATTTATTTAAACTTTTAAATCCCATCAAACTATGGTAAAGAGTAAAAGCAAAACAAAGGCCTTTCTGAATGTCAAAATGCTTAAAATCTCCTCCCCCACATACACACATTGCTTAAGAGACTCTAGGTTCGGATAGATGGATAGATGACTTTGTTTTCACATCATCATTCTTCATACTCTGAAGAGACAACTAGGAAGGTCATCGCTCAGAAGATGGGGAAGGGAATGGCAACGCACTCTAGTATTCTTGCCTGGAGAATTCCTGGGTTCAGAGGAGCCTGCCAGGCCCCAGTCCATGGGGTCAAAAAGTTAGGCAGTTACATGACTGCCTAACTAGTAGTGGCTATAACACTACTACTGTACTCACTCAGGAGAAAACTTGTATCTTGTGCCTGCTTTTTCAATTCACGGATCAGGCAAATCAGTCTTCATATTCTCAATCTGTTCTTCTCTAATAATAAAAGGAAAAACATGAAGTCTTCATAAAACTAATATTTTAGGAATGCTGGGCAGGTTTTTTTTTTTTTTTAAACTTTGTTTCAGATAGTCAGTGAGGAATACAATTCTGTTTCCAGGCAAATGTTTAACAGTAACATAAAATGAATCCTTATAAAGCTGTACTTCATTTGGCCACTCTCAAAACTGTTAAAGATGATGAGAATGGAGACCTAAAATAGCTACAAATATAGGGGGGAAGTTTAAAACATCCTATTGACAAACCATAGCCTTTCACTCAATAGAAGGATCAATGTTAACTTTATCTCATTTATTCAACTTTGGTTTCCTGAATACACTGAAATCTGTACAGAAATATCACCCTTCACATCTGAGAGAATCATTTTTTTTATCATCTAGCATAGAAATATGTTTGTAGACAAGTTGTTTTGCCACTTTTCAGGGACTAGAAACTTTTAAAAGGTAAATTTTCTTAGAGATACCAGTGGAAAAGGAAAAAGCTATCCGTCAGCCTGAAGAAATAGTAAAGGCTGGCAGTTGGCCCTTGTCAATCTTGGATTCTCAAGAAATATGTCACATTCTCAATCTGATAAAAAGTTAACACCTGATCTAGGTCCTGAAAGTATGTACTCAATGTTCAGCAAAACTTGAATTAACTTAGATCTACAAGTGTTTTTTAGGCTTCCAGGCACCGTAAGATACAAACACATAAAATACCCCTTATATTTCAAAGCCCTGGTTTCTCCAATAGTCATGTATGAATGTGAGAGCTGGACCATAAAGAAAGCTGAGCGCAGGCAGAATTTATGCCTTTGAACTGTGGTGCTGAAGAAGACTTTTCAGAGTCCCTTGGACTGAAGAAGATCAACACAGTCAATCGTAAAGGAAATCAACCCTGAATATTCATTGGAAGGACTGATGTTGATGCTGAAGCTCCAGTACTTTGGCCACCTGATGCAAAGAGCCAACTCATTGGAAAATACCTTGATGCTGGGAAAGATTGAAGATAAAATGAGAAGAGGGTGGCAGAGGAAAAGATGATTAGATAGCATCACTAATTCAGTGGACATGAATCTGAGCAAAGTCTGGGAGATAGTGAAGGACAGGGAAGCCTGGCATGCTACAGTCCATGAGGTCGCAAAGACATGGACATGACTTAGCAACTGAACAATAATGACAACAAAAATTTGAGGGGAAAAGGAATGAAGTTCAGTCAAGATTTACCTAGACAGTGAGCATGGAGCTATTCACATGCGCTTGTTTAATCCTTGTAATATCTTTACGGTGTAAGCGCTCAGAGTTTCTGTACTTCCATTTTCATTTCCCTCAAGATATTTTTTCCTTTTTCTCCTTTGAATTATTTGTTGACCAATTTGTTTTTCAGTTGTTTAATCTTCATATATTTGTGACTTTACCAGTTGTCTTCTTGCAATTTATTTTTAATTTCATACCACTATGATTAGAAAAAGGGGTGTGATGTGATTCCAATCTTCTTAAATTTATTGAGAGGTTTCAGGCCTAACATATGATCTGCCCTAGAGAATATTCCAAGTGCACTAGAGAAGAATGTGCATTCTGTTGTTTTGGATAAATATCCTGTAAACATCTATTAAGTCTATCTGGCATAATGTATCATTTAAGGCCAATATTTCCTTACTGGCTTTCTGTCTGGATTATCTATCCACTGATGTAGTGAGATATGAAAGTCCCCTACTATTGTTTCCTTGCTGTCAGTTGCTTCCTTTAGATCTGTTAATATTTGCTTTATTTATTTAGGTGCCCCTACATCGAGTGCATAGATATTACAGATGTTCTATCTTATCTTTGTGTATCCCTATCTTTGTCTTCTATTACAGTCTTAATTTAAGGTCTATTTTGTCTGATATAAATATAGCTACCCCTTCTTACTTTTGGTTTCTCATTTTCATTACACATTTTTTATATTTCTCTGGTTTCAGCCTCTATGTATCCTTATATCTGAAATGAATCTTTTATAGGCAGTATGTAGATGAGACTTTTTTTTTAATCCATTTAGCTGCTATATGTCTGTTGATTAGAGAATTTAGCATGTTTACCTATGAAGTAATTATTGATAGAATGTGCTTACTGCCCTGTCGTGTTTTTGTGTTTCTTCCTCTCTCTTCCTTTCCTCTTCTTGGTTTTCTGACTTCTTCAGTGTTGACCTTAGGTTCCTTTGTGTATCTGCTACAGTTTTTGCTTTGTAGTGCCCATAAGGTTTATACACAACAACATATAAAGCTGGTATAAAGGATAAAAGAGAAAAACAGCAAAACAAAAATAAACACTCTGATTAATAAAGGGGTAAACAAAAAAAGGATGTACAATGTGATATTAAAAACATAAAATATGTGGGGTAGTAAAAACACAGAGTTTCAGATTGTGTTCACACTTAAATTGTTATCAGCTTAAATTAGATGGTTTTTTATACATATACATAGCGAGTGATATAACACTTTTATATATAAATATATAAATGGAACAGTATATAAAATAGAACAGTTTTATATATAAAATTTTAAAGTTTTATATATGTTTATATTTACATATAAATATAAACATATAACAGACATATATGTTATGTATTGCTAAGTCACTTCAGTCGTGTCCAACTCTGTGTGACCCCACAGACGGAAGCCCACCAGGCTCCCCTGTCCCTGGGATTCTCCAGGCAAGAACACTGGAGTGGGTTGCCATTTCCTTCTCCGATGCATGAAAGTGAAAGGGAAGTTGCTCAGTCCTGTCCGACTCTTAGAGACCCCATGGATTCAGGCTCCTCCATCCATGGGATTTTCCAGGCAAAGTACTGGAGTGGGGTGCCATTGCCTTCTCCGATGTTATGTATAAAACAGTCTAATTTTGAAATTCTGTATTTTTATTACCCCACATGTTTTATGTTTTTGGTATCACATTGTACATATTATTTTTCGTTTATCCCTAATTATGGTGGTTATAGTTATTTTGCTATTTTTGTCTTTTAATCTTTATACCAGTTTTGAAGTGAAGTGAAAGTTGCTCAGTCGTGTCTGACTCTTTGTGACCCCAAGGACTACAGCCCGCCAGGCTCCTCTGTCTATGGAATTATCCAGGTCAGAATACTGGAGTGGGTATCTATTCCTTTCTACAGGGGATCTTCCCAACCCAGGGATCAAACTTGGATCTCCTGCTTTGCAGGTGGATTCCTTACCATCCAAGTAACCAGGGAAGTCCTTATACCAGCTTTATAAGTGACTGATTCATGACACTTACATTTATCTTCACTAGGAAATATTTACTGTCAGATGGGTTTTGTTACTAATTGTTGCTCTTTCTTTTAAGCTTAAAGATGTTCCATTAACATATGTTGTAGGACCAAGTTAGTACTGATGAACGCCTTTAGATTGTGTTTGTCTTGACAGCTCTTTCTCTCACGTTCAATTCCTGATAACCTTGCCAATAGAGTTTTCTTGGTTTCAAGTTGTGTTTTCATTTTCGTCTGTCATCACTTCGAATATATCATGCCATTTCCTCCTGGCCTACAAGGTTTCTGCTGAGAAATCTGTTTATAATCTTAAAGGAGTTCCATTGCACTGAAGAAGTTAGTATTTTGTTCCTGTTTTAAAGATTCTTTCTTTAACTTTGGATCTTTTGGGGTTTATCTTATTTGTAACTCCCTGGGATTCTCGGATTTGGATGTCTGTTTCATTCCCTAAGTTAGTGACACTTAGCCATTATCCGCTAAAACACAATTTCTTCCCCTTTTTCTCTGTCTTCTTTTTCTGTAACTCCTATACTGCAAATATTTTTCTATTTGCTGCTTCTCTCTCATAGGTCACTTTCTCTATCTTCACTTTTTAATTTTTTTTCTTTTTGATGCTTTGTTCAGATGAGTTTCTGTCTTGTCTTCCAGGTCACTGATTCTTTCTTCTGCTCCTCAGTGATCAATGCAAAGAAATAGAGGAAAACAATAGGACAGGAAAGACTAGAGATTGCTTAAAGAAAATTAAAGATACCAAGGGAACATTTCATGAAAAGATGGGCACAATAAAGGACAGAAATGGTATGGACCTTACTAAAGCAGAAGATATTAAGAAGAGGTGGCAGGAATACACAGAAGAACTACACAAGAAAGATCTTCATGACCCAGATAATCACGATGATGTGATCACCAATCTAGAGCCAGACATCCTGGAATGTGAAGTCAAGTGGGCCTTAGAAAGCATCACTACAAACAAAGCTAGTGGAGGTGATGGAATTCCAGTTGAGCTATTTCAAATCCTGAAAGATGATGCTGTGAAAGTGTTGCACTCGATATGCCAGCAAATTTGAGAAAACTCAGCAGTGGCCACAGGACTGGAAAAGGTCAGTTTTCATTCCAATCCCAAAGAAAGGCAGTGCCAAAGAATGCTCACACTACCATACAATTGTGCTCATCTCACATGCTAGCAAAGTAATGCTCAAAATTTTCCAAGGCAGGCTTCAGCAATACGTGAACCATGAAATTCCAGATGTTCAAGCTGGATTTAGAAAAGGCAGAGGAACCAGAGATCAAATTGCCAGCATCCACTGGATCATAGAAAAAGTGAGCGAGTTCTAGGAAAACAACTACTTCTGCTTTATTGACTATGCCAAAGCGTTTGACTGTGTGGATCACAACAAACTGGAAAATTCTTAAAGAGATGGGAATATCAGACCACCTGACCTGCCTCCTGAGGAATCTGTATGCAGGTCAGGAAGCAACAGTTAGAACTGGACATGGAAAAACAGACTGGTTCCAAATCAGGAAAGGAGCGCATCAAGGCTGTATATTGTCACCCTACTTATTTAACTTATATGTTGAATACATCATGCAAAATGCTGGTCTGGATGAAGCACAAGCTGGAATCAGGATTGCCAGGAGAAATACCAATAACCTCTGATATGCATAAGATACCATCCTCATGGCAGAAAGCAAAGAGGAACTAAATACCTCTTGATGAAAGTGAAAGAGGAAAGTGAACAAGTTGGCTTAAAACTCAACATTCAGAAAACTAACCTCATGGCATCTGGTCCCATCACTTCATGACAAATAGATGTGGAAACAACAGAAACAGTGAGAGACTTTATTTTGGGGGGGTCAAAATCACTGCAGATGGTGACTAAAGCCATGAAATTAAAAGATGCTTGCTCATTGGAAGAAAAGGTATGACCAAACTAGACAGCATATTAAAAAGCACAGACATTACTTTGCTGACAAATGTGTGTCATGTCAAGCCTATTGTTTTTCACGTCTTCATGTATGGATGTGGGAGTTGGACTATAAAGAAAGCTTAGCACCAAAGAATTGATGCTTTTGAACTGTGGTGTTGGAGAAGATTCTTGAGAGTCCTTTGGACTGCAAGGAGATCCAACCAGTCCATTCTAAAGGAAATCAGTCCTGAATATTCATTGGAAGGACCGATGCTAAAGCTGAAACTCTAATACTTTGGCCACTTGATGTGAAAAATTAACTCATTGGAAAAGACCCTGATGCTGGGGAAGGTTGAAGGCCGGAGGAGAAGCGGGCAACAGAGGATGAGATGTTAGATGGCATCACTGACTCAATGGACGTGAGTGTGACTAAACTCCGTGAATTGGTGATGGACAGGGAGGCCTGGTGTGCTGCAGTGCATGGGGTCGCAACGAGCCAGACATGACTGAGGGACCAAACTGAACTGAACAGATTTATTCTGCAGACAGATCCCTCTAGTGTATGTTTCACTTCAGTTGTGTGTGTTTTTGAGCTATTTGACTTCTCTCTGTTACTCTTTAATACTTTATGTCTTTCTGTTTAAGTTCCCACTATATTCATCCTTTCTTTGCATTTCATGAGCTTATTTATGATCATTACTTTGAACTCTTTTCAGTTATGTTATTTCCCTTTCATTAAGGGTTTCCCACCCTAGGGTTTTATATTGTTTTCTTGTTTGGAGCATATTTCTCTGGCTCCTCATTTTATTTGACTCTCTCTGTTTGTTTCTATGTATCAGGTGAAACAACATTCTCTCCCAGCCTTGAGGCCGTGGCCTTGTGAATGAGATAAGCCTTATCATTCACACCTTGCCCTAGCTGTTGCTTGTCTCTAAGATTTTTGTGCTTGTGTCTTAGCAGTTTGGTTTATTCTTCAAGTCCCAGTTATTGAAGGTGTGCCAAGACCTGTGAAGGTTCCAGAGAGAGGGATCTTGGCTAGTCCTTGGTTTCAGGCTGATGGGAAGTGAGTTTCCGGAAGCAGGTATAAAGACATGCAAAAATGTTGGATCATAATTATAACCCATCCTGGCCTCCAGGTCCGGCAGTCTAGAGATAGCTCTTCAGTAACAGTTCTTGAATTTAAGGCTTTACACTAGTGATTGGGCTCCTTTATGGGGTTTGAGGTGGGTGGCTACCAGTGAGCTGAAGCAAAATCAAAAGCCAGCACAAAAATGGCATGTCCTGACCCACATTCTCTGAGAGCCCTCCACAGGCTCTAGATGTGTGGAAACCTAAAGCGTGCCCCTCGAGCAGAAATAATTAGGCCTTTTTTTTACAGGAAGCCTAGGGGGTGGTTTAGTCTGTCTGTGCAGTGCTATGGGGGTGGTAGCTTGCAAGAAGTTCTCTCTCCAATTGTTTGGGGATGAGGTCACCAGGACCAGGTGTTTCAGAGGCATCCCCTGTGCAAACTGTGCACCCCAGCTAGCTTCGCTGGAACTGTGGGAGTGATACAGAGACAGCGCACTTGCTTGCTGGCTGAGGAGGGTCAACGGGTAGCACACGGGGGCATATTGCTCACCCAGTGGTTCTGGAGGGGCCACCGGAGTGGGTGTGCCCAGTGGTGCTAGTCAGCGGGAGGGACAGTGAAAACTGGTGCCCAGCAGCGTCAGCTCGTTAGATCGAAAAGGCAAAATCGATGTCTGCCAGCTCCTCCATCCCCAGAGAGAGTCCCAACAGGTTCCTGCCCCTCCAGCATGTGCTTTCATAGTTGCAAATGAGTCTCCTTCACGTACGGTCTGGGCACTTTTCAAGCTGCTGCTTTTGCCCTGGGTTCTGGGGCAAATGAGTGCACATATGAGTCCTTTAAAAGCCAAGATTCTCTATTCCCTAAACATCTGTGGTTCTCCTGGATGCAGGAGGTTTGGGTGGCTCGTTTCAGGATTTCAGGTCCTAATGGTTGCCTGAAGGTTGCCAAAGCCTTTGACTGTGTGGATCACAATAAACTGTGGACAATTCTGAAAGAGATGGGAATACCAGACCACCTGACCTGCCTCTTGAGAAATATGTATGCAGGTCAGGAAGCAACAGATAGAACTGGACATGGAACAACAGACTGGTTCCAAATAGGAAAAGGAGTACGCCAAGGCTGTATATTGTCACCCTGTTTGTTTAACTTATATGCAGAGTACATCATGAGAAATGCTGGACTGGAAGAAACACAAGCTGGAATCAAGATGGCCGGGAGAAACATCAATAACCTCAGATATGCAGATGACACCACCCTTATGGCAGGAAGTGAAGAGGAACTAAAAGCCTCTTGATGAAAGTGAAAGTGGAGAGTGAAAAAGTTGGCTTAAAGCTCAACATTCAGAAAACGAAGATCATGGCATCTGGTCCCATCACTACATGGGAAATAGATGGGGAAACAGTGGAAACAGTGTCAGACTTTATTTCTCTGGGCTCCAAAATCACTGCAGATGGTGACTGCAGCCATGAAATTAAAAGACGCTTACTCCTTGGAAGGAAAGTTATGACCAACCTAGATAGCATATTCAAAAGCAGAGAAATTACTTTGCCAACAAAGGTTCATCTAGTCAAGGCTACGGTTTTTCCTGTGGTCATGTATGGATGTGAGAGGTGGACTGTAAAGAAGGCTGAGCACCGAAGAACTGATGCTTTTGAACTGTGGTGTTAGAGAAAACTCTTGAGAGTCCTTTGGACTGCAAGGAGATCCAAGCAGTCCATTCTGAAGGAGATCAGCCCTGGGATTCCTTTGGAAGGAATGATGCTAAAGCTGAAACTCCAGTACTTTGGCCACCTCATGCGAAGAGTTGACTCACTGGAGAAGACTCTGACGCTGGGAGGGATTGAGGGCAAGAGGAGAAGGGGACAACAGAGGATGAGATGGCTGGATGGCATCACTGACTCGATGGATGTCAGTCTGAGTGACCTCCTGGAGTTGGTGATGGACAGGGAGGCCTGATGTGCTGCGATTCACGGGGACGCAAAGAGTCAGACACGATTGAGCGACTGATGTGATCTGATCTGAAAGGTTGCCTGAGGTGGACCATAAAAAAAAAATAGAAAAAAGTTCCATATTTGTGAGATCTCTACCAGTCGTGGGTAAATGCACTGGGATGGAGTTTTTGGCTAGAAGGTCTCTGCCTCCCCTGCGTCTGTTAATGTGACTCTGTTATCCTTTGTTGTAGAGGAGATATTCAGCTAGTTTTCAGGTCCTTTTCACAGGGAATATTTACGTATCTGTAGGTTTGTTATGTCTGTGAAGAGGTGAGATCAGGATCATCCCAGGGTGCCGTCTTGCTCTGTCCCCTCTGAGTGATCTTGATCTAAGTCTCTGTGAGTTTATGTGTTTATTCCTATGGGCATATTCTTACATTTGGAATTTCTAGATCATAGGATATACATATGGGCATCTTCAGAATGTCCTGCTAAAAAGTTGTCCAGAGTACTTGATGCTCATTTACACTCAGGTCAGCCATGGATGAGAACTGCAAGTGCCCTTGGTTGTTATTGCTTAGTTGCTAAGTAGTGTCTGATTCTTTGTGACTCCATGGACTGCAGCATGCCAGGATTCCCTGGCCTTCCCTATTTCCCAGAATTTCCTCAATTGCATGTCCATTGAGTCGGTGATGCCATCCAACCATCTCATCCTCTGTCATCCCCTTCTCCTCCCGCCTTCAATCTTTCCCAGCATCAGGGTCTTTTCCAGTGAGTTGGCTCTTTGCAAGATGTACTGTTCTGTGTATTGTCAGCTCTTAACATTACCAGACTTTTTGACTTAGCTTTTTATCTGTTGCCTAGAGATATATAAATTGGTCTTATATATTCTTTAGTATAAAAGGTCAAGAACATTTCCATGTGTTTATTTATATATTCCTTTTTGTAGATAATTTTTCCTTTTTATTGTTTTTTTCAAACTTTTTGTAAATTCTAAGAAATATTCATGTACTCCAAGATCATGAATATATTTGCCTATACTATTTTTTAGAAGCTCTATTGTTTTTCATTTTATATTTTGATCTATAATTTACTTGGAATTGATTATTATGCATGATTTCTTTTATGTTTAATTTCACATGTATTTATATGAATGCATTTATTAAAAAAATTTGATACAACAAATGAATAATAATTAAATGAGATAAATGTAAGAAATTTATGTTAGTATAAACCTAATTCTATGAGGGTAGATAAAATAAATAAATCTCAAATTAAAAATTTCCTCTGCATTTTTCTCATCTATAAGAGGAGAAATATTATTCACCACCTGAACAAAGAAAGGAACATTAACTTATGATGACAAAAGATTCATTATATAATCTTAATGTAGTGTCATGATTTATCCAAATCCCAAACCTATGGGGAGACAATTATTTTCTATCAATATTTCTTCAATAAGCTTAAAATATTTTTGGTCACCCTGGAGGAGGAAATGGAGTCCACTCCAGTATTGTTGCCTGGAAATTCCATGGACAGAAGACTTTGGTGGACTCCAGGCCAAGGGTCATGAACAGTCAGACACAAGCCCAGTGACCGAACACACACTGAGCATACACGCATGCGTGAGCACAGTGCCCTGAACATGCCTTTTCCTTTTTCTTCTATTTTTTAAGCTATCATTTGTATTTTTCACAATAAAAATAGCTTAGGGCATTGTCAGTTCTTAACAAGTCCCCCAAAATACAGTTTTTAGGTTCAGTAAAATATTTATTCCAGGGAAACCTTAGTTTCAAATTACAAAAAGAAAATTCAATACTTAACCACAGTAAAACAGACGGAACTAACTTTTAAAATATAATCAAACTGCTCTATCACATACAGAGAAGGCTTTTTTAAAAAATAAACTGAATTCTTAGTAAAAGATGTAATACAAAGAGTAGAACTCTTTTCCTTAAAAAAAAGAAAAGAAAAGGAAAAACTTCCAATTAGCAGACTAAAATGTGAAGCTGGAAAAAGAAAGCAAACTAAACATTTAGCCTTCTGGGAAAAGAAATCGCAAACAAATAAGAAAGTTTAGAAAGATGTATTTAGCCTTTGCCTTTTAAATAATGCCTTGGTATTACACTGCATTTAGTTCTCTCTGTAAAACTTATCTAACCCAAGTTAATTACATTTCCAATGATAGTTGTGAGAGCAGTTGCCAAGATTTACTACATAAATGACGTATAAATTTAGTTGCAGAATAATTAAGTCAGAATTTGAGTCCATACATTAAGCAATGGAAGCATAATTACATTCTTATAGATGCTAAAAACTTCACTCGCACTTCTTTAAAAATGGGTTCAAGGCAGATTCAGGCTGTGTTTTATTGAAGACTTCTTTTTCTTCAACTATAGTAAAAAAAACAACTCTAATTTGAGTTGCGCTTTATAGGCTATGCCACATTTTTAAAATATTGGGATCTTTGCACATTACGTGCTAACAGCAATATCAAGGGGTGGCTTTGGATACTGGTGTGGGAGCAAGAAGTTTTGGCCTCTTAGTGAACTCCATCAGTGCCTCCTCCCTTACCTTCTCAAAAAGCCTTTTACCTTAAAAATATGGCCTTGTAATGTTAGGGTGGTTTGAAGACTACTGTCTTGAATTGCTTGCCAGATTTCTGCTATGAAATTCCTCTTTCATAAATGAACATTCAAGACTACCCTCTGGACTTGAGATCTCAGTTATGTCTATGAACTTGCATCCCCTTACTGACCTACAGATCAGCTTGACCCACTGTATTTTTAAAATTGTATATTTGTTACTATCATCATTATTATTATCGTTATTTTCCAGATAGCAAGATCCATTTTACTATTCATCATTTTGATTTTAGAACAAGTAACTAACAAGTAATGAGGTTACATTCTCTTATCTTCCATGTTTCATCTTTCCCATTCCCTAGTCCCACAAGATAGTACACAAAACAGAGGTTTCTCACTCAGAATAGGAAATTTCAGAGCATACATTGACTGCTGTTGGTTGGCAACCAATTGCCCTTCTCCAAAAAAACCAAAATCTTCAGCCATAGCCGTTTAATTAGTACACAACAAGATTGATTAAGCAATGTAGTGTCAAATAACACATTTAATGTGGAGGAAGATGGTATCTAGCACTTAATTGATATCCTGTTATTCTTAAAAGTCATACGATGAATAGGAATGAGACTAGCTAATAATTTACTTTTCTATTCTTCTCACTTGACTACCTAACAGTTAAGTTTTCTATCTACTGCTACTGTGAAGTCTCATTTACCGTATCTCCTAGCAACCAGTTTATACTTAATCATGTACAAAATCAGACTTATAGAAGGGAAAAATAAATGAATCACAAGGTAAGAAGGCAAAAAGACCAAAACTGAATTGATGGGCCTCTCACAGGTAGAGCTAAGTGACTATTTGGGACTAAAATTACTTTAGCTTTGCTAATAAGAGTTGTGCCAATGCTTTTACCCATGCAGAATTGCTGTTATTTTAAAAGTGACTTCAACCCAGTACAGACATCACTTCAGGGCTTGTTAGAAATGCAAATTCTCAGGCCAAACCCCAGACCTACTATAATATGGACTTTGACAAGATCACCAAATGACTCAAATGCCCACTCAATATTTTTTTTAATTGAAAGAACACATTTAATTATTTATTCCTATGAATATATTATTTCAGTTCAGTTCAGTCGCTCAGTCGTGTCTGACTCTTTGCGACCCCATGAAGTGCAGCATGCCAGGCCTCCCTGTCCATCACCAATGCCTGGAGTTCACTCAGACTCACGTCCATCGAGTTGGTGATGCCATCCAGCCATCTCATCCTCTGTCGTCCCCTTCTCCTCCTGCCCCCAGTCCCTCCCAGCATCAGGGTCTTCTCCAATGAGTCAACTCTTCGCATGAGGTGGCCAAAGTACTGGAGTTTCAGTTTTAGCATCATTCCTTCCAAAGAAATCCCAGGGCTGATCTCCTTCAGAATGGACTGCTTGGATCTTCTTGCAGTCCAAGGGACTCTCAAGAGTCTTCTCCAACACCACAGTTCAAAAGCATCAATTCTTCGGCGCTCAACCTTCTTCACAGTCCAGCTCTCACATCCATATATGACCACAGGAAAAACCATAGCCTTGACTAGATGGACCTTTGTTGGTAAAGTAATGTCTCTGCTTTTGAATATGCTATCTAGGTTGGTCATAACTTTCCTTTCAAGGAGTAAGCGTCTTTTAATTTCATGGCTGCAGTCACCATCTGAAGTGATTTTGGAGCCCAAAAAGATAAAGTCTGACACTGTTTCCAGTGTTTCCCCATCTATTTGCCATGAAGTGATGGGACCGGATGTCATGATCTTCATTTTCTGAAAGTTGAGCTTTAAGCCAACTTTTTCATTCTCCACTTTCTCCACTTTCACTTTCATCAAGAGGCTTTTTAGTTCCTCTTCACTTTCTGCCATAAGGGTGGTGTCATCTGCATATCTGAGGTTATTGATATTTCTCCCGGCCATCTTGATTCCAGCTTGTGTTTCTTCCAGTCCAGCATTTCTCATGATGTACTCTGCATAGAAGTTAAATAAACAGGGTGACAATATACAGCCTTGATGAACTCCTTTTCCTATTTGGAACCAGTCTGTTGTTCCATGACCAGTTCTAACTGTTGCTTCCTGACCTGCATACAGGTTTCTTAAGAGGCAGGTCAGGTGGTCTGGTATTCCCATCTCTTTCAGAATTTTCCACAGTCTATTGTGATCCACACAGTCAAAGGCTTTGGCATAGTCAATAAAGCAGAAATAGATGTTTTTCTGGAACTCTCTTGCTTTTTCCATGATCCAGCAGATGTTGGCAATTTGATCTCTGGTTCCTCTGCCTTTTCTAAAACCAGCTTGAACATCAGGAAGTTCATGGTTCACATATTGCTGAAGCCTGGCTTGGAGAATTTTGAGCATTACTTTACTAGCATGGCATAGAGGTATGTATATATCTTTTAATTCCTTTGACTATTACTGAATCACAGACTGGTATAGTATGCTGTACAATGCTATGTTATGTTACATTTTGCTGTATTATGGGAGAAAGCTTATCCTTAAGATCAAGAGAATTCTAGCGGCTATTAGTTTTCAAACTAGTATAAATATGATCACCACACTATAATGTTGGCACACTGCTCTGGAGTGCTGAAAATTGGTATCTCTTCCTTTCTTCCTGGAGAAATTTAACTCAAATATAAACATGGATATCTGGCTTCTTTAACTTTGTTTTTCCCTCAGGATCCTACTTTCAGTTCAGTTCAGTTCAGTCACTCAGTCATCTCCAACTGTTTGCAACCCCACAGACTGCAGCACACCAGGCTTCACTGTCCATCACCAACTCCTGGAGCTTGCTCAAACTCATGTCCATCGAGTTGGTGACGCCATCCAACCATCTCATCCTCTATCATCCCTTTCTCCTCCTGCCCTTAATCTTTCCCAGCATCAGGATCTTTTCAAATGAGTCAGTTCTTTGCATCAGGTGGCCAAAGTATTGGAGTTTCAGCTTCAGTATCAGTTCTTCCAATGAATATTCAGTACTGATCTCCTTTAGGATGGACTGGTTGGATCTCCTTGCAATCCGAGGGACTCTCAAGAGTCTTCTCCAACACTACAGTTCAAAAGCATCCATTCTTCAGCCCTCAGCTTTCTTTATAGTCCAACTCTCACATCCTACTGTAGGACCTGCCATTTTGAGAAGCACTCAAGTCTCTTGCCATTCTAAATGCCTTACTAATGGATCTTCCACCACAACCTACTGAGGCAAAAAGACAAATGCTTGGTAGTCATTTCCCCATCAGCACACAACCCACTTTGTTCTTAAGCATCAAATCCCCAAGTTCAATATTGTTCCTCCACAATTTAGTCATCACAATATAATTATTCTTTGTTTTGACATTCTCTTTGTATAAGTGGAATAGCAGACATTGAAGAGATGACTAACTCTGGAACTAAAAATCAATGCGTGTTCCTTCTCCTTCTATTTTAAAATCTCTAAAAAGTCACTATATGATTCATTTCAGTTTAATTCAATACACATTTAGAGGCATCTGCTCTGGGCTCGACCTTGTTCTAGGGGATGGATATCCCACCCTCCAGAATTCACCATCTACTGTAGTAAGCAAACTCATCAACAAAGCATCAGGATTTACTGTGATTAATTTGTCTGAGAAGGAGGAGTTAAGGCTTCAGGGAAGAAATGCTATCAGAGCTAGAATTCTAGGAAAGTGTTCCTGTTTGGATCAGACTGAGAGGGCCTTTCAAAGAGAAAGCACAGAGACATAAGACAACTGGAGATGTTTTAGAAACTTCAAGTGTTATCAGGGTGGGTGAAAATTTTAGCTAGAGAGATAGGCAAGGCTGATCCATGAGGATCGTGCTAACTAAAGGTGCCGTCGCTTCAGTTGTGTCTAGCTCTTTGCGACCCCATGGACTGTAACCCACCAGGCTCCTCTGTCCATGGGATTCTCCTGGCAAGAATACTGGAGTGGGTTGCCATGCCTTTCTTCAGGGGACCTTCTGAACTCAATAATAGATTTCTTTTAGTTATGCCTCTAAAATTTAACTTTTTTTTCCAATGTAGAGAAAACTATAGTACAGAATTAAACTCCAGAAATGGTTTTAAAAATGGTTCAGACTCTGGGACTCTGGGAGAGGAAGAGGGTGGGATGATTTGGGAGAATGGCATTGAAATATGTATAATATCATATATGAAACGAGTCACCAGTCCAGGTTCGATGCCTGATACCGGATGCCTGGGGCTGGTGCACTGGGATGACCCAGAGGGTTGGTATGGGGAGGGAGGAGGGAGGAGGTTTCAGGATGGGGAACACATGTATACCTGTGGCAGATTCATTTTGATATATGGCAAAACCAATACAATATTGTAAAGTTAAATAAAATAAAATTAAATTTTAAAAAATGGTTCAGAAATTTTTCTATTCTTTATTCCCAGAAACATCCATGAAATCTTGTAATCTTTGCAATCTTGAAACAATAGCTTCTGACTTTTTAACCACTTAATAGTATGTTTAATGTTAAAATGCCCTATGTAGACATTTCTAACACTTAAATATTTTTGTATACCAAAAATATTGAATTCATTCAGTCAGTTCAGTTCAGTTGCTCAGTTGTGTCTGCTTTACAACCCCTTGGATGGCAGCATGCCAGGCCTCCCTGTCCATCACCAGCTCCCGGAGTTTACTCAAACTCATGTCCATTGAGTCGGTGGTGCCATCCAACCATTTCATTCTCTGTCATCCCCTTCTCCTCCTGCCTTCAATCTTTCCCAGCATCAGGGTCTTTTCTAATGAGCCAGCTCTTCCCATCAGGTGGTCAAAGTATTGGAGTTTCAGCTTCAGCATCAGTCCTTCCAATGAATATTCAGGACTGATTTCCTTTAGGATAGACTAGTTGGATCTCCTTGCAGTCCAAGGGACTTAAAGAGTCTTCTCCAACACCATGGTTCAAAAGCATCAATGCTTCGGTGCTCAGCTATCTTTATAGTTCAACTCTCACATCCATACATGACCACTGGAAAAACCAAAGCTTTGAGTAGACGGACAACTGTTGGCAATGCAATGTCTCTGCTTTTGAAAATGCTGTCTAGGTTCATCATAAATTTTCTTCCAAGAAGCAAACATCTTTTAATTTCATGGCATTCATTGAATTCATTAGACATAGCCTTTATAACCAAATGATGGATATTTGCATTGTTTGCATGTGAATTTTGGAAATATTGATTGCCTTTGAAGACCTCAGGTCAGAAACCACTGATACCATCTAGTGCAATCACCATTCAGGCTTAGAATGCCCCCTTCAGCAATCTGAGCTGCTTAAGAGCTTCCCTTCTACCTCTCCCAGCTCCCTCACCTATCTCTACTGATGTCTGAGTCAGTAGTTAAAGAGTTATTGAACTTAAACATGTCTAAGGAAAGGGGTTAAAGAAGACAGTCATCTAACATTAATAAAATGGACAGAAGTCCCGAAAGCAGAAAGGTACAAATATCGTCATACCGATAGCATTTTTCTTCAGTCTTTTTAAATCTGTGCGGGTCAGTTTCCTGCACAATCTTCTTTCAGGAAAGGTGTCTTAGGAGAAAGAATCTATTTAGAATCCATTTCTATATCTTCAGCATTTATCCCAGTGCTTGACATGGTAACCACTTAGTACTCTTACAGTAAGTTATTTGAATAATAAATGCACAACCTCACAATTCATATTGCTATTTACCTCTGCTCCTAAGTATTATTTGACAGGTTTACATTTTTCTTTTTTCTTTTTTTTTTATGTTTGTGTCAATTTCTTGGTTCTTGGTGAGAATACAGGAGGAAGAGATGTTTTTATCAGAATGTGTGATTAATAATAATTCCTGGAGGAGACATTTTTAACCAATGTGTAACCAGTAAATTGACTAAATCCCTTGAGTTCTTAAGTCCTAAAAGAAGATGGAGGCTGAGACAAGAGTAAAACAGTCTTGAGTCTGGAAGAAAGATAAAACAAAGCAATGCCATGCTTGTAGGGAGTGAGTCTGAGACATAAACAAGGGTCCCCCTGGGTATCAGCCAGTGCAGTGCTAAGAGGAGAAACTGGCCCTCCTATGGCTAAAATCATAGAGCCCAGCTAAACCATCTTCAGAGGTCCTGCTTGGAGTTTAAGGGGAATTTTAGGGCAATTTCAGGACAACTAAAGAGAGACATTCTTACACAGCAGAAATTAATTTTTTTGAATTGTTAAGCCCAGGAGACAGCACTACCCAAGAATATAAATAAGCTCAAGGTTTAAGATAAAGTACAGTTGCTGTTGCTGCTGCTGCTGCTGCTGCTAAGTCACTTCAGTCGTGTCCGACTCTGTGCGACCCCATAGACAGAAGCCCACCAGGCTCCCCCGTCCCTGGGATTCTCCAGGCAAGAGTACTGGAGTGGGGTGTCATTGCCTTCTCCAAAAGTACAGCTAATAGTACTCAAATATTTGCATCAGGACTCACAATCAAAATGCTTTCATGTTCTTTATCTTACTTGGATTCTAAGACTCACAGACTATCTAGAAGATGGATATTCTTATCTTCACTCCTGCAGATGAGGAAACTTAATCTAAAAAAGGTATAGAGCTTACCCAAGGTCACGTATGTTTTAACAGGCAGAGTCAGATGAAAATTTGGGTTGTTACCATTAATCAATTGTGTTGAAAGAAATGTTGAAAGAAATGGCTGAGGAGGAGGCCATGAAGAGCCTATAGAAATGTGAAAGGAAAAGACACATTCTCTTCCTACTTTTCATGGTCAGTTTAGGGGAAGATGACCATTCTCAAGCTTCGAGCTGGCTCCACGCAGACAGCTAGTGTCCTGGGAGATATTCAGAGGTATTTCATTGATAAAAGAATTCCATATCAAAATGATGTTAATTTAAATAAATTTAAATGATGTATTTATTAACTTTAAATCTTTAAAATGAAAAATACATTGTGTGTCTCCAGGAGGCTACTATGTCATGCTCAGCATTTCCTAAACAAATGTTTTCATAAATGGTTAGGCTGCTCCAGAATTTCCCTTTGTAATGAACTTTACTGGAAATGGTCTTTTACTCTCCAGCCCACAGCTACCTGTATCAGACACTATACCATGCACCTTCAGCCAAATCCCAGATTTCCCAAGGTGAGGAAATATACCCTCATCTAGTTTTATTCCCCACACATGTAGTTCATGAAGAAACTAAAGTATTTAATATGTACTGTATAACCACTACCTCCTGTGCCTGTGAACAAGGTTCCCCCTCAGACAGGAATTCCAAAGTGAATGAACAGATGAATGTCACTGTGGTTAGATAAAATCCAGAATTAAGTCCTTGACCATTTGCAATCAACTTTAAAATGCCAATATAATTTTTCTTTCTCTTTGTTTAAAAAGACAGACAAGTGGTCAATGATGAGAAAGTTTTCCCAATAATTTTTGGCAATTTTCAGTCTTAGGATTTAGTCACTATTATATGGGGTTCAGTTCAGTTCAGTCGCTCAGTCATGTCCGACTCTTTGCGACCCCATGAATCACAGCACCCCAGGCCTCCCTGTCCATCACCAACTCCTGGAGTTCACTCAGACTCACATCCATTGAGTCGGTGATGCCATCCAGCCATCTCATCCTCTGTCGTCCCCTTCTCCTCCTGCCCCCAATCCCTCCCAGCATCAGAGTCTTCTCCAATGAGTCAACTCTTCGCATGAGGTGGCCAAAGTACTGGAGTTTCAGCTTTAGCATCATTCCTTCCAAAGAAATTCCAGGATTGATCTCCTTCAGAATGGACTGCTTGGATCTTCTTGCAGTCCAAGGGACTCTCAAGAGTCTTCTCCAACACCACAGTTCAAAAGCATCAATTCTTCGGCGCTCAGCCTTCTTCACAGTCCAACTCTCACATCCATACATGACCACATGAAAGACCATAGCCTTGACTAGGCGAACCTTTGTTGGTAAAGTAATGTCTCTGCTTTTGAATATGCTATCTAGGTTGGTCATAACTTTCCTTCCAAGGAGTAAGCGTCTTTTAATTTCATGGCTGCAGTCACCATCTGCAGTGATTTTGGAGCCCAGAAAAACAAAGTCTGACACTGTTTCCACTGTTTCCCCATCTACTTCCCATGCAGTGATGGGACCAGATGCCATGATCTTCGTTTTCTGAATGTTGAGCTTTAAGCCAACCCTTTCACTCTCCACTTTCACTTTCATCAAGAGGCTTTTTAGCCCCTCCTCACTTTCTGCCATAAGAGTGGTGTCATCTGCATATCTGAGGTTATTGATATTTCTCCCGGCAATCTTGATTCCAACTTCTGTTTCTTCCAGTCCAGCATTTCTCATGATGTACTCTGCATATAAGTTAAATAAACATGGTGACAATATGCAGCCTTGACGTACTCCTTTTCCTATTTGGAACCAGTCTGTTGTTCCATGACCAGTTCTAACTGTTGCCTCCTGACCTGCATACAGATTTCTTAAGAGGCAGATCAGGTGGTCTGGTATTCCCATCTCTTTCAGAATTTTCCATAGTTTATTGTGATCCACACAGTCAAAGGCTTTGGCATAGTCAATGAAGCAGAAATAGATGTTTTTCTGGAACTCTCTTGCTTTTTCCATGATCCAGCGGATGTTGGCAATTTGATCTCTGGTTCCTCTGCCTTTTCTAAAACCAGCTTGAACATCAGGAAGTTCACGGTTCACATATTGCTGAAGCCTGGCTTGGAGAATTTTGAGCATTACTTTACTAGCGTGTGAGATGAGTGCAATTGTGCGGTAGTTTGAGCACTCCTTGGCATTGCCTTTCTTTGGGATTGGGATGAAAACTGACCTTTTCCAATCTTGTGGCCACTGCTGAGTTTTCCAAATTTGCTGGCATATTGAGTGTAGCACTTTCACAGCATCATCATTCAGGACTTGGAATAGCTCCACTGGAATTCCATCACCTCCACTAGCTTTGTTCGTAGTGATGCTTTCTAAGGCCCATTTGACTTCACATTCCAAGATGTCTGGCTCTAGGTCAGTGATCACATCATCATGATTATCTAGGTCTTGAAGCTCTTTTTTGTACAGTTCTTCTGTGTATTCTTGCCACCTCTTCTTAATATCTTCTGCTTCTGTTAGGTCCACACCATCTCTGTCCTTTATCGTGCCCATCTTTGCATGAAATGTTCCTTTGGTATCTCTGATTTTCTTGAAGAGATCCCTAGTCTTTCCCATTCTGTTGTTTTCCTCTATTTCTTTGCATTGATCACTGAAGAAGGCTTTCTTATCTCTTCTTGCTATTCTTTGGAACTCTGCATTCAGATGTTTATATCTTTCCTTTTCTCCTTTGCTTTTTGCTTCTCTTCTTTTCACAGCTATTTGTAAGGCCTCCCCAGACAGCCATTTTGCTTTTTTGCATTTCTTTTCCATGGGGATGGTCTTGATCCCTGTCTCCTGTACAATGTCACAAACCTCATTCCATAGTTCATCAGGCACTCTATCTATCAGATCTAGGCCCTTAAATCTATTTCTCACTTCCACTGTATAATCATAAGGGATTTGATTTAGGTCATACCTGAATGGTCTAGTAGTTTTCTCTACTTTCTTCAATTTCAGTCTGAATTTGGCAATAAGGAGTTCATGGTCCGAGCCACAGTCAGCTCCTGGTCTTGTTTTTGCTGATTGTATAGAGCTTCTCCATCTTTGGCTGCAAAGAATATAATCGATCTGATTTCGGTGTTGACCATCTGGTGATGTCCATGTATAGAGTCTTCTCTTGTGTTGTTGGAAGAGGGTATTTGCTATGACCAGTGCATTTTCTTGGCAAAACTCTATTAGTCTTTGCCCTGCTTCATTCTGTATTCCAAGGCCAAATTTCCTGTTACTCTAGGTGTTTCTTGAGTTCCTACTTTTGCATTCAGTCCCCTATAATGAAAAGGACATCTTTTTTGGGTGTTAGTTCTAAAAGGTCTTGTAGGTCTTCATAGAACCTTTCAACTTCAGCTTCTTCGGCGTTACTGGTTGGGGCATAGATTTGGATTACTGTGACATTGAATGGTTTGCCTTGGAAACGAACAGAAATCATTCTGTCATTTTTGAGATTGCATCCAAGTACTGCATTTCGGACTCTTTTGTTGACCATGATGGCCACTCCATTTCTTCTGAGGGATTCCTGCCCACAGTAGTAGATATAATGGTCATCCGAGTTAAATTCACCCATTCCAGTCCATTTTAGTTCGCTAATTCCTAGAATGTCAACATTCACTCTTGCCATCTCTTGTTTGACCACTTCTAATTTGCCTTGATTCATGGACCTGACATTCCAGGTTCCTATGCAATATTGCTCTTTACAAGACTATGCATAAAAGCAGCAGTTCGAGGTCCCATGCTAGTGATGACCTGTAATTTGCTGTCGTATATCAAATGCTCCAGGAATGGACTATGGCATGTTCACTACCTGCACTGGTAGTAATGGTAGTCGTGATGACAACCCTATTATTGGAATAGTCAGCCATTGTTTGAAGATAACCTAATCCCAGTCCCTGTTCTAAGCAATGTACTTGTTCTAACTCATCTAATCTTCCCATCAATCATGATGAACTAGCTGTTCATCCCTTTATGGAGTGAAGGAAACTGGGGATTAGTGGTGAAGGAATTTTCCCAAGGTCTCTCAGCTCATCAATGTTGCCCACAGGCTGATGGCCCCAAAAGGCCAAATACTAGAGCCCCAAAGCACCCATTAGAGAGGCAGGGGACACTGGTTTTGCCTAGATTCAGCATCAGCTTCACCCAGTTTCTGCATCTACCACCCAAAGGTGCCCACACAAGAATGAGATCCGTTAAAATCTAAAAATCGAGTGAATCTGGACTGAAGGGTCAGGGCCAAAAGAATTCAGCTGTAGGGGCCACGCTCCTGTTGAGAACTCCTGATAGGAAAAAACCGCAGATTTCCTCTGGGGCTTCATGTTTTTATGATTCTTACACTTTAAGAAGGTGGACTTTGTTTTCTGAGTCTTATTTTTCCCAAATAAAAACAAATGAAATGTCTATTGTAACAGGTGGCCCTTTGTAGAGAAAGTACCAAAACAGAAGTAGCAACAGCTGTGGAAGAGAGAGTTTCAAGCCACATATTAAAACGAAGCATCATTTGTTTTTATAAAGAGATGTTTATTCTGTGATAATGGATACAATTAATAGCAACATATGCTGCAGGGTGCATACCCACCAGTAATTAACGTAGCTTTAATTTAGATGCTTTTAAGCAAATGTAATAAATTCACACAAAAACAGCCGAGCTCCCAGACTCCTCCCCAGCATAAGCTGGCTGTGTGTGATCAGCAGAGTCTCAGCCTTGTTCTGTTTTCTTGATCCCCATGCAAATTCTTCATCCTGAACCTGATTCTAGTAACAATGATGGGAAAAAGCGCTCTGTGCCCCTAACTGAATAGTGCAGGCATAGCAAACAGATCCAGGGGCGTGAGCGGTAACCATTTAACTTAAGAACAGCTGTGAGCTGACACCATTAATGTTCCTCTACCTTCATTTACACTTGCAGCAATATGGCTGTTTTCAGCAAAATTTAAATTAAGGAAAACGGGATTTAAATATGAAAGTAAAGATCATCGCATGAAAAATGATACTTTCGCTGGTGACAATAGACACCTCCCAGCTGGACAAATTGGGCTTTAAAAGTGTAACTCCATAACTCACAGGCAATGGGACACAGGATAACTAAATCAGGGCTAAGCAGTGACCTGTCTTTCTGTCAGAACCAAGGACTGGAACTTGGCCTAATAGTTGTTTGGTTTTAATGCCAGAAGCAAAGCCTCTCTTCTCTGCTCTTCCGCATTCAAGTTTTACCAATGAATTATACTTGATGGAAACTTGCCTTTCCTTCAACCCCAGGGGCAGGCGTTCCCAGACTGTATTGAGCAGAGCAAGCTTCGGGATAAGACACTCATGATTTAGGGACTTTCCTGATGGCCTACAGTCCACAGGGTGGCAAAGAGTTGGACACAACTTAGCAACTAAGCACAGGTGGCCCAGTGGTTAAGAAGCTGCCTGCCCCTGCAGGAGACGTGGGTTCAATCCCTGGTCTGGGACTAAGATTCCACATGTCTTGAGACAACTAAGCCTGCACAGCCCAACTACTGAGGCCTTGCACTCCAGAGCCCACGCTCTGCAACAAGGGAAACCCACACACCGAAACTAGGGAAACCCACATGCTGCAACGAAGAGCCCACATGCAATGAAGAAATAATAATTTAAAATTAATTATAATAAATAATAATTAAATTAAATATGCCTGCTTTGGCTCATGTTTAAAAAAAAATAAAAAAGCTACTCATGCTTAGTGTTTCTATACGAGATGGCTGGATGGCATCACTGATTCGATGGATGTGAGTCTGGGTGACCTCCGGGAGCTGGTGATGGACAGGGAGGCCTGGCGTGCTGCGGTTCATGGGGTCGCAAAGAGTCGGACACGACTGAGCGACTGATCTGATCTCATCTGATACCTTTGCCTGTGCGCATGTCACCTGAGAGTCCTGCATTGCAGGCAGATTGTTTACCTCTGAGCCATCAGGGACTCTGTATGCATGCAAATTTGCTTGGGATGTGTCACACACTGGACTCCAAGCCAAGAAACCAGGAGTCCTATTTTATTCCGATTCCAGATGGAGGTTTTCTGGCGTGTGTCAGTTCCATTTCTGCCAAAAGCCATGGTTTTGTCATCTGCAAAAGGGATACCATATTCATAGATTGGCAGAATCAATATAGTGAAAATGAGTATACTACCCAAAGCAATTTATAGATTCAATGCAATCCCCATCAAGCTACCAACAGTATTCTTCACAGAGCTAGAACAAATAATTTCTCAATTTGTATGGAAACACAAAAAACCTCGGATAGCCAAAGCTATCTTGAGAAAGAATGGAACTGGAAAAAGCAACCTGCCTGACTTCAGGCTCTACTACAAAGCCACAGTCATCAAGACAGTATGGTACGGGCACAAAGACAGAAATTTAGATCAATGGAACAAAATAGAAAACCCAGAGATAAATCCACGCACATATGGACACCTTATCTTTGACAAAGGAGGCAAGAATATACAATGGATTAAAGACAATCTCTTTAAAAAGTGGTGCTGGGAAAACTGGTCAAACACTTGTAAAAGAATGAAACTAGAGTACTTTCTAACACCATACACAAAAATAAACTCAAAATGGATCAAAGATCTAAATGTAAGACCAGAGAACCAGAAACCAAAAAAAGAGGAAAACATAGGCAAAACACTCTCTGACATACATCACAGCAGGATCCTCTATGACCCACCTCCCAGAATATTGGAAATAAAATCAAAAATAAACAAATGGGACCTAATTAAACTTAAAAGCTTCTGCACAACAAAGGAAACTATAAGCAAGGTGAAAAGACAGCCTTCAGAATGGGAGAAAATAATAGCAAATGAAGCAACAGACAAACAACTAATCTCAAAAATATACAAGCAACTCCTACAGCTCAATTCCAGAAAACTAAATGATCCAATCAAAAAATGGGCCAAAGAACTAAATAGACATTTCTCCAAAGAAGACATACAGATGGCTAACAAATACATGAAAAGATGCTCAACATCACTCATGATCAGAGAAATGCAAATCAAAACCACTATGAGGTGCCATTACATGCCAATCAGAATGGCTGCGATCCAAAAGTCTACAAGCAATAAATGTTGGAGAGGGTGTGGAGAAAAGGGAACCCTCTTACACTGTTGGTGGGAATGCAAACTAGTACAGCCACTATGGAGAACAGTATGGAGATTCCTCAAAAAACTGGGAATAGAACTGCCTTATGATCCAGCAATCCCACTGCTGGGCATACACACTGAGAAAACCAGAATTGAAAGAGACACGTGTACCCCAATGTTCATCGCAGCACTGCTTATAATAGCCAGGACTTGGAAGTAACCTAGATGTCCATCAGCAGATGAATGGATAAGAAAGCTGTGGTACATATACACAATGGAGTATTACTCAGCCATTAAAAAGAATACATTTGAATCAGTTCTAATGAGGTGGATGGAACTGAAGCCTATTATACAGAGTGAAGTAAGCCAGAAAGAAAAACACCAATACAGTATACTAATGCATATATATGGAATTTAGAAAGATGGTAACAATAACCCTGTATACGAGACAGCAGAGGAGACACTGATGTATAGAACAGTCTTTTGGACTCTGGGAGAGGGAGAGGGTGGGATGATTTGGGAGAATGGCATTGAAATATGTATAATATCATGTTTGAAACTAGTCACCAGTCCAGGTTTGATGCCTGATACCGGATGCCTGGGGCTGATGCACTGGGAGGACCCAGAGGGATGGTATGGGGAGGGAGGAGGGAGGAAGGTTCAGGATGGGGAACACATGTTTACGCGTGGCGGATTCATTTTGACATATGGCAAAACCAATACAATACTGTAAAGTTAAGTAAAATAAAATTTAAAAAAATTAAACATAAAAAAAATAAAAGGGATAGTGCACTCTTAAGATCTTAAGGGTCTACTTCCCTCCCTGAAAGTCCTAAGAGTCAATGTCTTGACTTGTCTGGCCCACTCTTAGACTTTTAGATCTAGACTCAAGATGCACTAATGACCTGACATCTAAACAAGGAAACAGAAAATCTGGTCTCCAGTCTCTCGATACTCAAAATATGTCCTGAAGCAGCAGCAGTGACATCGCCTGAGGAGATGTTAGAAATTCAGAACTCCACCGCCGTTTCCACCAACCACCACCATCACCAGCACTACATCGGAATCTGTAAGATCCCCAGGCGATTGCAATGCACGTTAGAATCTGAGCAGCACTGCGTTCATCTCAGCTCTGCTCCCGGCTAATGAGGAATTTTGAAGTTACATAGATCTTTAAAACACCATTCTTAATTTTAGAGACGAGCCCTCATTGCCTGTGTTGCCCATCAGACCTTATTCTAATGAGACGATGTACACAAAACTCTTAGAAAAACTGCAAAGGGCTAGACTGATACAGAATGCTATTTAATTTTTCTAAAGAAAATGAGCTGTAATATTTCATGAGATTATTTCTCAGATTCAGCTATGAGTTCACCAACAGCAAGGAGGTTTCACAACTTTAGAACTGACACTTTCACCTGCTCCAAAATTTGAAAATTACCTTTAAATATGCTCACTCTCCCCCAACTCCTACATCAGTCTGGATCTTCTATGTCCTGACTTCTAAACTCATGCATTAGACTGTCCACTGGACACCTATCATATCTTCCCAAACCTCTTCAGACTCCACACATCTGCAATGGAACCTGTTGTCATCATGCTCCCATCTCTTGCCTCTGAAGATGGCTCACCTTTACCCACTTTCTGTCAAAACCCTGGGGTCATCCTTCACTCCTCTCCACCTGTCCCCCAGCCCCCGAGCATCCCAACCAGGCTGCCTTTTGATCTAACATCGGATCTTCTTTTTACCTTTCTTATTCCCATCCTACTCTGCAAGTTACTGTCTTCTGAGTGCAAGGATGTCTGTAACAGCCTGCTCCACGGGTCTTAGCCCACAAGTTAGAATGATCTTTCTCAAACATAGATCTGACACTATTCGTGAATAAATAGTGTCAGTCCCTTTCACAGCTTCTCATACTGGACAAGACCTAGACTCCTTCACATGGCCCAGAACTCACTTCCCATCACATTTTTTATTTCCTCCTTCATTATGCTTTGTAATAGAGAAAAATGAAATCCCTTGCAGTTCCACAAAACAGACCTGGCTCCCTCTTCTTTCCGCATCCTCTCCTGGATGGTTCCCATTCCTGGCATCTCCTCTCCCAAGTCTTTGCCTGGCCTGATGCTGCACAACCTTCAGAATCCAGCTCAGCCATCCCCTCTTATACGATCCCTTGTCTAACTCTTCCTTCCCTGTCTAATCTAATTTTAACACATGTTCTTTCTAGTTACAGTCCTTGATTATCCAAATCACAATATCAGAAGGAGACAAGGAGAAAAGGTTAAAAGTGTAGCTATAGGGCCAGACTGCCTGCCTCCATAACTTGGTCCTGTCCTTCACCAGCTATATGAGTTCAAGCAAGTTCCACAACCACATGGTGCCTCAGTTTCCCTATGTATAAATTTAGGATAATTACAACAGTGTCCTCTTCAGAGAGAGATGCTGCTACTGCTATTGCTAAATCACTGCAGTTGTGTCCGACTCTGTGCGACCCCATAGACGGCAGCCCACCAGGCTCCCCCGTCCCTGGGATTCTCCAGGCAAGAACACTGGAGTGGGTTGCCATTTCCTTCTCCAATGTGTGAAAGTGAACAGTGAAAGTGAAGTCACTCAGTCATGTCCGACTCTTCGCAACCCCGTGGACTGCAGCCCACCAGGCCCCTCCATCCATGGGATTTTCCAGGCAAGAACACTGGAGTGGGTTGCCATTGCCTTCTCCATCAGAAAGAGATAGTGAGTATTAAATGAAGTCAGACACATAAAATGCTCATATCGATGCTTGGAACATAAGAAGTATTCAGTGTATATTATCCATCTTATTAAACACTTTTCTTGTCTTCCTCATGAGAGCCCATGCTCTTGGAAATCTGGAACTTAAGCAGAGGGAGGAACCAGAGCCAGAACTCTTTTCATTTCTATCCTTGAACCACTGTCTCTGTGACAGTTGGCAAGTTTCTTAACCAAATTCTAAGCCTTGATTTCCTCAACTTCACAAAGATGCAGAAATAACACCAACATCATAGACTCACAAGAATAAATTAAGTAAAGCACTTAAATCCTCGTCTGGAATTTCCTAAGAGCTTAATGAGGAAAAATCAGCTATTAGCATTGCTTTCGTTATTGTTGGTAGCTTTCTTTTTTTCTTGTATTCTTGCTGTCTAATAAAATACCTAATAGATGTTCAGTAAAATCTGCTAAATGAACATGAACAGACGAATTAGCCAATCCATGGGATGAAGTCTAATATAGACTCAACTTTGGAAAGTTCAAGGACTTCCCTGGTGTCTCAGATGGTAAAGCATCTGTCTATAATGCGGGATACCCGGGTTCAATCCCTGGGTTGGGAAGATCCCCTGGAGAAGGAAATGGCAACCCACTCCAGTACTATTGCCTGGAAAATCCCATGGACAGAGGAGCCTGGTAGGCTACAGTCCATGGGGTCGCAAAGAGTTGGACATGACTCAGTGACTTCACTTTCCTTTCCTTTGGAAGATTCACCTTCCTGTCTTCTCTACTCCCATTTGTAATGGACAGTAGTCAATTGCTGAGTCTGAAACTATTTCACTGCTTCAATCCACAGTGAGGCTGTTAGCACTCTTCCATGAGGAATCAGACTTGAAGATAAAATAACTAATACCTGGATCCCTGGACGTGGTTGGCTCCTAGGGGGCCAAAACCAATATGTAATCACTAATCTCCATAAAGACTCCATGTCTTATACTTTTCCTTTTTGAAAAGTATCAGCAAAGTAAATTACCACAGCCACAAAGCTTTACAGTCTTACTTGTGAAAATAAACTCAAGGAGGCCTGGAAAATCTGCTTGGAAATCTAGGAGAATGAACTTCTCTACAGGAAGATGGTAGCTCTTATCCACCTGGTAAGACAACCAATTCTCTTATCAAGTCCAAGTTCAAACTGAATGACAGGCCAAAAAAGAAGGGACAAGGAACAGAGACTTTATTCACAAAGTCAGCAGCCCAGGAGGATGCTACAGTACTGCTCCAAAGAACCATCTTGTCTGAATTTGGAAGCTAGTTTCTTTTATGGAACAAAGAGGGGGAAGATAAGGAGGTAAAGTAAAAAGGTGGTAAGTCATTGCAAAAATTTCCTCCTTTTGGCCAGACTCCAGAGACGATGTGTTAATTTATTCTTTTATAGGCAGGCCTGGTCAGAAGGTTTCCTGTGAGCTAAACAAAATTTGTTGCTGTTTAGTTGCTCAGTCATGTCCAACTCTTTGCAATCCCATGTGCTATAGCCCGCCAGGTCTCTCTATCCATGGGGTTTTCCAGGGAAGAATACTGGTATGCTCAGTCACTCAGCCATGTTCACCTCTTTGTGATCCTATGGACTGTAGCCCACCAGGCTCCACTACCCATGGGATTTCCCAGGCAAGAATACTGGAGTGGGTAGCCATTTCCTTCTCCAGTGGATCTTCCTGGACCAGGTATTGAACCTGTGTCTCCTGCATTGGTAGGAGATTTTTTACCACTGAGCCACCTAAACAAAAGTTAATGCTCTGATATTGGAGGGAGATGGGCCATTATGCATGCTCAGACCTATAGGCAACATCCCTTTGCTCATAAGAAAGCAACTGAATACATAGATTCAAGTAAATGAAACAGATGTAATTCTTCCCTATTACAATTCCACATCCTCCAAAGGCAAACTCTGGGAATTTGTCATAACACTGCTCTGTGTGTATGTGCTGTGTGTGTGTGTGTGTGTGTGTGTGTGTTGTAAGGATAGAGAAGGAAAAGAGTCAATGGCCAACTCATCCCCAGTGGAATGTGTATTTTTATCTTTACAGTTTTTACTACTTGATTTGCATCACACCCTTTCTTTGCCTTCACTAACGGCACACAATTTACATATGATTGCTGTTGTCATTCTTGCTGCGATTATTAATGGATATGTCTTCCTCTCCAGACTGTCAGTTCGGAGAGGCCAGGAGCTGCCAGCTGCCTTTCCCTGAGTGTGCCACAGTGGCTAGCACAGCCTCACAGCGGGTGAAGGAGTGAATAAATGAACGGATTCGCGTGTCTGCTGCCTGTATCCGCCTATGACACGCAGAGCAGCTCTCCAGTACAGGCGTTGCTGCCATGGCAACCAGGACACAGGAAGCACCTGGGCCTGGGAGGGGCCACACAAGACTCCGTGGAGGAGGGCACATAAGAAACAGGACCTCGGGGGTCCAGGAATCCCACAGATTTCAAGGGATTGAAACTGGGTTTGATGGCAGTTGGGGGGTGGGAGGTAAAGTAGGTTCAGCAGATCAGGTCAGCGCCCCTCACCTTGTCATTACAGAACATGCTGCCCAACTTCCGCTTGCCTGAGCACTTGCGCACTTTTGCCTGAGGACTCTCTCCAGTTAGCAGCTCTGCCTGTATACCCAAGACAGGAGTATGGGAAATTGACTCCCAGCCTTCACTCAGTGGATGATGAGAGTTGGTGTAGAAATCTCTCAGCTCCCTTGACCCCTGTTGGGACAAGGTTGGGCTGTATGTTCCCTACCAGTCCTCAGGGTCCCTTGCAGGGTTAAGCATCAGAGTATTGCTCTGCCCTGAGCCTAAGGAGGAGCCTGTGTCTCCTCTGGGCCAATGATCGTGCACACTGCTGCTGGGGTAAAAAAGTAGTTAAGACACCCGCACTGTTGCCGAAGAATCCCCAGTCAATCAGAGTGACAGACACACCAATAGGGTGTTGTAAATGTGACACGGGGTAGCAAGGGCAATGATAAGGTCGCATCAGAAGAAGACTTAAATTCCCAGCAGGTCACAGGAAGAAGAGGAGGTTAAAACCCAAAGATCTCCAGACTTACGGTGGGCACTTTCCAACTGGCATCCTTATTCCCAAATGCACAAATTGCCTGGTACTGGTTCCTTCTGATAATGACACTGCAATACAGGAAGAATGCTTGATGAGAATTGGAAACATTGCTACTCTTATAACTTCACACAGCTCCCCGGGGCAGGAGAGGTTCTTTTCAGGAGAAAACAAGAATGCAAGTTTTATGTTATACACTGTAAAATATCTGCCTTAGCACTCTTGTCTACCTCATTGAGACAGCTGGAAATTTGCTTTCTCAGAATCAGGACATTCGACTCGTCTTAAAACTGCAATTCTGTGATCAGAAATCTTTGGGGTATATAAAAGGTTTTGTGGTTCAAAAATTCAATGACAAAATCTAATTTGACATTGAGTAAATCAAATTTCTATTGAGGCATTTTGAAAGAAAGAAATATTGTTGTAACCTACAGCTGCACACAGCATAAGCTCTACATAAATACAACCCAAAGGGATGTTTTCTCATGATTCAAACATCATGAAGTGCTTCTAAAGTTATCTCAAAACACGGCAGTTGTTTCTAGATTTTATTAAGTTTCTGGGCTCCAGTTTTTGTTCTCCCTTTATAGTGTTTGTCACAAAATTTGAAAGGAGCCGAAGGACATAAACTGAAATGGAGCGTGGGAACTGTGTTAGCTGTCTAAGGCTGCCACTGCAAATTATAGTAAGTCCCCTGCATATGAACGTTCAATTTGCGAACTTTCAAAGATGTGAAAGCGTGTTCATATGTCCAATCACGTGAGTTCACATGTTTCGTGCACATCGCCACATGCCCACATCCTCCACAAAGGGGTTGTGCTTTTGTGTATTTTACTACAGTAGTACAATCTCTTTATTTCAAGCCCAGGATGTCTGGAAGTAAGCATAAAAGCTTTCTTTCTGCATGTTTGCTATTTTTAATGCATTATTTGTGTGAAAAGTGTTGTAAACTGATTATAGTACAGTACTGTACACCCAACTGTGTTAGTTGGGTACTTAGGCTAACTTTGTCGGACTTACGAATAGGTTAAACTTAACACATTCTCTCTCAGAACAGAACTCGTTCATACATAGAGAACATACTGCTCCGTAAACTGAGTGGCCTAAACAACAGAAATGTATTCTCACAATTCTGGAGGCTACCAGTTCAAGACTCATGTCTGCAAAATAGGTTACTTCTGAGGCTACGAAGGGGAACCCGTCCCATTCCTCTCTGTTAGCTTACAGAGGCTTACGAGCAATCTTTGACATTCCTTGGCTTGCAGAAACATCACCCTGATCTCTGTCTTCATGTATAATAGGGTTCTCCCCCTTTGCATGTCTGTTTCCAAATTTCCCTTTTTTAATAAGGAAATCAGTCATATGGATTGGAGCCTATTCTAAGGAGCCTTATTTTAACTTGATTACCTCTGCAAAGACCCTAAGTCCTGGAAAGATTACACTCTAAGGAATTGGGAGTTAGGACCTCAACATGTGAAGTTTGGGGAGATATGACTCAACACATAACAGGAGCAAACATTTAAGAGTGTCCTCAGGAAGACCTGGTTCTAGATACATTGTTGTTCAGTCACTCAGTCATGTCTGACTCTTTGGGACTCAGTGGACTGCAGCACACCAGGCTTCCCTGTCCTTCAGTTTTCTGGAGTTTGCTCAAGCTCATGTCTATTGAGTCGGTGATGCCATCCAACCGCCTCATCGTCTTTCACCCTCTTCTCCTCCTGCCTTCCATCTTTCCCAGCATCAGGGTCTCTTCCAATGAGTTGGCTCTTCACATCAGGTAGCCAAAGTGTTGGAGCGTCAACTTTAATGTCAGTCCTTCCCGTGAATGTTCAGGGTTGATGTCCTTCAGGACTGGCTGGTTGGCAACAGTCTTTGAAATGCATTTCATTGTCACCACTTTGTGGTTTGATTCTTCCTTTTCTTTAACAAATATTTTTTTGAGTATCTGCTTGTGCCAAGAACTCTATGATCTCTACAATTTGCAATAGATTTTCATTTTTCTGGTCCACATTCTTAATATACACTCTTATTAGTTAAAATTAAAAAGGAAAAGGTCAAATGCAAATTTGGAGGCACATAAAACTTTTCTCAAGATTAACATCATCAAATATAGAAATTCCAGTATCAAGTCAAATATTTATACAGCACCTTAAAGGCCTCTCATACTATAAAACACAGTGATAATAGAGTAGATGTAATCATTTTTAACCTCTCTCTGACTATTTTTATTTATTAGAAACAAACCCTATCTATACTCAAAACGTGTTCATTGGAAAAGAATGCTTGCAAAAAGCCACTCATAATTTTATCTAGAGATAAAACATGAAAGTTAACTATACCATGCTTGAGTTTCTTAGCGTAAAATTTAATAAACCCAATATCAGTTGGTCAAAAACACCTAGGTAGTTCTGATGCTGCAATATACAGCTCTACTTCAAGAAACATTTTAGCATGTATTAGTTCCCAACATGAAAGAAAGTGAATGTCATTTCAAAACTGAGTAATTGACAAATCATTTGTCCACAAACATAATATCTGCTAACATAAACTGAATACATTATTTCTTGCATAGCAAAATGCATTCACGTTTTTATAATTTAATTAAAAAATAATAAACTATTATAAAGAATTTTCTTTAAATGAATTGAATAATGCAACATTAACATAGAGATGAAATAAGTATTTTTAGTTAAAATTACTTCATTATAAACCATCCAAAATCAACCCCCTCAGTCAAGGGGGGGGTTGCTGATAGGGACAGCACCCTAATAGGATGCAGCTCCCAACGGGGGTAGAGATTCAAGGGTTTTTAAAATGTTAGTGGGTCCAAAATAGTCTGGGAAACATAAAGGAATGAAACACCTTTTTCTAAACCCTAATTGGATGTCAGTCTTCTCTAAAAGTCTTCACAAACATCACATCCCCTGCAGGTTACAAGCAACCTCCTTGACAAGATGAAAGAGTTTGGTGTTCATGGTCTCACCCAGGTTGCTCCATTTCTGACTCCTCTCCCATCACACACACACACACACACACACACACACACACACACACACACACACACACACACTACCCCACTTCCACCTCCATTAACTTCAACCTAATTCTCCTCTTTGGATTGAACACACTGATGTTTTTCACCCTCTGTATTTCATGGCAAGGTATTCCTTCTCTCTGAAGATGCTCATATACTTCATCTGCCTTTGAAATCCCCGCACCTCCCCTCAAGCTTGACCTTCTCCACTAAGCTCCTGTTTATCCTGCTCTTCACTCTATCACCAGTAAATGAACCTTTTCCTCCTCCTCCTCCTCCAATCAACCTGTGTGCCAGCCCTGTGAAGAATTCTCTGGGTGTACATATGTCAATATATACACTATTAATCCTATGTATAAAATAGATAACTAGTGCTGCTGCTGCTAAGCCGCTTCAGTTGTGTCCGACTCTGTGCGACCCCATAGATGGCAGCCCACCAGGCTCCCCCGTCCCTGGCATTCTCCAGGCAAGAACACTGGAGTAGGTTGCCATTTCCTTCTCCAATGCATGAAAGTGAAAAGTGAAAGTGAAATCGCTCAAGTGTCTGACTCTAGCGACCCCGTGGACTGCAGCCTACTAGGCTCCTCCATCCATGGGATTTTCTAGGCAAAAGTACTGGAGTGGGGTGCCATTGCCTTCTCCGAGATAACTAGTGAGAACCTACCAAATAGCTCAAGAAAGTCTAATCAATCTCTTCTGTCTCTTCAATCAATGCTCTTCTGTCTTTACCTAAATGGGAAGGAAATCCAAAAGGAGGGGATATATGTATACATACAGCTGATCTGCTTTGCTGAACAGCAGCAACTAATACAATATTGTAAAGCAACTATACTCCAGTAAAAACTAATTTTAAAAAAGAATTGTATGGATGCAATTGCCCTCTACCAAGAGTATGTCAATGCTTATCTCTCCCCATGGTCTTAAACCCCTTGAGAGCAGGAACTAAAGCCATTCGTGAGTGGATGCTTGTGTGGTTGACTGAATGAATGGACACATAAACAACCAAGGCAGTGTTCTTCAGCTCCTTCATCTGGATGGAAGGAGTATCTTCCTGCCAAACCACAGTGAGCTGTGCTGAGTATACAGGTGGAGGATATTCACAGGAATGGCCACATTAATACACAGTTAATACACAGAGACACAGTCTCTGTCAGGCAATGATTGCTTGACATGCCTGACTACTGATGTCCAACCAGAATGCTTTTGTAAGAAAAATTCCATTTGCCCCAGATGGTATTCCAATTGGGAAATACTTTGAAATTCTCACAGTGTGACTGCTTCCCATGTAAACATCCATAAATGTTTTAGTCAACAACTTCTATGGACTCTGGATGGTGGTAATACAGTGTTCATAGAGATTGTAGTCCAAAAAAGTAAAAAGAACCTGCCCTTACCCACAAGTTTGTTTCTCTGAGTTCTTTTCTCAAAGTACTTTTTTTTTTCTTTCTTTGCTCTTTTTCTCATTAAAAAAAAAAATTGCTAATTTTAATTAGAGGATACTTGCTTTACAGTACTGTGATAGCCTCTGCCATGCATCAGCATGAATCGGCCATAGGCATGCATGTAACCCCTCCCTCCAGAACCCCCTCCCACCTCCCTCCCTGCCCCATCCAGCCCCCCAGGGTGTCACAGAGTGCAGGGTTTGTGTTGCCTGCATCATACATCAGCCCCCCACTGGTGATCTACTCTACATATGGTAATGTACATGTTTCAACGCTACTCTCTCAAATCATCCCACCCTCTCCTTCTCCCACTGACTCCAAAAGTCTGTTCTTTATGTCTGTGTCTCATTTGCTGCCCTGTACATAGAATTGCAGGTACTGTCTTTCTAGACTCCATATATATGTGTTAATACATGATACTTGTCTTTCTCTTTCTGACTTACTTCACTCTGTATAGTTCATGCACCTGTTAAAACTGACTCAAACTGTCTTCCTTTTTATAGCTGAGTAATATTCTATTGTGTATACATACCACAGTATTCTAATCAGAGCTTAATTATCAATAATGAGTTGTATGGTGATTTGTAGCATATAATGAACATCTGATATTGTGTGCTAAATCTCAAATGTTTCCATTTTTATGGGCCAAACACAGGATTATGCAGTACTCTTTATTCTGATTCACATTTGAGTTTCTTCGGAGAGTGATACCAACAAAATTCCAAATTAAAAAATAAAACAGGACATTTAAACAGCTGAAAGAGTAAAATATGCTTTTTAAAATTTCTTTTCATTGATTTTTTTATCTGTTTGTGCCATGAAAATGTTAGTCATATGGAATAAACTATATATTTTAAAAATTTCTTAAATGGGCTATCTCACAGATTAGATATGTACTGATGTCTCTGGTAGCATTTTATATAGATATTTAATATAAAGGGCTGAGTCCCAAGGCCAATGACTTTCTCCTTTGTTTCTAATGAGCAAGATGTGCCTAATATTTCATTTCACTAAAACCCAGAGTTTTATAAAATCTGATTAAATGATTCAGCTACAGTGAAATAAAGGGTCAGATCAAAATCTTTAGAATCAGCCTCCAGGTATATAACAAGAGACTTGGCAGATTGTTTCAGCACAATATGAAGCCATTCAACTTCTCAGCCTGTGTGTTCAATCTGTATTTGACATTACAGACCACATGTCTAATTATTAGCAATGGTTTAAAACCCTAGGATTTTGTTTCACCAGTGAAAGTGGTGATTCTTAACTAATATCAACCCCAGTCTATCAGAATGAAAGGATCTATATATCAAACACGTGGATAGTAGAGACAGACTGCTGGGGGAGGGAAGCAAAAATTGCCACATAAACCCATAATTGAATTGGATCTAGAGAGAAGCTTCACATTTTCTCTTTTCATCTAAGTGTTTACTGTCCAGATCAGATCAAATCAGTCGCTCAGTCATGTCCGACTCTTTGCGACCCCATGAATTGCAGCACGTCAGGCCTCCCTGTCCATCACCAGCTCCCGGAGGTCACTCAGACTCACATCTACCTAGTCAGTGATGCCATCCAGCCATCTCATCCTCTGTCGTCCCCTTCTCCTCTTGCCCTCAATCCCTCCCAGCATCAGAGTCTTCTCCAATGAGTCAACTCTTCGCATGAGGTGGCCAAAATACTGGAGTTTCAGCTTTAGCATCATTCCTTCCAAAGAAATCCCAGGGCTGGTCTCCTTCAGAATGGACTGGTTGGATCTCCTTGCAGTCCAAGGGACTCTCAAGAGTCTTCTCCAACACCACAGTTCAAAAGCATCAATTGTTCGGCGCTCAGCCTTCTTCACAGTCCAGCTCTCACATCCATACATGACCACAGGAAAGACCATAGCCTTGACTAAGACTTTATTTTTTGGGGCTCCAAGATCACTGCAGATGGTGACTGCAGCCATGAAATTAAAAGACGCTTACTCCTTGGAAGGAAAGTTATGACCAACCTAGATAGCATATTCAAAAGCAGAGACATTACTTTGCCAACAAAGTGTTTACTGTTACGTATATTCTAATCAGTATCTTACTATGTCTTTAAAATTAGAAAAATAGGGAGCAAAGATGATAGGTCATTTTTTGAAAAATATTGCCTATTTTTCAATAACTTTAAATAGTTATCTAATTGAGGAGATTACTTCTAGGTCCGAAAAGCAGGGTACTGATAAAAATAATGAAGGCTTTGTGGTAATTACAGGGGCCTGTGTTTGTACACATTTCTTTTCCTTCCCCTGAAATATATGGTGCAATTATTTATACATGAAGTGAAATAAATGGTTATTAAACCTTTATTAAAGAAGTTGAAGATGGGTTATTCTCCCACTAAAATGGTGAATGGTTTTTAAACCAAACAACCTTTAAAGTATGGTGACAAACTGGTAGAGTAATGAGACTCAGTAAGATGACTTATAGGCTGGTAACAAATGGTGTGTCCCACCAGTCTTGAATGAATAACTCTTTAGATGTAAGCACCTTTCCTCCTGAAGGAATCATTTTTAAATGAGACTTTTCTGCACACATGCTTTCATTGATTGAGTTCCTATTATACTCCCAGCATGATTGGAGGGAAAGAATGAATTGGGTACCTTGTCTCTGTGATCTGTACCTTGTTCAGGAGACAAAACATCACTCTTGGATGAAACGAGGGCAGCAAGCAGTGTGATAGAGCAGGGCAGTCACCAGAGAAGAGGAAGGAAAAGCGAAGGGAGTGTTGGTGAGAGCCTTGTAAGAAAACTGACTTTTTAAAAAATATATGAAATGAAAAGATGGGCAACATTTGGGAGAAAATTAAATGGATAGTCCAGATAAGGGGGAAAAAAATGAGAAAAGCCTGCACCCTAAAGGAGTTCAGTGTGTTCAATGAAACCAAAAGGGAAGAGGAGGAGATAGTTCACCCAGGAGAGTAGAGGGCAGCAGAGGTGACTAGGTGCTGACATCACACTGCAGAGGACTCTTAATGACAACCCAGATACTGGCTGTTTTCATTTCTTTTCTTTTTTTTTTTTTGCTTATTTCATACAGTTTTCCAAAAAAAAAAAAGCACACTGATTCAATGATTAATTTTTATGACCATGGATAAGTACTTCAATATGTATGGGCCTCAATGTTCATTGCATACTTACTGATCTACTAGCCTAAAAGTCCTTTATTTTTTTCTAAACATTTTATATTGGAGTAGAGCTGATTAGCAAGGTTGTGATAGTTCCAGGGGCACAGTAGAGGGACTCAGCCATGCTTACACATGTATCCGTTCTCTCCCAAACTGCCCTCCCATCCAGGCTGCCACGTAACACTGGGCAGAGCTCCCTATGCCAAATAGTAGGAGCTTATTGGTTATCCATTTTAGTTATAGCAGTGTGTATATGTTGGGCCCAAACTCCCTAACTTATCCCTTCCCCCTATACTTCCCTTCAGGCAACCATATAATTCTATTCTCTAAGTCTGTGAGCCTATTTCTATTTTGTAAACAAGTTCATTTGTATCATTTCCAGATTCTGCATATAAGGGATGTCATGTCATGTGCTATTTCTCCTCTTTCTTACTTACTTCACTCAGTATGATAATCTCTAGGTCCATCTGCTGCTGCTGTTGCTGCTGCCGCCAAGTCGCTTTAGTCGTGTCCGACTCTTAGTAACCCAATAGACGGCAGCCTACCAGGCTCCTCTGTCCCTGGGATTTCCCAGGCAAGAGAACTGGAGTGGGGCGCCATCGCCTTCTCCAGTAGGTCCATCTAAAGTCTCTTTAATGTCTGTCATCTCAAGAGTCTATGAGCTTAAAATTCAAAGAGTCTTGCTGATGAAGAAGTGAAGTTAAGTGAAGTCGCTCAGTCGTACCCGACTATTTGCGACCCCATGGACAAAAGCCTGCACCAAGCTCCTCCGTCCATGGGACTTTCTAAGCAAGGGTACTGGAGTGGGTTGCCATTTCCTTCTCCAGGGAATCTTCCTGACCCAGGGATCGAACCCAGGTCTCCCTCATTGTAGACAGACGCTTTACCGTCTGATAATAAAATGACGTCGGAGCTATTACAATTCAGATATCCACAGATCAACTTGATCCATCAGATCAGATCAGATCAGTCGCTCAGTCATGTCCGACTCTCTGTGACCCCATGAATTGTAGCACGCCAGGCCTCCCTGTCCATCACCAACTCCCAGAGGTCACTCAGACTCACAACCATCGAGTCAGTGATGTCATCCAGCCATCTCATCCTCTGTCGTCCCCTTCTCCTCCTGCCCCCAATCCCTCCCAGCATCAGAGTCTTCTCCAATGAGTCAACTCTTCGCATGAGGTGGCCAAAATACTGGAGTTTCAGCTTTAGCATCATTCCTTCCAAAGAAATCCCAGGGCTGATCTCCTTCAGAATGGACTGGTTGGATCTCCTTGCAGTCCAAGGGACTCTCAAGAGTCTTCTCCAACACCACAGTTCAAAAGCATCAATTGTTCGGCGCTCAGCCTTCTTCACAGTCCAGCTCTCACATCCATACATGACCACAGAAAAGACCATAGCCTTGACTAGGCGAACCTTTGTTGGCAAAGTAATGTCTCTGCTTTTGAATATGCTATCTAGGTTGGTCATAACTTTCCTTCCAAGGAGCAAGTGTCTTTAAATTTCATGGCTGCAGTCACCATCTGCAGTGATTTTGGAGCCCAGAAAAACAAAGTCTGACACGGTTTCCATTGTTTCCCCATCTATTTCCCATGTAGTTATGGGACCAGATGCCATGATCTTCGTTTTCTGAATGTTGAGCTTTAAGCCAACCTTTTCACTCTCCACTTTCACTTTCATCAAGAGGCTTTTGAGTTCCTCTTCACTTCCTGCCATAAGGGTGGTGTCATCTGCATATCTGAGGTTATTGATATTTCTCCCGGCAATCTTGATTCCAACTTGTGTTTCTTCCAGTCCAGCATTTCTCATGATGTACTCTGCATATAAGTTAAATAAACATGGTGACAATATGCAGCCTTGACGTACTCCTTTTCCTATTTGGAACCAGTCTGTTGTTCCATGACCAGTTCTAACTGTTGCTTCCTGACCTGCATACAGATTTCTCAAGAAGCAGATCAGGTGGTCTGGTATTCCCATCTCTTTCAGAATTTTCCACAGTTTATTGTGATCTACACAGTCAAAGGCTTTGGCATAGTCAATAAAGCAGAAATAGATGTTTTTCTGGAACTCTCTTGCTTTTTCCATGATCCAGAGGATGTTGGCAATTTGATCTCTGGTTCCTCTGCCTTTTCTAAAACCAGCTTGAACATCAGGAAGTTCACGGTTCACATATTGCTGAAGCCTGGCTTGGAGAATTTGGAGCATTACTTTACTAGCGTGTGAGATGAGTGCAATTGTGTGGTAGTTTGAGCACTCTTTGGCATTGCCTTTCTTTGGGATTGGGATGAAAACTGACCTTTTCCAATCTTGTGGCCACTGCTGAGTTTTCCAAATTTGCTGGCATATTGAGTGCAGCACTTTCACAGCATCATCTTTCAGGATTTGAAATAGCTCCACTGGAATTCCATCACCTCCACTAGCTTTGTTCGTAGTGATGCTTTCTAAGGCCCACTTGACTTCACATTCCAGGATGTCTGTCTCTAGGTCAGTGACCACACCATCATGATTATCTGGGTCATGAAGATCTTTTTTGTACAGTTCTTCTGTGTATTCTTGCCACCTCTTCTTAATATCTTCTGCTTCTGTTAGGTCCATACCATTTCTGTCCTTTATCGAGCCCATCTTTGCATGAAATGTTTCTTTGGTATCTCTGATTTTCTTGAAGAGATCCCTAGTCTTTCCCATTCTGTTGTTTTCCTCTATTTCTTTGCATTGATTGCTGAAGAAGGCTTTCTTATCTCTTCTTGCTATTCTTTGGAACTCTGCATTCAGATGTTTATATCTTTCCTTTTCTCCTTTGCTTTTCACTTGTCATAGATGAAATCACTTAAATGTGTGAAAAGCATAAATTATTTATGAATTCAGGAGTCACGCATAATTTATTTCCCTCCCATGGCTCCATGGTGGTCTCTCTCACTGTTCACCAAACACCAACTCCTACTGCATGCCAAGGACCAGTCTAGTCATCTGATGTGAAGTCAATGCTGTATTCATTTTTTATATAAATAAACAAAGGCTCAAAGAGAACAACACAAAAGCTGTGCAAATAGTAAGGAGCCACCATGCCATTCAAGTCCAAATAAATTTCATTTAAAAGCCTATTTATTGCATATCCTTTAAAAGTTTCTTTTTTGATTTATTTATTTTAATTAGAGGCTAATTACTTTATAATATGGTATTGGTTTTGCCATACATCAACATGAATCCACCAAGGGTGAACGATCTGCAGAAGTAAATCTCTCAGGTTTACTTTTTTAAACCTAAAATGTCCTATATAGTGGCCGTGTTGTTTGCAGATTTTCTGGGTCAACAATTCTAGGTCGAACAGCTGTTTTTGTTTTTTTTGTTTTTCTTAAAACTGTAATGCATTCGCATTCTTCTGATTTGCATCCTGCTGTTGAAGAGACTGTCATCAATGGGGTTTTCTGTAGCTCTTCCTTTTTGTGTGATAGTCTTCGTTTTGAGTCTTTAGAAGTTTCACTACATTGTATAGGCATGGACTTCTTTTCTTCTGTGTGATTAACATCATACTTCCGAGACATCAGTGCTTCGATTATCACCTCATCCATGTTCCCAATTTTCCCATTCTGAAAATCTGACTTTAAGTATTATAAACTTTCTCAAGATATCCTTCATGACTCTTAAACTCTTTTTCTAGATTTTTCTATTCCCTAGTCTTCCCGTGTTGAAGTCTGGAGAGATTCTTTAATCATTAATACCTTCTTAATCTGTACATGACCTTCTTCTGTTAATGCAAGGTTCCCAAGGCACACTGGGTCCAAACAAACTGAAACATTGGAGTTTGGAGCAGAGGAAGGTTTGTTGCAGGGCCATGCAAGAAGGCAAGTGGCTCGGGTTCCAAAAGCCCTGAGCTCTCTGAAGGTTTTGGCAAAGTATTTTTAACAGCTGGGTGAGGGAGGGGAGTCACAAGTTCTGTGATCCGCTTGTGCACTTCTCTGACTGGCTGATGAGGCAGTAGCAGGGTGGTGTCACAGGGGTTAACACTTTCAGTCCTTATGCTCCAGGAGTCCTGACCAAGATACTTCTTGGTCATCAAGTATCTGGCATCTTCCATTTATTGCAGTGGGTATTGGACAGGGGGAGGTTTATTACATCTGCAAAGCAACTCAGAAAATGTGCATTGAATACTATTATCTAGGCACTTTAGAAAGGAGCTAAAGCAGAGGATACAAGGCAAGGTTCCAGGGGGTCCTGCTTGGTTACAGTTCTTCATTCACTGAGTTTTCCATTCAGCAGTTGTATTTTTGATGTCTCAAATTCTACTTAATTCTCTTTCAAACCTCTTTTGTAATTTTTAATAGATTTTTGGCACTTTATTTCTTTATATGTATTCAACTTAAATATATGTACTTAGATTTTAAAATGCTATGTTTTTACAGATTTCATGTACAATTATTTCCTATATTTGAAGATTTTGAAACTTGAAATACTATTTTTTTTTTTTACTCTATTAACAATAACTGACAGTAGCTTGTTTCCTTATGTGTTTGGCAAATTTTTATAATAGGTTCATAACATATTGAACTTAAATTATGGAGGTATGTAGGGTTCATTGGGGATGCTCTTCTCCAGGAATGGTGATACTTTCTTCTGCCAAAGGTGAAATGATGTTTATTGACCTAGACCACATCAACTCTTCAAGTCAAGTCAAATGAAGTCACTCAGTCGTGTCTGACTCTTTGCGACCCCATGGACTGTAGCCTGCCAGGCTCCTCTATCCATGGGATTTTCCAGGCAAGAATACTGGAGTGGGTTGCCATTTCCTTCTCCAGGGGATCTTCCCAACGTAGGGATCAAACCTGGGTCTCCCACATTGTAGACAGATGCTTTTACGATCTGAGCCACCGGGGAAGTCTGCACATTAATTTAATTTGGACATATCAATGTTTTAGCTGTTCTCAGATCTATAGCAGTCATTTGATCTTGATCACCAAGGTGATATCGCTCTGCCCCTCAGCGCAGGGGTGTTCATTTATGGTCTTCTCCTCTTAGAAGTGCTTTTCACCATTTTTGTTCTTAGACTCGCCTTCTTGGAGACATTGTTGACTCTCTCAACCTCCGTATTTGGTCAGCTGCCAAAATTTTATCAGTATTTCCTTCTCAGTAGGTTTTTTTGTCTTTTCCTCCATAGAATCTGTGTTCCTCTTGGTACCCATATTGTCTTTCATAATACTCTGAATATTCTGAATGGATAAATCTTTTACTTAAGAGTGAATGTCGACATTCTAGGAATTAGCGAACTAAAATGGACTGGAATGGGTGAATTTAACTCGGATGACCATTTTATCTACTACTGTGGGCAGGAATCCCTCAGAAGAAATGGAGTGGCCATCATGGTCAACAGAAGAGTCCGAAATGCAGTACTTGGATGCAATCTCAAAAATGACAAAATGATCTCTGTTCGTTTCCAAGGCAAACCATTCAATGTCACAGTAATCCAAATCTATGCCCCAACCAGTAACGCCGAAGAAGCTGAAGTTGAAAGGTTCTATGAAGACCTACAAGACCTTTTAGAACTAACACCCAAAAAAGATGTCCTTTTCATTATAGGGGACTGGAATGCAAAAGCAGGAAGTCAAGAAACACCTGGAGTAACAGGCAAATTTGGCCTTGGAATACGGAATGAAGCAGGGCAAAGACTAATAGAGTTTTGCCAAGAAAATGCACTGGTTATAGCAAATACCCTCTTCCAACAACACAAGAGAAGACTCTATACATGGACATCACCAGATGGTCAACACCGAAATCAGATCGATTATATTGTTTGCAGCCAAAGATGAAGAAGCTCTATACAATCAGCAAAAACAAGACCAGGAGCTGACTGTGGCTTGGACCATGAACTCCTTATTGCCAAATTCAGACTGAAATTGAAGAAAGTAGGGAAAACTACTAGACCATTCAGGTATGACCTAAATCAAATCCCTTATGATTATACAGTGGAAGTGAGAAATAGATTTAAGGGCCTAGATCTGATAGATAGAGTGCCTGATGAACTATGGAATGAGGTTCGTGACATTGTACAGGAGACAGGGATCAAGACCATCCCCATGGAAAAGAAATGCAAAAAAGCAAAATGGCTGTCTGGGGAGGCCTTACAAATAGCTGTGAAAAGAAGAGAAGTGAAAAGCAAAGGAGAAAAGGAAAGATATAAACATCTAAATGCAGAGTTCCAAAGAATAGCAAGAAGAGATAAGAAAGCCTTCTTCAGTGATCAATGCAAAGAAATAGAGGAAAACAACAGAATGGGAAAGACTAGGGATCTCTTCAAGAAAATCAGAGATACCAAAGGAACATTTCATGCAAAGATGGGCATGATAAAGGACAGAGATGGTGTGGACCTAACAGAAGCAGAAGATATTAAGAAGAGGTGGCAAGAATACACAGAAGAACTGTACAAAAAAGAGCTTCAAGACCTAGATAATCATGATGATGTGATCACTGACCTAGAGCCAGACATCTTGGAATGTGAAGTCAAATGGGCCTTAGAAAGCATCACTACGAACAAAGCTAGTGGAGGTGATGGAATTCCAGTGGAGCTATTCCAAGTCCTGAATGATGATGCTGTGACAGTGCTGCACTCAATATGCCAGCAAATTTGGAAAACTCAGCAGTGGCCACAAGATTGGAAAAGGTCAGTTTTCATCCCAATCCCAAAGAAAGGCAATGCCAAGGAGTGCTCAAACTACCACACAATTGCACTCATCTCACACGCTAGTAAAGTAATGCTCAAAATTCTCCAAGCCAGGCTTCAGCAATATGTGAACCGTGAACTTCCTGATGTTCAAGCTGGTTTTAGAAAAGGCAGAGGAACCAGAGATCAAATTGCCAACATCCACTGGATCATGGAAAAAGCAAGAGAGTTCCATAAAAACATCTATTTCTGCTTTATTGACTATGCCAAAGCCTTTGACTGTGTGGATCACAATAAACTATGGAAAATTCTGAAAGAGATCGGAATACCAGACCACCTGATCTGCCTCTTAAGAAATCTGTATGCAGGTCAGGAAGCAACAGTTAGAACTGGTCATGGAACAACAGACTGGTTCCAAATAGGAAAAGGAGTACGTCAAGGCTGCATATTGTCACCATGTTTATTTAACTTATATGCAGAGTACATCATGAGAAATGCTGGACTGGAAGAAACACAAGTTGGAATCAAGATTGCCGGGAGAAATATCAATAACCTCAGATATGCAGATGACACCACTCTTATGGCAGAAAGTGAAGAGGGGCTAAAAAGCCTCTTGATGAAAGTGAAAGTGGAGAGTGAAAAGGTTGGCTTAAAGCTCAATATTCAGAAAACGAAGATCATGGCATCTGGTCCCATCACTGCATGGGAAATAGATGGGGAAACAGTGGAAACAGTGTCAGACTTTGTTTTTCTGGGCTCCAAAATCACTGCAGATGGTGACTGCAGCCATGAAATTTAAAGAGAATTGCTCCTTGGAAGGAAAGTTATGACCAACCTAGATAGCATATTCAAAAGCAGAGACATTACTTTATCAACAAAGGTTCGCCTAGTCAAGGCTATGGTCTTTCCTGTGGTCATGTATGGATGTGAGAGTTGGACTGTGAAGAAGGCTGAGCGCCGAAGAATTGATGCTTTTGAACTGTGGTGTTGGAGAAGACTCTTGAGAGTCCCTTGGACTGCAAGAAGATCCAACCAGTCCATTCTGAAGGAGATCAATCCTGGAATTTCTTTAGAAGGAATGATGCTCAAGCTGAAACTCCAGTGTTTTGGCCACCTCATGCGAAGAGTTGACTCACAGGAGAAGACTCTGATGCTGGGAGGGATTGAGGGCAGGAGGAGAAGGGGACGACAGAGGATGAGATGGCTGGATGGCATCACTGACTCGATGGATGAGAGTCTGAGTGACCTCCGGGAGCTGGTGATGGACAGGGAGGCCTGGCGTGCTGCGGTTCATGGGGTCACGAAGACTCGGACACGACTGAGCGACTGATCTGATCTGATCCCTCCTTTATCATCCCTGAAACAGCACTACCAAATCATATTCCCCAAAGCACTTATTTGTGAATTTATTGCTTAAAAATGAACTATTGCTAGATTCAGTCAAGCCTTATTGGAGTATAGCCTCACTTTTTCATTTACATATTTTCCATGACTGCATTCATATTACAACAACAGAGCTGAGTTGTTGCAATAGACATTGCATGGTCCTCAAATCTTAAAATATTTATTGCACTTTGGGAAAAGATTTTCTGGTTACAGAAAAACATCTATTTCTGCTTTATTGACTATGTCAAAGCCTTTGACTGTGTGGATCACAACAAACTGTGGAAAATTCTGAAAGAGATGGGAATACCAGACCACCTGACTTGCCTCCTGAGAAATCTGTATGCAGGTCAGGAAGCAATAGTTAGAACTGGACATGGAACAACAGACTGGTTCCAAATAGGAAAAGGAGTATGTCAAGGCTGTATATTGTCACCTTGTTTATTTAACTTCTATGCAGAGTACATCATGAGAAACGCTGGGCTGTAAGAAGCACAAGCTGGAATCAAGATTGCTGGGAGAAATATCAATAACCTCAGATATGCAGATGACACCACCCTTATGGCAGAAAGTGAAGAGGAACTAAAAAGCCTTTTGATGAAAGTGAAAGTGGAGAGTGAAAAAGTTCGCTTAAAGCTCAACATTCAGAAAACGAAGATCATGGCATCAAAGTCCCATAACTTCATGGGAATTAGATGGGGAAACAGTGTCAGATTTTATCTTTTTAGGCTCCAAAATCACTACAGATGGGGACTGCAGTCACGAAATTAAAAGATGCTTACTCCTTGCCAGAAAAGTTATGACCAACCTAGACAGCATATTAAAAAGTAGAGACGTTACTTTACCAACAAAGGTCCATCTAGTCAAAGCTATGGTTTTTCCAGTGATCATATGGAGGTGAGAGTTGGACTGTGAAGAAAGCTGAGTACCGAAGAATTGATGCTTTTGAACTGTGGTGTTGGAGAAGACTCTTGAGAGTCCCTTGGACTGCAAGGAGATCCAACCAGTCCATCCTAAAGGAAATCAGCCGTGAGTGCTCATCGGAAGGACTGATGCTGAAACTGAAGCTCCAATACTTTGACCACTTGATGCAAAGAGTTGGAAAAGATCCTGGTGCTGGGAAAGATTGAAGGCAGGAGGAGAAGGGGATGACAGAGGATGAGATCACTGGATGACATCACTGACTCAATGGACATGAGTTTGGGTAAACTCTAGGAGTTGGTGATGGACAGGGAGGCCTGGTGTGCTGCAGTCCATGGGGTCACAAAGAGTCAGACACAACTGAGTGACTGAACTGAACTGAACTGAACTACATAATGAAGCCCAAATACTTATCTTATTAATCAAGGATCCCAAGTACTTTTTCATTTTTGTCCCTCAACATTCTCCTAAAAGCACCAACAGCTTAGTAAAAAGCTTGTTTTAACTAAGCCCATATGCTTTCTCACCCATCTTTTATCCTATCCATTTATGTAACATTTATATGTCCTCCAAGGCCCCATTTACCTACATTCCGTCCCACAATGGTTTCTCCCAAGCATCTAAGCCCATTGCTTTATTATCTGAAGCTCATAAATTATTGTCTCAGAGTATTTATCTATACTGGTACTTTCTTTCTGATGCACTGGCCCCATTTCTCCAACAAGATGGTAAGTTATAACCTCATACCCTTTGAATGTTCAGCACCTAGGACAGTGCCTCAAACTTGGCAAAGTGACTAGAAGAAGCAGAACTGGATTTAAAGTTATCTCTATTATATATCGGTTTGAACAAGATTCTTAGTCTAACAGCCTCGGCTTCTTACTCTGTAAAATATGTATTACAAAAAAGTCATATTGCTTTGCTTCTCCCCCTCTCGTCACATTGCCTTTGCTCATTCAGTGCCTGTCATCCCAGGTAGGAAGCTCAGTGAAGGAGGATCCACAATGGACTTATTCACTGAAGCATTCTCAACTCTCCACACAGAACCTGGAAACATTTGTTCAATGAATGGATAGAAGTGTCCACCTTAAGAGGTTTACAACAAATATCTGCCCTCATCATTATTTTCCCACTTTCACTTTCCTTGTATTATGTAATAGAAACTGAGTAACCATGGTGACTTCATACTGATTAGGAGGCACAGAAACACTGATATACAATTGATTTGTTAAGAAACAAATTAATAAAAATAAAAGGCAAAGAAAGTTGGATGCATTACATTTGTAATGTACTTACTTCAGAGTCTACAGAAGAGAAAGTAATCTTGTTTATAAAGGGAATCTTTTTGAAGTGTCCTAACTCTGGAAGTCAAGACTACATATTTGACCCCAAAACTAACTAGATTTTCATTAATTCTTAAAATATAAGTGGGAAAAAGGTGTTCGTAAACCCAAAGCAATGCCTACGGCTTTACAATCAAGCTTCCCTGGCTATTTCCCTGTAGTCATTCTTTCTCACGCTCTGTTCTTTTTTCCCCCGGCTTTGTGATGCATTCTTAAATAACACCAAAAAAAATGAGAAGGTATTCCACTTTTGCTTTATCTTTGTTCCTAGCAGACATTTGAGTACCAGATGTAAGTTATAAAATTAAGTGTGAAGGCATTTATGCTTACCAATATAACAACAACAACAACAACAAAAATAATAAAAAGCTATCCTAAAAAAGAAATTAGGAAAATAATCCCATTTACAATAGCATCATAAAGAATAAAATACTTTGGAATAAATTTAACCAAGGAGTTGAAAAATCTATGCCAGATTGATGAAATAAGACACAAATAACATAAAGCTACCTTATGCTTATGGATAAGAAGAATTATGTTGTTAAAATGCCCATACTGTCCGAAGCAATCTATAGATTCAGTGAAATCTCTATCAAAATTTCAATAGTATTTTTCACTGAAATTAGCAAAAATAATCCTAGAATTCATGTGAAACCACAAAAATTGTGAAAAGCCAAAATAATCTTGAGAAAGAAGAACAAGACTGACACTTTCTGGTTTCAAATTACATTACAAATGTATAGTTATAAAAAACAGTATGATATACATTAAAGAACAGACTCATAGATCAATGGAACAAAATAGAAAGCCCAATAATAAACCTATACATATGGTAACTAATATTCAACAAGGGTGCGAGTAGTAGAGAATGGGTAAAAGATAGTCTCCTCAGCAAATGATGTTGAGAAAACTGCATATTCACATGTGAAATAATGAAATTGGATCTTTATCTTACACAATACACAAAAGTCAACTCAAAATGGATCACAGACCTAAATGTAAGACCTTAAATTGTTGCTGGCTAAAATCTTGGGTTTCCCTACCCACCGAAGATGAATAAAAAATATGGAGACAGAGTTTGGAGGAAATAGAAAAGTAATTTAAGTCACAGTCAGCAGAAAGGGGAACACTACTATGTTCGTGCCTCAAGAACTGTACCCCCGTTCATGAGGAGTCTAGGGGCTTAGATAAGATGAGGGCTCACAGTCAGGAGTCAGTGATGGGGAGCAAGGGTGTTAGGATCTGGATTTCTTCCTCTTGCATTATTTCAAAGACAGTCACAGGCTGGCATCAGTGACCCAGTAATTGAGTCTGGCAGTTTGGTGGCTCTGCAGCCTTCTTTCTGATATGTAAAGATAAGACCTATAAAGGAAAGAGTATTGTAATGGTAAACACAAGACATTCAGAATAGGCTCAAAGCAATATAGGAGTGAAGCGTAACTCCTGCTGAGCTGGGGGGCAGAAAAACAAACTTAGTTACAGACATTCAGAGTTAGGAGGAGTTAAAGTAAAACAAGACTAGGAATATTCAGGCCTGTTCTCTTTTCTTCTTTGTTCTCAGGAAAGAGAAAGAAAAAAAAAAAAAGTCCTCTTTTTTTTCCCCCTTTTCATTGCAACAAAATCATAAAATCCCTAGAAGAGAACAGAGAAAAATTTTCTTGACATTAGTCTTGTCAAAATTTTTTCAATATGACACCAAAAGTACAGGTAATAAAAACAAAGAGTCAAGTGGGACTATATCCAACTAAAAAGTTACTGCACAGCAAAGGAAACATCAATCAGATGAAAAAATTAGGCACGGAATGGCAGAAAATATTTGCAAGCCATATATCTGATAAGAGATTAATACATAATAAACTAATACAACTCAATAGCAAAAATAAGTAAATAAATAATAACCCAATTTTTAAATGGGCAAAGACCTGAATTAACATTTTTCCAAGGAATATACACAAATGGTCAACAAATACTCTTTGCAACCCCATGAATTGCAGCACGCCAGGCCTCCTTGTCCATCATCAACTCCCAGAGTTCACTCAAACTCACGTCCATGGAGTCGGTGATGCCATCCAGACATCTCATCCTCTGTCATCCCCTTCTTCTCCTGCACCCAATCCCTCCCGGCATCAGAGTCTTTTTCAATGAGTACTCTTCGCATGAGGTGGCCAAAGTACTGGAGTTTCAGCTTTAGCATCATTCCCTCCAAAGAACATCCAGGGCTGATCTCCTTCAGAATGGACTGGTTCAATCTCCTTGCAGTTCAAGGGACTCTCAGGAGTCATCTCCAACACCACAGTTCAAAGAATCAATTCTTCGTCATTCAGCTTTCTTCACAGTCCAACTTTCACATCCATACATGACCACAGGAAAAATCATAGCCTTGACTAGACGGACCTTTGTTGGCAAAGTAATGTCTCTGCTTTTCAGTATGCTATCTGCTGCTGCTGCTGCTGCTGCTGCTAAGTCACTTCAGTCGTGTCCAACTCTGTGTAACCCCATAGATGGCAGCCCATCAGGCTCTGCCATCCCTGGGATTCTCCAGGCAAGAACACTGGAGTGGGTTGCATTTCCTTCTCCAATGCATGAAAGTGAAAAGGGAAAGTGAAGTCGCTCAGTCGTGTCTGACTCTTAGCGACCCCATGGACTGCAGTCTACCAGGCTCCTCCATCCATGGGATTTTCCAGGCAAGACTACTGGAGTGGCTTGCCACTGCCTTAGCCGAATATGCTATCTAGGTTGGTCATAACTTTCCTTCCAAGAAGTAAGCGTCTTTTAATTTCATGGCTGCAGTCACCATCTGCAGTGATTTTGGAGCCAAAAAAAATAAAGTCTGACACTGTTTCCACTGTTTACCCATCTGTTTCCCATGAAGTGATGGGACCAGATGCCATGATCATTTTCTGAATGTTGAGCTTTAAGTCAACTTTTTCACTCTCCTCTTTCACACTCATCGAGAGGCTTTTTAGTTCCTCTTCACTTTCTGCCATAAGGGTGGTGTCATCTGCATATCTGAGGTGAGTGATATTTCTCCTGGCAATGTTGATCCCAGCTTGTGCTTCTTCCAGCCCAGCGTTTCTCATCATGTACTCTGCATAGAAGTTAAATAAGCAGGGGGACAATCTACAGCCTTGACGTACTCCTTTTCCTATTTGGAACCAGTCTGTTGTTCCATGTCCAGTTCTAACTGTTGCTTCCTGCCCTGCATATAGGTTTGTTAAGAGGCAGGTCAGGTGGTCTGGTATTTCCATCTCTTTCAGAATTTTCCACAGTCTATTGTGATCCAAACAGTCAAAGGCTTTGGAATAATCAATAAAGCAGAAATGTTTTTCTGGAACTCTCTTGCTTTTTCCATGATCCAGCAGATGTTGGCAATTTGATCTCTGGTTCATCTGCTTTTTCTAAAACCAGGTTGAACATCTGGAAGTTCACGGTTCACGTATTGCTGAAGCCTGGCTTGGAGACTTTTGAGCATTATTTTACTAGCATGTGAGATGAGTGCAATTGTGCGATAGCTTGAGCATTCTTTGGCATTGCCTTTCTTTGGGATGGAAATGAAAACTGACCTTTTGCAGTCCTGTGGCCACTGCTGAGTTTTCCAAATTTGATGGCAAATTGAGTGCAGCACTTTCAGAGCATCATCTTTCAGGATTTGAAATAGCTCCACTGGAATTCCATCACGTCCACCAGCTTTGTTCATAGTGATGCTTTCTAAGGCCCACTTGACTTCACATTCCAGGATGTCTGGCTCTAGGTCAGTGATCACACCATTGTGATTATCTGGGTCATGAAGATCTTTTTTGTACAGTTCTGGCGCCACTTGCCGGGGTCCAGCCCTGGTGGATCCAGGGATTTCGAAGGGGAGACGACATAGGCGATCAGGAAACAATTGCTTATTAAAATATTAATTAAAGATATAGAGTGATGAAAATCAAGATAGCTCAGTGAGGAGGAAATTCAGTGAGAACATTTTGTGGAGAGATGAGGCTGAATAATTCAGCCAGAAGGTAAGAGAAAGAATGACATGGGGAGACCGAACTTCGGTGAACAAGGCCCCACACTTAATTTTTCAAAGTAGTTTTTATCCCTTAAGTTATGCATAGAGGATAATGGGGGAAGGGGTGGAGTCATGCAGGGACAGCAGTCCCTGAGCCAGGCTTTCAAACCTATCACACGCAAAAGTTTAGGTGAGTTACATCATCTTCTGGCCCAGAGGCCTATTAACATTTTAAGGAACTTATTTTCTCTAAAGGTGATTATTCTAAAGTCAGGCGCCACCCTCCAAAAGCATTGGAGTTGCATTTCTATAGGGCAAAGGTGTGGTGGGTTGTAACAAGAAAAAGAATTGACTCAAGGGTCCAAGGTTACAAACATTAAAGCTACTACTTACATTTCAATACACTGCCAAGGACACAGTAGGTAAGGGATATGGAGACTTAGCAGCAAACATTGGCCCAACAAGTGAAAAACCCTTCACCAATACAATTTCTAATCAATCTTTAACTGCTCAAAGGAATCTGTGTTTAGAAAGTTTAGAGTTTCCCTCACAGTTGGGAGGCTCTAAACAATCACATGTGGCCAGAAAAACCTATTCAGGCAGGCTAGAGGATTTCCAAAAGGAGTTTGTAGGCTGAAACACTGTCACACCCAGGAATTATTAACTGGAGCTGTAAGTTAGCTCTTTTTTCAGAGAAAGGTAGTGGAGGACAGCCCCCTGTAAAGTCAGAGGTGAGAACACAAAGCAGAAAGTAGGCAGACTCCGGCTTTTTGGGGATAGATGCTCAAGAACCTCCAAGGGACTCCTGAGGCTTGATCTTGCCCTTGCGTTATTGCGGAGCCTCCTTCCTCATGACCTTTGTCATGGGCAGAGCACTAATCCAAACTGGCTCCCAACATCTCTGCTTCTGTTAGGTCCATACCATTTCTGTCCTTTATCGAGCCCATCTTTGCATGAGATGTTCCCTTGGTATCTCTAATTTTCTTGAAGAGATCTCTAGTCTTTCCCATTCTGTTGTTTTCCTCTATTTCTTTGCATTGACCACTGAGGAAGGCTTTCTTATCTCTTCTTGCTATTCTTTGGAACTCTGCATTCAGATGTTTATATCTTTCCTTTTCTCCCTTGCTTTTCACTTTGCTTCTTTTAGCTATTTGTAAGGCCTCTCCAGACAGCCATTTTACTTTTTGGCATTTCTTTTCCATGGGGATGATCTTGATCCCTGTCTCCTGTACAATGTCATGAACCTCCGTCCATAGTTCATCAGGCACTCTATCTATCAGATTTAGGCCCTTAAATCTATTTCTCACTTCCACTGTATAATCATAAGGGATTTGATTTAGGTCATACCTGAATGGTCTAGTGGTTTTCCCTACTTTCTTCTATTTAAGTCTGAATTTGGCAATGAGTTCATGATCTGAACCACAGTCAGTTCCTGGTCTTGTTTTTGTTGACTGTATAGAGCTTCTCCATCTTTGGCTGCAAAGAATATAATCAATGCAATCAATATAATTAACACCAGACGGTGTTGACCATCTGGTGATGTCCATGTGTAGAGTCTTCTCTTGTGTTGTTGGAAGAGGGTGTTTGCTATGACCAGTGCATTTTCTTGGCAAAACTCTATTAGTCTTTGCCCTGCTTCATTCCATATTCCAAGGCCAAATTTGCCTGTTACTCCAGGTGTTTCTTGACTTCCTACTTTTGCATTCCAGTCCCCTATAATGAAAAGGACATCTTTTTTGGGTGTTAGTTCTAAAGGTCTTGTACGTCTTCATAGAACCATTCAACTTCAGCTTCTTCAGCATTACTGGTTATGGCATAGACTTGGATTACTCTGATATTGAATGGTTTGCCTTGGAAACAAACAGAGATCATTCTGTCATTTTTGAGATTGCATCCAAGTACTGCATTTTGAACTCTTTTGTTGACCATGATGGCAACTCCATTTCTTCTGAGGGATTCCTGCCCACAGTAGTAGATATAATGGTCATCTGAGTTAAATTCACCTATTCCAGTCCACTTGAGTTCGCTGATTCCTAGATTGTTGATATTCACTCTTGCCAACTCTTGTTTGACCACTTCCAATTTGCCCTGATTCATGGACCTGATATTCCTGGTTCCTATGCAATATTGCTCTTTACAGCATCGGACCTTGCTTCTATCCCAGTCACATCCACAACTGGGTATTGTTTTTGCTTTGGCTCCATCCCTTCATTCTTTCTGGAGTTATTTCTCCACTAATCTCCAGTAGCATATTGGGCACCTACAGACCTGGGCAGTTCCTCTTTCAGTGTCCTGTCATTTTGCCTTTTCATAGTGTTCATGGGGTTCTCAAGGCAAGAATACTGAAGTGGTTTGCCACCCCCTTCTCCAGTGGACCACATTCTGTCAGACTTCTCTCAATCATGAAGTTACACACCTTAAATATATAAAAGCAAACAAAGAAACAAATAAATAATAGGACTTTAGTAGAAGTGACTGCTTAAGAGTTTCAAGTCAACATTAAAGAAACATTATGCTAAATGCTAAGTCACTTCAGTTGTGTCCGACTCTGTGCGACCCCATAGATGGAAGCCCACCAGGTTCCCCTGTCCCTGGGGTTCTCCAGGCAAGAACACTGGAGCGGGTTGCCATTTCCTTCTCCAATGCATGAAAGTGAAAGTGAAGTCACTCAGTCGTGTCCGACTCTTCGCAACCCCATGGACTGCAGCCTACCAGGCTCCCCCGTCCATGGGATTTTGCAGGCAAGAGTACTGGAGTGGGGTGCCTTTGCCTTCTCCAGAGGTCAAAAACCAAAGACCTCTTCCTGATCTGAAAACCTAATGGGCAGTTACATAACAATGGGTTAAGTCATTTAATATCTCTGATTTCTTTACCTAAAAATGCCAAGTGGATTGTTTTGTATGATCTCTGATGTTTCTTCTGGAAGTGCATTAATCGCTTAGTCCTGTCAGACTCTTTGCAACCCCATGGACTGTAGCCTGACAGGCTCCTTTGTCCAAGGGATTCACCAGGCAAAAATAATGGAGTGGGTTGCCATTTCCTTTTCTAGGGGATTACAAACCAGGGTCTCCTGTATTGCAGGCAGATTCTTTACTGATATTTCTTCTACCACCAGACAAATCCATGAGTCTTTACAAACGCCCTAAGCAATTTAGATTCAAGAGTCATATTAGCCTTATTTTTCTTTCAAAACACTGTACCTATTTTTTCCTTCACCAAGAAGTCAGGGAACATTTTTCAGTAGAGAAAATCCAAAAGTGCAATGGTTTGCTTCCAGACAGATTTATTGAGGATGGAGAATCCCAAATACACAGTGGCATCAAGAAAATCAATGCAAGACAATTCTAAGGGTTTTAAGAAGCAATCTTTTCCTCCTGTATTTAGGTAGGAGGAATTTGTGGTAAAAAAAAAAAAAAAAAAAAAATCTGTACTAGTAAAATTGAGCAATGACATAAATTCCCCTTCAGGTTATTTTTTTTCCTAATTTTATATATGTTTTTACTTTCAACCAATCTCCTACAGTCATTTTATCCAACGATAAACTCTTCCCCTAACTCCTTCATTTTATTTCAAATTCCCAAAATTTCATTGCATTGTGGCCACAGTCACCTTTTGTATGCCTTTTCTTGATTTGAAGTCTTGGTGGCAGTTCTTGTGCGTTAAAGTAAACCAAGGAGAATTATCCATAACTGCCTATAGCTGCCTCCCTCCTCCCCTTCTCCCCCTCTTCACATGATGATATTGGATCTGGGACAGAGAGGAAGTCAGGTGAAGCAGAAAATAATTTATTATACTTTATAATTCCTCACGGAACATTTTATCTCAGCTTTCCTCCCACACAGATTGTATACACACCACTGCCCTGTGGGTCACTTCAGGCACCTGGAGCCGAGTCAGACAAAACATATATTGCCCATAAATTATCTCCGTAAACCATGTGAATCAGATAGCACAAAGGCAAAGGGCACATCCAATGAAAAGGCTCAGCCCTGTGATTAATGAATTGGAGAAACCAGAGGAAATCAAGTGGACAATATTAATGAACCTCTGACCCACCCCTAAGATGTGTGAAGAGGGAGTGTGCAGGCTATGAAAGAAAGCATGAAGAAGATGTGTACAGGAAGAGAAGGCGTTTTAAGAACCCTAGACTCAGCAAGGTACAGACAATTAGAAGCAAAACTAATTGCATCTTTGAAGCTATAAATTATAAAGATTCTAATCCAAATATCCACCCATTATCAAGTGCAACTTGATAATGAAAATCAGAAAAACAACAATAATTCAAAATTCAATCGATTGTTGTCTCTATCAGCTGACATAGGAAGTCCAATGTATGCAAAGCTCTCTCTGTCTATAGACCCAGATATGTCAGTATTCCAGAGGATATTTTAAGTGTATTCACAAATAAATCTATTCCTAGATTTCCTAGGTTACTGCTTCATCACATCCAATCATGATCCTCTTGTCTCACCTGCTACTTGTCTGCCCCATCACTTCCGCAAGTAGCCATCACCACTCCACCAGTTACCACTGCCCTCTAGCATTCTTCCACACCAGTAGGACTTGGCATTTTCTTGCCAATGACTGTCACTGGTCTGGGGCTTGCAGTCTTCTGAAGTTGTGTATCCATCACTGATTCATTGGTTCATTCAACTAATGTTTGTACCTACTGAGTCCCAACTGTGGTCCAGGTACTTGGAATACAGTGGCAAATGAGTCAGATAGATCTTAAATTCAAGTCTTAAATAAGCAGACTGAAAGAGATGGGAATACCAGACCACCTGATCTGCCTCTTGAGAAACCTATACGCAGGTCAGGAAGCAACAGTTAGAACTGGACATGGAGCAACAGACTGGTTCTAAATAGGAAAAGGAGTACGTCAAGGCTGTTTATTGTCCCCCTGCTTACTTAACTTATATGCAGAGTACATCATGAGAAATGCTGGGCTGGAAGAAGCACAAGCTGGAATCAAGATTGCCGGGAGAAATATCAATAACCTCAGATATGCAGATGACACCACCCTTATGGCAGAAAGTGAAGAGGAACTAAAAAGCCTTTTGATGAAAGTGAAAGAGGAGAGTGAAAAGTTGGCTTAAAGCTCAACATTCAGAAAACAAAGATCATGGCATCTGGTCCCATCACTTCATGGTAAATAGATGGGGAAACAGTGGAAACAGTGTCAGACTTTATTTTGGGGAGCTCCAGAATCACTGCAGATGGTGACTGCAGCCATGAAATTAAAAGACGCTTACTTGTTGGAAGGAAAGCTATGACCAACCTAGATAGCATATTGAAAAGCAGAGACATTACTTTGCCAACAAAGGTCCATTTAGTTAAGGCTATGGTTTTTCCAGTAGTCATGTATGGATGTGAGAGTTGGACTGTGAAGAAAGCTGAGGGCCGAAGATGTGATGCTTTTGAACTGTGGTGTTGGAGAAGACTCTTGAGAGTCCCTTGGACTGCAAGGAGATCCAACCAAGTCCATTCTAAAGGAGACCAGTCCTGGGTGTTCATTGGAAGGACTGATCCTAAAGCTGAAACTCCAATACTTTGACCACCTGATGCAAAGAGTTGACTCATTGGAAAAGACCCTGATGCTGGGAGGGATTGGGGGCAGGAGGAGAAGGGGACAACAGAGGATGAGATGACTGGATGGCATCACCGACTTGATGCACATGAGTTTGGGTAAACTCTGGTAGCTGGTGATGGACAGGGAGGCCTGGCATGCTGAGATTCATGGGGTCGTAAAGAGTGAGACTGAGTGACTGAACTAACTGAACTGACTGAAGCAGACTTTAAAAATAAACAAAAAATAAACAAGATAATTTGAACAATTGTGAAGCATGATAAAATAAAATATGATAATGTGATGTCCTTACATGGCTGAGCATGGCAACACAGAAAGAACTTGGGTCCTGACACCAAGGAACACTGAACCAGCCCTCTCTCTGTGACCTCCTTTCTTTGAGGTTCAACACGACTATTTCCACTTTAGTCCCTGCATCTCTTCCCATCAGCACAAAATAGAACAGAGGAAGTTAAAGGCCAGGGCCATTACCTTTAAAGACACATCCTCAAAGTTGCATATATCACTTATCCTTATATTCTACTATACAAAATTTAATTACTTGACCACACATAACTCATTACTTATATGAGTAAAGTGAAATGTAGTCTGTATTCCAGTAGGTCACATGCCTAACCAAGAGTTTGAAGTTCAAATACTCCAGAGGAAACGGGTTAATAGATTGGAACAAGCAGCCCTGTGATAGTTACATAGGCAAACTTATTATTCACCTTTGACAAATGAGGAAACTGTAAGAGGGAGAGAAATGACTTGCTAATATGTGGCAGAGCCAGGACTTGCACCTAAGAAATCCAGGCCTCTCTGGTGTATTGAGATAAATACATGAAATAAATGGAAAAAAAGAGGGGGAAAGGGAAGAGGCTGAGTGCGTTAGTAAACAGGAGAGGGATACCAATGATAACCTCCTTAATTTGCGCAGCTTAAATTTAGAACAAATATGTTAAGAAAGAAAAGTCTGATTCCTGGGAGTGAAAGTTTCTTAGCTTTCTTCTTTGAAGACTCACCTGCCACATGAGAAAGACCAAAGATGTGGACAAGATTAGTTCTGACAGTAAAGATAGGATGCAATCTTCAAAGTCACTTGAGTACAGAAAGAGAGCGGTATGTGGAGAGTGGCAATTTGGTGCCACTAATTAACCAATTCTTCTCAGCATTAAAAATAAGAAAACTAACTCTTGGCTGGCCCATGAGCTACGAGGATCTCACCCACTTTCTTGATGTACTAAACAGCAAACAGAAAAGCAAATGGACATAAGAGGGCAGGAGTTTGCCTTCAAAAAACCCACCCAGCAATAGTTCTAAATGCTCACAACCGTTAATAATGTTTCCAAATTATGTTTATATTTTGTGGCAATAGAGGGCTCAGGAAGCTACGGATTTGGGAGTGTTTGTTTTTGTCCTTTGATCATTGCAAGGCTTGGCATTTTCAAGAATGCAAGCTTATCAAGATGTTAAATCAAGGATACTGGACTGTGTCTCCCACAGGTCCAGGGTGAGGTGGGGGAGGCAAGTGCGGGGAACATAGATAGGTTCAGCAAGGTGGTTTGAGAGCAAAGGCTCTGGGGACAAGGCACACGAAAAGCAGTCACGATATAATGTCTCATTTCTTTAGTCACTGCACAAGTCTTGGTTATAGCTACAAAATTAAGCAAGTGTTTTCAGTGATTTCTTCTGGAAGCTAGCAAGGGCCTGATGGCCGAGCTGATGGGACCAAAATAATCCTCAAGAATACAAGGGAGCCCTGAATACGTGAACTCAGGAATTCACCCAGATTCACAGGAAGTCATGGTCTTGTAACTTTTGCATAATTTTCAACCAAAGGTTTCTAAACCTCTGAGGAATAGAAAATACCCAGGTGACTTGTGGATTGCATCAGAAAGCAAAGCACAAGGTCTATACGGATAAAGGACTCAGGCACTCTGACATTTGGGCACAGGGTGAGATGGTTAAGCAAGTAACTGCTAGACACTGTGTTAGAAATGAAGAGAAGCTGCAAGAAGAAGAAAGCAGGTGAAGAAGGAAGGGCACTAATGTTGTCTGCCACCAATATACCGAGCTGTGTGCATCCTCTATTTTCTCCCATTTAATTCTCACTACTGTTCTGAACTAGGTTGCATCCTAATGAAGAAATGCTGAAACTCAAACTCAAAGAAGATAAGCTTCTTTCCAAGTGGCACCTTGCTTGGAATGGAGGCGCTGCATAAAGAAGAGTATATTTTGGTTTCTGACTCAAGATTCCAACAGAGCCTTGGAAACTCTCACTCTCCAAAGCCCATGGCCATCACCAGAGGTCAGACATTCATTCCAGATGACCAAGTCTCTATAAAAGTGCCATAAATCAGGACAATAGGATCCAGCTCACTCATAAATTGTCCTGCTTCCAGCCAACTCAAAAAAATCCAATCTTCTGGCACTAAAAATTTGAAGAAGTGTTCAAGCTCAATTAAGACTTACCAGATTGGCTTGCCCTGGTTCTTTTGAAAAGGAATAAAATGTCAAGGTAGACTAAAGTGCTTAGAGCTGTGACAGTGTTGTGGCATCAAATCGTCCTTGGAGTTCTTTGAGAATACACAAGTCCAGACCTTCCCTGCTGGAAATTCTGATTCATTAGGTTTGAGATCAGACCCAGATAATATGCCTTTTTAAAAGCTCCTTGTGGGATGCTTCATACATTTCATTGTGAGTTTAATGAAAGCAACACAGTTGAGCCCTACAGCATTAATACAAACTAAGGGGCAGGAAAAGGCATTCAAATTAATAGGAAATCTGTCTAAAATATTAATAACAAAATTTGGCTATATTACTATGGAGATTGATCAGAATGGGGGCTAGAACATACAATTTCCTCTCCAACTACCAATAGACCAAAGAAAGCTTTGAGAATAACCTCTCTGTATGTGTTAACTCCCAGATAAGTGTGTGCATGCTAAGTCATTTCAGTCATGTTCAATTTTGCGACCCCATGGACTGTTGCCTGCCAGACTCCTCAGTCCATGGGATTCTCCAGGCAAGAATACTGGAGTAGGTTGCCATACCCTCCTCCAGGGGATCTTCCCAACTACCAAGGTATCAAACTTGTGTTTCTTATGTCTCCTGCACTGGCAGGTGGATTCTTTACCACTAGGGCCACCTGGGAAGCAGATAAGTAATGATGTTCCTTTTATGACTATCAGAAGAGACAAAATTGGTAAATGTAATGTCCTCCCTTGCTGATGGCTGCTGCTCCTGTTGGTAGATCAGATGGTTACTCCTTCATCTGTGGCTCTTCACTTGGAGCAGCTCCTGGAGTTTATGGCTGCACAAAGACACCCCCTCCCCAAACACGTAGTCAATGATGCTTCATGATCAACTGGCTGACTCTCCACTTGCATTGCCCAGCTCCATTTATGCGCCCTCTCAAACATGAAAGCCACCAAATTATCACACACATCTTACACGGTGATTTGGTGCCAAACCTTTCACACGTATATTCCAAAACTCTATCAGAACATATAAGGGAAACATCAACATAAAAAAGTTATTATTATTATGATCATTAAACCGATTGCTACTGTACAGTGGGCAATTTAGGTGCTTTATGCCCATTACCTTATTTAATCATCACAACAGCCTATGAATTAAGACAATATGCAGAAAGGAGCAGGCGCCAGGTTTGCCAGGGAGGTGGTGTGTGTGTGTATGTCACCCAGCTGTGTCTGACTCTTTGCCTCCCCATGGACTGTCAGCCACCAGGCTCCTCTGTCCATGGAATTCTCCAGGCAAAAATACTGGAGTGGGCTACCATTGCCTTCTCCAGGAGATCTTCCCATCCCAAGGGTCAAACCTCAGTCTCTTGCACTGCAGACAGATTCTTTACCATCTGAGTCAACAGGGAGGTGGACAGACCCTAATCTTATTCCAGGGGATGGGGGAAACTGTGGCTTTCCTTAAAAATCCTGGCTTATTCGTCTTCATTCATTAGTGGCACCGACTTCATGCCAAAGTGTCACTTTATGACTGGGGAATTGAGCCTTCTCTCCCCCTTTGTCATTTTATTTCATCTTGCATTTTGCATGAGATATTACTGTCTAAGAATCCAACTATAATACCTTTAAAGAATTCTCAGACATCATTAGCATGTAAATAATGGACTATCCTACAATCCTGCATCTTTGTTCAGTCAACAATTTCTGGTTAGAGAGTAAGAAGAAGCACCTTCTCAGAGCTTTCCCTTGATTATTGTAAATGTAAATTATTCATGATGGAGTAAATAATCTTAAATGCACTTAGCACAGTCATGGAAATGACAAATCCACCAGGTACACTCCTTAAGACAATTTTTCTACAAACTCCCAGTAAGCTCTGAGAATTTGCTACTTCAGAAGCTCTTTTCTTTCTCATAGAGGAGAAACCACACGCAGCTAAAGATTATACCATAAAAGAGCCAGCTGGTTCTCCTTTGAGGCAATGGATACATTTCAAATATTTGCTCTACCCTCTGTCTATCAATGTATGATGTGGAGGAAAGCCCAACTCGTCATATCGGAGGAGAATCTGAGCCGCTGACAGTTCACTTCAAGGATGCCTGCCTCCTGTACAAATCCAGATGCCTGTCCTCTCTACGCTCTGGAGAAGTTGCATCTTCAGGATAGACATCAAGAAGAAAAATGAGGAAGGGGAGGGTTGCGGTTGTCAAGTCGTTCAGTCGTGTCTGACTCTGCGACCTCGTGGACTGCAGGCTTCCCCGTCCTTCACCGTCTCCTGGCATCTGCTCAAGCTCATGTCCATTGAGTTGATTATGGCATCCAACCACCTCATCCTCTGTTGCCCCCTTCTCCTCCTGCCCTCAATCTTTCCCTGCATCGGGATCTTTTGCAAGAGAAGGGTGGATGGGGGAAAAGAAAGAGATGGAAGGGAATAAAAAGAGAAGGAGGAGGAGAAAGAAGAAGGGAGATGAACAGACTTTTTCAAGTGCTCATCGCTGAAACCTGGACAGCCTCTCTTCAATTTGGACCATTATCTGGGAATATACAATTACTTTAGTTAAAAACTGTTGGGCAAACTATGGAAGAAAGCAAGTGACTCTGTACTTTAAGTGTTAAGAAAGACGACTGTTGTAGAGGAAGTTGACAGTATCAACAATTTAAAGCATTTTTCTGACAATACATTGAAGGGCCAATTACTCCCTGATATGACACTACTGATTTGAACTTGTCAGTTTGATGGCAAGCCATTTTTTCACAGTTTGCATTTTTGCTTTCTTGACAGATGAAATCTGGTTCCAGTTTCTGTAAATAAGGGAATGCATGATCTGAGCGCCATCTCCCTCCCAGTAAGGCAACACTTGCGTGACTGCTTTTTTTACTTCTTATTTTAAAGGATGAGCTTTCTGAAAGAACATCCTTCAAAAATGACTGACTATATACACTGAAAAGAGTTGTTAACAACTGGACATTTTTCTTACAGGGGATGAAATAAAACATAAACATCACATAACTAGACTTGCCATTTTTATTTTCTAACTACATCTTTTCAGCTTTGATATATGTGAAAGGAGAGTTAAAAGTTTGGAGAATATTGTATTTTAGTTACATAAACATATATATGGATACATACATGTGTTTCTATATAGACATATTTTATATAAATGTATATATGTGTGTATGCATATGTGTATGTATACATATGTGTGTATATATGCATATATGCCTGAATATGTCTGTGTGTAACAACAAAGCAATAAATAAATAATAATAAAGTAATAAATAAGTATTTATTATTTAGAGTATCTTTTAAAGGAGAAATATATCTATTTAGGGAACCAGAATTATGGTCCTCCCCATCTTTATAAATACCGTTGTTGCTTAGTCACTCAATTGTGTACAAATCTTTGGAACCCCGTGGACTGTAGCCCACCAGGCTCCTCTGTCCATGGGATTTCCCAGGAACCCACTGGAGTGGGTTGCCATTTCCTTCTCCAGGGGATCTTCCTGACCCGGGGATCGAGGCTGCCTCTCCTGTTTGGCAGATGGTGGTTTTTGTGTATAGAAAGAGGTTGGTTGTAAGGAATTGGCTCATGCAATTGTGGAGGCTGACAAGACCCAAGATCCACAGGTTGAGTAAGCAAGCGGGAGACCCAGGAGGACCAATGACGTGGTTCCAATCTGAGTGTGAAAGTCGAAGAGCCAAAGGACCCAATAGTATACACTTTCAGCCCAAAGCCTCACAGCCTTCAAAGTCATGATGTTCCAGTTCAGTCACCGTTTACCTCTCTCTCTCTCTCTCTCTCTCTCTCTCTCTCTCACACACACACACACACACACACACACACACACCACCTAGCAAAGGTAGCTCTTTTTCTTTGCATGCTTTTTAGCACCAATTTCATTAGCTACTGTACTGAACCCTCTGCATTCATGATCTTGTTTAGTCCTCATAGCAACTGTGATTTAGGAACTTATTATTCCCTCTTTGGGCTTTCTTGGGGGCTAAAATGGTAAAGAATTGCCTGCAATTCAGAAGAGCTGAGTTCAATCCCTAGGTTGGGAAGACTCCCTGGGGAATGGTATGGCTACCCACTCCAGTATTCTTGCCTGGAGAATCCCATGGACAGAGGAGGCTGGTGTGCTACAGTTCACAGGGTCACAAAGAGTCAGACACAACTGAGCAACTAACACCATTCCCTCTTTAACAATGAAGAAATGAGGTTTAGGAGGTTTGTCTGAGGTCACAAGTGGTAAATTCAGAAACAGCACCCAGTTGCACCTTCTCCAGAATGCTTTTCCCAGGCAGTGAATTCATTTATTAACTTCACTCTACGCAAGTTTATTGAACACTTAGTTCAGTTGCTCAGTCATGTCTAACTCTTTGCGACCCCATGAACCGCAGCACACCAGGCCTCCCTGTCCATTACCAACTCCCAAAGTTTACTCAAACTCATGTCCACTGAGTCAGTGATGCCATCCAACCACCTCATCCTCTGTCATCCACTTCTGCTCCCGCCTTCAATCTTTCCCAGTATTTGTGCTGGGAAAGAGCACTCACTCTGTTGACGTATGCGGTCCAGCGTTGGGTGTGCAGCGGAGAATGGAAGAAGTAATGCCCTGACTATCACAGAGGTTACCCTGTAGTACATGCATTCTTTACAGCAGCAGTCCCCAACTATTTTAGCACCAGTTTCCTGGAACCCGATTTTTCCACAGACAGGGGGAGGAGAGGATGGTTTGGGGAAGATTGAAGAGCACTAAATTTAATGTACTCCTATGAGAATCCCTGGTGGCTCAGATGATAGAGAATCCGCCTGCAGTGCAGGAGACCCGGGTTCAATCCCTGGGTCGGGAAGATCACCTGGAAAAGGGAATGGAAGCTAAGGATCTGTGTGGCCCTCTACAGGTTAAAACCTATTCTTTGGGGCAAAAGAGAAAATCTCACTCTTTCTATGTATACAGCACAGATATTGCACAGTACATAAACAGATGGACAGCATATTTATGGAGGCAGGTGATTAGGGGAAAATGTCGACAAAGACTCCTTAGAGGGTGATAATGAAAAGCAGGTTGAGCAATGCTGCTCTAATGTGACATGCATCTACTAAACAAATAATCACACAAATAAATGTGGTGACAAACTGTCACACATACTATGCAGCAAAAGGAAGATGTATCATGAAAGTGAATTTCTTACAAAAGAGAGATCTCATATTCAGAAGGTCAGGGAAATCATTTCTGTGTAAATGACATTTAAGCTGAAAACTGAAGAGTTTCCCAGGGTACAAGCAACACGTGGGAAGGCTTTGGGGGTGCGGATTAGTCAGAGTTCTCCAGAGTAACAAAACTAACAAGATTAACAGGATGTACATGTGTGTGCCTGTGTGTGTGTAGACAGAGAGAGAGAGGACGAAGATTCTAAGGAACTGGATCGTTCAATTGTGAAGCCAAAATTTTTCAGGCATGCCAGCAGGCGACAGACCCAGGGAAGACTCAGTGTTGCAGCTCAGACCTGAAGGCAGCGCTGGCACAACTCTTTCTTGCTTAGGGGATAACACACTTAGTTCTCTTTAAGGCCTTCTATTGATTGAATGAGGCCCCCCCACATGATGAAGGGTAACCGCTTTTACTCAAAGTCCACTGATTGAAATGTTAATCTCATCAAAATCTACCCAATGCAGAATAATACTTGACGTAATATCTAGCAACCATAATCCAGCCAAATGGGCACATAAAGTAATCATTACACTCTGTTTCGGTATTTTGAAGGATGGAAAGAAAGCAGTTTGGTTGAAGGAGAAGCTAGGAGGGACGTGGTGCAGGATGAAACCGCAAAGGCAGCAGAGGCAGATTGAGAGGGCTCTGTAGTCATAATGAGGGTCAGAACCAGAGCCTACATGTGATGGAAAACCGCTGGAGGCTTCCATGGAAGGGGGTAAGCTGATTTACTTTGTTGTCACTGTAACTGTTATTAAGAACCACGGATGGGACAGATGAATGGAGAAAGAAGTTGTGGTGCATATGTAGATAAGGGAGTATGACTCAGCCATAAAATGGGATGAGTTAGAATCAGCTGAAGTGAGGTAGATGAACCTAGAGCCTGTTACACAGAGTGAAACAAGTCAGAAACCAAAAACCCAAGTATCATCAGTTCAGTTCACTTCAGTCGCTCAGTCATGCCCGACTCTTTGCGACCCCATGAATCGCAGCACACCAGGCCTCCCTGTCCATCACCAACTCCCAGAGTTCACTCACACTCATGTCCATCGAGTCAGTGATGTCATCCAGCCATCTCATTCTCTGTTGTCCCCTTCTCCTCCTGCCCCCAATCCCTTCCAGCATCAGAGTCTTCTCCAATGATTCAACTCGTCACATGAGGTGACCAAAGTATTGGAGTTTCAGCTTTAACATCAGTCCTTCTAATGAACACCCAGGACTGATCTCCTTTAGGATGGACTGGTTGGATCTCTTTGCAGTCCAAGGGACTCTCAAGAGTCTTCTCCAACACCACAGTTCAAAAGCATCAGTTCTTTGGCTCTCAGTTTTCTTCACAGTCCAACTCTCACATCCATACATGACCACTGGAAAAACCATAGCCTTGATTAGACAGAGCTTTGTTGGCAAAGTAATGTCTCTGCTTTTGAATATGCTATCTAGGTTGATCATAACTTTCCTTCCAAGGAGTAAGCCTCTTTCAATTTCATGACTGCAGTCACCATCTGCAGTGATTTTGGAGCCCAAAAAGATAGTCTGACACTGTTTCCCCATCTATTTCCCATGAAGTGATGGGACCAGATGCCATGATCTTAGTTTTCTGTATGTTTAGCTTTAAGCCAACTTTTTCACTCTCCTCTTTCACTTTCATCAAGAGGCTTTTTAGTTCCTCTTCACTTTCTGCCGTAAGGGTGGTGTCATCTGGATATCTGAGGTTATTGATATTTCTCCCAGCAATCTTGATTCCAGCTTGTGCTTCCTCCAGCCCAGTGTTTTTCATAATCCCTTAAATAATCCCATATGTCATGTTAATATTTACTTTATATATCACATCTAATAATTATCTGCTTCCCTAAAAGAAAACAAAGCAACTGTTTTAATTTTTTTTTTAAAAAAAAAAGCAGCACTGATGTTAATTAATGACAGCAGATGTGAGAGAGCCAGCTGAGCCTCCAGGACAGACTTTGTGATGATTTGGACTAGAATAATAGACTCGTGGGGAGAAATGCTTGGGTTCCATATATATGTAGGTAAAGACTCACTGGGATTCGTTGATAGATTTGGTGTGTAAGTTTGAGCGGAAGAATCAAAAGTTTATCCTCATATTCCTGGAGTTCTTCAAGAATTCCTGCACTGCCACTGTCTCAGTGAAGCTCTCCCTGATTCCACCCACTCCTGGTCATGCGGCTCTTGCAACACTAACTTGCAGTTTTTTGCATGTCTTTCTCCTGCCTGTCTTCTCCACTGGCTTATTACGGCCTCAACTTATTTACCTTTGTATAATGATTAGCTCTGACCCAGATTCTCATTAACTGCCAAATGAATGTGTGGCCATGGAAAGCAGACAGAATTAGGAGTCCTAATTCCATCTTTAGCCTTTACCAGGGGCCTGCTGCTGCTACTGCTGCTAAGTCACTTCAGTCGTGTCCAACTCTGTGTGACCCCATAGACGGCAGCCCACCAGGCTCCCCCGTCCTTGGGATTCTCCAGGCAAGAACACTGGAGTGGTTTGCCATTGCCTTCTCCAATGCATGAAAGTGAAAAGTGAAGTCGCTCAGTCGTGTCTGACCCTCAGCGACCCCATGGACTGCAGCCCACCAGGCTCCTCCGTCCATGGGATTTTCCAGGCAGAAGTACTGGAGTGGGGTGCCATTGCCTTCTCCAATGCATGAAAGTGAAAAGTGAAAGTGAAGTCGCTCAGTCGTGTCCGACACTCAGCGACACCATGGACTGCAGCCCACCAGGCTCCTCCGTCCGTGGGATTTTCCAGGCAGAAGTATTCGAGTGGGGTGCCATTGCGCCTAGCAATCATCTAAGGTTTACCTTGCCATCACTGAGCTTCAGTTCCTTCTTTCATTGGAAAAGTTAATTCCTGTTCTGGGTAACTTTCTGTGGCTACTGTATCACATAAAATAATACATGTGAAATGTACAGAAATAAGCACTGCTGTGTAGGGAAAAAATTGATATTTCATCATTTTAAAAATAAGCCAACTACATTATGGATACATAACAATCTTTCATTTCAACTTATTACATGGATAAGACATTAATTTCATGCTTTACAAAGAGCATTCTGTACTGTGTATAAAAGCCATTGAGAAAAATAAGGATCAGAGTCCCTGGGATTTTCAAAGTGATAAAATTCACATAAATATAAAAAGGGTGAAAGCAGCAAATATGGTCTTAATATTTCTGTTCATTAGGAACTATTCTGCTTCTGTTACAATCAGGAGAGACACTCTAACAATACTTAAATAGAAGACAGTTTTGTTTCCATATATATATATATATATGTTGATCTTATATACATAGTGTTCAAGAGGTATTCTGTCTTGTTTGATTTCAGTTACATATCATGATGTGATCAAAAATAGATCTATTTCTATTTTGAAATTTTAAAGATAAATCATATAATTTTCAAAAAGAAACAGGTCAATACCAGTTTGAACTCATAATTAACATTACTAATTCTCTGTCCCAAATTCTGACCATGAACATTATTCAGTATAAAATTTGAAAAATACAGTTTCGTCTAGGTTGCCCTATTTTAAAGTTAGACCACAAAAAAATTACATAAAAATTGAGAATTGGAGATTAAATGTAAGAATATTTTATTCCTTTGTATCTCTGCTTTTACTGAGTAATAAGAATTATCTAAAGGGAATATTTCTACAAATTTTCTTTCTGAACAAGGCATATCTTCTGGGTAATGTCTCTCTATGTATATAACGCACCATATGGGTGTGTAACCTACTATTGATTTAGGATTTACTTAAATGTAAATTAAAAGTACTCTATATTGTTACAGACAAAAGAAAATCCAAAAGTAATCATCAAAGAAGACTAACTGCTCTACTCCCTGCAAATAATATATTGTCTATAAAATGTATATATGTTAAAAATCTAAAACTTGAGATGATTCTGTCTCTTCAAAGCTTCCTGTAAACTAAATGTATTAAATTCTTACTTATATTTCTCAACACTCATGCATGCACATACACAGATGCCCATACAAACATTCTATAAACAGAGGAAAGAAAAGTGAAAGTGAACTCAAAAGTGAAAGTGACACTCAGTCGTGTCTGACTCTTTGCAACCCCATGGACTATACAGCCCATGGAATTCTCCAGGCCAGAATACTGGAGTCAGTAGCTTTTCCCTTCTCCAGGGGATCTTCCCAACCCAGGTATCGAATCGGGGTCTCCTACATGGTAGGCAGATTCTTTACTAACTAAGCTATCAGGGAAACTCCATAAATGAAAGAATCACTTATCACGTAAGAAAGATATTTTAAAGCCCCCAGAATGTGTGCTATCACCATACCAGTTTGTGATTTTGTTATAATAGATCTAAATTCACCAAATAAGCAAGATACCTTCATGATCTGTCTTCAGAATCATTCTTAGAATTTAAAATTTTCCTAAAAATAAAATGATTTACAGATCTCTTTGTTGTATCATTCTATTATTGGTCAAATCAGTCATATGATCTATTAGGTCATTCCATCAATGGATGACTTGAATAATATTTTTCAAAGGCCAACTATCTAACTGAAGAGAGCAGTTGTGTGTGTGTGTGTGTTAGTCGCTCAATCGTGTCCAACTCTTTGTGACTCCGTGGACTGTAGCCCACCAGGCTCCTCTGTCCATGGGATTCTCTAGCCAGGATACTGGAGTGGGTTGCCATTCCCTTCTCCAGGGGATCTTCTCAGTCCAGGGATCAAACCTCTGTCTCTTACATCTCCTGCATTGGCAGGTGAGTTCTTAATCACTAGTGCCACCTGGGAAGCCTGTATTATACATATGCTGTTCAGTCACTCAGTCGTGTCCAACTCACTGAGACCCCATGGACTGCAGCATGCAAGGCTTCCCTGTCCTTCAACATCTCCCAGAGCTTGCACAAAGTCATGTCCATTGAGTCAGTGATGCCATCCATCCATCTCATCCTCTGTCGTCCCCTTCTCCTCTTGCCTTCAATCTTTCCCAACATCAGGGTCTTTTCAAATGAGTCAGTTCTTCACATCAGTGGCCACAGTATTGGAGCTTCAGCTTCAGCATGACTGATTTCCTTTAGGACGAACTGATTGGATCGTCTTGCAGTAAAAGGGACTCTCAAGAGTCTTCAACACCACAGTTCAAAAGCATCAATTCTTCAGTGTTCAGCTGTCTTTATAGTTCAACATTCACATCCATACATGACCACTGGAAAAAACATAGCCTTGACTAAATGGACTTTTTTTTTTGGCAAAGTAATGTCTCTGCTTTTTAATATGCTATCTAGGTTTGTCGTAACTTTTCTTCCAAGGGAAGAAAGTATCTTTTAATTTCATGGCTGCAGTCACCATCTGCAGTGATTTTGGAGCCCCCAAAAATAAAGTCTCTCATTGTTTCCACTGTTTCCCCATCTATTTGCCATGAAGTGATGGGACCGGATGCCATGATCTTCGTTTTCTGAATGTTGAGCTTTAAGCCAACTTTTTCATTCTCTTCTTTCACTTTCATCAAGAGGCATTTTAGTTCCTCTTCACTTTCTGCCATAAGGGTGGTATCATCTGAGGTTATTGATATTTCTCCCAGCAATCTTGATTTCATCTTGTGCTTCATCCAGCCCACCATTTAATTTATTCATACAAGTTAAATAAACAGGGTGACAATGTACTGTCTTGATGTACTCCTTTCCCAATTTCAAACCAATCCATTGTTTCATGTCCAGTTTTAAATGTTGCTTCTTGACCTGCATGCAGGTTTCACAGGAGGCAGGTAAGGTGGTCTGGTTTTCCCATCACTTCAAGAAATTTTCACAGCTTGTTGTGATCTACACACTCAAAGGATTTAGTGTAGTTATTGACACAGAAGTAGATTTTTTTTGGGAATTCTCTTGCTTTTTCTATGATCCAACAGATGTTAGCAATTTGATCTCTGGCACCTCTGCCTTTTCTAAATCCAATTTGAACATCTGGAAGTTCTCAGTTCACATACTTGGAGAAGTTTAAGCATACATTGGAGAATTTTGAGCATTACTTTGCTAACATGTGAGATGAGTACAATTGTGTGGTAGTTTGAGCATTCTTTGGCATTGCCTTTCTTAGGGATTGTAATGAAAACTTAGCTTTTCCAGTCCTGTGGCCATTGCTGAGTTTTCCATATTTGCTGGTGTACTGAATGCAGCACTTTAACAGCATCATCGTCTAGAATTTGAAAATAGCTCAGCAGGGATTTCATCACCTCCACTAGCTTTTTTCATAGCAATACTTCCTAAGGTCCATTTGACTTCACACTCCAGGATGTCTGGCTCTAGGTGAGTGATCACACCATTGTGGTTATCTGGGTCATGAAGATCTTTTTTGTATAGTTCTTCTGTGGAGTCTTGCCATCTTTTCTTAATATCTTCTGCTTCTGTTAGGTCCAAACCATTCCTGTCCTTCATTATGCCCATCTATACATATATACGCTTATTTAACTTATATGCAGAGTACATCATGAGAAATGCTGGACTGGAAGAAACACAAGTTGGAATCAAGATTGCCAGGAGAAATATCAATAACCTCAGATATGCAGATGACACCACCCTTATGGCAGAAAGTGAAGAGGAACTAAAAAGCCTCTTGATGAAAGTGAAAGTGGAGAGTGAAAAGTTTGGCTTAAAGCTCAACATTCAGAAAACGAAGATCATGGCATCTGGTCCCATCACTTCATGGGAAATAGATGGGGAAACAGTGGAAACAGTGTCAGACTTTATCTTTTTGGGGTCCAAAATCACTGCAGATGGTGACTGTAGCCATGAAATTAAAAGACGCTTACTCCCTGGAAGAAAAATTATGACCAACCTAGATAGCATATTGAAAAGCAGAGACATTGCTTTGCCAACAAAGGTCCATTTAGTCAAGGCTATGGTTTTTTCCAGTAGTCATGTATGGATGTGAGAGTTGGACTGTGAAGAGAGCTGAGAGCCGAAGAATTGATGCTTTTGAACTGTGGACTCTTTAGAGTCCCTTGGACTGCAAGGAGGTCCAACCAGTCCACCCTAAAGGAAATCAGCCCTGGGTGTTCCAGTACTTTGTCCACCTCATGCAAAGAGTTGATTCATTGGAAAAGACTCTGATGCTGGGAGGGATTGGGGGTAGGAGGAAAAGGGGATGACAGAGGATGAGATGATTGGATGGCATCACTGACTCGATGAACATGAGTTTGGTTGAACTCCGGGAGTTGGTGATGGACAGGGAGGTCTGGCGTGCTGAGATTCATGGGGTCGCAAAGAGTCAGACATGACTGAGTGACTGAACTGAACTGATACATATATATTATATATTTTATAATACCCTGATCAATCTAAAAGAAATTTTTAAAAAGTTAAAATGCTTTGTGAATAGGATGCTTGAGCAGTTTCTCATCAACTACCATTTCATTTCACATCTGGAAGATGTGTCTTCTGTTTATCTTTTTTGGAATCACTGTACTGAATAAGTTTGAAAGTAGTAATTGATTTAAAAAAAAAAAAACTAGACTGCCATTATCAACTCTAGGTTTTATTTCCAACTTTAGCTTATGAAACCAGAATCAAACTTCTATTGAGCAATAAAATTAATTAATCCCTCTGTATTCTCCTTAAGCACAATTATAACACTAACACAGAACAAAATTTTTCTGATTATTTCTTGCAGCACAGTTTCAAAATCGCCTATAATAGATGTTGTGTTCTTTTTTAAAATCATAGGACTCCCTAGCAAATTAAAAATCTTGTGCATTTCTTTTTTTTGTTGAAAGAGTAGAGTCACTATCACTATTATTCGGTTTGCAAAACCTAGCTTTTATTTTACTTAGCAATTTGGAGAGCCAGTCAACAAAAGACATACAAAGATTAATTGCAAGCACATTTTATTTTCTTGTGCTTTTCAGGAATGTCTGTGGCAACCTTGTGTGAAGCAAGGTCACTGGTGCTGTTTTAACAGTATTTGTTCCCTTTGTGCTTTTGTGCCACATTTTGATAATTCTTATAATAATTCAACCTTTTTCAATATTATTATATTTGTTATATGACTTATGATGAGTAATCTTTGATGTTACTATTGCAAAACTATTTAACTCACTGAAGGGTCGGATGATGCTTAGACACTTTTAGCAATAAAAAAATTTAATTAAGGTATATACAGTGTTATTTTGTACACTTAGCAGGTTACAATATACATGTAAGTTTTAAATGCATTGGGTAACCAAAAATATTGTGTGACTCACATTATCATAGTATTTGCTTTATTGTAATGACTTGGAGCTAACAGACTTTCTTTCCTTGGGCTCCAAAATTACTGCAGATGGTGACTGCAGCCATGAAATTAAAAACACTTGCTCTTTGAAAGAAAAGCTATGACAAACCTAGACAGCATATTACAAAGCAGAGACATTACTTTTCCAGCAAAGGTCTGTATAGTCAAAGCTATGGTTTTTCCAGTGGTCATGTATAGATGTGAGAGTTGGACTATAAAGAAGGCTGAGCACCAAAGAATTGATGCTTTTGAACTGTGGTGTTGGAGAAGACTCTTGAGAGTCCCTTGGACTGCAAGATGATCCAACCAGTCAATCCTAAAGGAAATCAGTCCTGAATATTCATTGGAAAGGTTGATGCTAAAGCTCCAATAATTTGGCCACCTGATGCTAAGAACTGACTCATTTGAAAAGACCCTGATGCTGGGAAAGATTGAAGGTGGGAGGAGAAGGGGACAACAGAGGATGAAATGATTGGATGGCATCACCAATTCAATGGACATGAGTTTAAGAAAGCTCTGGGAATTGGTGATGGACAGGGAGGACTGGCATGCTGCAGTCCATGGGGTTGCAAAGAGTCAGACATGATTGAGCAACCGAACTGGACTGCACTGGAACTGAACCCTCACAGTGTCCTAGGTGTGAATGTACATGGTGTTGAAGTCATATTCTATAGACTATAACGCCAGTGAGTCCGTTGCAGTGTAGGTTTGTCTCTTATTCTGTGTGAACTTTGCAACCAGACATTAATCCCAAACCACAATTCAACAGTGAAGTGTGAAAACTAAAATAGGGAGTCGTCTGACTCTGTAAGCAGGTAAAAATGTACATTGTGTATGTTTTAAATATATTACATACGTATATGTATTTGTGTTCATATACATGCACAGTGCTGCAAAAGCGTAAACCACAAAAATGTGGTCACTAAAATTATAGTCATTGACTATTACAATGTGAGTGTCTCTAGATCACTGGGAGATCCATTGCCCTAGGCCGGGTCAGCCACCTTCCTCCTGGGTCTGTGGGCTGGCCGCCTCCTTTGTGCACCTGTAGAGAAGCCGAGGGCTCAGGACACCAACAAAGGAACCAGGTGGACAGGGCTACACCACAATCCTGTGGGGCTGATGCTCAGAATAGGCAGCCATCCCCTCTGCCTCACTCCAGGGGCTGAAGCAAATCACGTGGTGTTGGGAAACAGATTCTACCTCTCTAGTGAGAGGAACTACAGAATCAGGAGACTCAGGGTATGGACGCTGAGACCCGTCAAGAGTTAAGGTCACAGGTGTCATCACCTGCACCTGCTGGAGGCAGGAATTCTCTTAGTTGTAGAAGTCTTCGGCAGGGATCTAAAAAAGCATAATGACAACCTGGAGGGAACAATACTTTAAAATTTTTCATTAAAAATCACAGTATTGGGACTTCCCTGGTGGTCAAGTGGCTGACTCCCCCACTCCCAGGGCAGAGGGCCCAGGTTCGATCCCCAGTCAGAGAACTAGATCCCACGTCCCACAACTAAGGGTCCGTGTGCTTCAGTGAAAATCAAAGATCCTGCATGCCTCAACTAAGACTCAGTGTCAAATACATAAAAGAGAATAAACGTTAAAAAGAGCATTTATTAAAAATAATAATAGTATCAATAGACATGGTCCTGGATCCAACACAGCTGACAAATCATCCTGTGTTTACCCATGGGAAGAGTCTCTCTTGGGGTAGGACACGGAGAGAAAGGGAGGAGTCCTTCATTCCCCGTTCATGCCTGACCTGTGAGTTGCCAAGCAGTGCAGAAAAGTGGGGCACTTGAGAACAGGCAAAGCTTGCATTCAGGGGCATCTCCCCCACCTCCTACTCATTGTTTACACCTATTTCGGATGATAGAAGTACTTCCTGAACTTCTGTCATGATTTTTCTCTACATGTGAAAAAAAAAACAAACAAAACTTTGATTCCACACAGGGAATTCTCATAGAGTGACTACAAAGATCTTTATCCATTTTAGGAACTTGACAGCTGATACAAAACAATGTAAATCCACATTCTTCTAGGATGAAACCCACCATACTTAAATCCTCCTTCCTCGCCTTCTGCTTAGGCTGAGCTCCTCTTGAGGGAAGCCGCTGGGGACCGCCAGTCCCTGACTTCTTCCCTTGCATGCAAAAGATGCCCCCCAGGATGCCGCCTTCAGCTCCTGCCATAAGGCTTTGCTGTGTGCCGCTCGACTTCAAATGAGCCTTGAACCATTATTACATCCTCAAGAAGGGGAAGGACTTTGGCTGTTGGGCGGGGCACCAGCTGAAGACTTAGAAGAAATAGTGCAAGTGGTCCTAGAGAATTCAGGGCTGTGTTTGTAACTTGGAAAACAGCTGTCACTTTGTGTTCAGGGAGTGATTCCAGAATATGAAGGCTAAATGTTAGGATATTGAAGTCAGAGGTTGTCAAAAAAAAAAAAAAAAAGATAAGCAAGTTAGGTTCTGATCAGAGTGAAAATAACTTACAATAAATTGATACAACCCTTCTGGGTAGAAGTGTTTAATTGGTGATTCAACACTCAATTGTGAGTCTGACAAAAATGGGTTTTTTGTTTGGTATTTCTTTGCATTTTTCCGGCCTTGTGTGTTTGGTGTGTGTTTTAATATCTAAATTTAAAGATGCACGTGACATCCACTTACAATGGGAAAGGCTTACCAGCTGGCCCTCTTAGTGATCAAATGCAAAGATGAAAATTCAGCACAGCACACTTCTGATATTATAATTGGCGAGTGTGGAAAATGAATTCTGACTGAAGTTATCTGTAGCTCCAAAAGAAATCGATAAAGTATTTAATAGACTTTTAATACAGTTTCTGAGGCCCAAATCACGAAAAAGCAGCTTGCCATGCAAACCATTCCCTAACTCTCCATTGGCAAGGCAAGGCTTCCAAGAAAAGGATTCACAGTGTTTTTTTCAGTGGAGTTGAGTTCGTTTACAGTTCCAAGGAGAGGATCTTGCAGCTAACAGCTTTTGCTAATAGTTCCTCAGTAGAGACAGGGCTCAATAGATAGAGCCAAAAGGAATCTTGTAAAAGCAGGCAAGATGTTAAGAAGCGGTATAGAAAGCTCTTTAATGACAGAAATGTGGGTTAAGTAAATCCTCTGCATTCTGCTAGAGAAAAAGGAGCAAGGCACATTTTAATTAGGGCTCTAGGCTTCCCTGGAGGTCCAGTGGTGAAGAGTCCTCCTTGCAATCCAAGGGACACTGGTTCCATCTCTGGTCCAGAAAGATCCCACATGCTACGGAACAGCAAAGCCCCTATGCCGCTACTATTGAACCCACGCTCGAGTCCGCGTGCCTAGAACCTGTCTGTGCTCTGCAACAGAAGAAGCCACCACAGTGAGAAACCCAAGAACTGCAAGGAATAGTAGAGGAAGCCCACATGCATCAGCAAAGACCCACCACAGCCAAAAAAAAAAAAAACAAATAAATCTTTAAAAAAAGATAAAAGAAACAAAAATATGTGCCCTGGAATTTGAATATGAGAAAATGCAAAGAAAAAAAAAATTTCTCTACTAAAGGGTTGTTCCCATTGCAGTTGGTTTGACTATAAATTCATATAATCTCAAGACTGTATTTTATGCTGCTGATTGATAGAATAATGTCCCTCTACCCTCAAAGGTGTTCATGTCCTAATCTCTGAACTTGTGAATTTGTTGCCTTAAATGGCAGAAGGACTTAGTAGATGAGATTAGGGTTAAGTACCCTGAGATGGGAAGATGATCCTGGGTTATCTGAGTGGGCCTAATCTAATCACACTCTGTGTATCAGAGCACTCACATTTAGAGCAGAAAATCAGCAGGCTGGAGATTTGTGATGAGGGGAAAATGGTCAGAGAGGTGCTATGGTGCTGGCTGTGAAGACTGCTTTGGTGCACTAGGGCTGCCATGACAAAATACCCCCGATGGAGTGGCTGAAACAACCACACTTTCTTCTCAAGTTCTAGAGGCTGGAAGTCCAAGATAAAGGTGCCAGCTGGTTTCTCATGAGGCCTCCCTTCATGGCTTGCTGGTAGCCCCCTCCTCCTTGCGTCCTCACATGCCTTTCTCTGTGATAAGACATCACCCTGATAGCTTATAAGGGCTTCAGATGGTAAACAATCTGCCTGCAATGCAAGATCCCCAAGTTTGATTGCTGGGTCGGAAAGATCCCCTGGAGAAGGGAATGGCAACCCACTCACCCAGAGAATTCCATGGGCAGAGGAGCCTGGCAGTCTACAGTCACAAAGAGTAAGATACGACTGTGCAAGCCAACACTTTCACTCAGGCTTTCTTTTAGAGACCCCAGTCGTGGGCACTTGGAGATGTCTTGCAGGCAGTGAGTGAAGATCCATTGTGTGCTGCGTCTTCCCATTGGTTTTCACAGCTGTATCAGTTTTGGAAAATGCTTTTTGATTCTTCTAGATGGTTGTAGCTCGACTGGCTTCTCACATGAAACATTAACAAAATCCTTGGTGTTTCTGAAGACTGCCAAAGTTAGACTGTTCTGTCCTTCCACACATGCATTCACCTCCTGTTTCTATTTTCCGGCTGGATTTCATTTGTTAAACAACTCAAGACCCGTTTAATGTCTTTGCAGGTATTCCCACCTGCAGCAATTCTAACTCCTGGTTCAATTTGTTACCTGAAGAGCCAGCAGAAAGATTGCGAAAGGCCCAAACCAGATTAAATAATTTCTTTGGTTTTCTTTCCAGTACATCACTAGCCATTCCATTTTGAAATATTAACCTCATATTAATATGCTTAATTACATCACTAGCTATATTTTTAAAGCTAAAATTGTATTTTTAATATTCTACTGCTGGCCAATAATAGAAGCTTTATAGGAAACAGGGACAAGTGAAGTCTTCTCAAGTACAAATTCTTATCTGCATATGTTGTCAAAATCCAGCTGATGAAATTTGTCCCCCTACTCCATACATTTTAAAAATAACTTTTTCCCCCCAAATGTGTACCCATGCACTCTCCTTCCTGATTTGTCAGAGTGATGGACTGCAGATTATAAAATTAATGGATGCCTCCCTTTTCCATTCTCTCACCAGATGAACTGGGCAAACATGACAGTTTTGAGAAATTGACCTATTTTATTGTTCAGATAAAGGGGGGATCTTCTTGTCAAAATTTTTTTTTGCAACAGGAATTCCTTCCAGGATAAGATCATTGTGTGTGTTTATCTTAATCAGTCCTCTACCTTAGTAGGCAAATTTGATAGTGTATTAAACACAATGACAGGACTCCCTAGCTCATAATGTGTCCTTTTAGTCCAAAGTGCGTGGGAAAATGAAGATCCGGAATATATGGTGCCTCAGGGACCCTATAGACCAAGCGCTCCAGCAGACTCCAAGTGGTCATTCATTTTATTCAGAGCTATCCTCGCACTCAACACACAGTGAACTCTGTCCTCTACTTAGAAACAGGCTTAAGGTTTTCCTTTACCCAAAGTTCATCTTTCTAACCTCCAAATGATTTCAAATGAGTCCATTCCTCTCCTTTCCTTCAAGAAAGAGAGAGAGAGAGGACAGAAGGATGAAAGGAGAGGGCAGGGAGGAAAAAAACACTCTATTTTTTAGCTTCTACCCCAGACCTCTTGGTTTATGGCTGTATTATTCTGATAGATTTTATTCTCAGGTGTTACCAATAGCAAATATAATATCTCTGTAGCAAAGATTTCTCCTTTAATAGAGATAGCAGTCGACAGCCAACAGGGTCGACAGAGGGCGGCATGAGGGCGGCAGACCTTAGGGAAACACCAGGGACTGAGGTTCTTCCAACCCCAGCCTCTGTTGCTAGGTGAGCCCTGGAGACTAGTACAGAAAAATAAATACTGGCTTTTACAGAAAAGACCCAGTTTTTTTTATATCTGTTTTCAAATTTTCTATATGCCAGATGATAGCTGAGTTGGCAAAGAATTCTCCTGCAGTGCAGGAGACCCCAATTTGATTCCTAGGTTGGGAAGAGCCCCTGGAGAATGGAAAGGCTACCTACTCCAGTATTCTGGCCTGAAGAACTCCATGGACTGTATAGCCCATAGGATCCAAAGAATCAGACACGACTAAGCAATTTTGCATTTTGTATATACATACAACAAAATGCCTTTGGTCTGGATGTGCTGCCCTTGTGTGTCTTTTGTTGTGAGTCTAATTTTCTTGATCTCTCTTCTCCCCAAATTCTCCTGAATTGTCATAGCACTTTGTGTCTCTTTTTGTACTTTTTATATCTTGCATTATTTCAATAAATGTATCCTTTATCGCTTCACACCATACCAGTAAGGAAGGCTTCAGCCAGTTGCTGGTGTCAGCATGGAGGATATTTATTATGCATCAGAGCAGGTCACCTAGTGCAGGATACCTCCAGTATGGGTTATTTAAATAACTGAAAGACTCACCAGGAACCCAGATTCTTGCCACCTTTTTCTATCCTGACGGGTGCTCTGAGGGCAAGCTTTCCTCTGGGGAGCAAGCAAATATAGTGTTCCCAGGTATCACAGCTAAAAATCAGAATATACTTCATTCTCTGGAACTTTCCAGCGGTCCAGTGCTTAAAAATCTGCCTTCCAGTGTAGGGATCATGGTTCAATCCCTGGTCTGGGAATTAAGATCTCATTGGCCACATCATAACAACTAAGACCCAATGCAGCCAAATTAATAAATGTTTGTGTGTTAAGTCGCTTCAGTAAGGTCTGACTCTATAAGACCCCAAGGACTCCTTGAGGTCCTTGAGCCCGCCAGGCTCCTCTGTCCATGGGACTATCCAGGCAAGAATACTGGAGTGGGTTGCCATTTCCTTCATATATATATCTTTTTATTTTTAAATTAATTACTTTTTTAATTGAAGGATAACTTAATAGAATTTTGTTTTCATATATTTCATTCTTATGTCTCTTTATATCAGTGAAGCAATCTTTCTCAGAAGCCTCTGCTGCCAGCCTCCCTGTGGGTCTTCTTGGTCAGTATTGAATCACTTGCCCCACACACCCCTTGTTTGCCAGAGATGGGTTTAGACCGACTGGAATCTCACCCAAGTCAACGTGATGGAGCATGAACCATCAGAATCAAAAATGAAGTCACTTCAGTAAAGAACATGAGCAGTACTTTCTTGAGCTTGATGGCATCACCGACTCAATGGATATGGGTTTGGGTGGACTCCAGGAGCTGGTGATAGACAGGGAGGCCTGGCATGCTGCGGCTTATGGGGTCACAAAGAGTCAGACACGACTGAGCGACTGAACTGAACTGAACTGAACTCACAATATCTGTGACAATCTCCTACCAGAGTATAAATTTCTTGGGAATGAGGATTATATTCTTGAGTGAACAGGTCCAAGATAGAGAAGGAATGAAGACTCTGAATTAATGCACTGCTAATGCACTTTAGTACAGAACTTGACATCTAATAAGAACTGAATAAATATTTGATTAACTGAACAGATTTAAGAAGTCCCTTAACAGAGGTATATCCAGGACACCATGAGAGAAGAAAAGAAAGGAAGAGTACCTTTGCATGGGAGGGTCAGAGAGGCCTTTAGCACAGAGACAATACATCAAGAGCAACTATTAGGCTCTTATTAAATCTATTTGTCTTCATTAAGTGAATTTATTATTCTTTCACCATCGTTGCCAGGTGGAATGACTCAGCTGCATGCCAAGCCTACTGCAGGTCACAGTCAGAATTCACTATTTTTCTCTCCTTCACTAGGCTCACACAATTGGAACATATCTCTTTATCTAAAAGTAACTCAATAGTGACAAACAAAGCCACCTCCTATCTGTGTTCCAGATACGAAGGTCTTGAGACCCTTACAGCATTAAAAGGAGGTCAACCACTAAGTCTATGATATTCTTTTTGTTGCTGTTTTTGTTCATCATGGATTTTTCTTTTGCAATAGTTTTTATTTTTATGTATTTTTGGCCATGCCCCACAGCATGTGGGATCCTAGTTCCTCCACCAGGGATCAAACTCAAGCCCCCTGCAATGGAAGCAGGGAGTCCCAGCTGCTGGACCGTCAGAGAAGTTCCTGTGATATTCTTACTATTTCCTAAATACCTGTCTTACTACCTCTGAGTAGTAATATCTTTGATCTGAAAGCAGAGATTCTTCATTTCTTGCCTCCAGCTTCTCCATTTTCTCACAGATTGATATGAATAAAGAATGCCACTCCACCTCAGCTTTGCATTTTCCTCCTGAATGATACCAGGATTGGGTAATCAAATCAATTTATTGTTAATCTGGAGGAATTTTCTTTCCAATGGGACTTGTCAGACACATTTATGTCCTTTGAAATCACTGTAATTGACCCAGTAGAGGTAAAACGTGGAGCAGCACCTGTCTGCTCAGGTAATCGATGACAAAACAGGAGATGCTGAAAGCAGAAATCCCAGCCCCTCATCCCTCTCAAGCACTTAGGCCGTGATGGATAGGAAGAGAGTCCCAGGAGACTTCCCAGATCCAGCATCAGCTAATAAATGCATCCCCATGAAACAGCAAATGGATAGCCATTCAGGATGAAAGACAGTAGCTCATAAAAAAGAACCAAAGCCATGACTGTTGGTCCCAGCTGAGCACCTCGCTGGAAGCTAGCACTGACTGCCATCCAAGCGAAGGAGGACATTCTGGACCTTCCAGCCATCCCAGGGTAGTAACTGATACTACTCTATGCAGACAAAATGTTTGGTCAACCCACAGGATCACGAGAAATAGGATCCTCTTGTTATTTGAAGCCCATATGCTTGGGGGTAGTCTGTTACACAGCAGTAGGTGCTGGGAACATTGATGTCCTCTGAGAGAAATGGGAGAGACCCAGAGGACCATGAGGGACTGATACCAGAGTAGTAACTGGTCCTGAGAGTTGCCTTAGTTTCCAAAGACTGTCCTTTTCTGCTTTGGAGGTTTGTTCATCCTCAAGTAAACCCCTCTTTTTTTGCTCTAGATGACTTCTCTTGCTTGCAACAACTAATTCACCAAATCAGGGAGAAACAGGAGCTCAGACCAAAAAGCTTAGCTCTGGGTACTGGTTAAAGCCTGGGACTTTGAGGGTGAAGCAGGTTCTACTCCAAGAGGATCCTGGGTCCTGAGTAAAAGTCAAAAGAAGGGATAAGAAAGAAGCTCACAGAGGCACCAGGAGAGGTCAGGCAGACAACACCCAACCTAACAAGCAGGGGTGCTCAGATCTCCCCCCAAGTGCTAGGAGGGCCTGGAAGCATGGTGGAGGCTGTACCTGGAGGTGCAGTGACCCTGTGGCACTGCAGATGGCAGACAAGGGCGGACACCGCCCCTTCCCACCATGGGGAGGCTGCTGGAGGGAAGACAAGAGGCCAAGAATGGCAGTGTAGCTTCTATTTGTCAGCACCAGACCCACACCCTGCCTTACCCTCAGCCTCGCCTCTCTGTGAGGCTTTCCATGTGCACAAGGAGCTTGAACAGTAAGCACGCAATGAGAGACAGGAAACGAAAGGAAAGTGAAAGAAAGGAAGCTTCCCAGAGTCACCCTGGTGCAAAGGCCACCTGATGCAAAGAGCTGACTCCTTGCAAAAGACCCTGATGCTGGGAAAGATTGAAGATGGGAGAAGGGGAGGACAGAGAATGAGATGGTTGGACGGCATCACCAACTCGACGGACGTGAGTTTGACCAAACTCCGGGAGTTGGTGATGGACAGGGAGGCCTGGCGTGCTGAAATGAACTGAGTCACCCTTCTCAGCCTCAGCTTTCTTTATGTGTGTGTATTAGTACTCATTCTGAAAGGTGAGAGCAGCTTAGAGTCTAAGTACAGTAGGTAAGGGGGCTTCGCAGGTGGCATTAATGGTAAAGAATCTGCCTGCCAAAGCGGGAGACTCAAGAGACCCGGTTCAATCCCTGTATTGGGAAAACCCGCTCAATCTGAGGAAGCAGTAGAAGACAGTCTGAGCAGGTGTGGGTCTGGCAGAAGCATCAGCTTGTAGCCTTACTCCACCCATCTGGTTATTAGAAGGGCAGAGCAACTTGAGAGGAAGTCAAAATCTACATAAGTTGATGGGGCAGTTGACAGGTAAAGAAAACTCTAACTCAGAGCTAGAACTTAAGGATAAGGCTTGTAATAATAGGGATGGGTTGGGCTGTACTGCAATAACAAATTTAAAAAGCCCTTGACTTAGAGTGGAAAAGTTTATTTCTTACTCACATTATCTCTATCACAGTTATCAGTGGACCTCAGCTCATCACATTCATTCAAGGACTTAAGCCTTGATTAGATGCATCCTGTGTTAGAAGCTCTGCCCGGCAGTGGCACTCCAGGTTTGCCTCCATTGTTCTGGCCAAGATAAATCACATGACCGTACACACATCAGGAAGGTGGGGCTACGTGACCCTTCCAAGAGCAGGGACTTCAACATGCATGAAGAACAAAAGCCTGCCACGGGGCCCAGGATGTGAAAGTACCAAGGCAAGACTCCAGACATCTGCAAGCTCAGGTGCTCAGAACCTCACCAAGTGAAGGATTTGAGCACAAAGAGAGGTCAGACATGCTTCTCTGAGACTGCAATAAGGGTCACGGAGGACCGGTGAAAGCAGGCTCGTGAAGTCAGTAATAAAAGTAGATAATTGGAATGATAGTCATAGCAACTGTCATCCACTGAATCTCCCTTTTGGGGGCCAGTTCAGTTCAGTTCAGTCACTCAGTCATGTCCAACTCTTTGCGACCTCATGAATCGCAGCACACCAGACCTCCCTGTCCATCACCAACTTCCAGAGTCCACCCAAACCCATGTCCATTGAGTTGGTGATGCCATCCAGCTATCTTATCCTCCGTCGTCCCCTTCTCCTCCTGTCGCCAATCCTTCCCAGCATCAGGGTCTTTCCCAATGAGTCAGCTCTTCACATGAGGTGGCCAAAGTATTGGAGTTTCAGCTTCAACATCAGTCCCTCCAATGAACACCCAGGACTGATCTCCTTTAGGATGGACTGGTTGGATCTCCTTGCAGTCCAAGGGACTCTCAAGAGTCTTCAAAAGCATCAATTCTTCGGCCCTCAGCTTTCTTCACCGTCCAACTCTCACATCCATACATGACCACTGGAAAAACCATAGCCTTGACCAGACGAACCTTTGTTGGCAAAGTAATGTCTCTGCTTTTCAATATGCTATCTAGGTTTGTCATAACTTTCCCTCCAAGGAGTAAGCGTCTTTTAATTTCATGGCTGCAGTCACCATCTGCAGTGATTTTGGAGCCCCCAAAAATAAAGTCTGACACTGTTTCCACTGTTTCCCCATCTATTTGCCATGAAGTGATGGGACCAGATGCCATGATTTTAGTTTTCTGAATGTTGAGCTTTAAGCCAACTTTTTCACTCTCCTCCTTCACTTTCATCAAGAGGCTTTTTAGTTCCTCTTCACTTTCTACCATAAGGGTGGTGTCGTCTGCATATCTAAAGTTATTGATATTTCTCCCGGCAATCTTGATTCCACCTTGTGCTTCTTCCAGCCCAGTATTTCTCATGATGTACTCTGCATATAAGTTAAATAAACAGGGTGACAATACACAGCCTTGATATACTCTTTTCCTATTTGGAACCAGTCTGTTGTTCCATGTCCAGTTCTAACTTGTTGCTTCCTGACCTGCATACAGGTTTCTCAAGAGACAGGTCAGATGGTCTGATAGTCCCATCTCTTTAAGAATTTTCTACAGTTTATTGTGATCCACACAGTCGAAGGCTTTGGGTGTACAGGGGAGCAAGTTTCTTCTTCCAGATTAAACCCCACAGCTCTCCTGGTGGTTCCGTGGTAAAGAATCCGCCTGCCAATGCAGGAGACGTGGGTTTGATCTCTGGGTTGAGAAGATCCCCTGAAGGAGGAAATGGCAACCCACAGGATTCTTGCCAGGAAAATCTCATGGACAGAGGAGCCTGGGGGCTACAGTGCATGGGGTCACAAAGAGTCAGACACAACTTAGCGACTAAACAACAAACAATGAGTTCCTTCCACATCTATCAAGACCCTAGTGCAGCAGAAACCAGCAGCTCAAGAGTTATTTGTTGCAAGTCAGGGTCAAACTTTTCTCTTCCATGCCTTACAATGAGCCTTTTAACAAACACAAATCCCCTAGTCAAATTGCACTGCTGAGGAGCAGCTATGAGGGCTTCTGCCACACGCCGAGTACCGGCTCCTCTGACTTCACAGATGAGGGGGTTTCACTTCCCTAGACTGTTTAAGATTCACTCTGAGCATCGCTTCTGGGGAGCTGCACACCCATAATGAAGGCAGTCAGTGTTCTCCATCTCTCCTTCACGTCTGCATGTACTTGTTCACTTAATGTAAGCCTCGAGCCTGACAGAGTTCAAATTAAAATGCTGTTTGTCACTGAGCATTAAAAATATACCCATGGCACCCCCACCCCAGTACTTTTGCCTGGAAAATCCCATGGACGGAGGATCCTGGTAGGCTCCAGTCCGTGGGGTCGCTAAGAGTCGGATACGACTGAGCGACTTCACTTTCACTTTTCACTTTCATGCATTGGAGAAGGAAATGGCAACCCACTCCAGTGTTCTTGCCTGGAGAATCCCAGGGACAGGGGAGCCTGGTGAGCTTCCGTCTATGGGGTCGCACAAAGTCGGACACGACTGAAGTGACAGCAGCAGCAGCAGCATGAGACATAGTAGTTAAACTGGAATTTAATACCAGAGGTTCCCCCAGCTAAAGAAAGAAGGCATCTCGGGGCATACAGACCACCTCGGTAGATGCCCCAGGCCTCCTCAGAGCACATCTGAGTTGTGTGCTTTTTACTGGATGATACAGGTCAAATAGTTGGAAGAAGACTTTGGTCACCTCTGGAGGCTTATCTCTCTGAGAAATCAAGAGACTCAGAAAATGTGCCATCTCACTGAATGATCCAAAGACCTTCAGCAACATTAACCAATCGCATATCAAGTTCCCACTGGATACCAGGCTTTCTGCTCAGCAACAGGAAAATAAAGGTAAATAATGAGACATCACGTCTGCTCGCAGGGACTCTGTCTGGAGGGGGCTACAGACACACAGACATGCGCCACAGGGACAATACAAGGCGCCAGGAAAACACTATGGGAACACCGCGGTGTGGGGATTTACCTTTTCTTCCACAAAATTCACAAGCCAAATTAACGCGACTGCTTTCAAATAAAATAGGGTGGGGCTTTGATTACCTATATGATTGCAAATAACCAGACAGCTGCTCTCTATGAATGAGGAGAAGCCTGACTGCTGTGACGGTTGTGCTGCTGTACTGGATGTGCTTTCTATTTAATTTATTGATGGATGTTTATTTATGTGGCTGCACAGGGTCTTAGCTACAGCTCATGGGATCAAAGCCGGGCCCCCTGCACTGGGAGTGCGGACTCTCAACCGCTGGACCCCAGGAGGTCCTGGGTGTGCTTTGCGTTGTTCTTCAGGTGCTCAGTCATGCCTGACTCTTTGCAGCCCCGTGGACTACAGTGTGCCATGCTTCCCTGTCCTTCTCTGCCTCCAGGAGTTTCATGGGTGTGCCTTCTCCGTGCTGCTAAATATTTGTCTCAAAATTCAGTCAGTTCAGTGGCTCAGTCCTGTCCGACTCTTTGCAGCCCCATGAATCGCAGCACGCCAGGCCTCCCTGTCCTTCACCAACTCCCAGAGTTCACCCAGACTCATGTGAATTGAGTCTGTGATGCCATCCAGCCATCTCATTCTCTGTCATCCCCTTCTCCTCCTGCCCCCAATTGCTCCCAGCATCAGAGTCTTTTCCAATGAGTCAACTCTTCACATCAGGTGGCCAAAGTATTGGAGTTTCAGCCTCAGCATCAGTCCTTCCAATGAACACCCAGGACTGGTCTCCTTTAGGATGGACTGGTTGGATCTTCTTGCAGTCCAAGGGACTCTCAAGAGTCTTCTCCAACACCACATTTCAAAAGCATCAATTCTTCGGTGCTCAGCCTTCTTCACAGTCCAACTCACATCCATACATGACCACAGGAAAAACCATAGCCTTGACTAGACGGACCTTTGTTGACAAAGTAATGTCTCTGCTTTTCAATATGCAGGTTGGTCATAACTTTCCTTCCAAGGAGTAAGCGTCTTTTAATTTCATGGTTGCAGTCACCAACTGCAGTGATTTTGTCTCAGAATTATTCAACTAAAATATCAGTTTCAGCTCGGATACATGAAGAGATGAAAAATAGCATCCAAACTTCAAACAAAAGACAAACTGCAAATTGCTGAATTTTCCGGGACTCACCAGAAAGTTTAGACTATGGAGAAAGAAAATAGACAATGTGACATCTGGAAGGACAATGGTACCTGGAGGGAGAAACAGGAACCAGGGTTTCTTTCCCTGGGGCAGAGGCTATTGGACGACATATAAGCTAGTACGAAGAAGTGAGCTTCCCAGGTGGGGCTAGTGGTAAAGAACTCACCTGCCCATGCAGTAAATGTGAGAGATGCGGGTTCAGTCCCGGGGTCAGGAAGATCCCCTGCAGGAGGAAATGGCAGCCCACTCCAGTACTCTTGCCTGCAGAATCCCATGGACAGAAGGCCCAGAGGAGCTACAGTCCATGGGGTTGCAAAGAGTCGGACACATCTGAAGTGACTGAGCGCACAGATGAAGAAGCAGCAAAAATATTTTAATTAGCTGTTAACGTATAACAAATTAAAATTAATTAATTGCACGAGTGTGCAAGTATGCCACCTTCAGGAGCCACCGATATAAGAGGATTCACGCTCACGTGCACACTGTCTGTCCACAAACCCACAGATGTTCAGAGGGAGACTGGGAGAATCCCGAGAAGGTTTCTCAGATACGAATGTTCTGGGAAGTAGAACAGCAGCCACTACTGAAATTTCACCTGGACCCATCTCTACCATTGTCCCTGAATCACACAGGGAAGGGTAACTAACAAAGTCTGTTACCTTAGGACACTGGTGGAAGGAAGACGTCCACAGAGCCCAACCCTGGGGCGTGGGGCAGCATGCCTGGGGGTCCACACACGAAAGCTGGAGAAGATGCAGGATCACAGAGCTGAGCACCAGGAGTGAAGTGTCTGCTTAACACTGAGGCTTCCTAGGCGTCTCAGAGGATTCCTCTACACCCCCAGCTCTACCACCTATAGCTAGCTGTCTCAGCGAAAGTTACAGGACAGTAAAGCTGACACAGGTGAGGAGAGACAATCTCTTCAGGGCAAAGCACAGAGGAAAACCCAAACGCAAGAGAAAGTGGAAACTGAGAAAATGACCTCTGTTAAACCAACCCACATCCCTAACACAAGATATTGTTAAAGGAATTTGATGCCTGCGGTACACTTGAGGTAACTATGGCAACATCAAACCCCAAGCACAGCTTAACTCCTAACTAGACTAATTTACTCTTGCCTCAACTTTTAAACCTAAACAGAAAAGGCACGTTTATTTCTAAACATAAAAAATATTTTTTTTTACTAACTACTCTCCTAGATAAGATGTCTGGGTTTTACCACACACGCTAAAAGGCAAGAGAAAAGATACTGCAAAGCGATAAAGCAATCACTGGAACCAGATTTTGGTATAAAAACATACTGGAACTATTGGACAGAGCATTTGAATAACTTATTAAGGTATTAAAGATACTAATGTAAAACATAGACAACATGTAAGTTCAGAGGGCTCACTTCAGCAGAGTTGGTACTTATAACAAAGAATCTAAAGTAAATGCTTTTGAAAAAAAATTGTAAATGGAGAATAATTTCTATGGGTTTTAGTAGACGGAACATGGCCAAGGTAAGAAGTGATAAACTTGGAGCTAGAAATTATCCAAGCTGAAATGCAAAGGGAAAACGAGTGGAAATAAAAACAGTTCTCAAGAACTGTAGGAAAATATCAAATGGTCCAAGATATATATGACTTAAATCACAGAAGAAGACATTTTGATGGATATTAAGTATTTTGCCAAGATTTTTCCAAAATTAAGAACAGACATCAAACTCCAAACCCAAGGATCTCAGAGAACACCAAGCAGGATAAAAAAAATTTAACCAAGACATATCTTATTTGAATTGCTATAAACCAAAAATGTAAGAGCATCCAAATAAAAGAGATGGTTCATCCATATTACCGATGGAAGAACAAAAGTTACAGGAACCTTCTCATTAGGAATCATATGAACAGGACAATGGGTGGTATCTTTAAAGTTATGAAAGTAAAAGGTACTGTCAACATAAATTCTACACTCACTAAAAATACCTTTTATTAAAAACACAAAGGAAAGGCTTCCCTAGTGGCCTGGTGGTTGAGAGTCCGCCTGCCAGTGGCGGGAGACATGGATTTGATCCCGGCCCAGGAGGATTTCACATGCCTCAGGGGGCTGAGCCCATGTGCCAGGATTATTGAGACTAGGTTCTAGAGCCTTCAAGCTGCAGCTACTGAAGTCCTCGCACCGAGCACCTGTGCTTCACAATGGAAGAAGCCACCTCAGTGAGAAACGCAGCACTCTACAGCAAAGAGCAGCCCTGGCTCACTGCAGCCAGAGAAAGTCCGCACTCGCAAGGAAGACCGCACAGCCAAAAGACCAATTCATTACACACACACACACACACACACACACACAAGGATTTTCTTAGGTAAACTAAAGCTGAGGGAAGTTATTGCCAAAAGACATTTTCTTTAAAGAAAAAAAAAATAGTAAGGAAAGCTCTTCAGACAGAAGAAATATGTCAGTCAGAAATTTGAATCTACAAAAGTAATTAGTAATGTTGGAAATGGAAAAAAAAAAAAGAAGAAGGTAAAAGTGAAAGAGCTTTTATCCCTGTTTATAGCTGTTCTAAAGGATGACTGTCTAAGTGGGTTCCTCACCATGCGTGCCTCCTGGGTCAGCCTATGCTGCTATCCTGACAGTGCTGATATAATCACATGACCCCTTAAACTCAGGCTGGAAGTGGAAGTTGGAGACATTTGAAGCAGGAAAAGTCCACACAGCACTGCTTCTTTGGATATGGATGGGACTTGTGGGATGGAGTGCTGGTGGTCTTGAAGAGTCAAAGATAGCCAGCAATAGAGCAGGGAGGGACCTCAGATCCACAGCCACAGAAAACTTCATCCTACCAGTTTCTGAATGAACTTGGAATCAGGTTCTTCCTTAGAGCCTCCACGTGGGAGCCCAACCCAGGCAGGACTTGGAGCGTGAAACCCCAAGAATAAAAAACCCCATCAAGCCCACCCAGATTTCTGACTACAGAACTCTGAGATGAAACACGGGTGCAGTTTTAAGTTACTCTACTTGCGTTAATGTTTCACCGAGTGATAGAAAAATAATACTTGGCCAATAAGTGCAACCAAAAGAGAAATACACTTAAAAACGAAATGGATAACTTTTCCAGAAAATTATCTCAGGTAGGGGAAATCTGAGCCATAGGGAACTTTGCTCCAGCAAGCTAGAAATAACAAAAATTGTGGTCGCCTTAGCTTTACAAAAGATGGGAGAAAATCAGCGGGAAAAAAAAAACCAAAACTCAAGAAGGTGACCATTTTAAGTATTCAGGGCAAATATTTTCATGCAAAATTCCCTCCAAAAAGACAAGAAAAATTCTCAGATAGCAATCTCTGATGAATTTTCTGAATAAATTTCAAGAGAAATTTACTCCGTTGAAATAGTGACAAGATTTGGCTCCCGAAAGACGTGACTAGCAAAATTCAAAATGTTTTGGGAGCCATGAGCAGTACATTGTATGATGTAGCAAACCAAATGTCTGATTTACAAAATCAACTCAAGAAAATAAAGACAAAGAGAAAAATAAGGAAAAACCAAGAGAATGATGAAGGACCTATCCCAGAGATCTAAAATATATAAAACCACAATTCCAGAAGAAGATAACAACGTAAATAAAGGCTATACCATAAACAACAAACAATGGACTATTTGGTTTGTAAAAGAAGAAAATTTCAGATTGAAAGAGTTCACGTGAATCCAGGCAAAATCAAAGAGAACATGCATATGTAACTATACACAAGCTCATTTTTTTTTTAATTTCTAAGAAAAAAAAATACTTTATAAATAGGAAAACAGGGGAAAAGAGGGTGGGAGAAAAAGTAGACAAAATCGTTGCTGATAAAGAAAAAATGTTCTGACATCAAAACTGCAGTAACACTGAATGTCCTCATATTTGACTTCAAAAATTGGTGATCCAGGTTATATTCAGTCAGAAAATCTATTTATGAAAATATTTCAAGTGTTTTTTAAAGTTAAAAAGTCTTACTACAACAAGCCTAAATGTTCTGTGACATTCCTGGCAAAATGGGGACTTAAAATTTTTTAAAGAGCCATCTGTAAGTTACACATAACTCTCTTCATAATTGTGTCAGTGGTCAACCATGTTTTCAAGCATCCAAAGAGAAGGCATTTATTCATACAAGACACTGTGGGGCACAGTTAACAAAACCCTGGATTTGGAGCCATAACACTGGCTTGAATCCAAACCCTGCCTTCTTCCTGCCTACCAGGTATGTGATTTCAGGAAAATGGCTTTTTATGTTTGCGGGACTTCGGTTTCTTCTACTATGACATGGGCATAAGAATGTGTTTTCTGTGGTCCATGTCATGCTCCCAACACTTCTTATTAGGATGCATTAAGACCAGAAAACTGATGATATATGCAAACATAACAAAAGATTAGAAGGATAGTTTCTGAAATTTGGGGGTTAATCACACACACAGACAAAAACAGATATTAAAAGGAGCCACAAGATACCCTACTAAATACTGGTACTTCTTGCCTCAAGTTCTTAACAATTTATTAAAAGTCCACATATTCATGGAAAAGATTGCTATCTTTAGAAGCATGGGTGTAAAACATTCTAGGCTTCATTTATTCCTCTGTTTTCCTTTTTGCCTACACCACCAAACAGTGTTATATTATTCAGAGTAGGCATCTTCACAAGAAACAACCCCAGATCTCAGGGGCTTAAGGAATAAGCTTACTTTTCACCTAAGTTCCATTGTGGGTAGAGTTGAAGGGGTCACTCTTCCCCTTGCAGTCACTTGGAGGACCATTCTTTCCATCTAGTAACTTTTCTGTCCCTGGGGACCTCATGGTTCTTCACTGGATCCCCTGATTCTGAATTTTCAGAGAAGGAAGATATAAAACACGGGACAATGTGCAGGATCTTTTATGGGCCAGGTTTGGAGGAAGTACATCCCTTCTGCCTGCATCTCAGTGGTCAGAACACAATCATATGGGCACATATAGCTGCCAGAGAAGCTGAGAACCATCAGCTATCATTTTGCCTAGAAGGAGGAGAGGACGATCTTGGCAAACTTTTAGTCAGTCTATGCTTCACTTATCCATCTTCTGGAATCCAACTTATTATTTAATTATTAATTATTAATATCAATTAATTATTATTAATTCTTTATTATTTATTATTAAATCCCTACTTATTATTCAACTGCTCCAGGCAGTTGGGGAATGTCTTCTAAATTTCTACAGAACTTATTTTTCCATCCTTTCTTTTACATATTCCACAAATATTCTTAGATATTGTCCACTAAAGGATATATGTTTGATTAACCATCAGAAAGTATGATCACTTGTAAGACAATAGTTATACTATTCAATGTTTTGCTTTTTTTAACTCTATGGAGTCAAGATTGGTTTTATGCATGTGATAAGCATATTAACATGTTTTCCAGTGAGTCAGTTCTACCCATCAGGTGGCCATATAATTGCAGTTTCAGCTTCAACTTCAGTCTTTCCAATGAATATTCAGTACTGATTTCCTTCAGGATTGACTGGTTCAACCTCTTTGTAGTCCAAAGGACTCTCAAGAGTCTTCTCCAACACCTCAGTTCAAGAGCATCAATTCTTCAGCACTCAGTTTTCTTCATAGTACAACTCTCACATCCACACATGTCTGCTGGGAAAAAACATACTTTTGACTAGACAGACCTTTGTTGGCAAAGTAATGTCTCTGCTTTTTAAAATGCTGTCTAGGTTGGTCGTAACTTTTCTTCCAAGGAGCAAGTGTCTTTTAATTTCATGGCTTCAGTCACATTCTGCAGTGATTTTGGAGCCCCAAATAATGAAGTCTGTAACTGCTTCCATTGTTTCCCCATCTATTTGCCATTAAGTGATGGGACCAGATGCCATGATCTTCATTTTTTTGAATGTTGAGTTTTAGGTCAGTTTTTTCACTCTACTCTTTCACTTTCCTCAAGAGGCTCTTTAGTTCTTCTTTGCTTTCTGCCATAAGGGTAATGTCATCTGCGTATCTGAGGTTATTGATATTTCTCTTGGCAATATTGATTCCAGCCTGAGCTTCATCCAGCCTGGCATTTCATATGATGTACTCAGCATATAAGTTAAATAAGCAGGATGACAATACAGTCTTGACGGACTCCTTTCCCGATTTGGAATCAGTCTGTTGTTCCATGTCTAGTTCTAACTCTTGCTTCCTGACCTGCAAACAGTTTTCACAGGAGGGCAGGTAAAGTGGTCTGGTATTCTCATCACTTTAAGTCTACACTTTGTTGTGATCCACACAGTCAAAGGATTTGGTGTAGTCAATAAAGCAGAAATAGATATTTTTCTGGAACTTTCTTGCTTTCTCAATGATCCAACAAATGTTGGCTATTTGATCTCTGGTTCCTCTGCCTTTTATAAATACAGCTTGAACATCTGGAAGTTCATGGTTCATGTACTATTGAAGCCTGGCTTGGAGAATTTTGAGCATGACTTTGCTAGCATGTGAGATGAGTCCAACTGTGTGGTAGTTTAACATTCTTTGGCATTGCCTTTCTTTGGATTGGAATGAAAACTGACCTTTTCCAGTCCTGTGGCCACTGTTGAGTTTTCCAAATTTGCTGGCATATTGAGTGCAGCACTTTCACAGCATCATCTTTCAGGATTTGGAATAGCTCAGCTGGAATTCCATCATCTTCACTAGCTTAGTTCATAGTGATGCTTCCTAAGGCCCACTTGACTTCACATTCCAGGATGTCTGGCTCTAGGTGAGTGATCATACCATCGTGGTTATCTGGGTCATGAAGATCTTTTTCATATAGTTCTTCTGTGTATTCTTGCTACCTCTTCTTAATGTCTTCTGATTATTTCAGGTCCATATCATTCCTGTCCTTTATTGTGCCCATCTTTGCATGAAATGTTCCCTTGATATCTCTCATTTTCTTGAAGAGATCTGTAGTCTTTCCGTGGTATCATTTTCCTCTATTTCTTTGTATTGATCCCTGGGGAACTGATCACTCTCAGTTCTGATGGTCATCTTGAAATTGATCATCAGTGGCCTGACCCTCAGTGGCCTGACCCACAGCATCGTGACTGTTTTAGGTGCAGTTAGTCTTCAGTTTCACGGTCGGTTGTTCCCATTTCTTTGAGGCTGATTCTTAGAGTTACAGCAGCCTACATCATGGCCACAGTCTGGTCATCAAGCTTCTCCCACCTTGTGGGAATTTCAGGATCTATAAAAAAGCTCACAAGATATGGCTCAGAATATTATCCATGGCCCATGCAAAGGAGCTAAAGGTCCTTGACTTTGCTTAATGACTAAACAATTATTACTTGGTCTCCTTTGACAGTTTTTTTTTTTTTTTTTTTTTCTGCATTTTCTCACTTCTCTCGTCAAACTTAGGCTTTGTTTAAAGCTTTTCTGTGGACAAAAGGCAGGCTGAGGACATGGGGTCAAAGACCACAGTGCTCTGCTCTGTTTCATACCCACTAATTAAATGGACAAGGTCACCAGAAAGTCTCTTTTAAAAATATCAGAATCATGGTCACAAATAAGTGCCACTTTTCACTACCTTTTAAATTAACAGAACACTTAAGGACCTTCATTTTACAGCATTCCAACCAAATAAGTGCCTGAATTAAAGTATATGATGTAGACCAGCAAAGCTTTCAAAATTAGTTTATCTTTAATGGTGGATCAGCTGATAAAGAATTCACCTGCAATGCGGGAGACCTGAGTTCCATCCCTGGGTTGGGAAGATTCCCTGGAGAAAGGAAAGGCTACTCACCCCAGTATTCTGGCCTAGAGAATTTCATGGCCTGTATAGTCCATGGGATCACAAAGAGTCGAAAGTGACTGAGTGACTTTCACTTTCACTTTTAATAAAGGAAAGAACTTTCAGCAGTGCGTTGAAATGCTTTCCATTATTTGGTTACTTTGATGAAGGATGGAGTGAGAACCCACACACCACTGTAAACGTTCAAAGCAACAAGGAAATTGAGTTGCCTTTTACTGTTAACTTCCTATTATGGCGTTTCTATTTCCACTTAATCATGACATCTTTTCTTAAATGAATAGGGAGGAAAGTAAAAATATAAAGAGAAAGAAAATCTCCACCCCTGTCCACCCCTGTCTTTCCTCATAAACAGGGTATAAGAGTTTTAAATTTGCATTGTAATTACTTATAAAAGGAAATTTAATTCATTTTCCTCTCATAACTCATCTTTCAGATATAATTAAAATGACCCAGGGAAGCAGGTTAAAAATAGCAGAGTCGATTTGTACAGAGTATATTCTAGACTTTTCAGTGTTCACTTCTTATGAATTCTGGTTTTTTGAGAAGCAGAAAGAATATCCTTATCACCCTCTTCTCAACAAGCATGGTTTTAGTTTGCCTCATTTTTCCTAAAGTAATCTGGTCAAAAAGCCTACCATGCATGTGAATGAGGTTTTTGCCCCTCCAAGTAGGCAAAGCCTTGAATTACCATTCCAAGGGCAGAGGAAATGCTGAGACTCTAAACTGTCTGCACACACTTTCAAGTTGCCCTTAGGATGCTTGAATTCTATAGACATGTATTTCCTGCTTCCTGGAGAACTGCAAGCCCCCTTTGGAAATTTGACCTGATCAGTCATTTGTACCTTGTCAATTGGAGAAGGCAATGGCACCCCACTCCAGTGCTCTTGCCTAGAGAATCCCACGGATGGAGGAGCCTGGTAGGCTGCAGTCCATGGGATCACTGGGAGTCAGACATGACTGAGCGACTTCACTTTCTCTTTTCACTTTCACAAATTGGAGAAGGAAATGGCAACCCACTCCAGTGTTCTTGCCTGGAGAATCCCAGGGACGGGGAAGCCTGGTGGGCTGCAGTCTATGGGGTCGCACAGAGTCGGACATGACTGAAGTGACTTAGCATAGCAATCAGTTCAACAGATAATTTTTCAGAGCTGGTATTGGTCAAGTGAAAGTTGTAAAAGTGCTGAAATCCTGGGACCTGGAGAGAAGGGGCAAGACAGTAAAAAGGGGGTCTGGGGGAAAATGTCTGAAGTAGTGAGTCTGTATCCTGAGGGTGGGTGTGACCAAGAGGAAGCTGACACATGGACCGGACAGGTTGGTAAACTGCTGATCTCTCACAGGGTCCCCATGAACAGTGTCATCTCCAAACTCTCCAGGAAGCTTTGGGAATCTCTGAAAATGCTGGTGCCTTGTTTCCAAGGTAGCAGATACAGTGGCAGTTCAGAGTTGCTATATCCACATTGCTCAGAGAAGGCCCCCAAGTCACTCTAGAGTTCTCCTGTGAGTCCCCAGATGTTCCAGCAATTAACCGTGGCCCCCAGGAACACCTGGTATACCTCTTGTCACATTAGTTTTTCAAAAGTAAACTCTCCAGGGGAAATGAAAAGCAGAAAACAAAGCGTAAATGATAATTCACTAAGTTCAGCCCAGAGCCCCAGAAGAAAAGGCCTGACATCCTCTGGCGTCCTGTTCCTCGTTATACTGAAATACTTTGATTTTCATAAATTTGCCCTGTGGGTCTCCCATGTCTCTCCCTGTGACTCTTTTCTAAATGTCTTTAACCCTTTTGGAAAAGGCTTATTTTCTCATTCATCAACTAACAAAATATATTCTACAACGTATTGAGCATATTAATAGCCAATAAATTACTCATTACTGAATATTCAAAGCACAAGAATTTAAAGCTAAATAAGACCTTCTATTAGCAAATATTTATTGTAGGACTATGTGTCAGGCACAGTGTCTACCCCCGGACTTAGTTGTCAATGCCCTCCAACCAAAGACCACCAGGAACATGCCTGTAAAGCTGGGCTTATAAACTTGTTGCCACAGGGAGCCCACACACATGGAGAGCCGTGGAGTATGTGGTTAAAGTGAAAGTGAAGTCGCTCAGTTGTGTCCAACTCTTTGTGACTACATGGACTGTAGTCTACCAGTCTCCTCTGGCCATGAGATTTTCTGAGCAAGGGTACTGGACTAGGTTGTCATTTCCTTCTCTGCCGGGAGCCAGCATGAGGAACTCTGCCCGTGGCAAAGGTCATGAGGAAGGAGGCTCGACATACGCAAATGCGAGATAAAGCCTCAGGAGTCCCCTTGGAAATTCTCGAGCATCTACCCCCAAAACCAGAGTCTGCCTACTTTACTACTTTGTGCTCTCACCTACACCTCTGACTTTACGGGGGGCTGTCCCCCACCACCTCTCTATGAAAAAGAGTTAACTTAGAGCTCCAGTTAATAATAATTCCTGGGCGTGATAGGAGTGTTTCAACCTACAAACTCCTCTGAAGGTTCTCTAGCCTGCCTGACAGGCGTGTCCGGCCACATGTGATTGTTCACAGCCTCCCAACTGTGAGAGGCATGTGATGCTTTAAACCTTCTAAAAACAGGTTCTTTAGAGAAGTTAGAAAACTATTAGTATAAGTATAGTGGGATGATTAGAAATTGTATTGGTGAAGGGTTTTTCATTTGTTGAGCCAATGTTTGCTGCTAAGTCTCCACATCCCCTGCCCTTATCAATATATAGAAGAAATAAGTATTAACCTTTGATATTAATCACGTTAGACCTTAGGCTAAGCAAATTCTTTTCTTAATTAAAACCCACTATACCCTCACCCTATAGGAATGTAACTTTATCTGCTACCTTCGGAAGGTGGCATCTGTTTTAAGAATAATCACTCCTGGAGAAATAAGTGTTCTGGTTGACTGACCGCTGTCACAAGGAGAGGATCATAAATTGTCAGCAGGCTCCCTGGCCAGAAGATGATGTAACACCCCTAAGACCTCTGTATACATTTGTATGAAGCACCTGACTTTAATAACATCTCAGTGTATAAAAACAGACCCTGGAAAAATAAAAAATGGCATCAGTTCTTCGAAAGACTGGTCTCCCCATGTCGTTCTTTCTCTCAGCTTCTGGCTGAATCCCCATCTGGAACATGGAGGCTCGTCAAGCCTACTAATTATGCCTGGGCTTCTAAGATCTGACTGGGGAGGCCTTAGTGTCTCCTCTCCTTCGGGAGGACGGGAGGACGTGACTGCTCAGTGGTTTTGTTCCTGTCTGGGTCTATCACAGTGACCTTGCCTGATGTTGGTGTTTGGTGAGGTTATATTCAGCTGGAGAAAAACAAGATCAAACTGTGTTTGATGAACTCTTAACAATACCAAGGTCCAGCAAAGAGTCAGGCCACTTCCATAGCATTTGGCTATCAGACTGAAAAAGATGCCTTTACTAGATGTTTCCATAGCCCTAGAGATGGATCTGTAATCCACACTCATATCTCCCTTCATAAGTGAAGACCCCAACTGCTCCAGATGCTGTTAGTGAATAGCCTTCAGCTGTCGGCCACATTCAGTGATTGCCTCAGCCAAAGTGAGTGGCCTCACCCAAAGTCATGCCTGCTTCATGGAGAGACCTTCACTAAATCACTGGTTACCATAGGGGTACAAAAGCCCCGCACTCTTGCCCCACCTTGGAACAGTTCTGAAGGATTATCCTGTCATCAGACCATGCCATCAGGTTACCCGAGGTTTCCAACGAAAGTCTCATTTCAGTTCAGTCACTCAGTCGTGTCTGACTCTGTGACCCCATGGACTGCAGCATGCCCAGCTTCCCTATCCATCACCAACTCCTGGAGTCTACTTAAATTCATGTCCATTAAATCGGTGATGCCATCCAACCATCTCATCCTCTGTTGCCCCCTTCTCCTCCTGCCTTCAATCTTTCCCAGCATCAGGGTCTTTTCTAGTGTGTCAGTTCTTCGCATCAGGTGGCCAAAGTATTGGAGCTTCAGCTGAAAGCTCTATCACAAGCCAAACGCTCTCCCTATTGGTTCCCACTTCCATCCCATCGCATCCTCAGGTGCTAATCCCAAAAGTCCTCTCTAAGCCTCTTGCAAGCTGTCTCTGTCTCACAGTCTGCCTCTTGGCAAACCTAGCATCTCATACACATCTTTATTACTAGTCTCATAATTCTAATTGTCTAACAGTAGACATCTGTTACTAGGTGCAAAATCCTTAGCACCTAACAGAGCATCTTATTCATGGTGATCCCCAATATATTATAAATAAACGAAAGCCCTGGGGAAGCAATCAGAAAGGTGTGCATTTAGCATCATGCCATATGCAGAAGGATGATGAGAATGGACAGGCAGGAAAAAGGAAGACTTTGGAAAGCTCAGCACAGTAAGCAGAGTGTGTGCTTAGTCACTCAGTCATGTCCAACTCTTTGTGACCCCATGGACTATAGCCCGCCAGGCTCCTCTGTACATGGGGATTCTCCAGGCAAGAATACTGGAGTGGGTTGCCATGCCCTGCTCCAAGAGATCTTCCCAGATCAGGGATTGAACCCAGGTCTCCCTCATTGCAGGCAAATTCTTTACCGTCTGAGCCACCAGGGAAGCCCAGTAAGCAGAATAATGACCCCTAAATATGTCCATGCCCCAATATTCAGAACCTGTGAATATGTTAGGTTACATGGCAAGGCAGAAATAAGGTTGCAGATAGAATAAATTTGTTAATCAAGTGAGTTTAAAGTACAGAGATGGTACTAGGTTGTTGGAGCTAATTCAGTGTAATCAGAAGGGTGTTTGAACTTGGAGGACAGAACAGAGCAGTCTGGAGAAAGGTATGTGGTGATAGAAGCAGAAGCAGACAGATGTCACATTTCTGGCTTTGAAGATAGAGAAACAGCACTGGGAACCTCTAGGAACTTTCAGTCGCCTAAATTAGGTAGACTCTAGGAACTTTAAGAGGCAAGGATGTGGATTCTCTCAGATAGGAATGAAGCATTCATAAAGGATTTTAGCCCAATGAGACTTCTGTTGGCATTCCGAGCTGTAGCATCACAAAAGAATAAATTTGTGTTACTTTGAGCCACCAACTGTGTAGTAATTTGTTATGGCAGAAAGAGACAGCTGGAGGCTTCAGAATTTTTACAGACATGGGCTTAAGGGGCTGTGGTCAGATGGCAGAGACTCTCCAGAAACAATGTTTGCAGACTTATTGTTCTCTCCAAGACTGTGTGTTCACTTGGGACACCGGGGCACTGTTTCTGCACAGCAAACACACATGGCTAAACCAAGAACGCAGTTCATTTCTAACATGGAAGGTTTGCATGGTGATAAGGGGAAGGCTGAAGTCCTTCTTCAAGCCACAGCTTTATGTCACCAGATTATTTCATTGCTGGCCAAAGCAGGAGAGTTGGAAGGATTTTGTGTTGTATGAGAGCTTACGTGTGTGTATGTACTCAGTCATGTCAGACTCTTTGAGACCCTATGGACTGTAGCCCACCCAGCTTCTCTGTCCATGGAATTTCCCAGGCAAAAATACTGGAGTGGCTTGCCATTACCTCCTCCAGGGGACCTGCCTGAAAGGAATCAAGCTCCAACATTGCAGGAAGAGTTTTTTTTTTTTAACCACTGAGTCATCAGGGAAGCCCTAAGAGCTTCCACAGGAACAGTGCTTTGTTCTGTTACAAAACATTTTCCCACCTGTGTGTGTCTGAAAGACAAAACTGGGACAAGACGATAAAAAGTGAAATGTTGCAGATCACAAATCAATGAAAAAAATAGCAATTTACCTCTTTCCCAAATGAGAGCTCGGTTTTGAAGGAGTATACTACACGCTCAAGAAAAGTTGATATCTAGCTGAGAAAGGTGAAGGAGGGCCTGTGATAGAAAATGAAAAACGTTTATCTCGAGATTTCTTCCAATTTTAATACTGTATAATTGGAATTGTTTTTAAACTAAGGTGATCCTAATATGCTTTTCAGACCTTACCTGTGATAGCCTATGAAAAAAAGAAAACATTCATGCATTCCTAAAAGGCAAAAGGAGCAGTTTCATAGGATTCCAAGGATGGTGACAGTTAGTTAAATAAAGCAAAGCTCATTTGTAACATTTTAATGTCTCCCCAAAGTGGTGTTTATCTTTAACTTTCACATCTAATGTAAACACCAGAAGTCAAACGGTAATAAAGATCCCTTTAACTGAAAGTGTCAGCAAACACTCACTTGCCATATAGTTTATTCACGGGGGCCCAGGTTTTTTCTCCTTTTAAATTAGCTGTCCTAGTTACTATTCGGTCTCACTGCAAATTATAAAATGTATAAAATGCAATTTATAGTGTCTGTAAATGTAAAAGAGCATCTGGTCAACCCTGAAAGACTTGTGTGTGTGTGTGAGGCAACACAGTCTAGTGAAAATGCAAGAGCATTTGAATTTAGAAAACCTGGCTTTGACTCTCAGCATCTCAGTGGTTGTGACCAAGGCAAGTCACATCCCCTTCCTCATCTCAGTTTTCCCGTCTGGATAACAGGTTAAAGACAGTCATGCTCTTCCTTCAGAGTCCAACACCTCAAAGGACATCATGGGTATAAGAGTGCTTTAAATGGGAGTGTGGCTCCTGATAACGACCCACTGAGTTTCTGTCCTGCTTGTAAAGTATTCCTCTGTCATGCTCCTTAAGACTAATAAGGCGAGAGCTTCCATCCCACGCTAATACCATTCCGAGCTCTGCAGATCACCAGTGCTGAAAGATTGCAAAATGTGATGATAATGCTTGAGCTCTGCGGAGGGAGGGAGGCTGTGTCCCTGTTTCATCAGCTGAAAGCTTGCCCATCAAATACTGAATATCATGAATAGAAATGTGTGCACAGGAATGTGAAGAAACATTTCCCTATAAAATTGCTAATGAATTTAATCCTTTATGCTCTTTACCGCTTACAAGATTTGCAGACGGAATGAAGGGAATCAGGACTATGCTCAGGAATCTGAGAGCAGACCGATGGCCGGAAATGAGCTATCATTTGATTGTTCATATATGTTAAACTCTTGCATCCACAATGAATTGAAAAATAAGAGCACCCTGTATTTTTTTAAGTCTTTATTGAATTTGTTATAATACTTCTTTTTTTGTTGTTGTTTTGTTTGTTTGTTTGTTTTGCTGTTTAGGCCATGAGGCTTGTGGGATGTTAGTTCCCTGACCAGGGATAGAACCCACAACCCCTGCATCGGAAGGCAAAGTCAATGCACTGGACTCCCAGAGAAGTTCCCACAGATAAGTCTAAAGCTCATTTGAAGGCCATCTCAATCTTGACCTTCCTCTCAACTCTTTCTAAAGGTAATCACCATTCAACTTCATATACATTTAAGTCTAAGACATTTTCTTCTGTGTTTGCATACATACATCACATATAACTAGAAGTCATATTGCGGACAGGCTGATTTTAAGACATAAATAATATCACACTGAATGTATTATTCAGAAACATAAGAATGTAGACTTCAAGTTCAGACTGCCAGATTCAAATACCTTGACTTCATACATGAGTGACCTTGGGAATCACGTAGCTTCTATAATTCAGGCTTTCATCTGTAAAGTGGGGACAATAAGGCAACTCAGTTCAGGAGATTTTGATGAGGGTTAGGTAAGCTCATTCATGTGATGAAGACAGTTCAGTGCCTCAGTTCAGTTCAGCTCAGTTCAGTCAATCAGTTGTGTCTGACTCTTTGTGATCCCATGAATCACAGCATGCCAGGCATCCCTGTCCATCACCAACTCCCAGAGTTTACCCAAACTCATGTCCATTGAGTCACTGATGCCATCCAATCATCTCATCCTCTGTCGTCCCCTTCTCCTCCTGCCCCCAATCCCTCCCAGCATCAGGGTGAGTCAACTCTTCACATGAGGTGGCCAAAGTATTGGAGTTTCAGCTTCAGCATCAGTCCTTCCAATGAACACCCAGGACTGATCTCCTTTAGGATGGACTGGTTCGATCTGCTTGCAGTCCATGCGACTCTCAAGAATCTTATCCAACACCACAGTTCAAAAGCATCAATTCTTCTGCACTCAGCTTTCTTCACAGTCCAACACTCACATCCATACATGACCACTGGAAAAACCATATCCTTGACTGCTGCTGCTGCTGCTCTGTTCAGTCGTGTCCGACTCTGTGCGACCCCATAGACAGCAGCCCACCATGCTCCCCTGTCCCTAGGATTCTCCAGGCAAGAACACCAGAGTGGGTTGCCATTTCCTTCTCCAATGCGTGAAGGTAAAAGTGAAGTCACTCAGTCGTGTCCGACTCTTTGAGACCCCATGGACTGCAGCCTACCAGGCTCCTCCCTCCATGGGATTTTCCAGGCAAGAGTACTGGAGTGGGGTGCTATCGCCTTCTCCATAGCCTTGACTAGACGGACCTTTGTTGGCAAAGTAATGTCTCTGCTTTTCAATATGCTTTCTAGGTTGGTCATAACTTTTCTTCCAAGGAGTAAACTTTCTTTCGGAAAAGTAAGAGTCTTTTAATTTCATGGCTGCAATCACCATATGCAGTGATTTTGGAGCCCCCAAAAATAAAGTCTGACACTGTTTCCACTGTTTCCCCCTCTATTTCCAATGAAGTGATGGGACCAGATGCCATGATCTTCATTTTCTGAATTTTGAGCTTTAAGCCAACTTTTCACTCTCTTTCTCTTTCATCAAGAGGCTTTTGAGTTCCTCTTCACTTTCTGCCATAAAGGTGGTGTCATCTGCCTATCTGAGGTTACTGACACTTCTCCTGGCAATCTTGATTCCAGCTTGTGCTTCTTCTAGCCCAGCGTTTCTCATGATGTACTCTGCATATAAGTTAAATAAGCAGGGTGACAATATACAGCCTTGATGGTCTCCTTTTCCTATTTGGAACCAGTCTGTTCTTCCATGTCCAGTTCAGTGCCTAGCAGATCACCAACATCCCATAAATGTTAGCAGCTAGTTTACCGTTACTCCTGGGCATGTGAGCAGCTCATATATATTTCTTATTAAAGATTTGAAAAGTCCTTGCTACTAGGATCTGTAGTGAGCTCAGCAGATGTGTTGCAAATACAGCTCAACCATATTAAATTGTTCAAATGAAAGGTTTCTTTTCACTAAAATAGGTTGTTGTGAAAATAAACCTGGTACCTCTACATACTAACATTGAGTAAACATTAGCTTCAAAGATGCATTTCACAAGTAAAAGCAATGAATGCAAGTGGAAATGTCTTAGGTAAACTTGTGTGGAGAACCTATAACAACAAAATCTGAATATAGTATCAGAAAAAAAAAAAAAAACAAAAAACACCTCAATGGCAAGAGGTAGTTAGCATGAAAAGATCTGAGTGATAAATAAAAGGGATATCAAAACCAAGCAGGATGAGATGGGTCCTATAAAATTAAAAAGATACATGCACCCTAATGTCCGTAACAGCGTTATTTACAGTTGTGAAGATATGGAAGCCATCAAAGTGTCCATCAACAGATGAATGGATAAAGAAGATGCAGTATATATACATAATGGAGTATTACCCAGCCTTAAAAAGAATGAAATTTTGTCATTTGCAACACGGATATACTTGGAGGACATTATGCTAAGTGAAACAAGTCAGACAGAGAAAGACAAATATGGTGTGACATCACTTCCATGTGAAATCTAAAAAATACAATGAACTACTGAATGTAACAAAAAAGAAGCCGACTCACAGATACAGGTAACAAACTAGTGGCTACCAGTGGGGAGAGGAAAATCAGGGGCAAAGGGAGATAGGAGTAGGGGATGAAGAGGTTGGGGATTCAGAGGTACAAGCTATTATGTATAAAATAAGCTACAAGATACAGTGTAGAACACAGGGTCTATAGCCAATATTTAACTATAAATGGAGTATAATCTTTAAAAACTGTGAGGCACTATACTGTACACCTGCAATTTATATGATATACATCAACTATACTTCAAAAAAGAACACTGTTACATAAGTTTATGTGGTATTCACATTGACTACATCAAAGAAATTAAAATTAAAAAATAAGGGAAAAAATTTCCAACAGTCGTACAGCAAAAGGTCCTTGAGTGTTGAATAAACAAAAAATATTATGAGAAAAAATGATATGCAGTCATATATACAGACATAATATGGTCTTAATTAGATTCCCAATCTATGTGCTTGGGAAAATGAATTAAAGCATACAGAATAAGACATTCAAAATGGTTAACTCCACTGGAAAATCCCATGGACTGAGGAGCCTGGTAGGCTACAATCCGTGGGGTCGCTAGGAGTCAGACACGACTGAGCAACTTCCCTTTCACTTTTCACTTTCATGCAATAGAGAAGGAAATGGCAACCCACTCCAGTGTTCTTGCCTGGAGAATCCCAGGGACGGGAGAGCCTGGTGGGCTGCTGTCTATGGGGTTGCACAGAGTCGGACACGACTGAGGTGACTTAGCATAGCATAGCATAGTGGGGAGAGATGCTGATTGCACACAATTTCTCTTCTCTGCTTTAAGAGTCTTCTGTGCTTTCCAAGTTCTCTTCAGTAAGCAGATATCGCTCTTATAAACAGAATGAAAGTGAAAGTGAAGTCGCTCAGTCGTCTGACTCTTTGCAACTCCATGGACTGTAGCCCACCACGTTCCTCTGTCAATGGGATTTTCCAGGCAATAGTACTGGAGTGGATTGCCATTTCCTTCTCTAGGGGATCTTCCCGACCCAGGGATTGAACCCAGGTCTCCCGCATTGTAGACAGATGCTTTACCATCTGAGCCTAAGCTCACATTTCAATATATGTTGAAAGGTGAAGGTGTGAACTTGCCTACCTCTCAAGCACCTTCTTTGGGCCCATTTACTGCCTCACAGTTGCTTCTGTGTTAACACCGTGTTCATTTCACGCCAGGCTTCCAGCCAATGACATCTCCAGGGCTGTATTCAGACTCCGCTGAGCCTCACTGTCTCCAAAGTCCCACCCACTTACCTCCTGGCATTCCACCTCCCAGACCTTGCCTTGCAGCAGACTCCCAGGGGTGCGCCAAGCCCAGGAAGCCCTTTTCTCTTAGGCTTCTCCAGCCTGAAGGGTCAAGAGGCTCCATCCTGAGTCTAACAAAACAGGGGAGGATGTATCTGTAGGTGTGAAGGAAGCATTGTTTTTCCAAACATCTCCCTAAGTTTTTACCTGAAGTAGAACAACTGGGATTCTGTCTTACCTATCACGTTAAATTGCAAAATTCAATCTCATAAACTATCTTAGGGAACACATCCAATATAGTCACAAAACAAAGGTTATAATATGTAAGGGAAGTAACGGAGCAACAAAGTCCCAACTCCAGGGGAAAAGATATGAAATTTCATATACTATTTATCCTGGGAGACTTTCTCGCATTGTAGAGTTACCTTGTAGTCAACAGAAGAGTAGAAAGAATAAATTATTTTTTTTTAAAGATTCATCAGTATCTTTCCAATGTCTTAGATTGAGTTAAAAATGATATTTCAAGTCCACTAAAATTTATTTTGATGGAGCATATAATTACTAATAGGTGTTTTTATTTTATATTTTCACACATGTGTAAGTGTCAACCAAGAAAGGCAGAGGTTTACAAAAAATAAAAGTATTTAGGATCTTGGAATTGCAATTTAGAAGACACATTTTCAGATAAAAGTGTTCAGGGGATGAGAAAAAGTCAGGGGCTTACAAAGGTAAAAGCTACAAGCTTGCTAAACTTGTCTGGCAAGAATAATGATCCACCCTGATACAGAAAAGGAGAGTATTTGTCCTTAATAGGTAGGCTGCCATGAGTTATTTTAGAGTAAGGGATCTGATAAGTATTTCGAGCTTCTGGAACATTGGGCAGATGGTCTAGATGGCCGAGGCTGCATTAAGACAATAAGTGGTCAAAGGTCATGAGAAATGGACTATTTCCCACCAAACCATTAAACAAAGAATGTCCCGATCAATAGAGATTGCAGCCCTCCAGTGAGAGCCCGTGAACACCGGGGAAACTCAGAAAGGAAAGAACGCCTGCCATCCAGCCGCCTTCAGAGGCAGACACTCCCCCAGAGAGCACTGAGGAACTTGGGGTGTGGAGACAGGACACTAGCCTCAGACAAGCTGAGGTGTATGTCAAGGGAATGGGTTCACTGAGCCCAGACTCTTGCATCTTACCAAACACAAAAAAGTGCTAAATTCCTCAACCTGAGATATCTGGTTTTCCTTAATTAACAATGATCCTTTGGCGTTCAGACTGCCTGCCCTTTCTTGCAAGGCTTCTGTATAACCCGACTCCTCTGCTCACCAACTCGGAGTAGTTCTCTCAGGGTTACCTGAGATGCTGCTGCCCCCACCCCCCAGGGTAGAAATTCTGAAAGTCTGAGCAGAATAGAATGGAGCTCTCAACTCTTAGGTTGTGAATGTTTCATGGCATCTGGTCCCATAACTTCATGGCAAGTAGATGGGGAAATAGTGGAAACAGTGGCTGATTTTATTTGGGGGGGCTCCAAAGTCATTGCAGATGGAGACTGCAGCCATGAAATTAAAGGACACTTACTCCTTGGAAGAAAAGCTATGACCAACATAGACAGCATATTAAAAAGCAGAAACATTACTTTGCCAACAAAGGTCCATCTAGTCAAGTCTATTATTTCTCCAGTAGTCATGTATGGATGTGGGAGTCGGACTATAAAGAAAGCTGAGTGCAGAAGAATTGATGCTTTTGAACTGTGGTGTTGGAGAAGACTCTTGAGAACCCCTTGAACAGCAAGGAGGTCCAACCAGTCCATCCTAAAGGAGATCAGTCCTGGGTGTTCATTGGAAGGACTGATGTTGAAGCTGAAACTCCAATACTTTGGCCACCTGATGAGAAGAGCTGACTCATTGGAAAAGACACCCATGCTGGGAAAGATTGAAGGGGGAGGAGAAGGGGATGACAAAGGATGAGATGGTTGGATGGCATCACCGACTCAATGTACCTGAGTTTGGGTGAACTCCAGGAGTTGGTGATGGACAGGGAAACGTGGCGTGCTGCGGTTCATGGGGTTGCAAAGAGTCAGACACAACTGAGTGACTGAACTAAACTGAGTCAGATTTCATCCAGGCTGAGAAGCATGGGTGTCTCATGTTCTCAGTGGGTGCCAAGCCCCACTTTAGTGAATTCTCTTAGCAACACCAACTCCATTCTGATCAGCCTTCCACAGTAGTGACAGTAGTTCTATGTTTTATTTCTGCCTTTAAAATATGGTCTTGCCTTTGGTATTTAAACTGCAAATTACAACCCAAAGACAAAATGGAAACATTTGGCAGCACTGGAAGAAGCACACCTTTAACACCTACATGCTCACGAGGCATTGCATTTGTCACCAATCTCAGCAACCAGAATGTTTTGACAGCAGGTCTCTCATCACCGGACGGCTATATTGCCGGTCATTCCTAATCTGAGAGACTATGCAGGAGAAATTCCTATTTTCTCCTCACTATTGCCTACATTAGAGGGCACAAAGTCTGCCAACCTCCCATCTCACTCAACCCTTCCAGAAGCAGATAAAAAGAAAAAAAAACTGAAATAAAAAGCTCACAGAAAATTCCAAAACAAAAATAAGATAGTGATGAGAACACTTGTGTACAGAGTAACAAATCTCAACCCTCTGATGGCAAATACAATGCCTTCAAAAGAGCCACCCACAGGTGGGACAGCCTGCTTTAGGGTAAAGTTTACAAATTATTTTATCCAGTTTTAATTGTCATGCATTCACAACAATCTGTCAGCTTTTAACCAGGTGAGACACCCTCACAGTTGGAGAGGACCCTCACATCACCAGAGAACTCAAAAATAAAGGGGGCAAGCCAGAAAAATATCTTTCCCCCTGCTGGTCCCTGACATACTATGGGAATAAGCATCCCTGTACAGTTCTTGGCCTCCCCACACTGTGCTAAACAGCAGACACCCCCAGGAGTTCCACCAAGCAGCTTGCAGGGAGTTGTTGGTGAACAAAAACGTTCCTCTTACCATTGTAGTTTCTTCTGGCTGTTGAAGAGTTAAACTGACACAGAATAGATTAATAGGAGCAAAGCAAACAAAAATTTAATAACATGTACACTTGTGTCTACCAAAAAAGATACCCACAACCCCAAAGTTGAGTTACGTTTTATTCTATGGACAAGCTGAGGACTTCATGCCCTGGAGGCAGCACCTCAAACAACCCTGAGAAAACTGCTTGAGGAGGTGAAGTGGTGTGGGGGAGGATATATAGGAATTTTGTAAGTAAGGGCAAATAGAAGGAACAAAAGATATCTGTTAACAAAAGAAAGCTAGATATCTCAGGTTAGGGAGTTTAATGCTTTTCTAGACATGAGATGATGAAAGAGTCCAGGTGCATGAAGTCATTCCTTTTGAAAGAGAGCAGGACCCTATGGTCCTTGCCTCTCCTGTCCTCAGCCTGTGGAACAAGTTTTGCCAAAGAGCACATTTAATCAGCAAACTGAGAAAATGCAGAAACAGAGGAAAAGAGTCCAACAAGACTAAATAGTATCAGTTGAGTCATTAAGCACAGTTAAGGACCTCTAGTTCCTTCTCAAGAGCCATAGATAACATTCTGAGCCGTCTCCTGCCATCTGTCTTGTAGACCCTGAAACCTCCACCAAGAGAAAGAAGTTAACTACGCGATGACCAGACTGTACCCATGACATACGCTGCTGCAGTTCCAGGAATCGGCCTGTGACGGCTGCTAGATGGCAGATATTCTTTATTTCCTTCCTGAGTTGCCTGAGGTCTCATCAGCTCACCTTAGATGATGGTTGCAGTTGCTGACGACTGTTCTGTTGTTTAGTCACTAAGTCACGTCTGACTCATTTGCGACCCCATAGACTGTCCATGAGAGTTCCCAGGCAAGAATATTGGAGTAGATTGCCATTTCCTTCCCCAATGATAGAGGAATATTCCCTATTCCCAAACCTAACCCACTTTTGTTTTCCTTAATGTCAGACCCATCTGTTGAGTTCAGCCCATTGACTTGATCTTTGTGGATGAACCATCAGAAAATGGGGCAACAAACAAGATTGAGATTAGCACGGACTGTATCCGCATGCAGGACTCAGACCTGAGTAACCCACGTGGGTGAGTGGCATGGGCTTCCCCTCTAAATCTGTGGGCCATGCTATCCATATCTTCCATGGCACATGAAAAAGCAGGTGACTGAATGGTCAAGGAGGCCATTGGAAAGAGAGTCATTGTGGTCAGCAGAGAAATAATTAAGAGCCGTGGACTCCGAGTCTGCCTCAGCTCTTCATGACACATATGTTCCCACTGGTGTGGAGAAGACAGTTGGAAGTAATTCCTTGCATTCTTTACCTGAGATGCTCCTCCCAGTATTTCACAGCTGGTGGAGACAGAACCAAAGTCAAGACCTTCAAGACCTTGAACCAGGATTGAACCTACATCTCCTGCATTCCAGGCAGAATTTTTACTGCTGAGCTACCAGGGAAGTCACCCTTTGTTTATTGATATGTCAGGAAATATTCCGTTTCTCACAAGGGAAAGACCCAGGGGAAAAAATTTCTACAATGGATAAAGCCACCACCTTAAACACCACCTTCAGCTAAAGGCAAAAGTAGAAGTGGAGGAGGGAGGCCAGCTCTAGGAGGAGACCAAGAGAAGTACAGTCAACAAGGGTGAGACTGTGTGGAGGAATCTGCCTGTTCAGTAGACAAAGGATGTTGAAGCCATCAGCCACTGTGACCATGTCCAGCTGTGCACCCCGAAGAGATTCAGGATGAAGGAAAGCAGAATACTAGGCATGTACAGAGTTGGACTATAAATAAAGCTGAGAGTCGAAGAACTGATGCTTTCAAACTGTGGTGCTTGGGAAGACTCCTGAGAGTCCCTTGGCTGGCAAGGAGATCGAACAGGACAAGCCTAAAAGAAATCAGCACTGAATAATCATTGGAAGGACTGATGCTGAAGATGAAGCTCCAATACTTTGGCCACTTGACTTGAAGAGCCTACTCACTGGAAAATACCCTGATGGTGGGAAAGATTGAAGGCAGGAGGAGAAGTGGGCAACAGAGGACAGAGATGATTGGATGGCACCATCGACTCAATGGACATGAGTTTGGGCAAGTTCCAAGGGATAGTGAAGGACAGGGAAGCCTGGCATGTTGCAGTCCATGGGGTCACAAAGGGTCAGACACAATTTAATGACCAAACAAGTCAGCTAAGATGCATATAAAAGGACTGATTTTAATGAATCCAGATGCTTACATCTTCCTGTACATAGAAAAGTACTAAATTCATTGATATGAGATGTCTGGTTTTCTTTAACTTACAGTAATGTATTGATGTTTGACTACTCCTATATATTTTGGCTACTCCCCTACCTCTTGGGAGCAGTTCTTCAGAGCAATCTGAGAAGCTGTCTTCTGGACTTGAAATCCTCAGAAATCCACCAAATAAAGCATAAATTTTCAACTTTTAGGTTGCTCTTGTTTTCCCCAGGCAATAGTTGCTTGGCAATTTAAATCCTTGTCTTCTCCACGCATGAGTTTCTAGAGATAAGACCAACCAAAGTCTACCTTCCTCTGCTTGTCATTTGCAAAATTTTATCCTGTCTTTGTAATCCTACATTTCCCCCGGGCTCCATTTTCCTCAAAGTCTACTCCTAAAACTGCACGACCTGAACATCCTCTGGACACTCCAGAAGAGTCTGAGTATGCCTACTTTCTCTCATTCTCATCCAACAAAACCTCTTATAAAATAGATAAAATGGGACTGGCCTTGGCATGGTGTGATACTCATGGAAGATGCAAGTTGAACATAAAAAAAGCATTAATAAGCAATTTAAACTTTTACTGAAGTCTTCAAGAATGAAAAACATACTTTATGCTTTTGTGATCTGTGTGTGTGTGTGCTTAGTCACTCAGTCACGTCTGACTCTTTGGGACCCCATGGACCGTAGCCTGCCAGGCTCCTCTGTCCATGGGATTCTCCAGTCTAGAATACTGGAGTGGATGGCCATGCCCTCCACCAGGGGACCTTCCCAACCCAGGGATGGAACCTGGGTCTCCCACATTGCAGGCAGATTCTTTACCGTCTGAGCCACCAGGAAGCCCTGGCTACTGAATAAGTTTGTTGGCTATAAGAATATATGCTCGCCTATCCCTTCTCCTGGGGAAGGCAATGGCACCCCACCCCAGTACTTTTGCCTGGAAAATCCCATGGATGGAGGATCCTGGTAGGCTCCAGTCCATGGGGTCGCTGAGAGTCAGACACGACTGAGCAACTTCCCTTTCACTTTTCACTTTCATGCATTGGAGAAGGAAATGGCAACCCACTCCAGTGTTCTTGCCTGGAGAATCCCAGGGACAGGGGAGCCTGGTGAGCTTCCGTGTGTGGGGTCGCACAGAGTCGGACACGACTGAAACAACTTAGCAGCAGCAGCAGCAGCATCCCTTCTCCAGGGAATTTTTCTGACTCAGGAATCAAATCAGGGTCTCCTGAATTGCAAGCAGATTCTTTACCAGCTGAGCTACCAAGGAAGCCCCAAAAAGCAACTAATGCCTCCAGAGGCACCACTGGGAGGCCTATGACCTAAGTCAAATCCCTTAAGATTATGACTGGCCTCAGGTACTATAATTCTCAAGAACAAAACCAAGACGCATCTATGGTTCTATAAGGCCCTTTATTTTTCAAAGGATCTATAGTTTTCTGCTGCTACTGCTAAGTCACTTCAGTCGTGTCCGACTCTGTGTGACCCATAGACAGCAGCCCACCAGGCCCCGCTGTCCCTGGGATTCTCCAGGCAAGAACACTGGAGTGGGTTGCCATTTCCTTCTCCAATGCATGAAAGTGAAAAGTGAAAGTGAAGTCGCTCAGTCGTGTCCGACCCTTAGCGTGGACTGCAGCTTACCAGGCTCCTCCGTCCATGGGATTTTCCAGGCAAGAGTACTGGAGTGGGGTGCCATTGCCTTCTCCGAGTTTTCTGCTAAATTTCTGTAAACTAGAAAAGTCAACTAAGCAATTTATCCTTTCCATAAGTATCCTGGTTTGTTGAGGATTTTTGAAGTAATGATGCTACCATCACTCTATGAAAACAGGTGTCCCTCCACAGTCATCGTCCACTTTTACAAAGAAACCCGCTTGCCTGACCAGAATCGCCCCATCTTCTGAACCACTTCACTTTCATTAGTTACCAAGCATCCAACAGCTTGCGATATTAGAACTTCAAATAGAATGAGGCCAGAACTAACCACAGCCCAGCTCCCTCCACCTTTCTAGACACTCAGAGAAGTCTCCACAAACACTACCTTCAAGGTCAGAAATTACACATCCTCATCAAAACAACCTTAATTCCCTGCAGCCTCCAGGGCCCAAGTCCATCCACTTCAGAATCTATCTTGTACTAGAACGAGTGGCCGTTTTGAAATCAAAGCATGGACTTCAGGCCTTGGCTTCTTTAAAAAGCGTCAAGAGAATAAATTTTGGAAGAAAAAAGGAAAGAAAGTGTCTGAAAGGGATGAGAAGTGTGTGTGAATTACTGAAAATGGACCCTTGAAGGATTCTCAGTTGTTACCTCAAGACAGTGTTCAGGATTTCCCAGTGTGATGGTCTTTTTGGCTCCATTTCTGAGTGACGTGGTGCCGTCACGACCACTGCAGGCTGGAGGATGTTGTCCTGCAAACGCACCTGCTCCAGGCCTGGGGGCTGTTGCATTAGTTCCACTAAGTGAAAGTGGAAGTCAGTCGTGTCCGAATCTTTGTGACCCCGTGGACTATACAGTCCATGGATTTCTCCAGGCCAGAATACTGGAGTGGGTAGCCTTTCCCTTCTCCAGGGGGTCTTTCCAATCCAGGGATGGAACCCAGGTCTCCCGCATTGCAGGCGAATTCTTCACCAGCTAAGCCACAGGGGAAGCCCACCAAAGCACTTCCCTTTGTCTTGGTCTGAAAAGGAGGGCTGGGTGACACTCTCCCACTCTGAGCACTAGGGGCGCTTGTCTCCATTTCTGTACCTCAATTTCCTCACTGTCCTATCAGGACAGAAAAACTACCAGCAAGTGTTCCTGAGAGGACTAACTATGGCCTTAAAGTGCTGTGAAACTGTGCATGATTATTTCTATTATGTTTGGCCTCAGTTATTAACATCACCACCATGTGCTTCCCTGGACAGAGCTTCTATTTCCAAGCTTGTGAGGAGTTTAAAGAAAGTTCCAGCTTTGTTTCTCTTTTTTGTGGGATTTTTAATTTTTTTTAATTAAAAAAAACTAATTTAATTTTTTAATAATTTTTTAAAAATATAATACAATTTTAAAGGTCACTTTCCATTTACAGTTGGGGCTTCCCTGATGGTTCAGATGGAAAAGAGTCTGCCTGAAATGTGGGAGACCTGGGTTTGATCCCTGGGTCAGGAAGATCTCCAGGAGAAGGAAATGGCACCCCACTCCAGTATTCTTGCCTGGAAAATCCCATGGATGGAGGAGCCTGGTGGACTATAGTCCATGAGGTCACAGAGTCGGACACAACTGAGTGACTTCACTCACTCACTTCCATTTACAGTTACTACAAAATAAGGGTTACATTCCCCATGTTGTCCAATGCATCACTGCACCTAAGACCCAGTATCTTGCACCTGCCATTCTTCCCCAACGTTGCCCTTCCCCCAGTCCCCATCAGGAACCACTGAGTCTGCTTCATCCAGGCAACAAGTAGCTTCCACCTCTCCTCTCTCTCCCTCTCCTTCACCCTCTTTCTCTCCTGTTTTTCTCTTTCTTTTTAATGTACGGAGCTGAAACTCTTTTCTATTTCTTCAATGCTTTGATTCCCTAAAGACTGTCATCTTTACCCGTGAATTGCCCCATCTACCCTCCCAATATCAACAACCTGGGCAAATCCCTTGAAGGTGCCAGGGGAAGATGCCCTTGCAGGTCAAGTCCATCACAGCACAATGGTCGAAGGAAAACAGCCAAGGTCTGAGAAACTCTAATCACTGAAGATCTTAGTTCAAATCCTCTCTCACCGCGGATGACCGAAATGGATGCTGAGAAAGGACTCCTAGCTGGTAAAGGAAATATTAACATACCCATTTAGTAGACTACCAGGGAGCCAGTAACAACATGTTGTAAAATAAAATGAGCTATTTTATTGTTGAAATATGTGTTGTTTGAAAAATGTGTTGTTTCATATTACTATTCTAAAGACTCTGTTCATATTAGGTAAACATAATGTACACAATGGCATCACCAACTCAATGGACATGGGTTTGAATAGACTCCAGGAGCTGGTGATGGACAGGGAGGACTGGCGTGCTGCGATTCATGGGGTCACAAAGAGTTGGACATGACTGAGCAACTGAACTGACCTGAACTGAATATACACAAATATGTAAGTCTTAATAGAAAAACACTGGATTCATCAAAATAGGAACATAGATAACTCTAGGAAATGGAATTGTGACGTTTATGAACTTCCTAAATTTTTGATATTAAGAATTCTGAAAATATGTATTTGTAAACTTACTACAACCCAGAAACTCTTTGCACATATTGAAGTGCTCACACATGCATGCACACGGCCAGAGAGATCCACCACACCGCACACACAGGCTCATTCTATGTTCATTAGATTTCTCTGCCCTGTGAGGATGGGCTCAGTCTTCCCAGCCTCCCTGAGACCAACAATAAGGGAAGAAAGCATAATACAATCAGGCAAGATGAAGTTTAACTTGTCAAACTGAAGCAAGGGCCCAAAATCTCTCCTCCCTCCCTCCCTGGATAGATCCACAAGCCGTTGCTCACGAGAGTCGAGCCATCTATGGAAAACATCGGGTTCTCCCGTGGCAGCTTCCACAGTTTGCTCCAGGGCCCCGCAGTCTGAATTTGCAGGGCTGTTTTACAGTCTAAGAAATAAGGGGCTGGTCTTCAACTTTTTCATCAGAGGGATTTGAATCTCATTCTTCCCTGCCAATCTGAGATCAGAAGCCTTGTCTGGACCAGGCTTCTTGAGAAGGGAGGCAGTCAGTCACATGCTAAAGGAGAATGTTGGAAAGTAGGTTCATAAAGCTATTTATTTTTTGCTTGGTTTTCTTTGTAATTTCAGCTGTGCTGAGTCTTCATTGCAGTGCACAGGCTTCATTGGCCCGAGACATGTGGGATCTTAGTTCCCTGACTGGGGATCGAACCTGCATCTCCTGCATTGGAAGGCGAATTCTTAACCCCTGGACCATGAAGGGGGCCCTTCAGGTAGATATTTGAACCAAATGAAGAGAGACAGGACCTTGGAGCATCAGTCACCCTACTTGAAGATGTTTGCTTTAAAAGGAACATGTACTGGTTGAGAGTCTCAGCTTTAGGGTCAGACAGTCCAGAGCTTGATTCCCTGGAATCTCTATTGATCAGCCATGTGGGTTCTGGTAAAATTGTCTGTAACCTAAAATGAAACAATAATGGGAACTATCTCATTAAGATTATTGAGACCGTAAAATAAAACATACTATTTAAAAAAATGTTTACTACCATGCCTGGCAGAGTCAGTAGGCCATATCAGTTATTGTTACCCCCATTCTAAACTTGTACACCCACAGCTTTAAGCACAGCAGTGAACTGGGCATTGAATTAGGTGTGGTACAGAACATATGAAATAAGATATGATTTCAACCTAAATAATAGCATAATCCAGCTAAATAGTCTCTTTTCTCTTACCCTCTTTTTCTGTTTTTCTGCCTCTCTTTCTGTATAAAGAACATTATGCACACACATGTATGTATTGAAAACCCAAAGATACATAAAATTGTAAAACAATAGAGAAACAGACAGGAAAAATTCAGTGGGAAAGATAGTGGTAAAATTCTCCTTCAAAGGCTGAATAAAATAAAACAAAAAAACAAGGTATCAAATTGGTGATCTTTCTCTGACCCTCCTTGACCATCCTCTCTTCCCATCTTCTCAGCCACCAGCTTTGTTCACATGTGCATCAAACAATCACATGACAGAACAAGATGGAAATAACCTTAAAAAATATGGTTTCCCACCCTCCAAGCTTGTGCCCTAAGGAAATATTTGCACATTGCCCGTGAAAGCAAAGAAGCAAAGTGAGATGCATCTAAGTGCAGCTCAGGGGATCGAGAGGAAGTTCAGGACAGAACAGTTGACACTCAGGAGATGAATAAACATGTTTAAATGAAGGAGGAGTAATATGCAAAGAACTGTCTACAAGCTCAACAACAGAAAAGATGAAAAAGAGAAAATAGATGTCAATAAAGAAAGCAATCTTGGGAAGATTTACCGCCAGGAACGAAAAGAAATCTCTCAGCAACAGTGCCTTACGTCCTCAAAGAAATTAAAGGAACATATCCTCCATGAATTCAGATGAAAGAGGAAATAACAAAACAGTTTTTAATGGAAAAAGAGATGGAATTAAAACAGAATAGTAGCATCAAAAAGCTGAATGAACACTGCAGGAAAAGGGAAGAATGGTGTGGGCTTTAAAAAAAAATCACACACGATAGAAAGAAAATGGGAAAATTCAAAGTATTCAGAAGAAGATGGTCCACACGGGGAACCCACTGTAGGGACCCAACATATAACTACTTGACCTTGAAGAGAAAGAGAACAGAGGAACCAGTGAACACACAATATTCAAAGGCATAATGAAAAAGAACGCTTCTGAACTGAAATAACATGTGAATATAGGTTTAACAGGGTGAAATCTACCTAACATCTATAAACATAAAGAATATTCCTTCATTCTTGAATAAGTAATTGAATTTCAAAAGTAGCTTGCTTTAAAAAAATATATAGATACTGGAAAACTGTGGACCTAGTCTACCAAATTCTGAAAGAATAAAGGGAAATATGATCCAAAAACTTTCCCCAGTTTAGGTTTTACTCCTTATGGCAGAGACAGAAAGAAGTTCTCAATTATGCAGGGATTCTGGAAGCATAATTAATATATAATCTTCTTTAAAACATCATAGCAACATAGCCCTGCTAATTAAGATGAAAATCAAAATAAATAATCACAGAAGTATAAATTTCTATATGAAAGGACTAGAAAGACCTTTGAACTATTTCAGCAGAAGATTTAGTCTAGAAAGTTACTTCTGACTATGGTTAGAAGACTGAATGCAAATATCTTAATTCTTATTAAGAAACATTTTATTCCAGTTTTATATTATAGGATTATGTTATAGTTTAGAATAGCATTTTAGTTTTATTAATGTATTTACTATACCATTATAGTTTATTAAGGTTCCATTACCGTTCATTATAAGTATTTATCATTTTAATTATAATGAGCTATAATAAAAACTCTTGAGTCTACTAATACAGAGCAGAAGGTAGAAATGGATAGCGGGTATATTATGGGCCCTTAAAAGTAAACTGATTTTTCACCTTTCATGGGAAGAGTCAATAGTCACCAATAATTTCAGAAACTGAAGTTCAGTGTAAGTATTTTAAATATTCAAATCAATAATATGAAGAACAATAAATTTGACTATGTGTTCCAAATTACTGGAAGGAAAATTATTACTAAAAAAATAATCTCCAGTTAAATGTAAAAGGAAAATAATTGTCAAAAAATATGAATTATCTTGGGATCTCCCTGTTTAAAGATAATTGGGGGTTACCATGATTGAAAGTTATTAAATGATGTTTTAAATAGCAAATCAAAAGATAGTGACTGAGTACATTATTTAGCAATATAGAAGTAAACATAAGAAACAAATAATGAAAAGGTCTGAAAAGGGATACACCTCGTACATGAAATTGGAGGCAGAATAGAGGCAGAAAAAACAGGAGACAGGGTTCCATTATTGCTTTGTTTCACTTTAAATTAGCTTTTCAGAATGAGTTATTTTTTATTAATGTATTGCTTTTTTTCTCTAAGTGGGAGAAACTAATATATGCAAGTAAATTTAAACTTTTTTACAAAGGGATTATTATAATCACACCTGATAAAATTGAATTCAATATAAAGAACATTAACTGAGCCTAAGATAGTCATAATTTTCAAAAGGAAAAACAGAGGGGATAAAAAATATTTGAAAAATTTTTGTCAAAAGAACAAGACAAGGGGAACCAGCCCTGCCAGACAGGATTGCATACCACAGAGTAGGAGGGGGCAATAGACAAAGCCAACGCTTACCAGTGGCATCTTAAATCCCTGGGACAATGATGGGCTCTTTTGAACACTTACTTATTTATTGTGCTGTCCCAGGTCTAAGTTGCTGCCCTCGCATCTTTGACCTTAGTTGTGGCATGTGGGATCGAGTTCCCTGAGCAGGTATCAAACCCAGGCCCCCTGCACTGGGAGCCTGGAGTCTGCATCACTGGATCATCAGAGCAGTCCCATAGTGGACTTTTTAAACCAATGGTGATGCAAAATGTGTGCTGCCACTCAGAAAATGATCCATGCCTCACAGCACACAGGAAAATAAACCCCAAATGAAAAAATGGGTCAGGGATCTGAGTACAGGAAGGAGGAGGTGGCAGGGGGAGAGATGGGAGGACGGGGAGGGGAAGGCAGCCGCAGAGAAGAACACTAGTGAGTTCTCTCTTAACCTCAGTGCAGAGAAAAGCTTTCTAACTGTGACTCAGAACCAGCCACAAGAGAAGAAAGCTTGAAAAATGTGGCCATGCAATTTTTCAATTTCTCATAGAGAAAAACACTATAAAAAAAGCAAAGTCAAAAATCAATTGATTCATCAGAAGAAAATATTTGGAAAGGATATTACAAACAAAAGACTAAATTCCTGGACTGGGGACAAACAAACTCTTAAAAACAGACAGACCAAAATGCTAACAGAAAAGTGAGAACGAGACATCAACAGAAATACACACACACACACACACACACACACACAAGCAAGATATTAAAAATGGTACTTAAATACATTGAAAACATTAAGCTTCATTTCTAATGCAAGAAATGCAAATTGAAACAACACTGGACCAGTATTTCTCACCTGTTAGACTGACAAAGATTAGTGTGTGAGAACACATTCTCTTGGTAAGGTTGGGAGGAGAGGCACCCTCAGACATTGCTGGTGAAAATACCAAATGGCAGCAACCTGTGGAAGGAAATCTGGTAAAATCTAACAAAACTACATATGTATTTACTTTTGGACTCAGAAGGAAATGGCAACCCACTCCAGTAGTCTTGCCTGGAGAACCCCAGGGACAGAGGAGCCTAGTGGGCTGCTGTCTGTGGGGTTACACAGAGTCGGACATGACTGAAGCAACTTAGCAGTAGCAGCAGCAACCCACTTCTAGGGATTGGCACTACAAATAAGCCTCCAACAATACAAAAGTAGACATGTTCAAAAGGTTGCTTATTACAACAATATCTCTAATATACAAAATGCTAGAAATAACCTAAATAATTATACCTTAGAGTATGAATAAAGCACAGGGTTCTGTTTGAATAAAGCACAGTGTTCTCACGCTGGAGTCCTTGACAGCTGAAGGAGAGGAGAGAAAGCCCTAAGAGCTGATACGAGGAGATGTTCAGGATCTGATGCTAAATAGAAAAAACACAGTACAAAATACAGTAGGACCTTCCTTATCCATGGGTTCCAAATCCATGGATTCAACCAACCACAGACCAAAAATATTTTCTTTTTCAATTACAGAAAGTTTCACAAAGCAAAACTTGAATTTGGTGCACCAATAACTGTTCACATAGCACATTTACATGGTCCTTACAACTATTTACCTCTCATTTATATTGCATTTGGTATTATAAGCAATCTAGATGTTTAAAGTATGGGGGAGGATGTATGTGGGTTGTATGCAAATACTATACCATTGTACATAAATGACTTGATGTGGATTTTTGGTATTTGGGGTGGAGGGGAGGGGGGAATGCCCTGGAAACCAATCCACCATGGATAGCAAGGAATAACTGTAAATCTATAGTATATTGTTTTTCCATTAAGGAAGTGTATAAAAACATAAATGTATCCATGCATCTCTTAGGGAAGAAATATAAGAATAGCTCAGAAACTAATGAGATAAGTGCCAATAAACTGGATGGGAATGAAGTGGCAAAATGGAGACTTGGGAATAGGGTAAACACTTCTCTGGTTTATTTTTTTAATAAACAAATAAGCAACTAAGATTAATCATGATGTAGAACTCCAAACGGAACAGCAACAAATGAACCCGAATGTACTGCAAAGGAGTAACATGCCTCACCGATGGAGGTGGGGAAGGAAAACCCTCCTCTAAATGACTTTGAAAAACAGCATTTGACTGCATCTTCTGAGGCTAAAGACTAAAGCACTGTACATCAAAACTGGATTTTAGTACATTTTTCACAGGGCGTTGGGTTAGCAATTATAAAACTGCATCATGTGTATGCCAGGACTGAGCAAATAAGTCAATATATTGTGGGTAATCGGAATCTGATTTTTATAAAACTTGGCGATGTGGTAAGAATCTGGTTTCTCACTATCAGAGAAAAGAGTAACAAGTAAAGGGGAAAGAATAGATTAAAATCTGAGGTATCTGTTTGAACTCAAAGTTAGGTATATGGAGACAGATAATAGATCCATAAATGATAGACAGATATAGACAGAAGATAGAAATACATATGTGTATATGTTATATCTCTCACTACTGCCTGCTGAAAGAGCTTAGAAGTTATGGTGGTATTGTTTTAGCTTTAGTCACTTAGTCCTGCCTGACTCTTTTGTGACCATGTGGACTGTAGCCTACCAGGCTCCTATGTCTGTGGGATTCCCCAGGCAAGAATCCTGGAGTGGGTTGCCATTTTCTTCTTCAGGGATCTTCCCAACCCAGGGATCAAATCCATGTCTCCTGCACTGGCAGGCAGATTCTTCAGTGCTGAACCCCCAGGGAAACCCAGAAACTATGGTACCTAGTGGAAATGAGCACATCTGGGATCCAGACTTTGTTTTCTGAATATCATCTTAGATAAAAGGAATGAGAGCTCCTTGTGAACTCAGTTGATACCAGGACTAAGGAAAGCAAATTACATGAGGAACCCCTCAACATTCAAATCTGCGAGAACTTGATCATCACATTAACTAATGAAAGTAATAGATTATAACCCAGAGAATAAAAATAAGCATCCATGAGTCCTTACTCAAGTAAATAAGTAGATGAACAAAGAAATAAATAGGAGAAATGGGGCAGCTTTTCCTTACAAAAGAATTCTAACTAATGAACAAAGAAAGAATGAAGGAAATACAAAATCTCCATTAGACAAACACAGAAATAATGTCATAGGCAGGAGTCAACTGAAATTCTCTGGTGGTCCAGTGGTTAAGGCTCTGTGCTTTGCCTTCAGGGGGCATGGGTTTGATCCCTGGTTGGGCTTCCCTTGTGGCTCAGCTGGTAAAAATCTGCCTGCAATGTGGGAGACCTGGGTTCAATCCCTGGGTTGGGACGATCCCCTGGAAAAAGGGATGGCTACCCACACCAGTATTCTGGCCTAGAGAATTCCATGGACTGTATAGTGAGTGGGGTTGCAAAGAGTCGGCCACAACTGAGAGACTTTCACTTTCACTTGTGGATCTAAGATCCCACATTCCTTCTCAGAACAGCCAAAAACAAAAAAAGAGACAAACAAAAAAAAAAGAATCAATGAAGGATGCTAAAATTAGTGGGTGAAAGATTGATGAGAAATGGAATCTTTGCATAGTCCCTAATATCTCCCCATGAATTATTTATTCATTTCAAAGAGAAAAATAGTAACTTACTAGTGGAGAAACCTGGCAGACCCTATAAGAAACAAGTGATCAAAGTAATAAGTCCTCACTGCTAACAAGACTTAATATCCTGTGCACTCTGACATCGTACACTGAGACGGGCACATCCCTTCTGTGGGATTCTTGCCCAAATGCATAACCTTAATTATTATGAGAACACATTGAACAAATACAACTGAAAGAAACACTGGAAAACAACTGGTCTGTCCTTTTGAAAAGTCTTAAGGTTGTGAAAGACAAAGAATAACTGAGAAACAGATTACAGAGAATAAAGACTAATAAAGTCCACAGATTAGTTAACAGCACTGTAACAGTGTGCATTTCCTATGTTTGGGTTACCTTGTCAACACTAGGGAATGGAGGTGAAAGATACATGGGGTCTGGCACTATTTTTGTGACTTTGCTATGAGTTTGAATTTATTCTTTTTAACCAGGACAAATGTTTAAAATTGTGTCATAAAATAACACAGAAATAGATTCATTTACTATCTCAATTTAATAACAAAGAGTAAATTTTATGATTAAGTGCAATCAAAATGAAACATGAAGTTGATGGGCTTCAGGCAAAGTGGACAAAATCACGCGCGCGCGCGCGCACACACACACACACACACACACACACACACAGGAGCACGAGCATGTGCATGAGCCTAGAAAGACAAAGTAATGTAAAAGAATGACTTCCCTGGTGGCTCAGTGGTCAAAAATCCACCTGCCAATGCAGAAGACTCACGTTTGATCCCTGTCCCACTGAGATCCCACAGCCACGAAGCAGCTAAGCCCATGTGCCACAACTCCTCACCTGTCCTCTAGAGCCCGGAAGCTGCAGCTCCTGAGTCCAGGTGCCCAATCCTGAAGCGCACATGCTCTAGACCCTGGGTGAGGCAACAAGAAAAGTCATTCCAGGGAGAAGTCCCTGCCCCGCAGCTAGAGAGGAGCCCCTGCTCACCACAACTAGACAGGAGCCCCTACTCACCTCAACTAGAGAGGAGCCCCTGCTCACCTCAAAGAGAGAGGAGCCCCCGCTCACCAAAACTAGAGAGGAGCCCCCGCTCACCACAACTAGAGAGGAGCCCCCATTCACCTCAACTAGAGAGGAGCCCCCGCTCACCTCAACTAGAGAGGAGCCCCCGCTCACCTCAAAGAGAGAGGAGCCCCCACTCACCTCAATTAGAGAGGAGCCCCCGCTCACCTCAACTAGAGAGGAGCCCCTACTCACCTCAACTAGAGAGGAGCCCCCGCTCACCTCAACTAGAGAGGAGCCCCTGCTCACCTCAGAGAGAGAGGAGCCCCCGCTCACCACAACTAGAGAGGAGCCCCCGCTCACCTCAACTAGAGAGGAGCCCCTACTCACCTCAACTAGAGAGGAGCCCCTGCTCACCTCAGAGAGAGAGGAGCCCCCGCTCACCACAACTAGAGAGGAGCCCCCGCTCACCACAACTAGAGAGGAGCCCCCACTCACCTCAACTAGAGAGGAGCCCCCGCTCACCTCAACTAGAGAGGAGCCACTACTCACCTCAACTAGAGAGGAGCCCCCACTCACCTCAACTAGAGAGGAGCCCCCGCTCACCTCAACTAGAGAGGAGCCCCTGCTCACCTCAGAGAGAGGAGCCCCCGCTCACCACAACTAGAGAGGAGCCCCCGCTCACCTCAACTAGAGAGGAGCCCCCATTCACCTCAACTAGAGAGGAGCCCCCGCTCACCTCAACTAGAGAGACCCCACTCACCTCAACTAGAGAGACCCCGCTCACCTCAACTAGAGAGACCCCGCTCACCTCAACTAGAGAGAGCTGCCACTCATCTCAACTAGAGAGAGCCCCCGCTAACCTCAACTAGAGAGGAGCCCCTGCTCACCTCAAAGAGAGAGGAGCCCCGGCTCACCACAACTAGAGAGAGCCCCCGCTCACCTCAAAGAGAGAGGAGCCCCGGCTCACCACAACTAGAGAGAGCCCCCGCTCACCTCAAAGAGAGAGGAGCCCCCACTCACCTCAACTAGAGAGGAGCCCCCGCTCACCTCAACTAGAGAGAGCCCCGCTCACCTCAAAGAGAGAGGAGCCCCCACTCACCTCAACTAGAGAGGAGCCCCTGCTCACCTCAAAGAGAGAGGAGCCCCCACTCACTCACCACAACTAGAGAGGAGCCCCCACTCACCTCAACTAGAGAGAGCCCCGCTCACCTCAACTAGAGATAGCCCCCGCTCACCTCAACTAGAGAGGAGTCCACACTCACCTCAACTAGAGAGGAGCCCCCGCTCACCTCCAACTAGAGAGAGCCCCCGCTCACCTCAAAGAGAGAGGAGCCCCCACTCACCTCAACTAGAGAGGAGCCCCCGCTCACCTCAACTAGAGAGAGCCCCCGCTCACCTCAAAGAGAGAGGAGCCCCCACTCACCTCCAACTAGAGAGGAGCCCCTGCTCACCTCAAAGAGAGAGGAGCCCCCACTCACTCACCACAACTAGAGAGGAGCCCCCACTCACCTCAACTAGAGAGAGCCCCCGCTCACCTCAACTAGAGATAGCCCCCGCTCACCTCAACTAGAGAGGAGTCCACACTCACCTCAACTAGAGAGGAGCCCACACTCACCTCAACTAGAGAGAGCCCCCGCTCACCTCACATAGAGAGGAGCCCCCGCTCACCTCAACTTGAGAGAGCCCCCGCTCACCTCAACTAGAGAGACCCCCGCTCACCTCAACTAGAGAGGAGCCCCTGCTCACCTCAACTTGAGAGACCCTGCTCACCTCAACTAGAGAGACCCCCGCTCACCTCAACTAAAGAGGAGCCCCCACTCACCTCAACTAGAGAGGAGCCCCCGCTCACCTCAACTAGAGAGAGCCCCCGCTCACCTCAACTAGAGAGAGCCCGCTCACCTCAACTAGAGAGACCCCGCTCACCTCAACTTGAGAGAGCCCCCGCTCACCTCAACTAGAGAGACACCCGCTCACCTCAACTAGAGAGACACCCGCTCACCTCAACTAGAGAGACACCTGCTCACCTCAACTAGAGAGAGCCCCCGCTCACCTCAACTAGAGAGCCCCCGCTCACCTCAACTAGAGAGAGCCCCCGCTCACCTCAACTAGAGAGAGCCCGCTCACCTCAACTAGAGAGACCCCGCTCACTTCAACTTGAGAGAGCCCCCGCTCACCTCAACTAGAGAGACACCCGCTCACCTCAACTAGAGAGACACCCGCTCACCTCAACTAGAGAGAGCCCCCGCTCACCTCAACTAGAGAGAGCCCCCGCTCACCTCAACTAGAGAGAGCCCCCGCTCACCTCAACTAGAGAGCCCTCGCTCACCTCAACTAGAGAGACCCCCGCTCACCTCAACTAGAGAGGAGCCCCCGCTCACCTCAGCTAGAGAGGAGTCCTCACTAATCACAACCAGAGAGCCGCCCTCACTCTCCACAGCTAGAGAGTGGCCTTCTCTCACCACAGCTAGAGAGAGCCCTCTCTCACCACAACTAAAGAGAACCCTCCCAGCAGCGAAGCTCCAGAACAGCCAAAATAATCAAATAAACTTATTTTTAAATATAGAAGTGTTAAATAGCCAGCAGTTTTTTACAAACCAGACCTAAGCACAAGCATGTTGTCACTAATAACTTTAGGGTACATAAGAGAGAAAATTACTTAAATATGGAAGTGGTTGGCTTTACTTCTCTTGATTAAAAACAAATAACTTTATGCTGCTAAGAAACGAATGGAAACACAACTTTTGTTTTACATGCACATCGATGAACATCTTGTTCTTTCAGTGATGTTTCCACTCCGTGTTGCCCCTCAAGGAAATTGAAACAGCAATGTCCTGTACACGCATTGCATGGTATTAGTGTTGGAAGCACACCACCATATACTGTCTTTGAGCCCAAATGAGGACAAACTGGTGTTCTGTAAAAACTTGATTCTCTAATGAATGGTGCTCATACAAAACTGAGGATATAAAGTGAGACAGGTCCCCAAAATATCTATAACAGATACAATCTGCACTGATTATTGTGACTTAACTTTCATTTCCTGGTAATAACCAGAGTGATGGCATGTTTCTGTTCAGTTAGTTATTACCTTCAGGACTGACCTTATTGAGTGAATTCCAATTTTTTTTTTTTTTTTTTTTTGCAAATTTTAATGTGAACATTTTCAAGCAGAAAGAGGAACTTCACTTAGACTTGACAAGTTATTTGTCTATTTGTTTATTCCTATCCATCCATCACCCTATCTTATTTTTTGATGCATTTCAGAGTAATTAGAAGACATTCCTACATTTTCCCCTAAACATTTCAGCAAGCATTTCACTAACCAGGAAGTTTCCATGGAGCCACTCTGCTCTCTGGGTCTTCTGGTTATGAAGAGAATCGCAGTTCCTGGATTCTCTTCTCACCTCTGTTTCTGACCTTGAGTGGAAAGGAAGCCTGATCCACAAAATTGACCATATCAAAAGTCTCGAAACCTCAGTAGTTGTTCCCAGTTGCTGGGCCAGGTGTGATCTTCTCAGGGTCATGAGAATCACAGTCCTGAAGGAACCCACTCACCTGTCTTACTCTCAGGTGGGCTGTGAGAACAGGGAATTGATTACTTTTTCATGAACACGAGCTGTTCTCAGTCCATAGGAAGAGCGGAAGATGAAATTAAATGTTGACAGCATATGGTGGTTAGGGTAGAATATTTACTGCATAGTAGTCAACTCAAATTTTTATACTTACATGACTTCCTCTGAGAGAGTTTCATAGCTCACATACTTTCAAACAAATCAGTGATGCTGGAGATACTGAGGGCCCCTGGTCTAACATTGCCCTTCTTCCAGACGCAGTGCATTAGTAACCTCGGGTTGCGTTCTCTCTTGTCTGCCACATACCACCGTTGACTTATATTTAGCTTAATTCAATCTAAACCCCACTTTATTTCCCCCACAGTATGCTTTTAGTGTAGATCATTTGTGTTTATTTGTCTGTCCCAGTGATTAGTGAGTAACTTTGTCCATTAAGCCGAGTTGGATGCATCATCAACCAGAGAAAAAAACAGGTAGTGGAAAGTCAGTAGTTGGCAATATTTCTGACATTCCTCAGAAGGTCAACAGAAGAAAGATGGTTCTGCCATCATGACCCTAAATGCTCTATGACTCGTTAATTTGGATGTTGGAAAGTGACATCTGCCGGCACCCTTCCTGTGCAAAAATGTCCAGTAGGAAGTAACAGGTACAGAAAGGCATCTTGGATTCATCCCATAGCTACAGACCCTGTGAGGCTGGATGCTAGACTGCCTCCCCAACAGTGTCTAATCTCCCGCCGAATCTGGCTCAATACTGTGCCCGGAGCATGGGTTCCATAAGCCTGTTTTCACTGGAACATTCAAAGGAAGAGCCAGCTTGGAAATCAGCTTTCTGCGATGATATTAACTTCCTTGAGAACCAACATTTTGGGAAATACAAAACCTTAAAACTCTAAATCACATATGCTTACCCAGTTAAAGTAAGTGTTAGATTTAAAGGTAATGAAACATATTTTTAACTATGCTATTTCAAACTAGGCTCCCAATGTCCAAGAAGAAATAGCATATTTAGGAAGCTGGTTCTTTAAGACTTTAATTCCTTCTCTCCTCGGTCTGTGTGTGTTAGTCCCTCCGTCGTGTCTGACTCTTTGCCATCATGGACTGTAGCCCACCAGGCTCCTCTGTCCATGGGATTCTCCAGCAAGAGTACTGGAGTGGGTTGCCATTTCCTTCTCCAGAAGATCTTTCTGACCCAGGGATCGAACCCAGGTCTCCTGCATTATAGGCAGAAGCTTTACCATCTGAGCTACTAGGGAAGCCATCTCTCCTCAGGTCTACCATCAATTGACAATTTCATCTTGTCAGCCAAGTCTCCTAATCTCTGAAATACTGTCTGAGAGTGACTTCCTGCAGCTTGTGTATTGTAGGGGAGCCATTGTGGACCTGCTTCTGAGCTCACAGAGAAACTGTTATGAGTGATTAAAAAATCGACCCTGGACCACTTATCAAAAAAAAAAAAAAAAACTCTAATTGCAAATTCCTTGAAATAGCTCAGTGAAATAGAATCATTAGTTTTGCAATGGCCATTTTTATAGAGGGCTTCCCAGGTGACTCAGTGGTAAAGAATCCACCTGACGATGCAGAAGAAGAAAGAAGCTTGAGTTTGATTCCAGGGTTGGGAAGATCCCCTGGAGGAGGGCATGGCAACCCACTCCAGTAAACTTGCTTGGAAATTCTCACGGACAGAGGAGTCTGGCAGGTCTCAAAGAGTAATACATGACTGAGCATGTATTACTGAGCATGTAATACATTACTGAGCATGCATGTTTATTGACTGACCTTTGAATGACAGTGGCTTTACTCATAGCTCAGTTGGTAAAGAATCCACCTGCAATGCAGAAGACCCTGATTCAATTCCTGGGTCAGGAATATCCACTGGAGAAGGGATAGGCTACCCACTCCAGCATTCTTGGGCTACCCTTGTGGCTCAGCCAGTAAAGAATCTGCCTGCAATGCAGGAGACCTGGGTCCCACCCCTGAGTTGCAAAGATCCCCTGGAGAAGGGAAAGGCTACCCACTCCAGTACTCTGACCTGGAGAATTCTGTGGGCTGTACAGTCCATGGGGTCTCAAAGAGTCTGACACAACTGAGTGACTTTCACTTCACTTCATATTCAATGACAGTAAATCTTTAATCCAATTCTCTGTTGATGGGCAGGGCTGTTGTTTGGCCTGCGGTCAAACTGTCCACCCATGCCTCTACCAGAGACATATGGACACTCCTAGGTAATCTGACTCAGTCTGTTGTGGGATCACTGCTCCTTTCTCCTGGCTTCTGGTGCTTACAAGGTTTTGTTTGTGCCCTCCAAGAGTCTGTTTCCCCAGTCCTGTGGAAGTTCTGTAATCAAGTCCCATCAGCCTCCAAAGTTAGGTTCCCTGGGGGCTCTCATCTGTTCAGTGGCTAATGGTGACCTCCTCAGAGAGGGCTTATGCCACACGCTGTATGACCCAGCCAGAGCCCCGCTCTAAGAGAGGTTTCAGCAGTACCTAAACCGTGAACTTCCAGATGTCCAAGCTGGATTTAGAAAATACAGAGGAACCAGGGATCAAATTGCCAACATCCATTGGGTCATCAAAAAACATTTTGATGTTTGAGTTTGATGTAGATGTTTGAGAAAAACATCTACTTCTGCTTTATTGACTATATCAAGCCTTTGACTTGGTGAACTGTGGAAAATTCTTCAAGAAATGGGAATACCAGACCACCTGATCTGCCTCCTGAGAAATCTGTTTTCAGGTCAAGAAACTACAGTTAAAACCAAACATGGAACAATGGACTTGTTCCAAATTCAGAAAGGAGTGCGTCAAGGCTGTATATTGTCACCCTGATTATTTAACTTATATGCAGAGCACATCGTGCAAAATGCTGGGCTGGAGGAAGCACAAGCTAAAATCAAGATTGCTGAGAGGAATATCGATAACCTCAGATATGAAGATGACACCACCTTATGGCAGAAAGTGAAGAAGAACTAAAGAACCTCTTGATGAAAGTGAAAGAGGAGAGTGAAAAAGTTGGCTTAAAACTTTTTTTGTTTTTTTTGAGCTCAACATTTAGAAAACTAAGATCATGACATCCAGTCCCATCACTTCATGGCAAATAGATGGGGAAACAATGGAAATACTGACAGACTTTATTTTCTTGGGCTCCAAAATCACTGCAAATGGTGACTGAAGCCATAAAATTAAAAGATTCTTCCTCTTTGGAAGAAAAGTTGTGCACAAACTAAACAGTATTTTAAAAAGCAGAGACATTACTTTGCCAACAAAGCTCCATCTAGTTAAAGTGATGGTTTTTCCAGTAGTCATGTATGTGCGAGTTGGACCATAAAGAAGGCTGAGCACTAAAGAATTGATGCTGTTGCACCGTGGTGTTGGAGAAGATTCTTGAGAGTCCCTTGGTCTGCAAGGAGATCCCACCAGTTCATCCTAAAGGAAATCAGTCCTGGATATTCATTGGAAGGACTGATGCTGAAGCCAAAACTCCAATACTTTGGCCACCTGATGCGAAGAACTGACTCATTTGAAAAGACCCTGATGCTGGGAAAGACTGAGGGCAGGAAGAGAAGGGGATAACAGAGGATGAGATGGTTGGATGGCATCACTGACTCAGTGGACATGAGTTTGGATAAACTCCGGGAGTTGGTGATGGACAGGGAGGCCTGGCGTCCTGCAGTCCACAGGGTTGCAAAGAGTCAGACACGACTGAGCAACTGAACTGACTGAATGAATGAATGACAGCCTTTTTGTGTTTATAGCTCACAGCTCTATGAGTTTCGTACTATTACTATTCCCATTTTATGGATGAGACCACGGAGACTCAGGTTTCACAGCTAAAACTCCCTGTATGGAAACCGCACAGAGTGCATTCTGGGAGCAGGAGTCCTGACTGGCATATCTTCCTGAGACAAAGTGAGGGCCTCTGTCTCTCTCCCCGCGGTGGAGAGGATAGAGGAGGTCACCTTGGTGACCTGTTGTCCTTCCATCAGGAGCATCCTCTCCAAAAGCAGCTCTCTGCTGTCCTCTAGTGGCCACTGGCCACTCCGCTTTTCCTGGTGTGGACCCCTCTCCCTGCTGGATGTACAGTCACTATTACTAAGTACACGGACTCCAAAAAGGATACAGAAATCATTTCTTCTTTCTTTCTCACCTCTACTAAGTAATTCATTATGAGGGAAGGACGGTTGTTTGTTGTTGCTGTTTTCAGGAAAATCAGTTATTATTTGAGGAGCTGAGACGTTTGTCTGGTCCTCAACTTTTTGACCTGATATGACACATTCAGACGACAAGAAAATCTTGCCCCTCTTCATCCTCCATTTCCCATCAGTCTAGACTTAAAATTTCACCCTCCTCTGTCACTTCTCTCCATCCCCATTTTTGGCCCACTCGCATACTGGTTTGCATAAAAGCAATCTTTCAAAATGCTTTCAATAGTAGCATTAGGCCATATCCAACAATACCACATACCCCCCCACCCCCGGTTCTGATTTAAATACAAAGGAACACAGAAGTGTTTGATAATAATGACTAGCTTTGATCTCCTCCAAAAAATCCCCAAACATTCTGCAGCATTAAAGGAAATAAAAGAACCAGGGAGAATAGCATAGTGACCTATAGTAAATGACAAGAGATATTAAACTGATGGATGGGCACTGGGAAAGATGGCTCACTTTCAACTCTGTTCAAAGATAGAAGGCAAGAGAATGTAACATCCATAATTTACTTCTTGCGCCTAGATATGTAGTGATTTTTTTTTCCCCAATTCGTAAGTAATAGTAGTCTCCTTGGGTAAATATTAACCCATTGTTATAATCATTAATTAAATATATACCAGCTTTTATGAAGACCTCCAAGTCTTCAGTATAACCTTGTTAAAAGTCCTCTATTTATCCCCAAAACACCTAGGAGGTGTTTCTGCCTTCCTCTAACCCAGCGGCATCTCATGTAATTTATCAACCCGTCTCCTTAGAGTTCTTTGAGTTAACTTTTGCTTTTCACTGTCTCCCTGGAAACAATGCTGTCTGGGTGTAGAACTATTTCAGTTAAGAGAGGGAACAAAGGAAATAAAATGCCTCAACTTTTCTGAGGAGGGAGAGCATAAGGCAGCGTACAGAGGGGGCGTGATTAGACTTCTCCAAAGTTCGGGGTATGGACGAAAGGATTGTCACGGCTGCTCCGTTAGCAGTCGGAGCAATTAAAAAAAAAAAGCAGCTTTGCCAAGATGGCATAAGTCAGTAAACAAGCAGTTATACTCAACCTGGAAATCTGACACATAGTTGATGGGGTATGATTTTTCAAGTTTCAGAAAGTTTTGCAGCCCAAGAAAAATCTATCTTCTTGCTCCATGCTGGTTCTTGAAATTATATCAGAGTGTGGCTAAGCCTTTTCCAGCCCAAGTCCCCTTAGGGAAAAAAAAAAAAAACATATCTCAAGCCCTCCTGTAATACTATTTAAAAGTTCAAGTTAAATAACTTACCTGAACACCGTGGCTCAGCTCTACAACAGGTAAGCCATAATCAAGATCCTAGCCTCTCACTCTCTGAGGTTGGTCCTCCCAGAAATAGACTTGGAAGCAGAGATCTGTATATGCAAGGAGTTTATTGGAGGGTGTTTCAGGGGGAGAGCAATGAAAGGAGCCAGGTGGCAACAGATTGTCGTACTGAGCGAAGAGTACGACAGACAGAAATTGAACAGCCGTGCAGACGCCATAAGGGCCTCCGTCCACCTCCAAGACACTCATGAATTGAGACAAGTAGCCTGGGCCTTCGTATTCTGGCATCAAAGGTCATTTGTACATGCAGGGCAGCACCATAGTGAATACAGTGAAGGCCGACAGAGTGAGCAGACTTGTGGATACAGTTGGGGCAAGAGAGGGTGGACCAGCTGAGAGAGTAGCGTGGAAATGTACACCGCAGCGTATGGAAAACAGACAGCCCGTGGGAATTTGCTGCGTGACCCAGGGGCCTCGAACCCGGGGCTCTGTGACAGCCCAGAGGGGTGAGATGGGGTGGGAAGTGAGTCAGGGTCAACAGGGAGGGGACAGGCCGATACCATGGCTGATTCCTGTTGAAGTATGGCAGACACCAATATAGTATCGTAAAACAATTATCCTCCAATTAAAACTAAATGCATTTTAAGCTACTTGTTACCATAAGTTCCTTCACTAAGACTGTGAGTCTATTTCTGTTTTGTAAGCAAGTTCATCTGCATCATTTCTTTTTACCTTCCACATATAGGGGTTGTCATAGCATAGTTCTGCTTCCCTGTCTGACTTACTTCACTCAGTATGACAATCTCTAGGTCAAAGTCATTGAATAAAGGCTATTCCTGGGGAAGGGGCGTGCCCTTGAGCAAGGCAGCTCCCTGAAGCCAGGGGCGACTCCTGAGAGGGGCCCATCAGTGAGCTGGCAGAATCAGTGCTCCCAGCAGTTGAAGGGAGAACCTTGGCCAGGAATCGGAGCATCTCCTAAACTCACCAACCAGATTAGCAATCTTCTCTTTTTGGCAGGAAGCAAATGGGACCCAGATAAGCAGCGTTCTGACAAAAGTCCAGGAAATATCGTTACTGCATCCTCTGAAGTCTGAAAGCACAAAAGCTCCCAAACCAGGTTCACAATGGGCCTCCACGGGAAGTTAGGGCTGTTGCGGGGAACACCAAAGTCCCTCCCGGTTCTCTAAGCAGAAGACAAACGCTCAGCTCTTCTTGGTCGATTGTCTTGGCCTGTTGATAAATCCCGGTGAACCCCCATGCATCCAGCTCCTCAAGGCAGGTTCGAGTTTGCCATTACAGGAAGCCCCTCCATCTTCTGTGAACACTCTCCCACCCTAATGCTCTGCGCTCCACATTCTGGAGCGAAGAGGAGATTTCGGTAAGAATGCAGATTCACTCGTGTGTGTTTAAGTCGATCAAAATTCTAGAGGATTCATTGCAAAAGAAGGCAACTCCAGAGATTAGGCTCTTATAGGGTATGTCAGCCTCCCAGGTGGCTCAGTGGTAAGGAATCCGCCTGCCAATGCAGGAGACGCAGGTTCAATCCCTGGGTCAGGAAGACCCCCTGGAGAAGGAAATGACAACCCACTTCAGTATTCTTGCCTGGAAAATTCCATGGATGGAGGAGGCTGTTGTGCTACAGTTAATAAGGCTGCAGAGTCAGACACGAGTGAGTGACTGAGCGCACGCACACACACACACACACACACACAGGGTATATGCCATTTCCTACAGATGCTAGAAAGTGGTTATGGCTCTCAAATCTTCACCTCAATTCTGTGCCCCGAGTGCTTGTCATCGGCTCTAAAGCAGACAGTTCTGGAGCCCAGTTTCCCACCATGAGTGGGTTCAAGTAGGTATTTTTATAGCCTGTAACCCACCTTATCTCTTTGGCTGTTTGGCACAAGGCAACTCACAGAAACATAACTCAGCTTTCATTTTCCACCTCCTCACTGAACCTCTCTGAATCCCCTGGTGCTTATCACTTCACTGGGAACCCTCCCTCTGATTGGCTGACAGAAATTGTGTTTACCATCTCCTCCAAGAAGCACTGCTCCTCGTACAAATAAGAACCTGACTGGCAAACTTGGCAGGTTTTGTGTGTGTCGGGGGGGCGGGGGTGGGGGGTGGGGTTGTGTGTGAAAATGGGAAATTTGTGAGCCAGTTAATAGGATTTTAACAGACTAGGCCTTGCTTTGCATGTCATGCATTTGTTGGGAATTCTCCCCATCGTTTTGACCCTAGGCTAAAATGTTCTATTCAGGAAAAAATGCAGAAGTAGCTTTCGCCAGCCCTCAGCAGGGAAGAGAAAGTCTGGGACTCTGGGCCTCTCCCTGAGCTGTGATGAATCCCTAATTCAACGTCTAGAAATCAAATGTATTTAAAACTCATCAGTAGCAAGAGAAAAACAGCAATGCGTTCTCCCTCGAACCATCCCCTGCTGTTTATTGACCCCATCTAGTTTTCAGTCAGAGGACCCGCGGAGGGAGTTAGAGCAATTTGCTTCTCGGTTCAAGTTCAGGTTTTGCCAGGAGAGACAGAAAATCATTACCAGCTGGAGAAAGTTCAGTTATTTATAGAAAATGATCAGACGCCCTCTACCCCGGCCCACGGTCAGCTGTCCACAGTCCCTGAAACACCCTCACAATTCACACTTTGGTCGGCAGAGGATTAAACCATCAGGGCAGGCCTTCCACCCTGCCACGGGGCCAGTGAGCGCAGAGGCCAGCAGTCCAGCATGACTGGGGAAAGACCCTGAGGACTGGGAGGGCGTGCAGGGAGGTGGGACAGTGGGTCCTCTCCCCAGGGGGCACCTAACCTTCTCCAGAGGAGCGGGCAGAATGTTCAAGGACAACACGGAGGCCACTGTGACACTTTCCAAGAGGGCAGTGCTTTCTGAGCAATTTCTCTTCTCTGCCCTCACTCAGCACAGATATACTTCTTAAACCCCAAGTATCATCTTTCGGTTATGCTGGTCTTTGCACCCCCGCATACAACTCTTCCCACTTCCCAGGGACGGCATCCTTAGGAGTTCAAGCTCTCTCTTCCCCCTTCCTTCATTTCTGAGATCATCTGGTCTCCCCTCCTCTGATGTCCCAAGAGGGTTTTTGTGTTTGGCATAGATGCTGACACACAGCTGCAGCCTCATCCTCGTCTCCTGGGCGCCGATTACTCAGGCATCCAGGGCTCCGGAATCATGCGCGTGTCCTAAAGCCTGTCTGGGCCTCCTTACCCCTGCCTGGCTCTACAGGGTCTCCTCGGCTCTCACCCCTTCCGTGCCTGGGGTCTGCAACCTCGTGGAATTGGTTCTCTGCCCTTTCTCTCTCTGTGTGTGTATTGGTTTCTGCCGTATCTGATTGCACTGTTTGCTTTGCATGTTTCATATGCACCGGTGAATATACAACATGTTGAGGGTAGCCAGTCACGTCCCCACGGAGAGCCCCTGTTGGCCCAGCTCTCAAACCAACACTCACTTAGACCGCATCAGGCCCCCTTTGCATTTGTTTTCATCCTTTGAGCCATAGCCAGGATGCCAGGGCCATGAGATGCCAAGACTGGTGGCCTGTGTGTCAGAACAGCTCAGACAGGGTGAGGGTGTGGGGCGCACCAGGCCCCTTTGGAAGACAAGGGCCCCAGTCTCCTTCCACAGTCCCCAGCCCTTCCATCAACGCAGCCCTTCAATATAGCTAACAAGGTGGACAGAAACACACGTTTTCAAGTCTTTGTTTTACTTTATTGCAATTCATTTTGCGATAGACAGCCACCTCCATCACTGGTAAAATTAAACGTCCATTTTTTTTCTTGAGAATGTTAAATCTCAACATTTCTCTATCCTACCATTTTCTTCTTTCGTTTCTGAAACTAGAGTCCATATCTCATTCAAAACTTGACCTCAAATTGAATGTCTTTAGGATAGTTTTCTTTGTTAAATATTTTGGCCAGTCATGTGGACTAGACATTCAGTGAAGTCAAAAATTGTCAAGTGCTTGCCTAACTTCTAGAGGGCCTAGTGAAGTGGCTGCCGCAGAGAAGGGGTCAAGCTTGTTGCAGAAATGAATTAAATTCCATAATATTATGGAATCTTAGCATATTAAAGAACCACAGAAGCTATACTGTTCAGTCTTTAATTTAGTACCATACCTGAAAAGTGGTCATTCCGGCCCAAAAAGGACAATTCCAATGATGAGAAGATCAACTCCCAGCAGAAAATCTTTCAGTACATTGAGCCAAAATCCATCCTCCTGTAAAATCTACTCATTTGTCTTCATTCTAAATAAGGTTCAACACAGAGAACGCTTAATTTTATTTTCCACATAAAAGTCTGTTAAATATTTAAAGAGAGCAATTGAGCATTTCCCAAGTGCTTTTTCCAGGCTAAATGTGCAAAATTAGCTGACTCAGAGAGACTTTCTACTTTGGTTTGGTTTTAACATAAGAAGGTATCATCAGTTACAGTAGCAGTATCAATGGGAAACACTCAATCATTCCATTCACACATGCCATGACAGCGCTTTTAAAATGTTTATTACCCATAGTACCCTTTCCTGGATGTACCGTGCAATATTCTTTCCAATAACTAAGCATAAATCCCCATATTCAATAGGGCTATAGAGTAAATAGATGACCTTGTGATTCAAACGAAATAATGAATGAAATTTGCGTTCAGTTGATGCCAGCATTACCTGGCCTCCTCCACCACTGCCCATGGTGGGTGGTGTTGCATCTGCCAAGTTCATCGCTGAATTCCCCAAGCTGCCAGCTTTATCGTCCTCAGAGCAAACAGCATGACAACCAGTACTAAATAGCTGGTAAGCAAAAATCCATGCTTAACAAATGACTCACAATCTTAGCCTTTTGTCGTGGGATAGTCTTGGAAGCCTAGGATACTCTGTCTGTGATTTGACTTCTAACTGACCTTATCCATATTAAATTCCATCCCATTAGAATGGGCTCTGATGGTAGTCTATCAAAATACTTTTGAGTCATCCATCAGTCACCCAAAGTTTTAGTTCTTCCGTCTAACAGTGCTTCAGTCGCATATTTGGTGATCAGGCCTGATGTGTCTTCCACGAAGGCACTCAGTTAAACAGGAAACAGGACAGAGTCAATAGCAGAATTCTCTGACCTGTCATTGGAATCCTTTCTCTCACCTTCCCTAATCCATTCATCTAAATTTCTGAGTAGTTACTGAACTGACACAAATCTATCAGACTTACCATCTAGCCTGTATTTCTCCTTTTCCACAAAAGAACATAAAATAATAATCCATCAAATGATTCTCTGAAGTATTATGGGCTATATTCACTGTAGGCCCCTTCTTCAGATCCTTTAAAGCAAGAATTTCCCTATGGAGATATAAAGACTGTTTTCTTCTAGAAGGTCTTCCCCACCTTAGGACTCTGAGATAAATCATATCCATATAGAGCTTGTAACTCACAGGGCACATTTATAAGCATCACATTACTACTTATTGAATGAATGCCTGTCAAATATGAAGGGCTCTGCCCAGTGAGGCATGCACATTGTCTTGTGAAATGATCTTTATTACAAACCCATCCATGGGATATTATCATCTGCGTTTTAGAGCTCAGGAAATCGAGGCTCAGAATTGCTAAGTAACGTCCCCGTGTTCTTATATGTAACAGTATCAGTTCTCCTGGGACTTATCACTATATATAATGTGTGGAGTCCAGGGAAAATTTAAAATGCAAGATCCCTTGTTAGCGACTACACATCAGTTCCCTGCCCCCAAATGCATGCAGTGAAGTCTTTACCTCCAAGGTGATGATATTAGGAGGCAGGGCCTCTGGGAGGTGCTTAGATGCTTCCTTCCTGAATGGGATTAATACCCTTGTGACAGAGACCCCAGAGAGCTCCCTGGTCCCCTCTGCCATGTGAGAACATGAAAAGGAGGCAGCCATCCATGAACCAGGAAGAAGGTCATCACCAGACACCAAGTCTGCCAGCACTTTGATCTCGAACTTCCTAGCCTCTGAAACTGTGGGAGATAAACTTCTGTTATAGGAGCCCAAATGGACAAATGGACCCCTTGTTCCAAAAAAGCAGAAAAGAAGGGGAAAAAAAGAGTATACATAAATGTTGAATGTACTGCAACATACCTTTCTCCATTCTTCCACAGTCTCTCTCAGCCTACAAGGATGTTTATTATTCACTATTTAATGTCATTCTCAGTCAAGAAAAATGAAAGTTTTAAATTATTAGCTTGGATTTTGCTGTTAATCTTTATGCAGTGCCAATGTTAAATGCAGATATTAGTGCATTTAATTGGTATGTGGAATCACAGAAATTACACAATCTATGTTCAGCAATTTATTTATGTATATGTATTTCATTCTTTTTTAGAACAAGCAACTGTTTTCTTTATTTTTTGGCTGTGCCAAGGCACTTGTGGAGTCTCAGTTCCACAACCAAGGACTGAATCCAGGCAACAGCAGTGAGCCCTGACTCCTAACCACCAGAACACTAGGGAACTCCCCCGATCTTACTGAAAGAGTTAAAGTCATGCCTAAAACTTAGCCATATGTTACATTTCTAGACACCTGCCTCGTGTACCAACACTCTGATGAGTAAGGAAGGACTGAAAGGAAGAAAAGAAGGAAGACTCTGAGTTGTCCTGCTTTTCCCTTCTCTTCTGCGCCATCATTTTCCACATGTGTAATCAGCTAATGCAGAATAAAAAGCTGAGAAAGGAAGAATATGTTTCCTTGCTCCTCAGTGTTTCTTTGAACACCCCTGCCTTCTTTCTGCCTCAAAGCAAGTTCTGATTCAAATGAAATGCCACGGCCCCCAGGGACCACCAACATGCCCAGTCGCCCAGCTGTTGGTAACACAATGACTTTGCCCTTTCCTTGAGTCCTGCTGGCCACCTACCCTGGATCTACTGGAATCCTGCCGTCACAAGCCACTGTGATCCTAAATGCAGGTGGATTTGTAGGGAACAGCAGACAAATGTACTGTGCACAGAGCCTCTGCTCACCCACACGCTCCATTGCCTCATTAGACCACCAAGACACTAGTCCGGAGGTAAAATTGTGAACAATTTCAAGACAGCAGCATCAGAACCTTAAAGCACATGGAGCTGGCCCTGGCAGCCACCACCCGCCCCTGACCCCCTGCCACCTCTGAGACCTCCTCTCCTCTATTTCAATTCCTTGCTCCCTACCTTACAGGCTCTTGAATTATTTCTCTTCATTAAAAAATGTCAAGTAACCCCCTGCCTCCACTTCGTCTCACTTGCTGTTTCCTCTGCCTGGAAGCCTTTCCCCATGAAGTCCACACGCTGCCCTCCTCAGCAGTCAAGCATCAATTCCAGAGTCAGCTCTCCAGGCTCTCCCTGGTGCCCTGTCCGGGGCTCCTGGACCACTCCTTCTGAGTGCACTCTTGGAAACAGCGCAGGAAGCATCCATCAGCTTCAACTGGCCCTGCTTCATGAAAACAGGCTGTTGATGACTCAAACCTGGAGTTACATTACAGAGATGGTACTGGGTACTTATCAGAAGGGAATGACCCCAAAACCAAGAGTCTTCAGTGTACAAAACTCAAGGAATAATGTTGCCCTGGAGGAAGCAAAATTCTCTTCAATAAGGAACACCCAGGTTCCAGCAGTACCTAGCTTGATAAACTCATTCGTGGCTAGCCAATCAATTTCCAAGTGTGAAGTTCCCCTAAGGTCTTAAATATCACCTCGAATCCTGGATGGAGAGATAGATTTGAGCCCTGTCTCCTGTGTCCTTGCTGGTAGACCTCCCAAGGGAGTTCTTTCTTTTCTTAAAAGCTGATGCCACAATATTGGCTTCTATGCCAGCCCTTTGCTCAGTCATGGGTTTTGTTTTCTTTGTGACCCGTATAATCACCCAAATGCATCTCATGTATGAATTTACTTGTTCACTGCCTCACTCTTCACTAGACCGTGAGTTCCAGGAGAGCCACACCATTGTCTGATACATTCCCTGCTGGGTCCAACTCCTGAAGTCTTCTCTAGCACAACACAGTCAATGCATATTTATAGGACCACCCACATTAATGAACTACGGTGCCTGTGCTAGACCACACCTCGTGGTTTCTTCTCAGTAAATATTAAATAAGTGATGAATGTGCAGAAGATGACACATTTAGTAGAGCTCAGGTCCTTGAAAGGAGAGAATTATGCAAAATATTAACTACAGCAGTGGTGACAAGATAAATGGCTTTAAAATAGACATGTAGAAATGGCCACATGTCCTCCAACATCCTTCACTCCCAGTTCATTCCTCTTCTTCTTTCCTTGCAGTAAAATCATAATATCAAGCTGGTAACAGCCCAGCTGTTGCCAAGGCAACAGACTTTATGGACACAAACTTTGAGCCGAGATGAATCCACATGATGAAGAAAGAATTGTTTGGCCAAGACCTCTTGGAAATAACTACAAAGATGACAGAGGAAAGAATTAGCCAAGTAAATTGTCTGAACAATGGCTTCCTCTTAGGCAGATAAGAAAATAGTAGATAGAGCCGAATCACACCTAGAATATGTATCTGCAGCAGCAAGTCACACAAAGTCAAAAAATTTTTTGTGGTTTCCATTTTGTAAGGAAAGTATAAGCTAATCTGGAGGAAGGAGCACTCTTCAGACACTCTGGTCACTTGTAATTCAAGTTGAAACTGAACTGGCCTGGCTTTGCCTGCCTTTCAACATGCCTTTATGCAATTGAAGGGTTCTTGGAAAATTGTGGGTAAACCAAATATCTAAAAATCAAATCGGAATTCAAGTGCACTGCCTTGCTTGGTGTTTAAAGAACTTTGGAAAAATCCTTCTGCAAACTAAGCAATTCCTTTGTTACAGAACTAGACATTCCTTTATGTATAGCTGTCACAAGTTTTTATATAAGTCTTCTTAAAGACAAATTCTCCCAGTGATGATACTAGCACCGTTTGCCTGATTATTTTCATATGGCATCACCTTTCTGAGTCTCGGTTTGTCCCCATGAAAAATGGGGAAAAGAGTGTTTGCCAGTCACCAACTTCACCCTTGGAAAACTTTTGCTTTTTAATGTTCTCAGTATTTATTTCTTAAACAATACACACAGCAAGTACCCGCTGGGGGCCAAGTCGGCTGTCTGTTTTCTCTTGCATTCCTCCTCCCCCTCCTTTCTTCTTTATCATTGTCAAACAGATCTCACTTTTGTGACTCTTGGAATATGTAAGGGTTTTGATTTCTGCCATTGAGGGGTTCTGCTTCCTTGCTTCATCCAGGAAAATTAAACAACACAAAAACCTCATTTAAATTGAAATGAAGTTTTCTGTAGGCAGTGTTTCAGAATTTTGGGGGGAAATGAGATGATAGAAACCCAGTAAATATGTAACCACCTACAGCATGTGTATTAAATAAAAATCTCTTTGGACAAGAGTCTAAGTACAGAAGGAGCGACTCACACCTGGGTGTGTCCAGGTGAGGATTGTCTACTTCTTTACCTGCTCCCAGGAAGGGCCTTTCCTCAGCTTAGCAATGGAAATGTTACAAATTCCTGCATATATTTGTAGTATGTTGCGTTTATTTTTGCCAAGTTCTTCAAAAGTGCTGCAGGATGATTCCCATTTTCTTGGAAAATTCAAGGTTTATCTATACATCTCTCATGTCTTACCACGTCTTCCCTTCTTCCCCACCCTAATAGTTTATGCCAGTCATCCTGCAAGGTATACCTGGAAACCCAACTCGGTTCCGATTCTGTAACAACAGGAAGGCAGGAGAGATGGGGCACTAGCCAGGTGCAGGAAATCACACATCTTGCAAACAGTGGGGATCCACAGCAGACAAAGGAAAATAGGAACCTCCAGAACCTCCGCGTCACATGTTCTGTTGATAAGTGTCCTGGGAGCAAAGAATGGTGGGAATTTCTTGTGCCCAAATGTAACCTGTTACTCACAATGCTCTCATTATAATAAAATCAGCCTTGTGGATAAGAAGTACCCATCATGCCATTACACTTCTGGTCTAAACTAAAGACAAAAATCACTCCTCTCCTTGGGAACACACAGCTGTGATGAAAATGGAGGAACACAACCACCAAACTCCTCCTTCCGCGATGACTATCCCATCCTTTTGTTTGTATGCCCCTCACAATGGGCTTCCCTGATCAGATGTTAAAGAGTCTGCCTGCAGTGTGGGAGACCTAGGATTGATCCCTGGGTTGGGAAGATTCCATGAAGAAGGAAATGGCAACCCACTCCAGTATTCTTGCCTGGAGATTCCCATGGATGGAGAAGCCTGGTGGGCTACAGTCCACAGGGTCACAGAGTTGGACACAACTGAGCGACTTCACTTTCTTTCTTCTTTCATAATGGGCTTGCCAAAGAAACCCAGGGCAGAAGCCCCTCATCTGTCTGCCCCCTCTCCCTCTGAGAGCACAAATGAATGCTTAGTCACCGCAGTCATGTCAGACTCCTTGTGACCCCATAGACTGTAGCTCACCAGGCTCCTTCGTCCATGGGATTCTCCAGGCAAGAATACTGGATTGGGTTGCCATTTCCTCCTCCAGAAGATCTTCCCAATCCAGGGATAGAACCTGTATCTCTTACATCTCCTGCTCTGGCAAGCGGATTCTTTACCACTGGCACCACCTGGGAAGCCCTATAAGAGCATCAGATCAGATCAGATCAGATCAGTCACTCAGTCATGTCAGACTCTTTGCAACCCCATGAATCACAGCACGCCAGGCCTCCCTGACCATCACCAACTCCTGGAGTTCACTCAGACTCACGTCCATCGAGTCAGTGATGCCATCCAGCCATCTCATCCTCTGTCGCCCCCTTCTCCTCCTGCCCCCAATCCCTCCCAGCATCAGTCTTCTCCAATGAGTCAACTCTTCGCATGAGGTGGCCAAAGTACTGCAGTTTCAGCTTTAGCATCATTCCTTCCAAAGAAATCCCAGGGCTGATCTCCTTCAGAATGGACTGGTCGGATCTCCTTGCAGTCCAAGGGACTCTCAACAGTCTTCTCCAACACCACAGTTCAAAAACATCAATTCTTCGGTGCTCAGCCTTCTTAACAGTCCAACTCTCACATCCATACATGACCACAGGAAAAACCATAGCCTTGACTAGACAAACCTTTGTTGGCAAAGTAATGTTTCTGCTTTTGAATATGCTATCTAGGTTGGTCATAACTTTCCTTCCAAGGAGCAAGCGTCTTTTCATTTCATGGCTTCAGTCACCATCTGTAGTGATTTTGGAGCCCAAAAAGATAAAGTCTAACACTGTTTCCACTGTATCCCCCATCTATTTTCCATGCAGTGATGGGACCAGATGCCATGATCTTCGTTTTCTGAATGTTGAGCTTTAAGCCAACTTTTTCACTCTCCACTTTCACTTTCATCAAGGGGCTTTTTAGTTCCTCTTCACTTCCTGCCATAAGGGTGGTGTCATCTGCGTGTCTGAGCTTATTGATATTTCTCCTGGCAATCTTGATTCCAACTTGTGTTTCTTCCAGTCCAGCATTTCTCATGATGTACTCTGCATATAAGTTAAACAGACAGGGTGACAATATATAGCCTTGACATACTCCTTTTCCTATTTGGAACCAGTCTGTTGTTCCATGTCCAGTTCTAACTGTTGCTTCCTGACCTGCATACAAATTTCTCAAGAGGCAGATCAGGTGGTCTGGTATTCCCATCTCTTTCAGAATTTTCCACAGTTTATTGTGATCCACACAGTCATACTTTTGCTTAAATAAACTCTCACTTTACTTTCTTAATCTCCCTGCTTCAAGTCAGAATTGTTTGGCAACAAAGAATCTTAAATTCACCAAGAACAATCCAATAGTTATTTATTTGTTTTCAGAGTATGCTTGGCCCTAAGGATAAAAGAAAAGGAGTTACAAAGTAACTGCCTTCAAGGAGTTTATAATCCAATTGGGAAAAAAAGAGTCAGACTGAAACAGTCACTAACATTCTAGTCCAAGGTGGCTAGGAATGAAGATGGAGACCAGGCTGTGGTTCAGAAATCTAAACTTCAGAAAAGATGGGATTGAGTGCTGGAGACACTGAGGTTGTGGAAGATCTGGGTCAGATCCTGAAGAATGAGAAGAACATGGCCCATCAGGGAGGAATGAAAAATGTATTCTGGATTGGGGGATTTATAAGAGGCAAGATCCAATGCTATTCACCACCCACCTGTTCCCAAGTCCAAGCTTGGTCTGCTCACCGTATGACAGCTCGATAAATCAGGAGAGGAGGTGCTAAGGCGAGGAACAAGGTCTTTATTCAGAAAGCCGGGTGTCCAAAAAGATGATGGACTAAAGTCCTAGAGGACCAACTTATCAGGATCTGGATACTACAGAACAGAGATGGGGAGGAGATGAGGAAATAAACTAAGAAGCCCATAAGTCTTGCAAAACATCTCGTAGTTTGGCCAGCCTTGAGGAGATCCGTTCAGTCGCTCAGTGGTGTCTGACTCTTTGCAACCCCATGGATACCACACCTCCCTGTCCATGACCAACTCCCAGAGTTTACACAAATTCAAGTCCATTGAGTCAGTGATGCCATCCAACCATCTCATCCTCTGTCGTTCCCTTCTCCTCTAGCCTTCAATCTTTCCCAGCATCAGGGTCTTTTCAAATGAATCAGTTCTACGCATCAGGTGGCCAAAGGATTGGAGTTTCAGCTTTAGCATCAGCCCTTCCAATGAACACCCAGGACTGATCTCCTTTAGAATGGACTTGTTGGATCTTCTTGCAGTCCAAGGGACTCTCAAGAGTCTTCTCCAACGCTCTTGAACTCCTCCAATAGCCTTGGGGAGGCGATGCATTAATTCCCTTCTTTTTCTTCAGCCATTCACAGGTGGGCAGGGACAGGGCGTTTCTCTGCAAACTGAACAAAGGCACTTTCGTTTTACATTCAGGCAGAGGGGCAGGGTTTCCCAAGGGCAGGCCATTATGTATACTTATAAGTATAGACAGCATCCTTTTAGTCATTATAGTAATGAAAGCAACAGTAAGCAAAGGTCAAAGTAAAAGAAACAGATCCGACCTGGAGTCAGATTCTGTTCTTCCCTCTTACACACCCTTTCAGGGAATTGTTGAATATGAAGTTCAACAATATTGTTGAATATGAATTCAGAAGTTCAGGCCTAATAAGTGAGCAACACCTCCCTGGTTCAGTCTAGTCTGGTCTGGTCTATTCTTCTGATATCCCACCTCCTCCCAGACCGTTTTCCCCAGGGTATCTTCCCTCTGCCTCGGGATGATGATAAAACAAAGCCATGGCCATGTCATTTCCAAGCCCCAAACTCTTCAGTAGCTCCAAAATCCAAAAGAATTGAATGACTCTAAGACTGGGAAGCCTGGCATGCTGCAGTCCATGGGAACGCAAAGAGTCGGACACAACTGAGCTACTGAACAACAGAAGTTGTTTTGTTTTTCTCCTTGTTCTTGCTATACTTTGCATCTCTCATGACAGAGGAAAGGAGATACGTCCACCACTTCCCTTCTCTTCCCAGATTCCCAAATGCTTTCTTAAACATGCAATCCCTTCTGGCCTCCTGCCTCTTCCTCTCATCTGTCTCCTGCAGTTACAGCTTTCCTTCCAGGAATAGATCTCTGCCCTTCCTGATTCCAGACGGTCTTCCAGGACAGTTCGGTTCAGTTGCTCTGTCATGTCTAACTCTTTGCAACTGCAAAGACCGCAGCACGCCAGGCTGCCCTGTCCATCACCAACTCCTGGAGCTTGCTCAAACTCATGTCCGTCCAGTCGGTGATGCCATCCAACCATCTCATCCTCTGTCATCCACTTCTCCTCCTGCCTTCAGTCTTTCCCAGCATCAGGTTCTTCTCCAGTGAATCAGTTCTTCACATCAGGTGGCCGAAGTATTGGAGCTTCAGCTTCAGCATCAGTCCTTCCAATGAATATTCAGGACTGATTTTCTTTAGGATGGACTGGTTGGATCTCCTTGCAGTCCAAGGGACTCTCTAGAGTCTTCCCCAACACCACAGTTCAAAAGCATCAATTCATCGACTCTCAGCTTTCTTTATGGTCCAACACTCACATCCATACATGACCACTGGAAATATCAAAGCTTTGACTAGATGGACCTTTGTTGGGAAAGTAATGTCTCTGCTTTTTAAAATGCTGTCTAGGGTGGTCATATCTTTTCTTCCAAGGAGCAAGCAAGCAAGCATCTTTTAATTTCATGACTGCAGTCAACATCTGCAGATATTTGGAAGCCCCCCAAAAATACTCTGTCACTGTTTTGGAAGATGGTCTTCCAGACCTTTCAAAACTTCCCTCCCACCCATTATCCCCTTCTTCACAACCAGGGCAGACAAGAGAACTAAAAATTCCCCTTAAGCAATCAATGAGCAGAAAGACTGGGATAAAGACTTTAAATTTTTCCTGTTGTTGATATTATTCAGTTAAATGTTTCCAGGAGCCTTGTGAATTAGATTTATTTATTACAGATAAGGATGTGGCCTAAGGCCCAGGTTAAGAAAGGACATAGGGTTTATCATCCAATTCTATTTGACCTTAAAGCTCAGAGTGCCATCCACGCTGATGCATGGTCTGCCTCTGTGCCTTGCATAAAATGTGTGGCCAAAGAAGCTCTCAGAAAACAACTGCAGAGGCAGTTCTGAGACTGGGGAGCACTGCATGCACTCAAGAGTTAAGTGGATTTTTCTGCACGACTGTGAGGCTGTCAGATGAGCCAGGAGGAAGCCCAGGAGTCCTGCCTTTGCCGCTTCCTCAGACAATCTGAACAGCTTTAGAAGTGTTTCGCTTAAGGAAATTAGAGGCTTAATACCAGCAACACTGAATGTTTCTCGGGAGCTTGTCTCCCTAGAATCTGTAGCAGCTGTGTGCAAATTAATCAGTGGTTTGCAGGCTACACAGAGCTGAGATTGGGGAAACAGCTGGGCATATTTATGAAAGTTTGTCAGGGATGTACCAGCATGTGCGGAGGTACCTTTCTCGTGAAGTGTCATTTTGCTGGCAAAGAAAAGGAGAGAGCGCGACAGATCCCACCTATGTCTAGAGGATTAATGAAAGCCTGGCAGAATTCTGAAGCAGAATATCTCTTCTCAGTCTAATTTAGGCGGAGATTTACGTGAGCGGGCCTGGGGAGCCAAAATGCATCAGGCACAGCGTTGACGGGTGACTTGTCTGATCACGACAGTGGCATTCAATTCCCAACAAGGGCTGCCAGCTGCCCTGCAGAAGCGCTGTGATATCCGCCAGCGCTCTGGGGTGGGGGACTGGAGCCCAGGCCAGCCCCATCTCTGCTCCCAGCCCTCGTCCACATTTAGAGAAAGGATAAAAGAAACTTGCCAGAGAATTGATGGGGTTCTTCCCTGATGGCTCAGACAGTAAAGCGTCTGCCTGCAATGCAGGAGACCTGGGTTCAATCCCTGAGTCAGGAAGATCCCCTGGAGGAGGAAATGGCAACCCACTCCAGTATTCTTGCCTAGAAAATCCCGTGGACAGAGGAGCCTGGTGGGCTACAGTCCACGGGGTCACAAAGAGTTGGACATGACAGCAACTTCTTTCTAAGTGAGTTCAATACCTCCTGACTCCTCCCTTTTTTTTTTTTTTTTTAAATCTTTAAATACATATGGACACAGCACACAGAATGGAAGTGAATCAACAGGCAGAGAGAAAAAAGAACAACCCCTCTGGATAACTACTTTCGGAGACTAAAAGCCCTGTTTTACGTTTGCTTGTTTGCTCACTTAGTTTGATATATCTGTGTCTTTGTCATGACAATACCCTGGGTGTTTCCAGAGCTCTTCCCACTACCTAACTAGATAGCTTATGAAACTTGACCCAGCTCACATGTATTAAATCGTTTGTTGGTTTGTTCTCATCACTAAGTTGTGTCCAACTGTTTGGGACCTCATGAACTGTAGCCCACCAGGCTCCTCTGTTCATCATGGGATTTCTCTGGCAAGAATACTGGAGTGGGCTGCCATTTCCTCCTCCAGAGGATCTTCCTGAATCACGGACCAATCAAACCTGCCTCTCCTGCACTGGCAGGCAGATTCTTTCCTGCTGAGCCACCAGCAAATCCCCACATGCATTGCCTATCTCCTAACATTTTCTTAGAGCCCAACTGTAGGGCCCTGTAAATTGTTTTGTATTTTGTTGTGTTGTTGAACTCAACATTTCGCATGTATCAATTATTAAACCCTCTCATTTAGCATCGGGGGGCTGTTACAAAGTAACAGCCTACACCAGGTAAAGAGACCAAAGACACGAAAGACTAAAGACGGAGTAGCTTCCAAGGCCTCACCGCTGGATGAAGAAAGGCCACCCATAGGGTTTGAGCTCCTCCAGTCCAGGGCACAAGGTGGAGGAGAATTTTTTGTAAGACGAGAACTTGAAAAAGAGAATAATTAGTTATCCATCTGAACTAAAGGGAGATCGAGGCATATACATAATGATGCTATATTGACAGGATGCCCAGTTACATTTGAATGCCAGATAAATGATGAATAAATTTTGCCAGGAGTATATCCTATGCCATTTTCAGGACATAACTTGTACTCAAAAATCATTCATTGTACATCTGACATTTAAATGTAAGTGACCATCATATATTTTTCTGTTTCAATTCTGGCAACCCTATCTTCATGAAAGAGAATGGAAACTATTTGCAACCATGCCAAGTCCAGCCACAGTGGATGGCCCCTCTGTGTCCCTGCCCACAGCCTGGCTCCACTGCAAGCTTCTGTGCATGGAGCCAGCATTTTCCCCTAGCACCAGATCTAGGTCTCTAGACAGCGCCTTTCTGTTTCCCGACATGCCATCAGAGACATTCTCCAAACTTAGGTTTTACATTATTATTATACAAGTTTGCCAGAGATTGTTGGGGGATTGCTTAAGTAAAGTTGGGTTTAAATGTGTGGTGCAGTTGTTATTTTTAAATCATGCTCAAGTGTATATACAGATATTTGTAATGTATTCCCATATTAGTTAGGAATCCACTTAGCTTCAACTGATAGACAATCTATTTTAAACAAATGGAGGTTTGCTTTCTCACGTAAGAATTTTGGAGCATTGATGGCATTGGTTCAACAACATTAAGGCCAACACTTCTGCTATTCTCAGGAAATTACTTTTGTGATAGCAAGATGGCTGCTGTAGCTCCAGCTCTCGCAAATTTGGAAAACTCAGCAGTGGCCACAGGACTGGAAAAGGTCAGTTTTCATTCCAATCCCAAAGAAAGGCAATGCCAAAGAATGCTCAAATTACCGCACAATTGCACTCATCTCACACGTTAGTAAAGTAATGCTCAAAATTCTCCAACCCAGGCTTCAGCAATACGTGAATTGTGAACTTCCTGATATTCGAGCTGGTTTTAGAAAAGGCAGAGGAACCAGAGATCAAATTGCCAGCATCCGCTGGATTATCGAAAAAGCAAGAGTTCCAAAAAAACGTCTATTTCTGCTTTATTGACTATGCCAAAGCCTTTGACTGTGTGGATCACAAAAAACTGTGGAAGATTCTGAAAGAAATGGGAATACCCGACCACCTGATCTGCCTCTTGAGAAATCTGTATGCAGGTCAGGAACCAACAGTTAGAACTGGACATGGAACAACAGACTGGTTCTGAATAGGAAAAGGAGTAAGTACATCAAGGCTGTATATTGTCACCCGCTTATTTAACTTCTATGCAGAGTACATAATGAGAAACGCTGGACTGGAAGAAACACAAGTTGGAATCAAGGTTGCTGGGAGAAACATCAATAACCTCAGATATGCAGATGACACCATCCTTATGGCAGAAAGTGAAGAGGAACTCAAAAGCCCCTTGATGAAAGTGAAAGTGGAGAGTGAAAAAGTTGGTTTAAAGCTCAACATTCAGAAAATGAAGATCATGGCATCTGGTCCCATCACTTCATGGGAACTAGATGGAGAAACAGTGGAAGCAGTGTCAGACTTTATTTTCTGGGGCTCCAAAATCACTACAGATGGTGACTGCAGCCATGAAATGAAAAGACACTTGCTCCTTGGA